>CANSGD010000972.1:4347500-5825000 GCA_947645195.1 Patellifolia procumbens
GCCCCTTATTATTGTGAATGGATTATTGTTATTAAAAGATTAAGAAAATTTTGACTATGCTTTCATTAAACAATATTGACTTACAATTTTTATATACATCTATATTTTTGCTCATTGGTCTTAACTCAAGCCTATTTTTTGCTCAAATAACATTGAGTATATTATGCTCATGGTACACCTGGATATATAATGAATAATTTCGTATTAACGAGTTATAAAGTCTATGCGTTTTTGTAATGGGTATTGCACTAATATAAAAATATATTGTACTATCAAACTTGTCTCTCGCTCTCGTCTAAAATACTTTTTTTAAGGTTTTATCATGACTACATCTACATGTCCAACATGGGGATAAAAATAGATACAAAGATAAAAGATAAAGATTTAGCAATAAGAATAGGGATAAATTTATCCTATCTATTGATTGGTAGGGGTTGAGAATAAGATTTGGATAAATTGTAAAGTTATAACATTGCCCTTATTAACTCCTTCTCTCTCCTTCCTCATATATTTCCATTAAGGGTAAAAATGTAAAATTCCACCTCATTTTTACCCTCATCTTTTTGTTCGGCAAAGTAACTATAAGCTTTAAGTGTTTAACTTCAACTCTTAATTATAACTAGTAATAGATTTGTAAAATTATTAGTTTTGGACAAAAGCTACTCAGAAAGCTACAAATATTAGCTTTAATTTGGACAAAAGCTACTCAAAAGCTAAAAGCTACCTGAAAGAAATTATCAAATTTTTTAACAACCTCACAAATCATCAATACAAATTATTAAAAGATACGGTCTAATTTTAACATAAAATTAGATCAACCTAAACCCACATTCTGCAAAGAGGCCCATTATGAAACGGATTGAACTAGTCTCTTGTTCTATTCTTAGGGTCCGTTCTTTTCAACTTATTTTTAGTCCTTATAAGTTCAGATAAGTTCAGATAAGGTCTAATAAGGTCAAATAAGGTCGAACAAGGTCTAATAAGGTCTAATAAGGTCGAATAAGGTCGAATAAGGTCTAATAAGGTCTAATAAGGTTGAATAAGGTCTAATAAGGTCGAATAAGGTCTAATAAGGTCTAATAAGGTTCTTATATATTTTTTATATAACAACATTATTATTATTATTATTATTATTATTGACAATATTATTATAATAATATAATTATTATTATTTATTATTATTTATTATATAATATTTTTATATTCATTGGGCTATCATCATTGCTTGTTGTACGCTTGAGAATTTTATTCGTCTACATGAATAAGGGATATCGATTTTTATGGATTGTCCTTTGTAAATGAACATTAAACTATGTAGTTGGTGGTTGTTCTTCAATCTATTGATATGCATCTTTTAAGTTTGCCTTCGTAGAAATTTATAATTACTAATAACAATAACAACAAATAATGACTTATAGACCAATAATAATAGACAATTATAGTAATATAATAGTAATAATATAATAATTTGAATAATAATAATTGAATAATAGTAGTAGTATTAATGATAATAAATATTAACATAATAAGAAAAATATTAATAATAGAGTAATTATTATTATAGTAGAGATAAGAATGATAATAATTATAATGGTAATAGTATAAATAATGATAATAATAATAAATAATAATAATAATAAGGTTAAATAACGTCTAATAAGGTCAAATAAGGTCGAATAAGGTCTAATAAGGTCTAATAAGTTCAGATAAGTTCAGATAATCAAAAATAAGTTGAAAAGAACAGACCCTTAATATTGAATTTGGGCCATTACCTAACTTTAATTTAAAAGTAAGCGGTCTTTTACTAGACTAGCGCAATCATCAAATAACAATGCAAAATAGTCTTTCGAAAGTAATTAGTGTTATTTGATGATTGGGCTAGTCGTGTAAGAGACCGCTACTTTTAAATTAGGAAAAATTGTCAAGAATAAGTCAACCTTTGCGTTGACCGCTTTTAACAAGTCTACCTTAATTTATTCTATTAACAAGTAAACCTTGTACATACTTTTGTTTTTAACAAGTTTTTACCGGCTGTTATCTCTTATTAACCTGTTTAACAGGTTAAAGTGACACATATCACTTTTTCATTTGATATTTTTGATAATAACAAGATACAAAAACCCTCTCCTCCTTCACAACCTCTATCTCCTCCACGGCTCCACCACTTTTCTCTCTCTCCCCTCTCCCACTGCCGCCACCATTACTATACAATTCCACACCTTCTTTCACCATCATCATCTTCTTCCTATCTCCATCTTGTGGTGAACCCGACCCCGACGCCGAACCCGATTCCTCCCCGATATACCACTGGATCGATTTCGACCGATGATGATGATTATAATGATGATATCGATGATGTTTATACAAGTTTTTTACCACTGATTTTAACCGTTGCAACAAGTCGATTCTTCCCAAGGTAAAAGAGTACAACGGCGGTGACAATTAGGGCAAAGAGAAGATTCTCTGATGTGGAAAATTGGTCAGTTTTTGAGGTAGAAGAAGGTGAGAATTAAGGTTAGGGATGCAAATGTGAAAGTTAGAATAGTAATTAAACGAGCAGTTGTAGTGGTAATACGTAATAGTAGTATTAGAAGTAGAAGCAGTGTTAGGGTTAGAAGATGATGATTTGTTATGAACTTTGTTTCATTTAGGATTGTTCAATGATTGCTTTACTCTTCTTTTTCTTTGATTTTTGATTGTTCTTTCATACGTTTTGACCTCAATTCAGTTATCAAGGAGTTGCTGTGGTTTGATCATTCTTCTTACTATAATTCACTAATTAGGTGTTTCACTGTTAGATTAAAATGGCAACGTTGACCACTTGACCAATGTAGTTAGCTTACATGTAGTCTTTCTTAGTCCGTCAATTTTTTATTTCTTGATCTCTGACTAATTAGATGTTGAATCTAATTATACTGAAGAGAGAGAGAAAGGAGGCAGATATGGAGTGGGTGTGGCATCGGTGGGGTGAGTTTAATTTAGTTTATTTTTAAATATTAACTTTATTCAATATACTATAAATTAGAATTAAGAGTTTTCTTCAAAAGTCAAGAAGTCAAAGAAAAGTGGGGGATTAAGAAGTGAGTTTACACGTTTATCAGGTCATAGGTAAAAAAACTTGTTAAAAGCAAAAGTATGTACAAGGTTTACTTGTTAATGGAATAAATTAAGGTAGACTTGTTAAAAGCGGTCAACGCAAAGATTGACTTATTCTTGACAATTTTTCCTTTAAATTAAAGTTAGGCAACGACCCAAGTCCAATATTAAGAAGGGAACAAGTAACCAGTTAAATCCATTTTTCATTGGGTTTCTTTGTAGAATGTGCGTTTAAATTACTATAATTTCATGCTAAAATTAAATTCCTTCTTTTAATAATTTGTGTCTGCTAACTGCTAAGTGCTTCGTATTTAATCTTATAGGTTATAATAATATAAATAAATCTAGGCTGACAACATGTCACGTATCTCAAGTGGCCAATTCCTAACAGAAAAATTCAATTTCATTCTATTTCCTTGAATGTACCATCAGTAGTAGCTATATCACATTTTTTTGCTTTCTGAGCTGCAGATCAACAACTGCAGCTGCTCCAAAAAGTTGCAAATATGAAAGATGAAATTGAAGATATACATACCCCTTTCAGTATTATTTCTGAATTCCTAAACTTTCCTTTTATTCTACTTTATGTTATTTCTCATACTAGTTTATTTCATACATTGTTGACTTTGATTACGCAGTTAGTAGAGACAAGAAGCAAGAATCAGAAGATCACAAAAATGAAGAAAGTCAACGCCTTCTTTCATCAACTTGTGCACCTTCATCAAAAGACCCACCAGAGAACTCACCGGTGCAGCAGGTTGCTATGACTGTGCCAACTACAGATGACCCACAACTGCCGGTTCTGACATTCAGAACATGGGTTCTGGGTGTGCTTTCATGCACTGTGTTATCATTCTTGAACCAGTTTTTCTGGTACAGAACGGAACCTCTCAGTGTCACTGGCATTGCAGCACAGGTTGCGGTTGTTCCGCTCGGCCATTGGATGGCTTCGAAGCTCCCGAAAGGCTCGATTCTCCACGGAACACGATGGGAATTTACTCTGAACCCGGGTCCTTTCAATGTGAAGGAGCATGTGCTTATTACCATCTTTGCTAATGCTGGTGCAGGAACAGTCTATGCAATTCATGTTGTTACTGCTGTTAAGATCTTTTACAAGAAAAACATCACCTTCTTTGTGTCATTGCTGGTTGTTCTAACCACTCAGGTAAACTATTTAGTTGCTTTCACGTCTATTCCTTTTTAATGGTTACAATTTTTATTTTTATGATTTTATAATAATACTTTATCCGTTAAAATAAATGGTACATTCCTATTTTTTTAAGTCAAAGTTCAATTTTAAAGAGCGTGAAAAAAGAAATTTAGCAATTATGTGGGACGTAAAGAGAAATAGAATTGGATGTGGGTGCAATAAATCTAGCACGAGCCATAATTGTCTGACAAAACATAAGAGGCACAATGGGAGGTCATGGGCCATTCACAGACATTGTTAATTGCTCCATTTCATGCCCAATACAAGGACTAGTGGTTGGGAATGTGGGCTGGTACGACATAGTGTTTATCCAAGGCTACTCTAAATTAAATGTATATTTTTAATTAAACAAATATGATGTGTTCATAATACATGGTAAAAGGAATTTAACAAGCCATGATCGAAGATGAAACTATATTTCGATTTTAAATCTATGGTCTAAGTTTTTGAAATATGACCACAATATCAAAGAGCTTATATGTTCATATCATGTAGTATTATCTCAACTTATGTTTTCTATGCAATGCTATATTAATTCTCCTTTAGTCCTTTAGTTCACCGTGCAAAACCTTTCTTCAGCCAACCATCTACTAGTAATACTCACATTATTAAGAGTATCTTCCATATCACTTTTTGGTTTTAAGATTTTATAAGTTTGCTATTATTTGGTATAATAAATCTAAAATCAGTCAAACTTGTAATAATGAAGTTTATTCTTGCACAATTACAAGTTACAGCAAAAATGTGAAAATTTATTACTTTGGTTTCCATATTTTGATCATAACATAAGTTCTGAATGGCAGGTTTTGGGCTTCGGATGGGCTGGCATTTTCCGGCGTTACTTGGTGGAGCCAGCTGAAATGTGGTGGCCAGCTAATCTTGTACAAGTTTCATTATTCAGGAAAAAATTTTAATCTCTCAAACTATATAGCTTTTGGGCTTTTTGCCTATAGTATCGGGCTCCGTTAACTAAACGAATAACATTTTGAATGGAAAATGATTTTTCATGAAATATAACAGGGCTTTGCACGAGAAGGAAGAACGGGCCAAAGGCGGCCTTACTCGAACACAATTCTTTCTAATCTCCTTCATTTGCAGCTTTGCATACTATGTCTTTCCAGGCTACCTCTTCCAAATGTTAACTTCCCTTTCTTGGATATGTTGGCTTTGGCCCAAATCCATACTAGCCCAACAACTTGGTTCTGGGCTACATGGGCTTGGTATTGCTACTATTGGAATGGATTGGTCCACTATTTCATCCTATCTTGGAAGCCCATTAGCAAGCCCATGGTTTGCCACTGCTAATGTGGCTGCTGGATTTTTTTTCCTCATGTATGTGGTTGTCCCAATTACATACTGGCTAAATGTGTATAAAGCCAAGACATTCCCCATATTTTCAAACCACCTATTTACATCAACAGGCTCAATTTACAATGTTTCTGCTATTGTTGACTCCAATTTTCACTTCAATGAGGAAGCTTATGAGAAACAAGGTCCTCTTTATTTGAGCACCTTCTTTGCCATGACTTACGGCGTCGGTTTTGCCGCTCTAAGTGCCACAATTGTGCATGTAGCACTCTTTCATGGCAGGTAATATTAAGTTCCATGCTATCTTACTATCTTAGATAATTATTCTAAGCAAGTTACTACGTGCCTGATTTAAGACCCGTTCTTTTCACTTTATTTATAAGGAAAAATTGCGAGAAATTACTTTTGAAACCACGATTTTGCGAGAAATTACCTTTTAGAACAGATTTTGCAAAAAGAAACCTAAAACCAAAAATTATAAGTCAAAAGAGACCTCAAGCATTAAAATACTCTTTTTAGAGGTATAGTTTGAACATAAAAGGAGGGAGAAAATAATTAGAGTATGCTAATATTGATTTTTAAGTTGGTTGACATGAAAAGGTAAGGTCAATGCCTGAGTCAATGCCGGATTTTTGCTCGAGGTTTGTTTTCACAAATAAAATTTTTGTTTTGGGTTTCTTTCCGCAAAAAATAATTTGAAAGGTAGTTTTTGACAAAATCATTGTTTTAAAATATGGTTTCTCGCAATTTTTCCTATTTATAATGAATTAAAATACTTTCCCGTCATAAGTTTAGTTTCAACATTTATAAGCTTGCACAATTTCGAGAAATAACTTGTTTTTATAGTGTAGACGATAAGTCGCTAATGGGGTATTTAATTATTTCTTGTGTCTAGGTCTTAAGCCCTATTCTTTTGGACTGAATTAATGTAAACTGATTTTTAAGTCCACTTTAGTTCAGTTATCTAAGCTCAGCTTAGCTCAACTTCTGCTAAGTTAAGGATTTATTCAGTTCAGTTCAGTTTAGTTTAATTTAGTTCAACTGCTTTCAATCCAAAAGAATATGGTCTTTGCTTACTTTTTCTTGCTTGATAAAAGATTAGCATTTATGATAATACGATAACGGGATCTAAAGGAGATAAGTAATTTGTATAAAATTGGCAAATAATTATGGGGAAAATGAAAACATGTTCAAACTATTTTACGACGAATGAAAAAGAAAATTGTTCATAATTTAGTGGCTTAAGTACTTTTCATTGACTAAAACTATAATTTTTTATTGATTTTATTGTGTATAATTACCATTTTTACTAACTTTTACTGAATTTTTTTTATCGAGGCCTAAATCCGAAGAAAGTATTATCAAAATATATTCGTGTGAATCGTGTCTATGTCATTGTGTAATGTGTTTGTCACACTCTATATTCTGAAAATAGAAATATAATTGTCCTACACAAAGAATAGGGAAATATGGGAGCAAGGCACGGCGAGTTTGAAAGAGAAGAAAATGGACATACATTCAAAGCTTATGAGAAAGTATAAGGAAGCGCCTGACTGGTGGTTTTGGGTAATTCTAGTGGTAAACATTGCACTCGCCATATTTACCTGCGAGTACTATAAAGAGCAGCTTCAATTACCATGGTGGGGTGTTTTGCTTGCATGTGCCACTGCCTTCATCTTCACACTCCCTATTGGTGTTCTAACTGCTATTGCAAATCAGGTAATGAAGCTTTAATATACTATAATATGTCTTCTCCTTTACTCCATGTAATTCGACTTTCACATCTACCAATGCATAAATTTGATCATTAACACTTTTTCGTACAAAATATAATCTAAGAAACCATTACATATGGCTATGTTTTTCTCATACTTTCACATAATGTACAATTTTTTATCCTTTTTGTTGATGATCCACAACAGGCACCACATTTGAACATCATTACTGAGTACATAATTGGATACATATACCCTGGATATCCTGTAGCGAATATGTGCTTCAAGGTATATGGAAACGTCAGCATGAAGCAAGCTGTTACCTTCTTACAAGATTTCAAACTTGGCCATTACATGAAAATTCCACCTAGAACAATGTTCATAGCACAGGTTAGTTGATGAACTTTCATTTGAAAATTGTAAACTCAATCAAATGTTTAAACTGATGGTTGAGGTCCAATAATAAGTTATATACTCTGTCACACCCCTTTACACGAGAGCCTAACGGGCTAAAACTGTGGACACAACACAAACCTCCATCATACCTGACACGTTCCACTTCAAAGGAGGGGTGAACGAGTTTCGAACCCGTGACCTCTGTGTCACGATGACTCTAATACCATGTCAGAGGACCAACTCAATCAAAAGAGTTACAGTGATTGAGGCCCAAAATTATGTTATATACTCTGGGGTTTTTGTCAGAAAGAACCGAATAAAAAATCACTTTTGTGGGAAAGGACCTAATAAATTTTTTTTATCTTAAAAGACATAATAAAATACTTATGTTTGTTAAAAAGAACCGCCTTAAGATTTTTCGTCCGAAGTCCAATTTCCAGCGGTCTCTTCCACTTCACTCTTCATCTTCTTCAAATCTTCTTTTCTTCCCTCGATCTTTCTCCTATCTTCTCTTATTTTTCTCTGAT
Source organism: Patellifolia procumbens (assembly GCA_947645195.1). NCBI lineage: Eukaryota > Viridiplantae > Streptophyta > Magnoliopsida > Caryophyllales > Amaranthaceae > Patellifolia > Patellifolia procumbens. Next base: position 4,355,753 of record CANSGD010000972.1, read on the forward strand.
CTTCCTTCTTCCTCCAATTTCATTCATAAATTAGAGATTACAAAATATCATAGATTATTACCACTTGAATGGCAATTTGAGCCCTAAAACCAATGTTGCTTATGGCCTGGCATAACCTTATACTTCTTCATCTTCAACTTAATTTCTCAATCTTTCCTTCAACTTTCATTTTGTCAACCTTTACCTGGGTCATTCCTTCTTCATCAGCTTCCAATCAAGGAACAAAGACTTCTTATCCACAAGACTATTAAGCACAAGTTTTTGACATTCTATGCTTTCATCAACCAACCATTGAAACCCTAATTTATGATTTTCAAAAACTGTAAAATTGGGGAAGGTTTTATTATGAACCCTAAAAGTACAAAACCCTACGACTAGAGTGGGGAAAATTAGATTAGAAAAACATGTCTTTGATTTGATGAGATTATAGGAAAGGGATCGAATTTTCAGTGTAAGCTTCAATGGAGATTGCGAAAGCAAATTTTAATTTTTTGAGGAAGGTGTTTTTCTATGAAGAAGAATGAAAAAGGGGAAATGGTTTGGGGGAGGGTGTTATAAACAAAAGCAGGTAGTCAAATAAAGGGAAATTAAAGTCAACGCCGGAATTAAGAGTTTTGGCTAGAAAATCTTAAAGTGGTCCTTATTAACAAACAAAAGTATTTTATTAGGTCTTTTTAGACAAAAAGTATTCTATTAGGTCGTTTCCCACAAAATCGGTGTTTTATTAAATTTCTTCTTACAAATAACCCGATATTTAATATTGTATTTTGCGATGGTGGAAACAATAATCAACATCAAAGTAATCAACTTTGTTTTGCTCTCAGGTAGTAGGAACCTTGATATCTAGCTTGGTGTATCTTGGCACAGCATGGTGGCTCATGGAAACCATCCCCGACATATGTGAGAGACAAAACTCGAGCAGTGTGTGGACTTGTCCAGGTGACACAGTCTTCTACGATGCCTCGGTCATTTGGGGTTTGATCGGACCACGCAAGATCTTTGGAGGCGAAGGCATCTATGGAGCCGTGAATTGGTTTTTCCTTGTAGGAGCTCTTGCTCCATTTTTCACTTGGTTGGCTACAAAAGCCTTCCCTAGTCAAGAATGGATTAGGCTTATCAACATGCCTATTTTAATTGGTGCTACATCGTCGATGCCACCAGCAACTGCCGTGAATTATGCAACATGGATTCTTGTAGGATTTCTATCTGGATATGTAGCATTTAGGTATGCTCCTGAGTGGTGGAAGCGTCATAACTATTTGCTGTCCGGGGCGCTTGATGCTGGCTTAGCGTTTATGGGTGTTGCATTATATCTTTGCTTGGGGTCAGAACAACTTAGCCTTAGCTGGTGGGGAAATGAACTTGATGGATGCCCTTATGCATCATGCCCAACTGAAAAGGGTGTTGTACTTTTAGGTTGCCCTGTTATAGACTAGCCTATAGCCATTTAGTAATATGGAACAAGCAATTTTTGGTTACATTCTTTTGTTAAATTGTCCTTTTTTTTCCAGTGAGTTATTTTCTCTGAAACATGCATGGAAACTCTCTTTTAGGGTATGATTAGAATGAGGGTTATGTATTAAGGGATTTTAAAATCAACTATGAAAAAACTAAGGCATTAAGATGTGATAGTAAGGGGATAGAGGCGTGGTGGAGAGGACAAGGTGGTGTTGGTTAGAAGAAGGAGGGAAACTATTACCTTGCAAATGAGGTTAATAGTTACTTAGGAGTGGTAGTGGCCTGGTGGGTAATTATACCCCATGACGAGGGTAATATTTACCCTCTTTCTTTCATTTCCTTCCTACCAACATCATTTTATCCTCCCCACCACCACTATATCCCCTTTATCATCACCTTTAAATGCTTTAATTTTTTATGTTTTACTTTTATTACCCCGTTAATAAATTACCATCATTCCAAACATGCCCTTAAGATCAACGTTTTCGTTTCAAGTTTTCAAAACTCTAATAAACATTTTATAACATTTTGTTAAAAGTAAAAATCAAATTTCACAAAATGTCCATTTTTTATTTTGAAATTAATGAGTCTCTTAAAAAGAGTAATACTCTACATATCCATTCTCATTCTCTTATTTCCTCTGTTGAACCTCATTGTTAAACAAATGTGAGCGTCCCACGTGGGAGAAAGAGGATAGACAAAACCACTCTATTAACCTAGGAGTTACTCCTCCTATCACCATTTGGTTTTGGGATGGAACCTCGTTATGCTTGTAAGTGGACCAAACTGTTATAGGATGAACAAAGATACAAGAGGGAACCGGATATGTCACCACTCCAAGGCAGGGAAACTACGCTTTCCTATTAGTTTATTTCGTCCCTCTAGGATCACCGGGTTACACGAAATAACTAATGAGATACAATGAAGTTGTAATTCACTTCTATGATCAATCAAAGTGAATTCTAAAGGACTTTATATTTTAGTTTGTGTTTTGAACACACTTAGAAAAGTTTGCAAGAAGTTTCTAAGTGCAAGCAAGTTGTAAGGAGTTGTGAGATATTCTGTTTTTTCACCTCTCAAACTTGTGAACTAGCTAGCCAATTTATAGGCATTACCAAGGATAGAAATCAGCCCAAATGAGCATTCAACCCCATTAAAACATGAATTCAAATTCTGGTTTAACTATAGAATTAATTTGTGTAACATATGGTATGAATACACATAATTAACTTGTGTAACATATGGTATGAATATACACAATAAACACCACTAATTAACCAAAATTAACTCATGTTTAATTAATGGCCTTTAGAAGCTTTAGCATCAACTTTAATCACCCAAAGCATCCAAGAAAAACCAAGTCAAACACAAGTTCAAGCCCATTTATGCATAAATGTTCCAACAACCCTCCTCCCATTTATGACATAAATGTTGACAAGCTTAAAACAACAACTTGCAAAAAATTTACACAAAATAACATGCTCATGCTTAAATAAAAATATCATAATGATTGAATTTCTACTTAGTATATGTATACTTTACGATAATTCCAATTGTTATGATAGACTAAGCTTTGAATCAAACAATCACTACGAATTATCGAAGATACAATACACACAAGCACTAACAAAAAATTCTTTTAACCCTCGACACCTTAGTAGCCATGGTATCCATATCCATTCAGGAGCGTTCCAAGTCAAGCCTAGACTTGTTGAAGCGGCCAAACCCCTAACTCATATAGGTAAATCTTTACGCACATGCTTCTTCAATTGAGCACTTTATCAAAGATTTATTAAGAAACTTAATTCACCCTCTTTTACATTGCAGTAACAAGCACTACCCTTGGGATGTATATTAAACAAGTGCTTCCAACCTTTAAGGAAAAGTACTATCCTCTTTGAATTTGAGATCTTACGTTGTATTAGACGTCAAATTGAGTTTTCCTTAGTTAAAGGTTGATCAATAGGCTGAAGACCCAACCCTATATTCATTTTATTCACTAGTTCCCTTGACACCGTTTTGTAAACGTATCCGCCAAGTTCACAGTACCGAACAAAATCAATGGTTATACAACCATTTCTTATCATCTCACGTACATAGCTATGTCTAACCCCAATGTGCCTTGACTTGCCATTGTAGACTTCACTATACGCTTTGGCTATTGTGGATGCACTATCACAATGGATAGCTAGAGGAGACATTGGTTTGACCCATAAGTCAACCTCACTCAACACATTCCTTAGCCATTCCGCTTCTTGACAACAAGAAGCTAATGAGATGAATTCCGATGCCATATTTGAATCGGTAATACATGTTTGCCTCTTAGATGCCCATGAGACGGCACCTCCTCCAAGGAGAAACACTCATCCACTTGTGGAAGAATAATCTTCCTTATTGGATATTCAACTAGCATCCGAGTACCCTTGTATGATTGCAGGTTCTCCCGTATAAGTTAAACCATAATCTTTCGTTTTGTTCAAATACCTTAGTACTCTTCTCAAAGTTTGCCAATTCATCATACTAGGTTTACTAGTATACCGGCTAAGCTTGCCAATAGCAAATGCTATATCCGGCCGAGTGCTAGTCATAGCATACATCAAGCTTCCAACCAAGCTTGCATACTCCAATTGAGCAATAGGAGTACCACTACTCGGAACCAAGTGAATACTAGGATCTATCGGAGTAGCAAAATGAGATGATTTTGACTCATTATACCTCTTTATCACTTTCTCAATATAATGAGCTTGTGATAAAGAAATAGTCCATTTACCTCTCATTATTCTAATACCAAGAATAACATCCGCTTGACCCAAATCTTTCATTGAGAATCTACTTGAGAGAAAAGCTTTAGTGTTTTTCACTTGTTTCAAATCAGTCCCAAAGATGATCATATCATCTACATATAAGCAAATTATAACTCCTTTACCGTTATTATCAAATTTGCTATATACACATATATCGGACTGATTTATTTTAAACCCATTACCAAGACTACATCATCAAATTTTTGATACCATTGCTTTGGTGCTTGCTTAAGTCCATACAAATATCTAATTAACTTGCAAACCTTAGACTCTTAAACTTTGACCACAAATCCTTCGAGTTGATTCATATATACTTCCTCCTCCAATTCACCATTAAAGAATGTCGTTTTAACATCCATTTGTTGAATTACAAGACCATGAATCGCCAATAAAGCTATCAATAGTCTAATGGTAGCAATCACTACTACAAAAACACCCTACAGAGTCGCCCCTTTAGCGTCGCCTATTTCAAATGTTCTACACAAAAGCTTTTAGTGTCGCCTGTTTTAAAACAGGCAACGCAATAAGTCTATTAAGAAGCAAAAAAAATTATAAATGACCTTTTGTGTCGCCTTCCAATTAATAGGCGACACAATAGGTTTATGTGTCTAATACTTCCTCCGTTTTCTTATACTTGCATAATTGAGGTTAGGCACAAGAAATAAGGAGAGGAGAGAGATAGATAGTGGAAAAATGGGACCCATGTAATTGGAGAGAGGTAGAGAGAAAATATTGTCATAAAAGGCAATGATGCAAGTAATTTGCAATTTTCAAAAGTGTGAAATGATGCAAGTAAAAAAAACGGAGGAAGTAATTATTTTCAACCGACACGCTAGAATGAATCTATTGTGTCGCTTGTTTGCTAATAGGCGACGCGTAAGAGTTTGCATCCCCTCTTCCTTACTAACCGACACTGTAGTCTATAGGACGCATTGAAAATGAAACCAAATTTAACAAAATAAATACATAAACGCATCTTTTACCAGAGCTCCATCAGATCTCTTTCACTACCCCACTCATTCCTGTAAACCCTAAATAGTATAGCGTCACACCGACCACCAGAGGTGGTTTCTGGTTGCCAGAAGGACGGTTGCAAGTCTTCGTTCTCCTCTTGCTCGGTTTGGTACCTTCCTTTCTCTCTCCCTTTTTCTTGCTCTGTGTTCGTTGCTGTTGTATCATGCCCCGTTGTGTTCGTTGCTCGGTTTCTGGTTCCTCGCCGGTCAGGAAAGAAGACGTCTGGCCAGAGTCGCCGGAGTGTCGACTGTCTGCAATTCACGGTGGTCACTAAGTGGTATATTATCTTCTTCTGTATGTATGTAAACTTACAACTAGGGTTTTTGATTTTGACTGCTAAGTTTGAGTTGATAGTTGATAGTTGAAATTAATTGAACTATCTTACAATAGGGTTTTGATTAATTTATAATTTCCAAGCTCGTTATTTCAGGTTATATACTGCTTTGATTCGGTGTTTATCGCTTTGATTGAATGCTTTGAAGTTGGAATTATGAGATATTGGTTGGAAAAGTCAAGTCCTTGAGCGATGAAGCCATATCCAAAAGAAAATAAAATAATAGATTGTTATAGGATGAACAAAGATACAAGAGGGAACCGGATATGTCACCACTCCAAGGCACGGAAACTACGCTTTCCTATTAGTTTATTTCGCCCCTCTAGGATCACCGGGTTACACGAAATAACTAATGAGATACAATGGAGTTGTAATTCACTTCTATGATCAATCAAAGTGAATTCTAAAGGACTTTATATTTTAGTTTGTGTTTTGAACACACTTAGAAAAGTTTGCAAGAAGTTTCCAAGTGCAAGCAAGTTGTAAGGAGTTGTGAGATATTCTGTTTTTTCACCTCTCAAACTTGTGAACTAGCTAGCCTATTTATAGGCATTACCAAGGATATAAATCAGCCCAAATGAGCATTCAACCCCATTAAAACATGAATTAAAATTTTGGTTTAACTATAGGATTAATTTGTGTAACATATGGTATGAATACACACAATTTTTTTAATTTTTTTTATAAATGTAAGGAGAAGATGGAGGATGATTAGGAGCCCCTCCGCTCGAGGGGAATTCCTAATGCATCATTACAAAGTATAGTAGCTAGCCGAGAACCATGCCAGTCCGTAATACAAATAGAATCTACAGCTAAGTGTCCTACATTTGCTATCCAATCAGCTGCCTGATTTGCCTCTCTGTAGACATGTTGAATGTTGACCTCTTGAAGAGCTCCTAGATGAAGTTTACAATCTTCAATGATGTTGTCAATTTGCCAAGGAGGATGAAATTTGCCTTTCAAAGCGTTGATAATTAGTTGGTTGTCTCTCTCGACAAATAAAGTGGAACAAGGAAGTTTTGTAGCTTGTAGAACACCTCGATGAAGAGCTGTAGCTTCAGCTGTGATGACGGATGAAAGGCCCAAGTTAAAAGCTTCTGCTGCAATGACGTTGCTTTCATGATCACGAATAATGTACCGTGCTGCTGCTTTGGAGTCCCGTACCGACCCATCGAAGTTAAGTTTGTAGGCTCTTGGAGGTGGAGGTGGAGGTTTCCAGGCTACAAGGATGGATTGCTTGGGATCAATGGGGGGGTGGGGGATGCGTAATTGGAGGGATTCACAACATAGTCATCAAAGTATGTACAAACTTGCCATTCATAAGCATAATGCTTGGCACGGTGATAAATTCTATAAATATTCAACTTTGCATTGTTGAAGATTAAGTCGTTACGTTCTTTCCATATACTCCAAAAAATGAAGGTGAGCATAGTTGCTGTGCTTTTATCTCGTAAAAAATGACGAAATAAAGCTAACACATCAGTGCTGTTTACAGGCGAACCTAGCCATTCTTTTATTTGTGGAAGTGCCCATAGTGTCGTTATATTTGGGCAACGAAGGAAAAGGTGCTCAATTGTCTCCGCCCTATTAGAGTTGCAAACTGGGCAATTCTGAAAAGGGAGGATATGTCTCTTATGAAGAGTTGCTCTAACGCTAAGAGTTAAGACCTTTGTTTAAAATTTGCCAAAGGAAAATTTGTAACTTTGGTGGGATCTGTAGCTTCCATTTGGATCTAAATTCCCACTTGGGTGTATCAGTATTAACGTTATGAGCTAGCCAGTTGGCTGATTTGACTGTAAAATCTCCATGAGAAGACATGCCCCAAACTGGGGTATCCAATTCTATGTTTTTTGGGAGGGGAAGACCCTTCACCATTGCTATAAGATTGTCTGGCAGAATATGTTTGAGCTTGGGCAGATCCCAATTTCTGTCCTCTGTTATAAATTCGGCAAGTTTCAGATTTGTGTCAATCATAAGAGGGTCTGGTTGCAGTATTTCAAACAAAGGTTTGTTGGACAACCAGTTATCCAACCAAAAGAAAATTGTTGACCCATTGGCTATTTTCCATCTAATGCCTCGTTGTATTAGATCTCTCTGTTCCATTATATGATGCCAAATGAAAGAGTGAGATGGTTTTGGGAGATACTCGAAGAAAGTGGTGATTTTTAAATATTTCTGACGAACAATATTGGCCCATAGATTAGAGGGATCAGTCAGGACCTTCCAAGCTAACTTTGCAAGAAAGGCTTGATTTAGAGGAAGAGTTTTCCTTAAGCCCAGACCCCCAATGTTATTAGGGGTGCAGATTTTGTCCCATGCAATTAGGGGTAAGCCCTCTTTACCTGGGCCTTGGTTCCAGAAGAATTTTCTGTGAATCGAATCTATGGTGGTGGCAGTCTTACCTTGTAGTAAGGTAGCAGAGCAGGAATAGTTTTGGAATTGCTTCCAGGTTCAATTGAATAAGGGTATGTCTCCCTGCTTTGGATAATAAGCCAGCTTCCCATGATTTGACCTTTTGGTCAGTTTTTGAAAGTAAAACCGCTAAGTCGGCCATAATTAGGCGGAATGAGCTAAAATTGATGCCTAGATAACGGCCTAGACAAGCCTTTAGGGTCATGTTAAAGTGGCTAGCCAAAGTGACTTTTCTAGCGTTAGGAACGATGAATACACACAATTAACTTGTGTAACATATGGTATAAATACACACAATTAACACCACTAATTAACCAAAATTAACTCATGTTTAATGGCCTTTAGAAGCTTTAGCATCAACTTTAATCACCCAAAGCATCCAAGAAAGTATCCAAGAAAAACCAAGTCAAACACAAGTTCAAGCCCATTTATGCATAAATGTTCCAACACAAACTCTCTTCCTCCTTGTTGGGTTACCCAATCCCAACTTCTGACTAATCTAAACTGGGTATTAAGCGACTGGAAAGGGTTTCTCTCGACAGGATTTCCAGCTCTAAGAAGCTTGTTTCTGATTGTCTTTTCAGTCAGCTCTGAACTCTAAGGACACTCACATGTGAGAGGGAGTGTTAAACCCCATTGTTGAACACATGTGAGTGTCCCACATGAGAGAAGAGACAAAACCACTATATTAGCCTAGAAAGTTACTCCTCCTATCACCATATGGTTTTGGGATGGAACCTCCTTGGGCTTGTAATTCATCCCACTATTTAAGTTTATATTAAGTTTTCACGCATTTCCTCATTTTACCAATTTCACATTTCATTTTCCCGCTTCCCTTTTTGCGCAACCTTAATTATCTTTGGCAAGTCATGGCGGTTTCTAATGACGGTGGTGTTGCAGGTTCTGGAAGTGATGGTTTAGCATGCGGACATGCGGTGGATTAATGGATATTTTTCTTATTTTCTTGGAAGTGTAAATTCTACATTTATGGACCATATTTTCTACAGATTCAATGCTGAGAAGTCAACTACTCGATGTTGTGCAGAAATTGGCTTTAAATTTATGCATCCTTATCTTTATTTTATTTTCTCTGTTATTATTCTTAACTTAAGATAAGTTGGACCCATGATCTAATTTAAAAAGTTCATAAATTGCTGGAATTTTTCTTTATTTGAAAGAATGGATCGGAACTCAAAAGCAGAGGCGAGCACAAGTGATATTCGATCAAAATATTTAGAATCGGACACGTGACCAATTGGTCTGAACTAGTTTCTAAAAATTAGAATTAAAATCAAAATTGGTTGGACCGATTTCTTATTTTTTGGAATTGGAACCGGTTTCTTAGTTAAAATGTTGGAAAACTGATTCTTAGAGCCTCTTCTCCCCAATTTATTTTCAGTTCAGTTCATTTCAGCTCCAATCAGTTCAGTTCAGTTCAGTTCAGTTCAGTTCCATTCTTTTATAACCATTTTGTTAAATATTATTATTATGTTGGTCTAATTTATTTTACTAATTACTCTTACTAATATTATTATTATTATTATTATTTATTTTATATCATTCTTATTAAGTATTATCATTATTATATCTATATATTGTTTTATTATTATAGCTTTACTCACTATTATTACTATTATCATTAGGGAGGAACATGGTTTAGGTCAAAAGTATAAACCAATCAAATAATGTCAAAACGGTTTATGATGCAATTTTGCACGGTCCGACCCAATTATTATTTTATTACTAAATGTTATTATATAATTAAATCAAATTATTAAAATAGTAACATTAATTTACTTCTTAGATATTATTGTTATTATATAATCATCATCAAGTATTAATATATTAATACAAAGACTATAAATAATTGTTATTAATTATCATTATAATCATTATTATTATTAATAATAATAATTTATGATTATTAATATTATTTATTTATAACTATCATTTAAAAATATCCAAAATACTATTATTATTATTCATTATTATTACTTATCATTATAATTTTTATTTAATATTCATATTATTATTGTTTAAATATTATTTATATATATATTTAATTCAATTCAACTCAATTCAGTTTAGTTCAGTTCAGTTCAGTTCAGTTCAGTTCAGTTCAGCTGAATTATGCCGAAGTAAACAGGCCTTACTGGGTTTATTGACCTGTTCCAATACTGGTTATCAACGTCCAGTTGTATTCAAAATCTATATTTTTTCATTGTTTAACTACGAAAAGCATGACATATAATTTTATTCCGCCACACTTCCGGTAAAAAACCCAATTCGTCAATTTCAAACTAACAAGCCGATTGCATACCCATTTCCAATAACTGGTACGCAGTTCCAATAACTGCTACCTAGTTCCAAAATTGGTTTCACCGGGAATTTGGACTTGGAATTGAATTTATCAGATACCCAGTCCTAGCAGGTCCAGTTCGAAAACTGTCTCGTCCAACTGATTCTGGTTCTGTTGGAACTATTATCAATTGGTTCCTTATATTTGGAACCAGTCCCGGCCCAATCCTAGCAGAACCAGTTCGAGAACCGCCACATCCAACTAATTCCGAGTCTGGAATCGGGTACCTAATTTTTCTGCTCACCCCTGCTCAAAAGTGTAATCATTCAACTTGTCAATATGCCACGTAAATTATACAATGAATATGATACTATATATGGGTGGTGGACAACTCGATTGACCACGGTTAATAATGGATTTTGACCGATCTTTTAACTGATTTGTTTAGGAAAATGTTTGATAAAATTAACAATTAGTATTATAAAAAGGAAACAAAAGCAAAATGGCACTAAAATAGTTTTTTTTTTTTTAACTTATGGATGGTCCGACAAATCAAAAAATCATTTTCACCTTTTTCCTTGTTTGACTATGCGAACAAGGCAAAAGACAAAAGTCAATTAAAAAAATCGGTCAAAAGTCGTTTATCAAACACTTTGTAGAGTTCTTCTTATAGAATGTTCAACTAGACGTTGGACTAAAATTTTGGAATTTAAGTTCTAATTAATTCGAATATGTTAGTTTCTTCACATAATTCATGTCATTTCAATCTAGTCCAATCCAATTCGAAAAAATCGGGTCCTAGAATAAGACTCTAGTCTTTTGTATTGAACTGAAATTCATGAACTTAAAACTGATTGAACTAGATAGAACTAATTAAAGTCCATGACTTAGCAAAATCTAACCTGAACTAAAATTATTTTTTATAGTTCCGTTAAAAAGAACTATTAGGGCCCAGTCCAGTTTTGGCCCACTCCTTTCACATATATTACCAAAATGCCTTCAATAATATGAAATGACTATCTCTATACTATAAGGGAAGATGTGGGGTGGACCAAAAATAAGAAAAGAAAAAAATAATTAATTAAATCAAGGAAGTTCTCAAATCCTAGGAATCAAGTTTTATTTCCAATCTTAGCCATCAGATTTTTATCAAAAATATTTAAAACTTTAAACTTAAATATCTATAAATCTACAAAGTAAAAACAATTTCAGAAATAACAATAATTATATTTTCTTGAAATTTATAAATAGACATCCACTTTGTTATATTTTTATATACTTCTGAATTTTTTTGTTTTTCGAATAAATGAGTAATTGATTGCTCATGAGTGTGGTGCATTTGATCAAATTGATTGTGAAGCATGTGAAAATATTTCAGGATGAGCGAGAAAGTAGTAGAAAGAGAGAGATTATGGATTTTTTGTATTCATGAGTGATGATACTCTAAATGACATCTTCCATTAATCTTTGGTATGATTTTTTGTCTTTTTTGACATTTTGTTTTTTAATCACTATTGATAATCTACTCTTTAATATTTATTACGCTTTTTATGTATTTATATTATTTCACAATTTAACTCTTTTGAGATTACAATTACACTATCTAAAAAAATAAAATAGCTAAAACTTAACGATTATTTTTAATGGTATGAAAAATATGTGTACATTTTACTGGAGAAATTATAATGTAGTTTCTCCCAAATCTTTACATATTACTCTTTCGCACGAGGTACGCATCGCGTGCATATAAGGCTAGTTATGTCATTGGGCCATCCCAAGGCAGGAGAGTCAGCACTTATGAATAAATGAATAAAGCATGAAAATATCTCAATTAGATATTATTACCATTGTGAAAATTGTCATACGGTAGTATTTAAAATGGCACGTGGGAAGTTGGGACAACATGCAGGGAGAGAAGTGCAGAACCATTTATCAGTCTTAGAGCTTGAGGATATTTTTTGCAATTCAATTCAATTACAAATAGTAACAATTTCAAGTTGCATCAATCATTTTCTCATACTCTTGTCCTCTTTGTGGTAGATACTTTGTCCACCCACTCTTCTCTCCTTAATCAATCTTTCTTCACCATATATATCTACTCCTCTCATTATGTTAGACATCAATAACAAACATAGCTAGCTCAGCTCATCAGCACAAATAATGGCAGATCCCAATGAACAAACACCCTTGAGTAAATTTACTAATCACCCCCTACCATTTCTCTTTTCTTTCCTTCTTTCTATATACTTATTTAACATCTTTATTTTTCCCTTATGCAGTATCAACACAAGAAGAAGATGATAATATACAAGAAAACGAACAAGACCAAAGTCAAAGGAGAGAGAAATGGGAATTAGAAGAAGAAGAAAACTCACCGGTAAAACAGGTGGCGATGACAGTACCAACAACCGACGACCCAAACTTACCGGTGTTGACTTTCAGAATGTGGGCCCTAGGGACATTATCCACAACAGGCACCACATTTGAACATCATTACTGAGTACATAATTGGATACATATACCCTGGATATCCTGTAGCGAATATGTGCTTCAAGGTATATGGAAACGTCAGCATGAAGCAAGCTGTTACCTTCTTACAAGATTTCAAACTTGGCCATTACATGAAAATTCCACCTAGAACAATGTTCATAGCACAGGTTAGTTGATGAACTTTCATTTGAAAATTGTCAAGGAATCAACTCAATCAAATGTTTAAACTGATGGTTGAGGTCCAATAATAAGTTATATACTCTGTCACACCCCTTTACACGAGAGCCTAACGGGCTAAAACTGTGGACACAACACAAACCTCCATCATACCTGGCACGTTCCACTTCAAAGGAGGGGTGAACGAGTTTCGAACCCGTGACCTCTGTGTCACGATGACTCTAATACCATGTAAGAGGACCAACTCAATCAAAAGAGTTACAGTGATTGAGGCCCAAAATTATGTTATATACTCTGGGGTTTTTGTCAGAAAGAACCGAATAAAAAATCACTTTTGTGGGAAAGGACCTAATAAATTTTTTTTATCTTAAAAGACATAATAAAATACTTATGTTTGTTAAAAAGAACCGCCTTAAGATTTTTCGTCCGAAGTCCAATTTCCAGCGGTCTCTTCCACTTCACTCTTCATCTTCTTCAAATCTTCTTTTCTTCCCTCGATCTTTCTCCTATCTTCTCTTATTTTTCTCTGATCTTCCTTCTTCCTCCAATTTCATTCATAAATTAGAGATTACAAAATATCATAGATTATTACCACTTGAATGGCAATTTGAGCCCTAAAACCAATGTTGCTTATGGCCTGGCATAACCTTATACTTCTTCATCTTCAACTTAATTTCTCAATCTTTCCTTCAACTTTCATTTTGTCAACCTTTACCGGTCATTCCTTCTTCATCAGCTTCCAATCAAGGAACAAAGACTTCTTATCCACAAGACTATTAAGCACAAGTTTTTGACATTCTATGCTTTCATCAACCAACCATTGAAACCCTAATTTATGATTTTCAAAAACTGTAAAATTGGGGAAGGTTTTATTATGAACCCTAAAAGTACAAAACCCTACGACTAGAGTGGGGAAAATTAGATTAGAAAAACATGTCTTTGATTTGATGAGATTATAGGAAAGGGATCGAATTTTCAGTGTAAGCTTCAATGGAGATTGCGAAAGCAAACTTTAATTTTTTGAGGAAGGTGTTTTTCTATGAAGAAGAATGAAAAAGGGGAAATGGTTTGGGGGAGGGTGTTATAAACAAAAGCAGGTAGTCAAATGAAGGGAAATTAAAGTCAACGCCGGAATTAAGAGTTTTGGCTAGAAAATCTTAAAGTGGTCCTTATTAACAAACAAAAGTATTTTATTAGGTCTTTTTAGACAAAAAGTATTCTATTAGGTCGTTTCCCACAAAATCGGTGTTTTATTAAATTTCTTCTTACAAATAACCCGATATTTAATATTGTATTTTGCGATGGTGGAAACAATAATCAACAGCAAAGTAATCAACTTTGTTTTGCTCTCAGGTAGTAGGAACCTTGATATCTAGCTTGGTGTATCTTGGCACAGCATGGTGGCTCATGGAAACCATCCCCGACATATGTGAGAGACAAAACTCGAGCAGTGTGTGGACTTGTCCAGGTGACACAGTCTTCTACGATGCCTCGGTCATTTGGGGTTTGATCGGACCACGCAAGATCTTTGGAGGCGAAGGCATCTATGGAGCCGTGAATTGGTTTTTCCTTGTAGGAGCTCTTGCTCCATTCTTCACTTGGTTGGCTACAAAAGCCTTCCCTAGTCAAGAATGGATTAGGCTTATCAACATGCCTATTTTAATTGGTGCTACATCGTCGATGCCACCAGCAACTGCCGTGAATTATGCAACATGGATTCTTGTAGGATTTTTATCTGGATATGTAGCATTTAGGTATGCTCCTGAGTGGTGGAAGCGTCATAACTATTTGCTGTCCGGGGCGCTTGATGCTGGCTTAGCGTTTATGGGTGTTGCATTATATCTTTGCTTGGGGTCAGAACAACTTAGCCTTAGCTGGTGGGGAAATGAACTTGATGGGTGCCCTTATGCATCATGCCCAACTGAAAAGGGTGTTGTACTTTTAGGTTGCCCTGTTATAGACTAGCCTATAGCCATTTAGTAATATGGAACAAGCAATTTTTGGTTACATTCTTTTGTTAAATTGTCCTTTTTTTTCCAGTGAGTGATATATCACATTTATATATAGTTTCTAGATGCATTTAGATTGCATTTAGAACTCCTTTTTGAGCACTTAGGTGCATAATGGCATGAATTAAACAAGTTGTGCTCTACTACTCCCCGTTTGTGTGTTTCGATGATTTTCAGGTTATTTTGATACAAAGTGATCATGAGTACCAAGGATGTAGCCTATTAATCATTGAAGATGAAGGTAGCTTGCGCAAGGATCACAATGCATCCGTTTGGGACAATTTTGAGTTGGAATGAAGCAAAGAGCTAGTGAAAGAAGTGCTAAAACTGACACACCTTTACTATTTTTATTATAACTTTTGATAGAAAATTGATAATCCATAAATTCTAATTGGATTGGATTCTAGACTTCAAGAGCTTTCCAATGATAGGTCACACGCCCCAATCGGACGTTTGGTTTGAGAGATACGGCCTTCGCAAGTTGATGTAGAATTGCAGTTTACCCACTCGATCGGGCGGGATTTGACCCGATCGGGCCTGGAGCACGGACAACTCTTTTTCCCAAAATTCTATCTATTTCTATTCATTTTTTAATTAGATTTTGGGGCTATTATAAATAGCTATTCCTCATATTTTTAGAGACATCTTTTCATTCTAGTTTTTCCATAGTTCTTAGTTTAGCTTTATGGTGGCCATATCTTTCTTTGAGGCTGTTCCATAGTTCTTTTGGATCTTCCACCAATAAGTATTCAGTTTTTAGGCTTTCATGCAGGTGGTGTCTCAAAAGAACCAAGGCCCTGGCCTTTTCTTGTTCAGTGGCCAATTTAATTTGTTGGGCCGTACTTGAGCCTATATTGACAGTTTGATCTTTAATAGTATGCTCTAGTCATTGAGCCTTTAAATTCATCTGGGCATCTACCGTCCATTCCAGGAATTTATTTCCGGACAAATCTAGGACATTGAATTGTCTTTTCATTAAATCTCCCATTATAGCTACAATAAGGTAGATAATAGTATGAAATTAGTAAATGATAACAAATCACATATAATATCTCCCCCTGATTTATATCATTTATAATTATAAATATTACAAAATAAAACAAAACAAGACATAACATTAAAATATTACAAGCAAAAATAATAACTTACAATAAAAACACAGAAAGTACAAAAATAAGCTAAAATAACAAAATACTTCCTAGAAATGCATATGAAGACAAAACAACACATGCATTTTCACCGTTTCACAGGGGAGAAAGTGTGTGATATCATGGTTCCTACTTGTGTATGAGGAGAAATATCATTAATGCCATGAGAAGGATAAATAAACCGGCTATAAGGAACAAATAGAGTTTTATTTTTCTAAAATCCTCCTCAAAAGAAGAAGAGGAGGGTGGAGGGCGGTTGTGTTCGGCGTTGGGCATGGTGGCCGGGAAAAATGGAGGAAGAAAAAAAATTTTGTGGGTTTGAGTAAAAGATAGAAGAAGATAAGAGATATGTGGTGAAATTGGGGATGGGTGATCCGCTTTTATAGAGGGTTATCCTTAACTGTACAGTTTGTTGTATATTTATCTACAGTTGTTCAAAGAATATAATGCAATAAAATTTTAGTTGGAGTATTTATGGGTACTAAAAATAATTTGTTACTATTATGCATGTCGGTAAGTGTAAAAAAAATGATAATAAATATAACTACAAATGTCATATAAAGGAAATAACACATAGTAAAGGAAATAAATATGTAATACGGTTCTAGGTTAGCTACTCCTGCATATATTGACAATAAAAAGAGCAAGAAAAATTTACTATTGTCGGCCAGCCATATAGGCGGCAAAATTAAATAAAACAACAACCTGCCATATAGGCGGTAAATGAAAATAACCTGCCATATAGGCGGTACAACAAGATAAAATAGCATAAATTAAAGTGTCCTGGCCCTCCATAAAGATGGCGTTATTGTTAAATTATTATTTAATTTACGGGCTAGTGGCATGGTGACGTTTGCTACTAGTTCCTTCCTGTTCGTCCCTATTTCTTTTATTATTTGGTGGTGGTGGATTTTCAGTTGGTGGTGCTGGAGGATTATTATTGGTGTTAGGAACAGGGGTTTGTGGATTTTCACCGGTACGGACATTAATACCGTTGGCGAGGTCAGTGCGAAAAGGATGACTTACAATCCCTCTAGCTGGGTTGGTAGCGAAAGGGACGGTGTTACGTTCTACAATTAAATGTATACAACAGAGAGAAACATTGTTGAAAACAACATTGATCCCGTTACTTTGTTGATCCATGTTAGGATAGTGAAAAAGGGTGAGACTAGAAAAATTGGATACCGGAGTTTGAAAGATTAAAGGTTAAAAATACCTTTTGGTTTTTGTAAGCAAACTCGTGCTGATAACGTGTTGTGAAAAGATGAATACAGAAGTAAGAGAAACTAGACAGAAGAGAGAAATACTGAGGGAAGATTTCACTCGGTGCAAATTTGCATTCATCCTTGCATCATATATATATACTACAACCATGCTATACCCTTGCCTATATGCTATAGCATAGGAGGGTAATTTTTTCTACATGCATTTATGACATGCATGATACATGTTCTAGATGACCATTCATCTGACATTTAACAAATTAGATATTATTACCATTGTGAAAATTGTCATACGGTAGTATTTAAAATGGCACGTGGGAAGTTGGGACAACATGCAGGGAGAGAAGTGCAGAACCATTTATCAGTCTTAGAGCTTGAGGATATTTTTTGCAATTCAATTCAATTACAAATAGTAACAATTTCAAGTTGCATCAATCATTTTCTCATACTCTTGTCCTCTTTGTGGTAGATACTTTGTCCACCCACTCTTCTCTCCTTAATCAATCTTTCTTCACCATATATATCTACTCCTCTCATTATGTTAGACATCAATAACAAACATAGCTAGCTCAGCTCATCAGCACAAATAATGGCAGATCCCAATGAACAAACACCCTTGAGTAAATTTACTAATCACCCCCTACCATTTCTCTTTTCTTTCCTTCTTTCTATATACTTATTTAACATCTTTATTTTTCCCTTATGCAGTATCAACACAAGAAGAAGATGATAATATACAAGAAAACGAACAAGACCAAAGTCAAAGGAGAGAGAAATGGGAATTAGAAGAAGAAGAAAACTCACCGGTAAAACAGGTGGTGATGACAGTACCAACAACCGACGACCCAAACTTACCGGTGTTGACTTTCAGAATGTGGGCCCTAGGGACATTATCTTGTGTTATTTTATCATTTTTGAACCAGTTTTTCTGGTACAGGACTGAGCCACTCAGCATCACCGCGATCTCCGCTCAGATCGCCGTCGTGCCACTCGGCCAGTTGATGGCGGCGAAGCTTCCTACACGGCGGTTCTTACGAGGGACACGATGGGAATTTTCATTAAATCCGGGTCCTTTTAATGTCAAAGAACATGTGCTTATTACCATCTTTGCTAATGCTGGTGCTGGAAGTGTTTATGCTATTCATGTCGTTACTGTCGTCAAGATCTTTTACAAGAAACAAATTACTTTCTTTGTTTCCTTGATTGTGGTTCTTACCACTCAGGTACTTTTTTACTGTTTACAAGAAACAAATTATTGATAAGAAATAATATTTCAACTCAATTAAACATAAAAATGAATTCCTGATGTTGTCGGGGCCACAAACTAATCTATTTTTAAAATATGAAAATATTATATACGGTAGATGGATATTTTTGGTTAAAACTATATTTCGACACATTGTAACTGTGTAAGTCGAACATTGCAATTTTAAAACTATAGAGGAAATATATTTTTTATGCATCGATAGGTCTACTTAGTTGTAGATGACCGTCTACCCACTTAGTTGTAGTATTTTTCTTTTTTTTTCTTTGTTACGACTTTTGTGGACCCCTTGTCAGATCTCAACTAGGACAGTTTCTTGATCTAGTGTTTGCAGGGCCCGATATTTGAGAGTAGGGAGAAATGGTAAGGGGATCCCCACCCCCAAATGCCCCTAGTGGGATTTGATTCCATGACCTTCAAGTCATGAGATCAAACCTTTACCACTAGACCAAGCCAAAGTTGGTATGTATTTGAAGATTATTGTTCATCAGTTTATCTATAGAAGTAATTTTTTTATTATTATAGCAACTAATAATAAGAGAAAAATTAATCAAGTTTGCTCTTAAAAACCGAGAGAAATAAGTTAGCAAAAACAAATAGAGTATTAAGGATATGTTCTCCTCAGCTTATTTCATGTTCAGTGCAATGCTCCTATAAGTTCAGTTCAGTTCAGCTCTAATAAGTTCAGTTCAGTTCAGTTCAATTCAGTATCAATAAGTTCAGTTCAATTCAGCTCCAATAAGTTCAGTTCAGTTCAGCTTCATTCATTATTTAACCATTTATTTGATATTATTATTATTATTATTGGTCTGATTTATTTTACTTATTATTATTATTAGTAATTATTAGTTTTTATTTTTATATATTTTTTGTTATCATATCTTTACTCATTATTATTACTATTATTATTATTATGGCTGAGCATGATTAGGATTGGTGCTCAGTTTAACCAAATTTTATGTCAATATATATGAGTATTCTAATTTGCAATTGTTGTTTTATTTTATCGACTAGATATTCACGATTACATCATACAAATAAGCTATAAAAGCTAGAAGATATTAAAAAATTACAAAGTTGTTAATAATACTGGAGTACTATATAAGGTACAAGATCGTAGTTATGTTGAATATATTAAGGATACTTTGGTGGTTTGTGGTGGGGTCGGTTTATAAATATTATAGACCAACCCACCACAAATCGTGGTTTTGTTAGAAGCACACACCAAACTCATGTTTTAAGCTAATTATTATTATAATGATAATATTAATTTACTTCTTAGATATATTGTTACTATACCATCATTGCCAAGTATTAATAAATTAATATTAATACTAATAATTACTCATTATCAATTATTATTATATTTCAGTAATTATTATGTTTACCATTAATTTTTCAATATTACTACTCCCTCCGTCCCACAAAAGATTTCCCATTTTTTCATTTATGTTTGTCCCAATTACATTTTCCATTTCCTTATTTGGATATGGCCCACCTACTATAATATTATTTTCCTTACAAAAAGTATTTCACCTTACACTCTCTCTTAATAAACAATTATAAAAAATACCCACTACCTTACTTTTTCATTATAATTTGGAAACTAGGCCCCACATCAACATCACTTCTTAAACTTTGTGCCCAAAGGAAATGGGAAATCCTTTGGGGGACGGAGGGAGTATTATTTATAAGAATTATAACTATCATTTAATAACATCAAATATAATATTTATTTATTTGTTTAATATTATTCTAAATTCTAAATTATTAAAATTATAATTACTTATTATTTAATATTCATAATAATTATTATTTACTGATTATTTATATATTTATTACAATTCAATTTAGTACAATTCAGATTAAGTCGGCTTCAATAAGTTTCAGTTCAGTTCAGCTCCAATTAGTTCAGTTCCAATTAGTTCAATTCAGTTCAGTTCAATTCCAATAAATTCACTTTAGTCCTGTTCAGTTCAATTCTAATAAGTTCAGTTGAATTCAGTTCAGATATAGTTAGATAAAGAGAATAGACCCTAAATAAGATTAATTTTAGAAGTAGTTGGATCTTATATTTTTTGGAGTGTATGAATTTTAGTAAGTTAAGTTTGTTAATGTATGGTTTAAATTATACTACCTCTGTTTCACAATAGATGCAACATTTTCATATTATGCACTATTCACAGTTTAGACTTTGATTGGCTATGGCGATTTACGGTTTAGGAAAAACATAATCATGTGAGATCTTGTTAGATTCGTCCTAATAAGTATTTTTTTAATATGCTCTTTTTATTATTTTTACTTATTGATAATTAAAGATATTAGGGTTACAAATAATGCATTGGCAAACACGAAAAGTATAAATGATACATCTATTGTGAAACAGAAGAAGTATTTTTTGAATGGTAGGTGTTGGGTTTTGGATGGGCCGGAATTTTCCGGCGATATCTTGTTGAGCCAGCTGAAATGTGGTGGCCCGCCAATCTTGTCCAAGTTTCCCTTTTCAGGTAAATGTTCTTTTACCACTATTGGAGAATTGACTATAGGAATTTATAAGGTGCATGGAAAACATTAAATAAAGAATAAATTAATCAATCGTGCAAAAGTGCTTTTTAGTGGAAACATAGATTTACTAATCAATTTTCTTTTATTTGGATCTTGATTATTCATGATGGATGAAGATAAGGCCATGTTTTTTTTTAATCATTAGATAAGATAATGTTGGATAACTCATTTCACTGTTCTATCTTAAGAATAAAAAGCTATACTTTTGATAGTTTGGTAACACGAAATACTGAAAGAAATGGTCTAAGTGTTAATATAAAATTAGACCATCAAAGCCCACGTTCTACTGATATGCCTATTTCATATTATTCTATTCCAACACTATTTATAAACATCTCGCATCAACCTTCATCCTTTATCTTCTACGTTCTTTGTCTTCCTTTTAATTTTAAGCTACAACATATAATTGTAAAAAATAATCTAGTAGATTTATCAAATTGATTAAGCTTTTCACTCAATCGATTAAATTATTCACTAATAAATTAAAAACTCTTATTACTAAATAAATTTAATTGGTCAAGAAATGGATTAAAGTAGTCACTATATTTAGAAAGACGCTTCATTCTCTTCTAAATATTGGGTTCGGGTAATTGCAATTTTAATCTAAAAGTAGACGATCTCTTACAAGATCAGCTAGTTTAGGAATATAAACTGAGATCATCCGATAACATTGTACATAGTACTACATTTATTTTATACTCCATTATTTAAAAAATTAGTGGTCAAATTAATTGGTAAATAGTCTAAATTTTAACATGTTCAAAAGATATTGAGTAAGTATATAAAGAAGAAGGTAAATCAGAATTTGATCATTAGAACACAAATATTAATAAGTTTATGCAAAGACAAGATAAGTGCAACAAAATTAAAGTTCTCTAAAAAGTTAAGCACAACTACAATAAGACATTGTTCAATTCACCTTATTTCAGTTAAATTAACTTATTTATACTTACGAGAACTTATATTTGTTGGACTGAATTTTATTTTAATGAATCAAACTTGATTATACCGAACCGAACTTACTTTTGATTATTTTTTGTTTTTTGTTGTCTTTCCACCTACTGATTTTGTAATGAACAAAACTTGTCTTTATTAGACTGAAATTAATATATTGAATTGAGCTTAATTTTGCTGAAATGGATTTACAAGGGGTTAGATCATAAAAAAGAATTTCCCATCAAAACAATTTGAACATGAATTGTGAAT
This sequence comes from Patellifolia procumbens, assembly GCA_947645195.1. Classification (NCBI taxonomy): domain Eukaryota; kingdom Viridiplantae; phylum Streptophyta; class Magnoliopsida; order Caryophyllales; family Amaranthaceae; genus Patellifolia; species Patellifolia procumbens. The sequence goes on from CANSGD010000972.1 coordinate 4,378,156, forward strand.
TCCTCCATTTTGGAGAAAGATGCAGATTAATACATAAAATGTGGATTTGAAGTTATGTGCAAATATAATCTTTGTTATAGCTAATATTCTGCTCACAACTTCATGTAACAGGGCTTTGCACGAGAAGGAAGAACGGGCCAAAGGCGGCCTTACTCGAACACAATTCTTTCTAATCTCCTTCATTTGCAGCTTTGCATACTATGTCTTCCCAGGCTACCTCTTCCAAATGTTAACTTCCCTTTCTTGGATATGTTGGCTTTGGCCCAAATCCATACTAGCCCAACAACTTGGTTCTGGGATACATGGGCTTGGTATTGCTACTTTTGGACTGGATTGGTCCACTATTTCATCCTATCTTGGAAGCCCATTAGCAAGCCCATGGTTTGCCACTGCTAATGTGGCTGCTGGATTTTTTTTCCTCATGTATGTGGTTGTCCCAATTACATACTGGCTAAATGTGTATAAAGCCAAGACATTCCCCATATTTTCAAACCACCTATTTACATCAACAGGCTCAATTTACAATGTTTCTGCTATTGTTGACTCCAATTTTCACTTCAATGAGGAAGCTTATGAGAAACAAGGTCCTCTTTATTTGAGCACCTTCTTTGCCATGACTTACGGCGTCGGTTTTGCCGCTCTAAGTGCCACAATTGTGCATGTAGCACTCTTTCATGGCAGGTAATATTAAGTTCCATGCTATCTTACTATCTTAGATAATTATTCTAAGCAAGTTACTACGTGCCTGATTTAAGACCCGTTCTTTTCACTTTATTTATAAGGAAAAATTGCGAGAAATTACTTTTGAAACCACGATTTTGCGAGAAATTACCTTTTAGAACAGATTTTGCAAAAAGAAACCTAAAACCAAAAATTATAAGTCAAAAGAGACCTCAAGCATTAAAATACTCTTTTTTAGAGGTATAGTTTGAACATAAAAGGAGGGAGAAAATAATTAGAGTATGCTAATATTGATTTTTAAGTTGGTTGACATGAAAAGGTAAGGTCAATGCCTGAGTCAATGCCGGATTTTTGCTCGAGGTTTGTTTTCACAAATAAAATTTTTGTTTTGGGTTTCTTTCCGCAAAAAATAATTTGAAAGGTAGTTTTTGACAAAATCATTGTTTTAAAATATGGTTTCTCGCAATTTTTCCTATTTATAATGAATTAAAATACTTTCCCGTCATAAATTTAGTTTCAACATTTATAAGCTTGCACAATTTCGAGAAATAACTTGTTTTTATAGTGTAGACGATAAGTCGCTAATGGGGTATTTAATTATTTCTTGTGTCTAGGTCTTAAGCCCTATTCTTTTGGACTGAATTAATGTAAACTGATTTTTAAGTCCACTTTAGTTCAGTTATCTAAGCTCAGCTTAGCTCAACTTCTGCTAAGTTAAGGATTTATTCAGTTCAGTTCAGTTTAGTTTAATTTAGTTCAACTGCTTTCAATCCAAAAGAATATGGTCTTTGCTTACTTTTTCTTGCTTGATAAAAGATTAGCATTTATGATAATACGATAACGGGATCTAAAGGAGATAAGTAATTTGTATAAAATTGGCAAATAATTATGGGGAAAATGAAAACATGTTCAAACTATTTTACGACGAATGAAAAAGAAAATTGTTCATAATTTAGTGGCTTAAGTACTTTTCATTGACTAAAACTATAATTTTTTATTGATTTTATTGTGTATAATTACCATTTTTACTAACTTTTACTGAATTTTTTTTATCGAGGCCTAAATCCGAAGAAAGTATTATCAAAATATATTCGTGTGAATCGTGTCTATGTCATTGTGTAATGTGTTTGTCACACTCTATATTCTGAAAATAGAAATATAATTGTCCTACACAAAGAATAGGGAAATATGGGAGCAAGGCACGGCGAGTTTGAAAGAGAAGAAAATGGACATACATTCAAAGCTTATGAGAAAGTATAAGGAAGCGCCTGACTGGTGGTTTTGGGTAATTCTAGTGGTAAACATTGCACTCGCCATATTTACCTGCGAGTACTATAAAGAGCAGCTTCAATTACCATGGTGGGGTGTTTTGCTTGCATGTGCCACTGCCTTCATCTTCACACTCCCTATTGGTGTTCTAACTGCTATTGCAAATCAGGTAATGAAGCTTTAGTCAATGAAAAGTACTTAATATGTCTTCTCCTTTACTCCATGTAATTCGACTTTCACATTTACCAATGCATGTATTTGATCATTAATATTTTTTAATTTCATACAAAATTGGCATGCACTGCACTAGTGTACTCGAATACTAAGCTAATTTTTTCAATCTTTAAGTCTGATTTGTTCAATTTTTTATATGTAGAATCTCGGTTTCTAGGCTTGCAGAATTTACAACTCTTATTTCATTGGGTTGTAGATTTTTAAGTTCCATTACTTCGTTTTTAAAGATTTGGCAATTCACTTTAGTAAGAGCAATGGATGTACCGGTACATACACTCCAAACCTTGCTATTCTTTTGATTATCAATAACTACTCCATATATATGAAATATATATACATAATCTAAGAAAATCTTACATGGCTATGTTTTTCTCATACTTTCACATAATGTACAATTTTTTATCCTTTTTGTTAATGATCCACAACAGGCACCACATTTGAACATCATTACTGAGTACATAATTGGATACATATACCCTGGATATCCTGTAGCGAATATGTGCTTCAAGGTATATGGAAACGTCAGCATGAAGCAAGCTGTTACCTTCTTACAAGATTTCAAACTTGGCCATTACATGAAAATTCCACCTAGAACAATGTTCATAGCACAGGTTAGTTGATGAACTTTCATTTGAAAATTGTCAAGGAACCAACTCAATCAAATATTTAAACTGATGGTTGAGGTCCAATGATAAGTTATATACTCTGTCACGCCCCTTTACACGAGAGCCTAACGGGCTAAAACTGTGGACACAACACAAACCTCCATCATACCTGGCACGTTCCACTTCAAAGGAGGAGTGAATACTGTGCCACGATGACTCTGATACTATGTCAAAGGACCAACTCAACCAAAAGAGTTACAATGATTGAGGCACAAAATTATGTTATATACTCTGGGGTTTTTTGTCACAAAGAACCTAATAAAACATCACTTTTGTGAGAAAGGACCTAATAAAAATTTTTTCTTCTAAAAGGACATAATAAAATATTTATGTTTGTTAAAAAGAACCGCCTTAAGATTTTCCAGTCCAATTTCCCAGCGGTCTCTTCCACTTCACTCTTCATCTTCTTCAAATCTTCTTTTCTTCCCTCTTTCTCCTATCTTCTCTTATTTTCTATGATCTTCCTTCTTCCTCCATTTTTATTCATAATAGAGATTACAAAATGCCATAGATTACTACTCTCTCCGTTCCCTTTTGTTTGTCCTGTTTCCCGAAAAGGAATTCCTAAATGTTTGTCTTGTTTAGAATCCTTTCCACTTTTAACATCAACTTTATCCACCTTTTATATAGATTAATGAACCATATTTATTATTTTTCTTCCATCATATTTAATAAAAGTCAAACCACTATCTAAATTACTCCAAAAAATTCACTTTCCAACACACATTTATTACATTTTCCCATTATACTAAATAAAAAAGTCAATAACTCTCTTTTCAAGTAAGAATCTTATTTAATTAACACATTCTCTTAATGAAAGATTCATTTTTCTTAATTCTCACCCCGATTTCAAACAAGACAAACAAAAGGGAACGGAGGGAGTACTACTTAATGGCAATTTGAGCCCTAAAACCATTGTTGCTTATGGCATAACCTTATACTTCTCAATCTTCAACTTAATTTCTCAATCTTTCCTTCAACTTTCATTTTGTCAACCTTCACCTGGGTCATTCCTTCTTCATCAGCTTTCAATCAGGGAACAAAGACTTCTTATCCACAAGACTATTAAGCACTAGTTTTTTCCATGCTATGCTTTCATCAACCAACCATTAAAAAAAACATTTTGTGAGAAGGGACCTTAAATTTTTTTTTTGGCTTTTAAAGGCCAAAAACAAAAAAAGTTTGTGAGGAGGGACCTTATTTGCTAATAACACCTAATTAAACACTAATTATATATTAAATATAATTAAAAAAAATTAATGTCTAATCAATATCGGATATATGCATGTATCCATCGGGTCACTTTTTTGACAGTACATTCCATGAAAATGGCTGTACATTTCATGAAAATGGCAGTACATTTATTGAGAAACTATATAAAAATTGATATTTTCACAGCTATATAACTATATAGTTTGTATTTGGCATTTTCATTAAAAAATGTACTACCATATATATTAAAATATACTACCATAAATAAGAAATGTACTGCCATTTTCATGGAATGTACTGCCAAAAAAGTGAGGCGATGGATATATGCATATATCCGATATTGATTAGGCAACCCTGATAGTGGAAAGAGGAGAGAGATGGGGGTGATGGTCTGCTGGTGGTGGGTATGGCAGAGGAGAGAGGGGGGAAAATTTTATTAGGTATAATTTTGTTTAATTATATTTAATATATGATTAGTGTTTAATTAGGTGTTAATTAGCAGATAAGGTCCCTCCTCACAAACTTTTTTTTGTTTTTGGCCTTTAAAAGCCAAAAATTTTTTTAAGGTCCCTTCTCACAAAATAATTTTTTTAAAGGTCCTTTTTGGCAAATTTCTCTTTTCAAAACTGTAAAATTGGGGAAGGTTTTATTATGAACCCTAAAAGTACGAAACCCTACGACTAGAGTGGGGAAAATTAGATTAGAAAAACATGTCTTTGATTTGATGAGATTATAGGAAAAGGAACGAATTTTCAATGTAAGCTTCAATGGAGATTGTGAAAGCAAACTTTAATTTTTTGGAGGAAGGTGTTTTTCTATGAAGAAGAATGAAAGGGGGGAAACTGTTTGGGGGAGGGTGTTATAAACAAAAGCAGGTAGTCAAATAAAGGGAAATTAAAGTCAACGCCGGAATTAAGAGTTTTGGCTGGAATATCTTAAAGTGGTCCTTATGAACAAACAAAAGTATTTTATTAGGTCTTTTTAGACAAAAAAAGTATTCTATTAGGTCCTTTTCCACAAAATCGGTATTTTATTAGGTTCCTTCTGACAAATAACCCTATATTTAATATTATATTTTGCGACGGAGGAAACAATAATCAACGGCAAAGTAATCGACTTTTTTTTGCTCAGGTAGTGGGAACCCTGATCTCTAGCTTGGTGTACCTTGGCACAGCATGGTGGCTCATGGAAACCATCCCCGACATATGTGAGAGACATAACTCGAGCAACGTGTGGACTTGTCCAGGTGACACAGTCTTCTACGATGCCTCGGTCATTTGGGGTTTGATCGGACCACGCAAGATCTTTGGAGGCGAAGGCATCTATGGAGCAGTGAATTTGTTTTTCCTTGTAGGAGCTCTTGCTCCATTTTTCAATTGGTTGGCTACAAAAGCCTTCCCTAGTCAAGAATGGATTAGGCTTATCAACATGCCTATATTAATTGGTGCTACATCGTCGATGCCACCAGCAACTGCTGTGAATTATGCAACATGGATTCTTGTAGGATTTCTATCTGGCTATGTAGCATTTAGGTATGCTCCTGAGTGGTGGAAGCGTCATAACTATTTGCTGTCCGGGGCGCTTGATGCTGGCTTAGCATTTATGGGTGTAGCATTATATCTTTGCTTGGGGTCAGAACAACTTAGCCTTAGCTGGTGGGGAAATGAACTTGATGGGTGCCCTTATGCATCTTGCCCAACTGAAAAGGGTGTTGTACTTTTAGATTGCCCTGTTACAGACTAGTTTATAGCCATTTAGTAATATGGAGAACAAGCAAATTTTTTTATACATTCTTTTGTTAAATTGCCCTCCTTTTTTTCAATGAGTTACTTTCTTTCAAGCACGGAAACTCTTTTTAGGTCATGATTATGAGGGTAATGTATTAAGGGAGAATAAAAATCAAATATGGGAAAATTAAGGCATTTAGATGTGATGGTAAGGGAATAGAGGCGTGGTAGAGAGGAGAAGGTGGCTTTGGTTAGGAAAAGGAGGGGAACTATATATGACCCTGCAGGTTAATAGTTACTTAGGAGTGGTCGTGAGTAATTATACCCCATAATGAGGGTAATAGTTCTCCTCTTTCTTTCATTTCCTTTCTACCAACATCATTTTATCCTCCCCACCACAACTCTATCCCTTTTATTATCACCGCTAAACGCTTTAATTTTTCTATGTTTCACTTTTATTACCCCGTTAAACATTACCCTCATTCTAAGCATGCCATTAGAACCAACGTTTCCGTTTCACGTTTCCAAAACTCTAGTAAACATTTGATAACATTTTGTTAAAAGTACAAATAAAATCTCACAAAATGTCCATTTTTTTATTTCGAAATTACTAAATCTCTTAAAAAGAGTAATACTCTAAATATATCCCTTCTCATTCTCTTATTTCCTCCTCTAACATGTAATTCTCCCATTTTTTAAGTTTATATTAAGTTTTTCCACGTTTTCTCATTTTACCAATTTCACGCAAAAGGCTATACATACATCAAGTGTATGTGGGCCAGACATACATTGATGATGTGTAGTCTTTTGATTAGTTATTAGTTTAGGGGCCCATTTTTAGGATTTTTGATATTTCATTTGAATTTTCAAATCAAATTTCAATTCAAATTTCAAATCAAATTTGTATTTTCAATGCACCACAATTAATGCACCAAAATTTACAACTTTCACTTTCTTTCTTCTCTCATTTTTTTTGACAGAATTTTTTCCGGTTTTGTTTACTCTATTCTCTCTCTTTTTATTTCATGTTCTTCATTTCAAAAAAAAATTACAAATTTTTTTCACAAATTTTTTTTACTGTATTATTGTTACTTCGAAGTTGAAGAAAAACATACCTTTTTTTTATATAAATTTTTGACAAAATTTTTTCTGGTTTTTTTTTCTCTATTCTCTCTCCTAATGTTCTTGATGTTCTTCATGTTCTTCATTTGAAAAAAAAATATATATAATTTTCTGGGTTTGTTTTTCGAACCTATTTTTTCCTTTTACTTATGAGACAATTTTATTGGGTTTGTTTTTCTCTTATTCATCTTCACCATTTTTGAAATAAATTTATGGGTTCTTCATCTTCACCATTAACTATGAGGAATTGTGTTCTTAATCTTCCATAATCTTCATCATTTTCTAAAATTAAAATCTATGATTGATTAGTAACTGAATATGGACATTGGACTAGTTATAATGACAACACATTCACTATTTGATTTATCACAGTAACAGAAAAAAAAATCGAAATGAAAACATACTTTCTGGGTTGGGGTTTTGTTTACTAATTTAATGTAAAGTGCTACTAAAAAAAAGGAAAAAAAAAAAGGGTTGTGGGGGAGGCATGTTTAAAGTAATAAGCAAACACAGCAGGTAAGCGTGAAATTCAAACTCGAGACCTCAGAGCAAGAGAGACGCTTTCGGGGTATGCAGGTGTAACCAAGTGGACAGGATATTCAACCGTGGTATAAAGGGCGTTCCTTTGATACATATGCTAATTAGAAGCGAGATCTGAAAACTATATTATAGGATTAGGATACAGTTAAAATCGCTCCTGTTACCAAAAAACTAACAAACCTAAAATGATTCCAAATTCATATGTTATAAACTTATAATGATAATTGATTACTAATATATGTACATAATTTGTTTTTATTTAACATATTAATGATTATTATTGAATTCTTTGTTGATCGATCTAGTATATTCCATTTCGATATAATATATTGCCCTTAACTATCTTATTTATATTATCTAAGTATCCAAACAGGTTGAAACGATTTTAAAAGTTGATAAATTATTTAGTAACCATATTAATTTAATTTGTTATCAGAACCTGTATTACAATTTGAATGTCTTCTTTACAAATGAACCAGGGGGACTGAAAATGGAGTACAGACGAACTATGGAGTTGAATAAATATTCGAGTATGCAGTGTGTTAGCACAATTGTTTTTTTTTAAATAAGCTGCTAGATCTACAGAGCCAAAAATTTCAAGAGACAATTAAAAAATAATTAAGTTCATTCTACAGAGATGCAAATTACAACAAAATTTACAACATTAAAAAAAATTCAAGCCTGCAAATAAACTAGTACTGAAGTAAAATTCGAGTATGTAAATTAATTACTCATAAGGCTTTCTATTTTTAGCGTATTTTATTAACAAAACAAAAAAATTAAAAAAATCCAAAACTTTGCCAAAAACATGACGGTATCAATGGATTCCAGTTTCTGGTTGTCTTCTCCGGCCGTTTAGATAATAAGGAGTGAGAAGCAATGAACAAGCTTCTTGGCTCCAATAGATAATAGAAACTGAGGAGGAAATAAAAGTGAGAAACAATTAATGCTTGGGCGCCAAGAATTTTGTCCCGCCAAGAGTGTAGCTTGGGCGCCAACGCTCCAAAACGTTTCCCCCCCATTTTTCCCTCTTCTTTTTTTGGTAGCAGTGATGTGGCAGCTTCACATTGGTAGTGTATGTCTACCACGCATACACTCAATATATGTGTATCACCTCTCCAATTTCACATATCATTTTTCCGTTTCCATTTCTGTGCAACCTAGGTTATTTTGGCAAGTCATGGCGGTTTTTAACGGTGGTGGTGTTGCAGGTTCTGGGAATGATGGTTTAGCATGCGGTGGATTAATGGATATTTTTCTTATTTTCTTGGTAGTGTAAATTTTACATTTATGGACCATATTTTCTACAGATTCAATGCTGAGAAGTCAACTACTCGATGTTGTGCAGAAATTGGCTTTAAATTTATGCATCCTTATCTTTATTTTATTTTCCCTGTTATTATTCTTAACATAAGATAAGTTGGGCCCATAATCTAATTTAAAAAGTTCATAACTTGCTGGAATATTTCTTTATTGAAAGAATGAATCTAAACTCAAAAGCAGAGGCGAGCACAAGCAGATATTCGGTCAAAATATTTAGAACCGGACATGTGACCAATTGGTCTGTGTTAGTGGACCATCTCATCCAAAAGTTTAAATTGATGGTTGAAGCTCAAGAATATCTCTATTATATAAGTGAAGAGGTGGGGGTGGACACCAAAAAGAAAAAAAAAAGGAAAAATAAATAAAATAAATCAATGAGTTTATTAAGTAATTAAGTTTTATTTCCAAATTTAGCCATCGGATTTTTAATAAAAGATGTTCAAAACTTCTAACTAAAATATCTAAAAATCCACAAAGTAAAACAATTTTAAAAAATATCAACGATTATATTATCTTGAGATCTATAGATAGACACCCACTTTGCTATATTTTTATATACTTTGAAATTTATTATTTTTAAATACATGAGTAATTGATTGTTCATGAGTGAAGACACATTTGATCAAACTGATCATGATAAAGTATTTTAGCATGAGTGAGAAACATGATAAAATATTTTCAAATACTTTTGAATTTTTTCTCATTTGGACAATGAGCAAAAAATACCTTACCGGGTACTATATAACAAAAATTATAGTTGATGGTGGGGAGTAAGGGATGTTTTCAAAGAATTATGAGCCAACATGAATTTAGCTTGAAAACAAAATATGTTGTGTACCTTCACATTTTATCATGTTACAGTAGCCAAAACACACATCATATGCAAATAAAATTAGGATTTTTTATTTAAAACCACCTAAATTTTTCACGTGTTTAAAAACTCCCACCTTAATGAATTTGTCTTTTAAATTTCCACCTATCATTCCCAATTTTATTAGAAACTCCCACCACTTAATGATTTTTGTTAAATTTCGTTAACAAAACCGTTAAGTGGGCCCCATATATGCATTTTATTATTAGTTTACAATGAAATTGAAGTCAATTTCATCAATTTAAGGGCTAGTCCTCAACAAATTTAGAGCAAATTTGGAACGAATTGCAACTATTTGGAAAGAATTGCAACTATTTCAAGTTCAATTTTGTTAACAAAATGTATATGTGGGACCCACTTAACGGTTTTGTTAATGAAATTTGATAAAAACTGTTAAGTGGTGGGAGTTTTTAATTAAATTGTAAATGGTAAGTGGAATTTTTTTAAAAAAAATCATTAAGGTGGAAGTTTCTAAAAACATGAAAAGTTTAGGTGGTAAGATGCAACTATCCATAAAATTATCTACTGTAAATTATGAAATTTCATAATAAAATTGTTGTCAGAAATCTAGTAATATATACTCTATCACTTCCCCTCACATGAAAGGCCCTTTGGGCTTGAAATGTGGATGTAGCACGGGACCCCTCATACCCGACGTGAATAATTATTCCACTTAGAAGGGAGAGGAGAGATTCGAACCCGTGACCTCTGTGTCACGCTGGCTCTGATACCATGTTAGTAGACCATCTCAACCAAAAGCTTAAGCTGATGGTTGAAGCCCAAGAATATAATATATAGTCTATCAGTCTAAACTAGTTCTTAAAAATTAGAATTAAAATTAAGATTGGTTGAAACAATTTCTTATTTTCTGAAATTGGAACCGGCTTCTTGTTATAAGGTTGGAAAACTGATCCTTATTTGGTTTATTGACCAGTAACAATACTAGTTATCGGCATCCAGTTGTACTCAAAATCTATTTTCATTATTATACTACGAAAAGCATGACAAATAGTTTTATTCCGCCACACTTCCGATAAAAAAAACCCAATTAGTCGATTTCACACTAACAAACCCAATTGCATACCCATTGCCAATAACCGGTACCCAGTTCCAATAACTAGTACCTAGTTCTAAAACTGCTTTCACTGGGAATTTGGACTTGGAATCGGATGTATCAGATACTCAGTCCTAGCAGGTCCAATTCGAAAATTGTCTCGTCCAACTAATTCTGGGTCTGTTGGAACCATTATCAATTGGGTCCTTATATTTGGAACTAGACCCAATCCTAGCAGAACCAGTTCTAGAACCTCCACATCCAACTAATTCTGGGTCTAGAACCAGCTTTCTAATTTTTCTTCTCACCCTGCTAAAAAGTGTAATCTTTCAACTTGTCAATATGCCACGTAAATTATACAATGAATATAATACTATATATAGGGTGTTTGACAACTCGGCTGACCATGGTTAATAATGGATTTTGACCGATCTTTTAAACTGATTTATTTAGGAAAATGTTTGATAAAGTTAGCAGTTAGTATTACAAAAAGGTAACAAAAGCAAAATGACACTAAAATAGTTTTTCTTTTTTAACTTATGGGTGGTCCAACAAATTAAAAAGTCATTTACCAAAGACATTTTACTCCTTTTTCCCTGTTTGACTATGTGAACAAGGCAAAAGATAAAAGTAAATAAAAAAAAAATCAGTCAAAAGTCGTCTATCAAACACTCTGTAGTCTGTAGAGTTCTTCTTATAGAATGTTCAACTAGACGTTAATATGTTGGACTAAAATTTTAGAATTTAAGTTCTAATTAATTCGAATATGTTAGTTTCTTCACATATTTCATGTCATTGCAATCGAGTCCAATCCAATTCAGAAAAATTGGGTCCTAGAATAAGACTCTAGTCTTTGTATTGAACTGAAATTCATGAACTTAAAATTAATTGAACTGGATGGAACTAATTAAAGTTCATGACTTAGCAAAATCTAATATGAACTAAAATTAATTTTTATAGTTCGGTCAAAAAGAGCTATTAGGGTCCAGTCCAGTTTTGGCCCACTCCTTCCACATAAATTACCAAAATGCCCTCAATAATATAAAATGACTATTATGTCCTTGGGCCATCCCAAGGCAGGAGAGTCAGCACTTATGTGGCCCACCAATAGACAGATTCCATGATAATGTATGACATGATCACATTTGGTACTACATATAAATAGTATATTGACCTAATTTGTCCAGTACATTCATTTACACGCAGTTCTAGACGCTCAAAATAACAATGTACTATGTTTTGACACATTTACTAGGATCAACTTTGACTTGAGCATCAAATAAACAAGTCCGGTACAACATCCAGGTAGCTCACCGATTGTTTTACAAGATTGGATGCGATTCGAACCGTTAGTGACTCTACTCGATCCGAATAGTTGAATCTCCCAAATAGAAATCTCTAGTGCATTTCTTGTACCAAACTACCAACCATGCCTACTTATCTTCCCATGTAAAATAAATGAATAAAGCATGAAAATATCTCAATTAGATATTATTACCATTGTGAAAATTGTCATACGGTAGTATTTAAAATGGCACGTGGGAAGTTGGGACAACATGCAGGGAGAGAAGTGCAGAACCATTTATCAGTCTTAGAGCTTGAGGATATTTTTTGCAATTCAATTCAATTACAAATAGTAACAATTTCAAGTTGCATCAATCATTTTCTCATACTCTTGTCCTCTTTGTGGTAGATACTTTGTCCACCCACTCTTCTCTCCTTAATCAATCTTTCTTCACCATATATATCTACTCCTCTCATTATGTTAGACATCAATAACAAACATAGCTAGCTCAGCTCATCAGCACAAATAATGGCAGATCCCAATGAACAAACACCCTTGAGTAAATTTACTAATCACCCCCTACCATTTCTCTTTTCTTTCCTTCTTTCTATATACTTATTTAACATCTTTATTTTTCCCTTATGCAGTATCAACACAAGAAGAAGATGATAATATACAAGAAAACGAACAAGACCAAAGTCAAAGGAGAGAGAAATGGGAATTAGAAGAAGAAGAAAACTCACCGGTAAAACAGGTGGCGATGACAGTACCAACAACCGACGACCCAAACTTACCGGTGTTGACTTTCAGAATGTGGGCCCTAGGGACATTATCCACAACAGGCACCACATTTGAACATCATTACTGAGTACATAATTGGATACATATACCCTGGATATCCTGTAGCGAATATGTGCTTCAAGGTATATGGAAACGTCAGCATGAAGCAAGCTGTTACCTTCTTACAAGATTTCAAACTTGGCCATTACATGAAAATTCCACCTAGAACAATGTTCATAGCACAGGTTAGTTGATGAACTTTCATTTGAAAATTGTCAAGGAATCAACTCAATCAAATGTTTAAACTGATGGTTGAGGTCCAATAATAAGTTATATACTCTGTCACACCCCTTTACACGAGAGCCTAACGGGCTAAAACTGTGGACACAACACAAACCTCCATCATACCTGGCACGTTCCACTTCAAAGGAGGGGTGAACGAGTTTCGAACCCGTGACCTCTGTGTCACGATGACTCTAATACCATGTAAGAGGACCAACTCAATCAAAAGAGTTACAGTGATTGAGGCCCAAAATTATGTTATATACTCTGGGGTTTTTGTCAGAAAGAACCGAATAAAAAATCACTTTTGTGGGAAAGGACCTAATAAATTTTTTTTATCTTAAAAGACATAATAAAATACTTATGTTTGTTAAAAAGAACCGCCTTAAGATTTTTCGTCCGAAGTCCAATTTCCAGCGGTCTCTTCCACTTCACTCTTCATCTTCTTCAAATCTTCTTTTCTTCCCTCGATCTTTCTCCTATCTTCTCTTATTTTTCTCTGATCTTCCTTCTTCCTCCAATTTCATTCATAAATTAGAGATTACAAAATATCATAGATTATTACCACTTGAATGGCAATTTGAGCCCTAAAACCAATGTTGCTTATGGCCTGGCATAACCTTATACTTCTTCATCTTCAACTTAATTTCTCAATCTTTCCTTCAACTTTCATTTTGTCAACCTTTACCGGTCATTCCTTCTTCATCAGCTTCCAATCAAGGAACAAAGACTTCTTATCCACAAGACTATTAAGCACAAGTTTTTGACATTCTATGCTTTCATCAACCAACCATTGAAACCCTAATTTATGATTTTCAAAAACTGTAAAATTGGGGAAGGTTTTATTATGAACCCTAAAAGTACAAAACCCTACGACTAGAGTGGGGAAAATTAGATTAGAAAAACATGTCTTTGATTTGATGAGATTATAGGAAAGGGATCGAATTTTCAGTGTAAGCTTCAATGGAGATTGCGAAAGCAAACTTTAATTTTTTGAGGAAGGTGTTTTTCTATGAAGAAGAATGAAAAAGGGGAAATGGTTTGGGGGAGGGTGTTATAAACAAAAGCAGGTAGTCAAATGAAGGGAAATTAAAGTCAACGCCGGAATTAAGAGTTTTGGCTAGAAAATCTTAAAGTGGTCCTTATTAACAAACAAAAGTATTTTATTAGGTCTTTTTAGACAAAAAGTATTCTATTAGGTCGTTTCCCACAAAATCGGTGTTTTATTAAATTTCTTCTTACAAATAACCCGATATTTAATATTGTATTTTGCGATGGTGGAAACAATAATCAACAGCAAAGTAATCAACTTTGTTTTGCTCTCAGGTAGTAGGAACCTTGATATCTAGCTTGGTGTATCTTGGCACAGCATGGTGGCTCATGGAAACCATCCCCGACATATGTGAGAGACAAAACTCGAGCAGTGTGTGGACTTGTCCAGGTGACACAGTCTTCTACGATGCCTCGGTCATTTGGGGTTTGATCGGACCACGCAAGATCTTTGGAGGCGAAGGCATCTATGGAGCCGTGAATTGGTTTTTCCTTGTAGGAGCTCTTGCTCCATTCTTCACTTGGTTGGCTACAAAAGCCTTCCCTAGTCAAGAATGGATTAGGCTTATCAACATGCCTATTTTAATTGGTGCTACATCGTCGATGCCACCAGCAACTGCCGTGAATTATGCAACATGGATTCTTGTAGGATTTTTATCTGGATATGTAGCATTTAGGTATGCTCCTGAGTGGTGGAAGCGTCATAACTATTTGCTGTCCGGGGCGCTTGATGCTGGCTTAGCGTTTATGGGTGTTGCATTATATCTTTGCTTGGGGTCAGAACAACTTAGCCTTAGCTGGTGGGGAAATGAACTTGATGGGTGCCCTTATGCATCATGCCCAACTGAAAAGGGTGTTGTACTTTTAGGTTGCCCTGTTATAGACTAGCCTATAGCCATTTAGTAATATGGAACAAGCAATTTTTGGTTACATTCTTTTGTTAAATTGTCCTTTTTTTTCCAGTGAGTGATATATCACATTTATATATAGTTTCTAGATGCATTTAGATTGCATTTAGAACTCCTTTTTGAGCACTTAGGTGCATAATGGCATGAATTAAACAAGTTGTGCTCTACTACTCCCCGTTTGTGTGTTTCGATGATTTTCAGGTTATTTTGATACAAAGTGATCATGAGTACCAAGGATGTAGCCTATTAATCATTGAAGATGAAGGTAGCTTGCGCAAGGATCACAATGCATCCGTTTGGGACAATTTTGAGTTGGAATGAAGCAAAGAGCTAGTGAAAGAAGTGCTAAAACTGACACACCTTTACTATTTTTATTATAACTTTTGATAGAAAATTGATAATCCATAAATTCTAATTGGATTGGATTCTAGACTTCAAGAGCTTTCCAATGATAGGTCACACGCCCCAATCGGACGTTTGGTTTGAGAGATACGGCCTTCGCAAGTTGATGTAGAATTGCAGTTTACCCACTCGATCGGGCGGGATTTGACCCGATCGGGCCTGGAGCACGGACAACTCTTTTTCCCAAAATTCTATCTTTTTCTATTCATTTTTTAATTAGATTTTGGGGCTATTATAAATAGCTATTCCTCATATTTTTAGAGACATCTTTTCATTCTAGTTTTTCCATAGTTCTTAGTTTAGCTTTATTTTAGTCTAAACACTTTAGATTAGATTAAAGGTGATTGAACCTATTCGATTTCAGTAAAAGTTCCTGCTTTCTGTCAATTGGTATTCTTTCTTACCCTAATCTCTTTTAATTACTTTGATTGCTTAGTTTAATTATTTAATCATTCATGATGCAATTATTAGGGTTTCAAATTAGTTTTATTATTGTCAATTCAATTATGAGTGAGTAGTTTAATTTCTAGGGATTTAGATAGGGAAGCCATGTTTATACCATGATTATTTGAATTGCTATTAGTTTCTAGGGTTTGATGAGATAGGTTATGGTGTGATTTGTTCTTATTGAGTAATTAACGTTATTGTGCAGTTTCTTTGATTACTTGAGGTTAATAATTGTTTGCACATATCCGTCTTATTTTTAGAGGCCTAGTACACTCCAGTAATTCTGATTATGTTTGTGAACATACTGCATATGTTGAATTATGGACGTTGAGACTTAACCATAGCTTGACATTGTTCTAATCTATCGATTCTCGACCTAGGTTCTGATAGTTGTTTGATCCTTTGATTGGTATAAGCATGGTGGACCGAACTAATTCCCTAGACCTTTATTTCATAGAGTAAAATTCCACTTTATATTGTTTTCTAGTAGTTAATTATTAGTTCAGCTGTTTCAATCTGATCTTGTCTGAAGTAGTTTTTTAGCTGAATATTAACTTAGAACTCCGTCTCTCTGTGGATTCGACCCTACTTCCTTTTACTACCATTGTTAGAGGACTGTAGGAATTATCTTTGAATAGGTGATACGACTTTAGCCTATCAAATTTTGGCGCCGTTGCCGGGGAGACGGCTAGTTTTCTAGTTTTTATTCGATTAATTAGCGTACTTCTCTTTGCCTCATTGGAACCTCCCGTTCCAATCGAGGCCGTTCTTACGGTTATCTTGTCGTTTTCTCTTATATGTCCAGGTATCGAAAGAAAACTCACATTATTCCTGGAGATCCTGACACAGAAGCAATACTTCGGGATCTTAGAGCAGAATTTGACCAAGAGAAGCCAGTTTCAGAGATTTCTACATTACCAATGGCGAAGTCACTGAAATCTTATGGGGTGCCTAATCCTGAAGGCATACCCACAGGTCCACCGATGCCCACTATTGCTGCAAACAATTTTGAAATCAAACCTGCACTAATTAATATGGTGCAGCAGAATCAGTTTAGTGGGCATCCTTCTGAAGATCCGGCCAACCATCTGCAGAGATTCCAACAACTCTGCAGGACTGTTAAACATCAAGGAGTCACACCTGAGCAGCTGAAGGTTATGTTATTTGAGTTCTCACTCAGAGACAAGGCTCAGAGGTGGTTCAGCGATATCACTGAAACAGAATGGTCGGCGATTTCTGCTGCATTTCTACACGAGTATTACCCTCCCACAAAAACAGCAGAAATCAGGAACAAGTTGGCTACGTTTTCCCAAGAGCCAGATGAGACATTAAGGGAAGCGTGGACTAGATTCAGAGACCTACAGAGGGAATGTCCACATCATAATATGGACAAGTGGTTTCTGACGCATACTTTTTATAATGGTCTGCAGCCTCAGACGAAGAGTACTGTTGATTCGTCTGTAGGAGGAGTCTTTTTAGACAAGGCAGTTGATGAGGGTTATGACTTCCTAGCAAATCTTGCAGCCAATGACCATTCATCATCTAGGAGTGTGACTAAGAAGGTACTTGAAGTTGATGCTATTTCAATGCTTACATCTCAGATGGCGCAACTCACTCAGCAGCTAATGAAGTCCTCTAGTTCAACACCTCCGCCTATGAGCATCAACGCTATGTCAGCAGTTGCACCCATCACCTCATCTTACTGCGAGGTGTGTGGTATTCAGGGCCATTTCGGCCATGATTGTCAGTTCAGTCAGAATCAGATGGAGCAGGCTAATGCTTTTCAGCAAAGACAACCCAATAACCCCTACTCCAACACATACAATCCTGGTTGGAAAGACAACCCACTTCTTTCCTATAGAAGCAACAATGTTCAAAACCCACAGCCACAAAATTCCTATCAACCTCCACACCACAACCCAAAACCCAACTACTACCAAAACCAAGGAAATTCTCATCATCCTCCTGGTTTCCAAAGACCTGCTCATCAGAATTATCAGCCAGCACCACAAAATGCAACCCCACAAGAGCCTAGCAATTCTGAACTGATGAAATTAATATTGTCTATGCAGAAGACACATGAGGAAACACAGAAGTCCCAAGAGAAGCACATAAAACTTCTCGAAACTCAGATTGCTCAGTTGGCAGAGACTAATGCACAGAGGCAGCAGGGACAATTGCCGGGGCAACCTACACATAGGGAGCAAGCAAATGCCGTTACTCTTCGTAGTGGCACTGCTTATGCTGCTCCTCCTATGCCCGTCGATGATGATATTGCCCCTAGCAAGGAGAAGGAGGTAGTAGAGAAGGAATTGGAGAAGAATTCGACGTCTGATGTCGAAGTGTCTGAAACAGCTGAAGAGGCAGAAAAGAAGAAGGAGAAGGAGAAGGTTGCTGATACACCTTTTACACCAAGGTTGCCTTTTCCTCATCGAATGCAAAAGTCCAAGGTGGATCAACAACTTGGTAAGTTCTTGGCTATGGTCAAGAACCTTGAGGTAACAGTTCCTTTCACTGAACTTATTTCTCAAGTGCCTGTCTATGCTAAGTTTTTGAAAGAGATGATCACAAAAAAAAGAGATTTTGGTGGGGTAGATAGAGTCGCACTCACTGAAGAGTGTAGTGCCATTTTGCAAAATAAATCTCCACCTAAATTGAAAGATCCGGGTAGCTTTTCCATCCCTTGTCATGTAGGTGCCCTTTTTATTGATAAAGCTTTATGTGATTTAGGTGCATCTGTGTCTGTCATGCCTTTGTCTGTCTGTAATAAACTGAATATGGGAGCACTTAAGTGCACTCAAATTACTTTGCAGATGGCTGACCGTTCTATAAAATACCCTCTAGGTGTTTTAGAAGACGTCCCTGTTAGGGTGGGAAAGTTTTACATTCCTGTGGATTTTGTTGTATTAGATATGGAGGAGGATGCCCAAATTCCTATTATTTTGGGCAGACCATTTTTGTGTACTGCAGGTGCTGTTATTGATGTCAAGTCAGGATCTTTGACTTTAAGTGTTGGTGATGATACTGTCACTTTTAAACTAACCAATGCTATAAAGTCTCCTATGCTTGAAGAATCTTGTTGCAGGATAGATGTGGTAGACAAAGCTGTGATGTCTGCATTTCAGCAGATACGTGATGCTGACCCATTGGAGGTAGTATTAACTGAGAGTGACTCCTTAGGCATTGATACTGATGTTGATGCCTGTCTTGCTGATTTAGAAGGTCATGGAGCTGAACAGAAACAGGAAACTGTGATACTTGAAAGTGTATGCTCCAGTTCTACTCCTCAGGTAACTAAGGTAGAACTTAAACCACTTCCCTCTCATTTGAAGTATGCATTTTTAGATGATAAGGAAGCATGTCCCGTGATTGTCAGTACTAAAATCACAGATAGCCAATTGCAAAGTTTGCTTGCTGTGCTTCGTATCCATAAGAAGGCTATTGGGTATAGTATTGATGATCTAAAGGGCATTAGTCCTGATTTTTGTATGCATCGTATTAATCTTGAAGAGGATCACCGCCCTTGCATTCAACCTCAAAGACGTTTGAATCCTAACATGCAAGAGGTGGTGAAGAAAGAGATCATGAAACTGTTAGATGCAGGGATCATTTATCCCATTGCTGATTCGAAATGGGTCAGTCCTGTGCAAGTGGTTCCCAAGAAGGGGGGACCACTGTTGTTGAAAATGAGAAAGGTGATTTAATTCCCACTAGGACTGTGACAGGGTGGCGTATGTGTATTGATTATCGTAGACTTAATAATGCCACCCTGAAGGACCATTTCCCCCTCCCTTTTATTGATCAGATGTTGGAAAGGCTAGCCAAACATAGCTATTTCTGTTATCTAGATGGATATTCTGGTTTTTTCCAAATTCCCGTCCATCCAGATGATCAGGAAAAGACTACGTTTACATTTCCTTATGGCACCTTCGCATATCGTAGGATGCCATTTGGATTGTGTAACGCTCCCGCTACTTTCCAACGCTGCATGATGGCCATATTCTCTGATTTTATTGAAAATATCATGGAAGTGTTTATGGATGATTTCAGTGTTTATGGTTCTGACTTTGATGTTTGCCTGCATAATTTGTCCAAAGTGCTTAAAAGATGTGTTGAGGCAAACCTCGTGCTTAATTGGGAAAAATGTCACTTCATGGTGAATGAAGGTGTCGTTTTAGGTCACTTGATTTCTGAGCGTGGCATCCAAGTGGATAGAGCAAAGATTGAGGTGATTGAGAAACTTCCCCCTCCAATGAATGTCAAAGGAGTGAGGAGTTTTCTTGGTCATGCGGGGTTTTATCGCAGATTTATCAAAGACTTTTCAAAAATTGCGAAACCCCTCACTCAATTGTTGCTAAAGGGTGCCACATTCGATTTTACTGATGAGTGTTTGGAGTCTTTTGACAGGATAAAGACAGCTTTGATCACTGCTCCTATTATACAACCTCCAGATTGGGATCTCCCTTTCGAGATCATGTGTGATGCTAGTGATTATGCGATAGGGGCAGTACTTGGTCAGCGGAAGGATAAGCTACTCCATGTGATTCACTATGCTAGCAAAACCTTGGATCCAGCCCAGGTTAATTATGCTACGACAGAGAAGGAGTTGCTAGCCATAGTCTATGCATTGGATAAGTTTCGAACCTATCTTATAGGTTCGAAGGTTATAGTACACACTGATCATGCTACTTTGAAGTACTTAAAGACTAAGAAGGAGGCCAAACCTAGGCTCATCAGATGGATTCTTTTGCTGCAAGAATTCGACTTGGAAATCAAAGATAAGAAGGGCGCTGAGAATGTGGTCGCCGACCACCTTTCTAGGTTGAGGTTTGGATCCCCTTCTGACCCTCCTATAGATGATTCTTTTCCTGATGATCATTTGTTTTCTGTGTCCTCTAAAACTCCTTGGTATGCTGATTTTGCTAACTTCTGTGTTAGTGGTTTTCATCCTCCCAATCTTACATATCAGCAGCGCAAAAAGTTTTATCATGATGCTAGAATGTATTTTTGGGAGGATCCCTTCCTATATAAGAAGTGCTCCGACGGGATGTTTCGTCGTTGCATTCCTGATTGGGAAATAGAGGGGGTTTTGCTACATTGTCATAGTATGCCTTCTAGTGGTCATCTCGGTTCCCAAGCTACTGGTTTTAGAGTCTTACATAGTGGTTTCTATTGGCCTTCGATTTTCAAAGATGCCCGTGCCTTTTGTTTGTCTTGTGATGCTTGTCAAAGGACGGGTAATATTTCAAAAAGGCAAGAGATGCCACAGAGTGGGATTTTAGAGGTCGAACCTTTTGATGTTTGGGGGATTGTAATATGGGACCCTTTCCTACCTCTTGTGGGAATAGGTATATTCTAGTGGCCGTCGACTATGTGACTAAATGGGTAGAAGCTATAGCATCACCAACCAATGATTCTAAGGTTGTGATGAAGATGTTTAAAAAGATAATCTTTCCCCGTTTTGGTGTCCCCCGTGTTGTAATTAGTGATGGTGGCTCTCACTTTCATAAGAGCACCTTCAAGACCCTATTGACAAAACATGGAGTCACCCACAAAGTCGGACTTGCCTATCACCCTCAAACCAGTGGCCAAGTAGAAGTATCTAATAGGCAAATTAAGAGAATCCTTGAAAAAGTGGTCACTAAAGCTAGAAAGGATTGGTCATTGAAACTTGATGATACTCTTTGGGCGCTCCGCACTGCTTTTAAGACTCCTTTGGGTACCACACCCTATCGACTGGTTTATGGCAAGGCTTGTCACTTACCAGTTGAGATGGAGTATCTTTCCGCGTGGGCGGTCAAAGAGATTAACCTTGATTTGACAGCTGCAGGTGAAGCACGACTTCTTCAACTCAATGAGTTGGATGAGCTCCGTTTGGATGCTTATGAAAATCACAGGCTCTATAAAGAGCAAACGAAGAAGTTGCATGATAAGATGATAGGAAAGAGAGAATTCAAGGTTGGCGACAAGGTCCTATTGTTCAATTCCAGGTTGAGACTGTTTCCTGGAAAGCTCAAATCTCGATGGTCTGGACCATTCGAGGTGACAGAAGTGAAGGCACATGGTGCCATCGAGGTTGCCAACCACAAAGGAGAGAAGTTTAAGGCAAATGGACAGCGTCTGAAGCTGTACCATGAAGGTGCCTTTGTTGGTTGTGTGGAGGAAATCCGCTTTGATTCCTCCCCACTTGATTCATCTACCTAGAGAGGTAATATGGTCGTGCGGGACCTTCATAAACCAGCGCTTTGCGGGAGGCAACCCGTATCTCTTAGTTAGATCTTCTTTTCTCTTGTTTCGTAGTTTGTAGCATGTGAGAGAGCGTGAGAGTACTAATGTGTTCCTAGATCTTGTGTGCTTTGATGTGCAGATATGCTAATTGAAGAGAAACTTGAGCCATACTTGCCCAAATTTGCAAAAAAAAGCGAGCTACTTACTGAACAGTAGCTCGCCCGATCAGATCGGGTGGAAGATGCCCGATCGGGTGAGCGGAAATTAACATAGAGGAAGAAAAGAAAGTACGCCCGATGTAATCGGGCAAAGTGTGCCCGATCGGGTGCGCAACACCAGCACCCGATCAAAAATACCTCGCCCGATCGGGTGGAAGATCGGGTGGATGCACAAAGTTCAAAGAAAAAAATCTGGGAAAAAGGTATTCCGCCCGACACCATCGGGCAACATTCGCCCGATCGGGCGCGAGACTTTAGCACCCGATGAGAAAATAGGCACCCGATCGGGTGAGGGATCGGGCGAAGTGAAAATTCTGAAAAAAAAAAAAATTGAATTCCGCCCGATCGGGCGACCAAGTACCCGATCGGGCCTGCGACCATTGAACCTCCTTTTACACGGATTTCCCCTCTTTTCTCACCATTCACTATCATCCTTCCAATCAATTCTCTCTCTCTCTTCACTCATCTTCAACCCCCAAACCCTTAACCTCCATTAAAACCAAACTCTTCTACCTCAAATCTCCATCCTTTCTCAACCAAACTTCATAAAATCCCCTCCTTCCCTCCTTTCACCCTCCATCTCACAAAATCTCATTCACCAAAATCATCTTCCCTCTCCCATCTCTTCCCACACTCACCTTAAAACCCCATCTTTGTGTTACAAGAGGCTACAAGGCTCATTTTCTACCATGACAAGCAAATTCCGAAGGCTTATTCGAGGTGAAAGCTCGCGATCTAGGCGAGAGGCAACACCACAACCACCACCACCACCACAAGTTCCACGGGATCCTCAATACCCGGAAATCATTTTCCGGGATGATGAACATCGCGAGAAATTCTTGCGATTTAAAAAGCGTGAGGTACTTCCTACCCGATTTCTAGATGTTGAGCTTTTGTCTAAACTTGGTTTAACTGATGATTTTAAGGAATTCATGAAAGTTCTAGGCATGGAGGCGCTTTATAATGTACATGTTAACACTTATTCTCCTCTAGTCTATGAATTTTTTAGTAGTTTCAGTTTGACAAAGCCACGGGCCGGTCCGGTCACCCATGTCCACTTTAGACTTCTAAACCAAGAACACTCCCTTAGCCTTAGGGAATTTGCGGGGGTTCTTAGGTTACAAGTATGGGGTGACTACTACCCACCCGACCACTTTAGGATGGCCGATACTTATGTTATGCTGACAGGGGACCCTACGCCCTTTGACATCCAGCACTGTCATTGGGCGAACTTCCATCACCCTATTTTTAGCATTTGGATACGGTTCATGGCCCAGACTCTGTTGGGACGGTTTGAGGGTCACTTGGTCCGGGGGGCCGAGCTAGTTGCTATAGCTAGCTATATTGCTAAAGGCTCTAGGGAGCCATTTCAGTACAACTTGGCTCACCATATCGCTATTCAGTTCGAGCGTATCTCGAACTCGCTCCCTAAGCCAAGGGAAGACGGTAGTTGGACCTCTAGGAGGTTAGTTAACGGGGGGTTGATCACATTGTTTGCCCGGCAAATTGCCGGCTTTGACGAGACTCAGCGTACCCCCGTCCTAGGCCCTACCCTCATTGACCTCACCTATCTCAACACCCTCAAAGTCCTGTACCGCCTGCCTGACCACAGATTTCAGTGGGTGATTAAGTCCAAAAAATCCCTCATTCTGCCCGACTCTAGGGCCCGACTACGGCCTCGTCCGGCAAACTACCTACTCCCTATAGAGGGAGTCGACCTAGTTGTCCCTGAGCCAGAGCCCCCTCGCCGTTCTTACCATAGGCGGCATACGCCGATTTTAGACGAGGGCGCCTCCACTTCTGCTCCCCCTCCCCCTCACACGGACTCATTTGACTTTACCTCTATGATGTCGACCTTAGGTCGCATGGAGACGGGGATGGGTAGAATGGAAGAGCTGATCAACGCGAACACCGCCACCCTCGCGGGCTATGGCACTCGCATCGATCAGCTCTATACCCGTATAGACCAGATGGGGGGAGGATGGACACCTTGGCTAACGACCAGAACTACGCCCTTTATCCTCTCTATGACGACTATTGTAGGCGTGGCATTATTGAGCAGACTGCCCAGCACCCCTCGTGGTACCATTGGAACCCGAGTTATGGCCCGCCTACCGGCCAGAGCGATGACATGGCAGAGGATGAGGAGGATGAGCCTGCTCGTCAGTCAGTCTCTTTAGGAGACTTTGGCCTAGGTCCTAGTGGTTTTGGAGGTGATTTTGATGCAGGTCCTAGTGGCTTTGGTGGTGGGATGAGTGGTCCCTCCGGTGGTGGTTTTACCGATGGTGGTGGTACTTCTAGTGGTGGTTTCTTCAGTGACCCCACTAATGATGATATGGGCGGCTGATGCCCTTGTTCTCTCCTCTCCCTCGTTGCAATGAGGACATTGCCTCGTTCAGCTTGGGGGAGAATCTCTCACTGTGAGTATAGTTTATTGCTTTCTAGTATAGTTTACTGCTTTTTAGAGTAGTTTAAAGCTTTGATAGTTTAGTTTACAGCTTTAAGAAAAATTAAAAAATTTGAAAAAAATTATGTTTGATCATGAGTGGTTTGATTGCCTCCCTGTGCCCCTTGTTGTGCTTTATTGAGAATGATTTGACTTTGTTTTCTGGATAGCTGGGCATTTGTGATTATGAGGCTTTGATTTGATATTCGACTACTTTGATTTCGAGCAATTTCTGACTATGATTTACTACTTTGTGCTGCATACCTGATTTGGTTTAGACTGTGAGGCCTTTTTCTAGCCTATTGGATTCATACTTTTATCCAGTCTACACTTTTGGTGTGTTAGTTCCTCTCTAGCGGATCAATCTTGACTTTGACTTCGTACTCATTTGATGTTTGGTGACTTGTTACACTTGCTATGATAGAGGCGTTCTTTTGACTTATTCTTGAGCCCCAGAGTTAGTTTTTGATACATTTTTATCCCCCTTAGCCCCGCTGAGCCTAATGACCTTGTTTCATGTTACTTAAACCCTTATTATAAGCCCATGGCCTTTGTTTCGATTTTATTCCCAAGCCTAGCTTGGGGGAGCTTTGTGTATGGGTTGAGAGTGAAGTTGGTTTCATGGTTTGGTTTGATTGTTGAGGAATCAAAAGTGTATTTGTTGTGGCTTGATTATTAGAAAAAGGAATGAAAAGGCAAAATTAGAGTTGCGTGAATGAAGTTCAAAAAAAAAAAAAAAAAAAAATGAAAGCAAAAAGTTCAAAAGAATTCAAAGTTCTTTCATTCACGCACGTTCATAAATAAAGCTTCATGTCATTGCCTAAAACTTGGGTTTGTTGTGCGTATTCATTGAATTTGGAGGATTGGTTTATTTTTCATGTTTTATGGTGTTGATTGGGAGTTGCTTAGGTCATCTAAGGCCTTGTTTGATTATTCATGCTCCCCCTTTCTTGGTTTTTTCCACCACATTACCCAAAAATATCCCCTACCTCTTACCTAAGCCCCATTACAACCCAGAAAAGTCCTCTTGAGCTTGTGCCTACAATGTCTACTAGATTGATTTTGGTCAGTTTGTCAAAGTTAAAGAGTACGTCTGCTAGTTGAGTCGACTTGATTAGGATGAGCGACATTTTTACCTTCTTAAACACATGAGAGTGTGAGTGGGAAGGGACATTTATGGTCGGGTCGGTGAGTGTTCGGGCACATTCTTTGCCTGCCACAAAATTGAGAGGAGTGACACCCTTTGTGAGCACCTTTTCAGGATTTGTATGCCTAGTAGTCACTTGAACTTGATGAATTGCTTGGATGATTGGTGGTTGGAAGGATTTGATTTGCCGAACTTGAATTATGCCTGCTTGAACGATTCTTAGTTTTGAAAATGCTTTTTGAGCTTGAATTGTTTTATTTATGGGGGTGAGGCAATCTATTCCACGATCATGCTCTATTTGCTTGAGGACAAGCAAAGGTTTAGCTTGGGGGAATTTGATATATCGATATCTTATAGAGTTTTTCCCTTTCTTTACAAGCTAAATTGTGCTATATTGATGCTCTTAGGAGCTATTTATGCTAACTATTTCGATATAGTTGTGGTTTGTGTGTTCTATATCATTTTGCAGGTTTTAGGGAAAAACTCCCTATTTACTTGATGTTTTGAGCACCACGCTATAGCGGGAAGTTATGGGGCATCTTTGAGGTCTCAAGATGGTATTTGGACCCCATTATGAAGAAGTAAGTGTGCAAAGACTTGGCGTCTGAAGCCAAGCAAAGCAAGGCAAGAAGAAGACTCGCCCGATCGGGTCGGGCAACAACTGCCCGATCGGGTACGAGTGAAGAATCTGAAGTCAAGGTTTCCCGCCCGATCGGGCGGCCTCGCCCGATGTGATCGGGCGGATCAATACTTAGCCATTTTGCTGTTTTTCTGTGAGCTGAAGAAGACTTCCACCCGATGGAATCGGGTGGACTTGCCCGATCGGGTGCTGAGGTTGCGGCCCCGATCGGGTGGAATCTGCCCGATCCAATCGGGTGAACCCTATTTTGTGCTGCTGAAGACTTGTTCCCAGGCCCGATCGGGCGGCCTTTTGCCCGATCGGGTGGAAGACACGGGGATGCGATTTTCGTTATTTTTCCCCCTCTATCTTATTGTTTTCCTAAGACTTATAAATACTTTTAGGTTATAATTATTTTGTATCTTTCATATTCTTAAACACTTAGAGAACTCTTAGCCTAGTTTATCATTGCTTTGGATTATAGAAGAGATTCAAGTACAATTTCAATTCAATTAAAGTTTCCGCTTTCCGTCAATTTGGTAATCGTCTTGCTTATTGCTTTATTCCTTTATCTCAATTACTTTAGTTCAATTGCTTATTTCTCAATTAGTTCATGATGCAATTCTTAGGGTTTTCAATTAGTTTTGTTGTTGTCAATTCGATCATGTCTGAGTAGTTCTCTTTCTAGGGTGTTAGATAGGGAAGCCATGTTTATACCATGATTGCTATTTAGACTCCTTTTGATTTCTAGGGCTTGATTAGAGTGATTGTGGTGTGGTTTGTTCTTAATTAGTGATTAATGTTAGTGGCCAATTTCATTGATTGCTTGTGGTTAATAGTTGTTTACACAGATCCGTCTTACGACTAGAGGCCTAGGACACATCAGTAGTTCTGATTACGTTAGTGAACATGCGGCGTATGTTGAACTATGAGCGTTGAGTCTTAACCATAGCTCAACAGAGGCTCTAATCCCCCGACTCTTGACTTAGGTTTTAATAGTAGTTGACCCTACTTGATTGGTATAAGCATGGTGGACCGACCTAATACCCTAGGCTTTTATTCCATAGTTAAATCCTCGACTTAATTCGTATTATTTAGCTTACTCATTAGCTCCTTTAATTCTCCATATTTTCATCTGAAGTAGTTGGTTAATTGACTATTAATATAGAAACTCTGTCTCCCTGCGGATTCGACCCTGCTACCACTGACTACCTTAGTTAGAGGACTGTAGGAATTATCTTTGAATAGGTGATACGACTAAAACCTATCAGCTATCAATAGTCTAATGGTAGCAATCACTACTACAAAAACACCCTACAGAGTCGCCCCTTTAGCGTCGCCTATTTCAAATGTTCGACACAAAAGCTTTTTGTGTCGCCTGTTTTAAAACAGGCAACGCAATAAGTCTATTAAGAAGCAAAAAAAATTATAAATGACCTTTTGTGTCGCCTTCCAATTAATAGGCGACACAATAGGTTTATGTGTCTAATACTTCCTCCGTTTTCTTATACTTGCATAATTGAGGTTAGGCACAAGAAATAAGGAGAGGAGAGAGATAGAGAGTGGAAAAATGGGACCCATGTAATTGGAGAGAGGTAGAGAGAAAATATTGCCATAAAAGGCAATGATGCAAGTAATTTGCAATTTTCAAAAGTGTGAAATGATGCAAGTAAAAAAAACGGAGGAAGTAATAATTTTCAACCGACACGCTAGAATGAATCTATTGTGTCGCTTGTTTGCTAATAGGCGACGCGTAAGAGTTTGCATCCCCTCTTCCTTACTAACCGACACTGTAGTCTATAGGACGCATTGAAAATGAAACCAAATTTAACAAAATAAATACATAAACGCATCTTTTACCAGAGCTCCATCAGATCTCTTTCACTACCCCACTCATTCCTGTAAACCCTAAATAGTATAGCGTCACACCGACCACCAGAGGTGGTTTCTGGTTGCCAGAAGGACGGTTGCAAGTCTTCGTTCTCCTCTTGCTCGGTTTGGTACCTTCCTTTCTCTCTCCCTTTTTCTTGCTCTGTGTTCGTTGTTGTTGTATCATGCCCCGTTGTGTTCGTTGCTCGGTTTCTGGTTCCTCGCCGGTCAGGAAAGAAGACGTCTGGCCAGAGTCGCCGGAGTGTCGACTGTCTGCAATTCACGGTGGTCACTAAGTGGTATATTATCTTCTTCTGTATGTATGTAAACTTAGAACTAGGGTTTTTGATTTTGACTGCTAAGTTTGAGTTGATAGTTGATAGTTGAAATTAATTGAACTATCTTCCAATAGGGTTTTGATCAATTTATAATTTCCAAGCTCGTTATTTCAGGTTATATACTGCTTTGATTCGGTGTTTATCGCTTTGATTGAATGCTTTGAAGTTGGAATTATGAGATATTGGTTGGAAAAGTCAAGTCCTTGAGCGATGAAGCCATATCCAAAAGAAAATAAAATAATAGATTGTTATAGGATGAACAAAGATACAAGAGGGAACCGGATATGTCACCACTCCAAGGCACGGAAACTACGCTTTCCTATTAGTTTATTTCGTCCCTCTAGGATCACCGGGTTACACGAAATAACTAATGAGATACAATGGAGTTGTAATTCACTTCTATGATCAATCAAAGTGAATTCTAAAGGACTTTATTTTTAGTTTGTGTTTTGAACACACTTAGAAAAGTTTGCAAGAAGTTTCCAAGTGCAAGCAAGTTGTAAGGAGTTGTGAGATATTCTGTTTTTTCACCTCTCAAACTTGTGAACTAGCTAGCTATTTATAGGCATTACCAAGGATATAAATCAGCCCAAATGAGCATTCAACCCCATTAAAACATGAATTAAAATTTTGGTTTAACTATAGGATTAATTTGTGTAACATATGGTATGAATACACACAATTTTTTTTATTTTTTTTATAAATGTAAGGATAAGATGGAGGATGATTAGGAGCCCCTCCGCTCGAGGGGAATTCCTAATGCATCATTACAAAGTATAGTAGCTAGCCGAGAACCATGCTAGTCCGTAATACAAATAGAATCTACAGCTAAGTGTCCTACATTTGCTATCCAATCAGCTGCCTGATTTGCCTCTCTGTAGACATGTTGAATGTTGACCTCTTGAAGAGCTCCTAGATGAAGTTTACAATCTTCAATGATGTTGTCAATTTGCCAAGGAGGATGAAATTTGCCTTTCAAAGCGTTGATAATTAGTTGGTTGTCTCCCTCGACAAATAAAGTGGAACAAGGAAGTTTTGTAGCTTGTAGAACACCTCGATGAAGAGCTGTAGCTTCAGCTGTGATGACGGATGAAAGGCCCAAGTTAAAAGCTTCTACTGCAATGACGTTGCTTTCATGATCACGAATAATGTACCGTGCTGCTGCTTTGGAGTCCCGTACCGACCCATCGAAGTTAAGTTTGTAGGCTCTTGGAGGTGGAGGTGGAGGTTTCCAGGCTACAAGGATGGATTGCTTGGGATCAATGGGGGGGGGATGGGGGATGCGTAATTGGAGGGATTCACAACATAGTCATCAAAGTATGTACAAACTTGCCATTCATAAGCATAATGCTTGGCACGGTGATAAATTCTATAAATATTCAACTTTGCATTGTTGAAGATTAAGTCGTTACGTTCTTTCCATATACTCCAAAAAATGAAGGTGAGCTTAGTTGCTGTGCTTTTATCTCGTAAAAAATGACGAAATAAAGCTAACACATCAGTGCTGTTTACAGGCGAACCTAGCCATTCTTTTATTTGTGGAAGTGCCCATAGTGTCGTTATATTTGGGCAACGAAGGAAAAGGTGCTCAATTGTCTCCGCCGTATTAGAGTTGCAAACTGGGCAATTCTGAAAAGGGAGGATATGTCTCTTATGAAGAGTTGCTCTAACGCTAAGAGTTAAGACCTTTGTTTAAAATTTGCCAAAGGAAAATTTGTAACTTTGGTGGGATCTGTAGCTTCCATTTGGATCTAAATTCCCACTTAGGTGTATCAGTATTAACGTTATGAGCTAGCCAGTTGGCTGATTTGACTGTAAAATCTCCATGAGAAGACATGCCCCAAACTGGGGTATCCAATTCTATGTTTTTTGGGAGGGGAAGACCCTTCACCATTGCTATAAGATTGTCTGGCAGAATATGTTTGAGCTTGGGCAGATCCCAATTTCTGTCCTCTATTATAAATTCGGCAAGTTTCAGATTTGTGTCAATCATAAGAGGGTCTGGTTGCAGTATTTCAAACAAAGGTTTGTTGGACAACCAGTTATCCAACCAAAAGAAAATTGTTGACCCATTGGCTATTTTCCATCTAATGCCTCGTCGTATTAGATCTCTCTGTTCCATTATATGATGCCAAATGAAAGAGTGAGATGGTTTTGGGAGATACTCGAAGAAAGTGGTGATTTTTAAATATTTCTGACGAACAATATTGGCCCATAGATTAGAGGGATCAGTCAGGACCTTCCAAGCTAACTTTGCAAGAAAGGCTTGATTTAGAGGAAGAGTTTTCCTTAAGCCCAGACCCCCAATGTTATTAGGGGTGCAGATTTTGTCCCATGCAATTAGGGGTAAGCCCTCTTTACCTAGGCCTTGGTTCCAGAAGAATTTTCTGTGAATCGAATCTATGGTGGTGGCAGTCTTACCTTGTAGTAAGGTAGCAGAGCAGGAATAGTTTTGGAATTGCTTCCAGGTTCAATTGAATAAGGGTATGTCTCCCTGCTTTGGATAATAAGCCAGCTTCCCATGATTTGACCTTTTGGTCAGTTTTTGAAAGTAAAACCGCTAAGTCGGCCATAATTAGGCGGAATGAGCTAAAATTGATGCCTAGATAACGGCCTAGACAAGCCTTTAGGGTCATGTTAAAGTGGCTAGCCAAAGTGACTTTTCTAGCGTTAGGAACGATGAATACACACAATTAACTTGTGTAACATATGGTATGAATACACACAATTAACACCACTAATTAACCAAAATTAACTCATGTTTAATGGCCTTTAGAAGCTTTAGCATCAACTTTAATCACCCAAAGCATTCAAGAAAGTATCCAAGAAAAACC
This sequence comes from Patellifolia procumbens, assembly GCA_947645195.1. Classification (NCBI taxonomy): domain Eukaryota; kingdom Viridiplantae; phylum Streptophyta; class Magnoliopsida; order Caryophyllales; family Amaranthaceae; genus Patellifolia; species Patellifolia procumbens. Next base: position 4,409,707 of record CANSGD010000972.1, read on the forward strand.
AAGTCAAACACAAGTTCAAGCCCATTTATGCATAAATGTTCCAACACAAACTCTCTTCCTCCTTGTTGGGTTACCCAATCCTAACTTCTGACTAATCTAAACTGGGTATTAAGCGACTGGAAAGGGTTTGTCTCGACAGGATTTCCAGCTCTAAGAAGCTTGTTTCTGATTGTCTTTTCAGTCAGCTCTGAACTCTAAAGACACTCACATGTGAGAGGGAGCGTTAAACCCCATTGTTGAACACATGTGAGTGTCCCACATGAGAGAAGAAACAAAACCACTATATTAGCCTAGAAAGTTACTCCTCCTATCACCATATGGTTTTGGATGGAACCTCCTTGGGCTTGTAATTTATCCCACTATTTAAATTTATATTAAGTTTTCACGCATTTCCTCATTTTACCAATTTCACATTTCATTTTCCCGCTTCCGTTTTTGCGCAACCTTAATTATCTTTGGCAAGTCATGGCGGTTTCTAATGGCGGTGGTGTTGCAGGTTCTGGAAGTGATGGTTTAGCATGCGGACATGCGGTGGATTAATGGATATTTTTCTTATTTTCTTGGAAGTGTAAATTCTACATTTATGGACCATATTTTCTACAGATTCAATGCTGAGAAGTCAACTACTCGATGTTGTGCAGAAATTGGCTTTAAATTTATGCATCCTTATCTTTATTTTATTTTCTCTGTTATTATTCTTAACTTAAGATAAGTTGGACCCATGATCTAATTTAAAAAGTTCATAAATTGCTGGAATTTTTCTTTATTTGAAAGAATGGATCGGAACTCAAAAGCAGAGGCGAGCACAAGTGATATTCGATCAAAATATTTAGAATCGGACACGTGACCAATTGGTCTGAACTAGTTTCTAAAAATTAGAATTAAAATCAAAATTGGTTGGACCGATTTCTTATTTTTTGGAATTGGAACCGGTTTCTTAGTTAAAATGTTGGAAAACTGATTTTTAGAGACTGTTCTCCTCAATTTATTTTCAGTTCAGTTCAGTTAAGCTCCAATCAGTTCAGTTCAGTTCAGCTCCAATCAGTTCAGTTCAGTTCAGTTCAGTTCCATTCTTTTATAACCATTTTGTTAAATATTATTATTATGTTGGTCTAATTTATTTTACTAATTACTCTTACTAATATTATTATTATTATTATTTATTTTATATCATTATTATTAAGTATTATCATTATTATATCTATATATTGTTTTATTATTATAGCTTTACTCACTATTATTACTATTATCATTAGGGAGGAACATGATTTAGGTCAAAAGCATAAACCAATCAAATAATGTCAAAACGGTTTATGATGCAATTTTGCACGGTCCGACCCAATTATTATTTTATTACTAAATGTTATTATATAATTAAATCAAATTATTAAAATAGTAACATTAATTTACTTCTTAGATATTATTGTTATTATATAATCATCATCAAGTATTAATATATTAATACAAAGACTATAAATAATTGTTATTAATTATCATTATAATCATTATTATTATATTAATAATAATTTATGATTATTAATATTATTTATTTATAACTATCATTTAAAAATATCCAAAATACTATCATTATTATTCATTATTATTACTTATCATTATAATTTTTATTTAATATTCATATTATTATTGTTTAAATATTATTTATATATATATTTAATTCAATTCAATTCAATTCAATTCAATTCAATTCAGTTTAGTTCAGTTCAGTTCAGTTCAGCTGAATTATGCCGAAGTAAACAGGCCTTACTGGGTTTATTGACCTGTTCCAATACTGGTTATCAACGTCCAGTTGTATTCAAAATCTATATTCTTTCATTGTTTAACTACGAAAAGCATGACATATAATTTTATTCCGCCACACTTCCGGTAAATAACCCAATTCGTCAATTTCAAACTAACAAGCCGATTGCATACCCATTTCCAATAACTGGTACGCAGTTCCAATAACTGCTACCTAGTTCCAAAATTGGTTTCACCGAGAATTTGGACTTGGAATCGAATTTATCAGATACCCAGTCCTAGCAGGTCCAGTTCGAAAACTGTCTCGTCCAACTGATTCTGGTTCTGTTGGAACTATTATCAATTGGTTCCTTGTATTTGGAACCAATCCCGGCCCAATCCTAGCAGAACCAGTTCGAGAACCGCCACATCCAACTAATTCCGAGTCTGGAATCGGGTACCTAATTTTTCTGCTCACCCCTGCTCAAAAGTGTAATCATTCAACTTGTCAATATGCCACGTAAATTATACAATGAATATGATACTATATATGGGTGGTGGACAACTCGATTGACCACAGTTAATAATGGATTTTGACCGATCTCTTAACTGATTTGTTTAGGAAAATGTTTGATAAAATTAACAATTAGTATTATAAAAAGGAAACAAAAGCAAAATGGCACTAAAATAGTTTTTTTTTTGACTTATGGATGGTCCGACAAATCAAAAAATCATTTTCACCTTTTTCCTTGTTTGACTATGCGAACAAGGCAAAAGACAAAAGTCAATTAAGAAAATCGGTCAAAAGTCGTTTATCAAACACTTTGTAGAGGTCTTCTTATAGAATGTTCAACTAGACGTTGGACTAAAATTTTGGAATTTAAGTTCTAATTAATTCGAATATGTTAGTTTCTTCACATAATTCATGTCATTTCAATCTAGTCCAATCCAATTCGAAAAAATCGGGTCCTAGAATAAGACTCTAGTCTTTTGTATTGAACTGAAATTCATGAACTTAAAACTGATTGAACTAGATAGAACTAATTAAAGTCCATGACTTAGCAAAATCTAACCTGAACTAAAATTATTTTTTATAGTTCCGTTAAAAAGAACTATTAGGGCCCAGTCCAGTTTTGGCCCACTCCTTTCACATATATTACCAAAATGCCTTCAATAATATGAAATGACTATCTCTATACTATAAGGGAAGAGGTGGGGTGGACCAAAAATAAGAAAAGAAAAAAATAATTAATTAAATCAAGGAAGTTCTCAAATCCTAGGAATCAAGTTTTATTTCCAATCTTAGCCATCAGATTTTTATCAAAAATATTTAAAACTTTAAACTTAAATATCTATAAATCTACAAAGTAAAAACAATTTCAGAAATAACAATAATTATATTTTCTTGAAATTTATAAATAGACATCCACTTTGTTATATTTTTATATACTTCTGAATTTTTTTGTTTTTCGAATAAATGAGTAATTGATTGCTCATGAGTGTGGTGCATTTGATCAAATTGATTGTGAAGCATGTGAAAATATTTTAGGATGAGCGAGAAAGTAGTAGAAAGAGAGAGATTATGTATTTTTTGTATTCATGAGTGATGATACTCTAAATGACATCTTCCATTAATCTTTGGTATGATTTTTTGTCTTTTTTGACATTTTGTTTTTTAATCACTATTGATAATCTACTCTTTAATATTTATTACGCTTTTTATGTATTTATATTATTTCACTATTTAACTCTTTTGAGATTACAATTACACTATCTAAAAAAATAAAATAGCTAAAACTTAACGATTATTTTTAATGGTATGAAAAATATGTGTACACTTTACTGGAGAAATTATAATGTAGTTTCTCCGAAATCTTTACATATTACTCTTTCGCACGAGGTACGCATCGCGTGCATATAAGGCTAATTATGTCATTGGGCCATCCCAAGGCAGGAGAGTCAGCACTTATGAATAAATGAATAAAGCATGAAAATATATCAATTATGTTGTGAAAAGATGAATACAGAAGTAAGAGAAACTAGACAGAAGAGAGAAATACTGAGGGAAGATTTCACTCGGTGCAAATTTGCATTCATCCTTGCATCATATATATATACTACAACCATGCTATACCCTTGCCTATATGCTATAGCATAGGAGGGTAATTTTTTCTACATGCATTTATGACATGCATGGTACATGTTCTAGATGGCCATTCATCTTTGACATTTAACACTCCCCCTTGAATGTCCATCTTTTCTAATGATGCTCCTTACAACTATATCTCTTTATATGCTTAAATATACTGCCTCGTTAAAAACCTTATCAGGAAAAACCCAGTGGGATAAAAACCTGATCGAAGGGAAAAAGAGTGCAGTGCATATAAGAACTATAATACTCCCCTGGAATGCCCATTGCCTTATTTACAACAAAACATGGTGCAACTTTATTGTGTTATATGCTGATATTTACTGCCTCGTTAAAAACCTTGTCAGGAAAAACCCAGTGGGATAAAAACCTGATCGAAGGGAAAAAGAGTGCAGTATATATAACCCTCCCCCTGAGTCTAACGTAGGTTACTGAGGTGACGCATTCCAATCTTGTGCACCAATTGTTCGAGTCTCTTTGAAGGAAGGGACTTGGTAAACAAGTCCGCAAGGTTTTCACTTGATTGAATTTGTTGAATGTCTATCTTTCCTTCTTTCTGGAGATCATGCGTGAAGAAGAGTTTCGGTGATAAATGTTTGGTTCTATCTCCTTTGATATATCCTTCACTGACTTGGGTGATGCAAGCAGTATTATCTTCATATATCAGTGTTGGATTATCAGTAACTAAATTCATACCGCATTCTTTTTGGATATGGCTGATCATTGTTCTGAGCCAAACACATTCTCTTCCAGCTTCATAGAGAGCAATCAATTCGGCATGATTTGATGATGTGGCAGTTAATGTCTGCTTCGTTGATCTCCATGATATTGCTGTATCTCCATAAGTGAATAGATACCCAGACTGTGATTTGGCCTTTTGAGGGTCGGATAAGTATCCAGCATCTGCATAACCAATGAGTGAAGCACTTTGCTTCGATTGATAAAATAATCCAAGGTCATGTGTTCCTCTGAGATAACGGAATAGGTGCTTAATTCCATTCCAATGTCTCTTTGTTGGCGCATTACTGTATCTAGCTAAGAGGTTCACTGAAAAAGCTATGTCAGGCCGAGTATTATTAGCTAGGTACATTAAAGCGCCAATTGCACTCAAGTACGGTACTTCAGGACCAAGAATTTCTTCATTTTCTTCTCGAGGTCGGAATGGGTCGTCTTTCACATTCAAAGACCGCACAACCATTGGAGAATTTAATGGATGCGCTTTATCCATGTAAAAACGTTTTAAGACCTTTTCCGTATAATTTGATTGGTGAACAAAGATCCCGTCCTTCAAATGTTCCATTTGTAATCCAAGGCAAAATTTTGTTCTCCCAAGGTCTTTCATTTCAAATTCTTTCATCAAGTACCTTGCAGTTATTTCAAGTTCTTTATAAGTTCCAATGATGTTCAGATCATCAACATAAACTGCAATTATAGCAAATCCTGATTTGAATCGTTTAATGAAGACACAAGGATTGATTTGATTATTTTTGAATCCTTCTTTCGTTAGGTATTCACTGAGACGATTGTACCACATTCTTCCAGATTGTTTAAGTCCATAAAGCGATCGTTTTAGCTTTATAGAGGTCATGTCTCTGGATGTGTACTTTTCTGGTAGTTTTAGTCCATCAGGGACTTTCATGTAGATGTCAGTGTCAAGTGACCCATATAAGTATGCAGTCACGACATCCATCAACCGCATTTGAAGTTTTTCGAAGACGGATAAACTTACCAGAAATCTAAATGTAGTTGCGTCAACTACTGGAGAATACGTATCATAATAATCAATCCCTGGCATTTGGGAGAAGCCTTGGGCAACAAGCCTTGCTTTGTATCTAACGATTTCATTTTTCTCGTTTCGTTTTCTGACAAATACCCACTTGTATCCTACTGGTTTTACCCCTCTTGGTGTCTGAGTTATTTGTCCGAAAACTTCTCGCTTTTCAAGGGATTTTAGTTCTGCTTGGATTGCTTCTTTCCATTTTGGCCAATCTTGTCTGCGGCGACATTCGTCTACGGTTTTTGGTTCTACACCATTCTCGTCAGATACAATTTCAACCGCTATGGAGTAAGTAAAGACATCATTTATGACAACATTTTTTCGATTCCACTGTCTCTTTGTACAAGCATAATTAATCGAAATTTCAATGTTGTCGATACTTTCGTGTCCCTCGTTATTTGGAACATCTTCTTCTATGTCTTTGTCTTTATCTCTTTCTCCATTTTGAATTTCATGATTTTCAATTGGAGGAACAATCATTTGTTCCTTTTCTATTTCATCTCGCCTTTTATCTTTTCTTGGTTTCGAATCTTTCGAACCAGGTGGCCTTCCACGCTTACGGCGTGCCATAGACTCTTTTTCAATTGCCTTATTATCTATGGGAATTTCAATTCGTGGGGGAGCATTCTCTGCTGGTATATGTGACTTCGTCACTTTTTTACTGTCAACGAATGCATCAGGCAATTGATTTGCAACACCTTGTAAATGAACAATTTTCTTAACTTCTTGTTCACAAGAGTTTGTTCGTGGATCAAGAAAAGATAATTGTGTTGCATTCCATGTAATTTCTATATCCTTTTTGTTTGGGTCCACTTTCTCTCCCCCTAAGGCTGGGAATAAGCTTTCATTAAAATGACAATCGGCAAAACGAGCCGTGAATAAATCACCTGTCATTGGTTCAAGATATTTTATAATTGATGGGGATTCAAAACCAACATATATTCCCAGCCTTCGCTGTGGACCCATCTTTGTGCGTTGTGGTGGAGCAATAGGGACATATACACCACATCCAAATACTTTCAAATGTGAGATATTTGGTTCTCGACCAGATACTAATTGTAGTGGTGAGAATTTATGATAAGCAGTTGGTCTCAATCGAATCAATGATGCTGCATGTATTATGGCATGACCCCAAGCAGATGAGGGCAACGTTGATTTCATCAATAATGGTCTTGCAATCAATTGCAATCTTTTTATTAATGATTCAGCAAGACCATTTTGTGTATGAACATGAGCCACTGGATGCTCCACATCAATCCCAATGGATATACAATAATCATTAAATGTTTGGGATGTAAATTCCCCAGCATTGTCGAGTCTTATTCTTTTAATTGTATAATCCGGGAATTGAGTTCTCAATCGAATGATTTGAGCAAGGAGTTTTGCAAATGCACTATTTCTGCTTGATAAAAGGCTTACATGTGACCATCGTGTTGAAGCATCAATCAACACCATAAAGTATCGAAATGGTCCACATGGGGGATTAATTGGCCCACAAATATCTCCTTGTATTCTTTCAAGAAATGTTGGAGATTCAGTAGCAATTTTGTTTATAGAGGGCCTTGTTATCATTTTTCCAAGTGAGCATGCTGCACATGCTAACTCATTTGTCTTTGGGATTTTTACATTCTTTATTGAATGCCCTATTGAGTTCTCAATGATCCTGTGCATCATTCCTGTGCCGGGATGACCTAAACGGTCATGCCATAGATTAATTAATATCTTATTATCTAACTTCTGGTTAGATATCATGTTTACTTCAAACGGACTTATATTAACACTGTATAGTCCTGAGGAATATGCTGGCAATTTCTCACAGATATATTTCTTGCCATTTCTATTTTCTGTGAGACATATATATTCCGTTTCATCATTTATCATTGTTTCCAAATGATAACCATTTTTACGCACATCTCGAAAGCTTATAAGATTTCTTCGAGATTTACTTGAGTATAGTGCATCATCAATAGTCAATTTTGTCCCTTTTGGGAGTATTACACAAGCTATTCCGGATCCTTCGATAAGTTTTGCTGTCCCGGATATGGTGTTGACATCACCTTGAAACATTGTTAGTTTTGAAAAATACTCTTTATTTTTCAGTATGGTGTGCGTTGTTCCACTATCCAGGAGGCATTGGTATCCAGATCCATTTTTAGGTTGATCCATATCTTCATAATAAGAAACAAAATTAAATAAGAACATGCATATTTCATTGATAATAAGATGGTAGTACAATTCTTAAATAAAACAAACATTAAATAAATACTTGATCAACAAGGAAATAAATATTTTCATAGCTAAACAATCAATTTTCCCCTAAATTAAAATCATTTTCAGCTCCAACTCCATCCATAAAAAAATCGGAGACATCAAGGCTAGGCGGTGAGGTATTTGCCTCATTCACAAAATTGGCTTCTGCATCTTTTCCTTTATTTTTCTTAGAAGCCTGGTAGAGATCTACCAAATGCTTGGCTGTTCGACATGTACGCCCCCAGTGCCCAGATATACCACATCTAAAGCATATATCTTTTGCCTTCTGATTATCATGCTTGTGGTATTGTTGCCCCCTCTCATTGTTTTTGAAGTTATTATTATTTTTGGGGAAATATCCTTTACCTCGGCCTCGGCCTCGACCACGATTGTTTCCACGTCCTTTCCCACGGCCATTTCCACGCCCACCTCTGTTTACAGCATTTGATTCAGGTAGGTCTGAGCTTTCTACTGCATTCGCCTCTTGGAATGCCAAAGACCCAGTTGGTCTAAGATTATGATTCTTTAGTAAAAGATCATTATTTTGCTCAGCCACCAACAATACAGAGATTAGCTCAGAATATTTTTTAAAGCCCCTTTCTCTGTATTGTTGCTGTAATATAATATTTGAGGCATGGAATGTAGAGAGAGTTTTCTCTAGCATTTGTTCCTCAGTGACCGGATGATCACAATATTTCAGCAACGATACAATTCTAAACAGTGTTGAATTGTAGTCACTGATGCATTTAAAATCTTGGAACCTTAGATTAGTCCATTCGAATAATGCCTTGGGGAGGAGAATATTTTTATGGTGGCCATATCTTTCTTTGAGGCTGTTCCATAGTTCTTTTGGATCTTCCACCAATAAGTATTCAGTTTTTAGGCTTTCATGCAGGTGGTGTCTCAAAAGAACCAAGGCCCTGGCCTTTTCTTGTTCAGTGGCCAATTTAATTTGTTGGGCCGTACTTGAGCCTATATTGACAGTTTGATCTTTAATAGTATGCTCTAGTCATTGAGCCTTTAAATTCATCTGGGCATCTACCGTCCATTCCAGGAATTTATTTCCGGACAAATCTAGGACATTGAATTGTCTTTTCATTAAATCTCCCATTATAGCTACAATAAGGTAGATAATAGTATGAAATTAGTAAATGATAACAAATCACATATAATATCTCCCCCTGATTTATATCATTTATAATTATAAATATTACAAAATAAAACAAAACAAGACATAACATTAAAATATTACAAGCAAAAATAATAACTTACAATAAAAACACAGAAAGTACAAAAATAAGCTAAAATAACAAAATACTTCCTAGAAATGCATATGAAGACAAAACAACACATGCATTTTCACCGTTTCACAGGGGAGAAAGTGTGTGATATCATGGTTCCTACTTGTGTATGAGGAGAAATATCATTAATGCCATGAGAAGGATAAATAAACCGGCTATAAGGAACAAATAGAGTTTTATTTTTCTAAAATCCTCCTCAAAAGAAGAAGAGGAGGGTGGAGGGCGGTTGTGTTCGGCGTTGGGCATGGTGGCCGGGAAAAATGGAGGAAGAAAAAAAATTTGTGGGTTTGAGTAAAAGATAGAAGAAGATAAGAGATATGTGGTGAAATTGGGGATGGGTGATCCGCTTTTATAGAGGGTTATCCTTAACTGTACAGTTTGTTGTATATTTATCTACAGTTGTTCAAAGAATATAATGCAATAAAATTTTAGTTGGAGTATTTATGGGTACTAAAAATAATTTGTTACTATTATGCATGTCGGTAAGTGTAAAAAAAATGATAATAAATATAACTACAAATGTCATATAAAGGAAATAACACATAGTAAAGGAAATAAATATGTAATACGGTTCTAGGTTAGCTACTCCTGCATATATTGACAATAAAAAGAGCAAGAAAAATTTACTATTGTCGGCCAGCCATATAGGCGGCAAAATTAAATAAAACAACAACCTGCCATATAGGCGGTAAATGAAAATAACCTGCCATATAGGCGGTACAACAAGATAAAATAGCATAAATTAAAGTGTCCTGGCCCTCCATAAAGATGGCGTTATTGTTAAATTATTATTTAATTTACGGGCTAGTGGCATGGTGACGTTTGCTACTAGTTCCTTCCTGTTCGTCCCTATTTCTTTTATTATTTGGTGGTGGTGGATTTTCAGTTGGTGGTGCTGGAGGATTATTATTGGTGTTAGGAACAGGGGTTTGTGGATTTTCACCGGTACGGACATTAATACCGTTGGCGAGGTCAGTGCGAAAAGGATGACTTACAATCCCTCTAGCTGGGTTGGTAGCGAAAGGGACGGTGTTACGTTCTACAATTAAATGTATACAACAGAGAGAAACATTGTTGAAAACAACATTGATCCCGTTACTTTGTTGATCCATGTTAGGATAGTGAAAAAGGGTGAGACTAGAAAAATTGGATACCGGAGTTTGAAAGATTAAAGGTTAAAAATACCTTTTGGTTTTTGTAAGCAAACTCGTGCTGATAACGTGTTGTGAAAAGATGAATACAGAAGTAAGAGAAACTAGACAGAAGAGAGAAATACTGAGGGAAGATTTCACTCGGTGCAAATTTGCATTCATCCTTGCATCATATATATATACTACAACCATGCTATACCCTTGCCTATATGCTATAGCATAGGAGGGTAATTTTTTCTACATGCATTTATGACATGCATGATACATGTTCTAGATGACCATTCATCTGACATTTAACAAATTAGATATTATTACCATTGTGAAAATTGTCATACGGTAGTATTTAAAATGGCACGTGGGAAGTTGGGACAACATGCAGGGAGAGAAGTGCAGAACCATTTATCAGTCTTAGAGCTTGAGGATATTTTTTGCAATTCAATTCAATTACAAATAGTAACAATTTCAAGTTGCATCAATCATTTTCTCATACTCTTGTCCTCTTTGTGGTAGATACTTTGTCCACCCACTCTTCTCTCCTTAATCAATCTTTCTTCACCATATATATCTACTCCTCTCATTATGTTAGACATCAATAACAAACATAGCTAGCTCAGCTCATCAGCACAAATAATGGCAGATCCCAATGAACAAACACCCTTGAGTAAATTTACTAATCACCCCCTACCATTTCTCTTTTCTTTCCTTCTTTCTATATACTTATTTAACATCTTTATTTTTCCCTTATGCAGTATCAACACAAGAAGAAGATGATAATATACAAGAAAACGAACAAGACCAAAGTCAAAGGAGAGAGAAATGGGAATTAGAAGAAGAAGAAAACTCACCGGTAAAACAGGTGGTGATGACAGTACCAACAACCGACGACCCAAACTTACCGGTGTTGACTTTCAGAATGTGGGCCCTAGGGACATTATCTTGTGTTATTTTATCATTTTTGAACCAGTTTTTCTGGTACAGGACTGAGCCACTCAGCATCACCGCGATCTCCGCTCAGATCGCCGTCGTGCCACTCGGCCAGTTGATGGCGGCGAAGCTTCCTACACGGCGGTTCTTACGAGGGACACGATGGGAATTTTCATTAAATCCGGGTCCTTTTAATGTCAAAGAACATGTGCTTATTACCATCTTTGCTAATGCTGGTGCTGGAAGTGTTTATGCTATTCATGTCGTTACTGTCGTCAAGATCTTTTACAAGAAACAAATTACTTTCTTTGTTTCCTTGATTGTGGTTCTTACCACTCAGGTACTTTTTTACTATTTACATACTTCACCCATTCTTCTTGTAATTGTAATTGTTGATTGTTTGACTTTTGTTTTATTCACGTATTTTGCTATCATATTTATTACGTAACGTGCATATGTTTTGATATTAGGTTGAGATTCTCAAGAGTCCGTTCTATAGAGTTGGTAGAGTTTGTCAAAATAGGAATGGTAAAATTTTAACTTATTTTGAGTCCTCCTAAATCCTTATAATAAGTTTAGAGATGTTCGGATAAGGTTTAATAAGATTCCGTAAGGTCTAATAAGGTATAGGTCGAATAAGTCGAATAAGGTTTCATTTAATAATAGGCAAAGTCTTATAAAAGACGGTCTTACATTAAGCTTAATGTAAGACCAGCCCAATAAGCCAATTAAAAGCCCAATTACGCCTGTCACGCGCTAAGGAGCCCAGAAAAAATGATTTTTTAACTTTTCAACGTAAAACCTTAACTTTTGCGTTTTTTTAACTTTTCAACCTAAAACTTTAACTTTTGCATAAAAAACCATAACTAATAGGGCTAATAGAGTGAAGGGTACCGATTCCGCATATGATATTAGTTATGGATTTTTATGCAAAAGTTAAGGTTTTAGGGCGAAAAGTTAAAAAACGCAAAAAGTTCAGGTTTTGGGTCGAAAAGGTAAAAAAGTCAACTGGCTGGGCTACTTAGCATGTGGCGCTCGTCATGGGCTTCTCTAAGCCTTATTGGGCTGGTCTGAGGTTAAGCTTAACCTAAGACCGTCTTATAGTAAACCAACTCTTAATAATATCAAATAAGTCTAATAAGGCTTAATTAAATAAAGTCGAATAAGTCTAATAAGATCAGATAAGATCAAATAAGGTTGAATAAGGTCTTTTACAGCCCTTATAAGTTCTGATAAGTTAAAATAAATTTAGTAAGTTAACATAAGTCAGATAAGTTCAGATTAGCAAAAATAAGTTGAAAAGAACGGACCCTAATTTCGTGTATGTACTATTGCACTTAGATTTTGTTATATTACTTTGTTTACCAAATACTATCAACTCTATTAGAGAAAAAACTCTAGAAAATATTAACATGTAAGTATTTATTTATACCTATATAGTTCACCAGTATTTTTTAAAATTGTGACTGTTCTGTTGAATATTCTCCTCTGACCACATTTTTAAGTAACATGAATATTTTATAAAAGAATTTATGATATATTTGTTTGATCATATTATTCGACCACAATTTTATCAAAATCATATTTCGACAGGAGTGTAACTCAAACTGTTGCAAATTTAAAAATGTAGAGGAAATATGTCTTCTTGGGCAGTGATATGTCTATTTGGTGGGTGGATGAACCACCTATTTTTTTCGCTTTGCCATAGTTTCGTGTTCAAAGTTGTGAAACTTTAATATTTTAGAATTTAAATTTTTTGTATTTAAAGATTATTATAGATTGTTTTGTTGATAAAAATTAATTTAAAAGCAAAATAAATGAAGTTTGTTCTTACGAACCAAGAGAATTAAGGTAGGAAAAACAGATAAAACCAAATAGAGTATTAAATAGAACTAATTTTATTTATCGGAAGTAGTTGAATCTTAAATTATGTGGAGTGTATGAATTTTCGTAAGTTGGGTTTGATAAATTGACAATGTTTTGGTTTATTTTAAATGGTAGGTGTTGGGTTTTGGATGGGCTGGAATTTTTCGGCGTTACCTTGTTGAGCCGGCTGAAATGTGGTGGCCCGCCAATCTTGTCCAAGTTTCCCTTTTCAGGTAAATGTTCTTTTACCACTATTGGAGAATTGACCATATGTCCATATGTAAGGTAAATGAAAAACATTAAATAACATTCATATTAGTATATAGAGTCTTTAAGGTTTTAATAAAAGAGTTGGTCTTATAAAAGATCGTCTAATTTTAAATTAAAATTAGATAATAATTCAAGTCCAATAGTAAGAAGAGAATGAAACACCTTTTTGAATAAAGTGATAAACTTAAATTAGTCTAATTTTAATATCAAATTAGACCGTCTCTTGTAATAACTTTTGAAAATAAAATAGTATTAAGTTGAAATTTATGATTTTTTTTGTTATTATTTTTTCTGATTATATCAAAAATGAAAAAATCGTCAAACATTAACTACCATCACCAATTTCATAAGTTGTTATTATTATTACTTAATTATCATTGTTTCTTTTGTTAATACTTCCTCCGTTTCACAATACTCGCAACCTTAGCATAGTAACCACTATTCATCTACCAATCTTTTTTTATATGTTTTTCCAAGTGTATAAGAAAAAATATAGCCAAGTGAGATCTTATTTGATTTGTCTTAATGCCTACTATTATAATATCAACTTTTTATAATTTTTACTTATCAATAATTAGAGATATTAAAGTCTAAAGTATTGCATTGGATAGTGTTCAAACAAGAAACGTTGCGAGTATTGCGAAACGGATGAAGTATTTTTTTAAAATTTTGTTATTTTAATATTAATAATGATTTATCAGCTTCTTACTACCTCCGTTTGTTTTTAATTGTTACACTTTCCTTTTTGAACGTTTCTTTTTAATTGTTACAATTTTTACTACCTCCATTTTTTTTAATATGTAAATTTGTTTTTGCGTGCGTACCAAGGAGAAAGTGCAAAAGTAAGGGGAGAAGAATAGTAAAAGTAAGGAAAAGTGAAAAAGGTATAGAGAAGGAAAGAAAAAGTAGGAGAGAAGTGTAATAATTAGGTGGTCAACCTTCCATTTATGAGAAAAGGTAGAAGTGTATCAATTAAAAAAACACCCAAAAATGGAAAAATATGCATATTAAAAAAACGTAGGGAGTACTATTTTTAGTAAACTTTCACATCTTCATATTCCAATTTCCTATACTTTTGGGATCCATTTGTCATTTTCTTTTCCAATTAAATATCCAATCACCCACACTTTTTGCGTTTATAACATTATCTCTCATACTTTATCTATCTCTCATACTTTATCTATTTCTCAAACAACTTTATCTATTCCCCAAACAATCATTGCATAGATTTTATAAATTTTCTTGGTTATCCCCTAAAGCAAACCGTGACAATTAAAAACTAATAGAGAGATTATTTTTTAAATTTTATTAATATATTATTATTGATATTACTATTTGTTTTTATTAATTATTAATTTCTTAAATTAAATCTTTTATATATAATTACTTTTAGTTGAGTTTAATTGATTCCAAATCAACCCAGCTTCATTCAGTTAATTTCAATTCAGTTCAGTTGCTTTCTACACAAGAGAAGGGGCCCTTAACTATAATATTTTAATACATATGACGAATAAAATGATTTATCTAATTTTCACTTACGTACGTCCATACCATATAATATATGTTGTATCAAATTAATAAATTGTTAATATGTACACAAGAACTCGGAGAATCCCTCGTGCCTAAAAACTAGGTTATCAGCTTGCCACATGTTATTTTATGTCAGCGTCACCATTTTACATGATAATTTTCTTTTTAAATGTTTGCAAAATGCAGATAATATATTTTGAACATATGATCTCTTAGTTGGAGTATCATAGACACTACTGCAAAATTATATCCCTTATTGTTGTCAAATTACAATAAACATTTTATTTTAATTATTAAAAATAAAAAATTAATCATCGATGTAGAATATTATTTTAATGCAATTAAATATAAAATTAGACACGGGGCATCACCGGAAGCACAAACTAGTTAAGTTCAGTAATAATACTATAATGTTCAATTTCACAAAAAAGTAGAAATAAGTCGAAGGGAACCGAGAAATGATAGGTATTAAGAGTTAGATCTTACCAAACATCTGATACAATTTTCAAAAAAGGACTATATATTACCATGTAAATACAATATATTACAATGAGAAAGACGATATTTACTATGAAAAAGACAATATATTTTTATGTAAAAATCATGTTAAATAAAAGGTTTTTTACTGTCTTGAGTTTACCCTTTTGCTCCTTATTTAATATGTAAAAAGACTATTTTATCTGTTATTTAATATACAAATTTATCCTTATCAAATGTTTTAAGAACATCTAATTATTAATCAATTCTAAAGGGAATCGCGCCTATATTTAAGGGCGTGATTGTCAAATTCTTGCCTTTTGATGAACTTATCCCACTTTTAGGCTCGAGTAACAAATGGTCTGGTACCCTGATCCACGTGAATCACATGATCATGAATGGTCCATTGTCTAACTCTTACCTTTGTCAGACTTTTTTTTCCGGTAAGGAGAAGTGGCCCGAACCCCGCTCGAGTCTTATTGGGCCAGACACTTGAGAGTAGGGGGAATGATAAGGGAAATCCCTACCCTCAAAGTGCCCCTAGTGGATTAAGGTTGGAAGAGTGCAATCCTTTCCACTAGATCAAGTACTACTTGATACCTTCGTTAGACTTGTCTTGCTGTATAATGTGTGTATCACATATTCACATTATACTACAACAAACAGTGATCAACTCATCTCAAGTAAAGTATGGGGTCATGTAATCATATTCATTCATATTCAGCTCGTTAATTGATTATTGACTCGGATTCACTTTGGTTTAGAATTTTCTGACTCATATCCAGATCCACTAAGTCTCGCAGGTCCATGGGCTTATAATGGGTTCTTCTTAATAACTTCTATTCACTTTGCTAATTTTTATTCGTTGTTAATAACTTCTATTTTTGGAGGTCGAATTTTACAAATATTGATTATGTTTTTCTAACTCCTAACTCCCAAAATAAACTTAACAATTTCTTGATTCAAGAAACAAGAAAAGGGGATACAAAGAAAATGGTCACTTATGTGACTCAAGAGAGATAGATAGAAGCAAATTTCAAATAAAGAAAAGATTGAAATGTTAAACGTCTTGTAAGAGACTGCCTACTTTTAAAATAAAATTAGTGGATCAATAATAAGAAGAGAAATCAGCAAATCGTCCTCTAAAAATAGGGACAGATTTAATCCATTTTGTGACCTATTTAATTCATTTAGTAACCTGTTTAGTTCATTCAATACTCAGTGTTAAATTTATTTAATGACGAGTTTCATCCATTTAGTGACTAGTTTAATTCATTCAGTAAGTCATTTGTTTTTTTTAGGAATCGCTTGTTATATTTCGAGACTAAAATTGAAATAGGGAAAAGAGGAGAGAATGAACAAGTAGATTGTGCTAAATGTCTAAGAATAGTATTGGGCCAGTGTAAGATAGAATGGGCTTATTAATAAAATGTATGCTTTGATTGGTCTAATTTTATGTTAAAATTAGTACGCTTCTTTTAATAATTTGTGAATGTCAAATACGTTCATCTTTTATGAACTTATGAGCTAGTGTTAAGTTCAATGAGGAATTCATGGAAGTAATGCAGAAAAAATAGTATTAAGTTTTTGTTAGATTTATCTCAATATATGCTAATGTGATTCTTTTTCTCCTTGGTACAGAAAAATTATAAAAGGATAGAGGAAGTAGGATTCACTGTGAAGCAAACTACTAAAAATTGACTATCACAACTATATTGCCATTGAAATAGAGATCCTTAAGTTTCTTCCTTTGCCTCTATGGTACAAGTCTTGTTATTATTGGGTTCATGATGTATTTACGTTTGTGAAACCGTTTAAAATTTCATAAGGGGTAAGTTCATAGAAAAGATTTTTTCCTCGAAACAATTAGGACACAAATTTTGAAAATTCTTCCACTTCGAAGAAAGACACAGAGTCAACATTACTTAAGACAAAATTGAAAATGCGGACTACGTAACTATTATGTACTTATGTGTGATCATAAACTTTGTTTAAGCTAATATTCTGCTCACAACTTCATGTAACAGGGCTTTGCACGAAAAGGAAGAACGGACCAAAGGCGGTCTTACTCGAACCCAATTCTTCTTAATTGCCTTCATTTGCAGCTTTGCATACTATGTCTTCCCAGGCTACCTCTTCCAAATGTTAACTTCCCTTTCTTGGATATGTTGGCTTTGGCCCAAATCCATACTAGCCCAACAGTTGGGATCTGGGCTATATGGGCTTGGAATTACAGCATTTGGGCTAGACTGGTCCACCATCTCATCTTACCTTGGTAGCCCACTAGCAAGCCCATGGTTTGCCACTGCCAATGTGGCTGCTGGATTTGCCTTTGTCATGTATGTTCTTACCCCTATAAGCTATTGGCTTAATGTGTACAATGCCAAAACCTTTCCTATATTTTCAGATGACCTCTTTACTTCAAGTGGTTCAATTTACAATATCTCAGCTATAGTAGACTCCAATTTCCATATCGACCAACAGGCTTATGAGAAACAAGGCCCTCTTTATCTTAGCACCTTCTTTTCTATGACTTATGGAGTCGGTTTCGCAGCATTGAGTGCCACAGTCGTCCATGTTGCTCTATTTCATGGCAGGTACGTACATACATCATTAGTGGTTTTCTGAGACATATGACAACTCTTCATAATTAAAAATCACTACCTAATATTGTTTTCTCTGCATCACTACTTCATCGTAAATTGAGGTACAACATTAAAATTCAAAGGAAATTTTGATGCCAAAGGTCCCCGAATGTACATCAACTTGTTAATCTTGTCAAATAGTCGCAACTGTTGATTAGCTTAGAGTAAACCCAACTTTGGAAATGTCTTCCAAGTGGTGATATCTAAAGAGGAAAGAAAAACAAAATTCCTTAAGAGAAAAGTTTTTTGTTACATGTTGTACGAAACTTCTCTATGGCGGTTTAAAGAACATGCATGGGCTATAATTGAGGCGGTTGGTGTCAATTTTTACAAAACGTGATTTCTTAAAATAGGTCACCACATAAATTTTGTGACTGTACATAACTATTACAGAGTATTTTTGTGAAATCATGTCACATGCTTAATTATGAGGAGTTGATCAATCCCTATGACAACTAATTCTCGACGAGAGGAGCTTAATTGTGAAGCAAGGAAATAATTGGGATTAATGAGCTAGATTTTTGAGTCTTTATCTCTTATGAACATAAATTACAGGGAAATATGGGAGCAAAGCAAAGCAAGTTTGAAAGAAAAGAAGATGGATATACATTCGAAGTTGATGACAAGATACAAGGAAGCCCCAGAGTGGTGGTTTTGGGTCATTCTGGTGATTAACATTGCAGCTACTGTCTTTGCCTGTGAGTATTACAAAGACCAGCTCCAACTCCCATGGTGGGGTGTGTTGCTTGCTTGTGGCCTTGCCTTCATCTTCACACTTCCTATCGGAATTATAACCGCCATTACGAATCAGGTATATTAAGGTTTTGTAATTAAACTAATCGACTTACTAAAATTAGAAAATCCCTATAGTTTGAGACACAGGGTGTAATCTCTTTGGTTAAACTAGTAATCATTTCTTGATTCTTGATTATGAACAATGTACAGTCTCCTGGTTTGAATATCATTACGGAGTACATTATCGGATACATCTACCCTGGATATCCAGTAGCAAATATGTGCTTCAAGGTTTATGGCTACATCAGTATGACACAAGCTATTGCCTTCCTGCAAGACTTCAAACTTGGCCATTATATGAAAATTCCTCCAAGGACAATGTTCATGGCACAGGTAATTTGCTTTCCTAAACTAATATAAATAGGAAATGATTGAAAAAAATTGAACTATCGATAGTGATTATGGACGACTAGCACTCTGATCAGTAGCTGCATCCGTAATCCAGGTAGTAGGGACGCTTATCTCTGCCTTTGTATACCTTGGCACGGCATGGTGGTTGATGGAAACAATCCCAGATATATGTGAAAAAACAGCTACGAATAGTGTGTGGACATGTCCGAGTGACACAGTCTTTTATGATGCCTCAGTAATTTGGGGCTTGATCGGACCTCGCAGGATCTTTGGGGACGAAGGTATTTACGAGGCAGTAAATTGGTTTTTCTTAGGAGGAGCCATCGCTCCAATCCTAGTTTGGTTAGCGACAAAGATGTTCCCTAACCAAGAATGGATTAGGCTTATCAACATGCCCGTCTTAATAGGAGCAACGGGGATGATGCCACCAGCAACCGCAGTGAACTACACTACATGGATTCTTGTAGGATTCCTCTCTGGATATGTTGTATTTAGGTACGCTCCAGAGTGGTGGGAGCGCCATAACTATTTGCTTTCAGGTGCACTTGATGCTGGTTTAGCTTTCATGGGGGTGGCATTGTATCTTTGCTTGGGATTGGAGGAAGTGAGTCTTAGTTGGTGGGGAAATGATTTTGATGGCTGCCCTTATGCATCTTGTCCTACTCAGAAAGGTGTTATGGTTCAAGGTTGTCCAATTGTATATAGTTAGTAAGCAACTAAGCAGTAACATATAAATTGTAATTGTATAGTGTTATCACTGTTATGTATGCATCCATTCTTCACAGTTACACAATTCTTGATCAAAGTTCAAGTTGGACATTCAAAAATTATGTTTTCTTTATTCATACATGTAAAGTCAAGGTGGCTTATATAGAGGTCTTGCGCCTCAATTTATAATGTGAACTTGTACCATAGGAAATTGTAGCTGATCTTGTCGATTCTTATCCTTTTTGATCAAGCAGTTCTAAAATCAAGATGTGTTAAGACACATTCATTTCGCCTTCTTGTTCACAGAGGTGTCAAAAGCTGACCCAACCCGATTACCCGACCCGAGCCCGATTCGATCCGAGAATTGCATATCCGAAACCCAACCTGGTCCCGACCCGAAATATACCCGACACTAATATGACCTGATATGACCCGACTCGAAACCCGATCCGGACCGACCCGTAGTCAACCCGTACCCGATCAGCCTCGATAGTCAGTCACCCGAACCCGACCCGGACCGACCTGAAACCTACCCGAAACCCGCTTCAACCCGAAGAATACCCGAAAAGGCTCGACCCGTGTTTGACCCGACCCAATATAATCCATCGACCCGACCTATTTTGGACCTCATATAGTTTTTTATTGCCTGTGTCCCAAGTAGAACTGTCAGTTTAGTTGAAAACTGTTGGTTGAACTGTTAACCGAACCGAAACCGAACCGAATAAACCGAACCGGAACTAACCGGTAACTGAAAAAAGAACCGAACTGAAATCAACTGTTTCAAATTCAACTGTATTAAACCGAATTGAAACCGAAACGAAACCGAAACGAAAAGGAACTGAACCGTAATTAACTGTATCAAAAACCGTTTTAAACCGAACCGAACCGAATATTAACCGAAATTAACTGAAAACTATTTTAAACTGTTATAAACCGCATCAAACCGAAGAGAATATTAACCGAAAAGAAGTGGAAAAATATATAAAACTGTTATAAAGTTAACCAATTTGAACAAAATTATAAAACATTTAGAATGTTTTAAACCAAAATGAACTTATGCAAACTTTTTTAAACTATTAAACAATAACAACCAAGTTATGATATTATTTAATCATTTGAAGGTTGTAAATATTTTCAACAACTTAGTGAAATAGTTGAAGTTTTCCTTTTATAATTAATATTCTAAATAGTGATTATAGAAAAGATTTGATAAAATTATAATAATTTTATAACACCTAAAATAAATTATAACCAAATAATTTAAAACACTTTTGTACGAAGTTATAATAATTTTCATCGTCATTCATACACAAAAATGCAAATCCCTACCCCGTGATTCTTCCTTACTTACTCGAACACTCTTTGCAGATTTTGCTTTCCTTCGTTTTTTCATTAACAACATATTTGAAGGACAATATTGGAAGAATATGTTATAGTGTACTTCTTGCTTATTCCCCTATCTTTATGAGTGAAGTACAATATTGCATTTATCTTGTCTTAGATGAAAGAATTGTTTTTCTTTTCCCTTGGAAGAAAGTTTTTTTTTTTCCATTTTGATCAAACACTTTAATTTTCTCGTTATGTTTTATGCCATACTCCCCTTCCATTGTTGCATTTTCAATAGATTTTGTGTGCTTTTGAAATTTGTAGCAAAGAATTATAGTCAAAATATTTCGACTTTGTTAGTCCATTACACTTGATGTTGGAAAAAGATTTATTGCTCCAATCTATAGTTAGGCTCAAGCCAAAACATTTTCATCTACAAGTGAATATTGTGCAACCCAGCAGCAAGATCACTTTGATTAGCGAATTAAATGAAAAAAAATAAATCAAAACCCAATATTAGTAGTGAAAGTGGCTTGAGCAATCTGATCAATACCCAATTTAAGCATCTCCCTAAAAAACTTAAACCCAATTTCAAAATTGCCATTTCTCCAAAACCCAGATATAACAGAATTCCATGAGATAGTATCTCTAATGGGCATTTCATCATACACCTTAAGGGCATCATCAATATTTCCTTCTCTGATTTTCTTGAATAACATAGAGTTACAAGGAATTAGAAAATGGAAAAAAAAACGTAAAAGAACGACGAGCAGCGCACTTAAGGAGAAAGACGTAGAGAACATTATCTTTTTTACTGATTCAATCATATTCAAGCACCCAGATCTGATTTTACTAGAACATTCAAGCATTAAAACATTCTTTGATAACATACTCGGCCAATAGTAGGTGAGGAAAGCTTCGAACATATAAGCTTTCATGGTGGAATTCGACCATTAAAGCTCCAAATCTGGAACTTTTATGGTCGAATTCGACCATTAAAGGCCCTAAATAACGCTAAAACTCAAACCAAATGGGACTAGTTTATTGTAGATGCAAAATAAGCCATTAAAGGAGAAAAGAGTGAAAGTCCTTTAAGTGAGAAAAAAAAAACAGAGAAAGAAGAAGAAAGAAACAGGGGAGAGCATCTGAATTGTTGAAAAGGATGGAGATTACCAACTAATGATTAGAAATGGTGGTAATATATACGAAGTATAACACCCAGATCAAGATAAACAAAATGCAATTACCCATTTTAGCTTGCAACATTTGATTTACTAAACAATTTACTCCCTCCTATTTGCCGGCCAGTTACAGAAGGACCAAGAAAATAGTACCAATTTAAGGAAGAGGGATGGGGGGCGGAAGAGAGACAGTGAGAGTCTGTCTGAGAGAGATGATAGGGTTTGGGGGGTTATTAGTTTATACTACCTCCGTTCCATGTGTATTGCAACATAGGGAGTTTTACGCCTCCCAACGCACTACTTTAGACGCTAATATCTCTAATTTTATTTTAAGTAAAAATTATAAAAATTAAATTGTCCTTGTGTATAAATCACAAAAGAGGGTCAAAGGGTAGTGTATGAATAGTGCAAAATGTCAAAGGTTGCAATACCTATGGAACGGAGGTAGTATATGGATGGGAGCATTGGGATAAGTTTGGGAAATTTGGGGGTAAAAAGGAGGGAGTTGAAAGTTTTTAGATTTCATATTTTGAGTTTTGAATTTTGAAAAATTTTGATATTCAATTATATTTGGAATTTTTTCAAATTATGGTTTTAAGTCATATTACAATTACTATTACATAAAATGAGCTTTTATTATTATTGTTGTTATTATTATTATTATTATTATTGTTGTTATTATTATTATTATTATTATTATTAATATTAGTACACTATTTCCAATCTAGTTAAAAAAATATTAAATATGAAATTATTATTTATTCATTTATTGTAATAGTCGTTGTTAACTTTTATTATAATATAATACGACAAACTACCTTATACGTTGATCAAATATATTGATAATTGACGTAATATACTAGCTAGTTTTTTTTTAATATCTTATTAGATTATTGATCCAATACATTGATCTATATTGACAGTTAATCTATTTGATACACTAGTCTTAACTGTTTTACATAGTGATCTAATATATTAGATTCTTATTGATCTATTATATTGCTCTTAAGGTTCAACTATCTTATTAAATTGATCTACTATATTGATGAATGACGGTACTTGATACATTAATCTTAATTATATCATGCATTGATCTAGTATATTGATCTATATATTAGCTTGATTTAGTACGTTGGCTCTAAAATATCTAATCCAGTGATGTAGTAAATTGATAATTGATATAATATATAAAGATCTTAACTATATTATTCATTGATTTAGTGTATTGGTGGTTGATATAATACATGGCCCTTAAGTATCTAACTCACAAATATAATATATTGATGGTTGATCTGATACATATATCTTAAGTGTTAACTATCTTATTCATTGATCTAGTGTATTGATGGTTGATATGATACACGACTCTTAAGTATCTAACTCACTAATGTAAAATATTGATGGTTGATCTGATACATAGATCTTAAATTTTAACTATCTAAGATCTTATTCATTGATCTAGTTATGATTGATATAATACATGACTCTTAAAATATCTAGCTCAGTAACGTAATATAGAGATCGTCATCATCTTATTCGTTGATCTACTATACTTATGACTAATATAATATGTTTCCCCTAAGTATCTAACTTGTTGGTCTAATATATTGATAGTTGATCTTATACATAGATTTAAACTATCATATTGATTGGTCTAATATAATATACATATATCTTAGCTATCTGTCTATCTTACTCATTAATCTAATTCATTTGATGAAGCATGAATGATATAATATGTGGCTCTTAATTATCTAATCCAGTGATGTTATATATTCATATTTGATCTAAATTCTTAAATATATTATTCATGGATCTAATGAATTGACGGTTGATATAATACACGGCTCTTAAGTATCTAACTCAATAACGTAATATATTGATGATTGATCTAATATATAGATCTAAGATCTTAATTGTCTTATTCATTAATCTAGTATATTGATGATTTTGATATATATTATACATGGTTCATATGTATTTTACTAAATGGTCTAATATATTCATGATTGATCTAATACATTGATCTTAACTATCATTATTTCTTGATCTAAAACATTGATGATTGATCTTAAGTATATTACATTTATCTAATACACTAATCTTAACTATTTTATTCACTGAACTAATATAATGTATTGATGATCAAATATTAACTGTCGTATACATTAATCTATATGATGATGATTGATCTACTATATTGATCTTAACTATCCTAGATATTGATCAAGTATGTTGATGATTGATCTAATACATGAACTAAACTATTACAATTGATCTAATGTATTGGTATGAATGGTCTAATACACTAACCATAGCTATAATATACACTGATCTAATATATTGATGATTGATAGATTGATCTTAAGTATGTAGATGATTGATCTAATACACTAATCCTAACTATATTGATGCATGATCTTCTAAGACAGTAATCTTAATTATCTTATACGCTGATATCTCGCTTATTGACAATTGATCTAATATATTGATCTTAAATATCTTATATATTGATCTAATACGCCGATGATTGATGTGATACATTAATCTTAATTATCGTATATATTGATCTAATATATTGAGAATTGTTCTAATGCATAGATCTTACTGTATAACTCTAAACTACATTACATACTATATATATATATATATATTGATGATTGATCTGATACACTAATCTTAACTATCTTAAATATATTGATGATTGATTGATTGGTGTAATACACGGATACACTAATTGTAACTATCGTATACATTGATCTAGTATGTCGGTGATTGATCTAATACACTAGTGCTGATTATCGTAAACTTTGCTTTAATGTATTGACGATTAATATTCCACAACTTTGTTGATTGATTTAATATATATATTCATGATTGATATAATATATTGCTCTTAACTATCTTATACGTTGATCTATTATATTGATGACTAATTCATTACATTAATCCTAGATGTAATAATGATTAATCTAATACACTAATCTTGATTATCGCATATATTAATATAATATATTAATTATCACAGTGTTTCTTATTAATTGATTTTACTAACTTAACTTACAACTTGTAACAAGTTTTCAAATTTTAAGTTTATTGAAAATAAAAAATACTAATTTAATCAATTAATTTAATTAGTTTATTTCACTTTGCAGGAATAGAAAAAAACGTGGCCATGAAAGTACAATACTTTTTGATTTATACATCGATCTTTATACTTTCAATAACCGAGTCATTTTCAATATTCTAATAATGGAGTACAATACTTTTTAATTCTAATATTCTTAAAAACAATTAATAACACGTTATCAATAATGTTTTTGGTCTAAGATACAATCAAATAAAGGGATTACAAAACAACGATGATCTTCGAAATACACCATATATAACAATTCAACATAAAGAATAAGTTCATTTGTTAAGACTCAATCATAAACATACCCACCGTTGAGTGTGATACGAAATGAATTCAACTTGAATCCAAATCGAATGTCACGGAAATAACCCGAGATAAAGTTGAGGAAACTTGAAATGAACTAGAGTCGCAGACCATAATAGGCAATCGATCTTGAATCGACCAACCCAAAGTTGTCCGAACCCGAAATTAACCCGACCCGAAGTCGCCCGAATCCGAAATCAACCCGACCCAAAGGCTACCCGATCCCGAATCAACCCTACTCAACCCGTTTATTACCCGACCCAGAGTGGTCCGAACTCGGTAAGCCACGACCTGATAATGACCCGACCCGAACCCGACATGCTCATTTACCGGCAACACCCGAACAGTACAAACCCGGACTGACAAACCAAAGTGACCCGACGACAACCCGACCCGACGTGGACCGACCTGATATGGACCGACCCGAACCCGACCCAGCCACCCGATTTGACACCTCTACTTGTTCACATAAGTGACAGAAAAAGTTCTCATGGCCTGGTATAATAGTTAATACTACAGTTAGTTCACAGATTAATTTTTTTATAGGGATTAGAGAGCGCTAGTAAAAAATAGTGTTTTGTTCATTAATAATGACTAGGGAGAAGACTTTTAATTCGCTATTTTTTTGCCAGAGGCTTAGCAAAAAAACAACAAACTAGTTAGAAGACATTAAAGTAGCGGCACCGTATTTTGAGGTGTTGTGCGCTTGCATAACTCTTTGGCGGTGAACTTTAAGGATTTTGCAGACTTGAAGTTGTACGGCCATGTGTTTGATTTGTTGGATTGTCCACGAAATGTTGAACTCGAGACCACGGTCTTGTACAGATGAATGAGGTTTGTGGAGTCCGTGAGAATGAGAATGATGTGAAGGCCGTGTTGGACTGCCCAGAAGATGATGGCAAGGCAAGCTTTGGCTTCTGCGTGGGTTGAGCTCATAGCAGTACCAAAGGAACCGCCTTCTTGGATCTGGCAATGAGTGGCATGAGAACTATTAAGTTGTTAACCTAGACCAGTGATGTGATTTTAGCAATTCCATGCGGCATCACATTAGACAGTTTGGAGTGGTTTTGTTAGTGAAGAGCTAAATCACGCCCACAAAAATACAAAAAACGCCCACAATTAATAAAGTAAAGTACCAATTTACCCTTTTTCAAATATCTAACCTCCTCCCTCCCTTTTCCTTCCCTGTCGTGTTCTACCAAATGCTTTTTCCCATTTCCCTAGTCCACCGTCGAAACCACCGACGGAAACATAGCTACATTCCGGCAAAGAATCTCCCAGCTGCACTCCGGCAACAAAGCACCAGCCTATGAAGGTATCAACTTGAGCCCAGGGTCATCACAATCTAGCATTTTTCCCGCCGCCACCGTTAAGCATCTAACCTCCATGGTCACAAAGAAGAGGCTCAACTAGCTCAACTAGAGCCCACCAACGTCGAAGCCTACGCTAGTGAAAGTAGAACCGGTCCACAAAACCGCTTCTACCATGGTAGAACCGGTCCTGTGAACCGGTTCTGCCATGGTTAAACCAGTCCTGGGAACCGCTTCTAACATGGCAGAAATGATCCTAGGAAACCAGTTCACAGAACTAGTTCTACCATTGTAGAACCGGTCCCCAGAACCGGTTTTGCTATGGTACAACCAGTCCACAGAACCGGTTCTTCCATCGTGGAACCGGTTCCAAAGAACGGTTCTACCATGGAAGTATTGGTTCCTAGGACCGTTTGCTGGTTCGACATTTTTTTTCTGTTTGCATATGCCAGTAAGAGTCGAGCATAAGATGAATTACACAATTAATAATCTTGGCAATTGATGGGCAGTAATTGCCAATTAATAATAAAAATAAGACGACGACGCTGAGGGATTTTCGGCCATAGGCAATTGCGTTAGTGGGATGCGGTGTATTTGGGTGGTGCACGGTTGTTGTTTGTTAAGTTAGTGTGGTGATTTAAAATTTTTAATTTAGACTAGCTTATATTAGTGTTTAAATTAAAGTAGGGTATATTAGTCTTTTTACTTCAGAGTGTTGACGTTTTTTGTATATTTGCGGGCGTCGTTTAACAACCCCCTTTTGTTATTGCCCTAGTTTGTGTCAAAAAACATACAATAGGTGCCAATTTTTATGAACAAGTCACAAGAGATCCCACATCGTATGCTGCAGACCTGCAGTCACAACCATTACTTGACCTAAGATGGACCTATGAAACACACCCAATATTAGTCGGCCTTAAAACGGTACACATCCCATAGACAGTTGAAGAAAATGATACTTATTTGCTCAGCAATATGTAGAGCTGTCAAAATTTTACACGACACGACAACACGACACGAACCGGATACGAAATATGAGGGTTAGTGTTGAGCATTCTTGACACGTTTAGTTAAACGGGTCAACATGAGTTTAACCGTTTAATAAATAGGTCGGGTTAGTGTTGAGATTTTCAACACGAAACTGACACGGTTTTATCCGTTTAATTAAAAAATATAGAAGTTTATAAAATTATAGTATGATATGAAGGTAATAAATAGAAATTTTATACTTCATTTTTTAAATTTCATAACGTGAAAAAGTTAATGGTTAGCCAAACATGAATTTATACAGTGACTGAACAATATTAGGCACAAAAAATTGATTTACAGTGATACTTTTCTAAATTTTATGGCTTAAACGGGTTAAGTGGGTTGACACGGCTAATCGTTTAATTAAACAGGTCGGGTTAGTGTCAAGGGTCTTTGACACGATTAGTTAAACAGGTCGGGTTAGTGTTGAGGGTTTCTGACACGTTTATTTTCAACACGAACACGAAGTTGACACGACACGACCTATTTGATAGGTCTAGCAATATGTGTGATATTAGTAATGAAATAACAAAAACTATTAAAAGAGGCGGTCTAACTTTATATTAAAACTAGACTAATTTAAGTCCACCACTTTATTCAAAAAATCCATCAGTTTATTAAAAAATGTGCTTCATTCTTCTTCTTTTTATTGAGCTTGTACTGTTGCCTAATTTTAATTTCAAATTACGAGAATAACTCATGAAATAATGTGTGATTTTTATTAATAATAATTTTTGAACGTTCACGGTAATATAAATCCATTTTCAAAGTCTTGTCTTTCTCATTACCAAGATCTACAATTACATATCATTATGTAAATCGATAATGAAAGTTGCTTGAAGATGAAGAAATACACAGAATATAATACTTCCTCTGTTTTAGAATAAGTGATACAGTTACTATAAACGGGTGTTTTTAAATAAGTGATACACTTTGTAAAGTTTCTTTATATGGTAAACTTTTGCTTGTGAATTTACAAAAATACCCTTACTTAACATTATAACCATACTTTAACATCATTTAACAAAACTAATTAATCCATACTAAACCTACCCACCCCATTAATGATTCCCACCAAAAAACCTATCATCCCAACCCCCCTCATTTATGATTATTAACTGATGATGAACAACCCATCAGATTCTAGGGTTTGTTCATCATCAGTTTTTCGATCCTTCTCAGTTCTTCATTTCCTTTCACTCTCTTCACCTTCCCTCCTCCTTCGTCCATCATTCTCTCTCTTCTCTCACTTCATCTCCCTCCTTCTCACTCCATATTTCTCTCTGTTTTTCCTTCTCCATCTTATTTTTCCTCTGTTTTACACTCAACCTTCACAAAAGAAACCGGATCTGCACTCTACTCTGGTAAAAATGTCGGATGTCCCAGATTTGAAGCCACTTGTTGATGCGCATTTCAGATCTAGGGATGACGATGAAGCTTTGTTTATCTATGATTTTATTCAATCGTTTGAACATGGATCTCCATGGCCCAGGCGTTTATACGAGAGTGGGGATGCAGAGAAGGTTATGGGTCCCCGTGCATGTCGTGCTTTAGGTAAGATTTTGGAAGCCCAGAAAAACAACACTCCGGTTGTTTGGAGTGATGAAGAAAATTTCAGTTCTGATTCTGAGTTTGGCACTTGCAATTTCATTGAGATTTCAAGTGACTCTGAGGAACTCGTTGTGAAGGAAGAGGAAAAAAAGGAAATTAAGGGAAAGGGAAAGGAGGTTGAGATGGCTGTTTAAAAAGAAGAGGATGTGAAGGATGAGGATATGATGTGTTTGAGAAAGAGCAAACAGATTTCTAGGGTTCAAAACCCTAGATCTGTGAGGGAGATAGTATGTGCCATCCGTGCTCCCGAATCTGAAGATTTCTATGATTACGCAAAGATAATGCAAAAAAAAGGGTATGATGGTTTGCTTTGATCCCTCTGGTAAATTATGTGCTATTCCTTCTTCTGGTGGTCCTTCTGTTTCTGTTGGTGGCTCTGACTGTGGTGGATCTGGTGCTGGTGGATCTCGTGGTGGTGGCACCTCTTCTGGTGGTGGGAGGAAGCCCTACCTCAGATCCTGTTTTGCTAAGGATATTGCATCCTATGCTGGTACTTCCTCTGCTAAAAAGAGGAAGGGAGGTCTGTATCTTCCTGCATTTAATTTTTTTTTATTTCAGTCCTTTAGCTGGTGCTGTTGGTGTTGATATTGGTTCATACATTATCTTGGATTGGTTTATGAGTCCCTGTTACTTGCTTGTTGATTTATGATGGTTTTACATTGGAACCCTTGTGCTGGTGTTGTTGACATTGGTTGATGCATTATGTTGGATTGATTTATGAGTCCCTGTTAATTGGCTATTGGTATTTGTTTGTTTTGAACTTTAACCCTAGTGTTGGTCCTTAATGTTTTCTGTTTACAATGACTTAGAATAAGTGGTTGATGCCCAATTTGATGAATGATGAATTTTGTAAATGAATCATGAATGATTTCTGATTAATGTTGGCTGTCCTCATGTACACCAGACATGTGAGTCCTAGCTTAGTTGAAAGAATAAAGAGTCCTTTTATGTAAATGTCACTCAATTATCCAAATGATGAAGGGACTCACAATCAACTCGAAGTAAGTCAATGAATTGGTCGGCACATTGTGTGCCTTGAGGTAACATTGACTTAACTTCATGAGTTAATATGCAATCCCTGATGGATTAAAAGGTCAAATGATGTTTGTATGATGCATAATGTGGTTCTTCTTTCTCTGACTCCTACTTCAATCCCCTAAACCTAAATAAATCAACCAAACTTGATAAACTTACAACACATTTCATCATAATTTAACATAACATTCAATTGGTAATCATATTTTCTTTGCAACTGCATATACAAACCTAGTTTCAAAACTATACATGTCATTTAAACCTCAACAGTTTCCCTAGCTATCCCAGGTTTGGGCTGCAGTTAACTATACCAAAAAGAAGACTATTTTTAACCCAAAAAAGTTTGCTTACTTACATTTCCTTTGTTTTTTGTAACTCTATTTTTTCCTTCCAAAATGACTGTCATATTTGCATTTTCTATTCTGTCCTTGTAAACCTTCTTCTCCAAAAACTCTTGTCTCTTTCTTTGTATTGAAAATTCTGTCTTTCAATCTTCAAGAACACCTTCTACATTTGTCATACTTGACTCATTGTCAAAAAAGATCATTTCTTCTTCATTTGGTGGTAGATGCTCATTTAAGTATTTGACACTTTCATCAATGAGGGATTGATCAACCAAAACAGATTTGGGGAGAAGTCCCAATCTTTCTAATCTTCTTTTTCCATGATGTGGGCTTTTGTAGTTGTTGCCCCCCTTTACTTTCAAAATCTAAACCATCACATATTGTAATTGTAGCCATGTGTACTTCATAACATTTGGATCAAATCTTTCATAAGCATCTTTCACACTTACAATAAACTCATCAATATTTTTTGGAAAAGTTTGATACATCAAAGCTTGTATAGCCCTAAAGAACCTTAAATCTAAAACATTTAAATCAGGGGATTGAGGTGGTTGTTGAATGAGTTGGATGTTGAATCCATTTTGTGTTGCTGCTGCTTTGAATTCCTCATCATCAGGTTATATGTGTGGCCTAGCATTATCTTGCTGAATGTAAATGTCTTTAGACATTCCTTCAGGCCATTTACTCATGATTGAAGGGATGACATGCTGAATTATCATGTCCCTGATGACATTTTGAGTGATTCTTTCAACTACTTTGGTTTCAATTGTGCCTGCCTTTCTGTTTTTGCTTCTTTTCTTGGCTGGTACCCTATCCACAAAAGGGAAATTTCCAAATTTCCCATCATGAATGACTTGTCCTTCACCATCAAAAATGGGTTCTGAAGTGGCTGCCTTGAACATTGCCTTAATCTTAAACCTTTTAGATTGGCAGCACCAATATGGATCACCTTCCCTTGGTAGCAAGTAGAACCTTCTAGTTTCAGGACTTTGATAAAACCATTTTTCATCTATGTGGATAATATTTTGTAAGCTCATGAAATTGGCTGGTTGTGTTTGACTTCCTGGCTCAATGTGGGATAACACCCATTTCATCCTAGCCAACTTATGTGCATCAGTTAGACTAGGATGATTGCTGCTTATATGACTTCTTAGTCTACCCTTTTTGAGGAGTGTGTAAACTGCTGAGGGGCTGATTCTCAATGCTCCTGCAAAGCATCTTACAGATGTCCTCAGATTAAGGGGGATTGACTGCAGGAACTCTTCACTGTATTCAGTTGGTTTACTGCCAACTCTTCCCTTTTTTTGGATCTTGACATCAATGGCATCACCACTTGCTCTTTGTGCACATGCTCTCCTCCACATTCTGTCCATTGTGACCCTGGAAACACCATACTTGATTGCTGTTTTGGATATGACACCAAATGGTAATTGGTTATTACCCTCCATTGCTAAAAGCTCATCTATTGCTTGTCTTCTTTTATCATCTGGCAGATTTGGTCTTATTCCCCTAACTTGTGCCTCTGTTTCTTGTGTTTCAGGAGGAGATTGAGGCTCAAAGCTTGGCTCCATCTCATTTTGAAGCTGTGCATAGTAGGATTCCCAGTATTCTTCATCAACCATCTCATGGAAGAAGTCATCAGAAGCATCTCCCATTTTTGTAATTACAGTTGGTGCTGTTTTAGATTTGAATACTCGGGTTTTTGGATTGTTGGGATATTTTTTGGGTTGATTTGGGGGCTTTTATTTAACTGCTGTATGCTACTACTGCTTGTTGGGACAATTTTTTTTCTTGCTTCATTCTAGGCTGTTGTAAGCCTTAACAGATTCTCAATTGCTCCAATTGCAATGGAGTTGTAAGCCAAAAAAAGTGGCGCCTAAATGGCTGTCCCACCAATTCACAAACTTAATTAACCCCTTTGGTGATGGGGACCACTGAAATAATACCAACAATTAAAACCCCTTAAACTCACTTACAATCTTTTGCTTCAAATAACGTAAAAGTGAATTGTATCACTTATTTTAAAACGGAGGAAGTAAGAAGCATTTTCATAGACCATGGACATTGATAACAGGAGGCCCAAATGAAATACAACAAAGAGAAATTCGAAATTCGTAAGAACATTACACATTGAACAAAACACTCTTCACTCGTCACAAACGTGAAACAGTGATAGTAGAAACAAACAAACCAAAAATGGAGACACAAGCAGAAAGCACTTCCGGCGACGACATATCCGCCATTAAAGAGCTCCGTCAACAGCTCGAAGCTCGCATGGAAGCTCGCCACAAAGATCAACAAGACGTCATTGCATCTCTCCAAACCCTAGTTCCCGACCTCGTCTCTTCCTTAAATCTCTCTCTTCAAGTTCTATCTTCCTTCAACCACCGTCCTTTCACTCCTCTCTCTCCTCCTCCAACCGCAAACCCTAAACCAATCACTCCTCGTTCTCTCCACCTCAAGAAACACCCTCTCGAGAATCGCACCAAGCAACTCCCTCCTTCAAAGCGAGTTCCAAAATCGGAACCTCCAGTTCGCCGGAAAGATGACGTGTCCGGTAGCCCGTTATCGGTGGTGCGAACAATGGTGGCGCGGTTCTTGTGTGATAGGGATCCATGGACGGAGATTGACTCGTCGACGGTGCTGTTGAAGCTGGAGAAAGGGAAGACGATGACTGCGGAGGAGAAGGCGGCGTTGCTCGATGTCGGGGGAGAGTCGGGTGCGATATTCGCTGTCGAAATGGCGTTGAAATCGTTAGCGGAGGATGATAGAGGTGTTGAGTTAGGGGAGTTTGGTGTGAGTGGGAAATCTAGGGTTATGGTGATTAGTATTGATAGGAGACGGCTTTGTAGAGAGCTGCCGGAGAGAGTGGATAGTTCGGTTAGCGGTGGGGAGGGGAACGGGGCGGCAATGCCGAGGTCTGGAATACCGGAAATGTGGCCTGGTGATCATCATATGCAGGGTGGTATGCCACCACCGATGTTCGCTGGGCCGATGATGGGGCATAGAGGTGGTGGCGGTCCGAGGGGAATGGGAATGATGGGGATGCCTAGAGGGATGGGTGTTGGTGTGGGTGTGCCTCCACAGCATAGGCCGCCTTTCGGACCTAATGCACCAATGGGCGGGCCTAATGCGTGTGTGCCTGCTAAGCAGACGTCGGAGGAGGATGTAATGAAGGATCTTGAGGAGTTGTTGAATAAGAAGTCGTTTAAGGAAATGCAAAAGTCTAAGACTGCAGAG
Source organism: Patellifolia procumbens (assembly GCA_947645195.1). Classification (NCBI taxonomy): domain Eukaryota; kingdom Viridiplantae; phylum Streptophyta; class Magnoliopsida; order Caryophyllales; family Amaranthaceae; genus Patellifolia; species Patellifolia procumbens. Next base: position 4,444,153 of record CANSGD010000972.1, read on the forward strand.
GAGCTCTTGGATCTCATTCACCGTGCTACTGCTAGGGAAACCGCTGTGGCTGCAAAGGTTGTTAGATTACTACACTTTCTGTGGATTAAAAGCTTTTTTTGCATCATGGTTTATTAGTCGCTTGCATTGTCTTATGTGCTTGCTTATGTAGTTATATGAGGAAAGTTCATTGCATTGTTCTTATGTGCTTGTTTATAAAATGAAATGAAGGTTCCCAAACACTACCTTAGGTGATTTCGAACACCTACCCTCCCGCATATATTTTTCAGATACTCTGAAAATTATTCTGTCAAACGCTGCAAGCCTCCAATGGTCAATGTGTACTAATATTTGTAAAAATTTAATCTAATTGCAAAATATCTAACTTTAAGCATTACAAAATGAGTGGGTGAATAATAGCTTTTGGTCTCTTCGTTAAAGGATGATAAATGCAGTCATGGAGATAATTTTTACAAGTGTTTTTACTTCTGTAAGGAAAGTCTCACTCCAGTACTCTTTCTCTCAACCCCAAGCATGTGTTTTATCCTTATATTTCATTACCACTAGCTATATTACCTTTACACATGCTTGGGGATGGAAATGCATTACCATAGGCATTGGCATGGTTTTTTCCCTGTAAAATTAGACACTACACTGTCACCGGACAGATACATCAGAATATCAGATCAGACATGTTAAATAAAATATACCGTATTCTTGTCTTTTCTAGATTCTTTTGCTTTTCTCTAAAGTTGTCAAGGCCTTAGGCATTTTGTATGGCCTTTAATGCTTTCCTCTGCCGCTCAAGCAATATGATACTTGAGCTCAGCTTAACCTAAGCCTTATAATCTATGTGCTCTAGCCTCTATCTGGTGAGTGTGACCTTGTATGCAATAGTAATTTATTCCTATTTATTTATTCTTGGTCTGATTTTCTGACATGTTTCTTCTGCAAAGTTTCTTTGCTGATGACGCATGAATTTGATTCTGTTCTACTCACTGTGGCTCCTGATGTTTCATTTCAGTTTAAGACAAAAGGTGGGCCTCAACTGAAGGAGTATTGTGCAGCTTTGACAAAAGAGGACTGTCGTCAAAAATCTGGATCATACATTGCATGTGAGAAGGTAGATCCAGTAGCTTTTCTGTGTCCTTATAAGAAGGTTCCCCCCCCCCCCCCCAACCCTCATTCTGTTGTGTAACAGAGCCCACCTTGCTGTTGGTGGAAGCTTCTAGCTTGAGGCTAGATCAACCGCACAATGAACAATAACACACACACACACACATATCATACAAAGGAGAAAGATTGGAACATTACAAAAAGAGAGAGAAATAGTGACTTGTCTTGCACGATCCACTAGCACAAGACTAGATTCCTATCACCACCGCTACTGTGAATGACTAGTGTGGGATTGTGTGTTAGATATCAGTATAGGCCTTAATTACTTGTATGATAATCGCTTAAATAGGTTGCTGACTTGCTAAATATATGAGAATGAAGGTAGATATAAGTCTAGGGATAACTAAGTTGCTCAAAACCTTTTCATTTATGGTGATTGGTTCCGGCGCCAGTGTGCCACTATGCTTCTAGCTTCATGGACCACAACTATATTTTAGTGCAGACTTTTTCTACCTCACGTATCGTGACTCATATTACTATTACTCTTTGGACCAACGATCCAATCCTATGGGCTTAACACTCTCTTTGGACTTACAATTAAGCCTTTGAGCCATGGTTTCAGAGGGAAGTACTCAAATGTCTGGCACAATGAAGGTCTCATGACTGTCATGACAACGTCACTGCCTAGTTAGTGGTCGGTCAGTGCCTTGGCTAGCATCCAGTCCCAGCAGTGTTGTGCAGAGTTTGGGTCATTGTAAGTGTAGTTATGCCCCTAGTATGACTAAGCTTTTTGTCAAAGGGGCGACATAAGTTTTTAGGCTTGTCACAAGTGGATTTGTGTAGACTGCACTGTGATTCGCAGAGGTCTTGAACATGCATCTGCTGTTGCTTTCCAGTGTACATGGATGTTATTTTGTTTTGTGGTGTGGCGTGACGTGACGTGATGAGGGTAATTGTAGTAAAATATCTATTGTTCTTTTTGACCAGTACGGTTACGTTCACTTTCTTCTAGATATAGTTTCTCTGTTTAATGAGACATACTTAAAGGTGCTATGATAGGATTTCAGCCAAGGTTTGTGTGTAGTATCTGGATATCTGGCAGTTCTGCTTGTCTCGCAGGTTTGAGTACGTGTCATTAAGGGTTAAATTTCTGATTAGTTATCAATGATAATAAGTTTGGATATGTTCAGCTTAGGGTTTACAAGTTATTCACAGATAAACTGAATCAAGATCAGGTTAGGTAAGCTTAATTGGGGCCTAATAGATTCAATTCAGGTTTAATATGTGAAGGAGATTCCAAGTGATGAGAAGTAAGAACTTATCCTTATTATGGAGCAATTGTTTCTAAACACCTCGCATTAAATCAATGCTAAAAGAGACGGAAGGGGATTAGTGAAGGTAAAATTGTGCAGTTTCTTTTCTCAAAGTAACAATAGTTTTATCAAGTTCCTTTAGAGTATAATTGTATCCCGTTCTGCATTATATTCTCATTATCTTGTAAGTTCTCTGTTCTCTTTCACTGATGTAAGTTTTGGTGAAATTTTGGTTTGTCTTGCAATATGAAGTAATATTTGTTCTGAACCCATATGTACGGTTTCTGATCCTTAAGTATTCTTGAATGTTCTCAGGTTCATTTCAGGCGAATAATTGCCCCACATACAGATATTAATTTAGGAGACTGCTCTTTTCTTGATACTTGCCGTCACATGAAGGTAATTCTTTTTACTCTTTGAATTTTTCTTACCTATCATGTTGGCCTCAAAGTTTGGTACTGTCGAATTTGTATCTTTTAGCTCGTGTTGTTTGTTTCCGGTATCTATTTCAGACATGCAAATATGTTCACTATGAGCTTGACCCGACGCCAGACGTGTCACCAATGATGATGGGGACTGCAGCTCTCCCTCTGTCCAAACCATTGAAGGCTCAGCGAGCACATTATTGCTCAGAAGTAGAACTTGGTGAACCGCAGTGGATCAATTGTGACATTCGGAATTTTAGAATGGACATCTTGGGACAATATGGTGTTATAATGGCTGATCCACCATGGGATATTCATATGGAATTGCCATATGGAACAATGGCTGATGATGAAATGCGCACACTGAATGTTCCTGCACTGCAGACTGATGGTCTGATTTTCCTATGGGTCACTGGACGTGCAATGGAACTTGGTCGTGAATGGTAAGTACCTGTTTCTTTGTTCGAGAACATGTCCATCATATTGATGAATTGCTGTTGCTTCATGCTGCTCCTTATATTATGTCTTTGACAGTATTAATTCATTAATTCCTTATTATGAGTTTTGACATATGTAATATGATATTTTGTTTCCCATTGAGTGATTTGCATCATTCATTTGTCTTCTGTGGCCAAGGATTGAAACAATGTGGACATTTTATCATCAATTCAATCATATTCCATACTAGGGTGCACTAATAATGACAAATAATAGAAAAACCTTTATTCCTAGGTATTGGCGGCTATACGACCCCAAAGTACATCTACGGTGATTGTCCATAAATATCCCCCTCCTCTATCCACTTCTATACTAGTGCTATATACTTCTGCAGTCCCCTTTTGCTCACATCCTTTTTTAATAAACCTCCTACACCCTAGTCATCTTTAGTCATATATCTAATATGATACTTTAAGCAGATGAAATGTATGTATACCCAGACATTTGTACTATTTTTAGAAGTGTCTGGCAAGTTAGATTATCAATCCTTAAAGTAGACCACCCGAAAAAGCAACAATGTAATTCAAATTTAGTCAGCATATTTTGTTTCTTTCTCACCCTAGTATATCTAGAAACCAATGTGCCACATATGTCTGCCACTCTGCACTTCATATATATTATGGAGTATCAACAAAGTAATCTTTATTTGTTCTATCTCCTATTTTTTATGAAGAGGATGAATCTTCCAATCGAAGGATCCGAAACAAATGGGTTTGGATCTCCAGAATGTATTTGAATCGATACGGGACTGACTCCTGAGAGTAGGAGCTTAATCTGAAGGATTGGGGTACTAATGCTGTGTATGTATATGGCAATAGGAACATACAAATGCTGTTTATCTATATAGCAATAGGAACATGTCTTTTTATTTAATTTTGTTATACATTTTAGTAAGTTAAAAAGCTAGTAACATTTTGTCCTGGAAGCTTAATACTTTTCAGTAGCAAAATGTTGGCAACAATTCTAGCTTGCAGCTATTGCAACTAGTTTCTCCAAAAAGTTAATTGGATGAGCAAGTCTTGTTCTTCATATGGGCTGGTAATAGATGAATACTTTACTGGGGTGCATGGAATAAGGAATAAACGAGAAAGGCTTAGAGAGATTGTGTGTGAATCCCTTGAATCAGTCTTATTGACAATTGGTGGGAGTTATTTTTAGAACTGTTATTTGCTTGTATCCGTGCACTGTTTTACAACATGTGGCTGGAATGAGATCCTTTCCATTGTTATGCAGTTTGGAACTGTGGGGTTACAGACGTATTGAAGAGATCATATGGGTGAAGACTAATCAACTTCAACGAATTATTAGAACGGGACGTACAGGTCATTGGCTTAACCACAGCAAGGAGCATTGCCTTGTTGGCATAAAAGGAAATCCTGAGGTTAACAGGAACATTGACACTGATGTGATTGTGGCAGAGGTTCGGGAGACTAGTCGAAAACCAGATGAGGTAATGCGAAATGGAAGAAACTGTAATCAACTTTTTGGGTTCTTTTTTAGAGGGCCCTATTAATGGTGTGGTTTCTTGTTTCTGCAGATGTATCCCTTGCTTGAAAGGATTAGTCCAAGGACAAGGAAATTGGAACTCTTTGCTCGCATGCATAATACACATGCTGGGTACATTTCCTTGCCTAATGAGCTTAGTTTTTTGCTGAAATGTGCACCTTCTGTATGGTTGTTGTGTAGTGTGCTATATGCTGTGGGCTGTAGTTAACCACAAATCATTTTTCCCAAGCATATGAGAAGAATAGAGATTTTTGCGGATATAGGCTTGGTCGGTTTAGATTACAAGCTAATGTTATTTTTTTCAATTGATTCTCTCAACTTCTCCCTTGTCTTTGCCAGCTTCTAAGTCTCGCTTTCTGTTGTGTTCCCTTCTTTAATCCGCTAATTTTTTGAATGCCAGTCAAACATGTGTTATCAAATTTCGGGAATACATATAATCGGTGCTAGATTGCGATTCAAATTGTAGGATCATATAATCCTTTTCTCATAAATTGACCGAACTGTTGGATAAGAAGTGTGAATTTACACAAGAAAAAGACCCGTCCTATCAAAATAACTTTTTATTTATGCTCTCTACCGTTACATTCCTACAAAATAACTGCCTTTTGAGCTCTAGGGTTTATTTAACACCACTGAAGTGTTGAGTTTCTTATGTGCTTGCTTACGAGGCATTATCAATCAACGATTTATTAGTGTTTTGTTGGCATTATATGAAGCTTAATAGTACCGTTAGCTATCTATGTTAATTTTCAATGTAAAATTTCTATGGGATTAGGTGGTTGTCACTTGGAAATCAGCTCAGTGGAGCGCGCTTGGTAGATGAAGGACTAAGGGCCAGGTTTAAGGCTGCTTATCCAGATCTCGAGATTCAACCACCATCACCTCCAAGGAGTTCTGCTTTGGATGTCGATCCAATTGACGGCCAGGTAAGAACTCCATTTTCGGGGGCAGAAACTAAATCCGTGTCACAATCGTTCACTCAGGCTGCAGTTACAGAGGCAGCTTATATATCAGAAGAGAAGCCTCTGGGTAGTCAAGATGTTGAGATGGTAAAAGCTGATTAAGTCTCATGCTTTTAACTTCTAGTCCTTTCTTGTCCTAAAAATGAGTTATAAATGTAGGATTTAGGCAGAGGAGCAACATAGTTGTGTGATCCCTAGAGTTATGTAACTCCATCTCATCGGTCTCTTGTCTTTCTTTTTTGAGACATTTTGCTGAGCTCATATGACCTGTAAAATTCATAAAGTATTAATCTTAATTAAGATATTAAATAATGTCTCTAATTTTTGTGTTTGTACAGAAGCATCTTATCTGCAGTTTTCTTAAACATCTAACCAATCAAACTAAGTTTTATGCATAGCTGTTTGAATGAGACTATTTTACCTTAAGCTTTAGCTCGTTAATCTATAGATGGTCCCTTTCGTATATCAACAATAAAGAACTCAAAGTTGTATTAAAGGGGAAGATAAGGGGTTCGGGGATTTTTCTTTTTCTAATACTTTCTCTGTTTTTTTAATTAGTTGTGATACTTTTATTAATATTGGTCATATAATATAGAGATGAAAAGGGAAGGAAAGAGTAGAGATGAACTTAACTTTGAGGGAGTGTTGGTTAAAAGGAATGGAATCAAGAAAGGGTTAGAGGGGGAAAGAAGTTTAGACTTTTTAGTAAGAGTTCTTTGCCTCTTCTTTTTTTTAATCATCCCTTTCACCTATTACAAAAACCAACACCAGCCAAACAACCCACCCACCACCATCTAGCCTCACGGCGGTGCCACTGCCACTACCTCTCCCTGCTGCAACTACCTTTGATGGCACCTCTGCTTCTCTCTCCTTCTTCCTTGTGGGTAGGCTTTTCATGGGGGAGTTGGGTGGTTGTCAGAATTGTGTGGTTGTATTCACTCCTCTCTCTTCAAATGTGTGGTGGCTCGAAGGCAGGTCAGGAGTCGGGTGGTTTACGTGGGGTTGGTGGTGGTGGTTTTCGAAGGCAGATGGAAGTTGAGTGGTTTTTGATGGTGGGTTGTGGTGGTTTTTGAAAATAGATGGTAGTTGGATGGTTTTCGTACTAGTTCTCGAAGGTGGGTTGGGGGGTTGGGTGGTGCTATCTCCATATTGATGGTTGGTTTTTTTTTTTTGGCTTGGTGTTAATTTCGGATATTGGTGGCGTTGATGGTGGTTTGGGTGGCGGAGTTAGGTGTTGTTGTGGTGGTTGCGGTTCTTGCCGTGTGGTTAGGTGGTGGTGGTGTATCGGTTAACAATATATTATTAATAGAAATAATTTTAACTTCTACGATCTTAAGGTTAAAATTTGAACATAAAAGTTTTGGGTAATAAAAGTGAGTATATTACATCTTTGTGGTGATACATGTTTTGATCATGCAATTGATACTTTTAGTATCTGTCGCTACCTTGGCTTACAATATCTTGTATTCTTATTTGACAATTTTTCACTAATTGTGTCAATATTAAACATTATTATTAAGCCACCTGTTTATTTCACATAAGGGGTCTAGCGATATAAAGCATCGTGGATATTAGAACAAATTCGGCTTCAAATTTTGATTGAGATTCTTATGATCACAATTTTCCTTGGCTCTTGATATTGGAGGTTTACGTTTCTTCTTGCCTATTCATTAATGATAATTGAGCATTTTGGGCTTGTTTTCCCCAGCTTATTTTCAGTTCATTTCAACTCCATTCTTTTATAACCATTTTGTTAAATATTATCATTATTATTGGTCTAATATGTTTTACTTATTACTCTTATTATTATTATTATTATTATTATTATTATTATTATTATTATTATTATTATTATTATTATTATTTCTGTATATTATTTTATTTATTATAGCTTTACACATTATTATTACTATTATTACTAGGGAGGAACATGGTTAGGTTGGTGCGCTTTGCGATTTAACCATATTTTATCTTAATTTGAATTTCCTAATTTGCAACTGTTGTTTTATTTCAATATACTCCCTCCGTTCCAAAATGTTATACCCATTTTCCGTTTTAGGCCGTTTCAAAAAGATATACCCATATAGAATCTTTTCTATTTCTATACATTTTTTCTCCCCATTTTACCCTTCAATATCTAAACATTTACCTACCTTTTACTCATTTGTACTTTAATGGTCCCCACATTTGAATCTCTCTCTTACTTTTCCTAATAAGGACAAAAAAAGTACATGAAAATTATTTAAATAAACATAAGATTCTCCTATGATTCTATTTGCCTTGGTTTTCCCCCATATTCCAAATGGGTATAATATTTTGGAACGGAGGGAGTATTAAACCAATCAAATCGCATCAAAACGATTTATGTTGCAATTTTGCGTGGTCCGACCCAATTATTATTTTTATTACTAAATATTATATTATTATTAAAATAGTAATATTAATTTACTCCCTTCGTTTCTTTTTGTTTGTCCCTTTTACTGTAGCTCCAAATGTCAAGGAGAGTGATGTCATAGGCATGTGGATGGGGACAACAATTAAAAGTTCATTTATTTTAAAGTAAATTGGTGATTAAAGTAGGTGATAGAAGATTATAAAGTACATGTCAACATGTGGGACCAAAAAGTGATAAAGTATGGGTAAATGAATAATATAATTTCATATAAGGAAAGATGGAAAAATAGGACAAACAAAAAGAAATGGATCAACAAAAACGGAAAGTACGACAAACAAAAAGAAACTGAGAGAGTACTTCTTAGATATTATTGTTATTATATAATCATCATCAAGTATTAATATATTAATACAAATAATATAAAATACTTATTATTATTTATTATTATTATCATTATTCATTATTATCATTATTCATTAATAATTATTAGTATTAATTTATGATTATTAATATTATTTATCTATTTATAACTATCATTTGAAAATATCCAAAATACTGTCATTATTATTATTATTATTGTTCATTAATTATTGATTATTATTATATATCACTATAATAATTATTTAATATTCATATTATTATTGTTTAAATATTATTTATATATTTATTACATTCAGTTTATTTCAATTAACTTCATTTTATTTTAGCTCCAATAAATTCAGTTCAACTAGATTTATGCGAAGAGAACAAACCCTTTGCGGTTTTACTTATTGTTTTGAATTGAGGCTATTTTTTAATACTCTGTAATAGTTTGTAGCAAGATTATTTTTACTTTGAGTTTATATACTGTTTTGTTGTTACATTGTTGTACTTCATAATTTCACCCATTAGGTTGATATTAAAATTAATTTGACCTACGCATCGCGTGCATATAAGACTAGTACTCTGCTACCGTATAAGTCAAAAACTATATCAGGTTACTTGTATAATTTGGTGGCCTTAGTTTTGTTAATGCCTTGGTGTGCAAGAATAACTAGATTTACTCTCAAAAGTCATACTTTTAATTAGAGGTACTATATATTTTAGAAGGAATCTAGTACGATATTAAATTAGTATTGCTAAATCTTTTAAGATAAAAATTCTAGTTTTATGATCTAAATCAAAGATATTATCTACTTAATATCTTCCTAACAATATTAGGAATTCATTCATTATAAATAGGAGTTATAGGCTGTACATATTTCACATCACCTAAGACCTCCACATATTCGAGAGAAGAAGATTAGAGAGAAATACAAAGTCTGCATTAATTCTGCAAGTCGGCCTGGAACCATGCTTCTATACATGGATCTTCTCAGTGGCGACGAGCTTTTGTCCGACTCTTTCCCCTACAAAAAACTCTTTGATGGCTGTCTTTGGGAGGTACAAGGAAAGTGGGTTGTTAAAGGAGGCGCTCTAAACGTCGACATTGGTGCTAATCCTTCTGCTGAAGGTGGAGATCAAGACGACGAAGGTGTCGATGATCAGGTTGTTAAAGTTGTTGACATTGTTGAAACCTTTAGGCTTCAAGAGCAACCTGCCTATGATAAAAAGCAATTTGTTGCATGGATTAAGAGATACATTAAGAACTTGATTGTAATAATGGACGATGATGAGAAAGTTCAAGAATTTAAGAAGAATGTTGAAGCTGCAACTAAGTTTCTGATGTCAAAGCTTAATGATCTTCAATGTTTTGTGGGTGAAGGGATGCATGATGATGCTGCCATGGTGTTTGCTTACTATAAGGATGGTGCTACTGACCCCACTTTCTTGTACTTTGCTCATGGCCTCAAGGAAGTTAAGTTCTAAGGGAAAGATGAGTTTGTAGGATTTACATACAAATTTTAGTTTACTATGTTAAGTTTCTTTTTTCTTGCACTTTTGAGGTTAATTAACTTGTCTTTTTTCTATTTCTGTACTGTTTTGTTAATTTTGGTGTTGAACCTTAAATTTGGTACTTTTGAGGATTTGGAATTTTGACATTGGTTAGCCTCCCTTGTGTTTTATTATGTTGTTTAATTGACAACTGTTGATGTTAGCCTTTCCTTTCTTATGCCAAGGATGAGGTTGGCCACTGGATTAGGGTCTAATCAAATTACCTAATTGTCTTTCTTCTTCAACAATAGATAACAAACAAAAAAAATTGAAATATGTTGTAATTTAAAAAGTTATTAGGCAACTTTGTTAAATGCCAATGTTAGGGTTGCCTAGCATTTAATGCTTTGTCAACAACAGCTGCTTATAACAATAAAGGACGGTAAATTCTTGTAGTATAAATATGAGTTCGCAATGTAATTGATACACAATTGTATTTCTCTCTTCTCCCTCTTTCACAACAAAATATTGTTCCTTCCTTTTTATTAGTTGTGTTACATGGACAATAGAATTTACTAACAATAAATCAATAATGCACTTCTAGTTTATCGCCCTTTCCCTGGCCAATTTGCAAGTAAACCAGTAAACCGACACACACTAGGCAATTCACCATGCCCTACGGTACACCCGGCCCAATAGCTTTGCGTCATATACTCCTTCCTTCCATTTTACATCACAAAATGAAAGCTACCTCGGTGGTTGGGCCTCTAGTACTCTGTGCGTGTTAGAGGGTCGTGGGTTCTAATCCCCCCTCTACCACTCTTTGGTCTTGATTTTTTTTTCTCCTTCAACTCATTTATAATTAATCCTCTTTTTCTTCTATTTTTTAAAAAGAATTAAATTTTTTCTCATATAATAGTTATATTGCTCATTTGAAAGTTACGATGCTCATTTAGTTATTTTTCAGGTTCAAGTATAATCTATTTGCTCATTCGAAAACAATACTGCTCATTTACTTATATTATAACCGGTTACTCTATTTGGTCTTTATTTTAACACATTAGAAAATATATTTTCCCATTTTAAGATATATTTCTCATTGGAAATATATAATGCTTATTTTAGTAGTATATTCGTCAATGTGAAACATTACATACATGTTTTCTAATCAATAAAGAATTATATAATTGCTCATTTAAAAGATAAATTACTCATTTATTTATTTTCCACGTACAAGTGTTAAGCTACTACAAATTTGAAAATAATGTTTATTTTCTCCTTTTTTATGACTATTTATTTTTTATTTTAAGACATTAAATAGATATTTAATTTTCTCATTTAAGATACATCGCTCATTCGAACTATGTATCGCTCATTCTAGTGATATATTGGAAGCTTAAAAACTAAAGTGAGAATAATTATATATTATACCCGTAAAATAAGACCATGTTTGCTCATTGTATGGATGTTTTACTCATTTGTATTATTTTTTGCTCATTTTTCATAAATATTCAGTGGTATTGTTAACAATTTTTTAGAGACGGATGGAGTAATGAGAAGGTAAAAGGTTTGAGTTGGTCAAATGAGTACAGTACGAAGCCAAATGAGTTCAAAGCCAAATGAGTACGAAGCCAAATGAGTATGAATATTCAAAATGAGTACGAAACCAAATGAGTATGAATGTTCCAAATGAATATGAAGCCAAATGAGTATGAATTTTTTCAAATGATTATGACTTAGCCAAATGAGTATGAGTTAGCCTTAAGAAGATTTTCTAAATGAGTATGAGTTTTTCAAATGAGTATGACTACCAAATGAGTATGACTTAGCCTAATGAGAATTTTTCAAATGGATATGAGTTTTCCTTCTCAAATTTAGATTCCTACTTCAATCAATCTGTACAATATCCAAATCTAAAGAACTAAATTGTACTCCTTAGCAACTTGAAAAAAAAGTGTAGTCACCAAACTGCCTTTTTCAATCGCGAATACTTGGAGGAATCAATGTACTCCTCCTCGGGAGCATACCTGTACTCCATACTCATTTTCAGACTTGTACTAGTTCCACATTTCAACATAACCTCCTCAACAATTTGATGAAGCTTCTCCTCAATTTTGATAAACCAGTCAAAAATCAAAGTGATTGTAGTAGACCAAAGTTTCATTAATGGCGGGAAGAACTTCTACTCTCCTATGCTTCTCCATTGTCTGAACATTCAAATCATCATCTCTTTCGGTTTTTTGGAAGTGTTTTGAGTTCAACAGCGAGTTTCCATTAGGAGAAATCGGTTGTTTCACCTTCTTCAAGTCACCATATAATTTCAACGCTCTTTTTTGAAGAATTCCTTCCTTAGTAGGATTCTTCTTCGTCGGAATCTCATCGGAGTAATTTTCCAGTGAAATTCCGGTTGATTTAGGTTAGTTCGAATCGACATCAAACTCTTCGTTTTTGTATTCGTCTTCGATTTCGACGATCCAAACATAGAATCAGTATCAGAGGAAGAAAATCCACCAATTCCGCCATTAATGTCGAAGGATGAGGAGGAGAGAGAAAGAGACTGAAAAGACCGCTCTACCCCCAACCCTTTGATATATTTAGAAAATAATACCCTTGGGAGTACACAGTGATGTGTATTCCAAGGTGTATGAAATAATTTGCGGGGAGTAATAAAATTCTAAATTGATTTTTATTGATGTAAAACAATCATATAAATAGAGAAGACAAGCCTAATCCTAGTCCTAAAACAGATAAAGTAAAGATAAGCAAATCCTAATATGGTTAGGACAATCCCTAACTCTTATCTTTTGAAACTAAGCTTTTCTTTTGAAACTAAGCTTATCTTTTAAAACAAACTAATAATAACCTAATCTAAATTAATTAAAGAAAGACTTAAATCACATAAAATAAATTAAGAAACTAATTAAACTAAGGCTAAATAGGAAAAACTTGAAAGGTAAAAATCTATACGCAAAAAACCCTAATTTCAAGAGGAAGTAAATATACTGAGGAAAACCCATAACATACTTATAAATGAGATTATATATTGTTTAAGAAAATATCAACTCTTATAGTATTTGTCGCTTCCTTGGTTTTGAATATCTTGCATTCTTATTTGCCAATTTTTCACTATTTCCTATGTTGGAAATTTTGTGAATAAACACCTTATAAGTTATAATTTTTGTGAAAAAACACCTTTTAAATTATTTTTTGTGAGAGAACACCTTATATGTTATTATCTATCTATTTAAACACCTTATTATCATTCTTAGGCTAAAAAGGCAACATTTGCATACATTTCTTTGTCCCTTTTTGTGTGTGGAAGTCACCATATCAACCCAATTTTTCATACAAAATCCAATGCACAAAAAGGGAGGGGAAATAAGAGAGTCAATAAAGTTCACCTTTTTTTTTTAACCAAATATAAAACAAGGTGTGTAATTTGATAGATAGTATCTTGTAAGGTGTTTTCTCACAAAAAAATTATAAAAGGTGTTTTTTCACAAAATTTGCAACTTATAAAGTCTTTTTTGACAAAATTTCCTATGTTAAATGTTAAACTTTACTATTAAGTCACCTGTTTATTTTACATAGTAAATCTAGACGGTATTTTCACCCACAATTCTTTATGATCGTATCGGTCAAAAACTATATTAGGTCACTTGGATGATTTGGTGGCCTTGGTTTTGTTAATGCCTTGGTGTGCAAGAATAACTAGATTTACTCTCAAAAGTCATACTTTTAATTAGAGGTACTATTTTAGAAGGAATCTAGTACGATATTAAATTAGTATTGCTAAATCTTTTAAGATTATAATTCTAGTTTTATGATCTAAATCAAAGATATTATCTACTTAATATCTTCCTAACCATATTAGGAATTCATTCATTATAAATAGGAGTTATAGGGTGTACATATTTCACATTACCTAAGACCTCCACATATTCGAGAGAAGAAGATTAGAGAGAAATACAAAGTGTGCATTAATTCTGCAAGTCGGCCTGGAACCATGCTTCTATACATGGATCTTCTCAGTGGCGACGAGCTTTTGTCCGACTCTTTCCCCTACAAAAAACTCTTTGATGGCTGTCTTTGGGAGGTACAAGGAAAGTGGGTTGTTAAAGGAGGCGCTCTAAACGTCGACATTGGTGCTAATCCTTCTGCTGACGGTGGAGATCAAGACGACGAAGGTGTTGATGATCAGACTGTTAAAGTTGTTGACATTGTTGAAACCTTTAGGCTTCAAGAGCAACCTGCCTATGATAAAAAGCAATTTGTTGCATGGATTAAGAGATACATTAAGAACTTGATTGTAATAATGGACGATGATGAGAAAGTTCAAGAATTTAAGAAGAATGTTGAAGCTGCAACTAAGTTTCTGATGTCAAAGCTTAATGATCTTCAATATTTTGTGGGTGAAGGGATGCATGATGATGCTGCCATGGTGTTTGCTTACTATAAGGATGGTGCTACTGACCCCACTTTCTTGTACTTTGCTCATGGTCTCAAGGAAGTTAAGTTCTAAGGGAAATATGAGTAATTTTAGTTTACTATGTTAAGTTTCTTTTTTTTTTTTTTGCACTTTTTAGGTTAATTAACTTATTTTTTTTTCTCTTTCTGGACGGTTTTTGTTAATTTTGGTACTTTTACAGTAATTGGAATTTTGACATTGGTTAGCCTCGCTTGTTTTTTATTATGTTGTTTAATTGAGAGTTCTTAATGTTAACCTTTTCTTTCTCATGCGCAAGAATGAGGTTGGCTACTGGATTACCTAATTGTCTCTCTTCTTCAAAAATATATAATAAATAAAATATGTTTTAAGTCAAATAGCAGGAAACATTTTCTGAATGTCCATGTCGGGAATATAATGCTCTGTCAACGATTGTTGCGTATAACAGTAAATGTAGTAAAATCTTCTCGTATAAATATGAGTCTGCCTAATGTAATCGATATACAACTGAGTAAATATGTTTCTTCAGTATTTCTCTCTTCTACTCATCTTATTGAAAGAATATGTCCTTAGACAATTTCCGCAATTACTAAATATAAATGGGATTGTATTTATGGAGATAATATAGTTAATTATTTTAGTAACCGTATTTGCTTGCTAGAGAATAAATTACGGTTTGTAGACAAATTGGTTTGGGCCTACAAGTAAGTTAATTAATCCTATGAGGTCACACAGAGTAACACTGATTAATAAATAAATTATAAGCCCACAAAGGCTTATAAGGGCCAGGCCACTATTAGGGTGATTAGGGTTTTAGTTTGTTCCTTTCCTCTTAACCTAATCTCTATTTATTATATATAGATATAATAAGAAGAGAGATGGAACTATTCTGTTAGTCAGTAACTTGACACAAAAGAGAGAAAAAGAGAAACCCTTCTCCCTCTTTAGTCTAGGCGCCTATCCCATCAAAAGTAAGAGAGTGAATAGTTCATACTCTTCCGTTCTAGCAGACGTGGGTATTAATCGGTGTTCGTGGACTAAGTAGAGGAATTTCAAGTGTAGTTCTTTATCTCTAAAGTATTAGATCTGTGATAATACTTTGCAGTATTCAAACCCTACATACCTGTTCAAGTCGTGAATAAAAGGTTTGTGTATTCTCTATTCTATGTATCGATTCATATATTGTTATGCATGCGATTCTGTTATAGATGTTAGGAAATTGTTTCCTGAAATTCCGCTATTCGCATCTATGAATTCCTACAGTGGTATCAGTTTTAGCCTCTTGTATAATTTTATATGATCAAGTTCATAATTTTAATTCAATTCAGGGAAGATTTTTAATATGGGTTAATTTGCAAGATTAATATATTGATATTAATAAATTGAAAAGCATAAAATTATGAATTTTATGTTAATATAATTGCCCAAATATTAAATGTTTTGATTTGTTTTACGAAAATAAAATCGAAAATATTTAATAAGAAGAAAATTTCGTTTTCGACCTAAGGTAAGGGCGAAAATTTTGGTTCCAAAATTCAACAATTCAATGAGTTTATTTTGTGAAATTAAATTAGGGCTTTGTTTTGTTTTGATTTGAATTGCAAATTATTATTCTTAATTGTGATTTTATTTTCGAAATCAAATAGTTTGATTCGAAAATATCAAGAACCCTAATTTTACCCCAAATTCGTTTTATGGTTAAATTTCTACAATTGAGTTGTACTTTGTTAACCAAATTGTGTTTGTAAGCTTATTGTAAGTTTAAATCACAAAACAAAACCAAAAATTAGTTGTTTTTTAGCCGAAAATCTCTCGTTTTTTGGTTTGAAAACAACCAAGAATTTTCGAAAATCTGGCTACTCCTCACTGTTTCCGGCGAGTATGGCGGCGCAAACCGGTTGCACCACTTGACCGGCGTCAATCCGGCGAGCCAGGACCATCCCTCCGGCGAGTCGCCGCGTGACTGCAGTCCTGTGTTAGCTGGGTCACTGCTGCGCACCAGGCTGCGGGGAAGAAAGCAGTCCCTGTGCTGCATTCACGGGCCAGCAGCTGGGCTGGGCTAGGCTGCGGGCCTCCGGCTGGGCCTAGCTCAGTCCAACTTTTTTTTTTGTTTTTTGTTTTTTGTTTTTGGTTAATGGTGATTTAAATTCTGATTTATTGATTTTCTTTGGGCAAAAGTTATAAAATTTTCAATTATGCAAATTAATATTAATGGAGATTAATATCATATTAAAGTTGTAATTGAATGAAAAGAATGAAAGTTTCCTTATTAGTTATATTCTTAAATTTGTTAAGATGACTAATCTTAGGAAAATTATTAATTCGATTAATATTTTCTAACTTAAAGTTGTTAAGTTTTAATATTATAATGGAAAATTTATTTTCTCATTAATCGTTAATGGAGTAAATAAATTTTGTATTATATTATTGTGTTATTTTTTTGCTTGCATTTTATTTTCTAAATAAATGCGTGAATGTTTTATATATTTTGGAAATATTTGTTATTACCCATTAAACGTTAATGGAGTAAATAACTTATGATTTATAATATGATGATATTATATTTCTTTCATGGATGCATATAATATGTCTGATATTATATTGCGTCGATATCTTTTACAATATGATGATATTATAATTTTTCTTAGATGTATATTATAATATGTTTGATATTATATTTGCACAATCGTGACTGGTATGGCCCAAACTAGGATAGAAAATACGATATGTGCATCGTTATGTATTTTTGTAATTAAAATACGATCTGCGTATCGTTTGTATTTTTGTAATTTAAATTCTTTGCTTAGAATAATTTAAATGAAGATCAAGATTGAAGTTCCGTGGAGAATCAAGGATGGAGATCCAAGAAAGCCCCAAGGAAGGATTCACGAAGATTAGATTTTCTAGATCTAGGGGCCATACTAGGATCGCGTTTTAAGTTCTTCTTTGATTGCTTATGCATTTAATTTCATTTAAATGCTCGCTCAAGTTTATGTGTGGTTATTTATCTAATGTGTTCACCTTTAATATAACCAACATAATAAACTTGAGTCCCCAAGGGTGATATTGAGTTTAAATGCTTTTCCAAACAACACCTATAAAGCCTTAGATCATGAGTAATAGGTTCTGCCAAAGCAGGGTGTTGCTCATAATTCCGTGGATACTAGGGTAGGTTTTTTGAAACTTACATGTTAATGTTTGGTTTGACTCAACAAAATCATCAAAAGATAAAGTTTTGGGTTTTGAAGCAGTGAGATAGGAGTTTATAAAGAGTTATTAACCTATCTACCAAGAATTATAAATTGTTATAATTAGTAAAGTGGTTTACTTACCTCTATCACTATCTTTAAAGGCAGGGCCAAAGTCCGTTTAATTTTAGTGGGAGGGGATCTTGGTTATTTCTTTATTCAATATGGGGTTTTATATTTTGAATAAAGTATTAATAGTTGTTTAAATTTGTTTAAATAACCATCATTGATAAACCTTTTTGATTGAATGCTTGTTTACTATTTTTTGTATTCATGTCTAACAACAACAACAACCACTCTGGCTATAATTTGCGCTTTATTCTTGCAAAAGAAAAACTCAACCAAGAGAACTTCCTAGACTGGGAGAGAAATCTGAGAATAGTTCTCAGAAATGAAAGGAGAGAAACTGTTCTTGAAACTCCTATTCCTGAACTTCCCGAGAATTCTCGCCAAGCTGATAGGATAGCTAGGCAAATACTCATAAACAAATCTGTGCCTGTCACATGTTTGATGCTTGCATGTATGGAACCTGACTTTCAAAAACGTTTTGAAGGAATGGATGCCTATACAATAATCCAACAGTTGCGAACCTTTTTTCAAAAGCATCCTAGGTTGAAAAGGTTCAAAGTGAACCGCAAGCTTCTTGAGTGTAAAATGGAGAAAGGGAAATCAGTTGGTCCCCATGTGTTCAAAATGATTAGTCATTTTGAGCATATGACCAAGTTGGGATTTTCCTATCCCCAAGAGATAGCAATTGATATGATCATCAATTCACTCACTGATGCATATAAGAACTTTAGTTTGAACTTCTATATGCAAGGAGGAGAAATGACCATACAAGAGTTGCATGGTATACTGATTCAGGCTGAAAGGAGCTTGCCCACTGAGCCCATAAAAGAGCATAAGGATGTTTTGATGGTGCAAAAGGGCAAGGGGCTCAAGAAGCACGGAGTTCCGTCTAAGAAGGGTAAGGGCAAAGGCAAACAAGTTGCTGAGCCCAACACTTCTGAGGAGCCAAAGGCAACACCTAAAGCCATAGTAGCAATACATGAGTGCTACTATTGTCACAAGGTGGGTCATAGGAAGAGGAACTGCCCTAAGTATCTGGAGTACAAGAAGACTAGAGCTTCTTCTTCAGGTATTTATGTTATAGAGATAACTTAAACTACTTTTGCATCATGGGTATTTGATACTAGATGTAGTTCTCACATTATTTGTAATGTGCAGTATCTAAAAAGAAGTAGGAGACACGCTTAAGGGAGAGGTAGAATTGCAAGTTGGCAATGGAGCTCGAGTTGCCGCCTAGGCAGTGGGAGTCTTTAGTCTATCTTTACTTTATGGATTTGTTTTGAGACTTAATAATTGTTGTTATGTTTTAAAATATTACTAAGAACACTATTTCAGTTTCTGTTTTGGGTTCTGAAGTTTTCTCATTCACAATAAAGAAGAATTGTTTTTCTGCTTATTTGAATGATATGTTCCGTATCTCTACTAAGTTATCAAATGGTTTGTATGTTCTACAAACACACATCTATAAAAATAGCGAGAAACATAAGTCAAATGATTTAAACCCAATACACCTATGACATTGTCGATTAGACTACATAAGTACAAAACGAATTGAGAAATTACATAAAGATGGAGTTCTCAAATCATTTGATTTGAATCATCTGATGTGTGAGTTTTGCTTAATAGGAGAAATGACAAAGTCTCTTTTCACTAGTTTGAGTGAAAGGGCCAATGACCTCTTTGCCCTCATACATACGGATGTGTATGGACCTAAGAATACATTGGCTAGGGGAGGGTAAGTTACTTAATTACTTTTACTGATGATGTAAGCACATATTGATATGTTTACCTCACGCGGCATAAGTTGGAGGCCTTTGAAAAATTCAAAGAATTCCAAATGAAGTACAAAACCGACTTGGCAAGAAGATTAAATCTTTATGATCTGGTCATGGAGGGGATATCTGAGTCAAAAGTTCGGTGATCATTTGAAAGATTGTGGAATATTTTCACAATGAACTTCAATAGGAAATTCCACAATTCAGTGGTGTTTCCGAGAGAAGGAATCGCACCCTATTAGATATGGTACGATCCATGATGAGTCTTGCTGATCTCTCTATATTTTCTTTTGGGATTTTCTCTTGATACAATTCCGCTTACACTCAATAGGACTCCATCCAAAGCAGTAGATGAGACTCCATATGAGATATGGTCAGAACCGTTCCTAAAATGTCTTTTCTAAGGGTTTAGGGTGTGAAGTTTATGTAAAACGTTTACTATCTAATAAATTAGCACCCAAATCTAAAAAGTGTTTCTTTGTGGGATATCCCAAAGAGACCTAGGGATATTATTTTTACCACCCTAGCGAAAACAAAATGTTTGTTGCTCGCTATGGTGTCTTCCTTGAAAATAAGTTTATTTCCAAGAAGACAAGTGGGAGAAATGTATATATCTCGAAGAAATTCGAGATGAGCAACAAATGGGTAAGAAATGGGTGAGGTTAACACCTCATTAGAGGCGGCCCAACATGAAAATGTTGGAGGGGTAGTGAATCCTATCCACGAACCTACTACCATCCCACTTGGATCGAATCCATGCGAAGCTTCTGAGTCTAACGACCGAGAATCTTCTTCTGTTGTTCCCCTACGTAGATCTCATAGGATCACCATTCCATCAAGAAAATATGTTGATTTTCTTTCGACAGAAAGTTCTAAAATAACGATTTTAGTAAGTTGTGAGCCTATCAGCTACAAAGATGCTTTGGAGGGCCAGGACTCCTAGAAATGGCGTGAAGCCATGAGATCCGAAATGGAATCTATGTCTGAAAATCAAGTATGGGACTTGGTTGATTTGCCTGATGGCGTGAGACCCATTGGAAGCAAATGGATTTTCAATTTGAAAATAGACAAAGACTGAAACATTAGTGTTTTCAAAGCTACGATAGTGGCAAAAGGTTTCCGTCAAATTCATGGTATAAACTATGAATTTAACCTTTCCCCAGTAGCCATCCATTAGGATATTCCTTGCAATTGCCGCATTTCATGCATATGAAATACGACAAATGGATGTAAAAACCGCTTTCTTGAATGGGTTCTTGAAAGAGGATGTGTATATGACACGACCTCAAGGCTTTGAACATCCAGCAAATTCAGGGAAGGTATGCAAGCTTAAGAAATCCATATATGGATTGAAGCAATCATACAGGAGTTAGAACCTCAGATTTGATGAGGCAATCAAAAATTTGGTTTCCTCATAAATGAAGAGAAATCTTGTGTATACAAGAAATTGAGTGGGAGTAATATAACAATTTTAGTCTTGTATGTGGAAGACATACTTCTCATAGGAAATGATAAAGTCGTGCTTGAGTCAGTCAAAGGATGGCTTAAAAATCGTTTATCTATGAAAGACTTAGGAGAGACAGAGTATATTTTGGAAATAAAGATCTATAGAGATAGATCTAAAAGGCTGATTGAACTTAGTCAAGGAACTAATATAGATAAGGTTCTTGCTAGCTTCAAGCTGGAAAACTCTAAGAGAGATTTCAATCCCATGAAACATGGCATATCACTTGGCAAGACTCCGTGTCCTTCGACACCTGATGAAGTCAAGAGATTGAGTAATGTTCCCTATGCTTCTGCATTAGGTTCCATTATGTATGCATGCTATGCTTTGCACTCAACCAGATGTTGCCTATACTACGAGTAAATGCAACATATACCAGTCTTATCCAAGTTACATGCACTAGATGAGTGCAAAGAATATCCTTATGTACTTACGAAGAACTGAGGATCATTGATTGGTATATGGTGGAGAAATTGAGTTTGTTGTTGATGATAGGCATATACGAATTACCAAGGTGACAAAGATGATTTCCGATCTCCATCTGGTTTCATTCTTTGTCCCAATGGAGAAGTTATGAGCTGTAAGAGTTCTATACAGAATAAGCAAGATTCATATTGATGAAAATGTGGGAGATCCGCAGACTAAACCTGTTGCTCGACCTAAGCATGAAGGTCATACTAGGTCTATGGGCTTAAGCATATAAAAGAATGGCTTTATAATGCTTACTTTATGTTTGCATTTGTAAAGACATTGATTATGCTTGGAATTGTTTATCAATAAAAATCTACATTCTTATTTAATTTGTTTAGTATTAAATAAGATGTCCAAATAAATTGTGTTTTGAAATAGGATCATCATAAACGTTGTGATGAATGGAACCCTATATAGTGAACAAAAACCACAGTTTATAATATGTCCCTAGTCTAAGGCACTGAATTGGACATAAGTGACTTGTTAAAAGACTAGCATAATGTTAATTGATAGCGCAGTTCCTTGGGCTATAGAGACATAGGGATGTCAAATTAACAAATATGGATGTATGATTGATACATTGAGACTTGACCTAATTAGATTCTAATAGTAGAATCGGAATGTCTATATTTAATAGATTCCTTGGACATGAGTATGTCTTAATAACCATGATATGATTAGTTTAGCTTTGACATTGTTAAACACCGTGCCGTAAAAGGAGGTTATAAAGGCAATGCTCAGGTTGGCTAAGAATTGAGTGGGAGTTATGGTCATACAAGATTGAATAAGTCCTCCTATTTGATAGGAATGGTGCATGGGCCTCTTGATGAGGGAGAATTGTAAAAACGCATGGCCATGCTAAAATGAGATTAAAGAGTTGATCTTCAGTTGAACAATTCAACCTCGGTGATCAAGAAACATATTTGAGTATATAACATCGTGTTATCAAATTTGGCATTAAGAGACTTAAGGAATTTAATATTGCGTACTTGTCTTACGGACAAGTGGGAGATTGAAGGAATATGTCCTTAGACAATTTCCGCAATTACTAAATATAAATGGGATTGTATTTATGGAGATAATATAGTTAATTATTTTAGTAACCGTATTTGCTTGCTAGAGAATAAATTACGGTTTGTAGACAAATTGGTTTGGGCCTACAACTAAGTTAATTAATCCTATGAGGTCACACAGAGTAACACTGATTAATAAATAAATTATAAGCCCACAAAGGCTTATAAGGGCCAGGCCACTATTAGGGTGATTAGGGTTTTAGTTTGTTCCTTTCCTCTTAACCTAATCTCTATTTATTATATATAGATATAATAAGAAGAGAGATGGAACTATTCTGTTAGTCAGTAACTTGAAACAAAAGAGAGAAAAAGAGAAACCCTTCTCCCTCTTTAGTCTAGGCGCCTATCCCATCAAAAGTAAGAGATTGAATAGTTCATACTCTTCCGTTCTAGCAGACGTGGGTATTAATCGGTGTTCGTGGACTAAGTAGAGGAATTACAAGTGTAGTTCTTTATCTCTAAAGTATTAGATCTGTGATAATACTTTGCAGTATTCAAACCCTACATACCTGTTCAAGTCGTGAATAAAAGGTTTGTGTATTCTCTATTCTATGTATCGATTCATATATTGTTATGCATGCGATTCTGTTATAGATGTTAGGAAATTGTTTCCTGAAATTCCGCTATTCGCATCTATGAATTCGTACACCTATTTCTTTGTTCTGTTCACCCTCTTTTACATCAAAATATGATATTCCTTCCTTTTAATTAGTTGCATTACAT
This sequence comes from Patellifolia procumbens, assembly GCA_947645195.1. Lineage (NCBI taxonomy): Eukaryota > Viridiplantae > Streptophyta > Magnoliopsida > Caryophyllales > Amaranthaceae > Patellifolia > Patellifolia procumbens. Next base: position 4,467,511 of record CANSGD010000972.1, read on the forward strand.
TGACAATAGAATCTACTAACAATAAATTAATAATGCATTTCTAATTTATCGCCCTTCCCCTGGTCAACTCGCAAGTAAAGCAATTTTAAACCGACACACCCAAAACTATGACTTGATAATGCACTTCAAGTTTTAAAAAGAATGATACAAATCAAATGTAGGCCCCCAAATTGAAAAATTATTCAAAAACAAGGAGGTATTGCCGTATTGCAACTACACGAATACAATAACTTTCCACCGACAAAAAATCAACAAATATGAATTTCATCACAAATCCGAATATACCCTTTGCTTCTCTGTTTTCACCCGTCGCCAATGTTAGTCGACTCCAAATCATTCTCGGGTTAAATTCTGTTGTTGTTGCTGTATGAATCTCATCACAAATCTGATTGCAGCAATCAGGCAATAACCCAGATTGCAAAAACAATAAAAGACCCCATAAAAGCAGAAGATAATCTATTAAGAATTGGAGATGAAGTAGATGGAGTTGGAATAGACCCAAAATTTTGATGATAAGGGGTTGCATCAGCAGTGTCTGACATTGCACTTGGACCTTCTGAAGGTGGATAAACAATAGCTCCATCTCCAGAAATAGAGATATGAAGCTTCTGCCCCTTTTGGCAATGCCCTTTTTCTCCACTTGTGAAGTAAAATTCTCCAGGTTGAGTTATGTTGAACAATGAATTTCCATCATTCATATACAAGATTGGATCTTTAAGGTTGCAGCTTTTGTATGCTTGTGGTGTTACTTGTATCACTGAATCCTCGCTTGGTGGGTACAAAAAAACTGCATTCCATATCATTTTATCAATATTTATCCCATAACATCAAGTCATCAACATTAGTGAAATACTTAAATACTAAATTAAACAGTTTGACTTTACTATTATCAATGCGTAACTTTGACTAAAAATTTGGTGTTTTCTAAATATATGTTGAACTAATGTAACATTATTTTTATTAATGTTTTGTATATGTAAGAACAATATGGCTAAATTTAATACTCCCTCCGTCCTCTAATGGATTTCCCATTTGCTTTTTGCACGGTCTCCAATGCACATCTTTGACCGCTTATATTTCCTATTATTTATTAATAAAAATAATAAAATGTTGATATTTTGAATGTACCTATTAATACAAATCTAACAAGATCACCTATGACAATTATTTATATTTTATATTAGTTATAATTTATGGTCAAAGTTTGACTTCAAGAAAAGCAAATGGGAAATCCTTTGGGGACGGAGGGAGTATATAAATAGCGAAAAATCAAAGCGTTACACTTATTAGAATCCTAAGTAATTATGACTCATCTAATAGTGAAAAGAATTTCTTATTTGTAGCATTTTTGGTTATATTGAGGACAAATGTTGTAGATTGAATCAGAAGATGTTATAATGTTAAATCAGATCCATCATGTACCAGCTATGAAAAGTTTGCCTTGATAATAGTATTATTTTGGTTTCAGTAATGTTACTATTTGTAGACTTTTAGTACACTTCACCTAGGTTCTTTCATGTGTAAACACAAGGTAAAATCACGATTGAATCAGCTTTAATAAGTTCATTTCAGATAACTTCGATGAAGCTGAAGCACTATTCGATTTGTAGCATTCTTAATTGACATGGATGGAATGATTGACACATCTGAGTTAAGAATAAATGAAAAAGAGATGACTTACAAAGGGAATCTTTAACTCTGAAAACGTTATTCTTGGACCATTTGTTGTAGACATCTGGATTTGCTGCACTTGGAACAGTCCAGGAATTCAAGTCCCCAACTTTGTGCTGAAAACACAAGACTTTGGCTTGCAATACAATCAGAAGTTGTAAAGTATAAAAGAAGATGCATCTTATATTGCTAAGATTCACCATTTTTGTTTTTCTTCTACAGACTGCAGCTGCCCAATGTCTCTCACTCGATCTTTATTCTTTACAACCTTTCTAATATTAGAGTGCATATGTTTTATGATACTTTTATTATAAGAAAGTTTTATAAGGGGTTTGATTTTGCTGTGCGTGCCAGCGATTGGACAGATTGGTGCCTCAAAAGAAGACAATGTTGGGAAGCTGATTCCCTTTAATGCCCCCTCATTATTTGGGTTGTGTTAACTTAAGGCTGGTTATCTAAGGAGGTGTTTGGGCTATGCTCGTGTTGGGCTAGCTATGCTATGCGCCTATGCCGAAGGCTTGGTCTTGTATTCACGCGCGGCTTATGGCTTCTGCTCGAGTTGTATAGTGCTTTGCGGGGAGTATTTTAGACACTTTAAATTTTTATTTAGGCACTCCTCCTTGTGAGTAGTGTATAGAAAATTGTGCTCTCACAGAAGTAGTGTCTAAATAAAAACTTGGAGTGCTTAAATCGCTACTCGTGCTTTGCTAGCCGATAACGCCATTTCCCACGAGGTCACGTTGTCGTGTGTCAACAATAATTTGTTGTGCCTTTTCGTGCTTAAGTTATTACCTGGCGTAAAGTTGGTTGCGTCGTAGACCTTTGTCTGGTCAGTCAATGACCCGTATCCAATTTTGTATTTTTGTTAGGCAATCACAAAACCGAGGCCCGTGCACAGTTGATGTATGGGCCCACCCTGCCTATCGTGTTGTCATGGCCTATTGTCGTGCCTTTCCATAATGAAACTATGGCCTCGTCCTTGTGCCAGCGTATTATCGTCATCGTGGTTGCCCCATATTGGCCTATGTGGTGGTATAGACCGGTCCAGCCCAGCTGCATCTTTATGGTTTTGTAAGCCTTCCCTAATAAATGGCTCTTACGTTATATTTCATTGCTTTTTATTTTTAAATGGTAACACCTGAACAATACTCAATAATCGATTTTTAAATTTATGAAAAAAACTAACTTCTAATTTAGGGCCCGTTCATTAGCAGTATAGTTTTTTTTTTGTTTTTTGTTCTTTTTTGTTTATCAAAGTCACATGATATATTTATATAATAAATCAAAAATTGGTCACTCTATTAAAATGATGATATTTATAAAAACCGACAACAAAAAAGGGGAAACCACTTTTTCTAATTTCTTATTTTCAAAAAATAGAAAAGTAAAAACAAAAAAGATCAAGAACATCCCCTTAAATGTTGCATTGCTTTGCATAAAAAAAAAACTTATGGTTACATCGGGAGAATCTGGCCAATGGCCAATGGGTTGATAGTTTTTCTAATTACTAAAGAGGTATGGAACGGTGTAGATCTACTACTATATTCATCTTTGTTTTTTTACATCAGAAGACCAATATAGTAAGAAGGCATCACCCATCAAGTGATGCTACAGTAGAAAAGACCTTGAATTATAGGCTAAATAATAGCACATGGTCCAGTTGGGCATGCACCCTTCTGAAGATAGAAGCTAACATGGGATGTACTTAATTTAAGTAAAGCATCTCCTCCATTTCATATTAAATATTTAAACTTTACATTATGGGCCTGTTCACTCCAACTTATTTTCAGTTCAGTTTAGTTCGGTTCTGTTCAGTTCAGTAAAGGGATGGCAATGGGTAATGGACCCGACCCGGATCCGAGGATCCGTATCCGTTTTGAGCGGATCTGGGTCCTCAAAATTAGGACCCGTCAAACCCGGGTAGGATCCGGGTCCTAACTTCAAATAACGGATCTGGACAGGGTCCTAAAGTATTACCCGAATCCGGATCCGTTTACCGGTTTTTTTTAAAGTTATTTTTGACATAAACAAATTTAACTTTATGTTAATATTTTGTAATGTTGTTAAGCTTTGTTATTTATTTATCTTTAACTTTTAATGTTGTGGATGGATTTATGTTGTAATAAACTTGAATTTTTAAACGTCTACAATTGGAGATGCGAAATGACGTTGTTTTCGTTATTGAAATATTTAATTATTATGAAAATTAGTCTTATTTGAAGCAAATAGGTAAAGACTCATTTTGTACCGTTTTGGATCCGGATCCGTAGAACCCATATGGATCCGGATCCGTAGGACCCATATGGATCTGGATCTGGGTCCTCAGTTTTATTATCCATTGGATCCGGGTAGGGTCCGAGTCCTTGTTTGAAAATCGGATCTGGATCCGGGTCCTGGAGGACCCTACCCGGATCCGACCCATTGCCATCCCTAGTTTCAGTTTAGTTCAGTTCAGCTCTCGACAATACTTTTACTCTCACATATCACTATTCATTTCAGTTCAGTTCTGCTCAATTCAGTTCAGTTGTTTTATGCCGAAGAGAACAGGCCCTTAGGGATCGAGTCTTACGAGATAGTTCAGTTCATGTATACTACCTCCGTTCCATATGTATTGCAACATAGGGAGTTTTACGCCTTCCAATGCACTTCTTAAGATGCTAATATCTCTAATCTTATTTAGGTAAAAATTATAAAAAGTTGATATTAATTAAGCATATATCAAGACGAATCTAACAAGATCCTACACTATTATATTTATCCTTATGTATAAATCGCAAAAGAAGGTCAAAGGGGAGTGCATGAATAGTGTAAAATGTCAAAGGTTGCAATACATATGGAACGAAGGTAGTAATTTCTTTAAAAAAAATTATTGTGACTTATGTATAAGGGTAAATGTAGTCTTATGAGATCTTGTTATACTAACTTTTTATAGTTATAATAAATTAATTTAATAATTTAAGTTATGTGTTGAGAAATGTGAAACTCTAGATATTACGACTAATATAAATCAGGAAGTATAAAAATGGGATATGCGCAAATAGGGAAGAATACATTAATAGCTTTTCCATTCATTATGTTGTACTGTTTGTACCTTTTATATTGAAGCTACCTTGTTGGTTGTTGCGACTTCTCTTGTCTACTTGTGGGCGGTTGTGGCATTTTAACTAGAGGTGAGCAGAAAAGTTGGGAATTCGATTTCAGACCTGTAGCCGGTAGGAACTGGTGGTTACGGAACTAGAACTGAAATTGTTGGGATCGAGTCCTAATATTAGGAACCGATTGGAAGTGGGTCCAATTCTGGATAGTGAAATTATAGACCCCAAACCCAATGGGTACCCAGTTCAACCGATTCCAAGACCAGACTTTTTTTGCCCGATAAATGCGTGTGTAATGTATGCTAAAGACTTGAACGTTTTTAAGACGAACTTGTCAATGAAAATGTCAAATTACGTTATGTATGATGCTTATTTTTAGCTAAACAAAAAAAATATAGCTTTTGAATGAAACTGGGTAGCGGGTACTCGGTATTGAAACCGGCCAAATAGACCAAATAACAATCAGTTTTGCGGGACCGGGTACCCGATCAAGGAACCGGTCTCATCGGTTCCGGTTCCAATTCCAAAAATTAAGGGATTGGTCCAACCGATTCCGGTTTCGGTTCAAATTTCTTGGTACCCGGTCCAACTAGCTCCGATACAGGTTCCGAGCAATATGATCGGGTACCCAATTGTGCTCACCCTAATTTCAATACCTGAGACTATTAGCGAATACTCCTACCGATTAGTTTAATTAATAAAGTATTATAGATATTAACCAAGTTCTATGATTGAATTATGTTTACATCACAAAATGACTCTCTAGTACCTACCTAAGGAAAAAAAAAAATTAAGACCTGCTAGCAAATGTCAATGAGATCTAGTGAAACTAGTCCATCTGGTGTGTGCATAGCAGTGATAGCACGTTATATAATAGAGAGTAGTGTTTTCTCTGTTATGGAATAATTGTCATCAAAATGTTTAGCATGCATATTAGAAGTACGATAAAAATAACAAATGATATTCATTTGAATATAAGTAAGATAAATTATTGCATTATGGAGTATTGAAATTATGCTAAACAATCATTTCATCTCCCTAGTATATTATAATCCTAAAAATGCATGTCAAGCCACTCGGTTGAAACTATCATAAAACGGTTGTTGTATTACTTAACGACTCTTAAAACATGATAATATTTGTACGCTTATTCTTTCATAAATCTACCATTTTACGGATAACTTTCTAGCAATTATCTGGTCTCTAGTCGGTGGTAGTAAAGGAAGAAAGGCTATTTGTCCGATTAGTGTGGACAAGCCAGTTTGCCCTTTCTTTATAGAGAAAGCCCCTCTCTAGTAGAAATTGTTCATTCTCTAAAAGCTATATTTTTTTTTGGAAAGTAGAAGTAGTCCGGACCCCGCTCGGATCCTATTGGGCCAGACACTTGAGAGCAGGGGAGAAGGGTAAGGGAAATCCCTACCCTCAAAGCACCCCTAGTGGGGATTGAACCCCCAACCTTAAAGTTGGAAGGGTACAATCCTTTCCACTAGACCAAGTACTACTTGGTTAATTCTCCCAAAGTTGTATGTCCATGGGGTACCAACGCAAAAAAGCTAAAAGAGGGTAAACATGAGATGATGTACAAAACAAACAAATATTTCGACCAGCACAGCTATTCATATTTTATTTTATTCTTTCAAGCCAAAGCATTCACTAAGTTACTTACGCAGTTCGAATTCCCAGACCGTGAAAAGAATGATTTGACTCTATAACAAGCTAAATGTAGTTTTTAAAATTCCGACCTATTCAAATTATAGAAGCTTACGGTTTACGATTCAAATATGGCCATACAATTCGATTCATGATTGTACACGATTCATGATTGTACACTATTACATGCATTTTTGTGTACTATAGAAAATTTCTTACATCAAAATCAAAGTTATTCAAGCTATCGAAGCTATTAATAGACATATATGGTTGGTATCACCTATTTAATGATTAAACAACTATTTTTTTCAATATTGGTCATTTTAAACTTGTAAAATGAGCAAAATCTAGATCATACATGTTTATGGCCATACGATTCGATTCACGATTCTAAAGTTGCCAACCTATCGATCTTAGGTTTCAAACTAGTGTGAATCCGAGTCGGATTCGAATTGATAATGGATCGGATCGATTTTTTTGGCCCTGTACTTACACTACAAAAAACATGGGCTTATAACTACCACACTATTTCGTTGCTAAGAAGCAAAAATTGGTTGCTAATATGGTTAGCAACCAATTTGGCAACGAAAACAGTTGGATGCTAAAAAGCTGGTCGCCATTTGATTTTAGCAACCAAATACTACATAATTCGGTTGCCAACTCGCATCAAAGTAAATTTAGTTGCCATATTGGTTGCTATACATGGCATCCAAATTAATTTTTGGTTGCCAATTATGGCAACGAATTTTGTATTATCAGTTGCTAGTTTTTGCAACATTTAAAATTTTGTATCATTTTCATTGCTAAATAGCAACCAAATCATGAGTTTTCTTTGCCAACTAGCAACCTAACCTAACAATTTCGGTTGCCAACTTTTTCCAAAAAGGAAAAAAAATCCAAGACTCTTAATTAACTGAGAAACTTCCCAGGAGGTCACCCATCTCAAGACTATTCCCAGTTGAGCACGCTTAACTATGGAGTATCTTAACACATAAGCTCCCTGGAAGAAATATACACATTGTTAACATAAGCAGTATATCAAATGTTTTTAAAGCAATCATGAATGTTACATATGGCAACAGAATTGTAGTTTTGGTTGCTAAAATAGCAACGAAATTAATAGTTTAGTTGCCAATTAGCAACCAATTAGCAACCATTTTATGTGGTTGCCAAATAGCAACCAATTAAAAATCCGGCAACATAAAATTGGCAACGAAATATAGGAATTTGGTTGCCATGATTATATCAGTTGCCGAAATATAGCAACGGAAATTAGAAAAGTTGCTAAATAGCAACGAAATTAAATGAGTTGCTAAAAATAGCAACAAAAATTTTAAAAAATCGTTGCAAGTGGCAACGAATTATAAATCTGTTGCTACATATAGCAACGAATATAAAAACCGTTGCTAAATAGCAACGAAAATTAAATTATGGTTGCCAATGAGCAACAAATTAAAAATCCGTTGCCGTATTTGGTAGCTAAAAGCCCCTGATTTTTGTAGTGTTATATCTTGCTCCCTCCGTATTAGTAGCTACATATTGACTTTGAGCACTATTCACTTTGCCACTTTGACTGTCTTTTAAGTTCATATACGTAGGCTCTGTTTGTTTTGGAGGAAAACATATTTTCGGAAAATGATTTTCTACCATCTTTCCGTTTTCCTTTGTTTCTTTTGTTAAGGGGGAAAAATCATTTTCTCAAGGTGGAAAATTTCTCTTTTAAAATGGACAACCATTTTCCTTTTCTAATTAAGGTATGTCACATTTTCCATCATCCTCCTTGCTTCTCCTTATTCACTTCTTCCATCCTTCCACTCCTTTTTACTTCCATTTCCTTTTCCCCTAGGTGTTTTCCATCATTGAAACAAACAAAGGAGAATGTGTTTTACAATCATATTTTCCATTGAAAATCATTTTACTTGGAAAATGCTTTTCCATGAAAATTGTTTTCCGTCAAAACAAACGGAGCCGTAATGGAAAACATATTCATGTGTCTTGTTTGGTTCGTCTCAATGTGTATTTTTCAAATATTTAATTTTTGTAATTTTTCTTTATACCAAATTTGAGATATTAATTTTCGAGATCGTATTTTAGAGAATGTGAAAAAGCGACTATAGCAAATAAATTGAGAGGTACTAAAATGTAATTAAAAAAAAAAATCAAAACAAGCGCGAAAAGGGAATATGAAATGAGGATTGCATAGGACGAAACTTATTTGCCAACACCTATAAAAGCTCCAGCAGGGGTTGTGAAATCAGTCACCCTTTTTGCTGCTAAAAACTTCAGGTTGAGAAGAGGAATTTCGCTGTTCAAGGTAACAATTCTGAGTATATTAATTATTGTTCAATCTTCAATTTGCCCTTATTTCAATCCCGTGTGGCACTTGTTTCTCTTTTGAATTACACATGCAAATTTCAGCATTGCTTTTGATACGACCTAATATATGATTTGATTGTAAGTTTGTAACACTCTTTGCTAATTTAGACTGACTTCACATAATGAAAGCATAATTCTTGTGAATTATGTGTATAGATAATTGAATTTTTTGTAATTATTATTTACCCTACAATATACTTCCTCCGTTCTTTATTAATCACTACATATGGAGTTTCTAGCCTCCCAAAGCACAACTTTGGAATAACTCTAATTATGCTCAAGTTAGAACGTTAGTTTTAATTAAGTATATATCAAGACGAATCTAATAAGATCCCACATGACTATGTTTATCCTTGTGCATAAATTATTATAAGTGATTAAGAGAGATGGATGAATAGTGTAAAAAGAGAACTATAGTGATTAATAAAAAACAGAGGTAGTATGTTCTTTTAATTTGAGAATGATTGTATTGTTTAACTTTATAAAGTGAATTGTTTCTAAGGGTTAACTATCAGTCTAAGTAAGTTGGTGGTCAGATTTATAAGATATTCGACTTTCTGTTGATTGGTGTGGCATAATTTTCCTATGATTAATACTTGTTCGTTTCATGGTTTAGCTAAGATAGACAAAAGAGAATGGCAGAAGAACAAATCAAGCAGTTCATTGATGATCACCGCAACCCTAGGCATGAGTAAGTGTTACAGAAATTTAACATCACTTTTCAGATATTCTCCTACAGGCTACAGCCTGGAGCCTAATATAGTCGTCCTCATTTGCGACTTTAACTCGAGTTTTAGGAGTACGTTAGATTGGAAACACTATGGACTCTTGTCATGTTAATGTGCTTCTTCGTCGCACCTTGCAGGAACATTATCTCAACTGTCAACTTGAACTGCAAGTTGGATTTCGAGGACATTGCCTCACGAAATAAACATGCGGACTATTACCCTGAGGTATGTCATCCTCAGGCGCTGCCTGTTCCGTGAATTGGATATTCAATTAGTATGGCTTCTACTTTTCGTATATTGTCACCTGGATATATATGTTCGTATTGCTTCTGTTATTTTGCAGTGTGTGAATGCTCTAATTATGAGGTTCAGGAACCCAAAATCAGTTGCCCTACTATCTCCTTCTGGCAAAATGGTAAGCTTTTTTTGAGCAATTTCTATGTGAAAATGCACTTTTATTTTTCCCTAGCCCTCAAAGACAGTGATCTATCACAATGATATTGTTGAATATTTAGAGTATTTGGTTGATAATATTCATGAAACATTAGCTTAAGATGCTTGGTTATGGTGTCGCTACTTAAAGTAATGTTTGGTATGCATGTTGTGGGTTATAACTTTGGACACTATACTATACTTCATGAATCATTGAAGTGCAGCAAGCAACGAAGAAAAGGAAAGGAAACAGCCAGGCTCGCGGCCCGCGAGCTGGGTCGCCCCCCGCGACCTGTGTTTTGGCTTGGTCGCGACTCGCGACGGTTGTCGTGACTCGCAACGAGCCACTGCAATATTGCTGCTCCAGATTTTCCTTAAGGTCGCGACTCGCGACCTGTATCGCGGGTCGCGACTGGGCCGTTTGCGGACGATCTTTTTAGACCGTTTCATGTTTATTGAGCGGTTAAGGTCGGTTTTTCCAAAGCAACAACGTGCATTATAAGAAGCAAAACCTCTGATGAATGTTCATATGCTTTTACATTCTCTCTCAAAAAGCACTCAAGTTTTCTCTCAATATACATTGATCATCAAAGCATCTCTCACAAATACATTTGATCTTATTTAGTGATTCTCATACGAGCGTGATAGTCACTGTCTCTTCTTTGTATCTCGGAGGTGAATTCCGTGCAACCCGTGCTTCGTATAGGGTCGGAATATCGCTTTTGGAAAAGTGTTCCCATACACGCCTAGAAGATTGTTGTTCGTTGTTGTTGTCATTTCATTGTGTTCATCTTTGTTTCCTGGTTACTAGCACTAACAATCCAAAAGCGATATTTACTTGAAGATGGCTACACTTCGTGAAATGACAGCGAATTTTCACAAACTTGATAAGTTTGAAGGCATGGGTTTCCGTAGATGGCAAAAGAAGATGCACTTTCTTCTTACCTCTTTGGCGGTGGTGTACGTTCTCACATCCCCGAAGCCTATTGAAGTGGATGATGAGACGATTGAGGCTACGAGGAAGAGGAAGAAGTGGGAGAACGATGACTACATATGCCGTGGTCACATTCTTAATGGTATGTCCGATGATTTATTTGATGTTTATCAATACTATGAATCCGCTAAAGTTCTTTGGGATGATTTAGAGTCTAAATATATGGCCGAAGACGGTTCTAGTAAGAAATTTCTAGTGAGCAATTTTAATAATTTTAAAATTGTTGAGTCTAGGCCAATTATGGAGCAATTCCATGAAATCCAAAGAATTTTAGGAAGCTTTAAACAACACGATTTTAGTATGGATGAAACATTTGCCGTTTCTTCAATAATCGATAAATTACCCTCCTCTTGGAAAGATGTTAGGAATAGCTTGAAACATAGGAAAGATGAAATGACTATTGAACAATTGGGTGCTCATCTTCGGATTGAAGAGGGCATTCGGGTTCAAGATGGTCAAAAGGAGGTAAATCCTAATTCTTCCACTATTAACATGGTGGAGGATGGAAAGTCTCATGACTCTATTCCTAAGAAGAGGGCACATAACTTCACCAAAGGAAACTATGGTAAGAAACCAAAGTTTGGTGGAGGAGGACAACAACGAGCTTGTTGGGAATGTGGAAAGCCCGGTCACTTCAAGAAGGATTGCACCATTTGGAAGAAAAAGATGAACAAGAATGGGCATGGTGGTGGGAAAGGCGAGTCAAGCCATACCCAACCCAAGCAAGGTACTTGTGCACAAGTTTCACTTAATTCGGTTTTGAATTATGTGTGTACGATTTCTGAAATCTTTTGTGTACAGGATGATTGTTCATGGTACGTCGATTCGGGAGCTTCAAGACATGTATGCAAGGAACGATCTCTCTTCAAGACCTTCAAGGAGGCAGATGAAGGAGAAGTTCTTTACATGGGGAACGATTCTACTGCTAAAGTCTTAGGAGTAGGTCAAGTTGAGCTAGTTTTTAGTTCCGGAAAGTCTCTTGTTTTAAGAGATGTTGTATTTGCTCCGGACCTTAGAAAGAATCTAGTCTCGGGAGCTATCTTGAATCGAATAGGATTTAAAATGGTATTTGAGTCGGACAAGTTTATTTTATCTAAAGGAGGGTCTTTTGTTGGTTTGGGTTATTTGTGTAATGGTATGTTCAAATTAAGTATTTCAAATACTTTGTTAAACAATATTTGTGTTGTTAATGATAGTTCTTCTCTATGGCATTACCGGCTTGGTCATGTTAATTATAGAAAGCTTTATTCTATGTCAAAGGATGATTTGATTCCTAGTTTTGATCCAAGCATAGAGAAGTGTAGAACATGCATGCTTACAAAGATAACCAGAAATTCTTTCCCAAATAATGTGGAAAGAGATACTAATTTGCTTGATTTGGTGCATAGTGACCTATGTGATTTTCATAGCACTCCTTCTTTAGGTAATAAGAAGTATATCATAACATTTATAGATGATCATTCTAGGTATTGTTATGTTTATCTTCTATTAACTAAAGATGAAGCTCTAGATAAGTTTAAGATCTATAAAAACGAGGTTGAATTGCAACTAAATGACAAAATAAAACGGCGTAGAACCGATAGGGGTGGTGAATACCATGATCCTAGTTATTTCCAATCTTTAGGAATCATACATGAAAGAACCGCGGGTTATACACCACAACAAAATGGTATAGCGGAAAGAAAGAATAGAACTTTACAAGAAATGGTAAATTCTATGTTATCCTATTCGGGTTTGAGTGATGGATTTTGGGGTGAAGCGGTTTTAACGGCTTGTTATATTAAACCGTGTTCCTATGAAAAATAACAAAATTACACCCTATGAATTATGGTACAAAAGAAAACCAAATCTAAGTTATCTTAGAGTTTGGGGTTGTAGGGCAATTGTAAAAGTGCCGGAACCTAAACGTAAAAAGTTAGGTGAAAGGGGAGTTGAATGCATCTTTATAGGGTATGCTATTCATAGCAAAGCCTATAGGTTCTATGTTATAGAACAAAATGACGTTTGGTCAATTCACACTATTGTGGAGTCAAGAGATGCAATCTTTGATGAAAACCGATATTCATCAATTCCTAGACCAAAGGATGTAACTCCAAGTACCATAATACAAGATGATGATCGGTCTTTAAATGATCATGAATTAGATGAACAAACTCTAGAAGAGAATGTAGCATCGACTTCATCACAACCTAGGAGAAGTAAAAGGGAAAGAAAGGAGAAATCCTTTGGCCCGGATTTTCATGTATATTTGGTTGAAGGATCTAGAAGTTCTATATTGACTAAATTTCCATATGTGTTTAATGTGGAAGGTGATCCTTTGACTTATGGTGAGGCCATGAGATCTCAAGATGCTCCTTTTTGGAAGGAAGCTATTGATGATGAGATGGATTACATCATGGGGAATAACACATGGGTTTTGGCGGATTTGCCTCCCAAGTGTAAACCTATTGGGTGTAAATGGATTTTCAAGAAGAAAATGAAAATCGATGGAACTATTGATAAGTTCAAAGCCCGGTTAGTGGCTCAAGGCTTTTCCCAAAAGCCGGGTATCGATTATTTCGATACTTATGCACCTGTTGCTAGAATCTCTACTATAAGGTTGTTGATTGCTCTTGCGGCTATACACAACCTTGTGATCCATCAAATGGATGTTAAGACAGCGTTCTTAAATGGAGAGCTAGATGAGGAGGTTTACATGAAACAACCCGAAGGGTTTGTTGTAAAAGGTCAAGAAGGGAAAGTTTGCAAACTCGTTAGATCTTTGTATGGGCTAAAACAAGCACCCAAGCAATGGCATCAAAAATTTGATGAGGTTGTGTTGTCTAACGGATTTAAATTGAATAATTCGGACAAGTGCGTATATAGCAAATTTGATGACTTAGGTCATGGTGTAATGATTTGTCTATATGTAGATGATATGTTGATTTTTGGGACTGATTTGTCACAAGTTGAGTGGGCAAAGGCTTTCCTATCATCAATGTTCTCCATGAAAGATTTAGGAGAAGCAGATGTCATTCTAGGCATAAGAATTAAAAGAAGCAATGGAAAATTGAGTTTATCTCAAACACACTACATTGAAAAAGTACTTAAGAAATTCAATGTTAGTGATTGCTCTTTTGTATCAACTCCTATGGATCCAAGTGAAAAATTAATGCCAAATGATGGTAGTGCGGTATCTCAACTTGAGTATGCACGGGTCATAGGATGTTTGATGTATGCTATGACGAGTACTAGGCCGGATATCGCATTTGCGGTAGGGAAGCTTAGTAGGTATACTAGTAACCCTAGTATGAAGCATTGGCATGCTATTCGTCGTGTCTTAAGGTATTTGGGGAAAACCAAAGATTATGGTTTATCCTACAGTGGATATCCTTCGGTTTTAGAAGGTTATTCGGATGCAAGTTGGATATCTAATAGAGAGGATCACTCTTCCACAAGTGGGTTCGTTTTCTTACTTGGGGAGGTGCTATCTCTTGGGCTTCTAAGAAGCAAACTTGCATTGCGGACTCCTCCATGACATCGGAGTTCATTGCTTTGTCCTCAGCTAGTAAAGAGGCGGAGTGGTTAAAAAATCTCATGATTGAGATTCCTTTGTTGCCAAAACCAATATCGCCCATAGCGATACATTGTGATAACGATGCAGCTTTGGCAAGGGCATATAGTCAAGTTTATAATGGTAAGTCAAGGCACATTGGTGTGCGGCATTCCTATATTCAAGGACTTATCAAGGATAGTGTTATCACTGTTGACTATGTGCGGACTACGTATAATCTAGCGGATTGTTTCACTAAGGCCTTGGCTAGAGATACGGTGAAGAGGATGTCAATCGGTCTTGGATTGGAGCCCTTAATTAATCACGAGTGAGGGAATCTTAACTTAACGCCCAATAAGACGTTGGGTCTTAAGTTCAATAAGATTAATTCCTTCATTTGATGATTGAAGAACATTTATAATATCCTCTTAGTGTTGTTCTTACATTGACTATGATGTTGATAAGAGGTTGTATATCTTAATAGCTCTCTTGTTATGCCTTGTCATAGTGGCATGTTTACTTAAGAGTTCTACCTATGTAAGTGTGAAGTTTAGCCGCTTTAAGTAGCTATAGGGGCATAGCTATGATACACTTATGAATGATACGGACACATGGCTTAACGTGTCAAGTTTAATGAGTTCAAATAGTTAATCTTGTGTGTATGGTATCTTCAAGTTTTCCACTATGTATTGAGATTGGTTCAATCGCTTGCGACACCTTTCGGATACGGATTCTTGGAATGTATATTATACTAGGTGGAAGTTCAAGTCTTAATACACTTTCATTGATGCATGAGGTTGTTTGTTTTGATGATGTTTTTTGTGCTTAGTATCTTTTAGAATAATACTCTAAATGGGGGAGGATTGTTGAATATTTAGAGTATTTGGTTGATAATATTCATGAAACATTAGCTTAAGATGCTTGGTTATGGTGTCGCTACTTAAAGTAATGTTTGGTATGCATGTTGTGGGTTATAACTTTGGAAACTATACTATACTTCATGAATCATTGAAGTGCAGCAAGCAACGAAGCAAAGGAAAGGAAACAGCCAGGCTCGCGGCCCGCGAGCTGGGTCGCCCCCCGCGACCTGTGTTTTGGCTTGGTCGCGACTCGCGACGGTTGTCGTGACTCGCGACGAGCCACTGCAATATTGCTGCTCCAGATTTTCCTTAAGGTCGCGACTCGCGACCTGTATCGCGGGTCGCGACTGGGCCGTTTGCGGACGATCTTTTTAGACCGTTTCATGTTTATTGAGCTGTTAAGTTCGATTTTTCCAAAGCAACAACGTGCATTATAAGAGGCAAAACCTCTGATAAATGTTCATATGCTTTTACATTCTCTCTCAAAAAGCACTCAAGTTTTCTCTCAATATACATTGATCATCAAAGCATCTCTCACAAATACATTTGATCTCATTTAGTGATTCTCATACGAGCGTGATAGTCACTGTCTCTTCTTTGTATCTCGGAGGTGAATTCCGTGCAACCCGTACTTCGTATAGGGTCGGAATATCGCTTTTGGAAAAGTGTTCCCATACACGCCTAGAAGATCGTTGTTCGTTGTTGTTGTCATTTCATTGTGTTCATCTTTGTTGCCTGGTTACTAGCACTAACAGATATATGTTACACAATGATCTATTACAATGATGCCCTTGCACTTGTGTTGCCTAGTCGTTTTTTGTCGTACTCTGCTAAAGATGACTACGAGAAAGGTCTTTGAGCCTCTCTAGTCGTTAAACATCTTTATGGTTGTGATTGGCATTAAAATATTATGTGTTCAATATTAGAAATAATCTTGTAAGAGTGGAAATAATCTTTCTCTTTTAGTGCACACACTATTAAGTTTAAGCGTTATGCCTATTTCTGTTGCATGTCATATGACTAATTTTTGAATACCGAAGACTAACTTCTTCTATATTCGGATAATTAGGTTTGTATTGGCGCTAAGACTAACCGTGAGGCATACACCATAGCACTCTATGTAAGTCATCAACATGATACACTATTTCCTTTTGTTTCTGTACGGTAGCATATTGTTTCCCCTGATACAACCTCTGTCTTGTTTCAGTGTTTTGATTATCTTGATATAATGGGATATCCAGTGCATTTTAAGGTATATTGGCTTTGTTCATGAGCTCTTCTTCCTCGCAATATATCACTTTGTCCACCATTCTTAGGTCTTCGTTCTGTAAGACTCTTCCAAAGTCGTACCACATCTGCACGTCCCCTTGTCTATGATATGGAACTCATGTCATTTCACTCTCTTTTGCAGGATTTCAAGATTGAAGGTGCCAGACCCACTGTAAGTAACCTTGTTTTATACACACTATGTAATTCTCTGTCTAGTCGGCAGCCTGCTTTTGCCGGCAATTTCTATGGTTGAGAAATTTGGTCATCTATGACTATGAGATTTGTATGGACGAAGAACAAGTATGTGCTATACCTCTCCATTGTTTATTTCTCTTCCTCCACTCTGCTTGAGGACTTGCTGCTAAAATAACCATGCATGAGTCAATTTTAGGCCTCAGAACTGACACCGATGTATGGGAACAATAAAAAAAAGCTGTAGGCACAATCATCACAAATGACATTTTTAATTTCTGCATTTTGATTGTAGCATCGTTTTTTTTTTTTTGACATAACTCGTGTTTTGGGCAAAATCCGACTGTGCTTGCTTCAAATTGGACAGCAATTCTTGTCGGCTCGCTTTTATTCTAATATTTATAGTAAAACCTTGCTTATCCCTTCATTCCAGTCCTCTACATGAAAGTGAAACTGGCATCTGACTTTTGAAGTTTCCCTAGTAGCATGACATAAGTTGTTTGTGGTGGTTCATGGGTGCTGTCTAAGATCCTTTTATCTTCTACGAAGAGGAATTATTAGTGTGGTGCCCCTGATCTCAGTTTATATTTCCATGCTGGCAGATTACGAAAAGATTGCCGTTCAAGGGGAAATGTCTTCTGAGGAGACCTGATACGAAAGATGACATGCGATGTGGTGCTTTTCTCCCATGGATTGGAAACTACGTTAAGCTACTCTTAGGTTCTCTGGGCTTGAAGAACTGTTTGTCAGATGGTGGCTTCCTGGATTAAGAACCAAATATCAGGTGGTTAACTTACTAGGACACGAGTACAGAAGAAATGGAAGACTCTATGTTTTCAAGTTGGATTTTAGACTATAATTTTCTCCATTTGACATACTTTGTAGAAAAGCAGATTAGATTCATCATTTATAGATAGCAGTTTTATCTCGAATCAATAAAATTTACTACTATATGGTAGTGTTCTTTTGTTTTTGTTTTTTTTTTTGAAAAATCATGAGCCACTTAACAGATATTCAGGTGTTCCAATCAAACTCTAAGCTTATGAAATCAGTGAACTCTACTGTGTCATTGTTTTACATGATTGCACTTTTGTCCCGTATTATGTAGCGAAAAAAGAATTAAACATGTTAGCTCAAGACAAGCCTTCATTTAAGACTTCTCCCTTGAGCAGGAAAAATGTGTGAACAACTTAAATAAGGGAGGTTCAATCCGGTGGAAACACAAGGTGAAACTAGGTTTAATTAGTTCAGTCCAGTTCAAATAATACTCCCTCTGTCTCGATTTATTTGTTGCATTTGCTTTTTTTAACAGTTTACAAGGTACATTTCAAATATTAATATATCATATTAGGTATAGGAAAAAAAGTATTATATATTCGGGAAAAAAATATTGAGGGGAATCAACTAAGATCCCACATGGCCATAGGTATGTTTCTCCTTTCGTTTATAAACTCAAAAACAGTCAAAGTTGTCATGTGAATAGTATTAAAATCAATATGTAGCAAATAAAATGAGACGAGAGTATCTAATTAGATATAATGAAGTTTCTACGTCTTCATGCAACTTCACAAGAAGGTTGACTATTGATAGAGAATTATGTATGAACCTTATGTCCACATCTGTAAAATCGAGGACGTCTAGTTACAAAGAACAACTCGATGTACATGGACCTTTTAAGGGCAAGGGTCCAACCGTTAGAGGATGGTGTCGGGTTGTTCCGTAAGCTCTGGCCATGCTCCAATTAGGCACGACTCCTGCTGCCTAAGTCATCCTCTAATTCGTTTTTTGAAATCACCATATATCAAAATGTGCCAAAAATAGCCCAAAATCGCCTATAATTCACTTGTCTCAGCTTGCAAGTACGGAATGATATGTGAATTCGGTAACCCTGCCACCCTGGGCACGACAAGCTAGCCTCGTGTCATGTCAAGGCCGAAGTCAAAAACCAAGGCCTACTCAAGAATGGATGACGGGTGTGCCGACTGTCGTGCAAAGGCATAAATTGCAATTTTGTCATGCTATTTCGAACCAAAATTCATGCCTCATGTGCCATATTTACCAACATGCACAGCAACGTCTAATGTATTATGTTGTGTCTATCTAGTGCCTACGCCAAGCCATACTTTTTTCCAAGCACAAATCCTTGAGAGAAAAATTGGTGTGCAAGTTCTTGAAGCAAATAGGCAGAACGTCAAAATACAGATGAGCGGTGACTAGGCAAACACAACCAGCTAGCCAAATGGGGACTGGTGAGCTATACCATTGATAGCTTGCTCAAACCATGTCCACGACTACGACATCTCTGTTTTAAATCAAATATCATAAAATCTAACAGCCCAAATCTTACGCTGGAAAATATTATGTACATATTCAAAACTCAAGAGAAATGCTTTGTTTATATAAACTGTAAGATAGTATGAATCATGGTGGCATAGTGAGATACTCGGATCTATAACGGGTTTCATCAAGATTTTTACTTTCATCTGCTAAAATATATGAAAAATATTAATGAAGGATAGGAGAACTACCATTTGAAACTTCATCCTAACTGAACATACTCAGAGATTTAAAGCTACTCAAAAATAAGAGGAGATCCATGCCCAGGTACCGGGTGTGCTGGCTATGTCGATGACGAGGATGCAGCACTAGCAGCAGTAAGGCAAAGTATCCAGTGTTGTCTGCAGCAACTAGTAAGCAGCCACGATGACCATCAAGTAATTGCCACCTCATAGTCATCTTAGAAGGTACACTCCACATAAGATAATATAATCTTATTTCGTAACAAAAAGTAGATTCTGAACATCGAATCACTAGTGATAAAATGTGCCTAAACTTCATAATTACCCGTATTGGCCGTAAATTAAGCATTTAGTGGCTCATCTTCTGGGTCCCTCTCCTTCATTGCTGTCCATTCTTGTGGCTCTGCAGCAAAAAGATATTCTTAATTACTAAAGCTCAAAGTACCGAGATGAATTTGGAAATCTTAAGTTTCGACTTTAAGGGTGTGTTTTACCAACTGAATCTCTGAACTTATTGGACCATATTGTGGTTGTGCATTTAACAAATTAGAACTTATTAAAACATCTAAACTCAAAACCAGTATGTCAAGTGACAATCATCAACCATTGCGAACAATGACAGGCAAACCCGAAAAGGCACTCAATTAAGAACTCACTTGGTCTTTGACTTTCGGCAATGCCCAGAAGCCGCCTCTGCAAGATAGAAGCCACAAAGAGGAAAATGGAACACATGCCGAACATGACTGTAATGGGGAATGCCTCAACCTGATCAAACACAGCAAATTTTCAGAACTTTCAGTCTTAAGCAAGTGCCTATTACCAAAGACAGTGAAAAAATAAGCTTCCTGAACCTTTTTACATATTATACAACAGCATAAAATGATCATTTATGAGAGTTTGTTAACAGAGCCATCCTTCCGCTCAAGAAAGTCAGAATAGGAAAATTTAAGGCTCAACTTACATTGTAGAGAACAATGCACACGAAGATATTCAACGGTATGCGGAAGAAGTTCATGATCGTACTCCGTGCCTCTTCAGGAATGTACTGCGACCTCATTTTCATGATAGATGGCCAAAAGATCCCCACACAAGCCTCGAATACACAGAAACCAAGGAGCTGAATACATCCAGCAAATGAGATACCTCCACCTTTTACGTTAGATGGTGGTACCAGGAACTGTTGTACAAGTCAAAAACATCAAATGGCAAGGTTAGTTGCAATCAGTCACAGAGAATCAAAGATAAAGGAAACAAAGACCCGAAAAGATATATGGCATATATCAAAGATGACATACACTGGTCACAATGGGGAGCATGAGTGAAGCAGAAGACAAGGTAAAGACAATCTGCATATAGCTCTCAACTCTGGCGGAACGAGCCAGCAGTCGTGATGCAAAGGAACTCCCCAACATTGAGGCCAACATGAATGTTGCAAAAATGAAACCATGAGGAATATCTTCATCATTTGGGCTCAAAGCAGGAGTCCATAGAAATACAAACGTGTACATGGACCCTTCAAACAAAGACTGTATGGCACCCAGCAACGCAATCTTCTCATCTGTTACCACATAACGAGAAATATAGGCCAAGGTTAATGAACATTAGGGGGCACAGGGGCTGGAAACATTCACAGTGACCATAATTCCTTCATGAGTTGGAATGAAAAGAACATATGAACAGTATGACCATATGAGCAAAAATGTCTCATGACAACAGGGTATAACGTGGAATTTTCCATATGGTATATCTTACTGAGACAATGACTCGATTTAGATGTTTTAAGGGCTCCATGTAAGTATATTAAACCTATTGAAGGTCCTGCCAATAGAGGTTATGCACATACCCATACCTTCACAGCCAGAAAGGTCCTTTCAAAAAGACATAACAAGGTAACTGGGTTATCTTCCATATGAAAAGTAGTTGGGAAAACAAATAGAAGCAGCGAGTGTAGAACCACAACTGGTGAATAAAAGGGGTAGAAAATCCATTTACTAGGTATTCTAATACTATCCAGCTTAATTTATTTAGTTTCTTTTTCTTCGAGATATAGCTGTAGACAGGACTAGTAGACACGCTTTGGTGTTGTGTTATATGTATATGATCATGTGAATATTATTCAAATGGGTAGAAGGCACGGATTTTCAATGAACGAGGTCAATCTACTTGGAAGAAGTCCTAACTCCCTCCCCGCAACATTCCCCCATTGACTACCCCAAAAACTAAAAGCCATACATATATGAAGTTACTACTGCCGTTTCTACTATGACACGTGATCCCATAGAAAAATTCTGGTCACACGCAAGTCACAACAAAATATAGTCAGTCCGCGTGTGCAACACGATCAGTGGCCAATCCGATTATGTATTCACAAGCAATAATAATGCAAAACAAATGCGATAAACAACAATAAAGGACACAAGAACAATTAACAAAGAAAAGCCCAAGAATTGGGAGAAAACCACCAGTATACTAACTAGGACTTTCAATGACGTGTATGACACAATGACTTACAAGGCTTCCAAGACCTCCCTGATCTAACCTAATCACCCTAGAATAAGGACCCCTCTTGATCACACAAGAGCCCCTTGACCCGAGCATTAACCCGTGTTTACCCCAAACTCACAATCACATCTTGGCTTATCGCTCTCCAATAATTATTCCCTCCGCTGACCTATATTTATAGTGTCAACTAGGAACAACAAACCTTATAGGATTGCATCTATTTGATCCCCAAATCACCAAGTGTAACAATAGTCCTAGATAGAATATCATACATGCCAAAATATTATCCTAGTTTCCTAGTTAATATCTTCATTACTTCAGGAATTTACACCCTAGCTTGTGTTTGAATATCACATGTCCAACTTGGATGTTGGATCTCGTGAAAATCTTGCTGCCATATTTGTTTGTTGCTTCAATGTGATATCACACTCGCCCATTGACCAAACCCTTGGCCAACTTATACAATTCATAAACCATCTCCACAATACCCAACATAACTATACCAAGAACGCAACCATATGCCTTAATGTACACAATCTCTTTCACAATGAAATGACCCTAGCTGATTAATGATGCATATAATGTGCAGAAATGACTAAGAAATAAAGTTCATTGGTGAAAATTGAGGATCAAATTCAAATTCAAGTAAATAGAACTTTACCGGAAGCAATAGCAACGGCAGCATTCTTGAACTGCGTAAGCAAATCTTTATTCTCCGAAGAATCCCCGAAATTTTCACCCCATGAAGTTATTATGATTACCATACCAATTGCAAGGAAGCATGAAGCAGCATCAAATGGAGCAACAGCACCAAGTGCGAAAGTATCAACAAGCAGATTCCCCAACAATCCAGCCAAAATGGCAACTAGACCATTGCCCAGGAAAATGGCCTTGGAGAAAGTCACAGATAGCCATTGCTGTTCAAATCCTTTCTGCATAAACCAATAGACACTTTAAATTACAAAACAAGAATAGAAGATATTACAATAAACTAAGAAGTAAGTAGCTCATTGTCTTTGCAGTCTGTTTAAACATTATAATAACAGTCTGTTTCTTGATTGTCCGTGTTGTATACAACTGTAGAACCAGTTCTCACCAGCCATCACAGTCGTGTTAGTTTAATGATCTCCCCAAGACATTTAAATTTTGGACTACTTAAAACAAGTTACTTGAGTGCAAATGAAAGTTCATTTGTCACCTTATTGTGCTCCGCAACAAGCCACGACTCAAAAGCCGAAAACAGAAGCGACGTGGCAATGCCACCCAAAATACGCCCCACCATCAGAATTTTGTATTGTGGGGAGTGCTTGGTAATGCAGCTCATGATATAGGTAATACAATAAGTGACACATGCCCTCTTCCGACCCCTGAATTGAAAAGAAGGCGAATGAGCCATAGACAACAGCAAGGTTATTCTACAAAAAACACAGCATCAATGGGGGTAAGATAAACCTACTGTTTATCAGCAAGGGATCCAACAATTGTCCCAAACAACATAGACGATCCAAACCCGGCAATAAACAACTGCCCAATTTCTCCCTTGCTGAATCCATAGGTAGTGTAAAGGTAATACACATATGGTCCTTGTAACCAATCTCCAGCTGTTGCCAATCATATAAAACTCAGTTAATTCATTACTCTGAAACATCATTAATTCACTACAATCTTATTAATAAGTTACTCCTACTACAATCCCCAATCTAAGAGCGAGAGATAGCTCAGTTGGTTAGAGCATCCCTCCCAAGAGGGCTGCCCAATTCCTATCAGATAGATAGGAAATTTGGCATCTATCAGTATATTTACAGGTATATGTAGTATATTTTATAAAGAATGTAGTATACTTAACAAAAGTTTAAGGTAGTATATTTTCTTAATAAATTTAAAACTTACTGAATTTGTAGTATATATATAGAAAATGTAGTATACTTATAGAAAATTGTAGTAGTATATTTGTATCTGATGTATGTTTAGTTCACATCTATCATATATGAACTAAGCTTTTCCCTACAAACTATTGTAAGTGGGTGCACTATAAAGTACAAGTTTTTATACACTACTCGTAATTTTTTTTATAGATGAAAATAAAAATTTTGTCGGGCAAGCGGATGCACGTGCATCCGCCACTGGGTATTAGGATCGATTCTCATCTCGCCTAAAAACATGACAATTCCCAATCTAATTTAACGAATATCTCACTTGTTTAGCTAAAAATAATTGGATGAATCACAAAAGATCTAATAATGAGAATTATATAAACAAAAGGGTAAGTAAATGATGATGCAAAAAGATGAAATAGAAGCAGATCTGGAAGAATAGGGAATACCCATCATGAGAGAGTAAACAAGAACATAATTGTTCTTAAAGGAATTGAAAGCAGAGGAAGTATTGATGCGATCTTTGCCAGTTTTGGTGAGCTCTAATGCAGCTACAACTGCAGCTAATGCTCCGAATACCAGAATGTAGAACACCTCCATTGTTATCTATCTTAATCCCTCTCCAGATCTGATTCTGCTTTTAATTTCTGCCGCAACTATTAAGAGAGATTGAGATGGATGAGAATGAAAATGAAAATGGTAGTGTATGTGATGATGAACAAGGATGGGCTTTGTATTAACAAATTTAAATGGGATTATAAAGATTAGTAAGAGAGAGGTATTTTAGCTTCATTTATACTCCACCTGTCCCCCATGGAGTTTTTTTTATTCTTTTTTGTTGAATAGTTTAGACAATCATAGACATACATTAAATATTGTTGTGAATCTAGAGGTAGAGGGAGTCATGTAAATAGGTTGAGTGCATTTTCATAGTCCTAACTTACTTTTTTAATTATTATTATACTCATCATAATCCTTATTTTATTTTAGGGAAATTCCAAATGGTACGATTGAAGAAGTGGAATTTTCATTTGGTACCCAAAAAATAAGTTTGTTCCAAACAGTATCACTAAACTTTTGTATAAGTCTAAGCCATGACATTCCGTTAACCTTTCCGTTAAAAAGTTGTCTAACCTTGTTCAAAGCCTAATCTAACCTTAAATAAACCTTAATTAAACCATTAAACCTTCATTAAAATACCAAAAAACTACCCAAAAAACACCCACAAAAAAAATAAATTTTTTAAAAAAATCTGGAATGGTTGGGGGAGGGCAGCTAGGCGGTTTAGGGGTGGGGGCCAGCGGCTGTGGCGGGGGTGGGTCGGATTGGGGTGGAGGTTGGCTAGGTTTGGTCGAATAGGGGTGGGGGGGCGTCGTTGGAGGGGGTCTGACGGGGTGGGGTATGCGGGATGGGGGAATTTGTGGGTGGGAGGGGGGCGACGGGGGTGGGGGAATTCGTGGGTGGGAGGGGGGCGGTTTCCGGGGTGGGTGGGTCGGGGAAGGGGGTTTCCGGGGTAGGTGGTATCGGGTGTGGGTGGGGGTTGGTTGGGGGGTGTTTGGGGGGTGGGCTAGGTAAATATTTTGTATTTTTTTTGTATTTTTTGGTATTTTTGGTATTTTTGGGTATTTTTTGATAATTAATCATAATTAGCAAACTAATTATATTAATAATGAAGGTTAAGAAACTTTGTTAACGAAATGTCATGGTTTAGACATATACAAAAGTTTAGTAGTACCGTTTGGAACAAACTTATTTTTTGGGTACCAAATGGAATTTCCTATTCTTCAAGGGTACCATTTGAAATTTCCCTTTATTTTATGAGTATGATAGTTGGTGATGTCGGATCGTGTTTCCGGTCATAACATATTTTCCCATATATTTCTTATAAAAATAGAGAAAATGATGGAGGAAATCTCCATTTTACATTTGTGTTGTTTTTGAAATTATTTTTTCTTTTTCGAGTTTTTGTTCACTGTGAGACTTTGGAGCACTCGTAAGAATAGAAGAGAAAATATATTTTTATATATATAATCAAGATTTAGTACTCCAAATATATAGTAATAAAATCGAATATGGTCATGTCTTATGCCAGTTCTAAATTTTTTTACAATTTAGAAAATGTTGGGGGTTCTATTAGTCTTATGGTTTTACCAGTTAGACATCTCACCAAGTAATTTAACTTAAAGTGTCCATACCAAATCAAATTACTTAAAATCAAAATGTTCTACATTTGTCTATTACACTCTTAAATGTAGAACAACAATCACTAAACTTTAAGGACATTTTGGCACCTTATCATAAAAATTGAGTTGAAAATATGTTTTACTTAAAGTTTAAGAATTACATTATTTTAAAAGAAATATACTATATATAGTCATAGTAGTTATAATGGCATTGTATGACAATCATTTGTTGGTTGTTATCTCGTACATTTGTCTAAGTTAAATTTGTGTTATAACATTTAAAATTGACTATTTGAGAATTTTTACGAACCTATGAAGATTTTTTATACGAACGTTTGTAAGGGACGCAACCCGCAAGATGCGTTGAGATGCCTCTCGAATGGTTGGACCATCTAAATTGACTTAAATAAAACTTTTACAACTTGATTTACATATCTTACGATCAACACTCACCATATGTCCATTCTTGATATTTGACAACGAGGATGCTTTCGAATGGTATTTTAGGATTCAAGTTAGTCTAGAGTTACAACTTTTATTATACACCTGTATATATCACGAGCAATATGAATGCAAATCTATATTTTAATTGCTGTAATTTATTTAGATGTCTCAAAACGAGGAATAATTAGACATCAAATAAATCTAAAACTCTCTTTAAAAAAATACATAATAAAACAACGATAAATACTCGACAACAAAATCGAAATCAACTGTCTGTTCAAGACACATAACAAGAAAAGAACATCAAAACTGTAACCCTAAACCCTAAATGCTCAATTACAATTGACAGCTCTCTTCCATTTCACCTTGCCATCTAAAAATTGAACGAATATAACTCCGGAATTCGCATTCCAATCATCAGTTCACCTTTCTCTAATCTGATGAACAGTTGCAAAGAGTGAGAGTAAACAATTCGAGCAAATCAATCTATATCGGCGAAATCAGAAACTTTGATCTTCCCAAAATTTGAAGGTTTGTTTCGGCATAATCTCAATTTAAGTTTTATCAGTGAAAATTTGGATCTTCCACATATTTGAACTACATTTTAGAGTATGTTCATTGTTAACTGCAAATTACAGAGAAATGATGTGAGCTGTAATGTATTACTGCTAAATCATGCTTGGATCAATATCAAAAATGTGTATTGATTGTGTGACAAATAGTTTTTTTGTTTTTGTTCTTGTTCTTGTTCTTGTTCTATTAGCCGACCCCAAATCATTTGGGAATAAGGCTTAGTTGTTGTTGTTGTTGTTGTTGTTGTTGCTGCTTGTTCTTGTTCTATTCGAATTCAGTTGAGTTTAAGTTTTAGTTTAGTGTCACATTTTGGAGCTATGGAGCTCGAGGGCCAATTTAGGCTCATGGTCATGAGTTCGATCGTGCTGAAGAATTCCTTGGTTAGTAGAACTTGTTAATGGGTGACATATAGCAGGCATTGGTAGTATCAGTTGTCCTTTTTATTCAATAGGTCAGGCTGTTCATCATTTCAAAGGGAACTTATGTGATTTCTCCGAATGAAAACGAGATGCGGCTTGTGAAAGTGGTACAACTTACAAGTACTAAAGACTTCAAGTAATTGGAAGAACTTTAGAGAACGGAGAGAGTATTAGCTACATTAGTCTTGTTGCTATAAATCATAATGATAATCATTTTTCATATACTATATTATTCTACTTACCACTAATATTACTTAATTCATAAAATATAAGCTCAGCTCAGTTCAGTCAAGTCCAAATGAACGAGGCCTAATTCAATATGTATGTTAGCTAAACTGCTTGAACCCAAAACTATCCGACAAAAAAAACACAGGACTTGGAATGTGGCCACTAGATATCTCGGATGTGCTTGTTGCATATTTCAAGCAGTTTCATTAAATGGTGAAAGAGATAAAGGACATGTATGTGGCTTGGATATGTATTTTTTGAAATTCAACCTGGTTTTTCTGGACTGGCTATGGCTAGTTTAAAACTCTAGTCGTTTTTGGTTAGTATGAAACTTATCTTAGAAAGTCATTGCAGGACAAGATGGTGATCCTGCCACCGGCCAGAGCTCCAAGAATAATTGAGTTTCTGAAGCCATATGTGCTTAAAATGCACTTCACAAACAAATATGTTCATGCTCAAGTCATCCACTCTCCAACAGCCACAGTAGCTGTTTCTGCAAGCTCGCAAGAAAAGGCTTTGAGATCAACCATGGGCATCACACGGGATGTTGCAGCCGCTGCAAAAATTGGGAAAATTCTTGGTGAGCGCTTGCTGATTAAAGACATTCCCGCTGTTTCCATTTTCTTGAAGAGAGAACAAAAGTATCACGGTAAGATCAAAGCAATTGTGGATTCTATGAGAGAAGCTGGTGTGAAATTACTTTAAATTGGGGCGGCAGAACTGTATTCACAGATGATCTTAAGATACTAGAAATTTAACAGTATGTCTCTAACAACTGTATTACTTTGATGTCAGAAACAACATATCTCATTGCTCATTAATGTAGTCTAGGAATCTGGTTCGAACATGTTTTGTCTTTTCTGAATGTTGTGGCAGAAATTTGTGTATTGGCCTATGCATTGAGAATTCAATGTCAAGTATGAACTGTCTTGCCTGATTCCTTTGTTTTGAATAAGAAAGAGCATGAAAAGTTGTGGATGTGGAACTTGCTCACTGGTAGTTACCTTTCAAGAATTTACAGCAGCTTGTACCTATACTTTGCAATTACAGTTGGGCAGGTCCCCTTATGTTATGCTGGTCTCTAACCATGTAATCAGTTCTCAAAGTAGGAATATATTTTCTAACTGTCCAGATTTACAGCAACAGCAACCAGTAAAGCTGTGCAGTGGATCGGATGCTGGACCTGAGCCAGGTAAATCGTTTCAGAATTTTCTTCTGTCTAAGTGAAGCCTTTGATAGATCACTCATCAATGTTGGATATCGCACAAAGTTATGGTGGTCCTTTTGCAGTGCATCAGTGCATGACCGCCTTGTTTTTTGTGTAGCAAGACTCAGGGTTATATAGTTAGTCACGTCAGTCGTGTTTCTGTTGTCAGCTTATGATGAAAATCATCTAATTAAATTTACGATGCTTCATCCAAATCATAATCCTTACTAGCTATCAAGCATCAAGCTACAGAAGTATGTAGTACTAATAGGACTAATAACCCAGGCAAATGAGTAAACAAAAATCTAGATGCCAAACATTTTTGTGGCCCAACGTCGAAAGGAGGACGGTGGTGGGGCCCACTTCAAGGTGGACTACGGAAATACATCTATGTTTGAAACCGATCATGTTTGGGATTCAGCCCAACTCATAAGTCATAACACAACAGATGAATATAGGCTACAAAGCCTTGCTGGTGGTTCATCATTGTCTTTTTTCTTCTGAAAACTACACCCTATAATATAGAATGCCACGTTTACTAGTTATTAGACATGTTCGGTACTGAACAGGCGAATCGAGGAAGGTGGTGGCCTGGTGGGGCGCACTCCAAGGTGAATAAGAAAATTACCCCTTCACGTCAGTTGTATTTCAGAAGAACACAGCATTGCTGGTTGTTTATTTCAATTTTTTTTTTCTGAAAATTTACAACCTGAAAATATAAAATGACACATTTACTAGTTGTTGGACATGCTAGCAGTATTTCATTCTCCTATTCAGCAGTCTTAAACTTGAGGACGTCCTTAACAGCGGCATCCCTGTAGAGTACAATATCAACTGCACCACAAACCATATGATACCCACGCTTCTTCAGCTCACTAGGTTTATCATGCGGCATGGCGAACCCAGCTAGATAAACCCTTTTGTCACCTTTGGGCTTCATGTTCAGCACCGCATTTTCCACAGTCTGAACCATCTTCACGGCATCCTCATTACCCGGGTCCCTAATGTAGCCCATGTTAGCACTCAAATCAGTCGGCCCAATCATGATGCAGTCCATTCCATCCACAGCTATAATCTCCTGGATCTTCTCTACAGCCTCCTCTGACTCGACTTGGCACATGATGAGCAGCTCCTCTTCACACCAGTCCAAGTAGCCTGGATCTAGACCATACTTAGAAGCCCGAGCAAGAGGATGGGCCACACCACGAATACCTGCCTGTGGATATCGACAGTAAGAGACGGCCTCCTGGGCCAACTGTGGGGTATGAATCATGGGAAACATGAGCCCTTGTGGGCCCAAATCCAGGGCTTTCTTGGCCCACATGGCAGAGCACTCTGGCAATCGGAGAATTGCCGGAGTTTGAGTTGCAGCAAGGGCGTGGAGGCAAGAGAGAGCCTCAGATATCCCACCATAGCCGTGCTCCATGTCAACAACAACAAAATCATAGCCGGCATGGCCAGTTATCTCGGCGATCGTCGGAGAGAAGCTGTCGAAAAAGAGACCATACAAGCAGTCTCCCTTTCTAAGGCGCGATTTGAGTGAGGGATATGGAGAGGAAACTGAAGTAGCCATGCTTAGTGCTGATTGTTTTCTGGACGACTCTTGGAGTTGATTCTCAAAGCATCGTTCAAGAAGACATATAAGTGAAGTTAATCTTGTGGATGCAACTACAGTTCAGTACATGATTTTGGCACTTGGCACTTACTGGATGAGGTAGGACAGAATAGTTATGACACTACAAAACCTCTTTTTTGGCTGTAAAACAACAAAACTTTTTCAAAATTCCGTCAAGATCAAAGTGTGACTACACATATATTGGACAACTTTGGATGAGTATGCAAAAGCATCTTGGAGATGTCTGCAAATTTCAAGCTTTAAGGCCCGTGTCATTGAAATATACGCTTCACCCAACTTTTAGTTAAAAATCGTTTTAACAAAATTTACTATCAACCACTTTTTTTTAGTGCATATGAGCTACTAGGGCGGGATGATAATTGATCCTAGGTCTTCTGGAACCGAGAGAGATACTCACTCTCACTATTGTTTTTTGTTTAGATAAATCTACTTACTTCTTGTTGGTGGGTTACCATCTACTACTTGGGTCAGAAGGGGATTGTGATTATAAAACCTTGCTTCCTTTGAAATCCTCCACTTCTTTTAGTTATTCATTTTTTAGGTGGCCCTTAGTTAAAGATTAGTGTATCTAAGGTTGTTTGTAGGTGGTAAAGTATAGTTTAGTTTTGTACTAATTTTGATGTATTCATTTTTTCCTCTCTTTTTTGACAATAGGTTTTTAATCCAAGTTTTTGGTTGATTGACAATATGACGTTCACATTTCTCAAACATGGAAATTGTAATTTAACAAGGGCTGAGTGGTTATATCACTTCCCATGTCCTGTGAATTTTAACCTTCAACCATCATATCTTTTATAGGAATTTGGGTAGATATATATAGGTTAGATAAACTTCAAAATATGAGCCATAAAATAGAAAAATTTAACATTAGTGATATAGAATATTGTGTTAAATATAATTCTCACATTTACTTAGGATATATACTTCGATTAGAGCAATGAACAATACTCCAATCAGGAGTTGACTGATTCTAGCAATTAGAATGTATGAATGTCCTTCATGATTATATACAATTTTTATTATACAACCAGGTATTTTATGAGCATGACACCCAAGACTATTTTTTATCATGGTACACCAAAAGCTATTTTTATCCGGGGCTATTTTCTGCCTAAATAGCCTTACTCATGGTACACCCGGGTGTATAATGCATATTCTCATGATTATAGGAATGAGATGAATTATAGTACATGATCAATCTTTTAAAATTAATTACACACATCAAAATGTGAGGATGCCAATAAACTCCGAGTTTTTAACACCATTCTTAATAATGTCACATTTGAGCTTTTGTGATTAGAGATTTTAAACTTTGATTTGTAGTCCTTTTGATAGAAATCCTTAGCCCGTAGATCTTCAAACACCTTAAGACTATAACTTCGTAGCCCAGCTCATCGTAATCTAAAATTGTAATACGCGAGTATGCAATTTAGTTATGTTTTGTAATATTGATGATATTAAGGACCTTTTGAGAACTTGGAAGATTTTAAAGTGCCTAAAAGCTCTATTACATAGATCACTAATCTATGTTGCACCTTGCACGGAAGCAAAATCTTGAAACAACAGTGACGTAAAAGACACGCCATTTCCTAGCTGTTAGACATGCTAGTAGTATTTCATTCGCCTAGACAGCATTCTTGAACCTGAGGACATCATTAACAGCAGCCATTCTGTAGAGTATAATATCAACAATACCACATACCATATGATACCCACGCTTCTTGAGCTCAGTAGGTGCATCGTGTGGCGTGCCGGAGCCAGCTAGATAAACCCTTCTGTCACCTTTGGGCTTCAGGTTCAGCACTGTATTCTCCACAGTCTGAACCATCTTCATGGCATTCTCGTTACATGGATCCCTAATATAGCCCATGTTGGCTCTTAGATCAGTTGGCCCAATCATGATGTAGTCCACCCCGTCCACAGCTGTGATCTCCTCAATCTTCTCCACGGCCTTCTCTGACTCGACTTGGCACATGATGAGCAGCTCCTCCTAACACCAGTCCAAGTATCCTGGATCAAGACCATACTTAGAAGCCCGAGTAAGAGGATGGGCCACTCCGCGAATACCTGCCTGTGGATAACGACAGTAAGAGACAGCCTCTTGGGCCATTTGTGGGGTATGAATCATGGGAAACATGAGCCCTTGTGGGCCTAAATCCAGGGCCTTCTTAGCCCACATGGCAGAGCACTCTGGCAATCGGATAATTGCCGGAGTTTGAGCTGCAGCAAGGGCGTGGAGGCAAGAGAGAGCCTCGGATATCCCACCATAGCCGTGCTCCATGTCAACAAACTTAGAATCCTTACACTAGCAAAGCAGCTTACAATTACCAAACTTAGAATCCTTTCATCGTCCCATATGAATTTAGTGTAATTACGGATTTCAGTGATTGTCGCATAATGTTTCTTCTAAACTTTAATCCTATTCTTGACATGATCCACCGTAACATGCAAACCCAAATCCAATATGGAAAAAATTGTATTAATAAAAGTTGTATTTAAAAAAATAAAATAACCCAGAACCGGCACTGAACCAGCCCTAAACCGAAACTAAATTTAGCCCTGAACCGACCTAGACCCTAGCATTGAACAGGCCCTGAACCGGCACTGAACCGGTCTTGAACCGCCTTCGAATCGGTTCAGGTTCAGAAAAACATAACCCTGACCCAGCCCTGAACCGGCCCGAGGTAGTATTAAGGCTGGGTGAGGGCCAATTTTTTGTGAACCGACCCGTATATAACCCAACACTGAACTGGCACAACCCGGCCCGTGGCCACCTCTACTCGGAGTCGAATCAGGAGCAAAGTTGTGTTAGAATTGTATAGTATGATTTGAATTTATGAGATTTAAGTTGGAAATCAGGAAGTTTGTTGGAATTATGTTAATATGATTTAATCCTTTTATTTTGGATTTTCGTTCGAATGACATTGTAATTGAAGTCTTCTATAAAAGATTTTTTTGTGGACCCATAATCCAGAGGTCCAAGACCTATATATATATATATATATATATATATATATATATATATATATATATATATATATATATATAATTCTGCTACGAGTTTCAACTAAATTATAATTAATTATTGTGCAATTAGATGTGAATCGAGGTGTGGTTGCCAAGCGTGTTAAAGTACCAACTTGTGAAGGTTGGCGCGGTTACAAATGGTATCAAAACCGTAATATTTTTGGGAATGCACTTATCTTCATATCAGATCATTGGGGGTGAAATAGGTTCATTGATTGGCTAAATTTAGGACTTAAAATTAACTCAACAAAGAGCGTTTATGTGTCTAGAATATGTACGTTTATGATCCGATGTGTAATTATATGCTTGTATAACTGCTTAATCAGAGTGTGCATTGGATGCATGGTTAAAGTTAGTCAATTAAGCGTTTATGTGCAAGTTTCGAGGATGAAACTTATGTGAGCTACTAAGTGCTTTTAGAAGATAATACGGTATTTAACTATGTTAGTTAAAACTTAAAAGCAGTGAGGATGGTTAATGAAAATAATGAAGTGATATTATATTATACTTCCTCCGTTTTTTTAGTTGCAACAATTGAATATTTTACCTCTCACAAATAATCTCAATTGTTGCAGCTAAAAAAACGGAGGAAGTAGATGTATTATGGTATAAGGTTAAAGGTTCAAGAAAGAGGATTAAGATTAAAGCACAATTAGCCAAATGAAAACCATGAAAGTGAGATTTAATAGTTAAGCTAAACATAAGTAAGGAAATAGAATGGGGCCACACATTGGAGTAAATGTATATAACTGTTTTGGTTAATGGTGTTTAGTTATGGAGAGAAAATATTTGAGCGTTGGTAGATACTATGTACGTGTCTTTTTGTTTGTCCTACTTTTTATTTTTGTTCGTTTCTTTATATTTGTCCTAATTTTTCATCTTTCCTTGTTATACTTCCTCCGTTTCTTTTTAATTGCAACAAACTCAAGTGGGTGGACTCATAAGCAAAATTTTGGTGTGACTGTAAAAGGGATGGAGAGAGAAAGTGGGGAATGTGATAAAGAGATATATAGAAAGAAGTGACGTGTAGAAAAGGAAAGAAAACATTTGTTGCAATTAATTTGATATTTCCATTTTTGGCATTGTTGCAATTAAAAAGAAACGGAGGAGGTATTATCTATCTACTTCTATTTTTATCACTTTTTGATACCACATATAGCTTACAATTTTCTCTCATCTACTCCAATCAGTACATCTACTATAAAATAAGTAGACTCCTTAATTGTTATCCTTATCCACATGTTTATTATATCATCTTCCTTGGCATTTGAAGCTAAAGTAAACGATACCAACATAAGGAAATGAGAGGAGTATTTCATATACTTCCTCCGTTTCGCAATACTCGCAACGTTTCTTATCTACACGTTATTCAATATAATACTTAACCTTAGTATATCTAATTATTGACAAGTAAAAATATAAAAAGTTGATACTTGATATTATGCAGCTTGTCTTGCAAGAGACTGCCTAATTTTAACATTAAAATTAGGCAGACCCAAATTTAGGCCCAATAAGCAACTCACTCGTAGTAACTTTGTTTCAATTATTGATCATTATATGTCAATTAGTTACCATTATATGCCAAATATCAATAAGGGATTGTTAAAGAATAAATTTGTTTATTATGTTAATAAATTACTATTATTTCATTTAGTCACTAGTTGAATCTATTTGGTGCCTAATTCTATCCATTTAATATTTTAATTCTCTCCCATTGAAATATCATAGGCTATATTAACCTACGTCAATAAGAAACTACTTTAATTCATTAAGTCACTAGGTTAATCTATTTAGAGCCCAATTTAAATTCACATTAGATAAAATTCAACTTGATAGTAAAAACATATTGTTGAACAACTAATAAATGATAAGTAGTTCCTAATTTAATCCATTTCAACACCACTTTAATCAATTTTTGGAGTACTTTAACTTAATAAAAAATTTAAAATAATATAGAATAAATTAACATTATTGCCCGTAATAACATGCAACCAGCTCCCCTTTTCACATGATTTAACTAGAAATAAAGCAGCAATCTTTCTATTAGAAAGAGCAAATTCCACCAAATTCTCTAGTAGCAATACCAAATAACAACAAAATTTACCACATATCAGCATAAATGTTAAATGTACCACACATATCAAGTTACCAGTTTCAATTACAGTAATACAAACAAAAAAAAGAAGCTTATAACACGAAGCAACAATTCGCCTTGATATAATTGAATGTACTCCATCAATTTTGTGGCACTAAACACGAAGCAACAAGAAATTGAATCAAGATTAGAAATTATATTTCAAAAATCTCTAGTTGAATGACGCCAGATGTGATCGCGAATTTTCAGATCAAATATATAAATTTTCTTTTAAATAGATAGGTCCAGCAGTTGCAGTTATTGATCGTGTTGTTGGCGCCATTGCTGTTGCTCGTGCTCTTCTCAGGGAGAAAAATGAAGCAGGGGAACGGAAGAGAGAGCCAAAGATGGAGTTCCGGCACAATTCTGACGCCGACGTTGATGAAGAATCTGAACGAGGAAGGAAGAGAGAGACAAAGGGGAAAGGGGAGTTTTTGTGAATTGGGCTTAGGCTGCCTAATTATAATGTTATAATTAGGCAGTCTTTCTGAATAATTTGTGAATATTATGAAAGTATGCATTAAATAAGACCCTAATTGACCTTTTTTTATCTACTTAAAAGAAAAATCAATTGGTAGATCCTGCACAGGGAACTATGGTGAGCACCATGCGCACGATGAACATTACCCACTGTCCAATGAACATCACCCAATGAATATACCCAATGAACAATGAGTTTCGTTTTTATATGTTGTAGATTTGAGTTTGGTTTAGTAGATTGGTTTTTGTTCTTTAGGTTTATAAAGATGAATCTTTTATTTAATTGAATGACTATGAATTATATGAAATGAATATGTCATTCACCCCAATCTTTGTTCTAGGTACTGGTTTCATTTTCTTAACCATTTATCATTGAAATTTGGTTTCTTCAGTTGAATACGTTCTTAATTTTGGTTATTGATTATGGCGTAATCGAATTCCGATTTCATCTTTTTAAACATGATTGTCCGGTGATGGGCTGAGCTGAATTACAGGGTTTATCTGGTGTTGGTTTTTGAGTTTGAGAGCTTCTTTGATATAATGTTTGATTTTTGCATTTAGAGTTCAGTTTGATTCACTGCAATTTTTACTCTTTGATTAAATTTGTTTGTATTATCAGTTTGAAACTTTCAATGCTTGTTGGCTTGTAACCTCTGTGGTCTTCAATTGCACATTACGTAACGACCTAGTGGTGGTCAAAAGTAAACTCAAAGTCAAATAAAATTTTAAGCTATTGATCAAGTTATCCTTCACCTAACTCATTAAGAGTATATATCTATATAAGTTTGACTTATTTCAGTATTATTCAAATATTAGCTATTAGAAGACACACTAAAAATTGACTTATTAAAAATAATTTTTCCAACAAAAAAAATTATTGAAATTTTAGGAGGGAATGTGATCTATTAAAAAATAATTTGTTGGTCTCAGTTACAAAATTGCACGAATTTATATTACCCTCCAAATGTTAATAATTGAAAGTGTAGTCAAATTATCTTATTCGCTCCAAATGTTTGTCATTAAATTAAAGTTTCAATGTCATAAAATGATTACAACAATTATGTAATAACTTTAAAGTCTACCACATTAAACCAATTTTCGGTTATTTTCGGTTAATATTCAGTTCGGTTTGTTTCGGTTTATAACAGTTTAAAACAGTTTTCAGTTATTTTCGGTTAATATTTTGTTCGGTTCGGTTCGGTTTATAATGTTTGATACAGTTAATTACGGTTCAGTTCTTTTTCGGTTCGGTTTCGGTTCGGTTTAATACAGTTGACTTTGAAACAGTTGTTTTCAGTTCGGTTCTTTTTTCAGTTATCGGTTAGTTTCGGTTCGGTTTATTCGGGTTCGGTTTCGGTTCAGTTAACAGTTTTTAACCAAACTAACAGCTCTAGGTATGAGCCTGTGAGGTGAGTGCGTGAAACTGAAAGAGAAAGAATGTGCAAGTCCTTATTGAGTCAAGTTTATTTTGCTCTAAAAGATGAGTTTTTGAGGTCTTTTGGTCCCATATTCACCTTAAAAAGAGCTATTTATGCATATACTATGGGTTGGGCCTTCCGTTTTTTTGCTTATTTTTCATTTTTTGGAGTCTTAGTACGCCTGTACCCCAATATACCCCTTTGGATCCGCCCCTGGCTCTTCCGTTTTTTTGCTTGTTTTTCAGTAGGTGCATATTGTGGCGTGGCAGAGCCAGCTAGATAAACGCTTCTGTCACCTTTAGGCTTCAGGTTCAGCACTGTATTTTCCACAGTCTGAACCATCTTCATGGCATTCTCGTCACATGGATCCCTAATGTAACCCATGTTAGCTCTTAGATCGGTTGGCCCAATCATGATGCAGACCACCCCATCCACAGCTGCGATCCCCTGGATCTTCTCCACGGCCTCCTCTGACTCGACTTGGCACATGATGAGCAGCTCCTCCTCACACCAGTCCAAGTATCCTGGATCAAGACCATACTTAGAAGCCCGAGTAAGAGGATGGGCCACTCCGCGAATACCTGCCTGTGGATAACGACAGTAAGAGACAGCCTCTTGGGCCATTTGTGGGGTATGAATCATGGGAAACATGAGCCCTTGTGGGCCTAAATCCAGGGCCTTCTTAGCCCACATGGCAGAGCACTCTGGCAATCGGATAATTGCCGGAGTTTGAGCTGCAGCAAGGGCGTGGAGGCAAGAGAGAGCCTCGGATATCCCACCATAGCCGTGCTCCATGTCAACAACAACAAAATCATAGCCCGCATGGCCTGAAATCTCGGCGATCGTTGGAGAGAAGCTGTCAAAGAAGATACCATGCAAGCAATCCCCCTTTCTAAGACGTGATTTGAGTGAGGGATATGGTGAAAAACCTGAAGTAGCCATACTTAATTAATATAATTAATTAGTCCTTTGGAGATGACCCTTAAAGCATCGCCCAAGAAGATATATATAGGTGAAGTTAATCCCATGGCATGCATTTTAGTCATAGTGAAATTAGGTAACTAGTCCATTTTTGTCATATGCAACTAGTGGAGCCGTGAATGAGAATATACATTTAAGTAAGAGGTTGCAGTCTTGAAGCAAACATTTAAGTTTGAAATTATTATGTGCTTTTTTTTTTTATTGGACGATTAAAATAGTCTTGTGATAGTCTTCGACTTTGAGATCCAAAATATTAATATTAAGGCTAAATTGATAAAAACCACCTTAACTTTCCAAGATTTTTAAAGTTACCACCTTTAATTTTTTTTTTTAAATTACCACTAAAACGTTACCAATTCCTTTAAAGTTACCACCACTTAACGGAATTTTCCAATTATCTCCGTTAGCAACCACGAATTCCCAATTTCATCCCAAAAAAACCCTACTTCTTTAATTTCCACCCGAATTTGTCGAATGTGGACAAAATTAATCCCCAAAAATACATTAGCAACACATACGAGCTAAATATATGCTATTCGAAGTGGTAATTTGACAAAATTAGGGTTTTTCCGGGAATTTTTCAATCTAGGGTTTCCTCGAACAAAAATTGGGGGAATGATTTGTTAGTTGTGTAATTGAAAATTGAAGCAAGAAGTGATAGGTTTAAAAGAATTTGGGGTAAGTTGTTGTGTAAAATCTATAATTCGAAACTTGATGGATTGTCAAAACTTGCATCAATTTTCAGTTCATAAACCCTAGTTTTCAATATCCCTAGAAAAACCCTAATTTATAAAATTAACAACTCAAATTACCTGATTCAGTGTCATCCGTGTTGCTAATGTGTGAATTGAGTCTTAAATTAGTCCAAATTTGAGTAATTTAGATCACAATTGAAGAACTAGGGTTTGTTTTTGGGATGAAATTGGGAACTAACGGAGAAAATGGAAAATTCCGTTAAATTGTGGTAACTTTAAAGGAATTTGTAACGTTTTGGTGGTAATTTAAAAAAAAAAAATTAAAGGTGGTAACTTTAAAAATCTTGGAAAATTAAGATAGTTTTTGTCAATTTTTCCTAATATTAATCCTTATATAATTGATACTATGATACTAAAACTTTGGGTGCACCACTGAATAGCAAATTAGCAATCACAGAACTAGATGATTTTGGCACTTTGGCTTTACCTGATAAGATAGGAAAGAGTTGTTTTCTTTTGCTATCATAATGACACACTTGGGTTATTTTTCAAAACGTAATATATGACATACTGACACTAAAAACCTCTATTTTGCTCTACATCAAAATCACTTTCCCTCAAAAATTTTAATGAATACACACACGTTGGAAACTTGAATGAGGGTGTAAAAGCGTCTAGAGAACTTGTATTTGTTAATATTCAAGCTATAAGGCCATTGTCATTGAAATGTACTACCATTCACCCAAGCTGGAATTTATTGTAAAATTATGTATATAAGAAGCTATATTTGACCTTTTCCTTCATATTTCAAATGGGAATATCAAATGGAAACGGAAGGAGTATATTGTTGGCTTTTATTAGTATTGTTTCATTGAGTTGCTAACTTAACATTATCTAAGAGAAAGAATTTTGTGTTAACAACATATATTAATTAAGCAACATTTTTTCAGGTTAATATGTTATTAGATTTAGTACAATTCTATGAGGCGGAAGAGCTTATGATTCCATAAATTGTAATTGATGGTGTTATAATGCTATTGTCCTCTTTTTCCTTTGCTTGTATATGCATAGATTGAAGGTCAATAACGTCTATTTTTCTATTTCTTATGCCATGTTGCCAAACATTTTTGAAAGCATAAGTGAGCAACATAGAATGCACATGCAATGCACGTGCCCTTTACTAGTAATATTAAATGGCTACGCATCGTATGGGTTTAAATCTAACTTCTTGAGTGGCCTCGGGTGATATCCTCGTATTTGTCCATTGAGTAGCTTTTTTATTTGCACTCGAAAATGTTAAGTTTTAATTATTTTTCCCCTTTTTCATTTATGTTTCCCTTCTAATCAGTGATTTAAATATTACTTCCTCCGTAACGATTTAATGGCAACAATTGTTTTAAAACGTTACGGACGGAGTAGAATAGATAGAGGCATCATTTCTTAAGATTGACTAAGATGATAAGTGATGAGATTTTCATTTAAAGAGGTCTAGAGCTTAAATCTTCCTTTATACATATTGTTGCCAATATATATTTTTTGTTCCTTTTTGTTATTCCTGTTTTTTTAAGTCCGTTTTTTCTAGTTTTTCCTACTTTAAATTAATACTACTTTATGTATATTTTCTCCCATTTTGTCCTCCAAAAACCATATAATTACACATGAACCACTTTGGAATCATTTACTTCTTAAACATCCGCTTTTCTTTATTTTTCACTTTTATAAAAGCATAAAGCTACATTTTTTAATGTTATAAATTCCCAAGATAACTATCCACCGCAATTTGCATTGGTTTTCCTCCAAAATTTCAAATATAAATCAAATAAAAACAGATAGAATACATAACAAACATTCTTTTGTAAGTTTGGTGGAGCAAAGAACCTTTTGAGGATTTAGATTCTTAGGGATAGTAAAGGGCCTAAACTTTGTTGGAACATTTATGCATAAATGCGCTTGAACTTGTGTTTGACTTGGTTTTCCTTGGATACTTTCTTGGATGCTTTGGGTGATTAAAGTTGATGCTAAAACTTTTAAGGCCATTAAACATGAGTTAATGTTGGTTAATTAGTGGTGTTAATTGTGTGTATTCATACCATATGTTACACAAGTTCATTGCGTGTATTCATACCATATGTTACACAAATTAATCCTATAATTAAACCAGAATTTTAATTTGATTTTAATGGAGTTGAATGCTCATTTGGGCTGATTTCTATCCTTGGTAATGCCTATAAATAGGCTAGCTAGTTCACAAGTTCGGAGAGTGGAAAAAACAGAATATCTCACAACTCCTTACAACTTGCTTGCACTTAGAAACTTCTTGCAAACTTTTCTAAGTGTATTCAAAACACAAACTAAAATACAAAGTCCTTTAGAATTCACTTTGATTGATCATAGAAGTGAATTACAACTTCATTGTATCTCATTAGTTATGTCGTGTAACCCGGTGATCCTAGAGGGGCGAAATAAACTAATAGGAAAGTGAAGTTTCCGTGCCTTGGAGTGGTGACATATCCGGTACCCTCTTGTTTCTTTGTTTATCCTCTAACAATCTATTAGTTTATTTTCTTTCGGATATGGCTTCATCGCTCAAGGACTTGACTTTGAACTTCCAAAAATTGGATAAGTTTGAAGGTGTGGGTTTTCGTCGTTGGCAAAAGAAGATTCATTTCCTCTTAACGACTCTCAATGTGGTGTATGTGCTTACCCGCAAGAAGGAGTTGAGGAACCTTTGGAGACTACGAGGAGGCGAACAAAGTGGGAGAATGATGACTACATTTGTCATGGTCATATTCTTAATGCACTTTCGGATGCCTTGTTTGATCTTTACCAAAATGTGGAGAGTGCAAAGGAGCTTTGGGATTCTCTAGAGGCCAAGTACATCTCGGAAGATGCTTCAAGTAAGAATTTTCTTGTTAGTAATTTTAATATGTTTAAAATGACTAATGAAAGGCCTGTAATGGAGCAATTTCACGAAGTTCATCACATTTTAAATCAAATAAGGTCACATGGTATGGTAATGGATGAAGCAATTGCCGTTGCTTCCATTATTGATAAATTACCACCTTCTTGGAAAGACAATACACATACTTTGAAACAAGAAGTGATTGAAGTACGGAATCTTGAAAGGAATGGTGGTTTTCTCCATGTTTAATGATTGAAGACATTTCAAGTAAGAACTTTCTTGTCCATTTATATGATTATTATGAGAACATGTATAATTGTTTTCTCTATGGTATATTTTTGACATGATTAGTCAAAATATTTTTGATAATGTCTTGATTATAATTAGAGATGTATTGCCATGTTTCCATGCCCGTTAAGATGATTGGTAAAATCATGTAAATTAACTTTGTTAATTGTTGAACAATATTTTGGTTCATGGTGTAAGGTGCTGTTAATCATGCATGGATGGTACGAAGTATCAATGGATGTGTCATGTGTTTGGCGATTACTAGACTGACATGCAATTTTGTTGGTTATAATTCAAGTCATTGCATGGTTAGTTTGACTTGGTGTCATTCTACATGTGCACATTCATGAAGGTTATTGGTTTCATGCATTGTTGATATTCATCAATATAAATGACGGTTATGTACTTGTCTTTTTGAATTGGTTTAATTTAATTACTTTTGGACTTAGTATTAACTTGATACATGAATGGTTAATAATTTTATTACTGTTTTGTAATGTAAAATTTTAATTCATGTATGAGTACTTTTGGTACGGTATTGAAATAGATTATGTATATGTAAGACAAGCAATATATTGTGTGTATTTCACAATTTTGTCTAAGTTTATTCATAATTGATAAATCAAAAGTATAAGTGAATATATATCAAATTTTGGTAACATATATTTATATGGTAAAATTTATATATATGGGGAGAATTCTTATACTTGATATTGATTTAAGAAATATTTTTAACGTTGTTGAAAACATTGATTTGTACTTAGTATTAGTATAATGGAAGATAAAAGTTTATTATCTTTGATTTAAACTATTTAATAGATGGATGTTGATTGAAAATAAAAGTGTAGTCCTTTGGTAGTAGAAGGATATACTTGTTGCTAGTTGAATTATGGATTAAGGATTTTATTTTACATAAGAAGATAATTTATTTTCTTATAGAAGAATTATTCTTTAAGAAAATGGTGTTTTCATGGAGGAGGTATATTCTTCATGAAAATGGTGTATCTTTATGGAGGAGGTTTATTCTTCATCTAGATGGTTGTCTTCTTGGAGGAGGTGTAATTCCTTTGTTTTCCGATTTAGACTCGCAACTTATTTTCAAGAATTAATCACAATTTTGAAATTAAATAGTTGAGGTACTATTTACCTTGATATGTGAAGTCTTTTATGGTCAATTCCATATATCTATCATTATTTATTGTGATATACTTTAATTTATATCAATTGGATCATGTATATAATGGAATCATGACACATGCATATGCGACAATTTGTATGCATGATTTTATATAACATGGGGTCGCAATGGTTTATGCAATGGGATTTAATTTGGATAAATCTTTGGCCAAAGTGTTGTTAAGTTTAAATTTCATAAAACATGGATAAAGGGATGAGTTTATAGCCTATTATACAATCTCAATGAAAGGAAACTCAATTTGACGTCTAATACAACGTTAGATCTCAAATTCAATGAGGATAGAATTTCGTTGATGTTGTGAGCACTTAAAAATGCTAAACTCGCTGCTTTGATAAAGGAGGATGAATTAAGTTTCTTAATAAATCTTTGATAAAGTGCTCAATTGCAGGAGCATGTGCGTACAGATTTACCTATATGAGTTAGGGGTTTGGCCGCTTCATCAAGTTCTAGGCTTAACTTGAAATGCTCGTGAATGGATATGGATACCATGGCTATTAAGGTGTCGAGGGTTAAAGGAATTTTTGTTAGTGCTTGTGTGTAT
Organism: Patellifolia procumbens; assembly: GCA_947645195.1. Classification (NCBI taxonomy): domain Eukaryota; kingdom Viridiplantae; phylum Streptophyta; class Magnoliopsida; order Caryophyllales; family Amaranthaceae; genus Patellifolia; species Patellifolia procumbens. The sequence goes on from CANSGD010000972.1 coordinate 4,511,559, forward strand.
TGTATCTTCGATAATTCGTAGTGATTGTTTGATTCAAAGCTTAGTCTATCATAACAATTGGAATTATCGTAAAGTATACATATATTAAGTAGAAATTCAATCATTATGATATTTCTATGAGCATGTTATTTTGTGTGAATTTTTTGCAAGTTGTTGTTTTAAGCTTGTCAACATTTATGTCATAAATGGGAGGAGGATTATTGGAACATTTATGCATAATTGGACTTGAACTTGTGTTTGACCTGGTTTTCCTTGTATACTTTTTTGGATGCTTTGGGTGATTAAAGTTGATGCTAAACCTTCTAAGACCATTAAACATGAGTTAATGTTGGTTAATTAGTGGTGTTAATTGTGTGTATTCATACCATATGTTACACAATTTAATCCTATAATTAAACCAGAATTTTAATTTGGTTTTAATGGGGTTGAATGTTCATTTGGTCTGATTTCTATCCTTGGTAATGCCTATGAATAGGCTAGCTAGTTCACAAGTTTGGAGAGTGGAAAAGACAGAATATTTCACAACTCCTTACAACTTGCTTGCACTTAGAAACTTCTTGCAAACTTTTCTAAGTGTGTTCAAAACACAAACTAAAATACAAAGTCCTTTAGAATTTACTTTGATTGATCATAGAAGTGAATTACAACTCCATTGTATCTCATTAGTTATTTCGTGTACCCGGTAATCCTAGAGGGGCGAAATAAACTAATAGGAAAGCGTAGTTAACGTGCCTTGGAGTAGTGACATATCCGGTTCCCTCTTGTTTCTTTGTTCATCCTCTAACAAACTTTACCCCCCAACTTCTTCCAAAATTGTGAAATATTTCAATTTTTACTAGTCTATCTCAAAGCATCCATTGCCAAAATATTAAAAGCAAATTCCAAAGCATCAATTGCCAATATATTAAAAGAAAGTTCCAAAGCATCCATTGCCAAATTATTAGAAGAAAATTTCAAACCATCAAGCCACTGAATTCGAAGCATAAAACATGAAAAGTTACATTTTACTATAGTCATATCATACTATGACCAGAAATCAAGCAATGAAGATCTCATCGCCTTTGTAGTTATGCAACAAGAAATGGTAAGACGATGAGCATGAAATCCTCATAGCTGAAAGTTGCTGAGCCACTGTAGTTCTCGTCCTTCTCCTTAAACTTCTCGGTTAGACCCTGCAGATATGAATAGTTAACATCATTTGAGATATACTCTTCTATCCCCAATCAATTGTCGTAAACCAATTTGGCACAAGTACGTTTTTATGAAGCTATTTTAGTTCGGGGAGATCCACTCATTCATGTAGGGTTTCAACCTCTCTACAATGATCTTGGTGACAAGTTTATAAAGCGTGTTACACAGGCTAATTGGTCTCAAGTGTTTGACAATGCCAGGATTCGAATGTTTTGGAATTAAACAAATTAGGGCGTGGCAAAGTTCATTTGGGATATTTCCTTCTCTAAACCTTTTTTAACTTCATTACAAACATCCTCCCCTACTGTTTCCCATTTTTGTTGAAAAAACAAGGCATGAAAACCATCGGGACTGGGTGCCTTCATAGGCTTCATTCTTCCTAGAGCCTCTTTAATTTCACTATTAGTCGGTTCATGTGCAACGTTCAAGTTTTGATCCTGATCCTCCCCCCCCCCCGGTGTAGAGTTTTGGAAACCTGCTCTAATGTGCTCTCTAATGTCTTTTGGGTTGTTCAGGTAGTGGCCCGTGTCATTTCTAATGGCAAGAATGCAGCTACGGTTTCTCAATCTTGAGGATAACACTCGTGTGAAAGTAGCTTGTTTCTCTCCCCCTCACTCAATCGGTCAATTCTACTTTTTGCCCACCATAGGAGGTCCTCCTAGTGAAGGATGTCTAACAATTCTTGTTGGATTTGCCATTCTAGGTCAAGGAGAAAGTTCGAAGAAGGATACTTTTGCAAGGCATTTTGAGTACCTTTGGTGACGGGGGAGGGTGGCAGGGGAAGGAAGGGAACGAGGTGGCAGCAGTGGGGGAAAGGAGAGGGGAAGGGGTGGGGGTTAGTTGGTGAAACAAGTTCCATTCATCCCTTACCAATATGAGCAGATGGGGGTAAAAGGTCGGATTATAACTAGATTAACTGAAGGTAGTACCAGTGGTGGAAGATTGGCCAAAGGTATGATTTTTTCTGTCAATTTTTCCTTTTTCCTATTTTTTAGTTGGTCGATTAGTTGTAACACAATAACATTCTTTTAAAAAGGTACAAATCTTATTCATTGTCTCCTTAAAGGGCCATCACAAATATCTTTTGCATCAAATCTTCAGAGTCCAACTCTAGATGGATGCACAAGGTCCACTATCTTCTGTAAAATATGGGGTAGATGATAAATGCAAATCCGACAACACAATGTACCCGACGGCGTTATCATCGCTGGAGGGTTTATATTGAAACATCCTCTGATGCAAATAATCCTCAAACTAGTATGTAAACTAGTTCAAACAATCATTTTTCAAAAAAATTGAGCAGTAAGCATGTTTCAAAAGAAAGTTCAAAGTATCAAAGAGACAATAAACACAACATGGGAATGAGAGACAGCTTCATGTGAAAAAAAATTAAGCCACACATTTGTATAAAACAAATATAGTACTCAAATAGAATTGCTAACAGAAAGTACGATCTGTATATAGAGCAAGATGAAACACCAACAGAAGTGGAAGAATTTGAAAAAGTTACCTTCACAGTGAGGCAGCACCTGCAATAGAGAATATACACAATTAAAATTGCTAACAGAAAGTATCATCTGTAAAATATAATGACTGAAACGTAGAAACTGGAAAATGTTGTTTTTCAAAATGAAAACGCATAGTGAAACGCGGGGAACTTGATATTATTTTTAAAAATATGGAGGAATTACCGATTACGCATTGTTATAGATTGAAATAAGAGAATGAGAAGGGATACATGTAGACTATGCTTCTTCTATATTAATTTCGAATGAAAAGAAATGGATATATTTTATGAGATAATTTTTACTTTTAACAAAATACTATCATACATTTACTAAAGTTTCGAAAACGAAGACGTTGACCTTAAAAGAGAGTTTCCGTACTTTAGATAAGAACGAAAATTTTGAAACATACTCGATGAAGTTATCATATTCAATGGCCCTGTTCTCCCCCCGGTCTTGTCAAACTTCGAAACGAGCAAATCCAAGACTACAGGAGAAACAGAAAACCCAAGGCCATATAGTGCCTCACGCAGCTCTGAAGCATCTACCTTGCCGCTCCTGTCTGTATCATATCTCTCAAATTTTTCCTGGAATAATGCCCCAAAACAAATGCTTACAGTTGATAATAGTTCTCCATAACAGAAATAAATCACGGTGCACTAATATATTATAAGATTAACATACCCTCCAGGATTGCAGACTGTAGAACACAGAAGTAAATTCTTTAGGACCTGTATCGACTTGTGGAAGTTAGAAAACGCATGAGTAATACTTTCTCCGTTTTGCAATACTTGCAACATTTCTTGCCCACACGCTGTCCTTTGATACTTAATATCTCTAATTATTGATAAGTAAAAATTATAAATAGTTGATATTATAAAAGTATACGTCAAGACGAATCAAATAAGACCCCACATAACTATATTTTTTCCTAAACACTTGCGAGAAAATATGACATAATTACGGTAGGTGAATAGTAGTTACTATGGTAATGTTGCAAGTATTGAGAAACGGAGGAAGTAATAATTAAGCATATGTCCCTTGCGCAACCGCGTGCATGTGCATCTATAAGTAAAAGTAACGAAAAAGTACAACAGCAAAAAATCTATTCTGGAAGCACGCTAGAATAGCATTCACGCTAGAACAAATATTTGGCTCTAGAGCCACATATTCTGATATTCGTTATAAACAACTAGTCTAACATTTATGCGAAAAACTAGAAGTGTCTCAATTAAAGAAAACCTCTAAGTGAAATAATGTCACTATTAAAAAAACTTAGGGAGTAATAAATACAGAATAATAAGTTTACATCGGTGCTAATATAAAAAAATAGTATTAAATATTGAATAATAAGTTTACATCTATGATATACAACCTCTTTAGTTGCATGGATAGACCGTACGTGTGCCCTAAGAGTTAGTCTTGTACTTAAGTTGAAGATATTGTCAAAACATTACTTCACCTACCAATCTAATTGTTTTAATATGTTTTATGTGATTCTAAAACATTAGTTTTCATTACTGATTTCTGTACAATGTAGTACTACTGGTTCAACATCTATATGAGATTTTTAGTTGCATGTAATATGCTAGTATAGTTTAGCATGCCATTATCATGAAACAAAGGTATGAATTTTCTTATTTTTACTTCTCCGTCATATAACGATTAATATCTATTAAATTATTTTAATTAAAGTCATTTTATGTTGATGACATGTGATTGTATTAAGCAAGGTTTAATTAATTTTATGAATGGTTTCATTCCTAATGTATTTCAATCACTCTAACTAATTTGCGGTAATTGATTTTAATAAAGAATTTTATTTTCAGTAAATTGTTTATGACATCACATTGAAAATTCTTTCTATAATAAAATATCCAATATGCTAGATAATGAGAGTATGAATCAACATGTAGTTTGATTAGACGTACAAAAGATTTCTTGCCTAATTTATACTCCCTCTGTCCCATAATATTCTTCCCACTTTATTATTTTAAACCTCACATATATTCAAGAAGTGGGAAGATCATTGTGGGACGGAGGGAGTATTAAGCAATTTCAATAACTTGCAATATGGGAATGATATGTGGCTATCTTTTTCTGCTCGTTGACACGTGGCCCTTTTTTAAAGGGCTAATCGACATGTGAAACTTGTATTTTGTTTTATTAGTACACATAGATCTCTCATACTTTATCTATTCCTCAAATAACTTATCTATTCCTCAAACAATCATTGCATATATTTCAAAAAAATTCTTAGTTATCCCCAAAGTGAACTGTAACAATTAAAAATAAACGGATGAAGTACTTAAAACCTCTTAATTCCATTGATTTACGGTTAATAGTCACCATATATGTATAAATTATTAATATAAACAAAGCAATATTCTTTATTTTATTGGCAGTCCAGGATTTGGCAAGAAATATAATTATATCCTCCGTTTTTTTAAATGTGACACTTTTTTCACGCATTTCAAGGGAGCGATTTAGGGATGTAAACGAACAAATTAATCAACGAAATTTTAAGACAAGTAACATAGAATGTCAAACTTACTTGTGTTAAAATTTCGTCGAAAAGTATAGTTGTTTACACTCTTAAATCGCTCCTATAAAATGCGTGAAAAAAAAGTGTCACATTTAAAAAAAACGAAAGAAGTAATAGATTGGAGATTTAGAGGACTTACATATCCTCTAAATCTTCCACCAAAAATTTATATACGCATTTAAGTGGTAGTCCACGATTTGAGCCGGAAATATAATGCAATGTTTTTAATTTAGGAAAAATTGCCTAGAATAATGCAACCTTTTGGCGATTCGTAAATAATATTGCAACCTAAAGATTATTCTGGAATAATGCAACCTTTATACCCCATTTATTTTAAATGAGATAAATTATCGGTGACCTGAAAAAAAGGTAATTTTTTAATTAAACTTTTAATTCTAATTAATATATTTAATAAACTTAAAAAATTAACAAAATAAACTAATTCCCCCACCTCCACCCCCCCACCCCCACACGGCCACACCCCACCGGCCAACCCACTGCCACCCCCAACCCCTCTCCCTCCCTTCCCTTCCACCGTCACCTCCTCCCTTCCTTCCACCGGCACCTCCTCTTTTCCCTTCCACCGTCACCTCCTCTCTTCCCTTCCACCGTGACCTCTGCCCCTTCCCCAACAACACATCGTCGCTCGCCGGAAAATCGAGCCACCTTCCCCGTTTTCCTTCTCTCTGTGTCTCTTTCCCACCCCCTACTTCGCCCCAGTTTCCGTCGTCTGGCGCCACGCCCACAAGCACCCCCTATGCCTCCCTCTCCTTCTTCCTTCTTCACTCCCCCTTCCCCCCTTTCTTCGCTGGCTCGAACCTCTCTGGTTGCGGGGAGGGACGTCAGTGTTGATTGATGGGAGGAACGTTACCGGCCGGTGAACCACCGGCGGTTTCTGCGATGGGGAAGACGAAGACAGTGGGGTGGGGGTGGGGTGGGGTGGGGTGGGGGTGGGGTTGGGGTTTATGTTATTTATTTTATTTTTTTGTTTTATTTTTGTAATTATTTATTGAAACCAATTATTAGGTGACACATGTCCTATTTTACCTATTCTTCAGGTTGTAACCGGTTTTACCCCATTTAAAATAAATGGGGTATAAAGGTTGCATTATTCCAGAATAATCTTTAGGTTGCATTGCCAAAAGGTTGCATTATTCTAGACAATTTTTCCTTTAATTTAACTATCCATGCATAGATCTACTATCTTGAGTGATTTATACTAGAGATAAATTATAATTACTATTACTATATACACTATTAAAAACGTAATATAGTCAACATATATTATATAAACCATGGCCTAATTATTTTAAAATTTTATTTAAAAATCTATACACTTCTCATATACACACAGAGTTTCCCCAACGTCAGAGTCATGATGTATCTACTGAATGAAATTGTGTCTCGTTCAAGTTTGAATCATCAGAGTATGGGAAAATGAAGACTTGACAAATACTGAGATGAGGAAGACAATTAGAGAATATCAAGAGCATTAAAGAAAAATTTCTCAATGTAAAAAATGACAAGAGAAAGCCAAATAGAATCTTAGTCTTAATTCTTTGGTTTTTTTGGAAAGAAAATAAGTCAATAATTTTTAGGAAAATTTGTGAAAAACCATCATAAACTTTGCACTTTTTGAAAATAACCATCAAACAATATTTTTTGAATTTAACCACTATAAGTTTTCTAAATTTTGTGAAGCACTAGTATTTGACGGTTTTTGTTAAAGAATTTCTTTTGGGGGCCCCACCTACATCTATAAATTAACTATTTTACCAATTCACTTCCTATTCTCATTATTGCTCAACAGTCATATTGAAGAACCCTAAAAATCTCTCTGAATTATTCAAATTTTGAATTACCACAAACATGGAAGCTAATTCAACAGTTCATCGTGTGTATAAGGTATGTTACTCTCATTTTGAAGAAAGTGGTTTATTTTTAGGGTTTTTGTTCTGAATTGAACATCAATTAGGGGGTTTTCAATTTTAATGTGTGGAATGGTGAAGAAATGCAAATGTGGAATTCCGCTAATATTTTAAGAGGTTGGACCAATAACAACCCCGGAAGACGTTTTTATGCCTGAAAATTCTTTAATGTGCATAATGGCAAGGAAGGTTGTCGTTTTTTCAAATGGTTTGATGAGAATATAGAGGAGTGCCAAATGGTTGTCACCAATGAGCTGCTTATGTAGAAAAAGTTTCTAACCCATGAAGTTTCTTTCTTGAAGAGTGAAATATCAAATCTTGAATCAGAGAATGAGATGTTGAAGAAGAGAGTGACAATGAGGATAAAGAAGAGAGTGACATATGTGGGCCCCCAAACGGAATTCTTAACAGAAACCGTCAAATAGTGGTGCTTCACAAAATTTAGAAAACTTATAGTGGTTAAATTATTTTTTTAAAAAGTATTTGGTGGTTATTTTCAAAAAGTGCAAAGTTTATGGTGGTTTTTCACAAATTTTCCTAATTTTTATTAATTTAGATGTAAAAATAGTAAAAATTATAATGTTAAAAGTGGTTATAACATATCCTCTTAAAGAACATAGTTATATATAAATTACACTTAGTCTGGGTTATTTTCAGGTTATTTTCAGCTTATTTTTGCTTATAGAAACTCAACTGAATTTAGCTGAACTATTCTGAACTTATTTTTTCTTATTAGATCTTACTTAACCTTATTCGATCATATTCACTTTATTACACCTCTTTGCCTTGGTACGATTTTTATAGTAACAATAAATGGGTAGATCATTATGAAACAGAGAAATTATATCATGTCTTACCATATTAGGGTCTCTTCTTTTCATCTGATCTAAAAATTTCCGATTTGATCTGAGCTTTTCTAATCTGTTCTAAACTTTTCCGATCTGGTCTGTAATTTTCTTATGTGATCTAATGCGAATTTTTCTAATATGATCTGAACTTATTATAGTTGTTTTTGTTCTTATTATCTTCTAATATGTAACCTTCTATCTGATCTGATCTTTTATGATATGATTTTTTCTGATCTGATCGATAAGCACTAGAGTGCTTAAATAAGTTGAAAAGATCAAAGGTTACATGAAACCATATTCAACCTTATTCGTCCTTATTCAACGTTACTTTATTCTACCTTATGTGATATTGGGTGAGCACAACCGGGTACCCAGTCATATTGCTTGGAACCGGAACCGGTTGGACCGGGTACCCAGAACTTGGAACCGGAACCGAAACCGGTTGGACCGGTTCCTTAATTTTTGGAATTGGAACCGGAATCAACTGGGACCGGTTCCTTGACCGGGTACCCAGTCCCATAAAAGTAATTGTTATATGGTCAATTTGGTCGGTTCTAATACCGGGTACCCGCTACCCAATTGCATTCAAAAGCTATATTTTTCTTGTTTAGCTAAATATAAGCATCATAAATAACATAATTTGATACTTTCATTGACAAGTTAGTCTTAAAAACCTTCAAGTCTTAAGCATACATTACATATGCATTCATGTCAAAAAAAATCGCTCTTAGAAACGGTTGAACCGGGTACCCAGTGGTACCGGGTATATAATTTCACTACCCGGAATTGTACCCACTTCCAACCGGTTCCTAATATTTGATACCCAGACCCAGTCCCGGCAGTTCCAGTTCCAGTTCCGAAACCGCCGGTTCCAACCGGTTTCGGGTCTGAAACCGGGTACCCAACTTTTCTACTCACCCCTAGATATTAGTTCACAATATTTGACTTTGTGTTTTATTATTAGACCTTATATGAACTTATTTAACTTGTCTGAGTTTATGGAAACTTAATTTGAACTAATTTATTTTGTTAAGGGCCAATATAAGTTGGACGAAACAACCCTATTGTAAGTGGTAGAACTTACCATGCTGGATAGAACATAATTTGTTAAAATGATTAGATTCAATTAATTCGTATTTGACTTTACCTTATGTATTATGAAAAGATTATATTCAAATAAAACAAATTATTATTTACGTTTATTTATCTTAGTTTTAGTGTTAATATGTGGATACTTTATTCTTACCTTGATTAATTTTATTATTAAATCAATTGAAATAAAAACATGTCCGTGGATCGTTGCACCGGTCTAAAAAACCTAATTTAAACATTACATGCATTTCCATATATAGTTCGAATGTTAATTAAGCAAACACGAATACAGGGTTTTCACATTTCATGGCGAAAAGAAAGAGAGGAAACGGACCGATTTTACGAGAATTGGAGCTAGTGAAGAGAAACATGAGAAGATGAACAGTGCGAAGACTAAAACTCTGATTATAAGAAGACAAAGCCCTCTGAAGCTCCTTATCATCAATCAAACCACTTCCATCTTGATCTGCCACCTGAAAACACGCTATCACATTCGGGTCAGTACCCGGTGGGAAAGTCGACGGTAGCAAAGAAGCGAAGGGGCTTGAACCAGGAGGAGGGTAGGCAGACCTGTGACCCGGCCCGTAAGCTGGAGCTGGGTAACCTGAATCAGGTTGGGCGTAACCATAGCCTGAAGGGTTGTGGGGGTAGCCTGACATTGATGGATGATAATCACTAGGTCTTTTGAGTTTTTCAGTTTGATAGAACAGAAGGATGAGTTATGTCCAATTGAGATCTTTCTATATATATACTCATAAACTCGTACTTTTTTTAATAAGATATTAAATCTCATTTATAATATGGTAAGAAGAAAATCTTTTGAGATATTCTCACACAGTGTCGCGACAAGCAAATTTCAAGCAGCTTATCATGTAAGAGAACACATACTTTTAAATTAAAACTAGTACTTAGACCCTAGGATGCTCCGGGATTTTTATGTTTTACAATTTACTAATAGGTGAAAATAATCAATGTCATATAGCATGAAAAAACATCTTTGAAAAAAGATAAAAGTTTGTCCCATTTAAAATATGGATTTTAAAAGTTACAACTTATAACTCTTAATTTTCACTTATATATCATCATTGATTTTGATAGAAGAAGCAACAATAGTATGTTGGTGTAGTGGTTGGTTCTATTTTCTTGCATACTCAAGGTCAGAACTTCAAATCTTCACAAAGACAATATTTTTAATGTGAGAAAGAATTGGATGGAATGTCATCGAAGAGGGATATTAACACGTGGCGGATTGCAATGTTTGGCTACGCTTTTTAATATATATATATAGATAGATAGATTAGGCAGGCCAAGCCAATATTAAAAAGAGAACAAACTATCTTTCCGAAATTAATTACTGACTAGTTTAATTTATTTGCTGACTTGTTTAATCCAATTTGTGACCCGTTTAATCAATTATGTGACCTATTTAATTTATTCAACAATAATTGTTTAATTCTTTGTGACTAATTTAATCCATTTAGTGACTAGTTTAATTCATTCGGTAAATCAGATGTTTTTCTTTAAAAAAATTGTTGTAGGTCAAGACTAAAAGTGAATTAATGAAATGAGAAGAGAAGAGACGACTAGGTTGGTGTAAAATGTCCAAGAATAATCTTGGGTTAGAGGTAAATGAAATGAGTTTATTTAAATGATGTGGGCTTAGGTTGGTCTAATTTAAAGTTAAAGGTAGATACCTCTTTTCATAAACTGTGAACTTCGAGAATTTGCAGGGAAGATATGAAGGCTCACCACTCTGAGCCAATCTCAATTCGTTACAAACTCGTATGTTTCTATTTGCAATAAAAAAAGGTTACCTATGCGATACCCTCTTAAACATAATTGTTCTTCCTTAATTTACTCCATGCTAATCATTCATATTATTTCCTACTTTCAAGTGTCGATCAATCTCCTCCCAAAAACTATCTAGCGTCAAAATATTATTGGAAATTGTTCGAAGAATGGCCGGCGATGAAATTCTGTCAATCTTTTTTTTTGAAGTTTGAAAACCGAGAAACATGTGAAATACAAGTCTAGGCCATGGTCCTAGCGTGTTTTGGCCTAGAAGTATTTTTCACACACCCGGGGCATGGCTTAGCTGTGTTTTTGATACGTTTCTTTATTTTCAAATTTTAAAAAAAATACAAATTAACCGATGATACCGCCCATTCTCCCAACAATTATCGACAATAAAGAGAGTGAGGATTTCAGTTATGATGGAGTGAAAGAGAGTGGGTAAGGAATGAATGATAGAAGGTAAAGAAGGAAACTAAGACAAAATTAGAGCGTTATGTGAATATTTTAGGTCGGTGAATAGTTCTTCACTAAAATAAATGGTACATTTGAGGTAATGTATTGATGCCTACCCGAAATCCGCCAATGTTATCAACTGAATCTCATTTTAGATCGAAGAAGCAAGTAGAATCGAATCATAGGATCGTTAGATTCTACCTAATTAGGTAAGAGAGTGATAAGTATTCTGATCTACAATATGGTAGAGTCATGTCAAAATTCAAAAGACACTAAAATTGGTTTTTACATTATTTGCAAATGACGCTAGTTGTTCAATCTTTCTAAGATTTTAGTAACATCGAACTGAAATTTAATAGATGAAAATTTTGAGATAATTTTATAATAGATTGGATCGTAAAATTGCATATGATTTTTCTAAGGAAAAATTGACTGAAATAATCCAAACTATGCCCATTCCGCCAAGAATAATCCTAACTATGGGTTATTCCTGTATAATCCCAACTATTGGAGAGGTCCGCCATAAATGGACCGTAACCTGAAGGAAACCTATTTAACAGGTAAAAGAGTCCACGTGTCATACTTTTATTAGCTGTTTACAACTTTTTTTTTTCTTTTTTTTTATAATCCCCCCTCCCTTTTCCATCCCCTTCCTGCCTCACCTCACTGCCACCCAAACCCCGACCCAGCCCCAGCCGCTAAAATCCTGTCCAGCTCCACACTACCACCCCTAACCACCCAACCTCCCTTACCCAAAATCTAATAAAATCCATAAAACAACAAACCACCAATAATTCTACCTAACTTCGAATTTTGAAACCCAGATGGGATACTTTAAAATCAAGTGAAATCTTGAATTATTTACTTGAATCAAATGGAAAACATACAATTTCAAATGGGAATCTTGAAATCTAAATATATATACGTGGATTAAATTGCAAGATGGAAGAAAATGTAAGAACAGAAGAAGTATGAGGGTTGATAAATTGAAGTGTGGAGGGTAAATAAGTAGAGAGCAAGTCAAATATCTGAGATGAGAAGCGAAACAAACTTCTAATTACGCAATAATGAAAGATTCAGAACCTATGGTGCTAGAAATTACTGCCAAGATTGAGCAGGAAATTTCCAGAGTGGAGAGAAAGAGGGTAGGGTCACTGGTGAATGGTGTTGGTGTGAGAGAAATGGGGGATATGGAGAAAGAAGAAGAAAATAGGTCTTTTTCTATGAGCCTACCGTACTTCTTCTGTGAGTCAGGAGGGCTGCTCCCGTGCTCCGGCGAGGCTTGCAGAGAGGAGCAAATTAGAAGACTTTTTTAGTTTTGATTTTAACAACAATCTGTTATGATCAAGAGATTGAAAGCTTAAATCGCTTCTATAAAACTTAAGATTGCTTGTTTTTTCTAGCAATTGAACGAAATCGATGCTTTGTATATGTTTCTTCAACCATCTAAGTAATTATCTAAGCATGGTATGGCGGAATCAGGGGAGGGGTGGTGAGAGGGGGTGTGGGAACAGGGGAGGAAGAGGAAAGGGAGAGGGTGGTGGTGGGGGTGGGAGTTGAAATTGAAAAGAAAAACATAAGTAATAAAAAAAATTACCGCTCTAACAGGTTGCAAGTCACCTGGGTGTGTTTGCGGCGGACCTCCCCAATAGTTGGGATTATACAGGAATAACTCTTAGTTAGGATTATTCTTGGCGGAATGAGCATAATTTGGATTATTCCAGTCAATTTTTCCTTTTTCTAATTGAGCAGGATTGAAAGATTCTACAAGATTAAGATCCTAGGTAGGATTAGGATTGGTGATTTCCTTTAAAAATCGTGCTATTGCATGATGATAAGATCCAGATTGGGAGCTTAATGACCAAGTCCTATGGAGCTCATCTAACCATATCAAAGCAAAATGCAAAAAAAATCTCTATTTTACAAGGGAGGGGCCGGGAGAGGGAAGGAGAAACCAAAAATCATATTTTTTTCTAAAAAAATTCTTAGATGGCATAATTCTCTCTATATAATTAACTGTTAATAGAGTTTTATATTTTTTTAAAAAAAATTCCGAAACGCCTTAACAAACAAATTGTTATATTTTTATATAGAATTTTATATGAATTTGCATATATAGGACTAGTTAACCTTATAAAGAGACTAGCAAACACTTGGTATATTTATCAATAAGTCGGATTAATATTTTTTACATTTTTAAGTCCAGCTTCTTCATTTTAAAATTCAAAATCTCTTTTTTTTCAAAACATAAATTAAATTTGCAACTCAATTTTAGGATGCAGTAACATAGTAAGTCGGTCGGAGTAGTAGTTTACTTTGAAAAAATGCATTAGTCCTATGGTACCGGTTCAACGGTGTACCCAAACTCTGCTCTAAACTTATACTACGTTGTTCTCAACGCTACACTACTCCTTTCTCCACCTTGCTTTCTTCTCTCAACTTCTAGCCGTCATGGTTGATTGCACCAACATTACAGATTGGTTTTCATGGAACTAGCTATTGGATAAGTGTTACGTATATAAGTAGAAACGAAGGTACGAGAAGGGGGAAGGAGCCCCGGCCCCCCAACCTAGCTTGGTTGTTGCACAACCTTCCATGCATAAAGGTGGCCTCCATAAACTTTAGTATAAATTAAAGTTGAAATTTAAACACTATTGATAACATTAATTAATCACTTTAATGATAACATGGGGATGAACATGTTTTCCTCCGGTCACGGTTGTGGAGATTGAGGACGTTTTTCATCATTTTCAACTAGTTTACATTTTCTTTTTCAAAGTGTGGTGTATAGACGCAATGGCAGATTTTATGGTTCTTGTACCAGAGGCTATAAGAAGAAAAAAAGTAGCTTATGAAATAGAATTCCTAAAAAGGTTATTAAAAAATAGGAAAAATTGAACTTTCCCACCTTTTGAAATCACGTATTTCAAAACTCCCATCTTTGTTTTTTTTAAACTTCTACCTTAAAACTATCAAACGTTTTAAAACTTCCACTAGTTAACGGAATCTGTCAAAAAATCTCTTTTGTGGGTCCCACTTTTGTCTAAGTTTGTTTTCATCCCTAAACCTTCACCTTCAAAGTCACGATTCTCTCTCTCTCATCTACTCTCTCTTCTACTTCAAAACACAAGTAAATATCAAAATTTTATTGCTAATCTTGTCATTTTTCCTCCATCAACATATGAGAAGCATCTCCATCATCATCAACTTTCTCCGAACATGTTAATCCTTCAATCAAACAGTAAAGAATAAAAATTAATGCACAATTAGGGTTTTAATTACCTAAAAAATATCTAATTGCTAAATTAGGGTTTCAAACTAACTCAAATAAACTCAATTGAAAAGTGCTTAAAGGGCCCCTAAGAAACCCTAAATCTGTAAACAACAAAAATCTTAGCAAATGTTAAAAATTAATTCAATAAATTGTAGTAAATCCTCCAAAATGTGATGCACAATCTCCTACTTGCAAAACCCTAAATGCAATTGCAATTTTCCCTTTAATTTCTCACTTTAATGCCTTATTGACCGAAGATAAGCCCAAATTCGAGGTCTTGAACAAGATATGAACAAACTTAGACAAAAGTGGGCCCCACAAAATATATTTTTGACGGATTCCATTAACTGGTGGGAGTTTGAAAACTTTTGGTAGTTTTAAGGTGGGAGTTTTTAAAAAAACAAAGGTGGGAGTTTTCAAAAACTTGCTTTAAAAAGGTGGAAATGTTCAATTTATCCAAAAAAATATTTTAGTCTCTATAAACAATATGTATATGGAGAAAAAAATATAACCCATGAATATCAACTCACATGTATCACATATACTAATCTAAATTAATCTGAAAATGTTAATACCTATTAGCACTTATATAAACTCATTTGAATGAAATTTATTTTTGTGATAAGACTGAAAATAAGTTGGATAGAACATGATCTTTACATTCCCAGAATCAACAATAAATTAAACAAACACAGATTTCTTCTCATCTACTCAGATCCTAATCTCCTACTTATTAGCTATACACAAAAAGTAATCAAAACATATTTTACTTATATGATCAATTTTCCCTTAAAAACTACTCCTATATACTACGGAGAAAGGCTACACATGGGTATATGTGTTACTACTAAAATATACATATTGTTACTAAAAAATAAAAAATTTACGATATTTCGACAAATAATTTTATTTTTTATGATTTTTGCTATATCTTTGTTTAAAAGATTTGTTTTATGAAGATTTCTTTGTTTAGATCTGTAAGAATCCTTTGTTTAAAATTAAAGAAAAAGAATTAGAATTTTTTTTCTAGATTTATTTATATATTAGCTTCATATTGTTCATCTTCATCATTTACTACTATTGATTTCTACTAAATTTTCCGGTCGTTTTCAATTATTTAATTTATTTGTAGAAAAATAATGTTATATTTTCATCCGTACCATGTAAGAAAATCCAATTCAAAATATATTATTTCAATCGTCAATGTATTATGTAAATTCAAATATCATTAATTAATAAAATAAGTTCAAACAATTATAAATTTATAATTTTTTAGTAATAATATAAATTTTAATAATACATTCATACACTCATTATTTTATTTTTATTTTTTTTTGTAAGGAGAAGTGGCCCGAACCCCGCTCGGGTCCTACTAGGCCAGACACTTAAGAGTAGGGGGGAAGGGTAAGGGAAATCCCTACCCTCAAAGTGCCTCTAGTGGGGATTGAATCTCCAACCTTGAGGTTGGAAGGGTACAATCCTTTCAACTAGATCAAGTACTACTTGGTTATCTCATTACACACTCATTATATATGTAACCTACATACATTGAGTATACGTGTATTGTCTCTCATATACTACGTGTGAAAGCAGATCATTTTATTGCGAAGTGGGAGGACTGAGGAGTAATAGGAATTTGGGAATTGAGTCTTTGGAGGTGGTTCCAGACATTAGCATATCTTTTTTTTTCTTCTGTGTTTTGTATTGTTGTGCGTGTGAAAGCGACAAAAGAAAGTATGCTAGTCAGTTTGCAGTCTTTTTCTGCAGATGGCCAATGGGAGACGCGTTCAGCTACCAAGCCTTTTTTTTATTGTTCTAGGTAAAAAGCACGTGACGTTGCTAATCGGCTACAGGGCCTACAGCTTAGTAAGAAAAAAGGTCAAAAACGAAAACAAAACGCCAATAGGTTATAAAACGGGGAAAAAACGGATACGGATACTTCTTCAACACTTTTTTTCTTCAAGAAAATAGGGTTTAATTTTTCAAAAAATAACATCCTCTCTTCATTTTTTGTCGTTTTTCATGAAACCCTCTCCATCCTTCTTAACCTTGCATCTCCTCTAGACAGGGGGTGTTTAGAAAAAAAAACTGCAACCGCGTAATCGTACTATTTAATCTTATAATTGGTCTCACTATTAAGACAAAGCGGTTATTCTAATTATACCACAATTAACGATTATGGTTATAAATTTTCAGTAATGGTTAACACACAGTTAACTGTTTATTTTATATATAGTGTTTATTTTTTATATATGATAGTAAATATTCACTAATGGTTAACCAACAGGTCATTAGAAAAAATTATAATCGCGTAATCGTTTAGTTTTAAAAGTATTTTATACAAATATAAAACTCAATTGCTTACTTAATAATTGATTATTATTTTTCACATTTCACACAATTACTTTTAACAAATTCACAATCTCACCATTCATCTTTTCTTACTTTATTCATTAGAATTTTCATATTAAACGTTATTTTAGTGTTCTTAACTTATTGTTATATATATTTACATTAATGATTTGGATTATTTATTGATTTACCACGTGATAGAAGTATTAAAACAATTTAATGATTTATCGTCGTCGACACTCGATGGTGTAATATATTAATCAATTGTTGTTCGAGCTATTTATTTAAGAAATAAAATATTTTAGGTTACATGTATAACTGTTACAGTTAACTACTCCTTAATGACAGTTATAGCTATTTCTGATATAATGGTTAACCGTTTCATTAAGCTAAATGGGACGGTTAACTGACCGTAAACACCCCTACCTCCAGGCCCTCCAGACTCTAGCTACTGCTAGCCCGCTACATGATCACCTTTAAAGACACCGACACACCGCATCACCTTTACCGACATAAGACATCGGCTCACCTTCACGGCCAACTTCTAGTAGTTAAGTTCGTTTTTGTCTTTCAACTTTTTCTGATTTTTTTTGAATTTGCTTTAATAGTCAATTAAATTCTTCAATCAAATGAGGGTAAGAGATACAGAAAATCAAACTTTATTAATATCCAATATGTGTTCAACTACATTTATAAGGAGATAAATCGAGACAACAATGACCAACAAGGTAGTTCAATTAAGTTTTTTTTGAAACGGTACAAGAAAAGCTTAAGAGACTATTTTCTCAAGGGTGAACCCTAAACTATCTAATAAAGAAATATGTTGAAGAGCAAAATTGACGGGATATAAAACTCTTAAATTTTTGTAACGATATTATGTCCTTACTTGGATAGGAGGTTAGCTACCGGTTTTGCTTCTCGGAAAATACGTGTGTAGTTACATAATTAAAAGAATGGATTGAAGAACATTCTATTTACTATGTACAATATCGAATCATACATGGATATTGTTTTTATATCAACCATTTTTATTAGTTTTTGATTTTATATATTGAGATTTATGATTTGTTGTTGTGAGATTAAATCTGATTTAGTTGTTGGATTTGATGTCTTTCTGGTCAATAATGGAAGCAATCGTCCTTACTGCATAAAGTTACATAATTACTTTTATCAAAAAATTATTAAAATTAATAATTGATTGAACAACTGTAATTCAATAATTTTTCTATAATATAATCTTGAGTGAACTCAAGGCTTTTTAGTAATATCAATCTATCTATAACATGGATTCCATAAGAAAAAAAGCGATGTGGCAGTCATAAAATTATATTTGTGACGTGTCAAGTGCAGGTTAATTATAGTGACGTGTCAATCTCACAAAAGTTTGTCTAATTGAAATGATTTTAGAAAAATAATGATATTGTAAGATCATGTTTTGTAGAAAGGTTAAAAAAACCACTTTTTGGCTAATTGGGTATACTGACAACAAAATTTAAACCTTTAATAACTAAATCTTTAATATTTTAAGTTGATTATTTAAAATAGTCCAATCACGTATAATGTATTAGAGAATTTTTTTTAGATAGAACTTTTAATAACCAGGTTGGAGACTGAATTACATGTGAAGGCCTTGGTGGTAGTAATCAAATATTATTGGATAGAATTTAAGCCAAGATTTTTTTACTTTTATGTAACTACATTGGTTGAAACAAGAAATAATTGGAATAAAACAATGTTATAATTTCACGGGTTAATAACACACAATTTTAGCGAATATTATGACGACCCTTATACTGTAGACATTCCTTTAACTTGACTTAAATTCTCAAATAATTATAATTTGTTTTACTTTTGATTAAGTATCATTGGGTAGAATTATTATTAAGAAAATTGAATAACTTCTATATTAAACTTTTTATAGAACATTTGGTATCCCGTGTATTTTTTCACGGGTATAAATCTAGTTAAACTATAAAGCATCACTCTCTGATGAGTTCATCTATGTCCTTGAAGTTCATCAAGTATACTTCTTCCATTTCTTTTTAAGTGAAACATTTTGACTTTTACAATATTCATTCATTCTAATTTGACCGGCTTTTATCATTTATGCATAAGGAAAAATATAGTTTTGTTGGATCTCGTTTGATTTGTCTCGATGTAAACATTATTAATATCTTGTTGTCAATAATTTTTACTAATGCATATTTAAAGATAAAAATGGTACAAAATGTGGATCGACAAGTGTGAAAAGTGAAATGTTGCACTTAAAAGAAACAGAGGAAGTATATATGCTGAAGTTCATCCATGTCTAGATTAAAAGACGCCCGACGTGTCTCCAAAATAGGAACAAATCTTAACCCTAGTGACAAACAGAGAGAAATTAAAGGAGCAATGATAAATCCATAATGAAAAATGACAATAATAGAAGTAATTACAATGTGGATAATTACATCACTCACTCCAATACTTGTGGTCAACATCTAGAGATAGAGAGGTGATACACATACATTGAGTGCATGTGGGGTAGACATACACTATCAATGTGAAGCTGGCACATCACTGCAACCAAAAAAAAGAAGAGGGAAAATTGGGGGGGGGAAGTTTTGGAGGGTTGGCGACCAACTGCACTCTTTGGCGGGACAAAACTCTTGGCGCCCAAGAGCATTAATTGCTTCTCACTCCTCATTTCCTCCTCAGTTTCTATTATCTATTAGCGCCCAAGAAGCTTGTTCATTGCGTACATATAATCGGCCGGAGAAGACAACCAGAAACTGGAATCCATTAATTCCGTCATGTTTTCCGGCGAAGTTTTGGATTTTTTTAAATTTTTTTGTTTTGTTAATAAAATACACTAAACATGAAAAGTCTTATGAGTAATTAATTTACGTACTCGAATTTTACTTCAGTACTAGTTTAATTTGCAGGCTTGAATTTTTTTTAATGTTGTAAATTTTGTTGTAATTTGCATCTCTGTAAAAGGAATAAACTTAATTTTTTTTAATTGTCTCTTGAAATTTTTGGCTATGTAGATCTAGCAGCTTATTTGCTAACACACCACATACTCGAATTTTTATTCAGCTCCATAGTTCGTTTGTACTCCATTTTCAGTCCCCCTGGTTCATTTGTAAGGAAGACATTCAAACTATAATACAAGTTCTGATAACAAATAAAATTATTATGGTTACTAAATAATTTATCAACTTTAAAACCCTTTCAACCTGTTTCGATACTTATACAATATAAATAAGATAATTAAGCGCAAAATATTATATCGAAATGGAATATACTAGATCGATCAACAAAGAATTCAATAATAATCATTAATATGTTAAATAAAAACAAAATATGTACATATATTATTAATCAATTATCATTATAAGTTTTTAAAATATGAATTTGGAATCATTTTAGGTTTGTTAGTTTTTTGGTAACAGGAGTGATTTTAATTGTATCCTAATCCTATAATATAGTTTTCAGATTTCGCTTCTAATTAGGATATGTACCAAAGGAACGCCCTTTATACCACGGTTAAATATCTTATCCACTTGGTTACACATGCATGCCCTGAAAGCGTCTCTCTTGCTCTGAGGTCTCGAGTTCAAATTTCACGCTTGCCTGCTGTGTTTGCTTATTACTTTAAACATGCCTCCCCCACAACCCTTTTGTTTTTTTTTCCTTTTTTTTAGTAGCACTTTACATTAAATTAGTAAACAAAACCCCAACCCAGAAAGTATGTTTTCATTTCGATTTTTTTTGTTCTGTTACTGTGATAAATCAAATAGTGAATGTGTTGTCATTATAACTAGTCCAATGTCCATATTCAGTTACTAATCAATCATAGATTTTAATTTTAGAAAATGATGAAGATTATGGAAGATTAAGTAGTTCCTCATAGTTAAGATTTTTATGAAGAACCCAGAAATTTATTTCAAAAATGGTGCAGTTGAATAAGAGAAAAACAAACCCAATAAAATTGTCTCATAAGTTAAAACAATAAATCGGTTCGAAAAACAAACCCAGAAAATTATATATTTATTTTTCAAATGAAGAACATGAAGAACATTAGGAGAGAGAATAGAGAAAAAAAAACCCAGAAAAATTTTTTAAAAAAATTTATAAAAAAAAGGTCCGTTTTTCTTCAACTTCGAAGTAACAATAATACAGTAGAAAAATTTCGTGAAAAAAAATATGTAATTTTTTTTTTAATGAAGAACATGAAATAAAAAGAGAGAGAAGAGAGAAAACGAAACCGGAAAAAAGGACAGGTGGGAACCAGGAGGTAAAGCGTCTGTTAAAGCAATATCGGGCAAATGCGTGTATACTAGCTTGTGTACTAGCCTGTTTTTGGAATAAGGGGGCTACTTTATTTGGGCTGCTAAGTAGAAGTAGAAGCTATAGGCAAAGACTTTCGCACTTTGCTCTTAAGTAAGGTGGAAGTTAGCTACTTGCTTGTTAAAGGTGCTTACCCGCGGCTATACGTAGATTTGGAGTTCTGCCCTATAGCCGTGCTACTTTCAATCCTTAGAAGCGGGTAGGTTCTGCTTGCTGAAACCTCTACTCTAATCAAAAGACTAAAGGCTCCTGGTTCTATCAAACCAGACACTTCATCCAGCCCCTTGAGCTGACATCAGCTCAAGCTCGAGCACTGAAATGAGAAAGGCTTGTAGACTCGTAAGGCGAATGAACTCGACCCTGTTACACAAGTTGGGCATTTGTGATTTATATGCTCCAACTTTGTTGGTTCCTATTAGGAGAATATATTTAGGTATGTAGTCGCTTAAGCGAAGCTTATGGAATGCAAACGTCTCACGTTTTAAACAGCACTACTATGGCTATTGTCATTCTGTGTGCGGTGAGAATCTTAGTTGGAATGCCCATCAAGAAAGGTGGGAGAGCTTTGAGAGAAAGCTCACTGGAAAGTCTTGTTTACACCATTAATGAGATATTTTATCAATAGAGCTTATTCAACAACGGCGGAAAGCAAACAAAAAGAAGCTTCGTCTTATTGAATCATATGATTTCCCGGATTGACCGATCTAAATGCCAACACCCCCATCCAGAGCTAATCATAGCCTCTCATACCTTCAAAGAGCCATACTTCGCTTTTAGCGATTTTGATCAACTCAGTCTGGCTATCATGGATCTCTTACTCCGGGGTGCTTACCCTTACTTATCGGGTTCGAATTACACTAAGTTCAATGTTTTATTTACAATGTTTACCTCCGGCGGGACACATAGCAAAAAAGCACCTAAAACTAGGCGAACTTACTGTAGTAGTCGTCCCTTCCAGCGAGTGCTATTTCCCATTCCCCAGATCTAGTTACAATTTGAGTTGCTTTTGGAGATAGGATTCCTTCCGCACTCTCCTTCAATAGCTAAGGCCTTTTGTGCTAAGGTAAGATCTCCGGAAAGTGCCAGTCCTTCTCCATATGAGTCAATAGGGTCCAGATCAAATAGGCCAGCCAATAAGGTAGTAAGAACGGCCGATAGATACTTTATATATCTTTCTTTACCGGTTTCTCCTATTTTATAGATGTATTTCCTTGCCTTACTACCGAGATAACGTGCCTAAGTAGCATAACAATCAATATAGATCCTATCCCCTTTCCTTTAGTCGAGAATAGGTTTCATACGAGGTAGGGCCTTCCCATCAGAGAAACTTGATCACTGGATTATTCTATATTCCCTTTGACTCTGCTTTTAAATCATAAGAGAAGGAAAGGCCAACCATAAGCTGCGAGCAAGCTCTTTCATAGATTAATATTACTGTAATTCAATTAGTAATAAGATTATTCTTACAGTCATTTCCTTATCTAAAATTCTTATTCTTATTAAAAATCATAAGAGAAGAAAGCTTAAAGCACTACTTCCATAGTCAACTTTTGAGTTTGATCTTAGCTTTCTAGCGACTAAACGTTCAGTCAATATAGCCGGTTAGTAGTCACGGGCCCAGGTTATCATTGAGACGGGTAGGATTAAGGCCGTTCCGTAGTCGAACCCTGGATGAGATGAAATGGTAGTTTTCTAGAAAGGAGGTCTAATTCGATAGCTTCGAAGAAGTGAAAAGATATGAATTTTCTTAATAAGAAAAAGTGGAATTCTCTACCAGAGCTGCTGAACGGAGAGGCAGGACGCCCTCGCTCTTGCGAGCAGGGGGGGATGCGGATATTATAACATTGTCGAGAAATCAAAAACAGCAAAAAGGGCCGCTTATTCAGATAAGCTCGTTATGAAGACCTTTACTCAAAAGCAAAGAAGCTACTTCTTTATAGAAAGGGAAAGGAACGTTACCCCCCAAAACCCCCTCGGGGGGATACTCACTTTAGTTAAAAAAGACAAAGAAGACATACATCTTATGTGACCATTGAACCTTGCTGAGCTAATGTTGCTCAGTATCTTCCCTGGACTAGGGGAAAGATCGCAAAGAAGACAAGACAAAAATGGTTGTCGCGGTATAAAATTACTAAGACCACCCGAAACTCATGAGAGCTTACGAGCTTGGGGTAGGCTTGTGATGAGACCTACTTGTGTTTTGGGTTTTTATACTACGGCGTGAAAAGACTCAAGACGGAGAGTGGTGACCTCCTATAAGCTTGAGACCCCTTCACATGCTCCTATACTTGATGTGGCTCCATCCTGCATTGCTTTGTAGCTTTCCATTAGCAATCCCTCTGCTTTATTGTGAACTAGCTTTCTAGCTTAGAAAAGAGGATATAATTCTTTGGATAGGAAAGAAAAAACACTTTTCTTAGTGCGAGATAGAATCACGTCTCTTTTGCCCTTACTTCACTTAGGTATTTCCCATTGGGATTCATTTTTCCATGCCTCAGAGAAAGCGGTTGTGGACCCTTGGATGCCACTTTTATAAAAGAAAAACAAGGCTTTGGACCCTCATATGGCCAGTCACCCACGAGGGTGGGTTCTCGTTCCAAATTGACTAGTTCAAATGGTTCATCCAGGTAAACTCGTCAATTGGTCTTTGACCCCTCCCATGTTGTTGATTGGTATACCCTTTGTTTAGGAAATGACTTAGAGTCAAGCTATCTCGCTCACCCTTACTCAACCTCTATAAAAGAAGCCCTTGCTGAACTAGATTCCCTGCTAGCGAGAGCGGCATAAAGGAGCACAAACAAGGGTTGTTTTAAAATGAACAAATAAGCTAAGGCACTACTGATTTTCTGCCTACTAGCAATGCAACTACTCCTGATAAATACTCAAACTGAACTAGTTTCTCTCTCTTCCTTGCTTGTAAAAAGTCAAAAAACAGATTAATCGCCGACACCTATACTTGAATTTAGAAAAAAATTGATTTAAGAAAACAAGAATTGCGTAGGAGTCCCAATTCATGGTTACTTGGGGCGTTTTGTGGAAATAAAGATCGAGGTTTAAGCCAATTCCTTTATGAGTCTTATTCCTTATAGTCATAACCTTGAGGCAGACTTTGCATAAAAATCTTGATCAGCTCTACTGTAGAATCCAGCATTTATGGTGTTGCTGCCCCCAAGAACTCGGCCACAGGCGTTAGGTTCTTCAGAAGTAAATGCTTTTGCAGGGGATTCTTAAGCATTGGCCTGCAAGAGGGTGGGCAGGAACCCATCTTGGCTCATCAAGTGGGCTTCCCATAACATAAGGCACGCCACCCCGCTCAAGCAACAAGTCCCTTCTCATGGCAAGCATATGAACATAACAGCTCTGTCGAAAGCCTAGAAACCTAAGGTTCTAGAGAGAGAGAGAATGGGGAGAATGAGGATCTTATTAAATTAACATTTATACATGTCGTTGTTCCAACCTTCCCCAGCACCCTTATTATATTAGGAGTAAGGGGCCTGCCTTTTCTTATGTATGCATTCCCTTTTTGTTAAGTAGCCCAAAGAGAGCAGCAATCGGTTCAGTTAGCTACTCACTGGGTTGGCCAGGACTACCAAAGGTCCCTATTTTCTATTTCAAAGAACTACTTATGATCTGAGACTCTCTATCTATTGTCTGACTTTCGGCATCTTTATTTACGAGGAATTCCTAAGTAGGCGTACTGGTTGTCTCTTCTTGAAATGCATCCCTTCGCTTCGGTGCCAGTTAAGAAGGAAAACCTCCTCCTTGCTTCTCGACCACGGCCCCCATGAACTGAAACCCTAAATAATCGATCGAAAAAAGGAACCCCCTTATATTAGGTGGGCTACGGGCATAAAAAAAAAACAAAAAGGCCATTAGAGAACATTTGCGCTACGTACGTGGAACATAGAGGACATTTAAGTCCTCTATAATTTCTAGTATCTCTAGAAAATATACACTTTATTCTTTTTTGGACGAAAGAGCCTTCAAAATAAGATTGAGTTTTTTGTTCCTAGGTTTAGGATCTTATTGCATGTGGTCTGTTAAAAAAATATCTACCCCTGACCTAGCAGATATCACGTATTTATATAGACTTTTCTCCCTTATTTACAAGCTAATTTGTGCGTCATTGGAGCTCTTTGGGAGCTATTTTGTGCTAACTATCGTATATAGTTGTGGTTTTGTGTTCTAGTGTTGAATTGCAGGTTTCAGGGAGTTTTCTCCTTGTTCCCGAGCCATTTGGAAGCAACCACGGCTTTACGAGATGTTACGGGGCATGTAGGATGGCTCACGAGCTTTATGGGTAGTTTAGGAGGTCCCAAGACCCCTAAACGTGAAGATTAGAGAGCCAAAGAGTCAAAAAGGAGATTTCCGTACTCTGATCGGGCAGAAATGGCCCGATCGGACGAAAATATATTGATCGAGTATAGACGTTGCGGACCCGATCGGGCAAGGCATGCCCGATCCGATCGGGCGAGCACACATGTGCCCAGACCCGATCGGGCATTCACCACCCGACCCGATCGGGTCGAATGCTGCTACATCTCATTTTGTTGCTGCTTTCGAGGGGAACGTGCTGGCCCAAGTTGTCGCCAGGCCCGATCGGGTGGCATCCCCTAGCCCGATCGGGTGGGCCGACTTAGCTGTTGATTGATGCACTACTGCTGCGCTAAGCCCAAGAAACAAGCTGAAAATATTTCACTATAGGCCCGATCGGGTCCTGCGCATTTTCTCGCGATTTTTGACTTTTGTTTCCGGAATTTGTTTGACTTTGAGGGGTATTATAAATACCTTTTCCTCAATATTTTAGGGACATCTTTTATTATCTTTTTATTATCTTAGACTCTAGTTTATTCCTCATTGTTCTTAGCTTAGTTTAAATACTTTAGATTAGATTAAAGGTGATTGAACCTATTCGATTTCGATAAAAGTTCCTGCTTTCTGTCAATTGGTATTCCTCTTTACCCTAATCTCTTTTATTATTCTTAATTGCTTAGTTTAGTTATTTAATTATTCATGATGCAATTGTTAGGGTTTCATATTAGTTTTGTTGTTGTTAATTCGATTATGAGTGAGTAGTTCTCTTTCTAGGGTGTTAGATAGGAAAGCCATGTTTATACCATGATTGTGATTTAGATTTCTATCAATTTCTAGGGCTTGATTAGGGTGATTGTGATGTGGTTTGTTCTTATTGAGTAATTAATGTCAGTGTACAATTTCATTGATTGCTTGTGGTTAATAGTTGTTTGCACAGATCCGTCTTACGACTAGAGGCCTAGGACATGTCAGTAATTCTGATTACGTTAGTGAACATGCGGCGTATGTTGAACTATGAGCGTTGAGTCTTAACCATAGCTCAACACATGCTCTAATCCCCCGACTCTTGACTTAGGTTTTGATAGTAGTTGACCCTATTTGATTGGTATAAGCATGGTGGACCGACCTAATACCCTGGGATTTTAGTCCATAGTTAATTCCTCGATTTAATCCGTCTTCTTTAGTTTAATCTTTAGTTCAGTTAATTCTTCCCTGATTTCATCAGGAGTAGCTGATTGGTTGAATATTAATTTAGAAACTCTATCTCCCTGTGGATTCGACCCTGCTTCCATTGACTACCATAGTTAGAGGACTGTAGGTTTATCTTTGAATAGGTGATATGACTAAAACCCTATCAGTGCCAAAGAAGAATGAGAAAAGGCCCAAAAAAAAGCAAAAAAGAACATAACCTCCGATACGATGAACAAAATAAAACCATATCGAAGTCCTAATTGTACGACTTTGGTATGATGTCCTTCTAACGTGGATTCGCGTAGAACATCACGCCACCATACAAACATGGTATATAGGATAAAAATAAGGCCCAAACTTAGAAGTGTTGCACCCCCTTGAAATGAGTGCATGGACATCACACCTCCTACGGTCGTTGCCAAAGCTCCGAGTGAACCCGAAGTAGGCCATGGACTTGGATCTACCAAATGAAAAGAATGCCTTTGAGATTCAATCATAAATCACTTTGCCTCAGTTGTATGTAAACCCCCCCTTCACCTCCACCCCCTAAAAGGGGTCTCATTTTCTTTCTATCTGACAAGACAAAGAAATAGGAAGGGATGGTTCTTTCATTGCATTGATATAAGTCTAACTAGAAAAAGATCTCTTTATTACTTTGAGAAAAAAATCGTTGGTTTGACCGACGAACTACGTGGCAAAATGGACCTTCTTTCTTTGATTTTCAGCAAGCAAGTATTGGAAGCGCCTTCTAATCGACCTGAACAACATATACGCCTTTTATTGATTATTACGAAAATGTAAATAATAAGACCAGAACAATTCAGAGTTGAGAATTGCACTGTAGACCCGTCGGTAAGGAATGCTTTGACGGGTGCCCTTTTGGGCAATTTCTTGTATATAACGAGCTAAGGTGGCTGCTGAAATGGTTCTGTCAAAAAAATGAGAGGAGAGAGAAAGTGAAGTTGCAAATTTTGGTGCATTAATTGTGGTGCATTGAAAATACAAATCTGATTTGAAATTTGAATTGAAATTTGATTTGAAATTCAAATGAAATATCAAAAACCCTAAAAATGGGCCCCTAAACTAATAACTAATCAGAAGGCTACACATCATCAATGTATGTCTGGCCCACATACACTGGATGTATGTGTAGCCTTTTGCCTAGAGATAATCTTAAGATACTAGTTGAAGTTTGACGTTATGTCTCTAGCAGATGTATTACTTTTGTTAAAACACAAGCAGTCAATAAGCAGATAATATAAGAATGTAAACATGAACGCGGTTTACTTTTGTTATGTGTTAGTTGCATCCACAAGTTGAGGGGAGAAATCGATTTATTATCTTTGAGGATAAATAGTACATGTTAGGCAGATTAGAAAATTAATATTTATATAGTACCCTCTTTAAAACCTAAATGATCTAGACCAAAAGTTGGCTCAAAATAGTTGGAATAGAAAAGCCCCGTGCATGGTCGTTCGAAGCACCAATAGACATATGCAAGGCATTCCAACAACTTTGATTCCAGTGGGAGAAAATTGGCCTTATTGAAGCATGTTTTGTCTTTCCAGAATGTTGTGGGAGAAAATTGGAATGAGGTTGTATATTGGCCTATTGCATAGCGAGTTCATGGCCAAGTTTGTATTGTCTTGCCCGTTTGCCTTGTTTGAATAAGAAAGAGTATGAAAAGGTTGTGGAATGTTTACCTCTAATTTCAAGCATTACAACACTATTTACCTATAATTACTGGCCTTTGCATTTTGCAAGCATAATTGGGCAGGTCAACTTATGATGTCTTGGTCTTGAACCATGTAATCATCTCTCGAACTAGTGATGTATTTTCATAGTTATCCAGATTTATAGCAACCAGTAAAGTTGCACAGTGGAATCGGCTTGGTGGACCTGAACCAGGTAAGTGAATTAGATCTTTGATAGGTTACTAACTGATGCTTGATACTCCGCTAAAGAAAAGGTGTTTCTTGTACAGTACATCGGTGCATGATCGCCTTGTTTTTCTTGCATCGAGAGTCATATAGCCAGTGATGTCAGTTGTATTATGAGCTCTTGATGATAAGCGTCTAATAAAATCTATCATGCTTTAAGCACTCCTAATCATAGTCCCCACTAGCTAAGTAGCTATCTACAGTGGCGGATTCAGGATTTTGAAGGTTGGGGTACAACTACAAATAAATCAATCATCCGGCAATTTTTTTTTAAATAATCAGTTAAATATTGCAAAAATAAGTGTAAATATAAAATTAAACATTATGCAAATAGTGGATTTTTGTAAATTATATCCTACGAGTTTTCATATTTGGAAAAACTCAGTACATTATCATCACTAACTTTCAAGAAAAGGTCTCTTAAAAATGGAGAAGATGACATAAAGAATATTTGTAACTTCCCTCCACCTCTCTTTGAAAAGAACTACACATTTTTATTTTTCATCTTCCAATCCTACAATATATAACCATTAACCAATTATATATTTGAAAGAAAGATGAGAGGTGAGGTATGAGTAGGGGTGTCAATTCGGTTATTCGGTTCGGTTCTGGTTGGAACCAAACGGTTCGGTTGATTTCGGTACGGTTGATTTCGGTTAATTTTTTCACGTTAAATTGATTCGGTTGTAACTTTTTCGGTTTTGGTTCGGTTAATTGCGGTTAATTTAGCTCTTATTTTCAGTTCGGTTCGGTTACGGTTATCTACCCGGTTTGACCCATACGGTTTTAGTAAAAAACGATCCACTATTCAACCGTCCATATCGGTTCAACTGTTATTTTTGGTTTTAATTCAGTTAATTTCGGTTTTGTATGAAAAACCGCATCGGTTGGATGAAAATCAATATCGTTTAAGTGTTATGCGTCCTTTCCAAAAATTTTGTTTTAAAAAATATATATAATTTCTTGTTACAGACCGAATGTGTTTCAAGTTACGTCAATTCGGTTAACTGAGTCGGTTTTGGAATGACCCGTAATGGGTAGGATCGAGTCTAGTAGGATTACTTGACTCGGATCACCTTTAATTGGATCATATCAAGTCGGTTACGGGCAAAAGCCGAATCATGGGTTGGTCGGGTTCAAGTGAAGTTTGAGTCGTACGAATATCGGGTATTAACGCGTTCGGATAAACATGAGTCGGATAACTATCGGGTTTATACGGGTCAATTCGGTATTTGTGGCCTTTGGATCGCGGGTAAGTCTGGGTCGAGTCAACTTTTTTTCGATCGAACTTAAAGGTGATAACTAGTCGGATCGAGTTTTTATAGCTGAACTCATCTCGTTAAGAACTCGAGTAGATCTTTGACCGATTTTTAACCAATTTGAACGATCTTGGGCCAAGTTTGACTCAAGCAAATCTCTATATTAGTTAAGATTTTATGTATTAGTTCAATCATCTAGATATTATTGTATTAAATCAATCACCGATACACTAGGTCAATATATATGATAGTTAAGATCCATGCAACAGATCAATCATCAATATATTAAATCAACGTATAAGATAGTTAATACCAAAGTATAAAATACTTAAGATCAATGTATTAGATCAAAGTATAAAATACTTAAGATCAATGTATTAGATCAATCATCAATATATTAGATCAAGAAATAAGATAGTTAAGATCAATTTACATGATTTGATTGTTTTTGTTATTGCAAGCTTGTAATTATTATTATAGTTAAGATCTATGTATTAGATCAATCATCAATATATTAAATCAACGTCTAAACTAGTTAATAGCAATGTATTAGATAAATGTAAGATACTTAAGATCAATCACCAATGTTTTAGATCAAGAAATAAAGATAATTAAGATTAATGTATCAGATCAATTAACAGTATATTAGACCAATCATCAATATATTAGACCATTGAGTTAAATATATAAGAACCGAGTATTATATCAATGTATAATATATTTAATAAATTAGATCAATTATGAATATATATACCATCACTAGCTAGATTATATATTTAAGAGCCACGCATTATATCATTCATGATTCGTGAAATGAATTAGATTAAAGAGTAAGATAGACAGGTAGTTAAAATATATGTATATTAGACCAATCAAGATGTTAGTTAATATCTATGTATAAGATCAATAATCAATAAGTATATTAGATTATTGAGTTAGATATTTAGGGGCAACATATTATATTAATCATGAATATAGTAGATCAATGAATAAGATGATTATGATCTATACATTACATTACTGAGTTAGATATTTTAAGAGTCATGTATTATGTCAATCATAACTAGATCAATGAATAAGATAGTTAAGACTTAAGATATATGTATCAGATCAACCATCAATATATTATATTAGTGAGTTAGATACTTAAAAGCCGTGTATTATATCAACTATCAATACAGTAGATCAATGAATAAGATAGTTAAGACTTAAGATCTATGTACCAGATCAACCATCAATATAATTCCTCCGATTTTTACTCGTATCATTTCCATCTTTCACACTATTAGATCAATCATCAATATATTAGATCGCCAAGTTAAATACTAATTACTAATTTTTATTTATAATACTAAATTACTAATTTTTATTTATAATACTTAATTACTACTCATATTTATTTATAATACTAGTTAGTAATAGTTTTATTTAATCATAATTTTCTTATCGTTAAAAATAGGACTCCAATGTCATTGTTGATCAAAATTGATAGATAATGGAAAATCCAACAAAAAAGTATCACTTCAATCCAACCATTGCTCAAAACTAATCTATGGCTCAAAATCATCAATACAACTACACATGGATTACCATTCTCAGCCATCAGATTGAATGTTATAAATCAAATCGACGGTCGAAAAACCATTTATGCTTTCCCATATATAAACCCTCATATTTCCTCAGTCCCTCCCTTTCCTAGAACCCTAAACTCAGCTTATTCTTGTCTCCTTCTTCACAGTTTTACCTTCCTCCTTCGCCAAGCCCAGCACCAAACTTTATTCACCTTCTCCATGCTTGGATCACTTTCCTCGTTTGGGATGACTTATATGCTTTAGTGAAAGAAAAAAATATGATCTTTTCTTTTTATGAGTAGACATTGTTGCTCAAAAAAATCTGAGTAGAAATTGATGAAGGTAGCATTTGGTGATAAGAAATCCATGTCATTTATTTGAAATCCTCAGCTCCATAACTTCGAATTCAACCTTAATTGACTATTTTTTATATATGATATTTTACGGAGTAGCTCTACTTGCTGAGTTTTGTTCCTGTACTTGATTCAAGAACTAAATTTGAAATTGGGTTTTGTATTTTTCTAGGGTCTTGATGAACAAATTGGGGAAAGTTTGTTTCGTTTTTATATGTTGTAGATTTGAGTTTGGTTTAGTAGATTGGTTTTTGTTCTTTAGGTTTATAGAGATGAATCTTTTATTTAATTGAATGACTATGAATTATATGAAATGAATATGTCATTCACCCCAATCTTTGTTCTAGGTACTGGTTTCATTTTCTTAACCATTTATCATTGAAATTTGGTTTCTTCAGTTGAATACGTTCTTAATTTTGGTTATTGATTATGGCGTAATCGAATTCCGATTTCATCTTTTTAAACATGATTGTCCGGTGATGGGTTGAGCTGAATTACAGGGTTTATCTGGTGTTGGTTTTTGAGTTTGAGAGCTTCTTTGATATAATGTTTGATTTTTGCATTTAGAGTTCAGTTTGATTCACTGCAATTTTTACTCTTTGATTAAATTTGTTTGTATTATCAGTTTGAAACATTCAATGCTTGTTGGCTTGTAACCTCTGTGGTCTTCAATTGCACATTACGTAACGACCTAGAGGTGGTCAAAAGTAAACTCAAAGTCAAATAAAATTTTAAGCTATTGATCAAGTTATCCTTCACCTAACTCATTAAGAGTATATATCTATATAAGTTTGACTTATTTCAGTATTATTCAAATATTAGCTATTAGAAGACACACTAAAAATTGACTTATTAAAAATAATTTTTCCAACAAAAAAAATTATTGAAATTTTAGGAGGGAATGTGATCTATTAAAAAATTAATTTGTTGGTCTCAGTTACAAAATTGCACGAATTTATATTACCCTCCAAATGCTAATAATTGAAAGTGTAGTCAAATTATCTTATTCGCTCCAAATGTTTGTCATTAAATTAAAGTTTCAATGTCATAAAATGATTATACCAATTATGTAATAACTTTAAAGTCTACCACATTAAACCAATTTTCGGTTATTTTCGGTTAATATTCAGTTCGGTTTGTTTCGGTTTATAACAGTTTAAAACAGTTTTCAGTTATTTTCGGTTAATATTTTGTTCGGTTCGGTTCGGTTTATAATGTTTGATACAGTTAATTACGGTTCAGTTCTTTTTCGGTTCGGTTTCGGTTTGGTTTAATACAGTTGACTTTGAAACAGTTGTTTTCAGTTCGGTTCTTTTTTCAGTTATCGGTTAGTTTCGGTTCGGTTTATTCGGGTTCGGTTTCGGTTCAGTTAACAGTTCAACCAACAGTTTTTAACCAACCTAACAGCTCTAGGTATGAGCCTGTGAGGTGAGTGCGTGAAACTGAAAGAGAAAGAATGTGCAAGTCCTTATTGAGTCAAGTTTATTTTGCTCTAAAAGATGAGTTTTTGAGGTCTTTTGGTCCCATATTCACCTTAAAAAGAGCTATTTATGCATATACTATGGGTTGGGCCTTCCGTTTTTTTGCTTGTTTTTCATTTTTTGGAGTCGTAGTACGCCTGTACCCCAATATACCCCTTTGGATCCGCCCCTGGCTCTTCCGTTTTTTTGCTTGTTTTTCATTTTTTGGAGTCGTAGTACGCCTGTACCCCAATATACCCCTTTGGATCCGCCCCTGGCTCTTCCGTTTTTTTGCTTGTTTTTCAGTAGGTGCATATTGTGGCGTGGCAGAGCCAGCTAGATAAACGCTTCTGTCACCTTTAGGCTTCAGGTTCAGCACTGTATTTTCCACAGTCTGAACCATCTTCATGGCATTCTCGTCAGATGGATCCCTAATGTAACCCATGTTAGCTCTTAGATCAGTTGGCCCAATCATGATGCAGACCACCCCATCCACAGCTGCGCTCCCCTGGATCTTCTCCACGGCCTCCTTTGACTCGACTTGGCACATGATGAGCAGCTCCTCCTCACACCAGTCCAAGTATCCTGGATCAAGACCATACTTAGAAGCCCGAGTAAGAGGATGGGCCACTCCGCGAATACCTGCCTGTGGATAACGACAGTAAGAGACAGCCTCTTGGGCCATTTGTGGGGTATGAATCATGGGAAACATGAGCCCTTGTGGGCCTAAATCCAGGGCCTTCTTAGCCCACATGGCAGAGCACTCTGGCAATCGGATAATTGCCGGAGTTTGAGTTGCAGCAAGGGCATGGAGGCAAGAGAGAGCCTCATATATTCCACCATAGCCATGCTCCATGTCCACAACTACAAAATCATAACCGACCTGGCCAGAAATCTCGGCGATCGTTGGAGAGAAGGAGTCAAAGAAGATACCATATAAGCAATCCCCCTTCCTAAGACGTGATCGTTTACTATTTGCTTACTAAAATATTATGTTGTGTTAATTTTTTATTTTAAAATCCAAATTACCAATCTTAAAATATAGATTGATTTTGGGTGCACCACTAGATAGCAACCACAGAACTACATAATTTTGGTTGGCATTACCTGGATGAGGTAGGAAAGAGCTGTTTTCTTTTGCTATGAAGATGACACACTTCGGTTATTATTCAAAACGTGATATATGACGGAATGACGCTACCAAACCTCTATTTTGCTCTAAATCAACATCACTTCTCAAAAATCCAACCATGAATACACGCAAGTCGGAAACTTTGAATAAGGGGTGCAAAAGCGTCTTAGGTAGTGTTTGGGAACATGTATTTCATTTCAAATTATGGAATTGAAATTAGGAATTCTAAATTATTCATTTCAAATTCAAATTCAAATTCCTTGTTTGGCAAATACCGGAATTTCCAATTTCCGAATTTCAAATTCTACTATCTGTTTGGGAAACCACGAAATTTCAATTCCGGAGTTTCAAATTTTACTATCTGTTTGGGAAACCACGAAATTTAAATCCTGGAATTTCAAATTCTACAATCTGTTTGGGAAACAACGGAATTTCAATTCTGAAATTTCAAATTCTAAGAAGTGTTTGGCACGCAAGTGGAATTTGAACTCCAAAAGTTAACGTTTCTAGTTTAGTACAACTTTTCATTTGACAAAAAAAACGATTATCTAACTACTCAAGGCACAATAAAATCCAATCCAACTTCTCATTTTCTGGAAGACGCTTGAGCATGTCGAAATCTTCAACTGTACCGCCAATGAACCTCTTCACAGCCCTCAGAATTTGATGTCGAGTGATACCAAGAACATTAGAAACAACCTCATACACCTTAGTCGAAGTAGGTCTTGGGGGATCTTTTGCTTTTAGGTAGTCTTTGAATGACTCGGCAAAGCTACTAACCGCATCTGCCAGACGATCCCTTTTCAGTCTCTTGTTGGACTCTCCTGAAGGTGTCTCAGAAGTGCTACCCCCTTCATTTTCCGCCTCCATAGCTGATGCGGACTCCTCATGTTGCTCCGCACCATCGCCCACCGCTCTATCCACAGCCACTAGCGTGCATATATGATCCCAATTGTCAATTTGCTTGTTTTGGTAAGCAGAGGCACTAGGATTGTCCTGTTTATAAAACAATAATTATCAATATTACAAAAATGAAAAAAAAAACTTGCTAATCTTTTGACTTGTCTCAACATATTCTTTCTGAGATAAGTCAAATAGATTGAACACTCTCCAAAGTACTAATGGTAAAAAAAATATGAAATCAGATTAAGAACACTAGTCATCACTGTCTCAATAGAAATATAATTCATCAAGCAATAATAGAACAGGCAAATTATCAAAGAATCAGTCCTTGTATGGAAGGAAAGGGTAACTCTTGAAAACTTTGACCCAAGTAATTTTCATATTCCCTTGTAAAGGGCATGGCTAACAGATACCAAATCTTATTTAATATATATCATTATCATTGTTGAAAGGTTTAACAACTATCACATTATATCTGTGAACCAGCAAGGTTTAGACACTTCACTTCTCTTTAAGTATGTACATCTTTACAATCCAATATGAGTACCAGCAATTAAAAACTTTGAATAAGGCCAAATAAGCTATCAGACCGAAAACCAACGTGGCAACTATCACATACTAAATACCACAATATTCCCACATTCTTCCCTAAAACAGCACAGTTCCATCTTGTTACCAAACTTAGCATCCTTACACTAGCAAAGCAGCTTACAATTAAACTCATTCAATTCATTACTTGAAGAAGGTCTACCATATAGTAAAATGAAAATTGTTGATCATGATGATGGGTGTGGGAATTAACAGTGATGCTGCTGAATTTGTTATTACATACCTTACAATACTCCTGCCATGCCACAAGATCTTCGACTCGGATCTTAATCATCTTCCTTTCATCGTCCCATATGGATTTAGTGTAATCACGGATTTCAGTGATTGTCGCATAATGTTTCTTCTAAACTTTAATCCTATTCTTGACATGATCCACCGTAACATGCAAACCCAAATCCAATATGAAAAAAAATTGTATTAATAAAAGTTGTATTTAAAAAAATAAAATAATCCAGAACCGGCACTGAACCAGCCCTAAACCGAAACTAAATTTAGCCCAGAACCAACCCAGACCCTAGCAGTGAACAGTCTTGAACCGCCTTCGAATCGGTTCAGGTTCAGAAAAACATAACCCTGACCCAGCCCTGAACCGGCCCGAGGTAGTATTAAGGCTGGGTAAGGGCCAATTTTTTGTGAACCGACCCGTATATAACCCAACACTGAACCGGCACAACCCGGCCCGTGGCCACCTCTACTCAGAGTCGAATCAGGAGCAAAGTTGTGTTAGAATTGTATGGTGTGATTTGAATTTATGAGATTTAAGTTGGAAATCAGGAAGTTTGTTGGAATTATGTTAATATGATTTAATCCTTTTATTTTGGATTTTCGTTCGAATGACATTGTAATTGAAGTCTTCTATAAAAGATTTATTTGTGGACCCATAATCCAGAGGTCCAAGACCATATATATATATATATATATAATTCTGCTGCGAGTTTCAACTAAATTATAATTAATTATTGTGCAATTAGATGTGAATCGAGGTGTGGTTGCCAAGCGTGTTAAAGTAGCAACTTGTGAAGGTTGGCGCGGTTACAAATGGTATCAAAACCGTAATATTTTTGGGAATGCACTTATCTTCATATCAGATCATTGGGGGTGAAATAGGTTCATTGATTAGCTAAATTTAGGACTTAAAATTAACTCAACAAAGAGCGTTTATGTGTCTAAAATATGTACGTTTATGATCCGATGTGTAATTATATGCTTGTATAACTGCTTAATCAGAGTGTGCATTGGATGCATGGTTAAAGTTAGTCAATTAAGCGTTTATATGCAAGTTTCGAGGATGAAACTTATGTGAGCTACTAAGTGCTATAGAAGATAATACGGTATTTAACTATGTTAGTCAAAACTTAAAAGCAGTGAGGATGGTTAATGAAAATAATGAAGTGATATTATATTATACTTCCTCCGTTTTTTTTAGTTGTAACAATTGAATATTTTACCTCTCACAAATAATCTCAATTGTTGCAGCTAAAAAAACGGAGGAAGTAGATGTATTATGGTATAAGGTTAAAGGTTCAAGAAAGAGGATTAAGATTAAAGCACAATTAGCCAAATGAAAACCATGAAACGTGAGATTTAATAGTTAAGCTAAACATAAGTAAGGAAATAGAATGGGGCCACATTGGAGTAAATGTATATAACTGTTTTGGTTAATGGTGTTTAGTTATGGAGAGAAAATATTTGAGCGTTGGTAGATACTATGTACGTGTCTTTTTGTTTGTCCTACTTTTTATTTTTGTTCGTTTTTTTTTATATTTGTCCTAATTTTTCATCTTTCCTTCTTATACTTCCTCCGTTTCTTTTTAATTGCAACAAACTCAAGTGGGTGGACTCATTAGCAAAATTTTGGTGTGACTGTAAAAGTGATGGAGAGAGAAAGTGGGGAATATGATAAAGAGATAGATAGAAAGAAGTGACGTGTAGAAAAGGAAAGAAAACATTTGTTGCAATTAATTTGATATTTCCATTTTTGGCAATTGTTGCAATTAAAAAGAAACGGAGGAGGTATTATCTATCTACTTCTATTTTTATCACTTTTTGATACCACATATAGCTTACAATTTTCTCTCATCTACTCCAATCAGTACATCTACTATAAAATAAGTAGACTCCTTAATTGTTATCCTTATCCACATGTTTATTATATCGTCTTCCTTGGCATTTGAAGCTAAAGTAAACGATACCAATATAAGGAAATGAAAGGAGTATTTCATATACTTCCTCCGTTTCGCAATGCTCGCAACGTTTCTTATCTACACGTTATTCAATACAATACTTAACCTTAGTATATCTAATTATTGACAAGTAAAAATATAAAAAGTTGATACTTGATATTATGCAGCTTGTCTTGCAAGAGACTGCCTAATTTTAACATTAAAATTAGGCAGGCCCAAATTCAGGCCCAATAAACAACTCACTCGTAGTAACTTTGTTTCAATTATTGACCATTATATGTCAATTGGTGACCATTATATGTCGAATAGTTACCATTATATGCCAAATATCAATATGGGATTGTTAAAGAATAAATTTGTTTACTATGTTAATAAATTACTATTATTTCATTTAGTCACTAGTTGAATCTATTTGGTGCCTAATTCTATCCATTTAGTATTTTAATTGTCTCCCATTGAAATATCATAGGTTATATTAACCTACGTCAATAAGAAACTAATTTAATTTATTAAGTCACTAGGTTAATCTATTTAGAGCCCAATTTAAATTCACATTAGATAAAATTCAACTTGATAGTAAAAACATATTGTTGAACAACTAATAAATGATAAGTAGTTCCTAATTTAATCCATTTCAACACCACTTTAATCAATTTTTGGAGTACTTTAACTTAATAACAAATTTAAAATAATATAGAATAAATTAACATTATTGCCTGTAATAACATGCAACCAGCTCCCCTTTTCACATGATTTAACTAGAAATAAAGCAGCAATCTTTCTATTAGAAAGAGCAAATTCCACCAAATTCTCTAGTAGCAATACCAAATAACAACAAAATTTACCACATATCAGCATAAATGTTAAATGTACCACACATATCAAGTTACCAGCTTCAATTAGAGTAATACAAACAAAAAAAGAAGCTTATAACACGAAGCAACAATTCGCCTTGATATAATTGAATGTACTCCATCAATTTTGTGGCACTAAACACGAAGCAACAAGAAATTGAATCAAAATTAGAAATTATATTTCAAAAATCTCTGGTTGAATAACGCCAGATGTGATCGAGAAGTTTCAGATCAAATATATAAATTTTCTTTTAAATAGATAGGTCCAGCAGTTGCAGTTATTGATCGTGTTGTTGGCGCCATTGCTGTTGCTCGTGCTCTTCTCAGGGAGAAAAATGAAGCAGGGGAACGGAAGAGAGAGCCAAAGATGGAGTTCCGGCACAATTCTGAAGCCGCCGTTGATGAAGAATCTGAACGAGGAAGGAAGAGAGAGACAAAGGGGAAAGGGGAGTTTTTGTGAAATGGGCTTAGGCTGCCTAATTATAATGTTATAATTAGGCAGTCTTTCTGAATAATTTGTGAATATTATGAAAGTATGCATTAAATAAGACCCTAATTGACCTTTTTTTATCTACTTAAAAGAAAAATCAATTGGTAGATCCTGCACACGGAACTATGGTGAGCACCATGCGCACGATGAACATTACCCACTGTCCAATGAACATCACCCAATGAATATACCTAATGAACAATGAGCGTCACCAAATGAGCATCAGTTGAACATCATCCAATGAACATCAATGAGCATCAGTTGCACATCATCCAATGAACGTCACCATGAATGTCACCCAATGAACATCACTTTGTGTTAAAAGAACACTAAGTTTACACACAAAGAACAATAATCAGTTCTCCAATGAACAAGACTCCAAAATTGATTTGACATAAAAATTTAAAATATCAACCAATGAACATCAGTTTATGTTAAAAAAACATTAAGTTCACTCAAATGAACAATAAAGTAAATCAAAAGAACCAACTGGTGTTGATTGTTCATTAGGTGGATCATTGGGTAATGTTCATTGGGTGATGTCCAAGTAATGTTCATTGGGTGATGTTCATTGGGTAATGTTCATTGGATGATGTTCATTGGGTGATGTTCATTGTTCACTGACTGATGTTCATTTGACTGACGCGTTTTGAGTTATGCGCATGTTGCTCTTCATAATTCTGTGTGTAAAATAGAATTTGCGTTTGAGCATAGATACTAATCTAAAACCCTAGTGAGAAACACAGGGGAAAATACACAAACAAACAATCAACAATAATTTGATAATGGACAAACTAAATTTCACAAATTTAGGATCAAAACAACTAATACAAAGTTTCAAACAACATCACTCACTCCAATACTTCTCATCAGCATCTTTACCATCATCCTCCCCATTCTCCAAACTCATCTTAAACCTCTTAACATCTTCAACCACAGCATTCCTAAACACAACAATATCCACTGCACCAGACACCATATGATACCCACGTGACTTCAACTCCAACGGACTATCATGCGGCATTGCAAACCCACACAAGTAGGCCCCACCACCATCACCATTTTTCCCACTTCCCATTTTACCCTCCAAAACAACCTTCTCCGCTTTCCTCAACTTCTCCCTAACCTTCTTATTCCCTGGGTCCCACAAACACCCCATACTCGCACTCAAATCCAACGGTCCCATTTGTATACAATCCACCCCATCAACGGCTGCGATCTTCTCAACTTTCTCAATCGCTTCCTCGCATTCCACCTGGCACATGATTAGTAAATCTTCCTCGCAAATACCTAAATACCCCGCGTCGATACCGTACCCGGAAGCCCGCACAATCGGATGGGCTGCCCCACGGACTCCATTGGGCGGGTAACGACAATACGATACAGCCTTTTGGGCCTCTTTAGGGGTTTCAATCATGGGGAACATGATGCCCTGTGGGCCCAAATCTAGGGCTTTTTTGGCCCATGCGGCTGTGGTTTCCGGTAAGCGGAGAATGGCTGGAGTTGAGGTGGCGGCGAGAGCGCGGAGGCAAGAGAGGGATTCGGGGATGGAGCCGTAGCCGTGCTCCATGTCGATGACGACGAAATCGTAGCCGGAAAGACCGGCGATTTCGGCGAGGGTGGGAGAGAATGAGCAGAGGAAGAGTCCGTATAGGGTTTCTCCATTTTTGAGGCGGGTTTTTAGGGTTTCGGGTTTGATGGTGTCGGTCGATGTGGTGGAGACGGCGGAGGGTGTGGTGAGGGTTCGGGCTCGGGCTAGGGCTAGGGTTATGGGGTTGGGAATGGGGGTGGTTTGGGAGGTGATTGAGGAATGGATTGGGGAGAATGTGGTGGGTTGGAGGGGAAGGGATTTGGAAATAGAGGGGTGGAGAATTAGGAGAGATGAAGAATTAGGGGAAATTATGGTCGACATTTTGGGTAATTGCAGTTTGAGAAACTCAGGAGAGTGTAGTATAGTGGACAGTGGAGTAGACGAGGTACGAGTGGACTGAGAAAGTGATTTAAGTTGCAGTTTTGGAATTGGTGTTCATGTCCTCGCGAGACTGCGAGAGTATAAAGTGAAGTTATTCTGAGAAGGGAGGGGATGGGAAAGGAAAGTTCACGAAACAGATCGGAGAAAGTATTTTGGGAAATTCCCAATGGTATGCCTGTGTTTTTGGAAATTCCCAATGTTATACCTAATTTTTTTTTAATTTTAATGGTATACCTAAACTAATAGCAAGTTCCCAAATGTGACATTATTAACTAAAATCGTTAAAATTTAACATCAAGCCACCTTATAACCACCACAACCACTCCTAACCACCGCAAGCCGCCACCGATAAACTGATTTTTATTTCCAAAACTGATTTTTAATTGCAAAAACATACTTCCATCTCTCTCGATCTTCAATACCCAATTATCCAGTTTCACTCACCACCCATCACCCATCAGTGCCAACGTTAATCTTCACCACCCACCATTACCAAATACTAACTTCCATGTTCCATCTTCATCACCACCACCACCTACTTCCAACTTCATCATCCACCACCATCTTCTCTCTCCTAAACTTCCACCATCACGCACCACATTCTACTCTTCATCTCCATCACCCACCACCACCGTCACCCATGACGACCTTCGCTCTCACGGACTTCCATTCTTTTCGCACCCCCAACTTCGATCATCCTCAATTTCCACCAATGCTAGGTTTTCGCCGGATGTTTTCGATTGTGGGTTTCGGTGGTGTTGGTGGTGGAATATTGTGGTTTTCGTGGTGAGTTTCTAGTTAAATGGTGGTCATGGCAGGATTTCAGTTTTGTTGGTGTCTTGGTAGTGGTGGCTTCGTTTTGTTGGTGGTGGTTGTATGTGGCGGTAGTTGGTGGCATTATGGAGGGTAATTGTATGTGGCGGTAGTTGATTAATGGAGATTGAAGATCAATGGAGGTTGGAAAATGGAATATTGGGTTGTTTTGCAGTTTAGGGGTGGTTTGGTGGTGGAGGTGGTTTAGTGATGGCCGGCGGTGCTAGGTGGATCAGGGATAGATTGGGGGTGGGTTTTTTTATTTGATGGAATATTCTGTTACTTAACGGAATATTCCATCCATAATGCCACATTTGGGAACTTGGCATTAGTTTAGGTATACCATTGAGATTAAAATAAATTTAGGTATACCATTGGGAATTCCCAAAAGCACAGGCATACCATTGGGAATTTCCCAAGTATTTTTGTAATTTTTCTTTTTACTAGAGGTGAGACATAGAGTTGCAATAGGTCCATGGTGGACACGCACGTACATAGAGGAAGGTGCGCCCACCTTAAACGCAACCCAAAAACAACAAAACGCAGACAAACTCTCTAATCTGTGACACGGAATGAACAATGGTTCATTTCCAATGAACAATCGTTTATTTCCAATGAACAATCAAAATCGAAAATTTTACCCCTTTTCTCTCTCTTCTGACAGAATTTTCCATTTCCTTTATTATCTCTTTCTTTCATTTTGATTCAAAATTCAAATTCATTTGCCAAAAACTTTCCCTCTCTTCCATTTCTCTCCTTCATTTTCTCTCTAAAATTTCTCCATCTTCTTCCCAAAAACTCATTCAATTCACCATTTTCATCCAAATTTCAAGCCAAATTCAACTCAAATTCAATACATCCAACTTATATTTATAAAAAAAACCACACATATTCGTCATTTTCACTCAAAATTTTGAATTTTAACCCTAAAAATCATTTCAAATTTCAAACTAAACCCATGAAAGTGTAAACTCATACAACAACAAAGCAATTTCGAATGGTGACACTTTGTGTGTGAATGATAATGTAGTTTTTGAGTTTTTTTTTTCATAGCTCTAAAGTTTGTTTGAATTACTATAACATTACATTCTTTGGAATTGCATATTTG
Organism: Patellifolia procumbens; assembly: GCA_947645195.1. Classification (NCBI taxonomy): domain Eukaryota; kingdom Viridiplantae; phylum Streptophyta; class Magnoliopsida; order Caryophyllales; family Amaranthaceae; genus Patellifolia; species Patellifolia procumbens. The sequence goes on from CANSGD010000972.1 coordinate 4,555,025, forward strand.
GTAAGTTCATTTTGTTTGAAGAATGTTTATTTTATTTCAATAATGTTCATTTTGTTTAAATGAATGTACTATAAATGTTTGAATGTCTGTATGGATTATGCTGCAACCAAGGAAATGTATGTGCAACAAAGTTTATTAATTTATTTTAATGGTTCACTAGTTTTTCCCTATTATTCACTAGTTTTTTCCCTATTGTTCACTAGTTATATTTTGTAGTTCAATAATTTCTTTTCATTGTTGATCAATTGTTCACCCTTTTTATTCACTTGTACATTCGTGTTATTCAATTGTTCATTTGATCATATCGTACTATTCAATTGTTTGATCCCATTATTCATTAAATTCACTCGATTATTCATTTGGTCATATCATTTTATTTTACCCAATTGTTTATTCATTTAATTATCATTTTCATTGTTCACTTGTTCTTAATTGTTCTTTATTGTTCACTAGTTATTGTATATTTTTCAATAATTATAATCTTTTGTTTGTTCAATTACCTATATTGTTCATTTATTTTATTCAATTGTTTACTTTATTTAGTTATTCATTTCATTCAATTGTTTATTTATTTCATTTAATTGTTCATTCATTTTGTTCAATAGTTCATTCTTATTTATTCAATTGTACACTCATGTTATTTAACTATTCATTTGTTCATTTCAATTATTCAATTGTTCATTAAATTCACTCAATTGTTCATTTGATCATTTCATTTAATTCAGTTGTTCATTCCTATTATCACTAGGACTTCCCTATTGTTCATTGTTCATTAGTTTTTATCTGTTATTCATTGTTAACTATTTCTTTTAATTTCTACCGTTCAATATTTTTCATCATTTATTCATTGTTTATACTATTGTTCACCTACCTATATTATTCAATTGTTCATTTTTTATTCAATTGTAGACTCATGTTATTTAATTATTCATTTAATCATATCATATTATTCAATTGTTCATTAAATTCACTTAGTTATTCATTTGATCATTTCATTTAATTCAATTATTCATTCATTTAATTCAATTGTTGTTCATTCCTATTGTTCACTAGGACTTTTCAGTTTTTCATTGTTCACTATTTCTTACGTGTTATTCATTGTTAACTATTATTTTCTACTGTTCAATATTATTCATTATTTGTTCAATTGGTTACTGTATTGTTCATCTACCTATATTGTTCATTAATTTTGTTTAGTTGTTCATTCTTTGTAACAATGTTCATTCATTTTATTTAATATTTTACTAGTACTTCACTGTTGTTCATTACTGCTTTCTCGTTGTTCATTTTCAGTAGCTCATTTTTATTGATCATTCATTTTATTCAATTGTACATTAATTTTTGAACTAATATTCATTCTTTGTCATATAATATTCATTGTCCACTTCGTGAATGTGCAGAAGTAATAAAATAAATACACCACCTGCTACAACCAAACCCCACACACCAACCAATACCACTACTGATGGCAAAATCGAACCACAGAGATCAAAACCCTAAAACCTGTTGTGAAGAGCAACCCCCTGACTCAAAAGACCAAAACCCTACTGTGAATTCACATACCGTTGGATGTGGAGATAGAGGAAGCGCGGTCCAGCGTGAGGATAGGAGGTGATCAAGACAAATCCCATAATACAAGGGAGACGTTAGGGCTTCTTAGCGGCCGTTTCTTTAGTTAGTTCGATAGTATAAATATTGTAAAGACGTCATTTGTATATTTTACAGCATTTTATGCTAAGCATGTACTCGTTCTTCGGAATCAATAAGAATATTTGGTTATTATTTATTTTCGTATTGTTCTTAAATCATTTCTCACCGTTTTTATTCAATTCATCGTAATTGACGTTATTGAATCGTCAGGTCAAAAAGGAATAACAATTATAGATAAATGAACAAATGATTATTACATGTCAAATCAACAAATACTAATCTAGATATATACTTATAGATAAATAAACATCAAATCAGGAATTATGAACAGTGATATTCATCTAATGAACATTTAAGCAAACACAATGAACTTTTTTACTAGCTATATGAATAATTGAGCAATCATCATGAATATCGATAATAAGTACTTAAAATATTATCAATATCAAAGTTAATTGATAATAATAATACATGAAAATTAGAGCAGACATAATGAACATGTATAGTAATAAGATGAACATTATATAGCAATTGACAACACAAAATAAAGGTCGCAATTCTGAACATTAGATCAAACACAATGAACTTGTGTACCAAGTAGATGAACCATTAAACAAACATAGTGAACATTGACAATAAGTACTTGAAATTTATCAATACCAAAGTTAATTAATAACAATTCATGAACATTAGAGCAGCCACAATGAAAGTGTGTGCTTATAAGATGACCAATGCATCATACATAATGAACTTTGATAATAAGTATTTAAACATTAACAATATAAAATTTCATTGATAGTAATTGACAATACAAAATTTCATTGATGACAATCCATATCAAACAAAATGAACTTTTGTACCAAGTAGATGAACTTTTGAACAATCATAATAAACATTAATGATAAGTAGTTAAACATTATCAATACAAAAGTTCATTGATAACAATACATCAACAGTAGAGCAGACACAATGAACATGTGTACTAATAAGATAAATAATAGATCATACATAATGAATTTTAACAATAACTACGTAAACATTAACAATAGAGAATTTCATTGATAACAATACATCTCATTTGTCATTTTCATAAATTAAGTAAAGAATAGTCACCTATTCATTTTTTGGTTCTTTACAAATATTGTAAATTTTCTTTTTTTATTCTTACAAAATGATGTAAAAATTCCCACTCATATGTTCATTTTAAATTAACTTGTTTATTTATCTACTTATTGTGGAACTCTGTTCCTCATTTATACATAAAATTATATAAGAATAGTAGCCTGTTCGTTTAATATATCCATAGGTTCATCGTATGATAATTAATGTTCATTGGTTATTTGTATAAATGGGCAAAACGAAATTTCAGTTGTTTCTCATTCATGTACATTAGTCATAGGCAAAACAATTTCCTAGCAATACTAAATGTAGTTTGTATTTTTCCCATGTATATTTATTTTCAACAGGTGTTCATTCCGTGTCAAACATAAGGAGAATGTTGATTTGTGCTTTGTTTTTGTTTTTTTCTTCTCTAATGTTCATTTATTCAGGCTGATGTTCATTCCGTGTCAGACACAATCTGGGCTATTTTTTCTTGCTGCGTTTTGTTCTGTTGTTGTTGCGTTTTACTTGGGCGCACCTACCTCTCTGTAGGTGCGCGTCCAAGATGGAAATTGCCATAGAGTTGACAACCTTAATCATCTTCTTGAGTGAACTATAACGGCTTCGAGATTTAATATACTTCCTTCGTAATGAAAAGAATGCATTTTTAATTATTTTAAATCGTAATATAATAAATGTAACAAAGTCAAACTATTCTATCGTAGTAAAGTATTTGGTGTGAAATTGCAAGAACATTAAAACTTGATTTTATCCTCTTAAAATGTCATTACAAACTAAACAATGTTATTTAGAGAGGAAAAGTTGTAAGAAACCACCTATTAAAATCAAGATTTTACGAAAAATCACATTTTAAAATAGTTTTTACTATTAAAAAAAACTTAAATAAATGTCATTTAAAGAAAAAATTGCAAGAAACCACCTATTAAAAGTTTAAAACAAAGATTTTACAAAAAACTACCTTTAAAACAGTTTTTACGATAAAAACCTCAAACAAGAATTTATTTGTAAAAGGAAATCTTAAGTATTAACCTACCTTTTTTTTATAAAAGCAAACATAAAAACAAGAGTTGAACTAAATTAAATTGAAAGCGAATTAGGAACCGGAGAGAACAGCCCCCAAGTATGTTACTTCCTCTGTTTCAAAAAAAATGACTACACTTCTTCTTTTGCGGACTTCTAGCCTTAGGCTCTTTTTGTTGAGAGATTGTGAGATAAGATATGTGGTACAAGAGATTGATAGAAAAAGTTATCAAAAAAAGAAAAAAAAATATAATCATTAATTTAAAACTTTGTAAAATGAAAAGGGTATTTCTTTTTTTTGGAACGGAGGAAGTAGATAGGATTACAGGATAGGAGCCTAGGAGGGAGACAGGGAGTAGAGCAGAAAGAAGAGAGTGGACACAGGCCACATCCTAAAATCCCAAATCTGGACGCCGGAAGCTAACCGGAGAGCCTACACAGCAGACATCAATCATCCACAAAAACAGAGGATAAAAGCAAAGTCGGATGGCGTTGCCTGGAGCTCTAGACCCAAATCTCAATTTCTCACTCCTACCCAAAACTTCACTTCACCATTCCTGGCGAATTCTACCCAGCATAACCCAAAGCTTAAGTAGATGTCCTCCACCTAAGTCGATGTTTGCGGTGGTTAAATGCAGCTCCACCTCCGACAACCAGGAGGCAAGCGGAAGCGGCAGCGGCAACGGCAGCTTGAAGAACACCTTATCTAATATTGTGGATAAAAGAGTGGAAGAATTGTTGGGTAAAGAAGAAAATAGGGATATGTTAGATAAGCTTAATAAGGCTTCTGAAAGAGTACAACTTGCTAGGAAAGAACTTGCTGATATTCAAAGACAAGAGCTTGAAGCCCAACAAATGAGGAAATACATTGATGAACTCGAAACCAGGGCATCTGAGGTCTATCTCTTACTATCTATTTACTGCTCTCTCTTTTTTTCTGCATTATTACGGCCTGTTCTCTTCATCTGAACTGAACTGAACTAAATTAAACAGAAAGGAATAGTGATATGTGGAGGTAAAAGTACTTAGAGCTTACCTGAGCTGAAAATAAGCTGGAGAGTACATGCCCTTGGTTGTTGATTGATCAGCTAATCACTAGCCTGGTTTAGACGAAAATATGGGGTTTATGGGCTTTAGAGAACTTTATGCTATGTGTTAGTTGTTAGTTAATGATGCGACATGAATTACTGATTAGCATAACAGGCATTACTGATGATGTATGAATAGAGTTATTTGTACAAATGTTAATGCATATATGGAGTTATCAACAAACATAGACATAATGTTTTCCAATATGACCAACCTTTGACGGGCTGTATAAGATGTCTTAGTTGGGAACTCCATAACTTGATCTACTTCAAACAGTACGAGGAAAGTTTCTGGCTTGCCTTTCTCTGCCCCTTATCAATGTTGCAACCATTATGTATGCCCGTGGAACTGCAAGTATCTCAGGGTTTTCCAGATTAAATCAGAGAATTCTAAAGATAATGCTTGTGAGATTGAAAAAAATTGCCTATATATAAAATGGGGTTATCATCATCAATCAGACTCTTCAGATAGGATACATATATGGTGAGTCTTCTTGATATTTTTTGCTCTTGAACACTTTTAGTTCTTATAAGCTTCTCTGTTGAATCGGTTTAGGATACCTAATTGTAAGTTGTAACGATACTTTAGTTGAAAAGATGAATAGTGGAAATCTTGAGATGCCTACTTTATACTACTTGTCAATTGCTAAATTGAGCCGTTATAATTAGAGCAGCATTTAAGTAATCCTGATGAAGTCTGTAGACTTGGTGACACTATAATTATTTAAGATTGCAGAATGCCAGAAGGAAGTATTAGAAGCAAGGGCAATGGTTGAAGAAGCTGAAAAGTCTTTATCCAACAGTATGGAAAAGAAGGGTGAGATCAGCCGGGAAGAAGAGAGGTGGGAATCAGTGAAGGCTGCTTCAATTGCTGCCTTGGTAGGGACTCTCGCTGCTGCTCCCATTTATCTCACGAAGGTGACAAGCAGTACTGAGTTGTTGCTTCAATTAGGAGTCACCTTTGCCAGTTGTGCATTGTTCGGTGTCACTTTTCGGTATGCAGTCAGAAGAGACTTGGACGATAGTCATCTTAAAACAGGGGCATCTGCAGCTTTTGCCGTTGTAAAAGGTAATTTTACTTGGTCGTTGCTAGAATATGTCTAAGTAGCAAACTGTGTGTAGCAAACAAGAGAGAAGAAATGGGATGGGGCCAATTTATGAATATTATCTAGAAGTAACAAACAGTTTGCGGCCTTTCTCTTGGTATGTGCAATAGCAAGGCTATCATACTGACAAATCTCTTACCTTTTATGCCAGGTCTTGCTACATTGAGTGGAGGATCTCCTCTGGAATTGAACTCAGCAAGTTTCCAATCGCATGCTGTGGATGGGGCATTCTTTGTGCTCCAGGATCTCTTTATATTCACCTTTGCTGCTGTTAGTTTGGATTTCTGCTTTAAATCAAGGTTTGTAAGTCCATTTCCTATCAAAAAAAAGCAAGTTTGAGGACACAAATTAAATGAGTTGGCGTTGATTCATACTTCGTGCTACCTGTAAGTACATTGTTTGCAGAGGCTGTTACTGGCAACAAAAGTACTAATCATCAATTATCGCCCTGTAAATCTTCAAAACTCTCAACTATTTGGATGTTGATGTATGCATCATCAAGACTTGTAGCATGTGTTGAAGAAATTCATGAATGGCAGCTTTTTACACATTGGTATGTATATACGTTGTTTAGCGCGTTCAGATAGCAGAGGGACATTGTTGAAATTATTAGATTATGAAAACTAAACATATTCCAACAACCACAACACAAAGTAATCAGAGGTGGCAAAGACGCAAAGTACTTGAACCTGTAAAATCTATATGTCCTGCTGTGACAGAGGGCTTGAAACTGAGACAGCAAACTTGATCATGAGATTGTTATTTACAGTCAAATTAAATTCAACAAAGAGAAAAAATAAATAAAAGATGGGTTCATACTCTACATCATGGACGAGAACACAAAGACCCAACTTACAACTTATCCTCGATACTCTAAGAGCATAGTAATAAGTAAAAACATCCTTATTGATATAACAGCTAAAAGCCAAATTTCAAGTGAAGTTCTACTTTTTCCTACCGAAATGTGACTACAACATCCTAACAACACGCTTACAAAAAAAGAAAATGCCATAGATCTGTTCTCTATAACCTATTTCTTGATTGTAGCAGACCTGAGAAGTTCTTGACGTATATGAGCCTATGCGGAAGAAGTCATTGTAGTATATGTAAATATCAATTTCTTCCTTAGTGTTGCGTTCCATCATCTGGACCACTGTCTTCTTCCAAATTTTCCAAATCTTGGGAAGGCTTTCTTGGAATTCTCCATTTTCTAATCTCATCTCTTGACTGCTTCCCCAAAGGCAGCTTCAGGGTTCCTTGTCTTTTCCCCTAGAATAAATGTCAAAAGTCAGAACACCCATAAAGCAAATAAAAAACTGGTGGGAGTGGAGAATGAGAAAGCTAGCAGCTACCTCCTTGTGCAGTTCTTCTACATGCTCATGACTATGTTTCTTAACCAAACCAAGACGCTTTGCAGCCTCATCGAAGAATTTAAAACCGTCAAGATCACCACTTCTAATACTTGCTTCTAGCTGCCAAAGGAAATATAAATTCACATCAAAGAATTAACAGACTAGTGTAGCAGCACAGAAACCGCTCTTCAGTTTGGAACTAATATACAGGACAGTTCTACAGCACCATCAAAACGCAGGTGAAGAATTTAGATGTAAAATTCTCAAACGCAAGATGTTGGTAAGTAGTTGTCATAGTAAAGGACGCTATACAAGGCTTGTTAACTAAAGTAACCAGGTCAACATATTTTTTCGGTCCCAAAGAAAATACGTTTTGCCTGGTTACCTTAGTTAACAAGCCTTGTATAGCCTCCTATTAAAAGGTAAATATATTAGCACCTGTATATGGATAACGCATAGAACAATGCTTGCAATTGGCAGCCAACTCTCTTCTGGAGATATTGACAGATTAGTCCTGTTAATTGTCAAGAAAAAGAAAATTGTGCATCAGGAGCCGTGGACAATAGAATTATATAAAAATTTCACAAGCAAGAAAAGTTGGCAGTCACAAAACTATAATCTCGGTCTATAATAAAGAGAAGTATAAAGAAATTTCGGTCCCTGTACTGACTGCCCTCAATGCTTTGCACATATGTGTAGTACAAACTTTAAATCTGAACAAAAGAACTGAATTAGAATAAGTTGAATGTTTAATCGACAAGAGATCTGTGTATATATCATCAGATCTAGAAATCAGTCTGATTTTACCACAGTCCTACTTCATTCTATGAGTATAGGTAATTCACACAAGTACCATATGCTTTTGTGGTATAACTGTTTCAGGGCGTACAAAAGGAGAATCCTTTTGCTTCCCCACAATTACCATAAAACGTCGAGTAAACTCATCAAAATGCGAGCCAATAACACTCACAATAAGCCATCCAATCGCTCATGGGATGACAGGACAGTCAAGAAAATTTGAACCAAACAAATCATTTGAGCTAATGTTTTTCGGGAGCAAAACTTTAGAGATCTCAAAACACTGGTTTTCAGGGAAAGTGTTTTTCTCCCAACCAAACGGAGCCTTATAAATTATAAGGAGAACCTAAGCAAAAGTGTTAAAAGATTTAAGATTGACATCCTTTGCTGCTCCGACTCTTAATAGTCTATTACTACTCATAACAGTGTCTAATGTCTATTGATCACTCCACCAACTAGGGGCAAAACCAGACTTGGTGGAGGATGAGAGCTGGTCTAATAAAAATTACAATTCACTAGAATATATACCTAGCCTTCCTTTAATTTACGCCTTCTATATAATAGGTAAAATTGGGCTTCGAGCAGAGGCCATGGCCCTCTTAGGCCCCAACTATGCCTCGCCCCTGCGCCAACTCAATGGCCTTTCAATATTCATGGTAGAGGGTATTGGACAAGCTGACAACGGAGAGTTTATCATACTCCTCATCAAAAGCATGATCAAGTAACCATATCTTACAAATTCAATAAGAAGAAATTAACGCAACGAAAGAAAAGCTCAAACCCTAGTCAAATTCCAATACCTAGATATAGAAATTAAATAGCAATAAAAACAGCAACAAACCTGAGGTAAGGAGCCAAATACACAATCGAATACACAGCATAACGTCGTTTGCCCGTATCCATCAATGCGAAAACCCAGCTCTATTTCAACATTTTAATTAACAATTTCACATCATGATCAAAGAAATAAAGTTCTTTTTTATAAACATCTCAATAATAATGATGGTCAAACAAAACAAAAACAAAACTTACCAACCAATTGAAGTAAGGGATTAAACTAACGATGGTCATAATAGCAAATCTAGCATCAGTTGAGCTTATTGTAACATCATCATCCTCCGATGAAGAACCACCACCGGTGTCAGAAAATATGAAAGAGTTTAACATACACGCGCCGATGGCAATCGCAAAGGGCGCGTCTTGATATAGCTCTGCTCTACATATTCCTGTTCTTCTAAGCTGCACCAGCTTCTTCTTCTTCTTCAGGAAATTGCGAGCATAGGTTGAAGAATGAGTGAGTTTAGGATGGAGAAATAGAGAGGAGAGAGAAAGTGAAGAAGAAGGAGGAGGAGAGAGAGTGAAGATGAGAGGGAGCATTTGCTTCTAACTTTGGAGCTGACTAAATTTGGTGAGGACGGTTTTGTATTCAATCTATTCATATTTCATTTTCGATTGTCGCCGGAGGAAATTATTTATTTGGAACCTATTTTTGCTTTTCTTTTTAATTTACAAAAACAAGTTGATAGGTGAATCTTCCATAATTTTTATTATAGTATAATCGAGTGTATTATACGTATTTTATATTCAAGGCTTTCTTTTTTACTCAAATATACTATTTTCCCATGCTCATAGTATAGCGGGATGTATGATGCATAATCTCTTCTCCTCAATTAAGTTTTGTTTGTGGCGATTAAGGGGAAGGAATCGAGATTTTAAATTCCTACGATTGTAAATTGTAATCCCATATTAATTTGGAGGAATAAATGAATTTAGGGATAGTGAACGAGATTAAAATCCTCCTATCATCCCAAAATAAGATATAAAAGCCTAATAGGGGGGCATGTATTAGAAGTAGAATTGGAAATGGGTTGGAGGTGGATCGGGTAGATCAACTTGCCTCGACCCACTAGTTTTTCATTAGTCACCCAACATTGATCATTCACGGGTGACTCAAGTGGGTCGAGAGATTAAAAGGTTAAAAACAGCGTAGAAACATTGACAAATCTTGTAACAAGAATTAGCATAATATAGATTTTATAAGTCAAACATAATTTTCTTAGTTAAGAATATAGGGAGCGACCATTTAAACATAAGTATAGCATGAGTACTACAAGTCTAAATGTTTAACTAACTGTTAGAAACTCACTAATAAAATGTTGAAAATAATCATTAAAACATCATGCCATGGCTGCCAACAGAATTGGGGTAAATGTTTCGTGAGATATTAGGGTTTTGGTATTTAAATCATTAGAGAAAATTTTCATTTTTTTATTAATTTAATAGATGGGTGGATGAATCAGGTGATAGGCTGGAGTAACCTTAACCCATCTCCGACCTGACCCACTCGCCATATGTTAAGAACCCGCATTCAAGCGAGTTTCCATCCATTTTTTTGGATCGGGTGGATCGGATCCCCAACGGGTTAAGATGACATTGCCAGCTCTAATTAAAGGTGAAATTAGGATTAGGCAACGAAATAATGCATATTCCCTTAATGAAACGAAATGAGATGGGGGGCTAGTAAATGTATTTAAGTAAAATAATATTATAAACATAACACACCTTATATGAGTCTTTCAATGAGTAGTTGTTAATTTTCAAAGGGGTTTCGTTGAAGGGAATTCGAGCTTGGAATTGGGAATAAAGAGATGTATTTTCATGTTTGTTTTGTGGAATGGAGAATAAGGGTGTGTTCTCTTTAGTTGAGAACAGTTGAGCTCAATTTAATTGAACGAAAGGGGTTGTTGATATATGAGAGTAAAAATATTTGAAAAAGTTGAACTAGATTGAACTAAAAATAAGTTGAGAGAGAACATACATACTCTAAGAAATGAATCATAATAGAGAATATAAGGCATGTATTTCCACTAAATTAATTTGGGGCATGTCTTAATATTTTTGAATTCCACGTCATTTTCCTTCTTTTTTCAAGAATTTGAAAGAATGGAAAAACTCTACATAAAGGTCGTTCTCTATAGTTGCAAAAAAAGGAGTGTCTAAACGTTGTACTAAACTAACTAGACATAACCCTAATTTTTCACTCAACTTGCCTCCTCTTTGTCATACTTCCCCACCCTCCATTCGCTCTGATTAAATGATTAATTTTATGTAATTACCAAATTATTTATATAATTAAATACACTTAATTCCTAATTAAAAGAAAATTAAAGCAAAATTTAGATTAACAATTTTTTGAAGAATTAATTGTTTGAATAAATTGCCAAAAAAATGAAAGTTTCATCACAATATTGTTATTATATAATGTAATTCCAAAGGGTTCAATATTTTTATTCTAAAAAATTTAAAATTCACCCAATAAGTGAAAAACATGTCTCCTCTTGATATGAACATGAAACACGATAACATAAAACACGATTAATCCTAAGACAAGACGAGATGTATAAACGGAGTGTTTAAGCAATATGGTACGGGGACATGGGGTATATTTAATTTTATGTACTAGTTTGTGAGTCCATGTCATATACTAACCAAGTAAGTATTTTGGCCTTAGGGTCACATGGGAAGAATGAAAAGAATTTTTTTATTACATATATTCTGAATTGGATGTGTATTACTTTTTATAAGAACAATTTGTCACCTAGGGGGAACCCGGCCTTTCATCATTCCATTCCTTACCATCTTTCTGTAGCAGCATCCGGAGCAAGAACTGGAAAGATTAGGGCTAATATACTTACGTTTTTGTGAAGTGCAACCATATTTTAAAATTTTTGTCAAAAAATCCACTTATGATATTTCGGCTTGTAAAGTTAGGCCAATTTAGTGAAATCCGACCAAAAATTAATTGATTCAAGCATTGACCAGTCTTTTTCTTTATTCTTTTTCCCCATTTACTTCCTATTTAAGCCCACTTAATTCCCCCAATTTATCTTCATCTTCATCTTCGTAATTGTTCTTTTCCCCAAATTTGCACCAAATTCAAACACCTCCACGATTTGAATCTTAAACTCAGAATTCTTTGAAGAAGAACACAAAGGTAATTGCCCTCATATTTCTCTCTATCTCGTTGTCGCCTCTGTTATTCACTTAATTGATTCAAGTTTGCCATAATTTCCATGGTTGCATTGCTAGGTGAAATGTCACTTGGTATTTGTTGAAGTTGGAGAATGAATCCTTGAAGAATGCAGTGGTCACAAAAAAAGTGAAAATTTTAGTATAAATTTCTTTAAAACTGGTCACGGTAGTTGATTAATGTGAACCACACGTTTGACCACGTCTGCAATGATTATTTTGGCATTTACTTAACTTTCTTTTTTTAATTTGCAAAAAGTCCATACGAAAATTAGTTATCGTCATTTTTAGTTTTTGGACAGCACCATAACATGTTTTAGTCATAACTGTAATTTGGATAGTGAAATTGGACGATATCCAAATCCAGCTATGGTCATAGCCAATACCGATTTCACTGTACATGTCCAAATTATGGCTATAACCAAAACATGTTATGGTCCAAAAAACTGACGACGACTAATGCGATTCAAAGCATAATTTTCGTATATTATGAATTATATCTCTATTATACTTCCTCCGTTTTTATACTCGCATCATTTCTCATTGTGACACTATTCACACATGTCTCTTATAATCAAAGTTGTGACTTATATGTAAGGAAAACTATAGTCATGTGTGATCAAGTTAGATTCGTCTCGATGTGTTGATTATTAATATTCAATTTGCTTAATTTTTTCTTATGTATAACAAAAGATATTTAACGTTCAAATTATACATTGAAATCGTAAAACCTCTCAATGATGCGACTATTAACAAGCGGAGGAAGTATAAGTGAAGAAGTGGGGGGTAGACACCAAAAAGAAAAAAAGGAAAAATAAATAAAATAAATCAATGAGTTTATTAAGTAATTAAGTTTTATTTTCAAATTTACCCATCAGATTTTTAATAAAAGATGTTCAAATCTTCTAACTAAAATATCTAAAAACCTACAAAGTAAAAACAATTAAAAAAAATCGACGATTATATTTTCTTGAGATCTATAGATAGACACCCACTTTGCTATACTTTATATACTTTTGGAATTTTTTATTTTGAGATACATGAGTAATTGATCTCTATTATATAAGTGAAGAGGTGGGGGTGGACACCAAAAAGAAAAAAAGAAAAAATAAAATAATCAATGAGTTTATGAAGTAATTTAGTTTTATTTCCAAATTTAGCCATCAGATTTTTAATAAAAGATGTTCAAAACTTGTAACTAAAATATCTAAAAACTTACAAAGTAAAAACAATTAAAAAATATTAACGATTATATTTTCTTGAGATCTATAAATAGACACCCACTTTGCTATACTTTTATATACTTTTGAAATTTTTTATTTTGAAATACATTAGTAATTAATTGTTCTTGAGTGAAGCCACATTTGATTAAATTGATCATGATAAAGTATTTTAGCATGAGTGAGAAATATGATAAAGTATTTTCAAGTACTTTTGAATTTTTTTCTCATCTGGACAATGAGCAAAAAATACCTTACCGGATACTCCCTCCGTCCCATAATATAAGTCCCAATTCTGTTTTTACGCGGGAATTAAGGTAAATAAAATCTGAGTTTAGTGTGTTAAATAGATTCATTCACATTGGGAATTATAGTTTACTAAATTTTCATTGGAAACATAATTTATTAAATATTCATTGGAAATCATACTTTCTAATCCATCCCTCCCTCTCTTTATATCTACACCTCCATCGCTCAACAACCATCACCAAACTATGATTTCCAAACATTTTCACCCATCACCAGCAAGATCCAAAAACAAAAACAAAAACAATAGCAAAATAAAAATATATAATCGAACAAAAAAATTCAAAAAAAACGCCATTCTTCCCCATAAACGAACAAAAAATCTCAAATCAAACAATTTACAAAACCCAAAATAATTTCTCACTGCTGACAAAACCAAAAAAAAGTCACTTATTTTCCCCAAAAACGAAAAAAAAGAACAAGTTTACAAAATCCTAACTTTAAAAACTCAAATTAAGAGGATGGGAACAAGATCTACAAAATAAATATGATAATTTGGCGTTTAAATAGAAAAATCATACCACTAGATTCGACTCTTCAAAATCTAAAAATGGGGTTTTCTTATCTTTGAAATTGCAACACGGAAACAAAATTTGATGAAAAAGGCCATGACCGTGAAATTGGAACAAAAAATAAAGAGAAGAAAATGAAATTAGTATGATGGCTAACACACATCTGAAGATTGAGAGAGTGAGTTTTTTTTTGTTAATAGAAACAGAAATGGCAGAGAAAGTGATGGGGAAAAATGTAGAAAGGGGAATGCAAAAGGTTTTTTTTGTTAAACGCATAACTCATGGTATAAGAGGCAATGTGAGAATTCATTAAATGCCATTAATTTAAATTAAAAATTAAAAGAAATATAAGTAAAAGATTCCATTATACATTTAATTAGGGATCAGTTTTTCATGGTAATATGAGGATATTTTTAAAATTTTAGTATTTAGTTGAGGGTATTTTAGGCAAAAATAATGGATCAATTTAGAAACAGAACTTATATTTTGGGACACTATAAAAGGAAACAAAACTTACATTATGGGACGGAGTGAGTACTATATAACAAAAGTTGTAGTTGATGGTGGGGAGTAAGGGAGGTTTTAAAGAAAAATGAACCGAATTGAATTTAGCTTGAATATAAAATATGTTGTGTACCTTCACATTATCATGTTACAATAGGCAAAACACACATCGTATGCAAATAAAATTAGGATTTTTTGTTCAAAACCACCTAAAATTTTCACGTTTTTAGAAACTCCCACCTTAATGAATTTTCCTTTCAAATTTTCACCTATCATTCCCAATTTTATTAGAAACTCCCACCACTTAATGGTTTTTGTTAAATTTCGTTAACAAAACCATGAAGTGGGCCCCACATAAGCATTTTATTATTAGTTTACGCTGAAATTGAAGTCAATTTCATCAATTTAAGGGCAAATCCTCGACATATATAGAGCAAATTTGGAACAAATTATAACTATTTGGAAAGAATTGCAACTATTTCAAGTTCCCTTTTGTAAACAAAATGTATATGTGGGACCCACTTAACGGTTTTGTTAATGAAATTTGACAAAAACCGTCAAGTGGTGGGAGTTTTTAATAAAATCGTAAATGGTAGGTGGAATTTAAAAAAAAAAATCATTAAAGTGGGAGTTTCTAAAAACATGAAAAGTTTAGGTGGTAAGATGCGACTATCCATAAAATTATCTATTGTAGGTTATGAAATTTCATAATAAAATTGTTATCGCACGCATCGCGTGCATAGAAATCTAGTTGTTCATGATTGAAGGCGCATTTGATCAAACTGATCATGATAAAATATTTTAGCATGAGTAAGAAATATGATAAAGTATTTTCAAGTACTTTTTGAATTTTTTCTCATTTGGACAATGAGCAAAAAATACCTTACCGGGTACTATATAACAAAAGTTGTAGTTGATGGGGGGGAGTAAGGGATGTTTTCAAAGAAAAATGAGCCAAAATAAAATTAACCTTGAAAACAAAATATGTTGTGTACCTTCACATTTTATCATGTTACAGTAGCCAAAACACACATCGTATGCAAATAAAATTAGGATTTTTTGTTCAAAACCACCTAAAATTTTCACGTTTTTTGAAACTCCCACCTTAAAGGAATTTTCTTTTAAATTTCTAAATATCATTTCCAATTTTATTAGAAACTCCCACCATTTAATGATTTTTGTTAAAATTCGTTAAGAAAACCGTGAAGTGGGCCCCACATATACATTTTATTATTAGTTTACGCTGAAATAGAAGTCAATTTAAGGGCAAATCCTCAATAAATTTAGAGCAAATTTGGAACGAATTACAACTATTTGGAAAGAATTGCAACTATTTCAAGTTCCATTTAGTTAACAAAATGTATATGTGGGAACCACTTAACGGTTTTGTTAATGAAATTTGACAAAAACAGTTAAGTGGTGGGAGTTTTTAATAAAATTGTAAATGGTAGGTGGACTTTAAAAAAATCATTAAACTGGGAGTTTCTAAAAACATGAAAATTTATGATATGCGACTATCCATAAAATTATCTACTGTAGATTAATTTCATAATAAAATTATTGTCTCACGCATCGTGTGCATAGAACTCTAGTTATACTATAAAGTGACATATGTTGTTGCTTATTTAAGTGTATCTTTAATAAATAGTCATAATATCATATGTTGACATGGACAAATTCGTGACTATTATTAATTCTTTACGGTAGCTTTTTTTCAAGAAGGCAACCATAAAAAAATCCCAAAAAAGGGGTCTGTTGAAGACAAAAGAAAAGGGAAAGGAAAAATCATGTAATGTGATTGTGCCTGTTGGTGTACACATAGGGGGAGTTCTAGTCTTTACCAACCAAATGTGAAGCATAAACCAATAGACAGGGGCAAAGAATGCAAAACAATGAAAAGCATTGGAGAAAGCGTTGCAAAAAAGACAATTTATCTTAGCTTGAAATTATCCATCAAATTGAAATAAATTACCCATCAAATAGTTGACAGAGATGAAAGTAAATGACCAAAGCAACAAAAGATAGAAAATTTGATGGTGGGTTAGTGCAAGAGAAGAGCAAAGCAACGAGAGAGGCGGAGAATTGATGGAGGTAGCGCAAGAGAGAGAATAGGTGACCAGGAGGGACTAGGGTGAGATAAGGAAATTAAATGACCAAAGTAAAGTGGGAAAAAAGAAAGAAGGTTAAAAAAATTACCTTTTGAGGAATAGCCAAGTTTTGGTCTGAATTTATTAAATTGGCTTTACTTCACAAGTCGGAGTATCATAAGTGGCTTTTTATGACAAAAAAATTAAAATGCGGTTGCACTACACAAAAACCTAACTATATTAGGCTTAATCTGACAAATTGTACTTTTTATAATTTGAATTACTTTCAAGTTTCATCATTTCACTTTAATATATGAAGTATCGTTTTTGCATCAAGTTAAACTTTTCGAAGTAAATACATTTCTTATAAGAAAAAAATGCATAATCAACGCAGATCATACTGAAATTCATTTCTAAAAAGTTGAATGAATACTCTACTCTCATTTTAGCTCTTCTATTTAAAAAATTTCCACAATAACTCTGATCCCAAAAATAATTCCATGAAACGAGACCCGTTTGATAATGGAAACAGCGTTGGCATGGTTAAATGTATTTTTTCCTTGTTCAAGGAAGGGAATAGGCTAGATGCAAAATGAACAATAATTGCTTAGCTAATTAGCAATCTTGAAAGTTTCTAATTGGATTAGCGATATTGATTAAGTTACCACTTACCACTAATTGCATTAGCATATTGACAAAGTTACCGCTAATTCAATTAGCAACTTTGTGCAATACTGGCACAAAAGCAACGAATTCACTTGTTACTCCGTCAACGAAATCATCAGTTAATAGATGCGTGCTAGCTGAAAAGAAGAAAATCCTAACAATACGGTACGTTTTTAATTATCCTACACTAGCTCACCTTGTAAACCCTCTTGGCCACCAGCCCACCACTAATAATTATGTTGGTTAGCTAGGAATGAATGCAAACCTACTCCCTAGATACATGGATGACATAGTGAGAATTATTTTTAAAATGGCAGTAGAGTTAAGATTATTTTATGATTAAGCATTAATATATTTGAAAAAACTCCAATTGTTTGGCAAAAAGATCCAATTTTTTTAAAAAAACAAAAAAAACAACTTTGTCTCCACCTACTAATATATTAATGGATTATGCATATTTTCCTTTTTCAACTGATATATCATTTTTCTCTGTAAAAAAAAATTGGCTTGCAAAAAAAAAATGACTGTCATTCTAAAAAATATGTAAATGATATAAATGATGCACATTCAACTAAAATTATGCACTTTGTATAAATGTAATTATGGCAGAATCTTGTCATTACAAATATAGGAGTATAAAGAATTGTTATATACTAACCCTGTCATTGTCATGAACAAGTAGCAATATCCAATCCCATGACAATAAGGGTGAGGAGTTTAAAACAGGGGATGTTGCTACCATTGGCGGTGGGAGTAGGTGGAGATAGGTTGCTGGTGGTGGGAGTAGGTGGCTGGTGGGTATAGAGGAGGTGGCGGTAGGTTGGTTAGTGGTACGAAGATGGTTGAGTACAAAAATAAAAAGGGTAAAATCGGAATATGTGGAAAAAATACGGACGATTTTAAGAGATTTCATGATATGTTTAGCGTTCCAGTTGGTTAAATTATGGAGCTCAAAAGGTAATCTCTCCTTCAAGCACACAATACCTGATCAAACCATCACCACCTGAAGGTTCAAGTGTGCCCATGGGAGGGATTGAGAAGAGGGGTGGGGGTGGGGGTGGGGTTGGGGGTGGGGTTGGGGGTGGGAAACACACCCAATTTAGAGGGTAGTGCAATACTGAATGTCAGATTTTCCAAAGTGTACTAAAAATTCATTACAAATATGGGGGAAATTTAACAAGAAATGATGTGGAGTAATAATTTTAGTGGCATATATTTGAAGTTTTCTTTTATGATTATATTTTATTAATAAATTTTTTTTTGGGGGTTCATAAAGTGGCCAAAAAAATATCCCAAAAAAATGTAACAAATAGTGAGTATGTGATTTTTAGCTTACCCAAGATAGAAAATTGGTGGAAAATCCGCCTAAAGTAGCCAAAAAATTCAACTTTTGTTTGGGATATAATAAATCAAGGGTGTTACTAAACATAGCCCGTATTTACTAGAGCATAGCCCGTATTTTTGAGTGAAATGTCTAACTTACCCTTACTAACCTCTCTCCTTCTCCTTCCATTCATCACTCTCTAACCTTCATCCCCTCTCACTAACACCTCTCCTCCTTCCATCCTCCCCTCTCACTAACCATGCCTCCAAGAACCAAGAGGGCCAAGATCCGGCAGCCGCCACCGCCGCAACCGCCACCACCACAAACTTCGTCTTCAATGGAGGCGCCACCACCGCCACATCGCCAAGTAAGTTTTTTTTTTGAATTTTTATAAAGAACTCCTTAAAACCGCCCCAATTTTTTTTAAAAAAAACCGAAAACACGGAACCGGAAACTGGGTCCGGTTCCGTGTTTTCGTGTAAAATATTTTTTTTAAAAAATGTTGTTTGATGTTAAAAAGAGTTGTTTTATTAGAATTTTTTAAAAAAAAAATCAAGAAAATTAGCGTTTTGGGTGTTTAGGAGCGTATTTTTGGGCGGTTTTCCGGAAAAACACGGAACCGGACCCAGATTTCGATTCCGTGTTTTTCCAGAAAACTGTTTTTTTTTGAATTTTTGAAGACACGGAACCGGAATCTGGGTCTGGTTCCGTGTTTTTGTGCAAAATAGGTTGGAGGTTTGCGTTTTTTGAATATTAATGTAAAAAAAAATTTAATAAATTTAAAATCTGAAAAATGACGGAATCGGATGGAGATCCGGTTTCCGCCATGGTGGAGAGGGCCTGCCTTCTCGTTTCCACCATGGCGGAAACCGGATCTCCATCCGGTTCCGTCATTTTTCAACGATTTTTTTTTCCCGAAAAATATCTATTTATTTACAAAATTCATTTTAATTAGTTATTAAAAAAAATTATTTAAAATTTTATTATTTGTTATTGTTTAGTTGAGTTTATTTTAAATATATATTATATATATTAATAATATGAAAAAATTTGTAAATAAAGGATATAATTGTTAATATTGCTTATAATTAGTGAATATAAATAATAATACTAATTAAAATTTATTTAAAATTAATAATATTTAATTAGTAATAATAATTAGTTTATACTTTTCCATACGTAATCTCTTTATATAGTGTCAATATTCGTTAATAATAATAATAATTACTTTAGAATTTGTAACTTGTTTGCATTTGTTAATAATTAGTTTATAATGATTAGTTGAGAAAATGTCTTAATAATTAGTTGAATAATTTGTTTACACCATATGTTTAGAATAATTAGTTTATAATAAATAATAATAATAATTTCATGATTATTTGTTAGTTTGAAATGAAATATATAATATCATTGTTAATTAGTAATCTCTTTAAATAGTGTTAATATATATATTAACATAATAGTTAGTCTAGAATTTGTAATGTGTTCGCATTTATTAATAACTAGTTTAGAATAATTAGTTAACAATTTTTAATATTTATTATTTTACAATAGTAACACCATATGCTTAGAATAATTACATGAAATGAAATGAAAGATATAATATCGTTGCTAATAATATGTTTTCATTCCTAGTTTTATAATTGTTTGTTATCCAATGCATAAAAATTAAATCTTATTTATATTATTGAATTAATAGACACGTGGCGGGAAATCATTACCTCTTATTCATGTTCATTATGATGATTAATCGGGTCCTCGGCATACTCGATCTCGGGGCGTGGATTCCTCCATTAGGAGGGCCCGGGACATGGCACGGGGCAAACAGGCTGTCCATTCAGAGCAGTCTAATGTTGGTACGTGTTCTGATGGTGATGGGGATTCCGAGGAGACGACTGATGTGCAGACTGATTTGCAGACTGATATGCAAACTGATTTGCAGACACATATGGATGGTTCAGAGGAGGGTCGTATGACTGTTAGGTTGAAGAAGGGTAGAGGAGGTAGGTTTGTCGGGGGGTCTTCTAGCACGGGCCAAAGTAGAAGGAGAGTGTTGAAGAATGCAGATAAATAGTGGTTGGTTCAGGGACCTATGCCAGGAGGTCCTATTGATGGTAGTGTGATTCCTAGTTATCCGGGTCACATCGCTTCGAGTTTGTGGTTAGGAGAGGATCGTGATGTCCTTAAATATGAGACTAGGGGAGTGACTTGTACATCCTTAGGGGATTGGGCTAGATCTATGCAACCTGCCATGGCCACACGTATTGATGCCACGTGTTTGAGCCATTTGCCGGATCTTATGTATATGCACATTGACATGCCTTTGATTTCTGCATTTGTTGAGCGTTGGCAACCTGATACGAACACATTTCATCTGCCTTGTGGAGAGATGACTATCATGTTGCATGATGTATATCAGATTTTAGGGATTCTAGTTGAGGGTCGTACAATTAGTTCTACTATGGATAGCTCAGAGTTGAAGGGTTTATACACTGAGTTGCTGCAGGTGCAAGTTGAGGACCTTGTTCAGAAGTCGTTGCCGATTTGGGGCAACGGAGGGATTACCATTTCTACCATTCTATCGAGATGTAGAGATTCATCTCGAGCTCCTTCTGCGGCCATTGCCGGTTATTTGCTGTTGGTTCTAGGATGTACATTGTTTGTGGACAAGAGCGGCACTCGAGTTCCTCCGGCGAATATTTTGGAGGTACGTGATGTTGATTCAGTAGCCGGCTACTCGTGGGGTTCAGCTACTCTTGCATACTTGTATCGGCAGCTCGGGATGTCCTCTAGGACTAGTTGTACGGGGATCGGTGGTTGTCTCACACTTTTACAGGCGTGGATTTATGAGTACTTTCCATGTTTTCGGCCCCTACGAGAGTCGTTTTCCATCGCTCCGCATGATCCCAGGGCTCGTAGGTGGGGCTACAGACTTGAGAGCAAGGATCACATTCGTCTTTCCACCTTCCGGAAGCGCTTGGACATTCTTCAGTCATTTGAGGTATAATATTTTGTATATTTATTTAGTAGTTTATTAGTACTTTTCATTTTATTTACGTTTCAAAAAATATATGCAGGTTGAGTGGTTGCCTTATGGCCCATATCCAACACGTGCAGTGCCCAGGACTATGTATATTGGATGCATATGTTATCGAGATATTGTGGAGCCATATAGTCCTGATCGAGTGTTACGGCAGTTAGGTTACGTACAGTGTATTCCCTCTCCTATTCCTACGCCCGATAGTGCATATAGACCAGCTAACGTGAAGCAGTATGAGGTCGAGTTTTCAGCTGAATCAGCCGAGTCCTCATGGCGACGGTTCTCGCCAAGGTGTGGAGGTCTCATTGTTGGTGCCTTGGAGCCTGCTTAGAGAGATCTGCATGTTCACCCGACTACATGGAATGGTTTACTCGGATTTCTCATGTTCGAATCTTGAATTACGACACTACCGGAGTATGCCCTATTCCAGAGACGACGAACACTGATTATGTATGTCACTAATTATTAATAATTGTATATAAGTTTGATTATGTATGTCACTGATTATGTCACTATTAACTTTGATATTTTGCAGTGGATGGGCCGGTGGATGAGTGCTACACATCCTTTGATGGAGCAACGTCATGATGATCAACGACTTACCACTCAGACCGCTTATGCTATGGTTGAAGATATTGTAGCTGATTGGGATGAGGCTTTGCGGTTGTCAAGGGTGGACCCCGAATATGATGACTGATGAGGAATTTACTCGGATTATGTACTCATTAACCGTTTAGTTTGTTTTAAGTACTTGTTTATTTAATGAAACAATGTTTTCTGTTCGCGTTTGTTTTATAATTATGATTACGTGATCTTGAATGCATAACAAACCATAATATAGGATTCTACTAAACATAATATTAAGTTAATATAATGTCAATACGAAACCATAAACTACAAGTTAGAGGCTTCTACTAATCTCTCCCAATGACGTTGCCTATGAACATATTGTTGATGCCATTCACTCACTCTATCTTCACGAATATCTCGCCAAATCCCACATAATGGAGGTATAGGGTGATTTTCAGCTAACTCTAATCTGATGTAATGTTTGTAACTCCCTAAATGTGCAATACAGAACTCGGATGTTGGCCCAGTAGCTGTGTCCGGGGCGCGCCAAGGAAGAATGGTAAGACATGGAAACAATGATCCATGCGGACCAACTGAGAATAAGAAAATTGCCGCATTGAAAAATGCAGCTATCGGAAATAAGTCCTGATGTACAACCATCCAATGATTTTCCAAACAAACACCACCTGTCCATCTGATCCTATCAATATTGCGATCAATCCCATCGTAATACACCATGGAGTACTTATCGCGATAACCTGCAATCTCATTTGCGATCATCATCCGTGCCATCGGCCAATGCTTCTCACCACCAAGAAAAAGATCAGCAACACAACGAAATCCACAATTGCCATCTGAAGCAACATCCGTCCATCCCACTATAAAATCTCGAATAACTCCAGGGATACGTCTGTAGTAAGGAAATTGATCCACATCCATCCGAGAAGAACCTGTGATAACAGGAGTCGTAATTGTACTTAAAACGAGAAAAATTATATATGAACTAAAATTCAAATGCACTTAAAAGAAAAAAATTATACCAGCTGATGCAGATAAGTCCATGGATGAACCTGATTGTGCTCTGCCCTGACTTGATGTAGAAGGATCTGGAGTGGATCTACCACGACCTCGACCATGGCCACGGCCACGACCCATGTACTCAAACCCGCTAGGATCTCTCCTAATGGAGTAATGACTTCTTTGCCGAGTAGGGCGTCCTCTTTTGGTCAAATTAACTTCTGGCTCCTCAAAACCGGCTTGTTCGGGGTGCAAGTGTGAGTGAAGAAGTTGGTTGACACTTCTACGAACACTAGGATCACTAGTGTTGACCTCATTAATCAATGTCTTGAACAAATCAACATCCTGAGCTTCCTCAGCTACAAACTCTGGGACATCTACCCCATCTCCAATGACTAGTGTCTTCCAGTAATGGTGAATTAGATTAAGGTACAAACTCGTGCCAGATGAGAGAGTTCTATGTATACTGCATGCACACGGGATACTATGAGTACGCAACAATGCACATCCACAACGAACATGAACCTCATTCGCCAACTCTCTCATTCGATTTTCCTCGGCTAATAACAAATCAAGACAATAATGGGAAACACGTCCATTTAGATTTCTCAAAGCCAACCCCTGATACATGGCCCTATGTCGTCGACGAGAAGACTCGAGAGCAGTCTCGATCTTCGAAATTTGGTTGCCGATGTGAGCATGAATTGCATTGAATACAGTGTCAAGGGCTCCAGTGTTGAACCATATCCATTGTTTCAACGATGCATGAGCACTCTCAACTCTACATGTGGACGTGTTACCCAAGTGCAGTACATCATTCATCCAAGCTGAACAAAATTTTTCTTTATATGGAATCCATGTAGCATTAACATATTGTAGAACCCTTGGAAAAGCCTGCCAAGCATCTGTCATCTCCATGTAGGCCATCAAATATTCATCTACATCGGGAGCCTCTATAACTTTCCTCCATCGACCGTTTACAAACCTTTTCCCGAATTGCTTGTCGCCCCCACAAAGTTTGGCGACCCTTGCCTCAACATCCCTGTTGATGTGCCATCTACATAATAAGTGATGAGAGTTAGGAAAGATAGACTCAACAGCATTCATAAGTCCCAATTCCTGATCAGTAACAATAGCCGCCGGTGTGTATTGAACACCAAGTACTAACTTGAATTTCTCCAAAATCCAAGTATAGCTAACCGTGGTCTCATTTTCTATCATAGCCCAACCAATTACGAAGTTGTGGTTGCAAGGGGTCATGCCAATCAACTCAACAAGTGCCATATTGTACTTGTTAGTTTTGTATGTTGCATCAATTCCAACAACATGAGGAAAAGTACGTAACAAGTTTGCCGACTTAGGATGCACCATAAACACATGAGTAGCTGCGTTTGTCGATTCATCACCCAATACCCAATGACTGTACTTCTCCTCCTTCGCCATATGTAGAAATTGATTCATGACGCTTCTCCCTTCCGCATTATCCTCCCTAATTGAAGATCTGTAGTTGTATATGTGTCTGATAGTTTGATGATCATCTGGAAATTTCTTCGTTACAACAACCATGATGTTCGCCGGCTTTACTTGAGCGGCTGTCATCTCCCGAACAAGTTTCCTAGCACCAACACTGAGACCGCTTAATGAACGGTGACTCTCGGGGTAGACGATGAACTCATGGTTGTGCATACCACTATGTCCCGCTCTAACAACAACCTGCCATCCACACCCATCTTTAAGTTGATTGATCTTCAAATTAAAGGGACAATGGCAAAATTTGGTCTTCGTATTTTTGCGTTGTGCGGTTTCTAGATTTCGCTTTGATCCTGCATAGGGGACACCACGTGTACAACGCATTTGGACATTAACATAGCCATCCTTCAACGGTTTATGAGAAGCAATTACTAATATGAAGCCTATGCTCAATGCAACTTCCTTACACCACTCTGTCGCCTCATTAAGCTCATTAAACACAAAGTCATTGTGAAAACGACCACTATAATCAATGCCATCACCACCATAATCTGGTTCGGGAACCTACAAATTCATATAATTTACACGCATTGTTAACTTTTCAATTATTAAACATCATTATTTTTAATTAATTAATAATCAAAATATTATATTATAAATTTAATATTTAACATTTATTTTAAATAATAACATTTATTCATTATTTAAAATCGAATATCGCTTATGGAAAAATGTGGAAATCACGGAACCAGACCGGTTTTCCGGTACCGGGAACCGAAAACTGGGTCCGGTTCCGTGATTTTCACATTTTTCACGGAACCGACCCCAGTTTTCGATTCCCAGTACCGAAAAACGAGGTCGGTTCCGTAATTTTCAAAAAACTCACACGGTTCCGAATTTTTCAAATTTTTTTTTAAAAAAGTTCACTCACCGGTTGTGGAGGCGGCGGTGTCCACTCCTCGTCGGCCATCGTATTCCAAAAATTCCGGCCAATGTGGTGGTTGTGGTGGTGGTGGTGGTGAAAGGGGAAGAAGTAAGTGGTGGTGGGCCTAGGTGGTAAAAGGGAGAATAAGTTAGTGAGTTTAAAATGTTAGTTGATGTTAAAAGGGAGGGGGTAGTATAGACTTTTAACTGCGTATTCATACGAATACGGGCTGTGAACTGGTAAATACGGGCTGTGAATAGCCGCACACTAAATCAACCATCAACACTTTCATCATCAAATCATCATCTTATATATGTATAAGTCATTTATCTATATATAGATGCATATTCTCGTATCAGGAATCAAAAGTTATCGAAAAGACGCCCCTAATTTGAAAGGAAGAACGAGAAATTAATTGTAATATAGAGTTATTGACAATTATTCAATCCTAGATGATGATAGATAATGTGATATGTTTCCAATGTGATATGACTTAACGTGACAGCCTACCCCCAATCCATCGTCCCCAGCACCAAGCCAAAAAAACCATTATCAGATGAGGATGAACTATTGGTACAAATTAGACAGTGGTGTAATAATTTCTAACTATACTTAATAGATCCATTGCCATGTATTTTTGAGTGAGTAAGAAAAGAGTGAAGAGTCATTTCACATGAATAAATTATCAAGCATATAGTAATTAGTAGTATTATAATTAAGCCATTAAGGTGGCATTTCCTTAGCAAGTAAATTTATACACTTCTTACAGCATTGAAGTAGGAAAATGGAGTGTGACAGTAGAGACACTAATAATGTGGAGGAGTTCCATGATCTCAAATTAATTCGCATTAATCCATTATCATAGAGCTGATAAGAATAGACTGTGTGCCATTAGATAGACAACATTCGTCAAAATGCAGAAGTTATTGCTTGTAAATTATGAATTTGCAACTAATTTATTGCGCTAAACATAACTCCCTTAACGTATTCATCCAATACATACCTTTTTCGGCAACTAGCTAGTGCTCCATAATTTCACTAATAATAATTGCTTTGACTTCTACAAAGTACATTGTGTTGGAAGTTCTTGATGTGTGAAGAAAGTAAAAAAACCAAAGTAAGAATCCCACATTGAAAAAAAAAGAATATGAGTGTTTTTCCTCATTTATATATTGGAATCTTTTAGTACTCCTTAATTGAGTGAGTAGAGGTTGAGTTGTTATACCACACACGCGCGCCGCGCCGAGCCGAGTCGGGCTTGGGGAATGCGATGCGCGGGCATGGGTGGGAGGTGGGCTCTCCAGTTTTTTGGCTCTTGGTTTGTTTAAATTTCATTTGAATGTGTTTGAGCTAATTCAGGTCTTAGCCCAATTAGGGTTTAAATGGCTAAAAAGCCCTTATTAACACTAAGCTAAGCCCATTATTCTTAAAAAGGCCCGTAATACTCCTTACTACGGAGTTACCCTTGATTATCTTAATAATTACGATTCTGTCATCAAAGTACCCTATAAATACCTGATTAGCATCATAATTTCAGGTAACTTTTTCTGATTACTCTAAACCTCCTTTTTCATACTTTCTCTCTACAGAAAAGTAATCTGACTTGAGCGTCGGAGAGGCGATCCCGGAACCACCCCCGGGGTAGTCTATCTTCGTTGTTTTGCAGGCTCTTGGACATCCTATTGCGGGCAAGCGGCTAAGACAATTCCCCAAAATACCTTCATACAAATATAAATATTTCTGTTCCGGAAACAGTTGCCGCCGTCTGTGGGGAACTGTCAACAAAAAGCTATGGTTAGGACTAGACGCCCGCGGTCGACGGATACCATTAGGATAGCACCTGTTCTATCCTCTCATCACGATCATGTGCTCGAGGAGATTGTTCACCCCAATGGGGATACTCCCCATGAAGAAGTGGATGGCCCTCAGCCAGTCACACATCGAGATCTGGAGCAATTGGCTAGTAGGATCAACGATAACTTGGATCGTAGTCTCAGGGCTCTCGTTCTCAACATGAGGGATGGAGGTGAAGGGCCTTCTCACAGGACAAGAGACCCCATCATCCAAGGGAGACGGCTCACAGGCAGGAGGGATCCTTAACCAGGAACCCCCCTCAACCACAGCCATCACCAACCCCTCGGTCAGCTCAACTAGGAGATGCCAGAGAAGTTATCATTGAGAGACGGTTAAGACAAGGTACTCTTGATGCTCGGGATATCCTCAACTTCAGGCGTGACAACTCTCATCGTGAGGGACCCCGTCAACAAGAAGAAACCGAAGCTCAATCTCGATCTAGAGACCCCAATCAACTCTCTCGTCATGGATCAACTAGAAACCATGGTACAACAGCAAACTCGACAACCTCTCATAGAAGACAAGCTAACATAACCAATCAAGGTGGAAGAGGGAATGTAATAAGGGCTCGTAGGAATACCCCTCCGCCAAGACATCGAGATTCCCCTCCTCCTAGGCTGACGGGGTTGGGAAACCTTACATCATTGACCCCCTTCAGTCAAGAGATCATGGAGACTCCCATCTTTCCTAAAGTCAAAATTCCTACTATTGACCCTTATGATGGAAAGACAGACCCCCAAGACCACCTCGCAGCCTACAAGGCGCAAATGAGTGTGCAAACGGGGTGCGAAGCCACTTGGTGTAGATTCTTCCCCACAACCTTGAAGGGTATTGCTCAAACTTGGTTCAACAACCTTCAGCCAGGAACCATAACTCAATTCTCAAAGCTCTCGAGCTTATTCCTTCAACACTTCATTGCTGGAAAAAGACAGAGGAAAACGAATATCCACCTTATGTCCATCAAACAGGCGGATGATGAAAGTTTGAAAGAATACATTCAAAAGTTCAATTCTGAATCCCTCCTCATCCCATACCTTGAAGACAACGTTGCTTTCACTGCCCTCCTAGCCGGACTTAAGCAGGGAAAGTTCAAATGGTCTTTAGCTGAGGATGAGGTCTCAACATTCTCGGAGGCAATGCAGAGGGCTGAGAGGTTTATTCAAGCCTCCGACATCTGCAACCCCTCAACCGATCGAGGCAAGAATTGAAGGAATGATGATGGAAATCAAGATAGAAACAAAAGAAATAGAAAGGTAGAAGGTGAGAGGGATGACTCTCGATACAGAGTCGATAGACGTGAAATTTACCTGGACATCAAGAACAAAGACATGCTCTCAAAGCCGAACCCCATAAGGACGTCGGCGGACAGGCGAGATAAAAGCCTCTGGTGTGAGTTCCACCGGGAGTGTGGACACACTACTGGAGATTGTAGGGAGTTAAAAAGAGCTCTTGATAAGCTGGCGGATGAAGGAAAGCTTAATCGTTATTTGAAGTACCCTTCAGATAAGCGGGAAGGAATGAGAAAGGAGAATGAAGATCAGAGCCGCACCATCGGATGCATTCACGTCATATCAGGCGGGTTTGCCTCCGGTGGCCTAACCGGCCATGCGCGCAAGAACCACCTTCGGACCCTTCGACATCAAGTCCTTGAGGTCGAAACTCCCTCAGCAAGATCAAAAGGCCCTCGGATGGTGTTTGGTGATGAGAGTGGCAGAAATGTTCAAGTACCCCACGACGACCCTCTGGTGGTTGAAGTGAAGGTGGCCAATTCTCTAGTCAAGAGAGTTTTGGTAGATAGTGGAAGTTCAGCTGACATCATCACGTGGGATTGCTTGAAACAACTTCAATACAAGGAGGAAGATCTTTTACCCATCAACCAACCATTAGTTGGGTTCGGAGGACAATCCGTCTATCCCGTTGGTACAGTGAAGCTGCCGGTTCGATTGGGTGAAAAAGGAAAGGGAAGGAGCCTCCCCGTCAACTTTTTGGTAGTGGACATCCCTTTGCCATACAACCTCATATTTGGCCGACCTCTTCTAAATCAAGTTAAGGCTGCCATCTCAACCTATCAGCTACTCTTGCAATTTGAAACTGATGATGGTTCAGTGGGGAAGTTGTATGGAGACCAACGCTCAGCAAGGGAGTGTTACGTTAATAGCCTAAGAACCTTGGTAGTAACTCCTCACCAAAGGATGACGGGATGTTGAAAAGAAAAGAGATGGAAGTGGATGAACCCCATTCGTCAGTATTAAACATCTACATGTCAGAGAATCCAAAGCAATACGGACGTCCAGAGCCGGTAGAGGAAGATGATAAGGTCCCCCTCGGAGATGACCCTACTCGAACTGTAAGAGTTGGGAAAAATCTAAGTCCAGATCTGAGAGAGTCCATCATTTATGTGTTGAGGGAGTATAAAGATGTATTTGCGTACTCAGCTGAAGAGATGCCAGGAATCGACCCCTCGGTCGTGACCCATGAGTTGAACATCAAGGAAGGATTTAGGCCGATCAAGTAGAAGTTGAGGCATGCTGGACCCGAGAGGAATCAAGCGGCATCGGCTGAAGTCAAGAAGCTACTTGAAGCCGGATTCATTAAAGAGTGCCAATACACTGAATGGCTCTCAAACGTTGTGCTTGTAAAAAAGCCTAACAGATCTTGGCGTATGTGTGTTGACTTCACGGATTTGAATAAAGCATGTCCGAAGGATGACCACCCCCTACCCAAGATCGATAGGCTGGTGGACTCAACTGTTGGGCATGCTCTATTAAGCTTTATGGATGCAAATGCAGGATACCATCAGATCCCTTTGTCCGAAGAACACGAAGTGCATACCGCCTTCATCACTAACCAAGGGGTATATTGCTGGAAGGTAATGCCATTCGGCCTGAAGAATGCGGGAGCTACCTACCAACGCCTAGTCAACAAGATCTTTCAGAAGCAAATAGGCCACAACATTGAGGTGTATGTGGATGATATGATAGTGAAAAGCAAAGAGGCTCCTGATCACATAGCTGATCTAAGGGAAACATTGGAAACCCTTCGAAAATATGGAATGAAACTTAACCCAAGCAAATGTGTCTTTAGAGTGCAAGGAGGAAAATGCTTGGGATTTCTAGTTGATCAGAGGGGTATCGACGCTAATCCGGAAAAAATACAAGCTATCTTGGATATGAAGTCCCCTCGCAACTTGAAAGAAGTTCAAAGGTTGACAGGCTGCTTGGCGGCCCTTGGACGATTCCTATCGCGATCTGCGGATAGAAGTCTGTCATTTTTCAAGGCTCTCAAAAGGCCTAAATTCATGTGGGATGAAGAGGCAGAAATAGTCTTCCAACGGCTGAAAGAGCACCTCGTAACAATTCAAAAATTGGCTAGTCCCTTACCGGGAGAAACTATTCATGTCTACTTGGCTGTTTCAGATCATGCCCTCAGCGCGGTCCTTGTAGCTGAAAGGGAACAAGGCCAACAACCTGTATACTTTGTAAGTCATGCACTGAGAGGGGCTGAATCAAGATACACCCCCATTGAAAAGGTGGTTTATGCATTGGTGATGGCTAGTAGGAAACTTAGGCCCTACTTTCAGTCACACCCTATCAAAGTTCTTACAAGTCAACCCATACGGAAGGTATTGGAGAGCAAAAACCACTCTACAAGAATGACGGATTGGTCTGACCAACTATCAGATTTTGGTCTAGAGTTTGAGCCGCGAAGAGCTATCAAGGGGCAAGCCCTGGCGGATTTTGTTGCTGAGTGCTCTCATAGACCACCTCCCTCAAACACGATTTCCCCTTGGTCTCTATTTGTGGATGGCTCCTCTAGTAGAGTGGGTAGTGGGGCTGGAGTAATTATCACCTCCCCAGAAGGAGAAAGATTTGAGTACGCCATCAGATTCTCTTTTCATGCCTCAAACAACGAATCTGAATATGAGGCCCTCATACTGGGACTTCACTTGTGCCTCTCCATCGGTGTTAAATCTATCCAAGTCCAATCTGACTCTCAACTGATTGTGGGCCAAATCTCAGAAGAATTTGAAGTGAAAGAAGACAACATGAAGGCATACTTTGAAAAAGCTAAGAAATTAGTTGAGAAATTTCAAGAGTTCAACATCAAGCACATCCCTCGGTCTGAGAACCAACAAGCGGATGCTTTAGCCAAGCTGGCTAGTTCAGCTGAAGGAACCATGCCTCGGAACATAATGTGGGAGGTACTGGAGAGACCAAGTATCCACGAGCAAAGTGCTCGACCGAGGGGATACTTGGATGGATCTAATCATAGCATGCAAGAAAGGAGAGCTATCCACGATGTTGCTGACTATCAAAAGATAAAGAAAAGAGCTGAGTGGTTCATCTTGTATGACGGGATGTTGTACAAAAAATCTTTCACACACCCCTTGCTCAAGTGTATCACACCAGAAGAGGGAGACTATGTATTGAGAGAAATTCATGAAGGAGCTTGCGGGAGCCATCAAGGAGGACGGACGGTCGCTGGGAAAGCACTGAGAGCCGGTTTCTATTGGCCGACCTTAAGAAATGATGCAATGAAACTAGTGAGAAGTTGTGAGAAGTGCCAAAAACACTCAAGCCTCCATCATTCACCAGCAAACACCCTCACCGGAATCCAATCTTTCTTGCCATTTGATAGATGGGGAATGGACATCCTTGGGCCGTTTCCCACGGCCTCAGGCCAAAGGAAGTTCTTAATTGTGGCTGTTGACTACTTCACCAAATGGGTGGAGGCTGAACCCTTAGCATCCATCACTGATAAGCAAGTTCAACAGTTAATCTGGAAAAATATCATAACACGTTTTGGGGTCCCTCGGATGCTCATATCAGACAATGGTCGGCAGTTCAGTAGTCGTCAAACAAAAGCTTATTGTGAACGTTTTGGAATCAAACAAGGTTTTCAGCTGTTTGTAGGCCTCAAACAAATGGACAGGCGGAGGCAGCTAACAAGGTGATACTTAATGGGCTAAAAACAATGCTGGATGGAAAAGCAGGTGCATGGGTCGATGACCTTCCAGGTGTGCTCTGGTCTGTTCGTACAACTGAGAAAGAGGCCACTGGACATACCCCTTTTGCCTTGGTCTATGGAAGTGATGCTGTCCTTCCAGTTGAAGTCGGGATCCCATCTCCCCGAGTAACTTTCTATAATTCAGAGAAAAATGATGAGTTGAAGTCTATCAATCTTGATTTGCTCCCGGAGATCAGAGGGGACGCCCTGCTCCGATCCATAGCTTACAAGCAAAGAGTCGCTCGATATTACAACAGTCGTGTCAAAGCAAGGCCTTTAACTCTAGATGATTGGGTCCTCAGAAAATGTGAAGCTGCTGGAATGCCCCCTGCTTTGGGGAAGCTAAGTCCAAACTGGGAGGGACCTTACAAAATCAAGGAGGTGATTCGTCCGGGAACCTTTCGCCTACAAACTCCTGAAGGAAAAGAACTTGCAAGACCTTGGAACGCAGACAACCTCAGAAGGTTTTATGGTTAGTCTTTAGTTTACAATGATGTCCTAGGGGCAATAAGATATAAGATGATAGAATGAATGTTCATGTTAATTTAGTACATCATTGTAATTTTTAAGTTATAAATGAATGAAATGTCCCTCGGACGTAGTTAGCCCCCAGTTGAATGTATTCATACTTTTTCATGTTTTTCATCTTCATGATAATTAACGAAACACTCCTCCTGACCGGAGAAAGAGATCCTTCATAACTGGACGACGTCCATCAGGCAATTTAAGTCCTCCCCCTCAGCAATAAGGTTCCAGACTTTCCTAAGTATAAAGGAAGGCTCTCGGACACCCCCTCAGCAATAAAGTTCCAGACTTTCCTAAATATAAAGGAATGCTCTCGGACACCCCCCTCAGCAATAAGGTTCCGGACTTTCCTAAATATAAAGGAATGCTCTCGGACACCCCCTCAACGATAAGGTTCCAGACTTTCCTAAGTATAAAGGAATGCTCTCGGACACCCCTCGACAATAAGTTTCCAGACTTTCCTACGCATAAAGAAAAGCTCTCGGATACCCCCAAGGAGTTAAGTTCCAATCTAGCGCTTGGGGCTCATTTTTAGCCCCTGACAATACGCGAAGAATACATCTCCCTTAACTGAGAGAAAGCATTTGGTTAGTGCACGGGCTCTTTATTAGCCCCTCGACATTACATAAATCGCATGGGGCTCGGTTTGTAGCCCCTAGATGATAAAATCAAGGTGGTTCTTCATTCAAGCAAGGGAAGAAAAGATAACATTGCAATGAGATATATGGGCAATTCAATAAGCTATTGCTACCACAAATAGCAAATTCCGAAAATGAGTGCAAAGCCAAAGGAACTTTTATTACAACCAACTAAAGTTCAATAACACGAAGTTCAACATGTAAACAACAAATAAAGATAGATGGTGGTCACATCGCCAAAGGTAGTCTACATCGAGGCCAGGGCTAACTCATCAGCTTACCTCACCATCTCATCGTACTTGGCCTTCACATCGTCCCATGAAGCCCCAGGTTGAGATGCCTCAAATGCATCCTTCATTCTCCCCACCGCCTCATTGGTGCCGATATCAAAGGAGTCAGCTCCAATCTGGCTGCAATGATGAACATAGTCGGGAGATTTCTTCCAAGCTTCCACGGCCTCAGCATGAGCCTCATTCAACATCCGAGCACTCTGGCTAAGTTGCCCCTCAGTCAAGTGTAACTGCTGCTTCACTTCCATCCACTTCTCCTTGTAGTCCTCTTTTTCTTTCTTCAAGGTCTTCAACTTATCTTTCCATGAAGACATCTCAGCATCCTTTGCCTCCATATCATCTTTGTAGCCTTTCATCAGCCTATCTATCTCACATTCATACCTTCGCACTTGCTGTTTCAAGTCAAAAGCTGTTTTCCGGAGTTCTGAAAGCTCCTTGCGTAGGGCGGTGGAATCATACAGCTCCCCATTGCGAAACCGCTCAGCAAGAACACTCATGCAAACAGAAGCCTACAAAACAACATATTTTGTTAGGAAAGCTCAACAAAGTAATGTAAGAAAAAAGATGGGTTGGCGGACATACCTGCATCCAATGGTCGTACATGTTGTCAATGACGTTCACCCCTTCCCGCTGGACGAAGTCTGCGTCTTGTGGGCTGTGCAAGCAACTCACGACCTCACTAATCCGGGGGATTCTATCTTCCCAAGAAAGCTATAGGAAAGGAGTAGAGGTGAATGAATGTACATCCCCTTGAGTACTAGAGCCTCCAATCTCAGAACGAGAACCACTCTGTGGGCGCTTACGACCCTCAGGCTCACCGTGAAGTGTGTAAGTAGGAGACCCTTGTGGTTGAGGGGTCGGAGCCATCACTCCTTCAGAGTGTGAGGGAGATGAAGGCAAGATCACTGTTTTCTTGTTTTTCATTTTGAGTGGATTCTGCAAAAAGAGGACACGTTAGTTCAAAATTTAAATAATGGAATTTGGAAGATCAACAACGAAGCTTACCGGCGGGGGTGGAGGAACTTCCACCTTCCCCTTCTCCATTGCTTTCTTCAACTTGGCCGCTCGAAGGGTGTTAGCGTCCATGGTCTCTCGAAGCTCTGACGATAGACGGTAGTAAGCAGTTCCTGCACATGTATTGGATTGGATATTAGTTGCAACATAATAACAAACTGTAACGCCCCGACTTCTAATCACTATTATTAGGTTAATTAATCTGGCATTAGCAGCGGAGGACCTAGATAGTCGGTGCGTTACCGCCGTACTTTCCGTTAGGAAAGCACAAGGTGACAGAAAACGTGACATTAATAGTAATTAAATAACATGCGTGATGGGTGTTAAAATACAATTGATAGTTATCTAGCATTCTCTTAGTCTTACATAAAGGCTAATTAGCTAATGGATACCGTGAAAATTCTTAAAACTACGTTAGTCCTCACTTCTATGCCATGCCGTCTTCCCGTGAGTACCTAAAACATGAAAACAAAACGTCATGAGCCGAGGCCCAGTAACATACTACCCTAACATCGTAAATTCATTTCAATTCATTTTAGTTGCAAACAGGGAGAAGAGAATAGTAAAACATTTGTAAAAGCATTTCATAAAATTCTATTTCATCATTAAAAGAATAACATCAATATATTTTCAGTTAACAGAACATTTTTACTTTGGTAGCTAGCAATCATAGACTTGTGGGACGCCTCCCACCAATGCGGTACCCCTTTCGGGAATACGGCCATAACAATGCGGTACACCTTTCGATGTACGGCGAACAATGCGGTACCCCTTTCGGGAATACGGCCAGAAAACAATGCGGTACCCCTTTCGGGAATACGGCTGGTACCAAGAATCATACATAAACAATGCGGTACCCCTTTCGGGTGTACGGCTCAGAATAATGCGTTTCATAACTATGTAGCCAGAACCTCTTTCACTTTCGTTTATCATGTTTTCCTTTCTTATTCATACATCAATGCTTCAAGAACCTCATAAAATCCGTTAAAACATAATTAAGTATTCATACTTTATTAAACATCACCATTGAACATTTCTTCAAATCATTATGTGTAGTTTAATCATAAACATATTTGAAAAGCATTTAGAATCATCCCACAATCCAAGTAAGAACCATAACAGAAAACATTCTCGTAAACACGCTCATTATATTGCAAACCATTTTTCATAATCACACTTCGAAGGGGATTGTGGGTGTTAGCAGTAGACGTTACCTCGATCCGCAGTACGATAACCTTTAGACCTTCGTGAATCGTTCTTCGAGAGCTCCGAGGGACGTTCTATCTAAGGAGCGTATTACTTTATTGGTAGCTAATCGACTAACTAAGTACTTGGCTTTCGTTGGCTTAGTTACATAACGTTATCCTTAAATTAATACTATCCTCATAACTTATTAATATATATAACTTTAGTAATTCTTAGTAGGTATCATACGTAATTCTATTTCATACCATTTATTCTAAATTTTACGAACCATTTCCTTCATGTGAATCCTTTTAAAAATACAATTTATTTAAACTTAATAAGTTCCAAGGAGGTTTTATAATAAGGCCCATTATTAATAATTAGTAATATAATAGTTACTCGTTATTTAATAACTCACTATTATAAAATAAGGTTTATGGGTTTTATAACTCGGTTAATAAGTACGACATAGGTAAGTTATATTTAAGTAAAGTATTACTACTTTATAATTCATATAAAATTCATGTTTAATGACTTGGAGGTATAAACTATATAAAATATAAATATATACTCTTTATATACTAAAATTATTATTAAGCTAATAATAAACTGAAATATTATTCATTAATATTCTTACTTAAACATTATAAAAAGAATTCATATACTTTATTAAATAGTATTTTGAAAGTCATAAATAGTTTGTAAATAATAATTCATAATAAGTATTTCAATATTATAATTTATTTACTTTGCAATTACAAACTAAGCATAATAATGTGTCCTTTTTATTAAACTTGAAAATACATAGAAAATATATTAATAATATTAAAAGTGACTCCTTAATTTATAACTCAATATGAATACTACTCATAACATTTAAAATAAGTTAATTATATGAACATAAATTATTACATGAAAATATGGTTACTAAATTACTTAACTTGGTTTAGTTAACTATACTTTAAAGTAAATAACTATTATTGAAAAACTTTAACTTAATATTTATAACCAAAATTAAATAATTATTTTAAGAAAATAACTAACAAATTCCAATAATTAATCCATTAAATTTAGCTAGATCAATTAGGTTAATATATAGTATACATAAACATAATTTGAACAAAATAGCTTTACTTAAATTAAAAATCAGATTTAAAATCAATACTAATATAGAGTGTTTAGCTAGTAATAATGGTTTTACAATAATCTAAATACTTTAATATAAATAACTAAAATAATTAGCCCATAAAGTTTAGTTAGTTTTATTTAAAGTTCATAAACTAGTACATATAAACATAAATCAAATAAAATGGTTTTTATTTAACTATAAATCAGATTTAGGCTAATTATAAACTAAGATTAAGTAAGGTATTTAACTAATAAACTAATTAATATAAAATAAATAAAATAAACTAATAAAAGAAAGCAGGTAACTATGGTTACCTCTGCTCAACAGAGCAGCGAAGAGGGTGGCAGGGGGTAGCTCCGGCGAGTCTGGCGGCGTGGCTGAAGGAACGCAGCAGCAGGCGGTGGTGTGGCGGCAGACGGCGGCGGTGCGGCGCGGTCCTAGCAGCTGCGGCAGAGCAGCAGCAGGGGAGAACGAGAGAGAAAGGAAGAAAGAGCAGCGTGAGTGAGTGGGAGGTGGTACGAAGGGGGTGCAGTGGTGTTCTGGGTGGCGTCCCGGTTCCGGCGGTGGCGTCTGTCTGACCTCCAGCGTGGAGTGGTGCTCGCCGGAGCTGGGCAGCAGTACGACAAGGAACAGGGGAGGGGGAAAGAAGGAAAGCAGGGGAAGGAAAAATGGGAGGGAAAGAGAGAAAATAAATTGATATTTGAAGTGTGTGGTTTGGGTTGGAAATATGTTAATTTATAACCATAAGAGAAGGCTCTAGAATTGCTTGGGGAAGGATTTTCTTAATGAGCAAACAAAAATCAGATTTTTCCATTGCCAAGCTTGAAGGAGAAGGAGGATGGGAAGGTCAAAGTTGAGGAAAGTCAACATTGCTAAATGGGTTTTTCTTTTCCTCTTTAATAATTGTTATAGCTACTATTCTATTTAAAAGAAATAAATAAATTTATAAACCTTACTACTTATAACTCTAAAATTAATAACTTAATATTTAGAAATTATTTTAGGAAATTATGAAATCGATTTTAACAACTTAAGCTTATTTAACGTTAATAAAATTAATAAGTCGCATTATATATAATCATATAAATATACGAAAAAAATTTAATTAATTATGATTTTTGCTTAATTAAGAACGATTAATTTCCTCGGATAGTACACAAACAATGGAGGAAATTAGAAGAGATCTATCATTTCCTACCCCTATCATACATGTTGCTAAGTCCCACGGCACTCAGGAAATGCTCGTTCTTGAAGTGGTTGTTCATCGGGATCCATTGAGTGGGTTGCTTCACAGGATTCTTACCATTCGGTGCTTCCTTCTTTATCAGATGGAGCCAAACAGCCGCTGGGGCATCCTCCAGACCCATTGATGGAACGTTGTAGTTGAGACTATCAGCAGGAAGCCCCCTATGATCTACTGGGATCCCCCAACGCTCCCCTTGGTAAATGAAGAGGAATTCATAACGAAAGTCCCTCTGCGTTACGGGCTTTCCCCAAACAGTTAAATATTCATCTCGGTTGTGAAAAGAATACCACCCACTCCCATGGCAATTCCTCGGGATTAACTGAATCCTATGAAGATTTCTAAACGCCGTCAAAGTACAAGGGACTTCTAACATACTACAAACAGCTATGTACGAGTTGATAGTCAACCAAGAATTGGGAACTAATTGAGTTATACACAAGTTATACGCTACTAATAACTTTTTTACAAAGGGGTGCAAAGGGAATTTTAAACCATTTTTCAAGCTCGTTATATACACAGCTGTACAACCAGGAGGAGGTCTATCTACAGAGACATCGCTAGTAGGGCGCACTATAAGAAAAGGGTCTCGGATGCTATACTTGGCGCTCAAATGTGTAGTCCCTTGAAGGAGACTTTTGGCCAAGGGGACGCTTAAATGAAAATCAGACGGTCCATCCCTCTTACATTCTTGAGTATAACCGATGCCCAAGGGGACGTCTGAGTGGAAATCAAGCGGACCATCCCTCTCACATTCTTGAGTTACAGTCAAAGCCCTCATACTCTCATATATTACCTCTGAAGAACTCGAAGCAGCATCATCATCACTATCGGCCATCCTCACAACCCCGTCGGATAAGAATCTGTCCAAATAACTTCTAATTGTTGGACCAGATGCAATAGAAACTTCCCATGGTAAGGGAACATGCTCAACAATTTCAATATCAAGTTCAGGCTCATGGATGGGGGGTAGTACATGCAAAGGTATTCCCGTTGGTATATATGGGTCTACAGATTTATTAGTTGCTGCTACAACTAACTCCCCCTCAGACCAAATTTCCCCCCATGGGTCATACAAAGGAAAAAATGGTAAGTGTTAAGATAATCTTGAGTAGTTGTCCATTTATTTTCCATACCACAACAACAATACTACTCAAGATTATCTAAGTTTATTCTAATAGTACATTAAATTTGATGAGGGGCTACAAGGCGTACCTCAAAAGAAAGCCCTCGGTCGGGTAAGATAGTCAACAAACAGAAGAAACCCCAAGTGATCGACGATAATATAATATGCCCTTGGTTGATGAACCCCCGTTGCTTGACGTAGAACAAAGCTCTGACTCGTGGATAAAGAAAGCAAAGAGCTAAGCCCTCAACACACCCGTGCACCAAGTACTCAAAGAAAGGCCCTTGGTATGAATAAGAAGACCTTTTTTATGAACAACAAGGCCCTTGGTATGAATAAGAAGACCTTTGGTATGAACAACAAGGCCCTTGGTATGAATAAGAAGACTCTTGCTATGAACAACAAGTTACTTAAGAATTCCTAGTGAGAGAAGTGCTTGAAGAGAGGGAAAATGGAGTGAGTGGAGTGAATAGGATGAATGAAGAGGATGGAGGTATGAAGTATTTATTAGCAAAGGAATCACATATATCAGAGCATCATCTATCATCATGAAACAGGCGAAATTTAGATGGAAAAACATAAACGGGCCAAAATCTTCATGTTAGAGGCCTTTTTTGGAGAAAATACTTGGCCACGGGATTTGCCACGACGTAGGCCTCGAAAAGTAACCAATTTGGAAAAAAAGTTTACTCAATTCGGACACCCGAGCGCAAAGTTATAGTCCGTCAAAGTTTTAACAAAAAATATGAAGTTTATGTTCAGCTCAACGTTGGTCATCCCTCAGCGTATTACCCCCTCTGTACAAAATAGGCACTCCTTCCACCATCAATCCTTTAGTGTACTAGCAAGCTACCATGAAAACCCCTCAACCTTTAATTATCCCTCAACACAAGTTAGCTACACTACACTCTCAGCTATACCCTCTCAGCTTCAACCCCTCAGCTGCAACCCCTCAACTGCAACAAATCAGATAGCAGCAGGCCATTAGCTACACTATAGCCCGTCAGTTTGTAAGCAGCAGCAGGCCGTTAGCTACACTACAGCCCGACAGTTTATAAGCAGCAGGCCGTCAGCAATACCTACTAGTAGCACCCTCCTACATAAAAGCCTCATATCACGCATGAAGCCCCTCAGCACATCACCTATATTATCCCTCAGCTTCAGAATTTCATCCTAGCAACTACCCTCTCAGCATTACCCTGTCAGCCTATATTACATACATTACTAGCAACTACCCTCTCAGCATTACCCCTGTCAGCCTATATTACATACATTACCCATCAGTTTTAAGGTACAACATACCATCAGCACTGACCCATCAGATGGCAATAGGCTGTCAGCCTAGTAGCAACAACCCTGATCAGTCATCATCAAGCCGTCAAGAGTTGATAAGTCAGCCATCAAGCATTGATTAGTCACCGTCAAGCCATCATACGAAGCAACATGTCATCGGACGTAGCACGCCATCCAACATGTCGTCATACGTAGCTATGGGTCATTGTACCTATCGACTAGCCATCATACGTATCGACGACTCACATTAGGTACATTTATCGGAAATATTCTCAACATATTATTCTGCGCGATACCCGATCATCATACGATTTCGTTCACGCATCACGCGTGGGGCTAAATGTTTGGGCTAATTCAGGTCTTAGCCCAATTAGGGTTTAAATGGCTAAAAAACCCTCATTAACACTAAGCTAAGCCCATTATTCTTAAAAAGGCCCGTAATACTCCTTACTACGGAGTTACCCTTGATTATCTTAATAATTGCGGTTCTGTCATCAAAGTACCCTATAAATACCTGATTAGCATCATAATTTCAGGTATTTTTATTTAGTTAAACTACTTGCTTTAATATGTTATATATCTAATTGAAAAATTGTAAAAATGATAGAAATCATAATTTTGGGACTTATTTATCACGCAAACCTAACAAGATCCCAATAAATATATTTTCCATTAGCCCTAAGTCTTAAGATTAGGCATGACATTAGCAATTTGTGGTCCCTTATGTCTTAAGACAAGATTCCATTTTTTACCC
The DNA here is from genome assembly GCA_947645195.1 of Patellifolia procumbens. Taxonomy (NCBI): domain Eukaryota; kingdom Viridiplantae; phylum Streptophyta; class Magnoliopsida; order Caryophyllales; family Amaranthaceae; genus Patellifolia; species Patellifolia procumbens. Next base: position 4,596,889 of record CANSGD010000972.1, read on the forward strand.
CATTTTTCTTACTAAATCTTAGCCAAGTTCAAGACTCAACTTAAGACTTGAGAGTGACCCCCACATTGATTATGTATGAGAAGTAATTGATGGTCATACTAGGGGTGAATAAGTAGTGCAAAAAGTCAATTAGAACAACTATTAAAACAGAGTAAGTCTAATAATTGCACTTTTTACTCCATCCCACCCTATATAAAATTTTTAGATCCACCACTGTATGTATGGACAACTAATCAGCAATATAAGCACGAACACCATAGGTTGACCCACATATTGTCTTGCACCAATTCATCGGCAGTTACAAAATGTCCACACACTTGGCACGTGAGCTGTCTCAGCACAACCCATACAAAAACATAAATATAAATAGACAAAACTGTATAACTGTTAGTAGTTGGATCATGTAGGCCCGGATAAAGAAAGCCTAGCCCGATCAGAGATTGGCCTTTGAGGCTGCTCAGGAGATGTAATATCTAAAACTTAAAATCAGCCCAAAAGTTAAGTGGGTTCCAAAATTTTCAACTTGTATGAAAGTGATCCTAGTTTGGCACGTCCATGATACATTTGGGCATTTGAGCTTGTAGATCTACTTGCTAGAACCCTAAACTGCTAAACCGTATAGTCATACGCTCATACAGTCCTAGACAAACCTTTGCAATATCTTCATCTATGGTAACCAAGACTTGAATCATATTTCTACCAATTTATTGTCCTAAATGACTCCCTATGCATATCAAAGGAAAGAAAAAAAACAATTCTTGATAAAATTAGCAATCGAGAAAAACACTTAAAACTAAAATTAGTTTTGTATTTCGGAATCATGCGATATCTACGTTAGAAAATAAAACCAAGAAGTCAATTTCAAGATATGGAGTAAATCATATAAAGTATAGTATAAAATAGTATATACCCCGACAAAGTTGTGATCTTTGTAATTCTAAATTTATCTAACACCTTTACATACCCTCTATCATAATACTATTTGATTACTGATTAGCTTTGGCTTATCATCATGTTAAAATCTTGAAGTAGAGCTTGACATGATTTAGATTATTCAAGTCAAGTATTTGGCATCTGTCCAGATATTGGAAAAATCTCAATCAATGATTAAATTTGTACGTGTCACCAAAACAGCATAGCTTAAATGGCATTCCCTCCACTTTCCTAAGGGAAGGTCCTAACTTCAAGTTGAATCCCATGCAAGAGTACTGCTGATAACTCTTTTAAATAGATTTGTCAAGTGTCAAAAACATTGTGTAGGTAACTCTTGAGAGGTAGAGTGTCAAATAGATTATGTCGTATCTAATTTGTATATATAGTAGTGTATAATTGAAATTATATTCCTTTTTATTCTCTCATTGATTTTCAAACTCATACTTTTAACATGAGCTTTTGTTTAAATGGCATGCCCTCCACCTTCATAATAAGGGAAGGTCCCAACTCCCAAGTTAGATCCCATGCAAAAGTAGTGATAAACTGATAAATCGTGTCGGTAACTCTTGAGAGTAGAGTTGTTAAATATATTATGTCATATGTAATTTATATACAGTAGTGTACAATAAATATTATATTCCCTCTCAATTTATCATTAATTTTTAAACTCATCAATTTATATTATATGTACTTCCTCCGTAACAAAATAGATGTTACACTTTGACCATTTGGTCAAAGTGTAACATCTATTTTGTTACGGAGGAAGTATATTTTTGTTCATGTGCAGTTAAATCTGGTTTTTTCGATCTTTGCAACTTCCTACTTCGTCTAGTAGCCCTAAAAACACTAGAATCCTAATGTTCAGTCGTGCATGATTCCTAATTACGCATGGAGTTTTTGTTCAGTTCAAACTCTTACAATGCAAATCTTATCATATCATCATTTCTTGCGTACATCCGAAACGTCTTTGTCCACGAAAGGCCGAAGGATGCTAAGTTCATCTTATAAATCCGAGTCTTTCATGGCTCACCCACCCTAGGGGAAGTGTTCGCGTACATCGAAATTGGCCCACTCGGCCTCTAAGTTTGCAACCGAAACTTCATCCCGACCACTGCGTTTTCCATCCTACATTAGGGTTGGATGTGGGATCGTCTTGACCGTGCAACGTATGGTGTGACCCTATTCACGCATAACACATGTAGGGAGCTCCATGATGCAACATGGTGGGACTTTCCTTTAGTAGTGGGGTCCTGACCTAACCCATGAACCAAACCGACTAACTAGATACTTAGAACCTTGGCTTATGCTAACCCATATGTATTCGTGTGTGCTTGTCGTTAACCATGTTATTATGTTTGTATCCTTACATGCTTGAATGTTTGAACTTTATTACTATCATGTTAGCTATAGGTTCGATTATTCTGTGTTGACCACTAGTTAGTTTGGGCTTTTCCTAACCATTTCCATATATAGGAATAACCATAGTGGTGACTATAAAGGGAAACCTATCAATAACTACTATTTTAGTCATTATTGACATCTTTCCAAAAATAGTCATTACTATAATCGTTCTTACTATTTTGGGATGTTTAGCAAGTTTCCATATCAATCTTTACTATTTTAGTTTCTCCCTAAAAAGAGAAATTTTTTTAATAAGGAATGTTGTTTTTTATTGGCCATGTCTCTGTTAGTGTGTCGACTACCAGGTTAGGCCCATATTATCCATGGATTTATGTCCATGTTTAGTATGGACCTTAGTGCTTGGGCTTTGCTAGAATGACTCAATCATTATTGGGCCATCTTAGCCTAGACCAATTCTAATGGATTTTTAGAAGCAATTAGAAATCTAATTAGGCAATCCAACTACTGCGTTAGAGTCCAAAAGTCTAAGATGAATTTCTAACTAATTAAAATCCACTCTTTCAAAATCATTTAGGAGAAATGGTACCGCTTGGCGTTGCGACATGACTAATCGCTTGCAACGTAATCTCGAAGTGATAAATTCCTCTAACAACCCTCTTTACAATCAACCACGCTCTCGATCACCTTCCACTACACCACCACAACCTATCACGCCCATCCCATTTACCTTTCTTAAAGAAGGTGGACCATCTAATTCACAAGCCAATCCTTTCCAAGAGAATCCCACTTCACAACCTGAAATCAAGTCTCTTTCTATCTCTATCTCCCCACTACAAACCTTCATTAATCCTTTCGCCAGTTCTAGTCAACTCTATTCAACACCTACCGTTACTCTCTCCGAATCACCCAAGTCCAACAAATCTAGCACCTTCGACTTTGAAATGTCCGACGAGTTATAACAAAAACTTAATCAACTCACCGCGCGTCTCTCTCAACTTGAGACCGAGCTTGACGCCAAAAAATCTAAAAATGCCGAAAATACCTTGCAAAACCCCGACAAAGTTAAGATACTTGAAAACATGGTCCACAAAATCACCAAGCCTGAGACCTATTTTCATTATGACTATTTGCAAACTTCTAGTGCTGCGCTACCCTAAAAATTTGTTACAATTGACATTCCAAAATTCAAGGCCATTGATAATCCTGTGCATCACTTAAGAAGCTTTCAAGCATGCATGGTCTTGAAGAAAGTAGACGAAAGTCTATACTCCGCAATCTTTCTCATGTCATTAGAATCAACTCCCTTGAATTGGTTCTATTCCCTAGACCCTCAAAAGGTCTCGACTTGGGATAAAATAACTAAGGCCTTTCTTGCACAATATTTATGTAACACCGAATTCAAAGTCACCCTTCGTGAGTTGGCAGTCTTAAAACAAAAGGAAAAAAAAGCTTTGCTACCTTCTACACAAGATGGCGTGAACGCGCTGCCCAAATGATTCAACGCCCATCCAATTTTGAGCTAGTGCAAAAGTTTGTAGACAACCTAACCGATTCCTACTAACAACACTTGCGATATCTTGGTCTTGATACTTTCAAAAGAGTTTATAATATAGGCATCAAGATCGAAGATGACCTTCTTAAGGCCAAACAATGGAAGACCCTAACACTAATCAAAGAGGGCCTAACACTAGAAAAACTGAGCCTTCAGTCACAAAGACCAATGAGGTCAATGCTGCTGACTCACGTCCCAACCAAGCAAGGTGGATTAGCAATAGCATAGCAAGGTCTATTTGTTGTGATTTTAAAGCTACTAACAACGAGGCCGAGTACGAGGCTCTGATTGCAGGTATGACTGTGGCTCGGGACCTGGGGGCAACCAGGTTGCAGGTATATAGTGACTCCTTACTTATAGTCAGCCAGGTAAAAGGAGAGTATGCAGCTAAGGATTCAAAGATGACCCTGTACCTGGAGCTGGTCAAATCGAAGATGTTGCTATTTCAAGAGTTTACAATACAACAGGTACCAAGGGACCAGAATACACAAGCTGATGCATTAACTAACCTGGGATCCGCACTTAGGGAATGCAGCTTCAGCAATGTCCCTATCGCTCACTTAGCTGCGCCAGCTATCAACAAAGAGGCAGGCGGCGTACTTAGCATTGATAACGAGGCAAGTGCTAATAGCTGGACGAAGCTGCTGATAGATTACCTGGAAAGAGACATACTACCAGATGACAAGCTGGAATCGAGAAAGATACGCATGAAAGCCAGCAGGTACCAGGTAATAGCTGGAGTCTTGTTTAAATGTGCAGCTAAGCAAGACATTTTGCAGAGATGCTTGGAGAAAGAACAGTGGGAAGCTACCCTCAAGGAATTTCATGAAGGAGAATGCGGCTCACACACAGCAGGAAGAAGCTTGTCTAACAAAATCTTGTCCTATGGTTATTATTGGCCAACTATGCGTAGAGACGCCAAGAGGTACGTAGCTAAGTGTGAGAGTTGTCAAAAACACGCAGGTATGATACATAGGCCTTCCGAGCCATTACACCCCACGTTGACTCCTTGGCCATTCATGAGGTGGGGCATGGATATAGTGGGAAAGCTGCCAGCTGCGCCAGGTCAAAAAGTGTATATGTTGGCTTTAACTGATTACTTCTCTAAGTGGATCGAAGCTGGTGCATTCCAACAGGTAAGGGATAAAGAGGTGGTTGCCTTTATACATACTAACATTATTTGCAGGTTTGGAGTACCTAGTGAGATTGTATGCGATAATGGATCACAGTTTATAAGTGGTAAAACATGACAATTTTGCCACGAATGGAACATCAACCTGGTAACGTCAACACCCAGGTACCCTCAAGCTAATGGACAAGCTGAATCCAGCAACAAGGTGATCATCAACGGCATCAAAAGGAGGTTAAAGCCAAAAAAGGTAAATGGGTAGAAGAACTACCTAGAGTTCTCTGGGCCAACAGGACGACACCTAGAGGAGCAACAGGACGGACCCCGTTCTCATTAGTCTATGGTTGTGAAGCAGTATTACCAGCAGAAGTAGCTGTACCTACTGCCAGGTATGGGCTCCTAACTTCTGAGCTAAATGATTCTGAGTTGTCTTATGATTTAGACACCATAGAAGAACTGCGAGACAGCGCACTAGTCAGGATGGCTGCTCAACAACAGATTGTGGCCCGCAGCTTCAACAAAAACGTAAAAGCAAAAGTTTTTAAGCAAGGAGACTGGGTTCTAAGAAAGGTCTTCCAGAACACCCAGGAATTGAATGCTGGGAAGCTAGGTGCTAGCTGGGAAGGCCCCTACTTAATTGAACAGGTAATAGGCAAGGGGGCATATCGCCTAGCTACGATAAAAGGGGAAGCCGTACCTAGAAGTTGGAATGCTTCACATCTTAAACTTTATCACTTCTAAAGAAACTAAGTAATCATCTGTTGTACCTAAGACATCGGATGTTAAGCAGTCACACCAGGTAAGGAAGACAGCTAAGCAAAGCCAAGGAACACCAGGTTAGGCCATCCTCCTTGCATTTTCTACCTACAAAATTTTTGTCTAGAGTCCATACTGACTTAGGCATCGGAGAGTCGTTGGCTATGCCAACGACTATCTTGGCCTAGCCAACACACGCATGTACCGCAAGACCAGCTTCAAGTGGAGCACCACTCAGCTTCCTAAGCTACCAAAAGGCGCAAGAACACCTAGACACCTTGGAAGATAGCCGCCCAGAAATCAACCTACCAAGGTTGCATTAGCTAAGGGTTATACGCCAAGACAACAGGGCCCATCACACAAGTCATTGGCATCATAAAGCGCCAGGTAAAAACATAAAAGCAGCTAGCTCATTTGTGCTAAAGATCTAAGAAATATGCATATACCAAAGTAAAATCTGTTCAAAAGACGCACCAGCCCCTTGGCTGGCGGTAAAATTATCCAAAGCATAAAAATTAAAATTGTTTGACAAAAGCAGAGCGACAAATTTGAACCAGGGGGGAACTAAGCCGTTTCTTCAGCTGGGGCCTCCTCAGCTGCAGGCTTGGACGTCTCAGCTACTGGGGCAGAACTACTAGAAGGTTCAGCTGCAGCATCAACCACGACCTTTGCTGAAGGCTCAGCTAGGTCTTTAGCCGATGAATCAGTCGTAGAAACTTCCTGCCCAGGAGGGAGCAAACCCAAGGCCAGGGCTTCAAGATCTGCGATGCTCCCCATGGTAGCTAGAAAAGCATCGGTATATTTGTGCAATTCCTTAGTCCCCAGGTTCTTGAAAAGCATCAGGTATGCTAGCTTGGCAGGTTCAACAATCTGGACCTCAGCCATCTTATCTAGATGGATATCCTTCTGATGCGCCAGCTGGGCATCCGATGCCTCCTTCTCCTTCACTATCTTTGCCAGCTTGTGGGTAGCCACCTTAGCTTCCTCCCTAGCCGCAGCAATTTCAGCTTCAGCTGAAGCTGCGAAGAGCTTCTTTGCATCCCTCTCTTTCTCTAAAAGCAAAGTCTCAACCCTACGTTGCTCCTCAGCTATAGCCTGCCCCTTCTTGGCCTTCTCCAGTTCCTCCTTTAAGGCCGCCACCTCAGCTTGAGAAGCCTTAAGCTGAGACGACATCGTGGCAACTGCTCTCAAGCTGGAGCGTACTGCCAGACAGTTCTGTAAGACCTAGAAATGAAAACATCAAACATATAAGAAAATTGGGTAGTTAAGAGCGTCAAAACTAGAGTAACCAAGGCAAGCATAAGAGTTGTACCTGTAGAGAGTGTTGAACCGCATGGTTCACAATCACCTCAGGATCCTCAGACCTGAGACGTTTAGCTGCTGCAGGAAAGAAAAGCCTCTCAGCATGAGGCCATATGCCATTATTCAACCCATCCTCAGATAGGAAGTTAGCTGGCAGGGGTAGGTTGACCGTTGAGGTACTAGGAGGAGGAGGAGGATCTAAATCTAATTTAATTACGGGGGGTGGCATGCTAGGAGCAGAAGTGGCCACCTTGGCAGGACTAGCTGGCCTAGGTTGGTTAGAGCTAGCAGGGACTCCATATCTCTTTCTTTTAACCTAGCAACAGCATCGGCTTGAGATAACGTGCTGCCTTTGACTGCAAAAGTACAATAGAACGTGATTAAAAGATTTGTATCTAGAAAAACCCTAAAAGACAAAGTAGATCAGTAAGGTTGTCCTACCAGAAGACATGGAATCTGTTTCGGAAGTAGCAGGGGTCAAAGACGAGATAGGAATTGCTTTGAAAGGTGGGTTGTAGGTCCTCTTTTCCAGAGAAATGCTCAAGAACACCTTAGCTCTTTCGTCCCGATCTTCCAAAGTCTCCACAGCTTCAGGCGAACCTGAACAAAAGCAAGGTTAAAGTCATAGTTAATAAAAAATTCTAAAAAGAAAGGGAAAAACAAGTAGAATACCTCCAGCAGGCCAGCCAGAGGGGAGAAACACCCCAGCTTCGCCAAGAGAGTCCTTGGCAACAAAGAAAAAGCGAGTCTTCCAGAAAGACTCAGATGCACCAGTTCCTTCAACAGGAGAAGGGTATTTAGGTTTTTGCCTAAGAGTGACCTTATTAGGGTTAAGGATTTTCAAACTATAGAGGGTTAGTAGATCTTCCAGCGCGAAAGGAGGGCTCCAGTCCCTAGTAGCAGATTCTGCGGTAAAACAGACTTTCCAAAAGCCTGGCATTAACTGACCAGGGGAGAAATTTAAAACCTCTACATAAGAACGCACTAAGGGTGTGAGACTGAAGCTATAACCTAAGAGGAAGGGGTACTCATAGAAGCAAACTAAATCGTCGGGGGTATTCTCCGGCCGATAGAATTCCTCAGGAACAACAAACTCTGTACTTTCTGGGAAACCACCTCTAACCCTAATATTTTCGATGTCTTCCCAGGTGATAGTAGAAGCTACGTCGTCTTTAGCTTTCCCTATTAACGTGGTCTAGGAATAAAAACCTTTTTCCTAGCAGATTGCTTAAAAGGCATACAAAGAGTTTACCAAAGAGAGAAGACAATAAACGGAAATGTGGATCTTCACGCAATCTTTTTGATTTTTAAACCTACTCTGACATGCAAACGACTAGTATTTATTACTTGGTTTAAATGAACTTAAGTGCATAAATTAAATTCAGTTCATTAAAGCTACAGTGTGTTCTATTTAATGATTGCGCCTTTTGAAAAGGCCCACCTTAATGACAAACGTTACACTAACGCATCATTAACTTGCAGCTTTGCTACGCCAGACCAGCAGCATAATCTACAAGTTAGGGGCAATTGTTACGCCATGAAATTTGTATAGCTATTGGTGCAGGTTAAGAATCATTGCAGCTATAAGCTTCCAGCTTGGAAACTCCAGCTAAGGAAATCCAGCTTGGAGTTCGCCAGCTAAGGAAGACCAGCTAGATGTCACCCAGCTAAAAGAATACAGCTCTATTTTCTAAAGCGTTACAAGTCAAGGCATCAAAGTCTGAAGATCCGCATAAAGATAAAAGCCATAAATGCAAAGGCAATAAAGAAGCAAGAATCGTGCTAATTGGCATTAATGGCAGGCATAAATAAGGGATTTGGGGCTGTTTCAAGAGATAGCTAGGTTCCAACGGCTATAATCTTCCTAGTTATATATACATTTGAAGCAATTGTAAAAGGAACAAGTTGAGACACTTTAGCAATTACATACGCAAATACTAGCATTGTCTAATTAGTTTACAAACTACGAGTTGCTTAGTTACAAAGGCACTAGGGTTGTAATCAAATACATAGTGGATTGGTGGACTCAAAGCCACCCGCGGTTTTTCCCTTATTCCACGGGTTTCCGCGTCACCACCTCTGGTGTCCTGTCTTCATCTTTATTTCTGCTTTACTCGTTCATTCTAGCTGTGTTTGACAGCTACCGATAACCTGGTGGAATCTTGGCTGTAGCTCCCAGCTAAGTTTTGTCCTAGCAAGATTTAGCATAAACAAGTATCATGTCTCTACTGTCGGCAACAAGCTTTCACTGTGTTGTTGTGCTAATCCAACCCCGAACCACTTCCTACGTATCCATACCACTCACCAATCAAATTAATGCAATACTCTATTTCCTTGCAAACTCCTTTTAAATACTGTAGTTTACTTGATACTCTGTAGAGAAGGCCTTGTTCTTTTGAGCTTATTTCGATTTGGTCCGGTTAGAGTCAACTCAATTCTTTTAGCCGTATGCCTGAACTTAGTTTAGTTCAGTTCAGTTCAACTTAATTTAGTTCAGTTTTTCTTACCTCAAAAGAACGGACCCTAAGAAGTATTCTAGCCTTGTTATTTTAGACTGAACTAGATTGAGTTGCATTACGTTATACTTTGGCTTTATTCTTTTAGGTTGAACTAGATTGAGTATGTTGTGCTAAGCTAAACCTAGCTGTATCATCAATAAACCTCCCATTCTATTTGCTTCACTTTATTCTATAGCATATGAATTAATTCCTTCCCTTATACTTTAATATTTGGTAAGTTCAAATAAATTCAAAATAGTCTAGATCAAAGAGAACGTTTACAAAGTTAATCATTCTCTCTAATTTATACTACTATTATACCATTTTTATGCTCAATTTTCTTTGTAAATATTTTCTCTACATTTTAATGCATAGGGGGAATTCGCATCAATCATTTTAATAATACTCCCTCAACTTTTCATGCTTTGGTTCTTGTATTTCCCTTCCATGATGCAAAGATTAAGGGGCAGAGAGAATTATTATCAAGATTAATGTTAGCATGCAATTATTAGAATTATTAAATGACTTCTCTCATAAATACTAATGGCAATTGGTACACCTAGGTGTACAAAAGGTAGTTGTACACCCAAGGAAAGAGGGAAAAGAAAAAAAAACCTTAAAGAGTTATGTGAATTGGAAAACAAGGATAAAAAAAATATATAGATAACATGTATTATCTAGATATTACGTTTGAATTTTTTATTATTAATATTGATCTTTCAAAGGTTTACCATAATAATTCAGAAAAAGTTTATTATAACAATAAAAGAATTTCATCGTAACAATAAAAAAATATTCACCATTAACATTAAGTTCATCATAATAAACAAAACATTTCACAAATATATATATATATTTCCAATGATTATGTAATATATTCTTTTCTCATAAGTTTATTACTAGAATTCATCACGGGCGATGCCCGTGTTATGAAAGTTTAATGTTTTAGCAAAAATAGAGGATAATTAAGAGGGATTTGAAAGTTCTAGAGGAAAATTTTTAAATTAATTGTGTATAAATATCCCGTTTTAGATACGATCTAATATTAGAATACTGATTTATAATTGGCGTATGTGTTTTACAAAATTCAATTTGATCTTATTGTATTGTAAGATTTAGGATACACAAATATTTTTTATGTCAAATTTTTTGTAAAAATAGGTCTTAATTGATTTGTTTAACTTAATTGATTGATATTGCTATTTATAGATACTTATTAATATGCTAGTTTTCTTTTTAGGATATATTTAAGATTATCTTTTTATTTCAACTAATGCGATTGTAAAGTAGTTTGACTTTATATGAGTTAAATTTAGAAGGATTTCAAATGGGAACAACTCAAAAGGAACACCAACTCGGAAATTGAGAACAACATTAGGGAATGGAGGGAATATGTTTATTTAAGAATTTGTCAAATTTTATTTTGAATTTTTTTTGGAATAATTCATTTGATTATCGATATTATGTGAATTTCTTTTCTTTTTTTGTTGTTGGGGGAAAGTAATCGGATTGAGAGTAAAATTGTGATCTTCAAGAGATTATTTTTAATCACATATCTTGTCATTTACCTCTTCTTTTTTTTTTTTTTTGCAAGGAGGTTGGAAAAGGCGGGTTTTTACAAGTTCACCCTAATAATGGAAGAAATTCATCAAAATATTATCAATAATTTAAATTGATATCATTTGGAAAAAAAATTCAATCATATACATACATATATAAGAAGAGATATAAAAATTACTTCTTCCGTTTTTTTTTGTTGGAACACTTTCCTATTTAAGAACTTGTTAATTATTTACAACACATTATATTTTTGACTTTTCTTTCTCTCTATTTCTCCTACTCACATGGGTCCCTTCTTACTTTCTATCCATCTCTCTCCTTTTCAAAAATTTCCTAAAAAAATATGAAAAAAAGTATTGCAACTAAAAAAATGGAGGAAGTAAAAAAAATACTACCTAAAACAATTTAGAGAAGATATAAGAATTACGGAGTACTCTTTATAAGATAAGAGAAAGGAAAAAAAAATTACGTGATTGTTTTTTAATAGAAGCAACTTTAAAAGATAAAGGAAAATTTGTCAGAAAGGACCTTTTAAAAGAGTTTATTTGTGAGAAAGGACCTTTTAAAATTTTTTTGGCTTTTAACAACCTTAAACAAAAAATTTTTTGCGAGAAGAGACCTTGAGCTTGTTTTCCGACGTTGACCACCGGAAACCGGCGTTGACTAATATTTTCTTCCTATTTGCAATCCTAATCTAGTCTTCTGTTTCTTTTCGCTTCCCCTCTCATCCTAGTGGTTGCGCCACCATGGACCTACACCACCACGAACGCACACCACCACCTGCCGTCGACACGACCACCTTCCTCGTCCTCCCCTGCTCGCCTTTCACTTACTCAAACCAGTTTCCTCAGCTACGGCAGATTCAGCAATAAACCATACTCTGGGTTCTCAACACCAATGCCAGCCTCTTCTTTCTCAACTCCCATCTCCATACCATCGGGATTTACATTCTCATCAACATTGATGGGCCCTTCTATCACAGCTCTCTCTCAACATTATCAGGCTCCCCGTCTTCAACACCATTGCCAGCATCTTCTTTCTGAGCTTCCATCTCAATACCATGAGGCAACAGCAAACAGAGGGGGGATTGAGAGGAGAGAGGGACAACAATGGATGGAGGCTGCGGTAGGGTTGTGGGTACTGTGTGGTGGGTAGCCTCGCCGGCAAACTCCGGCAAAGATGGGGTGGGGGTGAGGTTGGCGGTAGCTGGTTAAGGGAGGAGGTGGGATGTGGGTGGGGGAGGAGAGAGAGGTGGGGGTGTTAATGAAAGGACCTTTTAGAGGAGTTTTTTTTGTGAGAAAATATTAGTCAACGCCGGTTTTCGGTGGTCAACGTCGGAAAACAAGCTCAAGGTCTCTTCTCGCAATTTTTTTTTGTTTAAGGTTTTTAAAAGCCAAAAAAAATTTAAAAGGTCCTTTCTCACAAAAAAACTCTTTTAAAATGTCATTTCTGACAAATTTTCCAAAGATAAAAGAGGTAAAATAAAAAAAAAATAAAAAAAAGATATCGAAGTATGTGATTCAGTTTTTTTATCCGTTTTTTTTGCAAAATTTTACCCAAAAACCCTTGTGTTTTGACTATTATATAGCATATAATAATAATAATAATAATAATAGAGATTTTCCCCCTATAAAATTCCTTTATGCCGTACAAAATTAAACAGTACTCTCTTAGCTCTCAACTCTCATACTGATCTCTCTGTACTCCCTCGAAGAAACTCAGGTTCTCCGTAATTATTTTTGTTTAGTTCTCTTTGAATTTTTGTATGCAATTCTAGTTTTATTATTTTATCATCTTAATTCTCATTCGCTTCTAAATTGGATTGTTTAAAGCCTTTATCGATCTTATTATATGTGCATCTCAATTATCTTCTTTCCTCAATTTTAATTTTGGTTTGCTTGCTTGTCATTAAATTTAATTATCAGGTTTATTAGTTTGAACAGAGAAGAAGAGATTGAAGATTAGTTAGATTTAGGATGATTGTGATTAACAGGCTGATGATTCAGAAATCTTATTGTTTGGGTCTATATATTTCAAAGGTTTCATTATAATTAATTAATTAATTAATTATGGCATAATATAAAGAGAGATTGCATGAAACCTTTTAATTTTTTTTTTCATAAACATGGAGTGTTAAATTGATATTCTTGATAAACTAATAAATTTTCTTACTAAAAGATTGAATGAATTTGGTGGTTAAAAGATTAATATACATATAGAATGCTTTGAAAGTTAGAGTTATAAATTTGACAAGTAAATGTCAAAGTTATATTCTGTCTTTTTAAGTGTACTTATTTTAATTTTCTGTTGTTATGATTGGGCAGGAGATGGCTGCTGTTTTGAGTGTGTGTAGTAGATCACCTCTCACCTACATAGTGAATGGTCCTAATTCTAATGTTGGTCAGCCTTATAAACTGAAGAAGAACATCCAATCGGTAACTAACTAAATATGGGGCATCTGATGATGACTTTGAACTAGCTTACTCTCTGAAAGGAGAGAAATATATATGATCAACTAATTAATTGATAATTTGACATAATTATCGATCTCAGGTTGCAACCGCACCAGCTGACGACATTAGACTGAAATCAACAAGGTTAAGGTTCTTCCAATTTGAAGCTGCTTTACCCTTTTCAAAGTATATATGTAGATGTACATCCCAGTCGAACTCGAACTCGTCCTCGTTCTCTTCCGTGAGATACGGTACGGTAAAGATTTTATTGATCGATTAAAATTACTACTGTATTAAAAAAAATTATGCAATTTAGATACTTTGAATGGTGATTAACAACATATCGAGACAAATTTAATGAATTCCCTCATAAGTGACAATAGTAATTAACTACACATTAAGACAAATCTAATGAAATCCCACCTAAGTTACAATAATAATTATAAAAAAAAAATTGGAGGAGGTATATATTATGCTTTGTCTATAATCTGGTACTACCTCCGTACTTATTTTGGAACGGACGGATGGTATATTAAATAAAGAAACTGTAAGGTAATACAGTAAAAGTTTCGTCCATCCCTTGTTTTCATCTTATATATTATATATTCATATACTACACATATCTTGCTTTAATATTACTTTGTTTTGTTGCTTTAATATTGAATTGTTTTGTTTTGTTAGGGACGAAAAAAGCATTCATTTCTGTGTCCAATAAGAGTGATTTAGCCTTTCTAGGAAGTGGGTTACACAACTTGGGTGAGTTCCTCATTACTTGTTGCTTCCTTAGTTCCTTTGCTGCTACATGTGGCTTGGCATTATAAACCAATACTCTTTTGCTTGACTTTCTTTTTTCCTTTCTATATATAATAATAAATTCAACACTAGCTTAGCAGCTCTGTTTCTAGAATCATAACTAAACTCTGATCTGAAGAGTGCAATTGAATTGGAGGCAAAGGCCTGCATCAAAGCCCACTTGTAGAGGGACATACATAACATTTTGCAAATTTTTAGCATATATGTTAAATTGCTTGCTTGAATCGCCCGCCACTCAGAACTAGCCAATTATTAGACCCAGGATGATTGGAATGTTCTAAGGCAATTGCTCAACATACAGCATGAAAAAGGTTGTTTAGTGTTGGGAAATGGAACTCAGTTTATTGCAGTAGATACTTGCTATAGTAGTTGTGTATGAGTGAGTTGATCTTTAGGTATTGAGGGTGTGGAAGTAATATTTTAACTGTTAGGCTTTGCTTTTATGTATTTATGATACTCGCTATTCAATTCTTTGTTAATAGATTCACAATTGTTTCAACTGGAGGAACAGCACTTTGTTTGGAAAACAATGGAGTTCCAGTGATGAGAGTGGAACAGCTAACTAGTTTCCCTGAATTGGTAAGCATTTTGCTTTGCTTTGCTTGTGTACCTGCTCTTGCTTCATTACTAGACAGTCGTGACGTCTGCTGCTTGGGTTTGAGTCCTGCATAGTCGAGTATGGAGGGGGGAGAGTACATATCATTTGTCGAATATTATGATAAATTATGACAAAACGAACATCATCTGAGAGTGACTCACTCTTTTATAGTTTAACATACCTCCCCAGCCCCACTAAAAGAATTCAGAAAGGATCTAATCCGCTGGCCCAAATGTTAAAAATAAATGAGAAAAATGAGAAGTGAGCGCCAATGAATGATAATGCAGGGAGGTGTATTGTGTATCTACTATACTCTTATTGGGATGCAAATGATGACACACCAACTAGAAGGAGCAAGGAATCATTAGACATTAAACATCTTGTTTGGGCGGGCAGATCGAAATGGAGGGGAATTAAGGGGATTGAGAGCGTGCGGTGACAAAGCCTTGAATTTGGATCCATGCCAGTTAAACGGAGGGAAAGGGGAAACAGATTAAATAGAAAATGGAAGGATAAACCCTAAACCTTTTTTCTTTAAAGTCAAAGGCATTAATTAGTCATCTCTTTGCAGTTTAATGGCCCTGTGGAAGCGTTGCATTCCTCCATGGGTGCTGGTACACTTGCTAGAAGCGATTCGGAGCATCACATGGAATCTCTTAAAAATTTTAGAATCGGTGAGTAATCAACTTAATTGTTGTTGTGGTTTTTTTTTTTTTAATTTAGGGGTGATTATGAGACAAGGCAATTAGTGAGCTACTCAAGCTCGACTCGGTTAATGCTCGGTCAAAACTCAACTCGAGCGGTTCGACTTGAGATGATGACGAGTTGACCTGAGCAACATAAAACTCGACTCTAAAACTCGCAAGAAGCTTGAAAAATCCAATTTCAAGTACTATTAAGGGTAAAGTGTCTGAGAGTAATGGAGCTAGAGATTCGAGACAGCTCACGAGTTGCTCGAAATCGACTCGGCCAAAGCTCAACTTGAGTTGGTCAAAACTCGACTCATTTAAGCTCGTCCAATTCGAGATTGGCTCGAGATCTTAACGAGTTGAGTTGAGCCGAGAAGCCCCAAGCTCGAACTCAACTTGCATCATAATCACCCTTGCCCTAATTGTCACTCTTCATAATTAATTTTTGGTGTAAACTTTTTCAGGTACTTTTAATGTTGTGGTATTGAACTTCAATCCTTATTCTTTAGCGGGAGGAGTTCAGCATGAAGAAGGACCTGAGCTTGTCCACTTTCTTGAATCTTTTACGCTTTTCTCCTTGCAAAGGTAATCATTCCACTTTCAACGTCGTGTTACATAGAATCAGTTCTAACTAACAAGTGTTGTATTTATGAATACAACAACAAAGAAAAGCGTGAGTGGGTTTCAAAAATCATTTGTACTAGGGTTTTTTGTTGTTTTACTTCTTCATTAGGATATTCAAATTTTCATCTTTATTTCCTCCACCTTTCCATCTCTCCCCAAACTTTGCAGCTTGATTTTCTACCCTGTGTCATTTTCTTGAGTTGAGAGTCTAAGGGGATATTGGAAAACCTAAAGTAATTATTTGAAACATCTTGTAGCTTGCTATTACAGAGTATATTAGAGTGGCTTCTTTTCTTTGTCATTATCTTCTGCAGAAAGGAAAATTAGAGGAAATGATCTTTTCAGGAAATCACTTTTGCAACAATCTTTTGTGCTTACATACATACTTGCATAATCCTTTGTCTTTGCACTTTGAACTGGTTGTTTGTTTGCTTGTCATATGTCTCCTATTGTTTGGGGCTGCATTATCTGATCAATTTTTTGCATTCGGTGGGCTATCGATTCTAAACACTATATTGAACAGAACAGAATTACAAGAAAGTATTGGCGGTGGTTGATCCGCAAGATTATAGGTCACTGCTAGAATATCTTAAAGGAGAGCAAGAGGATCAGCTGTTTCGTCACGAGCTTGCTAAAAAGGCTATTCAGCATGAGATTATGCGTTGTGATGCTAAATTTGTTGAGAAGATGATGAAGAGTCATATTGGAGATCAAAGGTATTATTTTTACCCGCATGTCTTAGGAGTTATGGTTGGTATGCATACCCAATACAGTATTTAAATAGTTTGCTTCATTTGCTATCATTATTTAGTATGTATGACCTCACCTATGACACTCCTTTTGGTTTCAATTTCAACATCTTATTTTGTATATGTCCTGATCTCTTTGTATGTGAGGGAAGAAAATAATATAACAAAAGTAACTCATACAAGCGTATAAATTTCGAGTTTATGTATCTATTTTTCTGAGAGACTCTCCACAAGAAAAATTCACCTTTTGAAAGTGATTCCCACAAAGATTAGTTTAACAACTTCCTACAGTAGAATGCACATCTATAGGAAATCATTCTTTTTGTATGCTTTGAGAGAATTCATATTGTATTTTGAATGACTAGTAGGGTTTAGTGATTAGGGTGCGTCTGTAAGTACTTCATAGGAAGTGCAAAAAAGCACTTTTGGAGTTAATTTTATTTTATAGATGATTAATAAGATAATTAGGGTAAGAAGGTGTAAGCTATAGTTGGGTTGAACCTTTGCTGCGTCTATTGGTTTTTCAGTTCTAAGTGTTTTTGAGAACAATTCATCTTGTTCTTAGTTGTTTTAAGACATGAAAAGATTATCAGATCACCGAAGTATTCAATCCCATCCCTCCCTCTTTTGAGTATCTTTAGATCATTTATTGATATTTTCTTTCATTTACATATATTATTTTTCTCTGCAGGGTATAAAGAGTAAAAGAGCCAACAATTAGAGCAAACTATTGTTTGGCAACCAGTTGTTTTGGTTAACTGATTTGGCTAGGTGTTTGGATTGGCTTTGGTTGTTTGATTTTAAATATATTTTTCAGTGTTTGGTAAATCAAATGTTGGTTGTTAGCTATTGTTAAATTACATGAAATTTTTAAATAAAACCTAATTAGTTGTTAAATTATAGGTGCTAATTAATAATGATTTCTCATTATTTATTAATCTGATGTTTATAATTAGTATTTAATTTTTAATAATCAACAATTACCATCTAATAATTACTCCCTCCGTTCCTTTTTGTTCTTCCAATGTGGAATCGGGGAGAAAATTATGAAAAGTTAATCTTGGGGGGTAATTCTAATATTTACATTAAATAGTTCTAGTTTTCAAAATAAAATATAAAGAAGTAAAGGAAAAAGAAGAATAAAGTAATTAATGTAGTGGTTGGGAAGAGAAAATGTTGATTGAAAATCTATACCACGTCAACTAACTAAACAATTATTGCTTATAATAAAATTCGAACCTTTGACCACGTGTAATGACATATAATGTATTTATCATTCTAACCAAACTCTCATCAATGCTTTTAATGTACACATTATATTATATGCCTATTTGCGCGACAATCACTCTCAGGTGTTTTGTCCTTCCCAGAACAAGTTGTTATTCTCACATGATGTCAGAAATGGGATTTTGTTGCCATGTAGTTTGTTTACTTCTATGAATTTAATCACTCCCACTGCCTATTCCTTTTCCGTCAACCTTTGCTTGCTGTATGCTCCTGGTATTCTGTCCTATGGCACTTTTGTTCACTTTGCTCTTCATTACTATAGTTCTTGTATGAGCTTTGTTTGTTTTCAATCCTTAATTTTGCCCTATGAATGGTTAGCATGTATGATTTCCTCACCCGGCTTTGTTTTGGCATGTATCTCTGCTATTTGCTATAATTTCCCTGCTAATACTTTCATCTACTATGACTTTGGCCTCATTCATTTCCAGTTTGACATAACTATCACCTACAAGTATGTAAATAATTTCAAGCTCATTCATCAATATGTTTCCCTGCCTTGTGTGTGCAACAACTATAGTTCAGCTCATGCTCTTGTCTTGTTATACTTCTGGACTGCTTTTCACCCTCTTAATAAGATTATTTCTAAGCTTATGCTTCCATTATATCTTAATAGGGTAATAGTAAGCTTTCTTTTTTGGACTATTTCCACTAATATGCATCCTATTATTGCCTACTACTTGTCTAGGTGTTATGTTACAACTTACACATATCTTTTGGCCCTAACTGAACTTAGGCAAACTAAAAGGCGGATTTCTTGGCATTGCAAAGGCAGTCACCAATGCAAGCTGACCAGAGCTGGAGGATTTTTTCAACATGTCGTATTAATAAGCAGATTTTGGCTTTATTTATTATTGGTTATGTACTATTTGTGTAAAGAACATTACTGCTTATTTGGTTGTAAAATTGGAACCGAGTGCTTTGCCACTCGCTATGAACTATGGGCTTGTTCCCATACTTGGCATTCAAAAGTCTTCGTTTCCATAACTAAACGAAGTACTTTTACGAATACTTATAAATCAATTAAAAAGTTAATTAAATGAAGATCATAGCTTGGAACATCCAAGGGGCAAAAAAACCCCAAGCAATAGTGGAACTCCTATTTTTGAAAAATAGATATAGGCCGGATTTATTTTTTATTTTAGAAACGATGACAAATAATGTCAATAGCAAGCGAATTCTTAAAGCCCTACATTTCCAACATACTCTTATAATTGATCCAATCAATCATTGTGGAGGTATTTGGATTTGCTGGAATAGTGATAATATCAATGTTGACAATTACTTGTTGGTTGATAGATGTGCCCATCTTCACATTCATTCCAAGATTAGTAAAAGAGATATCCTAGTCTCTGGAATCTATCTTCCAGCCAAAGACCAAGACAAAGATACAGTTTGGAGTGAGTTATTGGATTACATCAATGCACAAAGTAAACCTAAAGTCATCCTAGGAGATTTTAATGAAATGTTATCTCCTTCTGATAAGTTGGGTGGCAGGCCTCTTTTACTCTCTCAGTTACAACGTTTTCCAACGTTCTTAGGACAATCTCAATGCCTACAGGTCCCGTCTCAACAGAATGCTTTTTCATGGAAGAAACATTATGACTCTTACATAATATACGAAAAACTTGATAGAGCTATATGCAATCAGGATTTCCTTGATTGCTTTCCAAATACAAGTTTCCGACCATGCTCCTTTAATTTGCGATACACATACAAACCCGCAAAGACCTCCCCCCAGTTCAGATTTCAACAGGCTTGGGCCTTGGACCAGGAGGTTTTTGATATTATAAACAAACTTTGGAGCACTAAGGCAAAAGGCTCACGTTTCTTTAGAGTACAAGCTCGATTAAAAGAAATAAAGAGTAGTATTAAAGTTTGGTCAAGAAAGAAGTACCAACATACTTCCAACAAACTCATTCAGAATATAGCTAAGATTCAAGAGGTGGAAGAAAGACTATGGAACCAACCTTTTAACCCTATATTGGTTGAACACCTAAAACGTCTAGTCACTCAGAGGGAAAAGATCCTACTTTTCAATCAATCCCATTGGGGAATGAAAGCCAAAAAGGAATGGTTATGCCAAGGTGATAGAAACACAAGGTTCTTTCACAATAAGATGAAACAAAAGATCTCCCTTAATACTATCCACAAATTAAGGGATGAAGACGATATATGGATTGACACTATAGAAGGTATCAAAGACCTTTTGAAAAATGCATTCAAAAAGAACTACACCTCCGCAAAAACAATGCCTACAAGCACAGCTTTTGAGAACTTGGTACGCATTGTCTCTGACCAAGATTCACAAAACCTTATGGCCAAGGTCTCTGAGGAAGAGATTATGGCAATCTTCTTTGATATGAACCCACACAAAGCACCAGGATCAGATGGGTTTGGCTCTGGGTTCTATCAAAAGTACTGGACTATAATCAAGAAAGATATCTGCCTGGCAATAGCAAGCTTCTTTGAACATGGCCAACTCCCACCTTCCATAAATCACACCATCATTACACTCATGCCAAAAGTCCCAAATCCGGAAAAACCAAACCATTTTAGGCCAATCAGCCTTATAAACACAATCTATAAGGCCATTTCGAAAATCATAGTGTCACGAATTCAACCAATTCTAGATAAAATCATAAGTCCGTACCAAAATGCCTTTACTAAAGGTCGTTCTATTCACGACAATGTACTTATCGTCCAAGAGGTCCTTAATACTTTTCACAAGTCTAGCAGCAAAACGGGGTGGTGCGCCCTAAAGCTGGACATGGAAAAGGCATATGACAGAATAGAGTGGAATTATCTATGGGGGTGTTTGTCTCACCTAGGCTTTCCCCACAAATGGATCGAACTCGTCAAGCAATGTGTCACTACAGTTTCTTACTCTGTAAAGGTGAATGGGTACACCACAAGTTGGTTTACGCCAACTAGAGGTCTAAGACAAGGTGACCCCTTGTCTCTTTACCTTTTCATTATTTGTATGGAAGGGTTCATCAGACAACTGAATGCTTCAGCAATCTCAAGGAATAGTGGTGTGGGATTTCAGATCAGCCCACACACCAGTAAAATCCCCTGTCTCCTTTTTGCAGATGACAGTCTTCTCTTCTGCAAAGTCTCTAAGACTGGTTGCACCAATCTCAAGAATATTATAGATGCTTTCTGTCAGAGCTCAGGCCAACTAGTCAACTTTCATAAGTCGGCAATCATCTTTTCAAAGCATGTTCCCAATGCACGAAAACACAGCTTAGCTAGCCACTTTAACATGTCACCTAAGGCTTGCCTAGGACGCTACTTGGGCATCAATTTCAGCTCCTTTCGTCCTATTAAGGCTGACCTGGCCCTTTTACTGTCCAAAACCGACCAAAGAGTCAAATCTTGGGAAGCAGGGTTGTTATCCAAAGCAGGTAGACATACCTTTATTCAAACGAACCTAGAAGCAATACCAAACTATGCGTGTTCAGCAACCTTACTACAAGTAAGGACTGCGTCCACCATCGACTCTATTCACAGGAAATTTTTCTGGAACCAAGGCCCAGGCAAAGAGGGTATTCCTCTGATTGCTTGGGATAAAGTTTGTACACCTAAAAACCTTGGTGGTCTAGGCCTAAGGAAAACCCTTCCCCTAAACCAGGCTTTCCTTGCCAAGTTAGCCTGGAAGGTGTTGACTGATCCAAGTAACCTATGGGCCAATACATTGCGCGACAAAAGTACCTTAAAAACACTACCTTCTTTGATTACATTCCAAAGCCGTCTCACTCTTCCATTCGGCGGAAAGTAATGGAGCAGAGGGATCTGATAAGACGAGGCATCCGCTGGAAAATAGCCAATGGGTCCAAAATCTTCTTTTGGCTAGACAACTGGCTAACTAGCAAGTCTCTGTTAGAAATTCTAGAGCCAGATCCTCATATGATCAACACCAATCTCAAACTTGCAGAATTCATAACCGAGGAAAGAACATGGGATCTAGCCAAGCTGAAATCTATCCTACCTGACAACCTAATGGCAAACGTACAGGGTATTCCACTTCCGAAAAACATAGATGCAGATACTCCAATTTGGGGTTTGTCATCCCATGGGGATTTCACAATCAAATCAGCAAACTGGTTGGCGCACAATATTAACCCCGAAACCCCAAAATGGGAATTCAGAGCTATTTGGAAACTACAAATTCCACCAAAGCTACAGATATTCATATGGCAAACTTTAAACAATGGAATTAGCGTTCGAGCCACTCTTCACAAAAGACATATACTTCCATTTCAGAATTGTCCAGTTTGCAACTCCGACAGCTCGGAGACAATTGAACATCTCTTCCTAGCTTGTCCGAGCATATATGCCATATGGTCTCTACCTCAAGTGAAAGAGTGGTTAGGCTGCTATATCAGCAGTCCTAATGTACTTGCCTTATACCGTCAACACTTACAAGATAAGAGCAGAGTTGCCAAACTCTCTTTCTTATTATGGAGTGTATGGAAGGAAAGGAACGACTTGATCTTCAGTAATACCAAGCTAAATATCCATAGAATCTACCATCGTGCAAGAAAATACGCTTATGAATGGCGACTCCGAACTCACTATGATGATTTCGCCTTGAATCCTTCCAATTACGATTCCCCCTTCCCCCCATATTCGGCGGCAACAACAAACTCAACCCATACAATCCAAGTAGCTTGGACACCTCCACCTCCTGGTACTCTCAAGCTTAATTTCAACTTAGGAGTATCTTCTGTTGTAATTGCAGAAGCAACGACACTTCATAGGGGTGTTTTTCAAGCAACAAAACACCCATGTTCTAAGTTAGCGATTCCAAAGCCTGACATGTTTTGTTTACCATTTCTAAGGGTTCGAGCGCTCAGAAGCTGAAAATGTTGAAGTCCTATTTTTCGCGTCGATCCTTGCACATGTGGGCCCAAATCGTATTTTTGGCCTAACACCTAACTCAGATAACATTTTTGAGCGTTTCCAAAGCAATCTCCTAGTTATCAACACGACAAATGGCAAATGTATCACCCCAGGGCAGATAGACAACATCATTGAGGATACTAAGCTCAATCTAGGAGCTTTTGAAGAGTTCAAGATAGAGCATGTCTACAGAGAAGCAAACCAAGCAGCTGACTGGATTGCTAACGCGGGACATCTAGCTGTAGATTCTATTTGTATTACGGATTGGCATGGTTCCCAATTGGCTAAAATACTTTGTAATGATGTGTTAGGAATTCCCCTCGAGCGGAGGGTCTCCTAACCATCCTTTCTTTTTCCTTATCTTTATAAAAAAAAAATTATATGCGTAATTCTTTCACTATTGAAAGATGCTCATTTAGCTTCAAAAATATTAATTTTTCTGAAGCATACATTTGTGAAGTAGGATGCCACCCTATATATTATTATGCTTTTATCGATTAATTTACACACATTTAATAAAATATTAGAAAATAATGACTAAATGTTATAGACACTATAAGTTTTACCACTAATCCATGTCATGAATTCTTGTGAAATTTGATTAAATAATGTAATGAATAGCGATATAAAGGAAAATATTATATCAAAATATTTATTATTCAATTTCGAAATTCATAACTAATCATATACTTCCTCCGTTTCTAATTAGTCGCTACATTTTTTATTTCACGGTCTTCTATGCAATTTTTGAGGAGGAAAAAGATAGAGAGGAAAAAAAAAGAGCGGATCCATGTGATTAGGAGAGAAAAAGAGAGAAGCAAATGTCAAAAATGGAAAGTGTTGCAACTAATTAGAAACTTCCTACATAGGAAAATGTTGCAACTAAAAAGAAACGGAGGAAGTATATGTTTATTGTTGGTGACCCGGAGCATCTTCCTGGCCGAAATACTAGTTGAAATGATACATTGAGAAATTTAGTTAGTGTAAATTGTTTTAAAGATATGTATGTGACAGAAGAAAAAGTAATAAATTTTGATACATTTTCTAAATAAAAAGAGGGAAATTGATGGAGAATTTTATAAGTAAAAAAGGAAAGGTTCAAAATTGGAAGAACTTTTAGGAACACTATTTCGGGAAACAGAGGGAGTACTTCATTTTTATTTTTTTTTATGCGAATGAGCCACAAGGGCGGGGATGAGAAGCGATCCCAGGATTACCTGAAACAAGGAGAGAAGCTCTAACTGACTGAGCTATCCTTCACTCTCAAGGAAACTTCATATTAATTATTACTAATTAATTTGATATTACAAAATGTTGAAGCATGTTGAAATGGTATAGGAACTTAACATAATTGATGCCTGCCTTTTAGTAAGGCATACAACGTACTAATGTGATTGATTTTACAAAAACACAACTTCAATTTTACTTTGTACAGAGTTATATAACAGCTTTAACTAGTACAATAATTAAATACATAAAATTATACTTCCTCCATAACAAAATGGATGTTACACTTTTCAAATTATGGTTTTTTAGACAATTTTTTGGAGATGAGAGATAGAAAGAAAAAAAAATGAGGAAACCATGTGATAAGCGAGAGATAGAGAGA
This sequence comes from Patellifolia procumbens, assembly GCA_947645195.1. Taxonomy (NCBI): domain Eukaryota; kingdom Viridiplantae; phylum Streptophyta; class Magnoliopsida; order Caryophyllales; family Amaranthaceae; genus Patellifolia; species Patellifolia procumbens. The sequence goes on from CANSGD010000972.1 coordinate 4,621,705, forward strand.
AAGTAGGCCCTGTTCTTTTGGCTTAATTTTATGGTACTTCAGTTTAGTTCAGCCAACTTCAGCTGACTTCAGTCCACTTCAGTTCAGTTCAGCCAACTTCAGTTCAGTTCATCCGACTTCAGCTCTCCTAACTTCAACTCATTCCCAATTATTACTTTAGTTCAGTTCAATTTAGCCCACTTCAGTTCAGTTCAGCCCACTTCAGCTGACTTCAGTTCAGTTCAGCCTAGTTTAGCCCAGAAGGACGGGGGCTTATTACCTAAAAAAGAAAGTGTAACATCTAATTTGTTACATCCCGTTTTGAAAAGTATAACATGTATTTTGTTACGGAGAAAGTATATTCTAAGGAAAAAGAATACGTACAAAGTTATCCTAATACTAGAGAATAGTACAAAAACTATAATCTAACATATTATTCATTATTACAAGCACACACACAAAAAAAAAATTAAGTGTGTTAATTATTTACATTTTGATTCAACACCTTAAATTGAGATGCTATATTGAATAACAGCTAAATTTCAGTTAATATTTGGACTTAAAATTTTATTTTGGCTCTTACTCTAAATACAACCTTTTACCGTAGGTGACTTAAAATTTTAGCATCTACAAAGAAACTTAAATGTATTGTCAAACAAAGTCTAAGTATTCAATAAGTTCAAATAAATTTAGGGAAATTAATAAAATAAACCTCTTTAAATTCTTGAAGTCGATTGCAAATTAGATAATGCTAATATAATAAATATTAAGAATAACACAAAACAGTAGTTTAGAAGAAAAACGCACAAATATTTAACGTGGGGAAACCCAAAAAGGGAAAAACCCCACCAACCAAAGGAAAAAACGAATCCATTAAAAAAATATAGAGAAAACTTAACGGGAGAATTATAGTACTCTCACACACACAAAAGGCTTTTGAAATTGCTCACAAATATAGTACTCTCTCAACTCTAAATAAGTTTACTCTCTCTTAATGTGAAACATTCACACTCTTAATGGTATCTTGATGATGCTCACCATAAACGGCCTCCCCAAGACCTCTTAACAAGTTGCTCTTTCAACCTAACATCTTATGGCAACACATCACAATGTAATGCCCATCAATCCATCATATATATACAAAATACCAAAGATAGGGAAATCTTTTAAACGATAATGATCAACAAGCAAATTCTAAAAGATAGGTTTCTTAACAATATAGGATTGACCCCAAACATCCTAAATATCCCAAACATTATACCACATATAATTTTGGCGTAATGATATATATTGCTCTTAAGGCTATATATAAGCATTAAATACATTTCCTAAAATGGAAACAATTTAGAAATTTATAATAAAGCTACACATTATTTGAGGTAATAAATGTTTGAATCAATTTTTTAGTTTTTTTTTTTTAAGTTTCTTATATGTAATCCTAAGGACTATGTGCGGAGTATATCATTTTCCATAATTTTAAGATACAATAACAATATTATAGGAGTTCGACACCAAAAATAATGTTCAGCCAAAGACGTGTTCATCTTATTTGAAAAAAGTGTTTTAGGTCCAATAAGTTAGATGAATTCAATTTAGGTTTGATCAAGGTTAACACAACACTCAAAAGTAAAATTTAATAAAATTCTATTAGGATCAAACAAGTCTAATAAGTTTAGGAATTTTCAAGTAGATCTAATATACTCTAAGTTGTGTATAGTAATAAGTCACGCATGTGAAACATGTTTTAATAATATTTTTTACAATTTTATATTATGTTAATTAAAGAGTAAGTTAAGTTGGATATAGTTGAATATATGTTCAAAAAAGAAAATAGACACCATCATCTACAAAAACACAACTTCGATTTTAATTTGTATCACAAAGCTTATTTAACAGCTTTAACTAGTTGCAAACTAATGTTTTGCATCACAGAGCGAGCTATTTAAGTTCCATTAGAGCAAGCCGCCTCTCCTTCTCCCTCTCTATTCTCTCTCAAACCCTAGCCTCCATTAGAGTTTTTTAAAAGGGGCTTCCATCGGTTTTTACCGGTGGAAAGCCCCAATCTTTGTGTTTTTACTTTTTTTCCCTTATTTTTTTGCTTTCTAGTTTCGAATAACGATCTTTTCTTCTGTGTGTAACTTTTCTCCCTCGAAAGATAGGGTTTTTCTTCTCTTTATGAGACTTTTTGTGTTTCTTAAATTACTCTGCCGGATTCAAGGTCAGATGAATTGCCGTAAAATTGGTTCGTTCATGAAGAATTATGCTGGATTACAACGGTTGTCGAATTTTCAAATTTATACAGATGATCCAGATAATAATTGTCCTCACAGCTACATCAAATCGTCAGTTTGTCTCTCCAGAATAGCTGTAGATTCCAGCGATATGAGCGGGGGATGCTCCACAATGCAAGATCTACTCAACGATTGTAGTTTTCATGATGGAAACCTTTATTTGTTTCATTTTGTAATCCATTTGTTATTTTCGAATTTCTATTATAGATGTCGTATAACTCCTTATTAATGAAATGATTTTACTTTCAAAAAAAAACTAATGCTTCTCTAGTTCCCTTCAATCGCACGCTGCATATACATTCTCCTATGCCAATATGCTTTTAAGGCAAAATACTGCTGGATGTGTTCGGGCGGACCCCCTTTGCGAAGAAAGTCAACCAAGCTCTCATAGTCGATGGGATCAGTCACCACCACCGCATCATTCTGTTACAAACATAAAACCCAAACAAATGTGATATATATATATAAGAGTCAAAGATAAAAAAATAATAATAATGTGAAATCAAACCAAATCTAATTTAGTTTTTTTTTATTTTTAATATTACGATGTCAACAAAAATTTACTCTTAAACTAACAAAGTATGACCTTATTAAAGGTCCAATTTTTATCTTTTGCTTCAAATTCAATTGATGAGAACATTATATTCAGATTTATTAAAAATTAGATTAAATGAATGAGTACAAAACTAGTAAATAACATAAGACAATAATAAAATATAAATGCCAATCATAAATTAATTAATACCTCATCTGCTATATCGATCATGAGTACAAAACTAGTATCCATATCATCACGTGTAACATGGAAGTTCTTCGGTGATGATGGGTCAAATAGGTTGATAATGAGAACATCAAATGCACCTGCCAAAGAATAAATACGGAGTACAAAAATTTGTCATATTATAGAAATAATTAAAATAAAAAAAATTACAAAATCAAATAAGTATTACGGAGTACCCAATACTCACCAAAGCCCAAATTATTGAGATAGCAGATAGCTTTTGAGATTCAGATGCTCTGGAGTCTGGACTAGTCGGGTAGAACTGCACAAACAAATAAAAACAACACTTTTTAACCCCAATTTTTCCACTCATTTTTTTTGGAAAAACATTCAACTTAATTTAGCCCTTAACCCTCCAATACATTAAGTGAAAATTACAGAAATAAGTAATTAACACTAAATACAACCCTTATTAAAACTTAATCCTCGTCAAGTATCATCATCATCACCAATCGTTCATCAAGAATACTGCTCCGAATTTCTACCACTGCCTCGAATAACCACCTCCAACCCAGAACCCACGAAAACCCCAAAAACCACCTAATCACCAGCTCCAACCCAAACCCCATGACAACCCACCACTACCAGTGCTCCTAATCTACACCTCCAACCTCACCCATAACCCATGAAAACCCAAGCACAACCCAAACATACAACCAACAAAAAGAAAAACCCACAACCGATGTGCATGATGGAAAGAAAGAGAAAGTGAGGGTGTTGGTGCGTGATGGGACATGGGAGGAGGGAGAAGTGAGAGTTGGGAGGAGAGAGCAAATTATACAATACTAAACCTAAACCAAAAGTGCTATTAGAAATTACCAAATATAGAAAATGTCTTAAATAACTTCTAAAGAATCCTACATATCAATAATTATTTATAAAATAGCAATATTAATCATTCAATTAAAATCAATCAAGATTTCTTTAAAAAAAATCAATTATAACCTATTTATTGTAAGCAAAATTTTTGCCGCAAATATATTAATTTTTATATCCGAACACAAATAAATCTTCCTAATAGTACAATATAATATTATCAAGTTGAATTTTACATTAATAATAAATCAATTCTATATTATAAGATTGATTCTAAAACAGGACAATTTACTTAGAAATTTTGCATTATAATTTCTTTTCATTATTTTGCATCTTTAGTAGCAAATTATAATATTATATGAACATTAAAATTTGTAACACAGGCATCGCCCGTGGTTAAATCTAGTCCACTCTTATTTCTAGTCCAACCCAAATTCATACAAGTTCACACTTACACACAATACAACAATAGATATCTCAACAAGAACGCGGTGTTTTTTTGTTTATCTCAAATTGAAAGAAAATTCTGATTATTCTTTCTTTATAAATAGGAAGGATTTTTAATTTACAAAATAACCTTTTGTCATGAACTTATGTTATTATAAATACCTCTTGGGTTATGTCTTTATGTAATAATAACTTAACACCCAAACTACGTAGCCATTATAATTATAGTAAATAGTATCATTACTAACCTGCTGCTCGACTACAACTGGTAGCCCATAGTCTTTCAGTTCCTCAGCTGTCTCTCCACAAGAAACAAGAGTATACCTATATATTAAAATAAAACAAAATTAAAATTTCCACCATTTTCTTTCTTTTTCAAAGGAAAAATAAGAATAAAAATACTATTATAGACCCATTGCCCCAAATTTGCCAGTTCTTCACCAATATAAGTCAAACCCCTCTTGCAGGACACACTCAAAAAGGTACATTTGGTCTTTGCTGTAAAATATAAAATATAAAAATATAAAAAATAAAAGGAGATAAACATTAATCAAAAAAAGGAAAAGCATTCAAATAAATTACATTCTTTCTCACCGGTTGACATGGGAGAGGACAACGAGCAATGAATCCCCATGTTCCTGAAATTAAAATTAAACATTTAAATAAATTACATTCGAATAAAGTGCCAAAATTACAAATTTTATAAAGTACAGTCAAAATACATAAATTGTAAAAGTGTTGGAAAAGTTTTGTTTTTGAACACATAAATAACACATAAAGAGTAGAAAAATGACTGTTGGAAAATTAAAATACAAGTCAAAATCCATCTTTAATCTTTTATGGGAAAAAAGATTGAATTTTTTGTCGAGTATCTCATAAATATAAAGTTTGGATTTTCTAAACGTATATAAAAAATACCATCTTGCTTCATAGCAGGAACACCAAGGCTGGAAATTAATGACAAAATATGCAACAAAAAATAAGTAAAATTCTTTTACGGAAAAAAAAAAGTTGAATTCGTTGAGGAGATAAGTACGGAGTATATACACTCACCAAGGATAGGAGAGAGAAGCAACATGAAGAGGAAAATGCCTGCAAAAAAATCAGAATATAAGTAAAAAAAAAAAAAAAGTGTTTTCGTAAAGCATCATTGTATGTATCTCAAAAATATAAGCTTTGTCGAATAAAAAAAATAAAAAGTTTCATTTTTTTACGAGATCTCACTAATCAGTGGCGGACCCAGGATTTTCATCTGGGGGACAAATTACGAATGTTTGACAATTCGATAAACAATGTTCTAAAAATTCAAAAAATTTAATCAATACTCGAAATATTCCTATGAGTGATTGAAGTGGGGTTAAATAATAGATCTACCGCATTTAAATATATTGTCCAATATAAACAACTAAAATGTAAGTTATAACCTCAAATTTCAGATTATATGAAACACCACGTACAAACTTGTGAAAAATCTTGTCACAAGCGATCAATTTAAAAAATAATAATTTTATGAGTTCAAGTGACAAATGTATCCTAAACAACATCTCACTCAACTAATAATTAGAGTCGAACTAAGGATCGTGTGAAGGGGGCACTAATTACTTTTACTATATGAATTGACACAATAGCTTAGTTCATTAATTTTTTCCTAAATAAATTAACTTAATACATTAATGAATAAAATAATGTCAACATTAAACAATAATAAATCTTCCCTAAAAAAGTTAATAATAAATCTCAACATTATACAATACAAAGTGAAATTGAGTACAAGTAATTGAGATTTTAAACAACACAAATAGAAAATTTAATAAAAGCTTGTACTCGTATTTAAATTTACAAACCTATTTCAAAGAGAATAAAAAAAAAGGGTAATAAGTATTGAGTAAGGATTGAACCTTATACAAATGTAAAAAGAAATTAACTCAAACCGATTCTTACCCGAAATTATTAAATTAAACCAAACTGAAATCAAATCCAAATTTAATCGATATAGATTCGATTTAATTAAGATTTCTTACCCGATTTTTTTTGAAGTGGGGGACAGTCGTCCCCCTTGTTCTAACATAGGTCCGTCAATGTCACTAATACTGCCATGAATTAGCAACATATATGAAAGATGAGCATGAAGAGTAGAGTAAGTTATATAGAAATAAATAGATAAAAACACGTAAAGAGTAGAAAAATGGAAAATCAAAGTACTTGTATAAGTCAAAAATACATTTTTTATGGAAAAAAGTTTGAATTTTTTTCTGAGGTATCTTATAAAATCAAAATTATAAAGCTTCTATTTTTGAACGCATGTAAAAAAATCCATTTAAAAAAAAAGAAAAAAATACCATCTTTACAGTAAGTAAAAAAAAGAAAAAAAAACTCACCTACTACCACCAAGAGAAGAAGGATGGGAGAAAGAAGCAGGATGAACAGCAGATGAAGAAGCGCAGGAGAGAGAAGCACCGCTACAAAATGATGAGAGTATGTGTAAAAGATTGTTTTTTGGAAAGCATCATTATATAAAGGGGTGATAAAAAAAAGTTTCCTTAAGGAAAAAAAACAGAAAGAAACATTCACCTACTACCACCAAGAGACGATGGACGACAGGAGAAAGAAGCAGAATGACCAGCAGGAGAACAAAAAGACTTGGGTGGACCTGGTCCACACTAAAAATAGTGTAGACCAACCACTTCTCACGTGAGCCCATTTAAGAAGCCCAAAATCAGACATTAAGAAAATAAAAAACAAAACGTCATCTTCACTCATCTTTGTCATTAACGCCAGCTTCCAACCACAAACTTCAACAAGCTTCCAACGGCAGCTTCACCGTCATCTTCGTCGCATCATCGCAATTACCGGCATTGTTGATCTTCTTCTCGATCGCCTTCACAATTTCAGCGCCACTCAGTTCTTCGGCGTTAATGGAAGAGCAAATTCCCAAATTCAGGCCCCAATCAGGAGATTCAAGTGTAGGAGAAGTGGCTTGATTCTGGAGTTGGAGTTTGGAGAAGATCCTTCATTTCTTTTACTTTTAAGGAGATTATTCTTCCCATTTGTGTTCCTCCTTCTTTTAAGCGTTCTCCAATGGAGGCTAGCTTTGATTTATCCATTGTTGAGGGTTTGTTTGTGGAGGTTTAAGGGTTAGGGAAAAAGGGGATGGGATTTGAATTGATCAATTGTGGTTTTCGATTGGTTTTCTTCCCTTTATGTGTTTCTGATGTTGTTTATTCCCGATCTCTCTAACATCAAAGCAGTATAATTTTATGATTTTATCATGCATCTATGTCATTATGGAGGCTAGTTATTGCTTTCCAAAAGATGTGCGTTTGATTGAAAGTAGGCTCAGACTTGTAGTCCTGCCAATATTTTCTATAGAACAAAGATAAATATGAATTTTTGATAAATATAATAAAATCTTAACTTTTAATTAATAAACTTTAACTTTTAATATCTAATCCTTAACTTTATAAGATGCAAGGAAAAGTGAGGAGCTAAACGACGCCCGCAAAAATACAAAAAACGCTCACAATAATAAAGTAAATACCAATTTACCCTTTACCAAAAAAAACTTATTCCCTCCCTTTTTCCTCTACCTCTCCTGTAGTCCTGTTCTAACATACAATGCATCAGTGAAGAGACAATTTTTTGAATGTAATTTCCGATGATCTTCAACCAAACGTTTTCCTACCGGCTTTCATCTTGAAATGAATCACCGGTCGAGGATTCGAAATTGGAACTACTCTCCTATCCATGGCATTCGAATCCCATGACCAGCCAACGCCGCACCCACAGAGCTTTGCCGCCGTGGTCCATGAGACAGTGTCAATTTTTTGAAAAAAAGAACTGAGAACCGACCACAGAATCCGGCTGCTCCATGGGATGACCGGTCTTTAAAACCAGTTTAAGCATGGACGAACCGACAACTAGAACCGGTCTTCCCATGGTTGAACCGGTTCTCAGGACCGGTTCTCCCATGGTGGAACCAGTTCTAAGGATTGGTTCTCCTTTGCTGGAACCGACTTCAATGGCCATTCACTGTTTCTTTTCGTAGAGAAATTATGCAAAGAAATCAGAGGAAAAAAAAAGGTGTATGACTAAGCTGAAATACCAACAATTTTGCAAGATTAAGGGATAAAATTGGTGTTGGGAAATTGTTGATGGATAATGAAGGGTGATAGAATTGATGATAATGGCGTGTAGGTGGCTGGGTGGATTGGAGAAGGGGAGAGAATAAGCATTTAAATTAGTCAGGGTATTATAGTCTTTTTGTTTAAAAGTGTGGACGTTTTTGTATTTTTGTGGGCGCTATTTAACAAACCCCAAGGAAAAAGATGGAAGTTGACATAAAACTATGAATAAGCAACAAAAGGAAGAAAAAGAGATGAAACACTTGAATTTTAATAATGAACCCTTAATTGTTACTTAATATTAACTTTTAGTTATAAAATAGAAACTTTTATCATCTTAGTCTTAACTTTTAGTTACAATACGTGTTGGATAATCCCAAAATAAAATTGGGAAAAAAAACTAATCAAAAGTATAATTGCATTATTATATATGAAGCACGTTATTTCTTAACTTTTGATTAAGAAACTTTAACTTTTAATTTCTAATTCTTAACTTTACAAAGACGGAAGAAAAAAGATGGAATTCGGTATAAAACTATAAATAAGCAAGAAAAGGAAGAAAAAGAGATCGAATACTTGTATTTTAGTAATAAATCTTAACTTTTAGCTACTTAATCTTAACTTTTAGTTACTGAACCTTAACTTTTTGTTACTGAACCTTAACTTTTAGCTACTTTATCTTAACTTTTAGTCACTGAACCTTAACTTTTAGTTACTAAACCTTAACTTTTAGCTACTTTATCTTAACTTTTAGTCACCGGACCTAATAACTAAAACTTAACTTTTAGTTGCTAAACTTTAACTTTTAGCTACCAAATGTTAACTTTTAGCTACTTAATTTTAACTTTTAGTTACTAAACCTTAACTTTTAGTCACTAAACCTTAGCTTTCAGTCACTAAGCCTTAACTTTTAGTCACTATACCTTAACTTTTAGTTACTATAACTTAACTTTTAACTACTTTATCTTAACTTTTAGTCAGTGAACCTTAACTTTTAGTTACTAAAATTTAACTTTTAAATACCAAATGTTAACTTTTAGCTACTTAATCTTAACTTTTAGTTACTAAACTTTAACTTTTAGTTACAATGGCTTAACTTTAGCTACTTAACCTTAACTTTAGTTACAATGGCTTATCTTGAGCAAGCTTGCCATATAAAACATGATAAATTTCCCATCTGCGTCTATCCAAATGCTTCTCATGAATGGCTTGTCCTGGTCGTGAATCTCTCATAAAACAAAATAAAAAGCCACCTAGCGCAACCTTGATACAATTACATTGCTTCTCATGTTGTGCTTAATTGCTTAATTGATTCGGCATGGTATACACCACGGACGGATTCAATCATATGAATAAGTTTTTAAAAAAACTATTAATTTATGGTTAGTATAAGGTACAAATGTACAATGTTTCGAAAAATTTGAGGGGAATCTGTAATGAAACTAAGCAATTAATGTTTAGTTAAAGTTAGTAGAAATATGATGTAACAAAGTCTGAAATCTGAGCAAAATCTTCCCAATAGTCTTACGTACATTTTGAATGACTCGAGTCCCAAATTAGACCCCGCCCTACCTAATTACAACTTAAAATCATGGCGATACATTGGTACAGACATTTCACAATATCAATTCAGAACTCCAATACTAGTGTAATAATCCAAAGCAAACTTTTATCTCACAAGGAGATGTTTTTCCCCTCCTGAACTTTGATACCCAGGATATTATGAGCTAGCTGTTACTACAAAATAATTGAGGTCCTATCATCTAATTTCTGACTACTTGTGTTGACTGCACAGTTGCAATCAATTGCGCCATGACAGTAGCAAAGTGAATTGTTGTATGTTGAGAAGTATACTGGTCCGATAAGCCATACTCTCCAAAGTTTGGTTCAATATGCATAAACTGACTGATAGGTTTTAGTCGTGTCACCTAATCAAAAATAAACCTACGGACCTCTAACTAGGTAGTCAATGGAAGCAGGGTCGAATCCACAGGGAGACAGAGTTTCTAAATCAAAATTCAACCAATTCAGCTACTCCAGATGAAATCAGGAAGGAATTAATTAAACTAAAGAATAGACTACAGAAGACGGAATAAATTGAGGATTAAACTATGGAATAAAAGTCTAGGGTATTAGGTCGGTCCACCATGCTTATACCAATCAAATAGGGTCAACTACTATCAAAACCTAAGTCAAGAGTCGGGGGATTAGAGCCTATGTTGAGCTATGGTTAAGACTCAACGCTCATAGTTCAACATACGCTGCATGTTCACTAACGTAATCAGAACTACTGACGTGTCCTAGGCCTCTAGTCGTAAGACGGATCTGTGCAAACAACTATTAACCACAAGCAATCAATGAAATTGTACACTGACATTAATTACTCAATAAGAACAAACCACATCACAATCACCCTAATCAAGCCCTAGAAATTGAAAGAAAGCTAAATCACAATCATGGTATAAACATGGCTTTCCTATCTAACACCCTAGAAAGAGAACTACTCACTCATAATTGAATTGACAACAATAAGACTAATATGAAACCCTAACAATTGCATCATGAATAATTAAATAAATAAACTAAGCAATTAATAATAATAAAAGAGATTAGAGCAGAGAAGAGTACCAATTGACGGAAAGCAGGAACTTTTATTGAAATCGAAATAGGTTTGATCACCTCTAAATTAATCTAAAGTGTTTGAATTAAACTAAGAACAATGAAGAATAAAACTAATCTAAAACCTAATGAGAGATGAATAAAAGATGAATGAAAGATGTCTCTAAAAATATGAGGAAAAGGTATTTATAATACCCCTCAAGTTCACTAAAAACGGAAACAAAAAGTGAAAAAGCGCGATTAAAGCACCAGACCCGATCGGGCCCGAGCACAGTACCCGATCGGGTCCGCATACAAATTCACCAATCTTCACTCCTGGGCTCTGGCAGCAGCAGTGCAGCAATAAGGCGAGAAAAGCGGCCCACCCGATCGGGTCATGCGACAAAAAGTGCCAGCAAGCTCGCCTCCTCCGCAGCGTCCTAATAAGACCTAGCAGCACTAGACCCGATGGGGTCGGGCGGTGGATGCCTGATCGGGTCTGGGCACATGTGTTCTCGCCCGATCTGATCGGGCACGCCTTGCCCGATCGGGTCCGCAACTTTCGTACCCGATCATAAATATTTCGCCCGATCGGGCCATTTCTGCCCGATCAGTGCACGGAAACCTCATTTGACTCCTTGGCTCTCTAATCTTCACGTTTAGGGGTCTTGGGACCTCCTAAACTATCCATAAAGCTCGTGAGCCATCCTACGTGCCTCATAACATCTCGTAAAGCCGTGGTTGCTTCCAAAAGGCTCGGGAATAAGGAGAAAACTCCATAAAACCTGCAATTCAATACTAAAACACGAAACCACAACTAAATACGAAAGTTAGCACAAAATAGCTCCCAAGAGCTCCAATGACGCACAAATTAGCTTGTAAATAAGGGAGAAAACTCTATATAAATACGTGATATCACTGACCCAACAGCTACTTCTTTGACAACGTGTCTTTCCAAATATCCACAAAGTGTTCAAGAATTTGTCTTGATTTATCAATAGAAGAGATTGGAAGATACTCAACCTGTAAATATAGAGACAAAAAAACTTGAGATATAAGATTAGCTTATCCATGGTAGTAAACATGATATATAACCATGTAAACATTCTTCATCAGTCAGTGAACAACATATCATCAATAAGCTGGGTCCATATAGCTTAGATCCAAATAGCCTTAGAAAATTAATAAAACACATAATATCAACTTAGATAGAGTGAAAACAAAAACAATAAACTTACATATAAATTAAAATAGTAAAATGTTAACTTGTAAATAGGGGAGGTATGAAATGAGTATGATTCATATGCAAGCTCGAACAAAAGCACCAAGTATTCGAACTGTCTACAGTGTATTATATATCATCAGATCAACTACTACACCAAACAATTTGCAATATCTACATTAATCCTCATTTTCTTCAATTCACAAGTTAAAGACTTCTTTTGATAGTATCAATATAAGTAGCGCGGAAATGGTTGGGGTTTTGGGAACAAGAAAACCTCAAGGTTCTATTCATGTCTGGGCTTCATCACCTCAGAAACGGTTGGGGTTTAAGGACTGGACGTGTTTCAGAAACTGGGAAACTAAGTGCTGGAGGTATCAAACAAAGAAATTCAATGTAGCTTATCCATGTAACTGGACCGCATCACACACGTTGTTATTATAAAGCATGAAATGTAACTTAAGTTTGGGAGGTTTTAGTCATAATGTTCCTATTTCATCTGTAGTTTCTTTTTTTTGCTCTATTCGTTTTGTTAATATTAGTAAGAGTATATTCCCAATTCCCACCATAGATGGATCCCTTTGTTCTTTTCCAGTTATATATGAGGCAATTGTCTCACATTCTGTTTACAAGCTAGTCTGATGGAGTAAACAACACCGCATCACTCATAACATGCCAAGTCTCCCATTTATGTTTGTTTTGTATCAAAATTGTATCCATGACATACAACCCCTGCTTTAACTTATAGATTAAGTTGTTAACCTGACAATGGGAAACATTCAACTTAAACTAATGAATCAATGTTTTTTTCTCCCTTTTCACTCGCAATACAATGGCTCTTTCCTACATTGATACTAACTGTTCTCCTCTACTCATTTGACTGAGCTGAACAGTAAACAAGCTTCTCAATTCAGGTACAATAACAATAAGTTTTATTTGAATGTATAACACAAAACAAACAACAAAACCCAGAAAATGAACATCAATTTCCCAACAAGATATAACAAAGAATGGCAAAAAAAAAACAAAAACCCATTTATGGCTTACTGTTGAATATCAAAAGCAATCCATATGGAAATCAAACAAATATAAAAACACCACACTTACTGTTCTTCAGATTCATTGACTCAACAGTTTCGAGTTTCTCTTTTTGCTCATTCTCTTTTATTGGGTTGAGGAACTTTCATCAACCTTCCTCTTACTTCCTCCTCCATGAATGGCTAATGACTTCTTCCCCAATTTCAACTTTTAAATAACAAATTCAAGAGGAATTTCAGTATATCACTACCAATTCGAGAATTATAGCAAGAGAAAAATAAAATTTCCCACAAAAATTGTCATAGAACTCAAACCCCTAAAATCAATGAGAAAAAAGATAAACCAAACCCTAAATCTATCATTGAAATGGAGGAAGAACAAAAATTGCTATGATAACAATAAATTGAATAAAAAAGCTTACTGATTCGAACTTGTAAGAGAAAAAATCTCAGAAATCCAACCCTGAAATTGTTTGGAAGACTTCTTTGTCGTCATTCACGAGAGGAGGAAGGGGTGAGGGAAAAAGGGGTGAGTGACTGAGAGGGAGAAAGGGGTGTAATTATGTATGCGGGTTCTCACGTGACTACCGGGTCTACAATAAATTTAGTGTAGACCTGGTCTATATTAGACTTTAGTGCAGGAGAAACACCGCTACAAAATGATAAGAGTATGAGTTAAAGATTGTTTTTTGGAAAAGTCAGACATATATATATATAGCTTTATTGAAAATCAATAAAAAGTTTCCTTACTTTTTTTGTGATAAAAAAAGAAATATAAAAAAATAAGCTTTATTTTACATCAAAGATGCAATCTTTATAAGAAAATAAAATAAAATAATAAGGTTCCTTTTAAGAAGCAGCCACATTAATGTAAATGTAATGTATATATGAAGTTAAATTAAAAACACAATCTTTAAAAATGAAAATAGAAAGTTTGAATTTACCGAGAAGAAATGGCGTGAAGATTTGGTGGAGATGCACAGGAGAGGGAGAGGAAGAGAAGCCATTAAAGCTAGATTAGCTTATAAGGTCGGCGAAATTCTTACTGTGAGAGTGTATCAGCTTAGCTATTGTGCTGTCATGTCTATATATTATTACCTCTAGATGATCAGGAGATTCACGTAGGTTCGTAGTTTGTGCGATACGCATGACTAAACCTTATTCTTTTTTAGGGTTTGGTGGGGGGTGCTTGTTTGTAGGGGTCAGGATAGAAATATTTAGGGAAACTTATAGTGGTTCAGTTAATCCTACGGTTGTAGATTTATTTGAAATTTGTTGTGAATAAAACATACTGTCAAAATTTTGATAAACAAAATTTTACATGTAAAAAAAAAAAGAAAAAAGAAATTGGAGTTTGTTAAAACAAACTACTTCCTCCGTTTCAATTTATTTGCAACAAATGGCGTTGCACGGACTCCTAGGTAAATTTTTATTGTGAGTAAGTGAAGAGAGAAAGTGAAGTGTGTGATGAGGAGAGAGATAGAAAGAGATAATGTCTAAAGAAGGAAAGAAAACAATTGTTGCAAATAATATGAAATTTCCAAAAATGGCAATTGTTGCAAATAAAAAGAAATAGAGGAAGTATTGCAGTTTGATTAATAAATTAGAATTTCGACAAAATAATATCCGAACTGAATTAAGTTTGAACTGAAAGTTTCTTAACTTTAATTGACTTAATTTTATTTGTATCAACTAAGACAAGTTTACCAAGGTATAAATTTCATAAACATTAATTACGAACCGATGCAATGGCTATATGAACTCGATGAAAATTTGTTGGCCCAATTATCTATCATACGATTTAAATGAATTAGAGTGTGACTGTGTGACTTCAAAAATGGGTATTTACCCAAAAATGGAATTAACATTGGTAGTAGGAGACACTTTAAAAAAAAAGTTTTGACCAGAATACAACATGAAGTATACCGTTTCATATCGACAACTTGTATTAACATGAACCGTTTTGGACTGAATTGATTTTGAACCTCCAATTAATGATTAGAACCTTTTCTGACCTATTCCCAAAAGTAAGACAACAAGTTCTGACCTGTTCTCGAAATGACCTAACCTGAACTGAACTGACATGTCAAGTAAGATGATCTGATACAACCTAAACTGAAATTGACCTAAACCTATCTGGGTTAACTTGAACCTATACCATACATTAACCCGTTTTGACGGCAAATTAGATCCTACACTCAAGTGTAGGAAGAAAAGTTTACACTAAAATTAAAACAACATTGTGTAAAAAGAATGTATATGAACATTAGAGTATTTTAAATGATCATCAATACTAAATTGAACTTTCTTTTACAATAGACGAACATTAATATTTTAAATTTCAAAATCCAAATTTTAAAATTTAAAATCTAAATTTAACTTTTTTTTTGTTCTCGTAACATTTGATAAACAAATATGTTCATTTTATGATAATCTATTATTCATTTTAAATATTCAAGTGTATAATGAACATTTGAGTATTCTAAATGATCATTAATACTAAATTAAACTCTTTTATTGAGAAGACTAAATTAAATTTTGGATTACAGTAGATTAACATCAACATTTTAAATTTCTAATTTCAAATTTAAAAAATCTAAATTAAACTTATTTTTCTTTGTTCTTATAATGTTCACTTAGTAAACAAATATGTTCATTCTATGATAATCTATTGTTCATTTTTGATAAATTTAAGTGTATAAAAGATCTCCTACACTTGAGTGTAGGATCTAAGAATTGCGTTTTGACATCTTTTCAAAGTATATATCCGGGCTGCGTTGTTACATAAAAAAGTGACATGCTCTGTCCAAATAATTGATTTGTTATCTACTTATTAGTGCAACCGTTCAAAATAATTTTGGATTGAATGTTGACTTGGGAAGTAGTTCCAATTTAAGTGTGTCTTTTTGTTATCCAGGAATTCGGATATCCGGATTTCCGGATCGGATCCGGTATCCGGTTTTAAACACCCCTAGTAGACGTACGTCAGGACACATTGATGGAATTTTGCGTCCAAAATATTTTAATTGTTTACTGCATTAGTAATTACTAATTAGTAAAGTTGTTCCTTAACGGTTTGTATGGTCGTTGGTTATAGATTATAGTACTGGCAATTGATTTTCTAGTGTAATTTAACAATAAAGACAAAGCACCCTTAAAACTTCTATGGAGTAGTGATTTCTTATCCAAAACATGTGTTTTCGTTTTCATGGAAAACAATCTCAATCCAAATCTTGTGTGTGTGTTTTTATTTTCTCAATCTAACACCCCCCCCCCCACACACACACAACACCCACCCCCAAGATAGTGTTTTCATAAATATTCATTATTACCCATTATCATTATATTTGGGAAGTTATATTAAGTGGGAATGAAAATATAAGATGACAATGGACATTTAACGATAAATTAGCATTACCTTGGGTATGAAACATTACATACAAATTCATTTCTATTATTCCCTCCGATTTTTTATGTTGCGTGCGTATACTTTTTGGGGGAAAAACTAGGAGTAATGTATTATAATGTGAGTGAGATCAAAAGTAAAAAGAGATAGAGAAGAGTGTGCGTAAAAGGGGGAAAAGTAATGGAAAGTGAGGAAAGTAAAGGAAGGTGAGGTTAAAAAGCAAAAATAGATTGGAGAGATTGTGTACGAAAATGGAATAAAGCGCAATGCACAGAACATTAAAAATCGAAGGTAGTACTATATTTTAATACCAACTACCAAACAGGTTGTAATAGCATTGGAATTATATGTTGTGATTGTTCCATTGCATGTTTGCCACAATATTACATGTATAGATTTTCGCTTTGCAGTCCAATTTCAACTACACACAAAAAATATCTTCAATCTTTTATTTGATACAAAAACTTGTATGAAACGGACTCTTACATACATGGAATATCCAACCAAATCTGAATCTTAATTTTATAAATTGAAAGTAGATTTTGTATTATAGAAATATTCACGAAAAAAGACACACATAAATACTTCTCTCTCTTGTTTAGTTTTAGCACATTCTTAATTGACAACATGTGTTTTATGTGAGCAACGTTCTCAAAACAATGTCGACCCTTCTTTAAGGACCCCTTCACTTTTAATTGCACCCATTGAATTCTATATTTCATCCAGGAGTTTACTACATTTAGGCTCTGTTCTTTTGAACTAGAATAAGCTAAAATTGACTGAAATGTGCTATTCTGACTGAACTAAAATGTTCGAAACAGAACTGCTGCTATTGTGCCGAAGCTGAATTGAACTGAACTGAAATTAATAGAGCAGAATTAAACTGGAATGTTTTTCAATTAATCCAGTTCAAAAGAACAGGGCCTTGGCGCGTCAACCATGATTATTATTTTTCATTTCATTTTTTACACAATATACCCTATCTATACTATTATCTGTTCCCCACAAGGGGATGAGATGAATGCATTGAAGAAATAGTAGTGGGGCTGCTCTAGTGCATTGAGCAACTCTCCAAATTGAGTCCATTTAATACATCAGAAATAAAATCAGCCCAATGTGGCAAATCCGCCAATGACACAAGTCATGAAAAAGCTGGGATAACGGAATATTTGGAAAGGAACATCATTTTTAAACAAAGAATGAATGCACCCTTATCAGTAAAGATTTATCATTCAAGATTATGGAGTGCCAAAAATTAATGCATTGTTACAGAGGCCAAGGGGCAGATAGTCATCAATGGTACTTCTTTCTAATTGATTTCCTAGACCCAAAACTTCCTAACATGATGATAACAAGAACCTAGTATAATTCCCATCACACGCCTCGAAACCACATTCAAGAGACTTTTCAGGCGAAGAGCGTCACATTCAGGAATATGGCTTGTTGAGGATAAGTAAAGATACACATCAAGCTTATTCTGAGACCTATAAGCATTCCATGTAATGTTACTCAAACCATTGAAGAAATAATTAATAAAAATACAAACCAATGCCACCCCCACATAGTCTCTGAAATAGCCTATACAAACTCCTTGCAGACTGAAACTTTACAGAATCAGCTTCCTTTAGATCCCTTCTTAGACCAATATATCAAGAAAAGAATTTTCGTAATCATCAATACTATTCCAAGAAGCCGAGGAATCTGTGAAAAAAACAACTCTGATGCAGTACTTGTAATTCTAAGGATCGGGACCAAATCCAGAAAGGAGGACCAGCAGCTATTTCCTCTTTATATTCACCGAAATGTAAGTATCAGATTGAGTTACTCTCATAGCATTGCCAAAGTATAGGTTTGAGAGCTCAAGATGTATTACCTGAATATACACTATACTCGCACTGTACAAGAAACTAAAGTTGTCTCCTTAAGTAACCACTTCAATCCTGTCTTCATCTTCTTCCCGCGTGGAGACTGCATTCAGCTGTTGTTGCAACTGAAATGAAAACAAGCATACACCAACTTCAGTACAAAAGATTAGAAAGTTCCACTGACCACCCAATCACATTTTGTCAAAGTCATCATCTCGCACTATTTCATTACAACTTTATTAGAGCAAAAGGCTAAAGGGCAAAAGTGGAGCAAAGACGAGACGCACCGACTACAACACAATTTCCCAGGATCATGGAGCAACAAGTTCCAGCTTAGGACAGCATAAGCAAGAGAAATATCACATACCAGATCCTAAAAAGTGCAAATTCTTTCGAAGCTTTATGTGCAAAATGAATAAGTGATGACACAAATTACAACTGAGTCATGCCAACCAGTAAGTGTGATAACAGAGTCATGACACTAGAGTCATTGTCAAATCTTTCACAGCCGCAGCCAATGAATAAGAGAAAATAGGCACCTAAAAACTTAGCTGCTTCCTGATCTTCTAACCCAAATTAGAAACAAGACTGAAGTGCTGTGAACTGTTCCCTTAAGTTTTTCACTCAATGATCTATACAAACAACTAGATTTTTAATATACCGCCCTTCTGTAATCTACCCAAAATGAGCCAGCCATGCACTAGAATGCTCACGAACCAATATTGATGGACACACTTTTCACATCAAGCACTTGTAGTGGGAAAGGTAGAAGAGGGGAGGGGGGTGTAAATATTGATAGCAGATGTAATCTTAACAAGCAGGAACTTGGAGACAATGACAACCTCTTAGCAGATAGAAACATTTCTAATGACGAATATAATACTCATTTTTTTTAGTTGTGACAATTTCCAAATGAGGAAGTTTTAAATTAGTTGAGTCTTGTGACACTTTATTTTGTGGGCAAATTTTTCTCTCTATCTCTCTACTATCACATGAGTCCCACTCTTTCTTTCTCTCTATCTCTTTTCTCTCCAAAAATTATCCAAGAGTCCGTAAAATCAAAAGTGTCACGACTAAAAAAACGGGGATAGTATTATTTTTTTGGGAAAAAATAGCAAATCATAGTTGACAAATGAGTTGATCACACTAAGTATCTCAGTCAAATTTTATTTCAATTTTCAAGCCCCGAAACTAGAAATGCATCATAGTTATTGAGAATCACATAGCTTAAATCCTCATCCATACCATCTGTTTCTTGTTGAGCACTAGAAATTCAATAGTACTAGTTATATATTACCCCTATCTCTAACCAACTGAAATAAAATGTAGATTACTTGTAAGAGAACTTACCAGGACATATTTTTGTTTCTCAGCATTTAATTCTTCAGACAAATTAGCCATCCTGCAAAACAATCCAAATAAGGAAAAATAAAACAAAGATATTCTTCTGGAAAATTGAAACAAGAAAAGAATAACCACATCCTCTATTTTAAATATATTGATTTTGTACAGAGGTCACTCAACCTTGCTTGAAGGTCAGATATCTTATTTAGAAGCAAGCGCTCCCTTTCTGAAGCACCTATCTCTACCTGTAAAAAGGCTGATATTAGAACTAGCACAAACAAGACAAGAAAGACAAAATAGCGTAATCAGACTGTCAAAATTAGCCTAGCCTTACACCTGATTTTGCCCAAACCCGGAAACCCCGAAAAAGTATACCCAACACTTTTATTACATAGCCCCGCGAGAAAACTATTGGATTTGAGATAATAAACTAAAGAGAATTTCTCAATGGTGACGCTGTGTTTTTAATAATACGACGGGTGACCAACTTTTTGTGTGTAAAAGGCCCTTAACTTTCGCATATTAGACTAAAGTGACATGAATTCTGTTAAGACAACCATTAAGTGGGTTTTCTTTTACTTTTTCCTCGCCAATCTTCTTGCGTAAAACCTCCATAGCCACTCAACTTCTTCTTTCTTGCCCAAGACCTCCACGGCCAACCACCTTCTTCTCATCTGATTTTTGAGCCAAGACAACCACCAAGCCACAGCCTCATCTTCCTTCTCCCTTACCTCCCTTAATTTCATCTCTTTCCTCAAAGAAGCTGGGTGGTGCTTCTGTTCTACCTTAATCAATAGTATTATTTGATCCTGATATTTAAGCAATACCATTCAGCTTTCAACTCAAAATCTATATATTAACTGGTTAAGAGAGAAGCTGGTTTACCTTATTACCTAATGGGGTCTTTCACTAAAACGTTGAAGAAGAAGAGAGCATTGACTGGACATTGAACTAGGCAGCAGAAAGTTTGATGGCAGAAAGCAGCAGAACATGGTGATGGCAGCACACCAAACCACCATCATGAACAGAACACAAGGAGGAACTGACACAAGCAAAGGTGTAGCATCAAAGAGGAACTACGCCAACAGAAGAAGCCAGATTTAACAAGCTGCACCCAACGAGAAGAGGGGTTGAGCGCGACAGCAGATCTCCGACAAAAGACAACCACACAAAGTGGAGGGAGGAGGAAGAACAGCAGCGGCTATCTGGGGAACACCAGAAGCCCTTCATGGCTGACTGAAAATTAAGTAGCGCTAGCTGCGTTACATCTCCGGCAAGGCATTAGTGGTGCTGATGAAATAGAAGCACCACCCAGCTCTAGGTCAAGCAGTACGGAGAGAGAGAAAGAGCGAGGGAGAAGGAGTTGGAGGGCATAAAAGTGCAGAGGGTTTTCCAGATTTCGGGTATTTGAGGGTTTGGTTGGTTGCCATGGTGTTCAGAGGTCGTTGGTGGGGGTTTTGGTTTCATTGGTGGTTGGTGGGGAATCATTGTTTTGGTGGCTGGTGAGCATGGTGTTTTTTTTTTGGGGGGGTGGGTGGGTGGGTTTCTGTGCTGGCTGGTGGAGATGGTTCTCAGTGGTGGATGGTGGCATCCGGGTGGTCATTAGTGGTAGCTACGGAGGTCTTAGTGGGGTGAAAATTTTCAAAGGAATTACTTGAAGATGAGTAAATGAATTCAGAGGTGGATAAATGAATTGAAGGTGGATGGCTATAGAGGTCTCGACAGCAAAGAAGGAAGGAGGGTGGCCATGGAGGTGTTGGGGAAGAGAGGAAAGTTTTCTTAATACTTAACGGCTGAATTGACTGAAAAGTATGATTAGTGTCACTTTGGTCACTTACGCTGAAGTTAAGGGTTACCAATGATTAAAAAAAATCTTTGTTCACCAATGAGAATATCCCTAAACTAAAATCATGAGAAATTGAGGACCTTCCTACATAGACTACCTAGCATTGGATTTAGCATTTGGTTACTTCCACCGTTTTTTTCTCTATTGCGCCATGTAGTTTGAGCACACGTATTAGAGAGACCATGGGAAGGGGCCAGAGATAGATATAGATGAAAGGAGGGACCCATGTAATAGAATAGAGAACGAGAGAAAGAGAGAACAAACAATTTAGTAATGTTGCAATTAATAAGAAACTTCCATAAATGGGACATGTTGCAATAGAAAAGAATGTGAAGAAGTACTGAACTTTTATGTTATTGGACAACTAATTATGACTTGCTTTGGAACGAATATTTTGGAATCTATATTGAGATGAAGTTATAATATCGCATTCAATAACAGAAATAAAGAGGGAACCTTCAAATCTCTTAACAGGTTGGTCAACAGAAACTGAAATGCTTAGGGTCTTGAAGAAGCACCCTTTGACTCAATAGCAAAAAATTACTGACCTGAATTCGACTCAAACCTGACTTGACCAACCCATTTGATTGATAGGACTACTGGCAAGTTATGTTACATTTCAAGAAAAATCCATGTTGAGCATAACTAAACAGTTTGATAAATACTCTATACATATCCCTTATTGGGAGGTTGGGGGGATGGCCAAAATCTCTATTTACTTATTGCAGCAACGTTAATAGTGAATTGCAATCCTGTAGCATAAAGATGAAAGCTAGTGTTACCTATTTCGATGATTCCACCCTACACATGAAAAAGCCATATGGAAACGTATGGTTGGTAAACATTTTGGCTTTTAACAAAACTGACTAGTGAATAGCATTCCCGTAATCATTCTCGGACCGTGAATTAGGCAACACTGAAAAAATGTCAACACGACTGTGCAATAAGTGTGCATATGAGCGGAAGAGCAATAATCTTCTCTAAGAAAAATGGGCTACTTCTCAGCGTTACTTGATATTACTTCAAAATATCAAGGAAGAAAATCGCGGATGTGGTCTCGTTCGCGGTAACGATCGCGATGACGCGGAAACGGCTTGTAATGGTCGAATAGAAGCAAATCGCAGTTGACGCAACAAATTTTTTCAAAAGTTTCACACTCTCACATTTTAAACCTTAATATTACTACATTTTACTAGTTTTACAATTCATTAAATTTAATTTGACCAAAGCTATCATATGGTTGAGTTACACAAATATCGAATAAATAAAGAATT
Source organism: Patellifolia procumbens (assembly GCA_947645195.1). Classification (NCBI taxonomy): domain Eukaryota; kingdom Viridiplantae; phylum Streptophyta; class Magnoliopsida; order Caryophyllales; family Amaranthaceae; genus Patellifolia; species Patellifolia procumbens. The sequence goes on from CANSGD010000972.1 coordinate 4,644,732, forward strand.
ACATAAAACATGAGATTGATATCCTAATATATATATAAATTGTTACCAAGTCATATATATATAAATTGTTACCAAGTCATATATATTATATATTCTCCCCTTCTCTTTTTTGAGCAATACTGATTAAGTAACATACGTAGCCGGTAAAAAAAAGTCCAAATGTGGCGAGTCACGGTTACGTAACAGACAACGTGGCGAGATGGACATGAATTTCATCGCGGCGTTAGGTTACGGCATTTTGCCTAACAGGTTCAAAATCCGTAACATAACGAGGCAAAATTACACATAAGATGGCATAGCAATATGAATATCAACAGCAGGAAACAAAAAACATGCAAGTAAAATTTAAACTGAGCCTACGATCAATATTGTTTAAGAGAAGTAGCTAGACATAGCGGAGCCAAAAGTATGATGCTGTAAGAACCACAGGATAGTCCTCAGTACTTACATTCCCATTTTCTGAACTGCCAGATAATGGCAGGGCTGGAAACTTTCCATTTTGACAGCCTACAAAGAAACCAGAAAATATTACAGGGCCTCTCTCAGCAGCTAATACGTAATAATATAAAAGCAATCAGGCATATTATTCACTCACCATCTATTTCAGATGACTGCAAACTAGTTAGCAAGCTCGTTATCAAATCCTGACCATTAACGAAAACAATGAGCTTCAATCACTTTTTCAACTTCCAAATCTAATACACGCACGCACGCACACACACGCACGCACGCACACACACGCATATATATACATCTATAATATGCATTCAACTAAAGTAATAACAGTTAGGGACACTGAGGAAAGAAGTATTCAATGAAATTTGCCCCTCCGAAACTGCAAAGTAGATGTCACCTTAAATGCTGAAATTCTTTCATGTGAAGTTTGAATTTCAATTCAGATTTTAAACAAAAAATAAGGCAATTGTTTCTCAGACTTCCACTAGCTATCATGAAAGTCATAGTCGTAAGCGACACTTGACGCAGGTGGATCCAGAATTTTTATTTTGGAGGGGCACTAACAAAGTACACTAAGATACTTAATATAGAATTTGACCAATCACTTTATTCCAGAAATTGACTATGATGGAGCCAAAAAAATTTAGATTTATAATGAAATTGCTAATCATAATTTCATATTACAAGAGGTAGGGAAAAAAGAATAAGAAAAGAAAAATTAATAAAGAAAAGCAAGTCATCTGATGACTGTAACTACTCACGAGGGATTAAAAAAAAAGAAAAACTAAAAATAAAAGCAAGTCAACATAGTCATTATTCCATATCGGGATTCAAACACGGAAAGAGCTGAGGTCTCCGCACCTATTTTTGTAGTAGATGCCTGAATGCTGAGCAAAGCTCATCAAGTCAGTAGCTAGGTGCTTGTAGTTTTGTGTTTTTTTAGTTTTTGTCAACTTTAAAGCCAAGTAATTTTTTTGGGTGGGGCACGTGCCACCTAGAACCCAATTAAGATCCGCCCCTAGATGACAGTATTCTTAAATGTTTTTAAGCTTTAAAACTACATGCTGATGCCTGCTGATAAGGAAAAATGGTCATGTTTACAGTGAAAATCTTATCATCAAATTGTGAATTAGTCATAAAGATTTTGAAATAAGTTACAACCGTAACAATTTGCAATAGAAACATTTTCCTGCCTAAGCTACATGCACTACTTAGAAAATTCTTTTTGTCAACATTCCCTTCTAGAATAGCTTTAATCCTTATTCTATACTATCAATTCCTTCTGAAACGGAGTGAAAATCGAGAACTTATATCACGAAATTTCCAGAATTGCTCCCAGTTGAAAGCTAAGGTTACCACTACTATGTTTATGTGCTAACTGCGGCACTTTTAAAATGAACACTACAAAACAATTAGTAAGCTGATATATTTCATGTCTGAAGACTTGACAAATCAAATTCTTCAAGTTCATTTATAATAATTTTACTGAAAAGAGGAATGTCACCCACTAATAATCTGACCTCTTTCTTAATTCCAGAATAATAATCCAATCTTTTCAGCAACAAAATCTAATCATCTTATATTGCCGAAATGTATAATAGAGTCCTTTTTTTGTTTTGCTAAATCATGGTGATCCTATTTTGGATACCAGTGAAAGAACTTAAAAATGTTTCCAGAACACAATTTTATAAGTATCACACTAGAAAGATTAGAGCATAGTCTTTATGCAATATGTATGTGAAAATGAACTTGTAAACAAGCTTGAAATCTAGTGGTAACCATCAAATTGCTGTTATATCTTAAATAGAATTATAAAAAAAGGAACAAAACATGGCACTTCATCCTTTACCTGCTGAATTGCAGTCTGTTGGAAGAGATTTTGAAGGTGAGGTAACAGAAGTGATGCAGACACATTAGGATTGGTTATGTCTCTGGTTGGTAGACTGGTTATCTGACAATATTTAAGCCACATATTATTCCAGGTGAAATAATGCTAATAAAATGGAGAAGAGCACAGAAAACAACAGACATGAGTGACCTTGTTTAGAAAATCTAAATCTAGGTTTCAGAATTGCAAATTGCTAAGGCAATTAAACCAAGGCAGATACAGTAAACTGTTAACTTCGCAGGTCCACCATTATTATACAAAATTTTCAATTACCATCAACAAAAAAAAGAATATATTGTCTATAACACTCTACATCTGTTATACCTTGTGTCAATTAGATTTGTGTATTATAACTAGAATGGACGAGAAGACAGAGCACTTGCTAATAGAGGAGTCGTGCAACAAATTCATGCTTAGCATGCATATGCTAATTGATCTTTTCTTAAAAATGCTAAAGCAGAAGTTCAGAGAAGGATGCTTAGGAGATCATGAGAGACCAAGGTACATAGATATGATGCATACTGTTTGCTTTGATTCAGAAATCCAATCACCAACACTAGCTGATTTCCGTAAAGGAGAGCCCTGGAAGTCACAGGAAAGATAATCAGAAAGGCACTACACAATTGTCATAAGCTTTGTCAAATTCCATACAATGCATCAAATTTACCTGTGAAGATCTTCGGGATGTAGATGGTGTCATATCCTAAAAAATGCTATGTGTCAGTCGCAAGCACAATAAATGACACACAAATCATCATTGTGGACCCTTACCTTAACAACATCTAAACTCTCTGATGTTACAGAGAAGCGGCCCTTTACTTGAACCAAACTAGCCTTCGCTTTATCTTCTAAAGACTCTCTGTATCCTAAAGCCACAATAATTTCAAATAACTTATTGTGCAATATAAAGATAAAGTACAATCCAAAATTTCCACCATAGCACTTTTTTCAATGAAAAATATGCAAGCGCAAAAGATATATATCACCTCCTGAAGGTTTAATCGGTGCTGACAAACTATTTGCAGAAGCTCTTGTTGGTAACATCAGTGGGCCACTAAAGCTTGGCACCCTACGTGAACCTCGGTTACTTTTCTCTGCTGTAGATTGATTGTCATTCTCAGGCCTGTTGATGCAAACCCATACAACAGAGTTTAAATGCCCAAAACTTGAATCAAAACATGCTTGGAAATGAACTAACATCAAGCACCATTTAATTGCCGATATAAAATCGGAAATTTAGTGAAATAACAAATGGCCTATTTCAGGAGACCAGGGGGAAATCATGGATACAAGTTGTACAACAGAAAGAAGATAAACTTCAACATATATAATCACATCTCTGCTTATAAAACTAATTTGCTGATGGGGCTTTGCCTAGTTATCAAGTTTGAAGCCTTGATAGTAGAGCGAGCTCGCACGTTAAAAATATCAAAGGCTTACTACAATAGAAGCTGAATAATGGTAAGGTAAAATTACCAAAGGAGTTGCTTGGCATCAAGGAAATAAAGATTACACCTGGTGGGTTTAAAAGATGTGATATGTACAAGAAAGAAGAAGCCCACAAATAAAGTTCAAATTTCAGAAGGAAAAAAAATCATAAAATGACTAAACCAAAAATTTTTGCCATTGAAACAAAGGAGGAGGCCCTATTTGTCATTGTTGCCATGAACTCTTTGGTTAAATGTCTAAACAGAGTATGCATGTACAACACGAGGCTTAAAACAAACATGATTACACAAAACTAAATTGGAACTAAATCCCATGGAATTGGCTGAGCTGACATGTATAATACATCAAAATAAGCGTTTGGGCTTCAAGTAAACCAGAATACCAATAAGGTATCCTCATTTTCCCCCTTTCTCATGATTTTCGGAGTGCATTTATTAATCATAAGATACGACATATATCACCAATGAATTAGAATCAACCTTTCAACGACACGACCTCTTTCTGTGTTTGTCTGTCCAAGCACTATCCCAGGCATCAGTGGCCCACTCTGACTTTGACGACCTTTCACTGCTTGAGAGTTATCCTTCACTTGCGCAGGGTACATCTCACAATCAGGTGCTACTGACTCAAGATCGTCCCCGTCTTTTTCCAGAATATTTTTACCATGACTGCAAGAATCTAATAGCTCACTTCCAGTTCTGATTTTACAGCTGGCCTCATCAGCATTACTTTGTTCTCTGCAACAAAGAGGGGTCAATCACATGAAAATTATCCACCTTGAAAGCAACTTTATAGGCATTAGTTGAGAGTATCATTCCATTCTACACATTCATTAACGCAGGGCTATGGCGAGGTTCCTGCCACACCATGATCAGACTATAGGAGATAATAATTCCACCTCCCTCGGTAGATATGCCCGCTACTATGAACTATATGTCCTATTATCAGGTATGTATACTGGCATTCGACTCATTGTGGCCCTCTATACAACTGAGCATGGGCCTCTGTGATGAAATGAAGTCCTGGACATATAACATCGTATCTACAAATGGATATCTGTATTTCTGAACACATAATAATTATTGGAACGTTACAACATCTATGCATGCATATTCAAAATACATTTGAAGCTTAATGACATTGATCATTTGAAACTATATGTCCTATTATCAGGTATGTATACTGGCATTCGACTCATTGTGGCCCTCTATACAACTGAGCATGGGCCTCTGTGATGAATTGAAGTCCTGGACATATAACATCGTATCTACAAATGGATATCTGTATTTCTGAACACATAATAATTATTGGAACGTTACAACATCTATGCATGCATATTCAAAATACATTTGAAGCTTAATGACATTGATCACATTATTAGCTAGCATTAAAAAAACATATGTTATCAACTAGAGTCTACAAATCCCAATATAGTGTTACAGAACAGACATGATTATTTTCCGACTACCAGCAGATGAAAGTGATAATGTATCATCAGCCACTTTCTTGATTTTAATAATATTTCTTACCATTCTTTTCCCCTCCCCTATTCCCTTCTTTCTTTAACTCTTTCACTTCCCTGATCCTCATTCATTCCCAAATATGAAACAAGCCAATCAAATCATTAGTAACACCAGCAGCAATCTGACAGTCTCCATCACATTAATTAAATAACCACAAGATCTTCTCGTAAGTAGCCGTTCTAAGCTAACCAGTCATCTACATCTCTGATCTCGTGCCTGCAAAGTCATTGTAGCCTCCTCTTATTTCTACTCCCCTAGCTCCCCTAGCTACTGCAGATCCACATACCCACCTGAATCCTCTTACTCTCTCCGTGATTTATGGTTCCCGCAGACTGTGTCCTAATGCAAAATGGAGGCTCAAGACAAGATTCCCCATGTATCAACTATCATCTGCGCACACGACGAATTTCATGATGTCCAGATAACATATATTCTGAATAAGCGTCACAAGAAGACATTTCCCCTATATATGGAATCTGTACCCTGTTTCCTTTAGGGCATATTTCCCCCATGCCTCATGGTTTTCAGCTAATTTTCTCCCATTAGTGAAGGCTTCTAATTCATAAAAATCAGTTTTGTCACTCACCCTTGAACTTTTAATTCTTTAGAGGTGGGGCGATAATAAAATAAGGACAGCAAAGATGTAGCAATGCACTGCCAAAACAGTTCTATGACCATTCTCACAAATCCACCAAACCCCCACCCCCTAGAAAAAAGTTAGCACCGTTGTAGTTTTCTATAAGCCTACAACCATCATCATTTAGCTCACTCTGAAATCTACATATTACACTCCTAATCTTTACAATAATATAGGTTCACTTATGCAGGTTGTTACAGCCATGAGATAGCTTGACTAGAAATAATATTTAGTTTTTCAAAAGCATAATAGCAAAATTTTCTTGCTCAAGATGCTCTCATTCCAACCGTGAATGATTTACTTGCAGACAATTTTAATACTTAAGAGCACACTACCTGCGAATAAAATTGTTTGGGGGAATACATTTTCCTGAAACAGATCCAGACTCTGATGCATCCTGACAAGTAGCAAAACAGATCACAAAGATAAGGATCACAATCCAATATAAAGAATTTAAACATCTCTCATTATTCTAACCTTACTGCTAGAGACAGATTTCACACTTTCATCAGCTTCCTTAATTTCTGCCAAATCATCATCATCTTGCACCTATGAGACAAACATGGTACTTTAAGCTAGTGGCAAAAGGCCAAGTTAAGAGCCAAACCAGATCCAAAAGATCAGACACGAGGTATAGTATGATGTATGAAGTCAGGTAATAAACATATATCTTATCAGCTACCTATGAGATAAATTTGACAAGTTGGTATCTTCTCCTTTTCTTGGTATTGTCAATTATTGTGGTGAATCAACCAATATCTCCAATAATGCATTACAAATAAAATATGACTCACCAGTGCAGCCTGTGCTTTCAAGTCCTCAACATCGAAGTTCCAGGCACTAACACCTCTCTTGTACTCACTCTGGTGCAAACGAGTACAAAACAGTTATCACATGCTCATGACAACAAGACATAAAATTTGACATTGAAGAAAATAGTTAGATAGAGAAAACTCTCTTTTATTCAGCTAAATTCAAATCATTACTTACAGTAATTTATAGCTTCCGAAATTCTAAAGTTGAAAGATGAAGGTGCTTCAGCCAAATTTTACAAGTTACCATTAGGTCTAAGAAATAAAATTTCTAAACATATGCATACCTGTGATATAGCCTCTTGCTCTGCTGAAGGCATTCTCTTAAGAGCAAGTTGCGCAGCATCTTTAAGCTGCAAGATTTAACAAATCAAGATAAATCTCCATACATGTAATGATGTAAACAAAGACCCAAACAGTAGATCATATTTAACAGGCTAACCTGAAGGGCTTTCACACGATCCCATAGTGGGGGCAAGTCTGCAAGCAGCTTCTTCACTGAAAGCTCAGGCGGCTTGGCATGTTTAAAGAAAGAATGTTTGAGTAGCTTCTCCGCAGTAGGTCGCTTTGCTTGATCTTTCACCAGACACATTGCAACCATTTCTTTAAACGACTGATAAACAGCTAAAATACTCCAATTAGATATTTATGTTCGCATTGATTTGAAGAGCAGTAACATTGACAAAGTGAGTTATAATAACAGCATCAACAGTACGCTGATTGATGATGGAAAATAAAATTATGTCTGTACATATCACAAGTTACCGCCTACTGTTTACGTTGATAAGTTGGTAACCTAACCAGAGAAGTGGGGTGAAAGCTAATAAGTGTATTACAATAGACAGAAAGACAAGTACCATCTTTGACGTAAAGGGAAGTCAATGAGACATAAGAATGCCATTGCAGTTTACAAGGAAAGAACCAAGAAGAAGAAGAAAATGTATACGTGCTGGTGGACAAAATTACACAAAAGTCTCATTTGTCTGATACACGTTAAGAAAAATGCAACATCACAGCAATAAGATGCATAAGTTCTTGTTACTACTACAGGAAAAAAAAAACAACCTTTGAGAATTTTTTGTCACGGTCATAATCAAGTCCTGGTGGAGCATTCTGTATAGTCATAAGCAGAACCTATAATGAAATCAAACAAGGGATAGAATTAAGAAACCAGCATCACTTATAGTATGGATACTGTTACCAACAAAACAGAAAAGTTAACACCTTCATTGGAGGATATTTCGAGAAGGGTGCATGACCATGAGCTAACTCCAGTGCAGTTATTCCAAATGACCAAATGTCAGCCCTGGACAAGCAAAGTGTACTCAGCAACATGTTCGATACATAAGAATTTCATTCTCCCATCTCACATACAGCTACACCAGGTAAGCTATGCTCAATTTATCCAATTGAAGTATAAATTAAACACTAATATTCAATGTAGCTATTCAAATAATTGGAATTATTTAAAATTAATATTTCAAAATGAACACTTAAGAAATGCTCTATATAACCTTTATTAGAAACACAACGCAAACATTTATTAATGTGTTTTGGAGGGAGTAATCTATTTTAGTGGCTTCTACTGTATGTCAATTAGCTCAGTCAATAAGCCAGGTGATTTAGCATACAAAACCAGTTTCACCTAATTTGCTAACCCCATGAACTGCGACTCAAAAAGGCTAATAGGTATATGCTAGTGGTAGACTTTTGTGGCTAGTACAACAAGAACAGTAAGAGACTTGCTTTCTCGTACCCATTCTCGTACCGCAGATTAGGTAAACACAGCAAGGAACTACCGAGCAGCAACCAAACGAGCAGATCAGCAAAGTTTACTTGAAAAGAAAGTGAATAACCTCTTTTCAATCCTTATATCGGTTTCTGAGTTCATACTGACTGGAGACTTCAAAGGAAGAAAGGGACAAAAAATTCCACTTTACAATGAGATCTGTTTCTAGAACTTCTACACCTCTTAGCAATTGAGTATTGATTGTAGAACTTAGAACAATAGTCTTGATTGGAGCAGTTTCTAGGAGCATGTTTGGTATAACTACCAAGTTTCACTTTTGGTTTTTGAGAGTTCAAAAGGTGTATGGTCGAGTTAGTATGACAAGCTTCTACTTAGTCACTCATGTACTAGTCAATAGTCATGTTGATGTTGAAAACTCTGCATTACAGATTAGATACTACTTTTTCTGGTTTGCCAAATCTTCTTTGTAGTTCTTAAAAAAAACTGAAAACTCACAACAATGAACAATTGTTCTTGGGTGTCAGAACACCTTCGCTATATAAAATTATTTGCCAATTAACTTTCTGGTGAACGCTGAATGATCAACGCAAGAGATATACCACCTTCGTTATATGTATTAGAACATAGAACACCTGTAAATCTGTAATTACTATATGAAAAATCGGGGACCCCCTTTCAAATTAACTTTAATGCACTAAAATACAATAAAGAAACTATTATACTCCCTCCGTAACGGTTTAATGGAAACATTTGATTTTGCACGCATTTTAAGGAAACGATTTAAGGGTGTAAATGAATAAATTAATCAAAATGGTTTTAACACAATCAAGAATGAGATTAGTGGTTATTAATCTTGAAAATATTTTGATTAATTTATTCATTCACATCCTTAAATCTCTTCCTTAAAATGCGTGCAAAACCAACTGTTTTCATTAAACCGTTATGGAGGGAGTACAATACTTATTATTTGAGAACTTCTACATGGTACCACTATACTTCTTGACTTTTCCATTTGGTACCCAAAATTTGACTTTCAAATTTGAAGTCAAAATTGGCAAAAAAAAGCCAAAAGTACAATGGTACCATGTAGAATTTCCCTTATTATTTTATCACGCCTCATCATAGGACATTAACTGAAAGTTTCAAGTGCATATTCAGTGAAATAAAATTCAATCGAGCACCAGAATTTACACATTAGTCCCTTCTTTGGTGGCCCCTTCAAATTTACGCCCTAACTCCTCCTTTCATCTATTTTTAATTAGGTGAATTGTATTGAACTCTCTAGTTCCTTCTTCCCTTCTAATCCTATTTATGGTTGAATAAAGTACCTCATTCCTAAATGATCGTTACACTTTGACATTTCACGTTATCCGATAGTTATCTTTGATCAAAGAAGACCCCACATGCGATGTTTTTTCATATCGATTGAGAAAATTTTGGAGGATTCCGTTTAATTTTAAATAGTGCAACCAAATTAAAAGAAGAGAGAAGGAGACGAGGGAGTACATAAAACTGGCGGCCAACTTGAGAAGAAACATCCCAATATCCAAAATAATATGGACAGCTAATACACGTTTGTTGCAAACAGATGTTCAGAACAGGCAAAGACAAATCGGAAATATAATCCAAAAGGATGGACCTACTTGAAATTATATCCACTTCCGGGTTGCAACACCTCAGGGGCCATCCTGAAAACAGAATACCAATCAAAGATAGAGAAAAATCAGTAAATGGAAGACTTTCACAAACTACAACAAGCCTAGACATAGCAAGTTGTGCAAACTGATCCCACCAGCATGGAGTTCCAACAAATGTGTTTCTTGACCGCTGCCTATCACCACTGTCAAACATGCAAGCAGAAACACCAAAATCAGCAAGCTTCACGAGCCCATGAGTATCAAGTAGGATGTTCCCAGCCTGCAAGATGTTGTATCAAGCCAACTACAATCAATATCTTTAGCAACTTAACAAGCATAGTACGCTGATTTATATTGCATTAGCAAACCACCTTCACATCACGATGGATATGTCCATGTCGATGAAGATACTCCAAAGCCTTCAAAGTTTCTTTCAAAATGGAACAAATTACAGGTTCCTCAAACCCATCAGGGTACGCTATCTTCATCAAGTGTAAGCAAGAGCCTTCAGCCATAAATGGCATAACAACCCAGAGGTTTCGCTCCACAACAAATGAACAATATGCTCTGACTACATTTGGATGATCAATCAAACTCATCATTTGTGCCTCTCTCCTAATGTCATCCTGCATAACAACAACATTTCTAATAACAATGGAGATAATAGCACAAAGCTACTAGCTTTCAGAAGCCAAAAAAATGTAAAAATGTGTTAATGGCAATACCGTCTCCAACAGCATCTATAATTACTTTTAGTCACCAACAGATGCAAAGGGTTCTGCACAGGAAGAGGTATGGGCTAGATTCTTTTTATTAAGGAAAATTCACTTAACAGGACGGTCATTTTGTTCAAGGGAAAAACTCATTAAAATGGACTTGTTACAATTTAGGAATCCAATTTACTAAATCAAACGTCTCAATTTATTATCTATTACTTCATTTACTGTGATATTTAAGGCTTTTGATTCCCTTGTGATCAAGGCTAAAGATTTGAAGGAAACAAACTCTTCATAGTTGCATGATAAAGCTAAAAGAGGCTTCACTCCACTTGATTCTTTACCTTTTCCTGACGAGACTTAAGAGGCTCAAAGAGTCTCTTTACAGTTGAAGGGGTTCTATAAGTATAAGGGCAGTGCATTACCGAACAGCGAGAGCCTCATTAACGGCACAAGGATGATGTTATATCTATGAAGGAAACTTTCATCCAAGCTAAACCTTAAAACCTAGCAGAGGTTCATACACATCTAGGATTTATGCTACAATAAGCTCTTTCAATCAGTTTAGGTTTGCTCTGGTTCCATAACAATCGATGGTGAATAACTCAAATATTAATAAACATCACTACACAACTTCACGCTAAGTAAGGACTAAGGAGTGCTTGTAGCATCTTAGAGGTTAAGGCCTAGCTTCTCATACTAGGAGTCGTTTATTCACTATATCAAATCTTATACCAACATAATCATCGATCTAAATAAACACTCCTGCTGTCCTATTTTAGTGTACCCATTGGCTTACCACGGTCAAAGTTCATCAAACTTTTAAGTAACATATGTAAGAAAAAAATACTACCATCTATTCGCGAGGGATCTTGTTTTCTTTGTTATAATGTGTTACTTTCAAGAATTCAACTTATAAAGATATGATCCAAGGTGTATCTTAGAGACTATGAAAAGCGAGTGAGAAGAGTAAGGTAAGACACAGAAAGAGGAAGTGCAAGATTAGTCTAGATAGCTTGTTTGTTATTCTTTTGTTAATGTAAAGGAAAGGAAAGGAAGGGGAGGTAAGGGGAATAAACGAACTAAATTTCCAATGTTTGGTTCAATAGAAGGAAAGAAAAGAAATATCTTTTTTATTTCTCTCTCCTTCCAAATTCCTCAACTTTTGGAAGGAAAAGGAAGTGGAAAAATCATAAGATTCCCTTCCCATCACTTCCTTTCCTAGCCTATGAAATACCTTGTAGTCCTTCACACCAAAAAGATGAAAATATCATTTCCCATCCTTCCTTTTCCATCAAATTCTTCCCAATCAAACACACAAGGCTTTCTTGAAAAAGGCTAGTAAATGGCATGAGAAATGAGGATTTACTAGATCAGCTACGAGGAAGAGAAAATGGCAAAGCTAAAGAGGGTTAAGGAGGAACGGCAAGGTGAGGCTTCATATTAATCCTATTATTCAATAGGAAGGAATAATAAAACATTAAAAGCACTAGTAGATCCATCTTTCTTATTAACTTTATGTCCTCTAGCCTCTTCCAAAACTCAAGCGCCCCCCTCTCTCCCTCTTCCAACTTTATCACTCTCATTGTTCCTACCCCCCTAACTCGCCACCCCTTTCTATCTCATTCTCATTATAGCCAGGAAACTAGCAAAAAGTCCCTCTTAGACCAGTACTTTGTCCTTCTCACCCAAAGAGCACCTCCCTCACTAATTCAGCTTTTCCTCCCTCCTCCCTCCCCCAACCTCTATCTCCCCTTTTAAATCACCAAAACAAGGTTGGCAGGCGTTTGTCATATTCATCTATCCATTTAACTGACTTGGAGTTATCCATGTTCCAATTGGATCACTAGAGGCTACGTGCCTTGTGTCCTGCATGTTGAGTTCTCACCACAAATATTCAGCTCCGTAGTCACTCTTTACAAATGCTCAATTGCCCAAAACCCCAAGTCTAGGGGAACTCAAACTAACCTAAGGTCAAAGAGGAGATAGATTTTTCCAAGGAAGGTACTATGCAAATCAATTTCGAGATAGATTGCAACAACGATTGAGATATCAAAGCAACTATTCACAGATGTCCCAACATAACATATGATCCAAAGTTGAACCTTAGAACGAAAATATAATATCGTTATACGTGAATTAAAAAAGCATTAAGCAAGCAACCGATGTCTAAGAAAGCATAATATGGTGTTGAGCAGTGAGCACTAGGGTGAGAATGAGCTGTGCTTCGACTCGGTCAAAGCTGCTCGGCTAGAAAGCTTAACGAGCCGAGCTGAGCTAGGCTCGGCTCGAAAGCTCGTGAACAGACTCGACTAGCGTTTTTTAGGACATTTTTTAAATTAGTATGTTATTCCTACAAAATAGATTCTTTTTCTAAAAAATGGTTCAAAAATGAGCCTACCACAATCGAGCCGAGCTCTCGATTTCCGGGTTCGCCGAGCTCACGAGTCAAGCCCACTCAAAAACTAAACGAGCCGAGCCGAGCACAGGACCCTAATGAGCATTATGCCACACGAAATTTCCATACCTCTTGCTAAATACAATAAAATCAGACAGCACCACTCCTTCTCTAATAACCTTGCCCTACCCATGCCAAGCATGTACTTCCTCCATTCCAAATTAATCGCAACATATGGTATTTCTTCACTATTCATACACTCTCCTTTGAACTTCTATTATGATTTATACATAGGATAAACATAAATGCATCTTGATATATACTTTTTAAACAACCACTTTCCATAATTTTCACTTATGGATAATTGAAGATATTGAATGTTAAAGTTATGCGTTGGGACGCGCAAAAACTCTTCCATGTTGCAACTAATTTGGAATGGAGGAAGTATCCTCCAAGTCATATTTGCGTACTTCCTCTTTTGAGAAATTATAGTCGTATGTATTATTTTTGATATCACCGTCCTTCAAATAGCATTGGCTTATTATTGGATTTTTCTAAAAGGTCACTACTTGGATTGAATGATCGAGATTGTGTGAGAAATTCAACTATGGTTGACATATCCTCTTCATTAGAAGGGATTTGGTAATAAGCATAATAGACGATACTTCTAATTAGTCCTGCAATTCCAAAAAGTCCAACTAACACAGAAGGTATAACACTAATAGAATTCACACTAGATGAAAAAAGAAGAGGAAATTTCATGCATGCAACCACAGTTCACTGGAGCCGGAAACATTCATGAGCTTTTAAATAAACAACTGTAAAACTATCCTCGACATTCTAATTAGCATTTAAACTAGATAATTGCATTATCGCCTATAATTACAACACATCAACCTAAAATCCGATCAATATAACAACACAGAACAAGCAAACCAAATCATGCAACAGAACAAAATAGAGTCAATTCACAACTGAATTCACTACTGAACTACGAACTAAGTTGAAATTAGAATCCCTATCTAATTCACAAATTGAAGATCAAACAAAAATTCCGCAATTAAAAACACCGATTTCAACAAAATTGAAGAAAAAAACAACATAAATCATGAATTAAAAGAAGAATAAAAAACGAACCAAATTGCTGTTGCATCGATCAAGATCCAAACACTTGATAGCAACGACTTCATTATAAGGAAGATAGATCGCTCGGAAAACCGTAGCACTTGCACCAAATCCAATTTCTTCGAGGAGATTATAATCGCCGGCGTTTACCGAATAACTCCGTAAACCATTACCAGACCTCCCCATACCCTAAAACCACTCGGAAAACCACTAGTGGAATTGAATACCAGAATAACAAAATTCCAGAAGGAAATACGAAGGAAGATTTTCAAGGCTATTTTATACTACTACTGCTGCTGAATATCTCCAAAATAGAGTAGATTATGGGATTTGTTATTTACTAGCAGCAACACCACCTACTTTTTTCTTTTCTTTTCTTCTTATTTTCTTTTTTTTTCTGATATTTGGGTTTTGCAGCTTTTTGCAATACGGACCTCGTTGACTCGTATTTAAGCTAATACTACCTCTCTTCCAAGTGTATTGCAACTTTTATCTTATTTGGCAATTTCATATTAATTGCAACATTTCTATTTTAATCACCAAAAAGATCACATGTGCAAGATTTCTCTCTCTTCATTACTTATTATCACATGATGCAAGTAGGGAAGATGACCCACTTTTTTTGCTTTTCTTAATAAATGTGTCAACCCCCTATGTTGCAATACACTTGGAACGGAGGTAGTATGAGGTATTGAGGTGTACCGAAGAGTACCAAGTAAGGTTTGACTTAGTAATAAAGTGTTTTGTTTCGTAACTCTAACTATACTTAGGCTCAGGTGATGCTGTGTGATTTATATGTATTATACTCTAGTATTTGAATTAAAATATTGTACCTTAATTTTCTTTTTCATTGAAAACATATAATATCATTATTAGTATTGATAAAAGAAGCAACAAAAATGTTGTGGCACAATGGTTAGCATTTATCTTCCACACTCGAGGTCGTGGGTTCAAAGTTTCTCATGGACAATTTGTATTTTTTTATTGAGAGAAACGTTGATAAAATTGGATGTATTTTGAATGGAAATTTCATTATTTTTCCCATGATCTCAATGCCGAAAGTTCTAGTTAATAAGTATTAAATGAAATTGTAATAGTTAAGAATAACGTTTGATCTTGTAATAGAGTTTTTCAAGACTATTGAGGCAAAAATCTGTTAACACTAATGTTAGGACAGAAACTATCAACCACAGTTTGGAGAAGACTCTGTCAACAATTTGTTGGGACAAAATCTGTCAATAAACAATTAACACCCCGTCGCATATGGTCCAGAGCGTCGGGGAGGTGGTGATCCACTCTCCTGGGGTTGCTGGTCCTTGTGTAAACAAGGATTCTTCGCTAACGTACGTGTGATATGCTTGAAGACGGATAAACATGAGTAAATGAGATAAAGTATCTACTACGACTAAGAGATGGATAGCACAATCTTGAGACAAGAAATGCATGTCGAGATTAAACTGTTATAGAATAAAATACCTCCATTACAACATGAAACTAGAACCAAAAGGCTCTAAAGATATATAACTAAGACAAATAGACAAAGTGTATTTGAGATTCTACACTAAAACTACGCTAAATCAGGCTATGCTATAATAATCTAGATAAGAGATATGTCATTTTGATGGGTCGCTTTCTTCTTCTCTTGAGTCCTCTATTTATAGAGGGAAGGAGTATAAGTTATGTTGACATCATGGGTAATTATCTTGGAATGGGTGGTCATTTTGTTACATCATGGGGAGTTAAGTAACCACCCACTAAAATAGTAACTTCCTCTTCATTTGAATATTAATCTCATAACTTCCTTCTACTCTTGAATTTGAAATATGGCAGTAACAAAGACATAATTCTAATGTCATCGGATCAAACTCCATTAGCAGTATTTTGAATGGGAATTCCCTTGATTTTTCCCATAATTTCAAGGCTCCATGTGTCTGGCCCATAAATATTAACTTTTGTAACTATAAGAGTTAAAGGTAATGTTTGACCTAGTAATAAAGTGTTTCTTCTCATTATTCGCTTCGTTAGAGTATTTTGGATAGGAATTCCCTTATTTTTTCACAATGGTAAATAGAGTTTGTGTTAAGTTGTAAGTGCTTTAATTGTAGATCAATGATGAGGCGGTGTGATAAGGATTGTGTGTTTCATGCTACTATTATGCTTCTAAAGCCTGGTTATTGCAACTTCGATGATTGTTGCATTTGGGAGTGGTATTGTCAAAAACTAAACATTCAATGGAAATCTAGTTGGTTGAGCATCTCTAATGGTGTGAAAAGAGAACTAGCTTATAAGTTATGTAAAACTCAAGTAACTAGCTTTCCTTTGAACATTATAGCTCAAGTGAGTTAGGTAACTAAAATAAGCTACTAGCTAGCTCGAAACAATTAAAAAAGAAAACATTTTTATTTAAAAATTAAAATTATTCTTTGTGCATTAAAGCATAAAGAATTACGGTTAGATAATTTGGCATGTTAGAATATTCTAGTTACATGTGTTATAGCTTACCATTGAGTAAGTTGTAGTTCTAAAATAATATACTTCCTCCATAATCTTTTTAGATGTTACACTTTCTATTTTGGGAAATTTTCAATTAGATATTACACTTTCTTTTTTGATAAAAGTTTCTATCTATCTCTCTCCAATTAGGGGTGAGCACAACCGGGTACCCGGTCATATTTCTCGGAACCGGTACCGGAACCGGTTGGACCGGGTACCTAGAACCGGAACGGAACCGGTTGGACCGGTTCCTTAATTTTTGGAATTGGAACCGAAACCAACCGGGACCGGTTCCTTGACCGGGTACCCAGTCCCGCAAAAGTGATTGTTATTTGGTCTATTTGGCTGGTTCCAATACCGGGTACCCGCTACCCAGTTGCATTCAAAAGCTATATTTTTCTTGTTTAACTAAATATAAACATCATATATAACATAATTTGATACTTCCATTGACAAGTTAGTTTTAAAAACTTTCAAGTCTTAAGCATACATTACATATGCATTAATCTCAAAAAAAATCGGTCTTGGAAACGGTTGAACCGGGTACCTAGTGGGTACCGGGTCTACAATTTCACTACCCGGAATTGGACCCAGTTCCAACCGGTTCCTAATATTTGATACCCAGACCCAGTCCCGACAGTTCCAGTTCCAACCGGTTCTGGGTCTGGAACCGGGTACCCAACTTTTCTGCTCACCCCTATCTCCAATCACATGGTATTCACTTACTTTTTCACTCTACTTCTCTCATACCCAAAAACTATCTAGGAGTCCTTGAAAAAAAAGTGTAACATCTAAACTAAAACGGAGGTAGTTGTTGTAAATAATGATGTGGCAAAGTAGGCAACACACACTTTACCTTGACCATTGTAAATATTCTAAGTAGCCAATGCAAAAAAGGGGATAATTCTCGTATTACTAAAAGATAAAGTATTTTAAAGAGACTAATTAAAGGTGAATTTATTTTGTGACAATTTTTTCAAACAAAAATGATCGAAATATGAATCAAATCCGAACTTAGTGAGAAATTAACACAATTAGAGGTGTGAATTCGAATACACGAGTTGTGTTACAATAAGGTGAATAGATTTTGGATCGCGTTATGTGTCCTCCGGTTTTTATGGTGAGTTAGAAATCCTTTGGGTTTAATTTGATCAATTATGCGTCATGGCAATTCTAGTATCGGACGGGAGGCAAGTACTTTCGTATTCGATACAATTTTTGGTCAGATTAGTATTGGTTCAATTCGTTAAAATCATTTTCTGACAGAATTAGGTTTAATTTTTTTTGCTTAGTTTTATTAATTGTGCTCAAGCTGCTAATATACAACCTAATAGCCTCATTTAACATATGGGCCAAGCTAATATTACAAGTATTAAATACAAAAGGCCCATGGCCGTTAATACAAATTAACCGCTAACACCCCCCAAGTTGGAGCATGTGGATCAAGAATGTCCAACTTACGCAATAGATACAAGAATTGGCGCTTCTCAAGTACCTTCGTGAAAATATCCGCGAGTTACTCGGTGATAGACACATGGCAAGGAAGAATGAGACCGTCTTGAACAACTTCCCGCACACAACGACAATTGACCTTAATGTGTTTGGTGCGTTCGTGAAACATGACACCCATGCCTTACCTTCCTTTTTATTTCCACCAATAATACATGACACCTGTGTCTTACTTTCATGCAAATACAACTCATTTAATCCCACTCTTATTCGCTCTTAAAACTCCCTATCCCAATGATCAAACAAGGGAATATACAAATTGAGGATCTATACTCCCATTCCTACTTTTTCTTACCTCAATGGATGTTGTACAGTTTTGGATCTGTCACATTCTTTATCATACTTGTTGCTTAACTCCACCATATATTATTTTTTGTCAATATCATTCCCAACCATGTTTTTAATTATTATGTATTGATTAATGACTATTGAGTGTAATTAATTTGCATACTTGTAATATAATAATATTATCAAAATTAATTTTTAATGTCATTAATATCTTTAACATTGTATTCAATCAAGTAATATGATAATTGAATAATTGATCGTACCCCGAATTGGATAATGCTATTGATTTTTGAAATTTAATCATAGAGAATACTAATAACGGAATATGACAACACATCTCGTATTTACCAGCTCACAACCGTATAATTATGAGTACGTCGTAGAATTATCCATATTACCCCTTTCACCTTTCCTCACTTTCTACCGTTCCATTCTAAACTTCTTCCATCACAACCACCAATGTACCCTCACCACCACCACGTGAGCTGCCACCACCACCTCCACCATTTTTTCAACCATTTTCTACCCTTTCAATCTAATAATACGTGTTGAACATTCTGTTTCACGGAACCGAAATCTGGTTCCGTGAAATATCAGTTTTTCAAAAATTATAAATTTT
Source organism: Patellifolia procumbens (assembly GCA_947645195.1). Taxonomy (NCBI): domain Eukaryota; kingdom Viridiplantae; phylum Streptophyta; class Magnoliopsida; order Caryophyllales; family Amaranthaceae; genus Patellifolia; species Patellifolia procumbens. Next base: position 4,664,032 of record CANSGD010000972.1, read on the forward strand.
GGGGGAAAAAAACTGACCATTTGCATAGAACCAGATAGGTTTTCGGCTTCCACCGTGGCGAAAACCAATTTTCTATTCGTTTACGTGACAATTTTTTATTTGAAATACACGGAACCAGACAGGGATTTGGTTTCCGTATTTCTAGATTTTACGCCAAACTCATCGTTTTTAGCCAAATTTCACCCGTTGTTGACAATATTTTTTTCAAACAAAAATACGAATTAAGGTTAGATTAACCAATCTTCTAGTTTTCCAACATTTTTTTTAAAAAAAAACGTTTTTAATGAAGGTTAAATGAGTCATTTCAAATAAAAAATACAGACTATGAGGTGGTAAATACGGCCTGTAAATAATAACACTCTTAAATAATTACAACCACATATAAATTTGATCCATTGCTTATATTTTTGGACAATGAAAGGATAGGTATTTTTCAATCAAAATGTGTGAGATACAAAATATTACTTTGAAATAAACTCGAAGGTGAAAAGCAGGGCAACATCTCATATTAGTCTCTATTTCTAGAGCACGGAAAAAATATAATCATCAATATTTTTTTATAAATATTTTTAACAATTTTTAACTGTTGCAACTTGTGAAGTTACAGGCTATGTTTGGTTGTAAGCTTCTTGATGAGATTTCAACGGATTAGGACATATTGGAGAGATGAGCCAGATGATTATACAAAAAGCTCATTTTAGTGTTTGGTTATTATCGGATTCCGTGAGCGGATTGAAGAGAATAAACTATTTTTCAAAAAAACTCAGTAGGAGCATTTTTAAAGAGAAGATCTGAATCAACCGTTCATGTCATTTTTTAGTTCAAGAAATAAACAGCTATCATATGAGTTAATTAACTAAATAGTTTAATACAAACAAGTAAAATAGTAAAACCATTAGATTAAAGCCTTTACTTGCTCATATTGCCTGCACCAATAATGGCTTGTAGAGAGAATTTAGAGAAGATAAGGTATTCTAGTGAGAGAAAGAGAAAGAAAAAAAAAGAAACCATCGAACCTAACCCTAAAGCCTTTCCTCCCGCAGCTCCCCAACAGAAATACATTCTCTCTCTTTGGACTCCATACAACCATCTGCACAAAAAAAACGTGTCAGAATCCCTCGACGCAGATCTTTGCGAATCACAAGTTTCAGCAACCCGTGCGTATGGCGGTCCACAGCCCCTCGTACTGAATTGAAACAACGACGGCGGAAAGCGTTGCTAATGGGTCCAAGTCTCACACCCTTCGTCAATGGTTGCAGCTCCATCAACCAGGCAGGCTGTGAATCAAGGGCAAAAGCCTTCACATTCCACCATTTGGAGGAAAATTATGGACCAACGGTTATTTTACGAAAAGGGATCAGGTGGAAAATAGAAGACGGGTCCACTATCCTCTTCTGACTTGACTATTGGTTAACTAACCGATCTCTTTTCGAACTACTTAAGCTGGATCCAAATAACATCAACATCCATTTTATGTTATCCAAATTCATCACCAATGAAAGAACTTGGAATTTCCTTAAACTAGGTACGCTCCTTCCCAACAATCTCATGGCAAAAGTGTGGGGTACTCCTCTCCTTAAAAATATTACTACAGATACTCTGGTCTGGGCTTTATCCGCACAAGGAAATTTTACGTTAAATCAGCAAATTGGCTAGCGCATAACATCAATCTTGACACCCTCAAATGAGAATTTAGTATGCTCTGGAAACAATATTCCTCCAAAACTACAAATTTTCTTATGGCAAATGTTACAAATATGATTGGTGTACGCGCTATACTGCACAAAAGGGCATATTGTCCCTTTTGAAATTTGTCTGGTTTGTAAAACTGGTCTTCATAAACGATAGATCATCTTTTCCTCCAGTGCCAAAGCATCACAACGTCATAGGATTTACCCTCGGTCCTGGATTGGATAGGGTGTTTGGTTGTCACTACTACCATCAAGAGTCTTTTCCACCAGCATATACGTGACAGACTCTTACTGCTAAGATTTCATACCTCCTCTAGAATATCTGGAAGGAGAAAAATGATATCATTTTCAACAACACCAAGTTAAACATCCATAGAATCTACCATCGTGACAGGCAGTATTTTCACGAATGGAATATGATGAGTTTGCTTTGAACCCTTCCCATTTAGATTAATTTCCCTCTCCCCTCATCACTCTATTTCCAAGGCGGTCTATCACTCCATATATGTTACGTGGTCCCCTCCTCCTATGGGCACGCTAAAGCTCAACTTCAATGGCTCTGTTAAAATCAACAATGCATCAACAAGTTTTATTATTAGAGATCACGAAGGCTAGGTCCTAGGAGCAGAATCCCACAATTTGGGCAATACATCAGTCATTATAGCAGAAGCCACCACACTTCATAGGGGGGTTATAAAAGCCACCAATCTCACCAGGTCTCAACTTCTTATCGAAGGGGACAACTTACTAGTCATCGATGCAGCAAGTGGAAAATGTACCCCCCATGATAGATAGAGAACATCATTGAACACACAAAAATCTCCCTCAAATCCTTCTAGGAATTTCAGATCAAGCATGTGTATAGAAAAGCCAATCAAGCAGTTGACTGGATTGCAAATATGGGTCACCTAGCTAAAGATTCTCTTTGTATTTCGGACTGGAATGGTTACACATTATCGCATATTCTTTGTAATAATGTGTTAGGGGTTCCCATCGAGTGGAGGGTCTCATAATAATCTTGTCATAAGGTGGGCTCCACTTTCCTCCCAAAAATCTGTTATACTTCCACGTGTAACTCCAGGAGATCAATTTCGGTCCTTCGTACAAGAAGTTCTTACCAGAACTTCACAGCTACCACTACCAGTCCACTCTCTTGATTCTTGAACTCCGCCTCCGCAGCAAGACCAGACAAAAAGGCTGGAAAACATCAGTTGCCAATCTAAAATCCCTCCTTTTCGGTTTAGATTGCTCCTGAAACCCGTAACCGAAAGCAGTATTGGTATTAGCAGAATTCCATCGTCAGAAACTCAGAACTCAAACATCAGCTGCCATAGGAGCAATGCTAAATCACTTCCAATTGTAAAATCACACAATCACATAATTCACATTCCTACTTCCAAGTTTCTTCTGCGAGAAGGGTGACTTGACTCAATATCGAGGTTGAAAATGTCAAATGGTGATGAGGATTTTGGTTCAGCAGCTAAAGAGGATTTCGTCAAGAAGAAGGTTGCTAAACTGGAGGTTGGTTCGTTTTCTCGGTTCAACAATTGAATTGCTGGTATAATCTCTCTCTTTCTTCTTTAATTTGAAAACTAGCTTATTCAAGAAAATGATTGTACTCTCCTCCTCAATCCAATGCCTTGTTGGAAAATGCAACGGTTGACTGCGTTTGTCAAAGCTGAATTAATTTCAGCTTGTCAAGCTTGTTGTGGTAAGAAATAGGAAAGATTGGCCTATTGCTGAGAACTTGTGTTGATGTTGGTGATAAAGTTATAAGAGAATGAGAGCCAAATCACCAACCAAATTATTTAGAAATAGGAAAGTTTAGGGTGAGTGAGACAATAATGGTGAAAATTTGAACTGAGGAATGATCAAACATAAATGATACAATCCATATTGAAGCACCATACCTAAGTTAATCTTTTTCGGGGGGCCTTATTCAAGTAAATTCTTGTTCCTTGGCCTTTTCATTTGTCCTCATTAATTATGACTTCTTGTACTATACTAAGATGTGTCAGCACTCTAGAAATGCTACGTAACTTGCTTTACTTAGAAACTGCAAGTAAAATGACTTTTCTAATTTCTTGTAACAACAAATTGATTTCTTCCATAATCCATATTCTGCTTCTTGTTTATGATATTTAGATTTACTGCTTGTAGTTGAATTAATAAAAAGCAGTAGACTTATTTCTTTTTGATACTAATGTAGAAGTATAGTTCAAATTCTTTTCCCTCATAAATCTACATTGCTCAGGCTGGGTGAAGTTTTACTTGTTTCTTCCATCAGCAGACCAAAAATTTGTGGGATTTACAATCTGAATTTGGGAAACAAAGATATTAGTCTCTATGGGTGACAAAATACAATTGATATGGGTAGAACCTGAGTGGATGATCTGTTGGACTGGGTTTGTATTCATTTCACCTAGTGTTGCTTCAAGTTTCAAATGGTTGGAGCTTGTCATATTAAGGTTGTATGTAACTATTGATATTAGTGAAAAAAAGAAATATCAGTTTCTTACAAATAGGGACATGCCATAAGGTTCTCCAATGTTAAGAACGGGTTTTATATGAGGAGAAGTTTTGTAGGCTATATTTCACAGTTTCCTTTATCTAATTTTCTACTCCCTCTTTTATGTCTTCTGGTCTCCACTTTTCCACGTTGCTTGGAGAGAATTTTGGAGACTTAAGCCCACGGCCACATATTATAAATTGAGATACCTTTGGAGATTTGTATAGGCAGCATGGAATAGAAGAATGTAGAACTAGAAATCAAAGCATGAACTCGGAACTTCCCTAATTTGTAATCATTTATCCCAATGTAGCATGTAAAAAAGATTGGTTGCGTCTATCCCAATTGTACACATCTTGTAGTGAGGGGAGTATAGAAACATGTTGCTGTTTTTATGTTGTTTTGCCCCCTTTGCCTCTACTTGATTTTTGGTATTCCATGATTGTTATATCCCTGTGCTGTTCCTCGGGATGATGGATTTTGTTCAAGCTCAATCATGGTAATGGGATGGTCTGGCCATTAGTGACACGCATCTGAACCGACAAACACCAACACGCATAACCCGACAATGACTTGGCAACAGCACCGACACATCTTACCACAAAGGGAAACCACCCTCTTTCCCAATGCGTCCCATGCTAATCACACATCAGCTTTTCCACATGTTTCTAGAGTCATCTTCTCCCTTTCAAACACCCATCGGTTCAAACGCTCCCACACAACCCAACACATAAGCATGAACTTCTACATCTCTCGCTCCTCCAGACCCTCCACACATGTGCCAAACCACTCCAAGAACTACCCATTGGAGCACTGAGCCCGCAAGCTCACCCACCTCCCACACTCCCACTGTCCCACACCTCATGCGAAACATCACACTCTCCTCCTCAGTCCTACAACTATAACACCCTTTTTCGATTTGCTTTCACTCGTCTATGGAGCCCCAACTTCGTTGGCAAAGCGTTAAAACAAGCTCTCCAAAAAAAACACCTTAACTTTAGGCATCAACTTCGACCCTACTCATGCGCCCAAATTGAAAGCAACTCATCAATAACTCTAGACAAGGCGTCATCATCCCACTTTGCTTGAAACAAAATCTTATACGGTGAACGGACCGAACACTTTCCTTTCTTTTCCCCATCTCAACATAAAACATAACTAGGAGAACGTGGGCTTAAAGGAATAGAACAAATCCTCTTACAATCAATTGGAAGAAGCAACTCTTAGAAGCTTCGCCTCATCTTGCCCAAGCTCCTGTTAATCAAATCTGCTACCAACAAATTCTCCATTCCTTTCTTAAAAGGAGCTAAGACCTTTCTCAAAACTGTAATCGAGATCCAAAGAGTCCCCCTACACCTTCACTTGATAAATATCCCCCACTTTCCAATGCACTATCTCTCTAATCACCCATCTCACTTTCCAAATGCCCCTCCAAGTGTAAGTAGGACCTGACCTAGGAAGTGCATCCATAAAAAATCCCCTTTGGAAAATAACCAGTCTAAGCACCTTAAAGAAGAGATCATACGCCATGCTTGCTTACCAAAATGAGCCCAATTAAAAAGCTTCAAGTCACGAACACCCCCTTTGAGAGGCACAAATCCTTCCAATTTCGAGTTAAGCATACTTTTGGGTATTAAAGTTTAGATGTTTTCACCCTTTGGGTATCAATGTTTATTTGCTCACCTTTTGGGTATTGAAATAAAAATTCAGCAAGTTAACTACACTTCTACTCACCTGAGGTTAGTTAAACATAAATTAAAAAAATAAAATAGTAGTCAACCTTAGGATTATTCATCCATTTTCCACCATGGTGGATCACAATGCACATTGGCACATCCATCACCTGTGAATTATGGAGTTATATTTCTTCAAACAACAATAAAAAATCATCAATAAAATATGAGTAATCAAACAATAAGTATCAAATTGGAAGTGATGTGATCAAATTGATTCCATTTCAACACTGTAAAAGATAATTTCATTACACTGTCGATCATCAACATATAGGATATAATAATCAATTACATTAGTGAATAACCACATTCCTATATCTACAGCTACTTACTACAATGGGTGAGTCAAATATGAGATCATTAAGGGTCTATCAATTAAAAAAAATCACTAACCCTAATATTTGAAAATTAAACCCCTTCCCCTGTTCTAATACCTTTTAAAAAATCTCAAATTCCTAACTTTCTCATTAAAATTTAAGCAGATAAACAATATAAAGAACAAAAACGCAGAAGAAACTGTTCATTGTACACAACAACAATTAATCTCAAGGTAAAAAAAAAAGAATTTGCAAATTTTATCATATCCTAAAACTTAAGAGGAAACCCATGAAATTCATCAAATAATTTTCACAAAGAAGAAAACAAAAGGGATGCCTAGAATTTTACCCGGAAGAAATTGGAGTTTTTTTTAGCAAAGAAATATGTTCAATGCAGTCGTCATCTTCGTCGCACAATTTTGTTGGAGTTGGGTTGATGATGAAGTTTCTAGAATAGAGAAAGTAAAGTGTTTATTTGCAAAGAGTATTGCTGAACACGCTTAATGGGAGTCTTGCAACCTTGGATATTATGATAGTAGTGGGGTCCACAATACTAACTAAGGTTAGTTTAATTACTTATAATACCTAATTGGTGAGTTTTAAAGATTCAATACCCAAAGGGTGAAAAACCCCAAACTTTAATACCTATATATATATGCTTAACTCTTCCAATTTCCATGCCACCCAATGAATTTTACGCTCCACTTTTTTTTGCCCCCACCAAAATTGCACTATCATAAAATGAACCTCGTCATAGAAAGAAGTGGTAGTTTAACACACTCATTTCGTAGGTAGGAAGAGGTTGGACGTAGCCTCCCGATCTACTTTAGAAAAACACACCCCCATTCCACCCGTGCAAAATTTTCCCATAAGTTATTTTGCCCCTTCAGAATGCCCTTTTTTCAAACACCCCATTATCATAGGGATCCCTGGATACTAATCATGTATCTGCGCCCTCTGAACAGCCAGTTGAACCAAAATATATTTCTTACCCCCTCTGGAAAACTGGCACCCCTTTAGGCCTTTAGTGAGCGACACACTCATTTATCCAAGCTCACTACGTGGCAGCGCTCTCTCATAAGTAGCTAGAAAGTTCTTCACCACCTCCACATCCGCTCTCCTTAACGCTGTTGTCCGCAAACAAAAGGTGAGAAAAGCGCTTGTGGCGACACATGAAGTCCATGCAACACACCCTCCTCCTCCCTCTTCCTAAACAAACCAAACATACTCTCCGCACTATGAAGATAAGGAAATCTCTATTGGCACAAAACCTTAGATGGAGCCCCATTAACCACTACACCAAAAGAGAACGATCTAACACACTCCATAACACAACCTATCATCGGTGGCAAAATTCATTATTACCAACAAAGCTTCCAAAAATTTCCAATCCACTTAGTAATAAGCCTTAGCCACATCTTATTGTTATTTAAGAAGGTTGGAATACGCTGAACTCGAAGAGTAGAGAGTTCCCACAGTGACAAATATGTCTGATAAAACTAAGGGCACATTCCATCCGGTCATGTAGCCTTAATGGGACGCATTTCCTTCAAAGTCATTACCACTTCACCTTTCGTATACTTCGCCAGAAGCAACACATTCATCCTCTACGTCGCACGCCCCTACCACCCCACACAAACCCTCGTCAAAACCTGTCGGATTCCCTGTAGCAAACAACTTCCCGAATAGCTCGTGGCCACTCTACAATCTCGCATCCCGTTCCCTCTTCACCCTAAGATCGATCAACCACTTGATAGTATTTCGCCTCTTCCTATTCGTCGTTGTTGGTGAAAAAGCTTTGTATTCCTATCTCTAACTTCCAACCATAAAAAATGGACCATTGGCGCCAAAGTATTTCTTCTTGTTGCATAAGGATCAATTTCCTGTACCAACCTCTTCCTCGACTTGTCATTAATGCTCCAATATTCCAATTTACAATTTCTTCCTTTTATTACGCAAACTCACCAAATATAGCCCCCAAATTTCTTGTCAGTGCATTTAGTAAGAGCATTAGCGCAAGCATTTAATTTTTTAACCAGGGACGTGCACCGAACATCCAAGCCACCCCCAAACACCTCTTAACACGCCCTCTTCATAGACCACAACTGCTCAAAACGAAAAAGCTTTGGTTTTTTCGTCTGACCTCCCTTCGAGAACCCGTTTTATAGAGAATGTTTTGACCAGTCACGATAAATATGAATCAGCTTCGCTTCCTTGAAATATTCAAACCATTTGGCATTCCTTAATGCCCTATCCAAGCGACACTTAACATTCGCCTCCCTTCTCTTCCATTGGAGTAGGGGGGTAGGGGGGGTAGGGGGGTAGGGTTGGACTCTTTGAAGGTTTCATCTCCTGAAATTATGTCTTTCCCTAAGCTGTCTTTGCCTCATCATGTTTACCATCAAGCTATTGCTCTCCCAAATGCCAAACTCTCTTTGCTTCATCTTGTTCACCATTAAGCTATTTCTCTCCGTATTGTTAATTTCCAAATATGAGGCTTTTATTGCTACGGTTGTGGAACTATTTTTTTTCGTTGCTCCCTCCTTTTTTATTGTCCACTGGTGTGCTTGTTTATTGGCTTGCTCAGACTAGGCTTGGCTTATTTGGCCTTCATAGAAGTGCATTTGATCTAGCATAAAATCAAGCATCATTAGAATAATTATAACAAACTTTCTCTAGTAAATCACATTAACTATTTTAAGGTAGTTTTTGACCGACTTTTTCTTTTAGACACTTGTAGGCAACTTAATTGGTCTTTAAATTAGTTTTTTCAGAACTTTTATCTTTGAAGGTAGTTTTTGACAACCAAACTACTTTTAAAGTAGTGTATCAATAGATAAGTTTTTCTTTATAGATCGTTTTCTTAAATGAAGCATTGGTATTGTAATGTTCCTCGGCATCTAGTTTGAACAATATATAGGTGGTTGGTTACCCTTGAATATGCAATTGTCAAATTAGCAAAATATTACGATGATGTATGTTATGTCTCTATATGACTTTTGTGCATAATTACTTTTTGCGTATGTTATGACTTTTGTAAATTTATTCTCTTCATTTTCGACTTAATCATGCTAACATGTGATCATTAAAATCATTGTTTACATTATTTGATGGTTACTAGACTTAGTCGGATGTAAATTATTTGACAATATCTTATCCAGGTCACAATGCAACACCATCATCTTCCTTTGCTTCCTGATGACAACGGCACCTTACTCCACCTTTACCACCCATCCTCCTAAAAATTTCAACAGTACATCTCTTACATCTCCTGCCCTTCCTCCTCTAACTCACCCTGCCCCTCCTCCAACTCCACCTGATTTTCCATTTCCATATCCCTTTCACTTGATCTCTACCGTTGTCTCTTTACGGCAATTACATTATCACAAATTGGTTGAAGCTCTTATGACAGTTTATAATTCTTCTTTCTCAAATCCACTGTGGTATGGTTCAATCACTATATTCATTCCTCTAGATCCGCACCTTCAAAGTGCTGAATATATTGTTCCTTTGGCCAGCTTCTACAATGTAGAGTTTCTTTACAGTCTTCACTCGGGAACGAGGATTGCTTCGCATTTGACGAATGAGACTTTGACACTTAGATTTGTATCGGCGGACTACATTAAGATTTTAGTGAATGGTATCGAATTGAACTTCCCTCACTTATTAAAGACGATTTTGTGCTGATAGATGGTCTACAGGGTATCATTCCTGCATTTTCCTCCTATAGCAAGTATGCTCATCATTTTTTTGCCCAACAATACCCACAATACACAAGAACACACACTGCCATAATAGATATGATACATCTACTTACTTTAGGGGGTATGAATATTTGACGTACTCTTTGCATTACCATATATCAGACTTAATAACACTAGATAAGATCACAATATTTGTCCTTCCCGACTCTATTATCCTCAAAGAAAACCTAAATTACCTTCGAGAGTTTCGAAAACACATTCTCCCCTGGTCCTTCGGTAACACGACAGAAAAATTTAGTTGAAATTTCAATTTTAGTGTTTTGTTGAAATTCGATTGTTTTGGACTGAATCAAATCAGCTTGCCAATCTTTCGATTTTTCATGTTTATATCTTATCGGATCAATTCGATTTATGTCGTATTAACATCGAGCTTTTATCAAGCCATATTGAGTTTAATGACTTCATTTTAGGTAGAAGTATTATTTAAATCGAATCTATGTCGATCAAATTCGAATTTGATTTTGTTTTGGCTCAATTTAGGTTTAGGATAAGAATCGGTTTGAGTTAATTACGTTCAAGTTATTTTGAATATGAGGTCAATTTTTGGATCGAGTTAGTTTTAGTTTAGGTTGTGTTTTATTTATTTTGAGTTTTAGTTAAAAACCGGTTTTCGACTTTAAGTCAAGTTTTGGATTGAGTAATTTAGTTAATCGGGTTAGATCATTTTTGTCAAGTTTACCTATACTATTCCAACTATCGAAATCATATATTTTAAGAAATTCGTCCCTCTAAACAAAAAAATTTCAAGATCCGCCACTGTTTTTTACATTCCCATATGTCAAACTTAATAAAATTACAGATAAGATGACAATATTTGCCCTTCTTGACTCTATTATTCTCAAAGAAAACCTAAACTAGTTCCGTGAGATTCGAAGACATATCATATCCCATGTGATCTTACATCCTCATTCATTATCCGTGTCAACAATTGTTGAAATATTAGAGCCTAGGCAATTTGTGAGTTACAGTTGTCGGTGAGAGAGACTTGTTACTCAATGGAGTAAATATTGTGATGGTACCGTTGTGTACAATTGTCTAATAATGCTTTATATGGTAGCCTATTCACTTCATAATTCACTTCAAAAAATTTCGTTATAATTTAGTAGCATACGCAAATTGGATTTGGATAAGCGTATCGTGGGTGTTGTTGGAACTATTCATATACTTGGACAATTTATGGCAGAGATCTGTTTAATCAAGGATAACTTGGAGAACTTGCGGAGAGTGTATGTACTTATATTGCCTTACTTATCGGAAGTAATCATTGGTAGTGTTCAATTATTTGGACATCGTCTCTACATAAACTGCTTGTATTTAGGTCAAAGAGATGAGTCATCTTTCTTCGTGTCATGATGGCTATGTTCCTAAGCAGAGTTCCTTGTGCGAGTTGCTAACTGACAGTTTTGACATGAGGATGCGATTACTTGTATAGTTGTATCTTCTGTTTACTGATATCATATAGTCTTCAAATACACATTTTGTGCATATGACTTAATTGTTTTGAGAGTTAAGCATACTTTTGGATATCAGTGTTTGGATTTTTTTCACCTTTTGGATATCAAAGTTTGTTTGTTCACATTTTGGGTATTGAATTGAAAATTCAGGCAAGTTAACTACACTTGAAATCACCTAAGGTTAGTTAAACATATCAAAAAAAATTAAATAATAGTGAAAAGTAACCCTTACTCCTAATTGTCAAAGTTGTTGTCAATAAATATAGGGATTGCATAAAGAACACTTAGATGCATATTAAAGTTTCATAACTCATCTTTTGAGTTAGTGTTGTGGGCCTCACCTCATAATGTACCTGTTTGCAATACTTCTAATAAGTAAAACAGTGTCCATTGAAGATAATTCTTTGCTAAAAAATCGCCAGTTTCTTCCAAGTAATAGTCTAGACATCCATTTTGCTTTCTTCTTTGTGAAATTTAGTTGCTGAATTTCGTGGGTTTTTCTTGAGTTTTAAGATATGGTAAAAATTGCAACTTCAAATTTTTTTTACCTTGAGATTACTTATTGTTGTGTATGATGAACTGTCTGTTATGTGTTTTTATTGTTTATATTATTGATGTGTTTAAAAGTTTTTCTTACCTTGAGATTTTTTTAAAGGTATAGGGGTTTAATTTTCAGATATTAGATTTAGGGTTGGTGATTTTTTTTTGGATTGATAGGCTCTTTATTGATCTTATATTTGATTAATGCATTGTACTCCATTCGTCCCATATTAGATGATACAGTTTAACAGACACAAAGTTTTATGAGTGTTATTTGACTTCTATATTTTATTGTCAGTAGTTAGTAGTTGGTATTTGTTTAATATATAAAGTACATGGTGGAGTAATGTGAAGGACTGGAGGGGGTTGGTGTGAGTGAGTGGGACCCATTCATGATAAAAAAAATATATTTTTATTGCGGGGTCATGCCATTTATAGTAGTGTATTATCTAATGTTAATTACTCAAACAATACAATGATATAATAAGATAGCTAACATCGGTCGGGAGTATACTCAACTACGGACAAAGAGATGATAAAATTCAGCTAAATATTTCATCGAACATGTTGTGATAGGCCATCGTCGAGCCTACCAATAATAAAAACCTAACTCGTCTCTCTAACTAGGTAGACATGGCAAGTAAGGGTCGATCCCACAAGGACTAAGGAGAGCACCAAAAAGTAATGACTTATGATAAGGTAGGTCGAGTCTCTTTTTTTGGAGTAAGATTTATGAGTGAAAATAAGAAAAAGAAACGATACTAAAAGAGTCTTGGAAAAGGGTATCCACCAAATGATTCATTCATAAATCAAGCAATCAAAATGAGGGATCAACAATGAGGATCAATTGAGGGGAATAGTTCATCCAACGGTACTCTAACCACTCTTTCGAGCTAGTTAGATTGGCTTAATCTTCTACCAAAGACCTATTTTCATGGCTAAGACATTCAACCAAGCATATCCACAAACATGATGAACAAAAACAGCAAATAAATCCCCTAGACTAGGTACCCTATTTTCATGGTCCTTCAAGTCTAAAAATTGATTTGAGACAACACCTTAATTTCATCTTTCAATCCTTCATTAAGGGTGCCCCAATTATGCTTTTATGATGGCCAATCATACAAACATACATAAATAAAAAATTGTAATAATGATAAAATTATTTTAAAAAATAATAATTACTGATAATAATAATTAACCATGAGTAATTATTCAACGTAACGACGATGTTGTACCCTAAATAATACTTCAATATTATTAGCAACTTTGTAATTTTTTAATATTATCTAGTTTTTTGTAGCTTATCTATATGAAGTATTAGTGTATATCTAGCTGGTAAAATAAAACAACAATTGCAAATTAGAATATTTGTATTGACATGAAATTTGGTTAAACCACGCACCAACCCAAACCATGCTAAGCCAAATAATAATAGTAATAATATTGAACAAAGAAATAATAACAAAATAATATATAAAAAATATTATTAATGTTATAATAATAAGGCATGTCTCTAAATTCACTAATCCTTCTCATCTCATTTTTTGTCAGTTTCTAACCCTTAGGAAGCTGAACCCTGTTAAGCTTTAAAAGCCGGTCTATGACTAAATTCTTTGATTCCAACTCTCTTACACGGTTTTCCTCTTCAGCCATCTCAGCAGCTGAACACCGCAAGCTCAGGGTCCCAATGAGTCAATTCCAAGGCCGGACCTTGATCAGTTTGAACAACCTTAATGTACTGTGCGGGTATCTATGACAAATAGTATCCCTAAATTCCAAAGGAAGCCCAAGATCACTCCTTAGAGCATCAACAATCATGGGCTCTAACCTCCCCATTTCACTCTCTATCCTATGAAATGGGGAACCCATGATAGTTGGACCTTCCCCAAAAAGAGTGGAACCTCTTGGTGAAGGGTTGGTTCCCTCTTCTTCTTTAATTCTTGGATCGACATGTGGCATCATTTGCACCACTCATATCTAGCCACTTGTCTACAACAAAATCAACACTATTTTGCAAATTCCAAATGTATTATTTGTAATATAAATTTTAAAATTTAATTTCTTTTTTTAAAAATATATATACCAACAACTATATTTTTTTATCCTCTACAAATAAAGACCAATATTAACATATTTTTGACACTTTAAAAATTTCCTAATTTCTCATTAACTAACGTAATTATCATATTTTAATCTAATTAACATTCTACAAATTTAGTGTGGATAATTTTGTATTTAAATTAATATTAGTATGGTATGTGAAAATAGAAGAGAGAAAATGTGGTGGGGTATATGGAAAAGTAGGAGTAGAAGATGGGGAAATCCATGAATGTGAGTATGAATTTGTGAGATGAGAAGGGTAGATGGAAAAGTTAGTGATAACTGATGTGTAAGTATAAGGTGAAGCTTGGTCTAGTGGTAAGAGTTTGGCCCCATGACTTCAAGGTCATGGGATCAAATCCCACTAGGGACATTTGGGGGTGGGGATTCCCTTACCATTCCCCCCTACTCTCAAGTGCCTGGCTCAATAGGACCCAAGCGGGGTCCGGACCACTTCTCCTTACCCAAAAAAAAAAGTATAAGGTGAGGAGAGAGAAAAAAAGAGGCGCCCATGATTGTTGATGCTCTTAAATGCCCGATCTTTTCCATTAAAATTCACTTCTCCAACGACATCATCAACAACTTCCTCAACTTAAACAACCAACAAGGATTCCATTTCATTCCTGAGTTTCAACTCCTCAAAATACAATATCTCAGCCTCAGGGGTCATCCTAAACCTTAGCAAGTATGGCCCTTCTTCCTCTATCTTGAAACCACCCAGAAATTTCTTTAACAAGGCGATAAACCGCCGCCCCCTCTGTATACCCAATATTCTCCTATACTTGCCCAACTCTCTAAGGGGCATGGTTCTATCAGGCTGACTCACTAAAATTTTCCTAATTTTCAGCACCAAATTTAAGCTTCTTGGAACAATTGGGACATAGGTTTTCTGGGATTTACTATTTCTGCCAAACCCAATAGCATCTTGCCCAAAAATCAAACTTCGCCCAAAAAAGGATGACTTTATAGAGATATAAATTGGGGTTTCTGATAAAAGATGGGATTTTTAGGAATTGAGGTTTTGCAGGAAAGAAACGGTGGTATATGATTGGACTGGGTAGTTTGGGTGAAGCGAAAAATAGCTTAAGGTCCATAGCAATAATGGAGGATTTGATGAATCAACAGAAAAATCAATACTTTTAAGCAAAATTGAAGAAAAGGATTGAGGTAAGAAGCTGACTTGAAGATTTGTTCCCTCTTTAGTTGAGGGTTTTGGAAGTCGAAAACCTCTTGTATATCATTATTTTTTGAAATATATATTTTAAAACTTAAAAACATTTAATAATAGAGTGATATGTGTCAATGCAAAGGTTGGCTTATTCCTGACAAATTTTCCTTAAAAAATGGTTAAATAATAAATGGAGCTGAACTGAACAAATTTCCCATGTGACAAATTAACTCGCTTAGTAATAGTTTTAGCTCGCCACTGATATAAGATGGTGCATGCCATGCAAAATAATAACGACCTTTTTTTTAAGTTAGTAAGATGAAGTGTCCTACTGGATTAGAACCTTACGAGTTCGGTCTAGCTATATAGCCAAGACTCTGTAGGGGTAGAAAAGGTAAAAACAAAATCCCTTTCTCTCTAAATAGCTGTTAACTGACATTTAGATAGACATGACAATGAGTAGGGTCTGGTTAAACAGATAAGGTCAAGCTACGGTCCTCTAATAGTGTGCCTAAACTAAGAGGGACCCCAAAGGTAAGTGCCTTGAAATTTTCTAAATATTTCAAGTAAAAGAAAAAAAATCAAATATTTGTACCATTTTATTTTTTCTGCCTAATGTTTATTACTTCCTCCGTATCATAAAGGTTGCAACGATTTGACATAAAGTGCGAGTATAAAATGTCAAATCGTTGCAATCTTTGCGATACGGAGGTAATAAACTTTTTAGATGGGTATGAACTGTACTGTGGTATCCATCAATCAAAAAGCTATGTTATATCTCATCTATTTGGGCCCAATTTGTTGCGTTAGTATCGAGCCACCTTCTTCTTTGAGACGACTCGAGTAGTCAACCCATACCGTATCAATATCCATAGGGTTTACAGGGATAGGTTAGGGTCAAGGTCTAAAATGGGTGGAATACTTATTATTTTTCAATTTTTTATCACCTATTATATACTACCTCCGTTCCATAGGTATTGCAACCTTTGACATTTTGCACTATTCATACACTACTCTTTGACCCTCTTTTGTGATTTATACACAAGGATAAATATAGCCATGTGGGATCTTGTTAGATTCGTCTCGATATATGCTTAATTAATATCTATTTTTTATAATTTTTACTTAAACAAAATTAAAGATATTAGCGTCTAAAGTAGTGCGTTGGGAGGCGTAAAACTCCCTATGTTGCAATACATATGGAACGGAAGTAGAATATATAATTAAACACAATAACCTAACACATGAACATTGACATCTCAGCACAAACGATTGGACTAGTGGCCACACGAAGCGTATGAAAACCATTAATATATAAAGGTCGTCAACGTGGTGAGCACTAATAGATACCGCTAGGCTTGGAAAAGCTAGACTTACTAAGTGAATGAGTGAGAAAAGGCAACATGAATTTTAGTGTAAATTTACAATGATTTGAATGTAAAAACTTAGCAAGTTTTTCTATTGTTACTAGTTTATTAGGGTTTTGAGTAGGTTCTAGGTAAAATTTGGATTTCAAAACATTGGACCAATACTATTACTTTATATGAATAAAACAATATTCATACCCTACTATTATGCTTCATCCGTTCTAAATTAAGTATGTGCATCAATTTTCATATTAGAAAGTTCAAAATAAATGCTATATGTCCTTAGCTAGTTGAAGGATTCTTTACATCTCACTCTACATATATAATATGAGTCCCCCTTTTATCTGTGGCTAACTATCTCCTCATCACATGGGCATCTAACATTGTGCTTCTCCTATATGTGGCATTGTAGCGTAGGGTCCAAGCATGTCAGGGTAAGGTCTGGGAGCCATTGTCATTCCTACTTTAACCTTCACAAAGCTTAAAGTCGTGAGATACAAACAACACCACTAAATGAGCTATGCAGCGCGATGCAAATAAAAGTGGCTATCGGAATGAGCAAATGTGGTGAATTGAAGAGGGAGAAAGGGAGTAAAGGACTATTCTTTTATTGAACGTTACAGACTAACTACAAAAGCTTCAAGTTGTGCGTTGAGTTGCATTGCATGTTCTGCAATTGTGTTGCACTTCTCACTTTGAGCATATTCTGTGGTTCAACTTGTAGCCATGAAAAGTTAAAAAACAATCACCAGCTAATCTACTTTACTTACTACAAATTAAAAGTCCACATCCACTACAGAGGGAGGTTAAGACAAACCTTAACCATACTTGATTAATAAAGTAGCCAACCCTTTTCTAGCACAAAATTGGAAAGTCCCCTTTTTAATAGCAAAATGGTCTTAAAAGCTAGTTCTAGTCGAAGTATTATGCTTGCAACTGTTGCACTTTAAGTAGAGCAACATGTACTCCATAATAATCATAGCTTTCTAATCCTAACATTCATGATAATTAATAATAATTAAGGCTTCCAGAACTTAGCTTGCATTGTCAGCCAACATCAACATGAAATCTCTGTAGTCCCCTGCAGCAATGGCCTGATGTATTGCATCTCTTAGTTCCACCCCATATTTTCCCCTGAATATCTTCCGAATTTCATCCATATCTATCTCAGCTCTGCTTACCATCAACCGCGTCAATGATCCCTTCTTTGCTTCCTCGCCTTTTATGCTTCTCTGCAACATCTGCAGCCAACATTACAAGCGTTTACAACAAATCAAAAGGATGATAACACACGCTTTCATTACACAATATCTCTTGATTTTTTTTCGTAATATGCTAAATGGAGAATTTGGTGTCCCCAGACATAGGGGCGAATTAGTAATTTGGGCCCATACCAAGTGAATTTACTGAAAATGTCCCCACATATTCGGTGAAGAACAACTCTCCAAAAAGACAAATTTTTTCGTTCATACCTTGGCATAATATTTAGGAGGGTTTTGAATGCACTCTACTAAGTCTCTTAAGGCATCTTCAAATTGTGTCGAATTAACCTTCTTCAGTTGCTGCATTACGTATAAAGTAGAACGAGTTAGGTATTTTCGTGATTAAGGTTTACAGGATGAAAATTTATTGATTGTTCAAGACATGACCAAAAGGATTTATTTACCTTAGTGTAATTGTGGCCGTAGATGCGCTTATAGGAAGAAAAAGTGAGTTTAAGTTGAGGGATACTTCTTTTACTTAGAATTTCAAGAATGACAGCTTCATCAATAATACCTGAGCTTCCTTCCCCAGTTTGGTACAACCTCATTGCATCACTTTTTGCTATGTCTTGGCTCACATCAGCGTGATGAGCGTTATGGGATGTTGACAATGCTACCAATATCTACAACTCCATAACAACATTTTTAAAAAATCATTTTAGCATAAAATTACGACCCTACATATAAAGTGAAAAGAGAAGTATTAGCCTCCTGTACGAGGATGAAGTCTTAACATCTACTCCCTTCGTCCCACAAAGTCCTTCCCACTTCTTGAATATATGTGAGGTATAAAATAATGAAGTGGGAAGAACTTTGTGGGACGGAGGGAGTATGTCAGACCCTGACCTCTAATTGCAATTGAGTTAAAATTGTACTCTATGCGATAGAGGTTTATCAACACTTCCGGCATTTTGTACAATGTACCCCCAAGGTGAAATTTATGTGATTTTGTAAATTTCTCGAACTGCCTACGCCTAAAGGTGAATGATATCCATGATATAGTCTATCTGTAAAGCTTAGACTCTGAAAGCACACACTTGACCGATTGAAATGTAGAAAAATTCCAAGAAATATACTCTAAAATAACTTTGGTACTATATAATACTAAGCCCAGCACATACCACAAAGAGCAGATATATTATTGTTTTTTTGGTAAAATAAATAGCTTACCCTTTGGCAAGGATGAGGAGGCTCTAAGCTGACAATATCTTGATCTATCAACCTCTTAAACCTTGTTTGGTAAATTTGTTTGATGATGAGAACATGACTTGATTTCTTAGCAACAAATATCTCAACAAGAGACTTATAATCAGTGTAATTTCTGTCAAGTGCATCCTTAGCCAAACAAGCATCTCTTTCCCATGGATCAGCCATCCAAAGGAACAAGGCCTCACATGCTTCAACCGAAAACTTTGACTCCTGATTTCCTGTTAGTCTAAGCTTAAGCCTTTGCAAATGGCTCAATAGATCTTCATCATACATTGCCTTGTAAGTCTCCCTAATCTGTCTCCTCTCGGCTTGCATCGTTCGTGCCGCGAGAGTCTGTATCAAGATGCTTAGCCTTCCCCATGACTCATGAATTGTCTTGCAATCACTCTCACAACATGAACTTTGGTTCTTGGTCGTGTGGTGTGGGTGAAATTTGGAAGCCATGGTTTAGCTTGCTTTAAACTAATGTTGTAATGTTGTTAAAATTGTACAATATGTAAAGGTCAATTAATAAGGGCAGTTTGGAGTTTTAGATGCATATATAAGTAAGGAAAAAGGAGATATGCAGCAGAGTACTTGGGATGCAAGGAATGAATTTGGCATTTAAAAGTAAGTTGGATCCATTATAGAAGGGGGAAAACTGAGATGGGTGATTGATTTTAATATGGAAGTAAGACTTGGCAAAAAAATACAATAAGGTGGACCAAGAACTTGTATTGGCTTCTAGTGGAAGTTTTGAGACTTTCCTAGTAGACTATGAGTGTGCATTGCGCTTTTTATGAGACTTCTTCTTAGCCTCTCTATATTTCCCATACCTAATTAGCTAAATTTTCTTTTAGGGAGGAAAAAAAATCGACTTTATTGAACTGGCACCATTCCCATGTAAGTCAATTTTGTAGACTTAGATTCCGTTTGTTTTAATAGAAAGTAATTTTCATGGAAAATCACTTTTGAAGGAAAGCAAGTATCGATGGAAAACATATTTGAAGAAAAGTTTCCCTTTGTTTGTTTAATTGGAGGGAAATCCGGGGAGAGAAGTTAAATGAAGTAAAAGAGAAGAAAAGATGGGAGGAGAAAGTAAACAGAACTAAAGAATGAAAAGGAAAATGTGTCGTATCGTATACAATGAAATTAGTTTTCTTAGCAATCTCCACTCTAAGAAAATTGTTTTCCACCTCTTACCAAAACAAACGGAGCCTTAATGAAAGTGAAGGGAAATGATAAGGAGAGCCTTAACCAAACCCCCCCCCCATATGACAAAAAGCCCCTAATGAAGTGCCATTTTTGTGAGCAAAGCAAGCAGCAATACATCCAAATAGGTAAAAGCATGCAGTTTGATATTGTTATTCTGCTCAGAAACTAAAAGCTTTAATGGTTAAAAGAAAGACCCGACACTGAAACATCAATAAAGTTCAAGAAAAATAGATGAAACATAAAATTTATCAAAACAGATTCTGGGTAATAAAGTATACAGATCCGAGGAGTATTCCGTTTTTAGTGCTCCTAGGAGCACGGAGCATGGTACTCCCGGATTTTAAGATAAGTCGTCAGTAAGAACATATAATGAACACTGGGAGAACATAACATTAAAAGGTCGTCAGGAAAAACATACAGTGAACACTGGGAGAACATAACATCAAAAGAACATTTTCTTGAAACTTAAAGAATAAAATACGAAATTTTAAAAGAACAACATACATTTTTAAAAGAAAATACAAAACTTCACCGAACAATTACTTAAAACAAAAAAGAACAAAATACGAAATTTCAAACAACAAAAATGCTTTTTTACAAAGAATAAATTACAAATCTCAAAAAACATTTCCTTACAAAAAAAATTTAAAAACTGTCAATTCAAAAAGAACATTTCTTTGAAATATAAAGAATAAAATATATATTTCAAAGAACAAAAATGAATGAACTTGAAGAGCATTAAAACCAAATCTAACAGAACATCATCCAA
Source organism: Patellifolia procumbens (assembly GCA_947645195.1). NCBI lineage: Eukaryota > Viridiplantae > Streptophyta > Magnoliopsida > Caryophyllales > Amaranthaceae > Patellifolia > Patellifolia procumbens. The sequence continues at coordinate 4,685,112 of CANSGD010000972.1, forward strand.
CAATTCGATGAACATCTCGTAGAGGAGAGAGAGAAGAGCAGGGCCGTTGAAGGTTGATCGACGGTGAAGATGGTTTCCGGTGAACGTGGCTCAACGGATAAGACCTTGGCCGCCGGTTTGCTTTGCCCTAACCGCCGCTTTGATTTGCCCTAACGACCCCTTTGTTTTTCCTTAATTTCGCCGGCTGTTTTGCCCTAACTCTGTTTGCCGGCAAGCTTTCTTGCCCTAATTTCGTTCGCCGGTTGTTTTCCCTTAACTCCGATGCACGGAGCACTGTGCTCCGGGGAGTACCAAAAAAATTTCATCCAAGGAGGTAAATGCAAGAGTAAAGGAGAAGTTGCTAACCGCAAAAGAACCGGAAGCAATTTATTCCGACAAAGAGGAAGCTAATGTAAGTGCATTGTGCTTATTTTCACGGATCGCATCCATAACAGTGCAATGAAAACGGCACCGTTTTAGCATAGCAAGTGGTCCCAAAAATTTTGGCTGACTTTTGGGACTCACTTTTGGCACTTCCCCAAATTTTTCAAAAGCTGATTTTTTCTCTCTCATCAGCTTTTAGATTATTTTTTCTCTCTCCTCAGCTTGTACTATATATCATGAATTTTGTTTCTCTCTCTTATTAAACCCTCTCTATATTCATTCTTTTCTCTTGCTTTCTCTTTTCAAAAAATCTAGTAATAAATTCTTCATTTAATGCAAGTAAATTCTGCAAAAATATTTTTATTTTTGTTTTCATAATATAATTTAGATATGGATGATTTAGATATAAATGGTGATGTGTATGGTGGAGATATAAATGATGGTGATGCTTGGAATGTTTTTGATAATTCTTTTTTGAATGAACAATTGGATGATGGTGTAAATCATCTTATTGAAGATGCAAATCCAGATGAAATATCTGGCAATGTGATAAAAGCCCAGCATATGTATAAATAGTAGAATGAGTTGATTGTTACAATGAACATATGTTGGTCAAAATGGAACATGTATGTTAAGCTGAATGTACATCTTTGTCAGTATGTGGGGACAAAGGGATCATGTGTCTTAGGTTGAATGTATGACTTGTTTTGTTATTTTGTTGGGTATTCCAAATTACTTGTGGGAACATGCGTTTTAAGTAGTATGTACATCAATATAATAATTAGGTACATTAAAGCACGACTTATGTTCATAAAATGTTTTTTTTTGTTAACTTATTGTTTCATGTTTTTGACTTTTAACTTTTATGGAAAGAGAAACGGTAGAATGAGTTGATTGTTACAATGAAAATATGTTGGTCAAAATGGAACAATTATGTTAAGCTGAATGTACATCTTTGTCAGTATGTGGAAACAAAGGGAACATGTGTCTTAGGTTGAATTTTCTACTTATTTTGTCATTTTGTTGGTTATTGCAATTATATGATTTGTCAGTATGTGTTATTAAATTTTTAATTAGTATGTACATCAATATAGGAACTATGTACATTAAAGCATGACACATGTTCACTATTTTTATTGTTGACACCAACACTTTCTCCCTTTGGTCTTGCTTTTACTTTTACTCCAATACAATTTATTTTGCTTTTGTTTTTTAATTATGTGGTGGAGTCCAAAGATACTCCACCAAATTGTTAACAACACTTATGTAGTTATGTGTGTTCACATTTTAATCTGAAATTTCTTTAATAACTCTCTCAGTGTTTAGGTATCGTAAAAATACACAAGTATGCCCATATGAAAGCTATCAATAATTGGGCAATGCAGACCCTCAGATGTTTACAATATCTTCAATTAGAGTCCATGCATCATTGATCATACACAAAGATTTGAAATGTGACAATAACTTTGTCAAAGGGAACACTGAGGAAGTCGAGATTGGGAATCTAGGACTGGCTATTGTCAATGGGAACCTGCAACTCTTAAGTGTCATGGGTTCTTTAAGAATCCGTATGTCGTCAAAGTATGTGACAGATTGGGTCTTCTTGATGCAGGTACACCCGAATTCATGGCTCCTGAGTTGTATGAAGAAGAATGCAATGAACTTGTCGACAATTTTTTTTTTGGGTATGTGCATGATGGAGAATGGAGATGGTGACTGTGAATACCCTTATTCTGGATGCACTCTGCTCAAATTTACAAGAAGGTTTCCTACAGCTAACTAGCCTTATCAGAATTAATGACCTGGAGATGAAGCAGTTTAAGGAAAAATGTCCGGTTTCTTGAATCAAAAAATCCCGTGGGGCGAACTCCTCTTCCCATGATGCTGAACATAATCGAATCAGTCTGTTTGTCCGGACCTGAATCTCACTCTATGGATATAGGCCTTGATGGCAAGAAGAGCAATTCAAGCTCATGTATGAAAAGCAATTGTGAAGCTCCACGAAATTTAAGTTTAGAAGGTATAATGATGTCAAGACCTTCAAGTTAATTGGAGAGGTGGAAGATGACAATTCAATCTCAATGATGTCCTGTTTACTGGGGACTCATGGTATGCCAATTTTTCAATCAAGCTAGCCTTTTTGAGAAGTCTTTCTATTTGTTGATGGAAACTGAGTTTATGTTTTGTGCTTCAGGTTTATATGAAGAACGTTTAATTCATATTCTACCTTCAAACTGATACCACCGTCTCGATTGCATATGAGATGGTTAAAGAGGTTGATGACCTATCAGGGAAGATTTGGTGCCAATAGTGCAAGTCATGGTGCAGATGATTGCAGAACTTCTGCCTCACCAAGTGGAGATCAAACTAGTCAGCCAAGCTCTAGGTCTCATCACCCACTTTAACCGTAAATTCTATCCTGCACACGGACTCATGGTGAGTACCGTGCGCAAATAAACATCAGTCAGTGAACAATGAACATCATCCAATGAACATCATCTAATGAACATTACCCAATGAACAATGAACATCACCCAATGATCCACCTAATGAACAATGAACATCACCCAATGATCCACCTAATGAACAATGACCATCACCCAATGAACATCGGTTGGACATCACCCAATGAACTTGTTGGTTCTTTTGATTTATTTTATTGTTCATTTGAGTGAACTTAATGTTCTTTTAACATAAACTGATGTTCATTGGTTGACATTTTCAAATTTTCAAAAATTTGAAAATTTTCATGTCAAATCAATTTTGGAGTCTTGTTCATTGGAGAACTGATTATTGTTCTTTGTGTGTGAACTTAATGTTCTTTTAACACAAAATGATGTTCATTGGGTGACGTTCATTGGATGATGTGCAACTGATGTTCATTGGGTGATGTTCATTGGGTGATGTCCAACTGATGTTCATTTGGTGACGCTCATTGTTCATTGGTTGATGTTCATTGGATGTGTTCATTAGGTGATGTTCATTGGACAGTGGGTAATGTTCATCGTGTGCATGGTGCTCACCATGAGTCCGTGTGTAGGATCTACCAATTGCACTTTAACCATTATTATGCCTGCATAATATAGCTTACTAAATTGCCGAAAAATATACTTCCGAAGTATTACTGTGGAATTTTATTTTAATGAAAATCGTGGTAATACAACTCTCTCAAATTTGTAAAAAGAGAACGCTATAAAGAATATCCTTGTACTCGGATTTAAAGACCCAATTGATGACCCACATACAAACAATATCCAAGCAGACACCTCCCTAGTCCCTACGATGCTCAGGTGAATAGAAAAATCACAATCTATAACATGAGAAGAACACCTTGTGCATAAGACACTTTCAATATACATATAATTTACAAAAAAAATAGCTATCCGAGATAGGATACTACAATCCTCTTCACAAGTCAAAACACATAGGGTTCTGTGCAATATCACTCTTCAACAAAAAGGTTATCCCTAAGCTAGGGTGCAATAAAATGATTAAATCAATTCTAATAATTCCACCAGTAACTAGCAACTAACAACAATATTCTCTAGAAAAAATTTCAACGGCTATGGTTGTATGCCTGTGAGGTATGTTCGTCACCAAACTCATCCTTTTGAAGGGAGGAAAAGCCCTTCAGGAAGGGTGGAAAACAGCTCGGATGCTCATTTAAAAAACTCCAAATGAACAAACTTCACACCATAGAGAGAGCTCCAAATGAGCAAATGTGCAAACAAAAGGTATTGGATGTAGGATGCTCATCGTAAACACATGTGTAGGATGAATAATTGAGGCTTACTCTCTAAGATTACAATTTGGACTGGAAATTATAACATAGCTACGAAGTTACCTAATTACCTTGCTGGTTTTTGATGGATTAACCCATAATTGAGCTTCAGGGTAGAATATGCAAAGGGGTTAAACCTAAAGAAATGGGGCGGCTAATCAAAAGAAAGATTAGATTGAGGTTTGATTATTTGCTACCAGTAAGAAACCCAAAACATAGATGTGATACTTATAAATCAAAAATTAGCTATAGGATTATATCACATGGATGTTGAGAGAGCAAAGATATCCCATTCTTTCTTCTACTTCTCTAATCTCTCCTTATTTACTTTACTTTGTTAATATACCAGTTTCTCAAATCATAATATGTTTTGACAAAAGTAAGAAACAAACTGATCAAGGCATACCCAAGTTTTGATTATTAAGGCTTGGCGTGCTAGAGTTTACTTAGCCAAGTATAAGCCTAGCAAGCTCATGATCCTCACTAAACTATGGGCAAGTAAGGCAATTAACATCATCGGTTGGATACTCCACATGAATATCCATCGATCTTGCTACTAGGAGTAAGAGTTTCCCTTCAGAGATGACAGATAAGCAAGATTTGCTCTCTACCATCATGTAATTCAAATGCTTCATATATGAGGACAATTGATAAGTAGAAGCAAAATTATAAACATATATTGACAAGTACATACAACAATCATGAGCACATAAACATTCATAAAGATTGATATCTACCAAGTACCAGCATCATTCAATCTAACGTATTGGGGGGCAATTACAAAATCTTATGCTCATGCTATCCCAAATGAGGCAACCAAGTGATTGATGTCTATCAAGACCCACCATCATTTTACACAAAGCATATCCATATACAAATAACAATGCTCGATTCACATTCTATATTGAAAAGCTTCACATTTCATATTTGAGGTTAAATATACATATCCATACAATGTAAACCTATGAGCACAATGTACAAAAAACAGGGCAACATAAGAAGAAAACAACTTACAACAACTGATCAATAAGTTGCAATCTCATCTCAAGCAACCTCACACCGAACTCGCCATCGCTAACCTTCAACATATCCCTAAGCGGCATACAAAACCCATGTTCGACCAACAACCTGTGTCGCGGCTTAATCTTCCCTTCCAAACTAAACGAAAAATACTGCGGAAAACACTTAATCTCCTTCAAATCCTTCTTCATTTCCTCAACAAGATACTCAACTTTAGGTTTAAAATTATTTTCAATACTATAAGTAAGCAACCCAGGTGACCTAATAACCATATTAACAACTTCCGAATCGGAAAACCCTAAACCCCTCAAAAACTCTAATTTAGGCAACAAAGTATTCTCAACACTAGAAACCAACAAAACAGTGGTATGACAATCAATCTTATGATGACCCACAAACCCTAATCTGCGCAAAAAGTACAATGTGGGACGTAATTGGGAATCGATGCAGGAAACGAGGAGTCTAGGGCAGCGGATGATGGATTTGCTGACGTCATGGAAGGGTATAAGGACGTCATTGATGAGGAAATCGAAAAGTGGGTAGAGATGGAGGTGAGGATCGGAAGTGAGGAGTTGAGGGTACATGTCGAGAATGCGGCCGAGAGAAGAGCGAGGGATGCCGAAGGAGATGAGGCAGTTTTCGACGGATTGGAGGGTTTGGAGAGAGGAGGAGCGGAATTGGGGGTTTAAACGGAGGGCTTTGAGGGAGTTTACGTTTAGAGATTCGAGGTAGAGGAGTTTGCGACGGAAGTGGAGGCCGGTGTCGACGGTGGTGAGGGTGGTGGTGGTGAGTGGTTTACGGGGAGTGGTGGTGGTGGGGAAGAAGAGGTGTGGTGGAGGAGGAGGAGGAGGAGGGTGGGAGAGGGAGGTGGTGGCGGTGGTGAGTCGTGGTATCATTTTTTAACTAGCATTTAGGATGTGCGAGAGAGTGAGCAAAGGATAAATTCCTACTTGAATGGTTTTTTGTGCCAAAAATACGACCAGTTTGTAAGAGACCGTCTACTTTTAATCTAAAATTAGACAATAGTTTAAGTTTGAAAATAAAAAGAGAAAAATTTTTGATGTGAAAAATTGACTAGTTTAATCTATTTCGTAATCTATTTAATTCATTCAATATTTATTTCAGTCGTGACTAGTATAATCCATTTAGTGACTACTTTAACTCATTCGGTAAGTCTAATAAATTTTTTTAGGAAAATGTTGTAGTTCAGGACTTAATATGAAGTAAATAAAGAAGAAGACAAGGGACGACTAATATCCAAAAGGAATATTGGTTTAGAGTTAAATGGAGTGAGCTTGTTAATATAATGTGGGTTTAGGTTGGTTTAATTTTGAGTTAAAATTAGATCGTCTCTTTCAATAATTTGCAAAATACGATAGGTACTATCAAGAAAAGAATGGAACTTTTAAATATTTCGATACGGTGAAGTAAATTACTAATCATTTGTGAATACTTTGTAAAAATTAAAGATATGTATATATTAGTAGTATGACTAACTAATTTTAAATATTTTTTTAAAAATATAATCTTATTTATAAGTATGAGATTATATTAAGGTAAGAAGAATAATTCTCTGAATTGTCCTCGCTCAGAGCCCCCCACCCAGAGGCCCATTACAAGCCATAGCCCCCACGTTATGGCTTATGGGTACCTTTTAAGCTTTTGAAATAGATGGATGAGGTTTTGATGCTTGTCTTTACTATTCTATGTGACGACTACAATTTTTATGGTGGGTTCATAATGAGATAATTCTAAATAAGCATCAACTATCAAGTACTCCCTCCGTCCCACAATGTTCTTCCCACTTTATTATTATAGAAGCCGGGAAAACATTGTGAGATGGAGAGAGTAATATCTTCCTTCATCATAAATGATTTACAAACTAACATATATACTAGAGTATGATTGAAGATTACAAGAGATATTCTCTCTTAAGTCCTATAAAATACGTTACAACTTTAACGAATCTAACTAATAATATCTACTCCCTCCGTTTCCAAATGTTGTTCCCATTTCCCGATTTGGTGTTCCTTTAAGTTGTTCCCATTTAAAATCTTTCTAAATTTAACCCACCTAAAGTCAAACCACTTTACAATTTCATTGGTTGAAATAAAAGGATGATCTTTATGTTTTGCATGGTAAGTTGTAACTTCTTTGCATTAATGATTTTTTTTCACTTTTACTACGCTTTGGTAAGATTAATTTCAATAATAAACCTATCAATATGTATTCATTAAATGTCATTTCATCAAAGATTCTTTTTCTTAATCCTCTCACCGATTTCAAATGGGAACAACATAAGGGAACGGAGGGAGTACATGACTAAAATATATTAATGAAAAAATACAACTATTTTCATATATCTTAACATATACCATAAATCCAAAAGTGGTCGAAAAAGAATGAAAAAAGTTCAAAAGAAAGTGTGCACTCATAGATTTTGGGCCAAAATAAGAAATTTATTTATTCAACCGCCTGCGGCAGGGGAATAAGGCTCTTATTTTTTGGTGAAACCATGGGTGTCCATCGCTGGAACCAATGACTAATCCCTTCGTCCTGGGAGCTCCACTTAAGAGTAAAGGCTGGCCAAGGACCTCTTTTCATTCCCAAAAGCCAGGATTCGAACCCCTGACCAATTGATTAAGAGATAAGGTGAGCTACCACCATGCCAAAGCCACTTGGTTAGAATAAGGTTCTTCTACTAAAGGATCAGAAGTTATAGGAATAATTATAATCCAACATTTCCTTTCTTTCAGTAAAAATGATCTATTCGTATTTTGTTAACATATTGCTAAATATAAGTATAAAAATCACGAAAATTAAAATTCTAAGCATATTTTTCCATCCACATCTAACATTATACTACCTCCGTTCCAAGTGTATTGCAACATTTACCTTATTTGGCAATTTCATATTAATTGCAACCTCTCTATTTTAATTACCAAAAAGATCACATGTGCAACCTTTCTCTCTCTTCATTACTTATTATCACATGATGCAAGTGGGAAAGATGACCCATTTTTTTGCTTTTCTTAATAAATGTGTCAACCCCTATGTTGCAATATACTTGAAACGAATGTAGTATTTTTTTAATAATTTTTGACATTATATCTTTTTGTCAGTTTAAAATACAAGTGTTGCGTAAAAATGCGAGCAGCGAGAACCACAAATATCTTGAAACACAGCGGGTATAATGAAAGAGAACAAAGTGATGTCAAAAAATAGGAATTCATTAACTGTTTTGTGTGGTCGTCAATTGTTGTTAGTAATTAAACAAGATTCTGAATCATTTTAACATGTACAATAACTTTTGGAAATTTTGTTTGTAAATGAAACACTCTTCCACTATAAATGGCATGTTACTCTTTTTATTCCATGCTGTCCTCCGCTTAGCACAAGCCATATAGGCATCTAGCCATGCTGGATGATTGTACTTTATTAGCCTCATAGGTCTAGGTGGTCATATGACTCATATCATATTTAAGGATGTGTCTAATCCCGGTTCGTACTTGAATTTGGACCTGAATTTGGGCAAGTTCATTCGCGTTCAATATATGATCCACGTATATTCTTGATTTCGGAATATCGCTCGGTTCAGTCGGGCCTAAAGCCCGAATTACTTAGTAAATAGGTTTTTTTATTCGTTTTGAAAAATAAAAGTAACAGTCTACACCCATTAAAATTTCGAGTCTGTAGATTGAATATCTTAACAATTCAGTCTCTGGTCCATCAAAATTAAACTTTAGTCTTCTAGTCCGAATTATATTTGATAATACTATGGAAATTCAACATAATCCTACTTAGAGGTGGTAAACGAGTCGTGTTGTGCTAAATATGTGTCGGGTTCACGAGTTGGCGGGTTGTCCTACTATAACCCTAACCCCATCCGTTTACTTAAACATGTTAAGATCCTTAACCCTAACCCGACCTGTTAATTAACGTGTCAAGTTCGAGTTGACCTATTTATCTTTTCTTCATATATATTTGATATTTTCAATGCATAAGTGCATAAAGGTAATACTCAGATAAACTAAATTAAATTTCATTTGCTTTGGAACTTAATAGATTTCATTTGGTAGTTAAATTAACATCTAACTAGTATTTAGGCTCTGGCAATGCTCGAGATTTTTGCACATTGAATTTAATAATAGTTAAAATAATTAATGTCATGTAGTGTGAAAAATTATCAAAAAAAAGCATCTCATTTATAATATGCATTTAAAAATTTTTTAACTTAACTTTTGATTGCTATTCATATATCATTATTGATTTTGTTAGAATAAGCACTAATAACATGTTTGAGTGGTGGTTGAAACTCCTTATTGCATACTGAAGGTCACGGGTTCGAGTTTTCACGTTGACATTTTTTATTATATGAGAATGAAGTGGATAGACTGTCATTCAAAGAGGGGTGGTAACACGTGGCGGATTGCAATGCTTGCTTACGCTTTTTAATATATATATAGATAGTGCATAAAAGTAATACCAAATAAACTAAATTCAAAAATAAATGAATGATCAAGGTCAAATGGAATCAGGTAAAACTTTTTTATTGCAATTCGTGTAGATAAAGGGGTTGTAGTGTCGTTTTCGTGTTAAAGAGTTCAACCTTAACCCAACCTGTTTAATAATAGTATCGTCTCGAGTCAACCAATTTACTTAAATGTGTCGAAAGCCTTGACCCAAACCACTAATTTCGTGTTGAGTTCGTCTTGGTTTGTCGTGTCGTATCAAGTCAACATGTACCTCTAATGCTACATACATCAATATGTACATAACAAGTGTTGGATAATTGATAGCATATGAAATTCCGGTTTTAATGAGCCTGAATGGCTGAATCCAATTCAATTTGGAAAACCGATCCAGCTTAATACTCCCTCTGTCCCCCAAAGGATTTCCCATTTGCTTTTTGCACGGTCTCCAAAGCACATCTTTGACCGCTTATGTCTCCTATCATTTATTAATAAAAATGATAAAATGTTGATATTTTGAATGTACCTATTAATACAAATCTAACAAGATCACCTATGACAATTATTTATATTATATATTAGTTATAATTTATGGTCAAAGTTTACAAAGTTTGACTTCAAAAAAAGCAAATGAGAAATCCTTTGGGGGACAGAGGGAGTAATTCGGTTTAAATTGTATTGGAAATTTTGTCCAAATAACTTGCACCTATGTTTCTATATAGAAATCATATATTTTGTTGCTCTGTGCCCGCTTTAGCAAGTGTATGGGGTCTGCCTAGCAGACCTCCAGCTGGCAGCAGACCACTGGTTCTGCCACTCCACGTCAGAGCACTAGGAGCAGAGCAGACCTCCTCATGCAGACTGCTCCGGATATAACCTCTAGGCAGGAGTTTAATGAAGGCCTTGTTTCACCTTGGCCTACTTCCAAAGAGGCCCACTTACTTTGCTAGGTCAGTTACAAGTCCATGTCTCATATAAATACTCATGCCCATGCATGGGAAGGTACGTTCAATAAAACACTCACAAAATACTTGCACTTGATACTCGTTTTCTCTCTATTAGAGATCTTGTGCTCAACTTGGACTGACTTAGGCATCGGAGAGGCGATCCTCGGAACCACCCCGAGGTTTCTCCTTGTTTTGCAGGTAACCACCACCACGAAGGACGTTTGGGAGCCACGTTCCACCAAGTACCCACCACCACATACACTGTAGCTGTCTTGGACAGAAACAATTTGGCGCTAGAAGGAGGGGAAGAGTAGAAAAGCCCAATCTACAACTTCGTAATGGTGGTTCCAACTTCAGAAACACTCGGTTCCGACAGTTCAGGAGGAGAGAGCAATTCTCCACTGAGAGAAACAACCATGAGATCAACTAGGAGGGGTAGTGCTGCTACTACCAGATCAGCAAGAAGGGATAGCACTGCTACCCCCACTCGAGAAACTAGGAAGACCCAGCAGCCAAGCAGCTCAGTGGTCATGCCCACACCTGAACAACTCCAAGCAACCATCCACGTGCTGCAGTCTGCCCAGCAGTATATGCAGACTGTTGGAGGCCAACCTGCTCGAAAGAGGAGGAGAACTAGAACACATGATTCTGTTCGAAGACATCTGCGACTGTCATCTAAAGAGGAGGCAGCCACAACAGAGCCCCTGTGCGGGTATAACAAAATAAACATCACTCCTACCCCCACGTCAGAGTATGGCTTATCTAGCCGCTCTGGACCTGGATACATCAAGAGGGGTTGGCAAGAGGATGAATGGGAAATTGAGGTGATGCAGGAGGAACACCCCAGTCTGTTCGAGGAACCTACACCCACAGGGTATACAACAGGCTCAAGCAGGAAGTCTGTCCACAGAGGGAACCCAGGAGGCGCCGCCCAGAGGAAGCCCCGGCGCAGAATCAGGCATAACGCAGAAGCTGAAGAGGCCCTGTCTACGCCTGGAGGCGGATCAATTAGAAGGCATGTCAGCCTGAGATTGGGAACAATACCAGAGGAAGGCTCTGGCGATAAAGGAGCCCCCACAGATCTCAGAGGACTCATATCCCATAGAGTTGGTTCCAGACCCATTGTGGTCTCACCAGCAGAAGAGATTAGGTCTCCTTCCAAATCTCCCTTCACACCTGAAATCATTGCAGCCAGAGTGTCGAAGGCGAAGCTCCCACTGAATCTCAAGTTTGAAGGGGAGGGAGACCCAAAGGAGCATGTGGCAGCCTTTGAGACCCACATGGAGCTAGGAAACTACAACGAGGCTACTTGGTGCAGACACTTCCCTGCCACTCTGGCAGGGATAGCTCAGACCTGGTTCAGAACTATCCCTCAAGGAACGATAGCTAACTTTGATGAACTGAAGAAGAGATTCAAAGAGCATTTGGTCAGTGGAAGCAGGAGAAGAAAGTCCACCCATGAGCTGCTATTGCTGAAGCAGACTTATAATGAGAGCCTACGGGATTTCATAGGGAGGTTCAACAAGGAGCTGGTTCACATCCCAGAGCTGGAGCAGAAGTGAGCTCTGCACGCTCTGAGGAACGCCCTACCCCACACCAGTAAGTTCAGAGATGACTTAAAATGGGTCACCATGACGGAGCTCAGCAAAGCCCTGGCCCTGGCAGAAAAATACATAGCTGTCGAGGACTTCAACAAAGCCTCGACACCCGGAGTAGGCAGGCCTGCCAGACAAGAAACCAGGCAGAATGAGCACCAGTTCATGGGAGGCACATTGAACTTTGGAGGCTCCAGGCCCCATCAGAACAGAGGAAGAGAGAAGCAGAAGGAAGCAGAGAGGGAGGTGGATCGGCTGAGGGCCCAGGAGAAGTACAATAACTATAGCAACGTCAGCATGCCCAGGGCTGAGATCTTTCTGACCAACAGAGATGACAGCAAGTGGCACAGACCACCTCCCACCAAGAAGAGAAGCCTAGGCCCCAACATGGCAGAGTTCTGCGCTTTCCATGAGGTGCCAGGCCACATTACCGAAGACTGCATAAGTCTAAAAAATGATCTGAAAAGCCTGATCAGAAGAGGCTACTTCAAGGAGTACCTGGCCTGGAATCAGGGGATCAAAGAGAAGGAGCAATAGAATGAAGGGCAGAAATTACAGGACAAACGGGCGGAGATAAGGAAAGGAAAAAAGAAGACGATATATGTCATATTTGGCAGTTCTAGTTTGATGGGGGGAGAGAGGGCTCATCTGAGGCAGCTCACCCACCCCAACCTCTACTCCATCGACCAGGCAGAGCAGAGCCCAGATCTGCCAAACATGACTTTTACAGCAGAGGACTGCAAAGGCATCAGTTTTCCACACTCTGACCCTCTAGTGGTCACTCTGGAGATTAGCAATACAGATGTACGAATAATACTGTTAGATGGCGGGAGCGCCGTGAATATCCTTTACAAGGATACCTTCGATAAAATGGAGCTGGACCGTTCAATGCTGAAACCAGGAGGAACTCCAATCGGATTCACAGGGAACTCCATCATCCAAGAGGGGAAAATACATCTGACTGTGACCACAGAGGGGCAGAATGAAGTAAGGAGAACTGTAGTGCAAGAGTTCCTGGTAGTAGACCTCCCATCACCGTACAACGCTCTGATGGGAAGGAAGTTTGTTGAGGCAGTGCAGGGAATCCCGTCAACCCATCACCAGCCATGCTTTTCCTAAGCATTACTGGTGAGGTAGGCAGACTGAGGGGAGACCAGAGAGCAGCTAGGTCATGCAATCTGACCGCTCTGAAGAAGGATAAAAGACCTCCTCCTCCTGACCAATCTGGGTCTAGGAGAAAGAGGAGAAAGGAAAAGAAGGAAGGAAAGAAGAAAGATGCTGAAGAAGCCAAGAAGGACCAGGCTGAAGGAAAGAAAGGAAGGAAAGGCCGAAAAGGCCAAGGAAAGAAAAGAAGAATGTGCAGCTATCAGTGAAGCCGATGCTCGGCCGGAAGCAGATCCAGAAGCCAATAAGCCTGAACTGGGGGAAGAGACCGAAGAGGTACTCTTGGGACCGGAAGAAGGCAGAACAGTCAGAATAGGTAAAGACCTGGATCCTGAAACCAGAGTCAACCTAATCAGTCTGCTGAAAGAGAACGCAGACGTGTTCGCCTTCTCAGCAGCTGAGATGCCTGGGGTAGACCCCGCCACCATCAACCACAAATTGAACACTGCCGCAGGGTACAGACCTGTAAAGCAGAAGAGGAGGAACTACTCTGCGGAGAAAAATAAAGCCATCGAGGAAGAAGTTCAGAAGCTGCTCGAAGCAGGGTTCATAGAGCCCTGCAAATATCCAGAATGGATGGCCAATGTGGTGATGGTGAAAAAGGCGAATGGGAGCTGGAGGATGTGTGTCGACTTCACAGACCTCAATAAGGCCTGCCCCAAGGACTGCTACCCCTTGCCAAGAATCGACCAGCTGGTAGACTCCACAAGTGGTCATGCTCTGCTCAGCTTCATGGACGCATTCAGCGGATACCATCAGATCTTCATGGATCCTGCAGATAAAGAGAAGACGACATTTATCACCCCTATCGGGGTATTTTGCTATATCATGATGCCCTTCGGGATGAAGAATGCAGGCGCCACCTATCAAAGGCTGATGGATCAGGTCTTTGCAGGTCAGAGGGGAAGGAATCTGGAGGTGTACGTGGACGACGTCATCACCAAGAGAAAAACTGAGACTGACCATATAGCAGACCTGAAGGAGACCTTCGCCAATCTCCGTAAACACAGCATGAAACTGAATCCTAAAAAATGCGTGTTCGGAGTACGGTCAGGGAAATTTCTGGGCTATCTGGTCAGTGAAAAGGGGATTGACGCGAACCCCGACAAAGTGAAAGCAGCTATGGATCTGCCAGAGCCTAAAAGCATCAGAGACATCCAGAGGCTGACAGGCAGAATGACAGCCCTGTCCAGATTCATAGCTCAGTCTACAGAGAAAGCTCTCCCGTTCTTCAAAATATTGAAGGGGAACAAAGAGTTCAAGTGGGAAGCAGAGTAGAGGGAGGCATTCCAGAAGCTGAAATCACACCTCTCTAGTCTGCCAACACTGGTCAGACCCAAGACAGGGGAAGCTCTCTTCCTGTACATTGCTGTTACTGCTGCAACTGTGAGTGCAGTCCTGTTGAAGGAAGAGAACAAGAAGTAGCAACCAGTGTACTTTGTGAGCCACACCCTCACGGGTGCAGAAACACGCTACCCATTGATAGAAAAGGCAGCCTACGCAGTAGTGCTGGCCACCAGAAAGTTGAGGCCATATTTCGACGCATATCCCATCACTGTGCTGACAAATATGCCTCTTGAAAAGGCAATGGAGAAGGTAGACAAATCGGGGAGAATCATGAACTTGGCCCTGGAGCTGACAGGGTTTGGCATTAAGTTCGCCCCACGAACCGCCATCAAAGCATAAGCTCTGGCAGATTTCTTAGCAGAGTGTGCATATCAAGAAGCAGTTGGAGAGCCCAGAGCCTGGGAAGTCTTTACAAAGGGTCTGCAACCATTAATGGCTATGGGGTAGGCGTGGTCATCAGAACCCCGGAAGGGAAAATCATTGAATACGCCTTGAAATTCCTGTTTTCAGCAACCAATAATGAATCAGAGTACGAAGCAGCCATCGCCGGACTGCAGCTTTGCCAGACTCTGGAAGCCAAGCACGTCCACCTCAGAATTGACTCTCAGTTGATAACCAACCAAGTCAAGGGGGAGTACGAGGCTGAAGAGCCGACAATGCAAAGCTACTTCGCCAGGATGAGGTCTCTGATTTCAACTTTTGAAAGTTTTAGAATTGAACAAGTGCCTAGAGCACAGAACGCCCGAGCAGATGCTCTGTCCAAATTAGGGAGCAGCAGTCTGCAGGAGTTGAACAGATCTGTTCTGGTGGAAGTCAGACCCACCAGTGCAATCTGCGAGGATGCAGAGCGAGCCTTAGACCTGGAGGATATGCCAGAATGGATCAGAGAGATCGTTGAGTATAAGCAGACTGGTAAACTACTAGAGGGAAAGATGAAAGCAAGAAAGCTTAAGCTGAGAGCATGCCGATACTGCCTGATCGGGGACGAGCTATACAGGAAGTCGTTCTCTCTGCCCCTACTCAAATGCGTAGGACAGAGAGATGCAGACTATATATTGAGGGAGATCCATGAAGGTCTCTGCGGACACCACATTGGGCCAAGAGCTCTGGCTCACAAAGCCCTCAGAGCGGGTTATTATTGGCCCACAATGAAAGCCGACTCTGAGACTCTGGTGAAAAAGTGTGACAGCTGCCAGAAGTTCGCGCCAAACATCAAGCTGCCAGCAAACGACCTCATGCCGATCTACAACCCTATCCCATTTGCCCAATGGGGACTGGACATTCTGGGATCCTTTACAACAGCCCAATATCAGAAGAGGTGGTTGATTGTGGGGGTAGACTACTTCACAAAGTGGATAGAGGCAGAAGCCCTATCCACTATCACAGAAGCAGCCGTCAGAAAGTTCTTATGGCAGAGCATCATCACCAGATAAGGGATCCCAAAGGCTTTCGTCTTCGATCACGGGAGACAGTTTGACAATATGCCCATGTCATGGTGGCTGGAACATTTTGGGATCAAGTACGCTCTGTCTTCAGTCTGCAACCCTCAGTGCAATGGTCAAGCCGAAGCCGCTAACAAGCAAATTCTAATAGGTCTGCAAAAGAAGCTAGAGGAGCAGAAAAGCAAATGGTTAGAGGAGCTGCCCAACACTCTGTGGTCGATCAGAACCACAGTCAAAGAGTCAACTGGGCAGACCCCCTTCCATCTGGTCTATGGCTCTGAGGCCGTCATGCCTGTTGAGATTGAGTCCGAGAGTCTGAGAATAAGCCTGTTTGAACCAGGTCTGAACGATGAAGCTCTGAGAACAAATCTAGATCTGCTGGAGGAACACAGAAATGAAGCTAGGCTCAGAATGGAAGCCTACAAAGCCAGAATCAGCAGATACTATAATCGGAAAGTGAGGGCTAGGCCTCTGGAGGTAGGGGATCTGGTGCTCAGAAATGCAGCAGCTGTGCAGAAAGAAAAAATACATGGAAAACTATCAGCCAAGTGGGAAGGACCCTACCAGGTTAGTGAAGAGCTACACTCTGGAATCTACAGATTGAAAAGAATGTATGGGAGCGAACTGAAAAGCAACTGGAATGCCCGAATACTGAAAAAATACTTTGTGTAAGCCTAGATTGTACCAAAAACTCCTATGAATGAAAGGCCTTTGAGCCACCCTTTGCAAACTATACACTCTCCACTTCGCATTAAACCCCCATCCCCTTATCTGTTCTCTATAAAAAACAAAAGGCCAAAATCAAACAGACCATCAGCAGACTGAGAAAAAATACCACAGTTTAGTAAAAGAAAACAAGGTCTGAGCCAGAATGAAGGCTGAAGAGGCCCATCAGACACAAGAAACTATATATGAAGAAAGGGAGTTAGCCGAAAGGTCAACTCTGTCCAGAGCCCATGAGGACCACAGAGTGATCAGATGCCAGCTCGACTTAGCGATTTCATAGACCTCTACCTCTAAACCTGCAGGGCCAAAGGCCCGAAAAGCAGCAAGGATAAGTCATAGACACCTAAGGTTAGTGGGGACGCCAGAGTTCTAAAGAACCAAATATACCCCGACACGAAAACAATGGCAGAAGGAGTTAAGGGCAAACCCCAAAACTCCCGGAACCATCATGACTTAGGGCGTTAAAATATCTCCTTTGCTCTGCTTATTGTTGGATTTTTGTCACACATAAGGCGGAGCAGAAGAGTAAAAGGCCCCTAAAGTCGCAGCTCTGAGCAAATTTCACCCGCCACCGCGCCGAGTAAACAAAAACGCTCAGATATGCTATGTTGTTGCACAGCAAACTCAGCATCAGAGCAGAATGCCCATGGATCTGCAAGATATGCCAGGCTAAAGAGCAGCAGAGCACAAACACTTAGCAAAAATAAAAAGACTTGGCATACACAAGATAGAGGAGACAAAAATCAATATCAGAATACAACTTGCATTTCTGAGAAATCATTGTATCTTAAATAAAGGGGTCTGGCTATGAACCAGATCAGAATGCTACCACACTACTACAATAATGGCGGCTACATAACCAAAAGAAGGGAGCAAATACAGATGAAAAGGAAATGTTTGACTATTTAATTACAAATATTACAAGACAAGTCAATTAGGGATATCATCGGAGGGCAAAAACGGAGGAATGCAGTCAGTTCAGCACAGGCTCCCAGCTCATCCACCTCAGCAGCTCATACAGGAGTCACAAGAAGACTGAGGCGTTGCGCGAGATAGCCGCCCGAGTTCCTATTGTTTAGGAACAGAGCTGCCACCTCCCGCAGAGCTCCCATCAGCTTTTTATTCTGAGCACTCTCCCTCTGGAGGCAGAGAGTAGAGCAGCTCCAGGTCTCTGAGCTCCTGGGTAGCAGGAGGTAGCATGTGCACCTCATGGGCGTAGGCCTCTTCGAAAGCATCCCAGTTGAAAGAGGGATGCAGATGCCAGAGGACTCTACGGACCGCCACTTTGCAATTCTCCCAATACTTGTTCCCAAACGCCTCCTCCATCTGTGCAGCCCGAATCGCCTCTTCGGCTTTCAGCTGAGCCTCTCTCTCTGACAGCAGTTTGGAGAACTCTGCTCCTAGCTCAGTTTCCCTCTGCCTCAGAGCCTGCTTAATTTCCTTGGCCTGTTGAGCCAACTTAGCAGAGCAGCCTTCATGATCAGCCTTGCTCTTTCGACACAGCTTGCAGCCTGGCTTCAGAGGTCTTCAGCTTCGCCTTCGCCACGGGAGCCCAAGACGACGCCTCACTCAGCTGGGAAGAGAGCTTGGAATGTTCAGCAGCGATAGCCTCATACTTCCTCGCCATACCTTCCATACGTTGGTTGGCGGTCCGCAGGGTGTCGCGCTCCACGATCAGGGCATTTCTCTCTTCCTCAGCAGCCTAGCACGTATCCACAACCATGGAGTTGTGAGCTTTCAGCTTGGCATACTCCTGCTTGTGTTGCTCCACTTGGGCCCTGAGCTGTTACAGTTCAGGGAGGTCTGCCTCATGTCTGCCCAACCCTAAAGCATGGCAGAACTCCCCAATGAAGGCGCCGGCCCGTGCAGCCTATATTCAAGGAAAAAACATATCAGAAGGAATTCAAAAGTGTCAGAAGTAGATAATTAGGAAAGAGATAGACAACTCACCAAAGGGACATCCTGGACGGCATAGTCTGGTGAGAAGCGACTGGCCAAAAGCTTCAACCACTCACTGGGGTCAGGGAAGGCCACGGACATCTCCTCCTGCCCCTAAGCCTCATGTTAATCATCCGTCGATCCCCTCTGCAGAGAACCTGAGCCAAAAGAGAGACCAGTAAGTTCCACAGAAGGGAAAGGGCAGGAATTAAGGCCGGGTAAAGGATACGCACCTTTGGTGACTTGTTCAACCTCGACATCAATGATCCGAGGGGAGTCAGCAGGGAGACGAGTCTTCTTTTGAAGGGGAGCTTCTTCTTCACTCTTCCTCTCTGCTGGTCTCTTCTGGGAATGTGAAGAGACCTCAGACTCCACTATGACCTTCTGAGCAGTCTCAGCAGGAACCTCAGTCTGACCTATAACTGGAACAGGGGTCTGAGGAACCTCAGCAGACTACGCCTTCTTAGCTCGCAACTGCTGCTGAAAAAGGCAAAAGATAACAACGCTATCAGCAAAGCAGGACACACATCAAATTGAAAGTGTAAAGATAAAAGAAAAGAGAAGAAAACACTGACCAGACGCGCCAACTGCTCGGGGGTTGGAGCAAGGGTCTGCTTGAAACCTCTGGGAGGAGGAGTAGCCTTCCTTCCAGGAGGAGTAGACTGCTGAACAGGGGGAGACACGACGGTCTCCACCACTGGGACAGAAGCGGAACTCTGCTGCTCCGCCTTCTCGTGTTGAAGAGGCTCAAACACCTCCTCCTGGTTGGCCTGCCCAGTGGGACCTATCAAATCAAAAAGAAGGCAGAAAGGTCAAGAACTTTCAAGTGAAGAGAAAAAGGGAAGAAAGAAAATCATGGGTCTGAAGAAGACACATACCTGATGCAGTCTGGCCCTCTGCAGTCTGAGTCATGACAGTCTGAGCAGTCTCTGCCTCAGTCCTGTCGAACTCCGTCATCGCTTGGTGATACTCCTGACCAGTTTCATCAGACTGAGCAGAACCACCCATTAGAGTGATTTCTTTCTCAGTCCTATCCAACTCGGTCATCGCTTGGTCAGGCTCTCCCATGGGTGCTTCCTCCACCACAGGTGGATCTGAAAATAAACAGAACAGATGAGGAGTCTACAACAGAATACATACAAATAGAAAGAGCAGATTGATCATCGCAAAAAGTACCTGTCTGCACAGGGGAAGCTGTTGCAGGGGCTCAACAACCAGAACTGTCCCTTGCAGAGTGCTGGCTCCCTCTGCATCGCCATCATCATCATCATCGTCGTCCTCCGGCAGATTCACGGCACGCCGGGAACGACGAGTCTACAAAGGCTCAGCCGCTGCCTCCTCCTCATCACCAGATTCAATCTCAGTGATAGTAGCAGAAGGGCCAGTCGACGGCCGAGACACCCCTGTGTACCTATCCACAATCGCCGGACGCTTGGTCACAAGGGAAGGATGGTCCAGAGGAGTAGTGTTAATCTCCTTGATAAAATCAGGGACGGTGTAGGTCCCTGGATCCGGTATCGGACGATACCGGCGACACACCGAAGACTCACTCAGACCCAGCTCCATGGGGATGGCAGACCCCAGAGTCTCTGAAAAAATCAGAAAGTCCATCAGCAACTATAAATCAGCTAACAGGCAGAAAATAAGGGAAAGGGGCAGAGCGTATTTGTAAGCTCAGAACCCACCCATAATCAGAGCGCGAGCTATCTTTCTGCATGGAGCTGCAGAACAACACAAAAAATGAGTGCCATGGGGCACAGCAGAACGGAAAATAAAAATACAAATGACAAAGGCTGGCAGAGCACTTACAAGTAGTGTAGTCCGGTGATAGCTTGCCTATCCTCAGGAAGGCATTCTAACACATCACATAGTGATGCAGCAGCCAATACTTGGGAAGAAACTGCTTCCCATCAGCAGCTCCCTTGGGTTTGGACTTGAAGTAGTAGTAAGCTATCCTCTCGTCCCAGTTCAGAACATGGGGTTCCTTCTGCTTCTGAAAATCAGGCTCCACAGGGCGCAGAGGAGCCCTGAATTGATAAGGGTGCCCCGCTTCCGTCGGTACCCTAACAAAGACGAAACTATCCCGCCAATCCTTCAGAGTGAGATCAACAGGATAGACCGTCAAATGGTTGGTTCGTACCGAACCTGTGAAGTAGTCGTACTCCCCCTGCCTCTTAAAGAAAAACAGACACTTGAAAAGGTTCATGGTCAGGGGGAAGTCCAAAGCTTCACAGACCCAAATGAACCCCAGAATTTTCTTCAAAGACTGGGGGTTAACCTGGCAGAGCGCCATTTTATACTCGCAGAGGACCCACTCCACAAACCAATGGATGGGGAACCTGAGCCGAAACTCCAGCTGCTTAAGATACACGGCAGTGTACCCCTCTGGTACATCTTCCAAGCTCGCCCTCCTTGGGAACTACCACCCAAGACCCACGGAGCAGCTTGATCTCCGCAGCGATTTCAATGTAATAAGCAGCATGCGCCCGTTTGAACGCATCTGCAGATTTTTTAGCCAAGTACGGCTTGCCCTTGCTATCATATAGGGCAGTGAGTGCCATCTCATGCCTACCGTAAGACACTTGATGCGGAGCAGAGAGGGCTTGAACTTGTAGTTAGAGGGGAATCTGTTGGTCTCAGGGCCCAAAGCCTCCCGGCGCAAGCCGTCCCAGGGGTCAAAGATAGCCCACTCCTCTGGAACCACCTCGTCCTTACATCGACGGAGGTTCATCTTCAAGAATGGAGACTGAGTGTCCATCGGGTAAGGTTCGTCTGGTTCTGACGAAGAAGTAGATACCACGCCCTTTCCACGGGATGCGGCAGACTGAGAAGTAGACATTCTGCACAGCACAGGGGGCAGAAGACAAGCATCAGACTTGAAGTCACAATACAAAACAGTCTGGCACCTCAGACCTACAGACTGAGCCACCAGACTTGGGGGCAAGGATATGTATGGTATGTGAAGATCAGAGATAGCCAAGAAATAGGATATTTTCTTGCTTTTCTTGCAAAAAGATACATGCAGAGTAGTCTGGCATCTCAGACCTACAGATTGAGCCACCAGACTGGGGGGCAAGGATATGTATGGTATGTGAAGATCAGAGATAGCCAAGAAATAGGATATTTTCTTGCAAATGGTACAAACAAAAAATGAAGGCATATCACAAAGACCTATAGCCCAACAAATAAGGAGGACAACAGGGTAAACAAAGCAAACCCTAAAACCCCACATACAACAGTCAACCAACCAGGCAGAGCAGAGCTCAGCTAAAGAAGCAGAGCAGAGCCAGCCACCCAGAACCCCAAAGGCAAAGTGAAATAACACCAAACAGGAAAAAAGCAAGCACATCAACAATCGCAGATGGAGGTTAAAGAAAACCCTAATTCCCAAACACAGGAAAACAGGTGCGCACAGAGGAAAAAAGGGGAAAACCCATAGACACAGAGAAAACTATACCCAAACCATCCAAGAGGAACGAATCAAAAGTAGATCTTGAAAAAGTATTTACCTGTATGAAGAAAGGAGGATGCTGAGAAACGAGAAAACGAAGACAACAAACGCGAAACACCAGTGCTCCAAATTGATGACCAGACACAGACAAATCCCAGGAAAATCGAAAGAAATCACTTGGAAATGGCTAGGGCAAAAGGAGATTCTTGGAAAGCAACAGGAAAAGCAATGAGCAATAGGTTCGAAAGAGAAGAGAATGAAAAGTTTCACAAGGGGTCGATTCAACCTTTAAATAGACAAAATACGTCCACTCAGCATTAATTTGCCATCATTACATTCCTTGGGAACCCAAAGAGTCACATCAATTCAATTCAATTCAAAATGAATTAATGATCCTTGCTCAACACCCCAACCAAATGGGCGAAAAAAATGGAAGCACTCTGAATTCTGTGAAGAGCAGCTATCAGAGAGTCGCTTATCGGTCTGCGAAGAGCAGAACGCCAGACCAAGAACAAACGTACCCAGCATATTGCAATCTGCAAATACTGGGTCCGGGGGGCAAATTGTATGGGGTCTGCCTAGCAGACCTCCAGCTGGCAGCAGACCACTGGTCCTGCCACTCCACGTCAGAGTACCAGGAGCAGAGCAGACCTCTTCAGGCAGACTGCTCCGGATATAACCTCTAGGCAGGAGTTTAATGAAGGCCTTGTTTCACCTTGGCCCACTTCCAAAGAGGCCCACTTACTTTGCTAGGTCAGTTACAAGTCCATGTCTCATATAAATACCCATGCCCATGCATGGGTAAGGTACGTTCAATAAAACACTCACAAAATACTTGCACTTGATACTCGTTTTCTCTCTATTAGAGATCTTGTGCTAAACTTGGACTGACTTAGGCATCGGAGAGACGATCCTCGGAACCACCCCCGAGATTTCTCCTTGTTTTGCAGGTAACCACCACCACGAAGGACGTTTGGGAGCCACGTTCCACCAAGTACCCACCACCACATACAATGTAGCTGCCTTGGACAGAAACAACAAAAAACACAAGAAAAAAATTTTAAAAAGAATTAGAGCAAACACAAATAGATTTTAATCTAATAATCTAATTGAAACCCAGAAGATATTACTCCATTTATCTTACAATTTTTGCACAATTTTCTGACTACTGACTACTTGACTAGATAGTATAAAGGCAAATAATGTATGATGGAGAAAGTAGTATATTTAGTTGATGGCGAAAAATCATAGTCCTCACGTAGAAAAGTATAGGAAAGAATTGAAACCAAATCCATATATTGCAAAAGGCTAGGGGGTACTCATAACGTGATACAATATTCTCCTATCAATATAGTACTATATCTTTTTTTGTTAAAAAATTAGAAACATACCGTCTATTTAAAGAGAAGAGAGAGTCTTCCAACTTTGAGGTTAGAGGTTCAATTTCTATTATGGGCACATTGAGAGTAAGATTTCCTTTATTATTCTCTATCTCTCAAAGTGTCTAACCCATTAGAACCTGAGAGGAATTCATGCCACTTCTTCTTACTAAAAAAAATATATCTATTTAAAGTTAGTTGGGCCTCTAGGTAGGGCCCCTGTGCGAGCTTAATATAATCTCATACTTATAAATGTGATTATATATATATTTTTTAAAAAATTTAAAGTTAGTTAGTCATACCACTAATATATATAAAACTTGTAATTTCTATATATAAAATATCTGTATACAGAAATAATAGTCATTTACTCAATCCTAATCATTAGTAAGTAGAAGAACCGTGTTGTAGTAATCCGACTATTGTTGAAGTTCTCCATGTAAAATCAACAATGATTTATATAGACATGACGGAGTCGATTCTACGTTAGGATGAATCTCATATGTACACGACTTTATCAGCTAAATTAGCTAGCTTACATCCACTATATAATTGGGCTGTTGCTTTCTTCCTTTTTTCAAAGGCCTAGTTTCTCAATAACCTTATTGATTGATTCATCAAACAAATCATCTCCTTCTCATAAGCATTAAGGAGGGCCTCGGCCCAAGAAGAGAAAAGTAACCGAGTGGTTAAAAGCGACAAACAACTAATCAAGAAAGTCTTATTTTTGGCGTATATAAAAACATGGTTGTAGAGTGATACACATACACCTCCCATTGAGGGGATGGGCAATATCAACCCTATATTCCATTGGTACATCTCTAGAGATGTATTGACCCCTTAGTATGAACAACTTGAGTAAAAATTCTACTTTGATGTGTGAGCTATATTTGTCCGATTATTCTCTTCGAGCCTTATCTTGTGCTGGCCACACTCCATTCTAACCACACGACAAAATATCTCTATTAAGCATAATTCCAATGTCAAGTCTAGCTATGAAGGACCTTCCTATGCAACTCTCTTCAAACAAAGTATTACCATAATTATTTAGTAACTTTATTCCAACTATTAATCACCTATAAGTTAACATAATCCCCAAACAACAAAATACCCACAAATAAAAAGTTTTACTTTCTCTATTTTCTGTCACAACTAAAGGACTAAATGCACAAATTTGAAAGTTAATATCTATAATTATGGACAATTTAAAACTATAGAAGTTGATAAATAACAACTATATACCGACAGAACTAACAAGACCTCAAATACTATATTTTCCTAACGTACAAACAATGCAAGAAGGTCAAAGTGAAGAGTATAAATAGTGTCAAAGGTCAACATGATATAATTAGATAAACGAGATAGTATTTTATTTATTTATTTTGAGACAGACAAGAAGGACAACACCCATGTTTGGTTATCCTTGCTTATATAATTATATTCAAGATAGAACTATTGAAGTTTATAAAGTGAGAAGGTAGATATTCTTCTTATGTGATCTCATTACATGTTTAAGGTAAGAACAACCCTTTACTTCCACTTTACTATAAGCTTGAAGCGTGATGCTTAGTACTGTATTATTATTAGTAGTAGTATAGGGTAACGTTATTTGATCTGATCTGAACTTATTTTCTTCCAGTGAAGCGTGCAATTGTGAGTAGAAAATCGTAGACATGGAGGAGGAGAAAGAAAAGAGAGAGATGGTGAGGGAGGAGGAAGTTGAAGGTGTATCAGATGAAGTTGTAACAATAGCAAGAGTGCCACCATGGACAAAGCAGATAACAGTAAGAGGAGTAGTGACAAGTGCAATCATTGGGGCGATTTACAGCATCATTGCAATGAAGCTGAACCTTACTACTGGCCTTAGCCCTAACCTCAATGTCTCTGCCGCTCTTCTTGCCTTTGTTTTCATCAGGACATGGAATAAAGTCCTTCGAATAGCCGGGTTTTCTCCTGTTCCTTTCACTAAGCAAGAAAACACCATGATTCAGACTTGTGCAGTTGCTTGCTACAGCATAGCCATTGGAGGTTAACAAAAAAACACCCCTCTATCGATCATTTTCATGTTTGTTTTTCTTCATTGTTTTAAATGCACAAATTTGACCATTAAAATATAAACAGCTGGTATTTTGAAAATCATCATTGAAAAGAATCTAACAAGATATTATATGAGTATGTTTTTTCTTATAGTTGGTGAGGAAATAATGATCAAAACTTGGCTCTAAGATCAAGAAAATTCCAAATGGTAATTTTAAACTGGAACAGAGGGAATACTATAACTCGAAATCAGATGTATGATCAGAGATTGATAGGTTGTGTTTTCCTATCTTGCTAAACAGGTGGATTTGGGTCTTACCTTTTGGGATTGAACAAGAAGACATATGAGCTAGCTGGAGTTAACACAGAAGGGAATTCTCCTGCAAGTTACAAAGATCTAAAAGTCGGATGGATGACTGCTTATCTTTTCATAGTTTGTTTTGTTGGCCTCTTTGTGTTGATCCCTCTAAGGAAGGTAAATATCGCATTTTGATGGTGTCGAAGTAACAAGAAGCTTAACAATCTAGTATACTCCTATGTACTAATGAAAAGTTTAACCTTCTATATGTGTAGATTTTGATAGTCGACTACAATTTGGTTTTCCCAAGTGGTATGGCAACTGCTGTGCTCATAAATGGATTTCATACAAGAGGAGATAAAATGGCAAAGTATGCACATAACTCATAACTCAAGTGGCCATTTGCCTTATGCGCTTATTATATGTTCATTTTTCAATCTGCGTAATACAAATGAAAGTGTATTATAAGCAAACTTTTGGTCGTTTTATTCAACAGAGAATATAACACTTCCTAGAAAATTGATTTTCCTATAGATGTTGTTCCACATCCTAAGAATTTAAAAAAAACTTGTTTGGTCGATCAGTACGCATTTGTTGCATGAATAATTTGTCTGAACAAGAAAGGGTCTACCTAGAAAAGGTTTTGCTTGGTCTCTAAGTCAAAATGCTCATATTATTTGATGGGTTATAAATGGTTCAGGAAACAGGTACGAGGATTTCTGAAATACTTCTCAATGAGCTTCTTATGGGGGTTTTTCCAATGGTTTTATAATGGTAAAGAGAACTGTGGATTCATGCAGTTCCCTACTTTCGGACTGCAAGCTTGGAAGCAAACGTAACATTATTTCCTATGTCTCTCTTTCAGTTGTACCACTAGACAATTGTTTCAGCTCAATGTTGATCATACTGCAACTTTTTTGCAGGTTTTACTTTGATTTTAGCATGACTTATGTTGGAACAGGGATGATTTGTTCACATCTAGTAAGCTTATCTTTGCTCTTCGGAGCTGTACTTTCATGGGGACTAATGTGGCCTCTCATTAGCAAGTTGAAAGGAGATTGGTTCCCCGAAAACTTAACAGAAGAAAGCATGCAGGGTCTGAATGGCTACAAGGTGATTAAACTCATCTTAGAACCGACCCCTCATCAATTTTGTTAGTTTCGTGTGTTTCAAGCTCTGAATAGACGTGTTTGGCAGGTCTTTATTTCCATTGCTCTCATTTTTGGAGACGGCTTCTACAACTTCTTCAAAGTAATGTTTATCATCCTTGTAAATGTTCGAGGTAGAATGAAACAAAAACCAATCCCGCCTACAGGTAATTTTTGCATTCCTTATTGGCTCAACTTACCCAAGAGTACCAAGTTTGTCTTGGTCTTGTCATAAGGCTCTATTCTTCTCAACTTAGTAAATATTCAGTATAAATAAGTTACATTCAGCAAATATAAGTTAAGCTAAGCAAAATAGGTCCAAGGTTAACAAAAAAGAAAATAAAGTTTGGCAAATACAAGTTGACGAGAACAAGACCTAAGATATGTTCTATGATTTTGAAGTGATGGGATCAAACCCCGAGTAGGGTCTTCGTATTTTGGTTTAGGGAGTGTCATGAGAATCAGGTCCTGGGCCAGTACCTGTTTCATTACCTTCTAAAAAAAAAATCTGTTTAATGAAGGTACATTGTATCAAAAACACGAACTAAAGTCTATTTTCTTTTGTAATGCAGAGACAAATGGCCAAAACAAAGCTCCAAAGATCACAAAACAGAACGAGGTGTTCGTGAGAGAAAGCATACCAATGTGGGTAGCAGGAAGTGGCTACATCTTCTTCTCTATCATAACTGTCATTGCTCTCCCAATAATGTTTCCCGAAATCAAATGGTACTATGTTATCGTAGCATACATTTTAGCTCCAGCATTAGCCTTCTGCAATGCCTATGGAGCAGGACTAACAGACATGAACATGGCATACAATTATGGCAAGGTAGCCCTCTTTATATTAGCCGGTCTAACAGGGGAAAAATACGGTGTAGTAGCCGGACTTGTAGGTGCAGGATTGATCAAATCAATGGCGCTAGTTTCTTGTACTTTGATGCAAGATCTTAAAACAGGCCATATGACCTTAACATCCCCAAGATCAATGCTTGTAAGTCAAGCAATTGGGACAGTAATTGGATGTATAGTAACCCCTCTTAGTTTCTTCCTATTTTACAAGGCATTCGATGTAGGAAATCCAAATGGAGAATACAAAGCTCCTTATGCTTTAATATATAGGAACATGGCAATCTTAGGAGTTGAAGGGTTTTCAGCATTACCGCGGCATTGTTTGGAGCTTTGTTGTGGTTTCTTTGTGTTCGCTATTGTTGTTGACTTGGTAAGAGATCTCGCGCCTTCAAAGATTGGAAGATTGATGCCACTTCCTATGGTTATGGCGGTACCATTTCTTGTAGGCGGATACTTTGCCATTGATATGTGTGTAGGGAGCTTAGTGGTGTTTGTGTGGAACAAGATCAACTCTAAGCAGGCTGAGTTGATGGTTCCTGCTGTGGCTTCTGGGTTGATTTGTGGGGAAGGACTATGGTCTCTTCCTGCTTCTTTTCTTGCTTTAGCTAATGTTAATCCTCCTATTTGTATGACATTTTTGCCTTCCAAGACATAAGAAATTCTGTTGTAGAGGACATTTATGTATGTATAGGGGTACACAGTTTTTTATCCCCCAACTCAGCTTCACAAATAGTACTAACAATAATGTATACTTTTAGTTTCCAATTGATATTTCTTATAGCCTTTTGAGGAATTTTTGCACCTTCCAAATAATATCTTAATATGGCAACCATCAAACAAGTGGCTCACAAGAAAAATAGTAAACAAAGTGTTCTTCCCCTTTTCCTTTGTTCTTTTATGTGAAAGGTTAATTATCTAATCCGTAAAAGCAATAGTCAAACTTTATAAACAGTAACCATGAATTCTCAGTATTATAAAGAACTATTTACTTATTCTTTGTTAATTTCAATGCTTTGACTTAATACTATTCACATCCTTCATTGTGACTTAGTATTTTGTTTGATATGTCTCATCATCTACTTTTATAATTAAAATTATCGGTAATTAGGTATCTTTAGGTTCAAAGTATGGAAAACGTGAAAAATCAAGTGTTGAACTTAACAAGGAATGGAGGGAGTATGACTTTGGAAAAATTGACAAGAAAAATCCGACCTTTGCCGATCTTCTCATACTAGCCCACTTTTTCGACCGGGCGAACTTCAATAGTAAGATTTATTTACCCACCCGACCTGGCGATGTCTGCCCAGTCGACCGAACGGTTTCTAGGAAGGCGACTTTGCTCAGTTTCCTATCTCTCAATTATTTTAGTTTTCTCTCTAGCATTGGTTTATGCACTTTGGATTATTTCAATTAAAGGTTCAATCTTCTCGCTTCAATCTAGTAATTATTTTCTTCGTTGCTCTTATTGCTTTCAATTGCATTGGTTAATATTATCCTCGTATGCTTTTAATAAGTGGCGGGGGCAGGGTGGATGGTGGCCGCGACCGCCCCCATAAGGCCAAAATTTTTAACGTATATATAACATTTAATGTAGTATAATATCACTAAATAAACTTGGTTTAGTTGGTTTTTAATCATAAATAAAGTAACCAACTCATGAAACACGGATTTAAATCTCCATACCAATATTTTTCATCTTTTGTTCAATTTCATTTTTCAAATTATTAATTCTAGCCTTCTCATTCGAAAATTTCTAGTTCCGTCATTGCTTTCATGTATGAATTCTTCCATTGATTTGGTTATCGTTCTCGTCATCATGAGTGAGTAGTTTCTTTTCTAGGGCTAGTGACGAAAGCCATGTTTATATAGTATTTAGATTGTGATTAAAGCAATTCTTGTGTGATTTGTTTTAATGTGTAATTTATGTCGGTCGCCAATTTCATGAATTGCAATCCGGCTAAAAATTTTCAAGCAAAATCATTATCCATGAAAATCAAATGAACCCTTAACAATCAAGCTCCAGAACTATTAAAAGAGACGGTGTAATTTCAACATAAAATTAGACCATCTAAACTCAAATTCTACGAACAAGCCCATTCCATCTCATTATATCCCTTTATCTTCTACTCCCTCCGTAACATAATACTTGCAACAAATGGATTAGGGGGAAATCCTAGGCAAAATTTGTTAATGATAGATAACGGTGTTGTTTGGTAAAACTAGGAGAGAGAAATGACATGTGATTAGGAGAAAAAGTAGAGATAGAGAGAAAAAAAACAAAAAAGAAGCAATTGGTAGATCCTACAAACGGACTCATGGTGAGCACCATGCGCACGATGAACATTACCCACTGTCCAATAAACATCAACCAATGAACAATGAACGTCACCAAATGAACATCAGTTGGACATCACCTAATGAACATCAATGAACATCACCCAATGAACAGCAGTTGCACATCATCCAATTTACGTCACCCATGAATGTCACTCAATGAACATTAGTTTGTGTTAAAAGAACACTAAGTTCACACACAAAGAACAATAATCAGTTCTCCAATGAACAAGACTCCAAATTGATTTAACATGAAAATTTTCAAATTTTTGAAAATTTGAAAATGTCAACCAATGAACATCAGTTTATGTTAAAAGAACATTAAGTTCACTCAAATGAACAATAAAGTAAATTAAAAGAACCAACTGGTGTTCATTGGGTGATGTCCAACTGATGTTCATTGGGTGATGTTCATTGTTCATTAGGTGGATCATTGGGTGATGTTCATTGGGTGATGTCCAACTAATGTTCATAGGGTGATGTTTATTGTTCATTGGGTAATGTTCATTGGGTGATGTTCGTTGTTCACTGACTGATGTTCATTTGCGCACGGTGCTCACCATGAGTCCGTGTGCAGTGTAGAATTTACGAAAAAGAAGTACATAAGAAGTGGGGACCATAGGTAATTTAATGTGAAAAACTTTACCTTAAGAAGAAAGTAGATAAATTGTTGCAAGTATTATGTTACACCTACTTTTGAAAAATGTTGCAAGTATTGTGTTACGGGAGTATGTTTTATGTCTTCCTTTTAATTTCGAACTCAACATATATTTTTAAAAAATTTACCTAACAAACTTACCGAAAATTGTGACTGCTTATGAATTAAAATGGTCACGAAATGGATTAAGTTGATTACAAAATGATTAAACTAGTCACTGTAGTTGACGGTTTAATTTTTTTAAAATATTGAATTTGAAACCATGCTTACTTTTAATTTGAAAGTAGATTATCCCAATTTGCTAAAATATTAAGTATCTATCCTTCTCATACAAACTCAGCTTAAGTCAACCGCAAAACTATACTCCTAACAACACGTGATTTGATTCTTGTTTTTTTTTTGGTTGTTATTTTCAAATCTCAACAAGTTTAGTAGAGTTGAAAAGTCACCAGCAATCACATATGATGACATAACTAAATCACATATGATGACATTAATTAGTTATTATATTAGAGTTCCTCACAAAAAATATTAGACTTCAGCATAACAAATTCATCTCTTTCTTTTTTCTTTTTTACAGGAAAGCTTTTAGCATAATCATTTCCTCATCATATACTACTTAAACCACATAAGATTTATTAGCCAAACTTGACTTGACGACACACAGAACACCAAAGTTTATTTATCACATACATTGCAAACAATATTTCCTACATGATCTAATGGGGGAAGAAGAGATTTTGGCCAGAGAAATACAGAGGGAGGAGATGGAAGAAGAACAAGCATTCGAGTCCGAATTCGAGTCGAAGAACAAAATCCCACCATGGAATAAACAGTTAACGTTACGAGGTTTGATTGCAAGTGCAATCATAGGAATTATATACTGTGTCATTATAATGAGGATAAGCCTAACAACTGGTTTGAGTCCAAATCTAAATGTTTCTGTTGCGCTTCTCGCCTTCATTTTCATTCAATCATGGACAAAGATCCTTGAGAAGACTCCTTTTTCTTCAGTTCCTTTTACAAGACAGGAGAATACCATGATTCAAACGTGTGCTGTTGCTTGCTATAGCATTTCCATTTCAGGTTTAAATACTGCATTATTATGATTTATGCAATGTTTATGTTTATGTTTATCTTGTTTGTTTTCAATGTAGAATATGCACATCAAGGTTGATCATTGAGATATGATTGCCCCATCTTTCTTATGATTTTCTTCCATATATACCCCTTATCGAGAAAAACCTAAAGTCAAATAGTCGGTCTTGTATTAGATGGTCTGACCTACTTTTTTTTATTTAACTATTTTTATCAACCGAACTTTAGTCAATTTACTTTTTTCCTTTGTTCTGGTTTAGTAACTACTAGTGGTCTGACTGGATTAGACGCCGAATGTGGGTATATATTAATCATCGCTACATTTTTGTTCCTCGTCTTACACGTGTTTTCTTTGTTTGATTGCGTTATAGGTGGATTCGGGTCATACCTATTAGCACTAAACAAGAAGACATACGAGCTCGCTGGAGTAAACACACCAGGGAACTCTCCAGGAAGTTACAAGGAGCTACAACTTGGATGGGTGATTGGTTATAACATACTTGTCTGTTTTGTTGGATTATTTGTCTTGATTCCACTTAGGAAGGTAAGATATCAATAGGACTTTTCTTGCTTTCACACTATCTTAATTGAATTATATGGCAATAGTGAAAGTAGTCCCTTTCTGAAGTTTCAATGTTGATGTTGTTTGTAGATATTGATAGTTGACTACAAGTTGCCCTTCCCAAGTGGCTTGGCAACTTCTGTTCTTATTAATGGATTTCATTCTAGAGGAGATAAGATGTCAAGGTATTGTTCTGAAGAGTATTTTGGTAAAACTGTGATCTTAATCTCCTTCAAATTTAACCATTCATTTTACCAGATGCCACAAAGTGATCATGTAAGCTAGCTCACATGAATGTTTTATCATTGAAAAACCAATAAACATACTTGATATTTGACATCTAGTAAATTTGACAAAATTGTTGTTGAACTTAAGTCTACTAACTATTAGCTAAGTACATATAAATAATAGACATTGAAGCCCATGACCCAATATCTTTATCATGTTTCAGCAAGAGTGATTCAGTCTTTTTACCTTTTATCATGTACATCAGTGTCAGGTAAGAAAGAGTTGTTCTTGGCTAAATAACAGTGTTTGGAACTCAAGCCTTATTTTGAACAAATGTTGAGAATATGATTGAGGTCTTAAATGTTACTTCAACCATTACTAACAGAAATGCCCGGTTCCTACTTATTAGTAATAAACCCTTTTACGACCCTCTTTGGTTCCCAACAAGTCCCTATTACGAACAGAATT
This sequence comes from Patellifolia procumbens, assembly GCA_947645195.1. NCBI lineage: Eukaryota > Viridiplantae > Streptophyta > Magnoliopsida > Caryophyllales > Amaranthaceae > Patellifolia > Patellifolia procumbens. The sequence continues at coordinate 4,718,417 of CANSGD010000972.1, forward strand.
TGGTCATGACTGTTACGAACAGTATTTGTCCATAATTCTTACGAATCTAGCAAAGCTTTTAGCCTGCTATCAGTAAGATATTCACGAAACAAAAAACTATGAAATGATAAACACAAACCAATATAAAAGGTTTCAAAAATTCATCATTAAGTTCATTTTTATTCTATTACAATGCTTCAGAAGTAATAACTTTTGCAGATTGTTTACAGGAAGCAGGTGCGAGGATTCTTGAAGTACTTCTCATTAAGCTTTCTCTGGGGTTTTTTCCAGTGGTTTTTCACTGGAAAAGCAGGAAGCTGTGGGTTCAGCCAGTTTCCGACTTTCGGGATGCAAGCTTGGAAACATTCGTAATTAATTCTCCCTCTATAAAATCACCATAAAACCACATGCTTTTGCAAGATTAGTCCGATGACCTGATCTGCTGTTTTCTGCGCATACTACTGCAGATTTTACTTCGATTTCAGTCTGACGTATATCGGCACAGGAATGATTTGTTCTCATCTTGTAAATCTATCTTTGCTACTGGGAGCTGTGATCTCATGGGGAATCATGTGGCCACTCATCGGTAAACTTGAAGGAAATTGGTTCTCTGTAGGTTTACCAGGTTACAGCATGCAAGGCTTGAATGGCTACAAGGTCACTTTCTCTACAAGTTATATCAGTGTAAATTTATACCCTCTCACATTTTCCATCCATCTGCTTATGTATAAAGCATATGATGCAGGAAAATGTGAGGGGGCAAACTATACTTTAGTACACCCACATGTATAGTCTATGAACTTTACTTCCTCTACAACAACTCCACCGCTTCCACCAGTACCCCGTACACCATTTGAACACTTAGGTCCTCGAAAAACTCTGTTACTGTGCGGGTGATGGATCGGGCCAATGATGAGTCACCTTGTCAATGGGCCATTTTGGGCCACGACATGTGGTTGTGGGTCACAAATGGGCAAACCAGTAATTCAATGAAGTCATGTCCATTAAAGACCTTCTAAGATAAAATTCAAAAACTCTCTTAACTTCACACGAATCATATGGTCACTCGTTTGGATACTTGTTAATTAAACAAGTCTCATCCTCAACCTTTAACTAATTGTTGTTTAGAGTTTAAACACCTCGATTGTCCTATCCCGTGTTTCTAACAAACTAATCTATTGCAGGTGTTTATCTCCATTGCCCTCATTCTTGGTGATGGGCTGTATATCTTCTTCAAAGTAATTTATATCATCATTAAAAACGTTTATGATAGAAAGAAAGCCAGGGTCCTCAATACAGGTGAACTTCTATCTCAGGAGTTTACACTTCAAATTTATGTTCCTTATATTCGAAAATGTCTGAATCTTCTTGTGTCATTATCTATTTCTATGGGAATGATATATCATTGTTGGATCATTCTCTTCAACTTCTTTTGACTTACTTCAGAAAATATAAATTTCGGTAAGATATATATTTTGGTTGAAGATAATGAGCTCCTACTAGTTTCTTTTAATATGTATACAAATTGTATTCTAATGCATATTGGATTTCTTTCCAATTTCCATTGCAGATGATAATGATCAAATTAAAACTCCTAGTCTCCAAAAACAAAATGAGGTTTTTGTAAGGGAAAAGTTTCCGATGTGGATCACAGCCGCGGGCTACATCCCTCTCGCTGTCGTCTCCACTATCGTGATTCCTTTCATGTTTCCCCAGATTAAATGGTACTACATGGTTGTTGCCTACTTTTTATCTCCAATTCTGTCATTTGCCAATGCATATGGAGCTGGTTTGACTGATCAAAACATGGCATACAACTACGGGAAAGTGGCGATTTTCATTCTTGCAGCTCTTGCTGGGAAAGACAACGGAGTAGTAGCTGGGCTTGCTGGGAGTGGTGTCATCAAGTCGGTTGCTTATGTTTCTTGCAGTCTAATGCAAGATTTCAAGACGGGCCATATGACCCTATCATCGCCTCGCTCAATGCTCATTAGCCAGGCCGTGGGGACCGCGATTGGATGTGTTGCGGCCTCCCTCTGCTTCTTCCTATTCTACCAGGCATTTGATGTGGGGAACCCTACTGGAGAATATAAAGCACCTTATGCCTTAATCTACAGGAATATGGCGATCCTGGGGGTTGAAGGATTCTCAGCACTTCCTCGCCATTGTTTGGAGCTCTGCTACGGGTTTTTTGGGTTTGCCGTGGCACTTAACTTGTTAAGAGACTTCTTACCGTCAAGGATTGGAAAATGGACACCACTCCCAATGGTTATGGCTGTGCCATTTCTGGTGGGGGGATACTTTGCGATTGATATGTGTGTTGGAAGCTTGATAGTATTTGCTATGCAGAAACTCAACTCAAAGAAGGCTGAGTCAATGATTCCAGTTGTTGCTTCAGGTTTTATCTGTGGAGAAGGGCTTTGGAGCCTCCCTGCTTCTCTGCTGGCTTTAGCTAAAGTTAACCCTCCAATTTGTATGAAATTTTTGGCTTCCTAAGTGTTATTATATGAGGGGGGGAAATTATGTTCAGCTCTCAAAACCTTGCACAGATTTTGTATTTTTTGAAAAAATTTGTGACAACGAAGTAGATCAAATTTCTAAATTGTCCAAACTAAACAGGGTCTAAGACTGTCTTCTCGCAGTGTTCATCAAATCCGTGGATTAATTTCACGCCACAAAAAAAAATCTATAAAATGAGAAAACTTGCATGAATGATTTGAGTAGTTATGAAAAGATTTATTATTTCTTTGTACATGGGACCAAATATTTAGCATTAGCGCAGAGCCACCAACTTTTTGAGACGGCCCTGTTGATGTTGGATTTGATTAGGGGAAGGGCCCAAAAAACAACTAGAAGCGTATGTCAAAAGTGAGCAGCAAAACTTGTTTCTTTATATCCTCAAAGTAGAAAACCAGATTCTGCCACCACAGGCTACATGATAAACATTATTTGGCAAAATATCCGGCAGCCAATTTCTAGATGAATAAAATTGATTTCCTCAGAAAAATCTCTTAATATACATTGATTTCTGTAATTAAACACATCTATGCTACACAAATGCTGTAAAACCCCCCAATTAATGGGTAAAAGAGAGCATACCAACACTACAATTGATACATTTAACATAGGCTGATCACCCAGTGATAATACCAGCCAGAACATCACTCTTACCCCGAGCAAAAATTGTGTAAACTAAACGAATTGCATCCAGCCAACCATCCAATGATTCCCATGAATCTGCTACCTAAGATGTCCAAGACAGAGTAGCACTGTTACTCACCCAAAATTTATGCACCTATTATCACTACTAACTGAGCAAGTATACTGGGGGAGGAGAAAAAGAACAAAGAGATGTATAGAAATTCCAGATAAAAAGGTAAAACAAGTAGCTACCAGGTAAACAGGTCCATTTATTGTGTCAATGGAGAGCCCGGCTCCAGGTGGCAATGTGAGATCAGCACATGCTGACACTGAAACTATATCAGGAATGTCAACTTTGATAGCTCTGTTTTTCATATTAGCTCCGTCTGCTGGCTTGCCAGAAAGACTCTGCCGTGACGTCTTTTGTTCAGAAACAAGCTGCATTAACAAGTGAAGGTTCAGTGGGAAACAATTTTCAATGTTTCAACCATCCATCAGAGTGCACAGTGGTTTACATCTCTCAACATAGCTCCAAATCCATAAGACTAATCAAATATCTGTTACAAGGTTATGTCATACTCCCTCCGTCTCAATTTGATGTTCCCATTCGCAATATGGGGGAAAACCAATGCAAATTGAGGTGGATGAGAATCTTTTTAATTTTATATTGTATAAAATGTACTTTAGTACCTTTTTGCTTTTAAGAAAATAAGAGAGAAAGAAAAGTGGGTGATTGAGAAATAAAAGATTCTAAAGTGGGTCATGTATAAGACAAAAAGTAAAAAAGTGTAGTAAATAATTGGTTGTTAAAGGATAAGATGGGGAAATAAATATTTTCAAAATGGGAAACATTCAAAGTGGGGAGAACTTTTTGAAACATCCCAAAAAAAAGTGGGAACATCAAATTGAGATGGAGGGAGTATCTCTAGTTCTCTAATCATATAATGGAGATATTATCTCAGAATATTAGTATTAAGTCGCACACAGCAATAGCTGGGTTCTCATAAATATAAAAAAACTTAAAAAAGGCAATAAAACAACTCCCGACTTAAAAAGGTCACAGTTCAGTCTATTATCCCAGCCATAAAATTATACTACAAAATTTACAGGATAGATATTGCCAGGTAAATGGCAATATAATGCTCTAAACGATAGGGGATTGATTTGTCAGAGCTTTGAACAGAGTAAGTTTTTGTATATGAACTCATATCAATTTTGCATGTTCAAACTCCTGCAGTGGCTGGGGAATCACTCACTTTCCTTCCACAGCCAAGAGAGATTAAAATTACCTGATAAAGACCCTCATGGTTGAGAACAAATTGTGTTCGCTTCCAGTCACTGTGAGGGGCAATTGGATTGCCTGGAGGAGGTGCTGTCAGATATCCCACTTTAAGATAGGGCAATGGTAGCTGTAAGAAACATAAACAAGTTCAGATAGTATCATAACTGAATTTTCAATAACATCAATAATGCCTAAGCCTTAGTACCAAAAGATGTCAGTTGTATGAACCAAGAAATTGTTCCTATCATATAGTATTATAGTCGTCCTCAAGACCTCAAAGATCCTATTCCTCCCTTCATTTCTATCTACTGCTATATGCTCCTGCAAACCCCTTTCCGTCATGTCATTTTTAACTCCATCCAAGTCATCTTTAGTATTATTCGGCTTCCTCTAATATCCATACTTACACACTAGAAAAAAATGAAAGCCTTGTCTTTCGGGATGGCAATTCAGTCCAACTCGATCCTAAGGAAATAGTTACGAGTTGAATTTGAAAGGAAGTTAGACCTTAGGTAAGATCCAACCTGAATCCGACCCGTATCCGATTATTACATGTTATCTCATTAGTTAATAGATTAAAAGTACATTTTAATAGGAAAAGTAGATACAGACAATCAGAAATTAAGTAAAGCATTATAATTTTTATACTAAAACTGTGTTTTGGTTATCTTAAATGGCCATTTGATCTGAAGGAAACGTCCCAATTCATATCCGATAATATATAATTCAACTCCGCATAGGAGTGACATGCCCGAGCCGATAGGTGAAGTGGACTTGGATTTTAGTAAGTCCGAACCGTTGTCGTTTCTACTTGGTCTTCATATCAGGATTAGCATGGCAGGTCAAGATAGGATGTCTGAGCTGTGTCTTAGTTATGGGTCAATTTAGCTAGCTACTCACTGCTTTGTAGATCAAATCACAACTCTTTTGCTCCTAAAGAAAAGTAGTTGAAATAAAAATTTCTAGGAAGGTCTCGACATTTCCTTTTTCATGTTCTCTACATCCATGAGAAGAGAAATTCGAAATTTGACCAAGGCTCTGGGGATGTCACCAAACATATAGATGGTAGCTCAACTTAGATGGCTTTAGTACCTCTTGAGGGGTAGGACTTGGGAGGAGGGCCAAAGCACCAATTACCATAATTAGATAATTGTAGAATGCAGTTTCAAATGAACTCTCAGTCATTTAATAATGAATATTGCTGAATGTAACTAAAATTTTAAACACTTCTTGTAAAGAATATGTAAGACAAAATTTCTTACCATTGAACGGACTAGCCTCAGTGCACTGCGGTAAACCTACAAGTTGTAGAGAACAGAAAACTTTGTCACAAATAGAGTTAAACAAGAAACCAAAAAACAGATCTATGCGCAATTGTTTGCAATAGAGAAATTTTCTTCAAACACACTTATTCAGGCATTCTGAATGCATGTTAGTTACATCAGGATGAGGAAAGACAAAGTGCAAGAGTCCAGTGAGAATCGTGCCTGAGCAGAACTGAGAAAGGTAAGGTATATGAAGCCTTACCCGTGCAAAAAAGAACAGGAAATTCTCAAGAACATCTAGCATGAGGACCCCAGAAGAGAGGGGGGAAGGAGAGCAATAACAAAACAGAATTACAGAGAGCGTACTGAGTAATTTGGCTTCAATGCGTGAGCAGCTGTTATATAGACAGCACATTGACTATACAAGTCATTAGGTGAAACATCTTGAGGGCCCACTGATCCCCCAATTCTTAGCAAGTCCTCGGCTAAGCCATACTGCAAAATCATAAAATTACACATAAATTGCCTACTCATCTAACAGACTCGGTGGATGTGTTGCCCTTCTATACAACACATAAACCATACAGCAATAAGAGAAAGGAAAAAGGCAGCATTGAACATGCAAAAATTGCTCAGAATATATTTATCAAGAACTAACCAACACAGTGCCAAGGTTGTAAATAGCCCTATGGAAGTCAAACTGCAACTGAATCGCTGCACGGAACTGCATAAAGGTGTGGACGGAAACATTGTTAAAGTCTCAATAAAATTCATATCACCTGAAAACTAAAAGCAAGACAATTTTGAGTTCATCCAAGCAAGATGTGTGCACCTTACTAATTGCTGTCTTAACAATGTTGTGTTTTTCCTTTGCAGGAACAATTGCACTGAGTTCCTGTATCACAAAACATGAAATGGTAAATGCCAATGTCAGTGAGCACTGACCAATACATCTCTAGGTTCAAAACACTAAAGCCCACTTGCCCACCCTTTTCCTCTCTTTATCTCTCCTTACAGGTACTGTATATGAGATAGCTTACCTGCAATGCAAGTCCCCAGTTATTGAGCGCCTGGAAAAGGACGAGCAGATTTTACAGAAAGTCAGGAACTTTAAGAGTTGTAACGAAAATAACATACACCAAGAATTATTGTTATACGAACAGGATAAAAAAGCACACTTTTTTCCACCGAGTATAAACCCCAAAAAGAAAGTACCTGGGGACTATTCCAATTCAACTGGACAGCTCTTTCATAGTGTTTTGTGGCCTGAAAAGAAGACAACAAAAGTCAAAAGGGGTGCCTAATACTTTGATGGTGAAAAGGAGCCTAGATTATCTAATTTTCATCATGATAAACTGTGTACAGACTGTACACCTCTCCAATTTCAAAACATTTGAGACCAGAACACCAATTATGTCCTAGGTACATCTAAATTCTAAAACTAAGTGAATATTTTCAGCACTCTCTAGTCTATATGAACAACACAAATAAGGTAAACGACTGTGCTTCAGAGATTTATGATCAAGACGGCTTTTAAAAATGATAGAATAAGCATATAGCAGAAATTAAGACAATAAAAATCAGAGACAATCACTCCTGGCCTTTTCACCAAACTCAAGAGTTTCGATTGCATAATCAGTTTGGAGAAACTAATAAGAGAAATATAGAGAGTGAGAGAGGGAAATTGTAGAAGTTGCCAAAAAGAAAGGAAAATTAGAAATAGGTTGATCTTCTGGAAAACCAGTATCTATGTATAGTATAAGGGTCATGGCTAAAGGATGGGATGCAGCACATGATTCACATAGGTTTTATGAAATAAATGTGCAGAGTTCCAATTCTCAAGAGCAGCTATAGTAATCTGCATCCTCTAGATATAGTCGTTAATCTTCTCTCATCCACCCTTTCAAAGTACAGAGGTAAAGTACAAGATAAGGTCCAACTTAGATCTTCTAATTTTGGAAGGTTGCTGATAGCCCAATGCCCAGAACAAGCCGGAGTATAAATTTAACCATCAGGAGACCAAGATTATATCAAGTTATCCACAACGACCAATAGATAGTATTAGCAAACAGCAACGGAGTGACAGATGCAGACTGCATAACATTGTAGCAGACATTTACTGATTTACATATGCAGGTGAAAAAGCAATATATAACAAAGAGGGGAAGCTTTTGCACCTGCTTCCACAAATCTTCAGCCTCCTTTGTACGTCCGCGCATTCTTGCACGATCAGAGATAGCAATAGCCCAATTATAATATGCCTGCATGGTATATTAATATATTATCCAACATGACAATATGTTTCTCTACAAGTTTTCAGATATCACTTCATTTAATCACGCAGTCAATAAGTAACGGAAGGCTATGTAGCACAGCCCACTATTAGATCCATAAATTAACCACAAACAACCTTCTCCCCCCCCAGCACATTAGCATAGGCGAAATAGAATCTCATTTGTCTAATGATCAACAACTAGATATTACTTAATCTTGGATACATACATCATGAAGGGTGGGACAAAGATAAGTAGCATAGGTGAAATCAGAATCGCATATGTCTAATGATCAGCAACTAAATACCACTTGATCATGGATACAGACATCATGATTGGTGGGACAAAGACACGTAGCATAGACGAAATCAAAATCTCATTTGTCTAATGATCAACAACTAAATACCACTTAATCGTGGATACATACATCATGAAGGGTGGGACAAAGACAAGTAGCTTCATCATACTTTTTGCAAGCCTCCTCGAGCAGTGCATCTTTGGAAGGTGAAGCAGAATCAGGATCAACATTATCTGCACTTTCCTGAATACAAGTATACATACAAAATAAGAAGTGCTTGTTAGAAAAACTACTCAGATTCTAATCCATATCATTCATGACCTAAGAGGCCCTTTACTTGCAGAGTTGAATTTATATCATAGTCCTTAAACTCCTCTTCAGTCACATATATTGAGACTATATAATAGTACAATTTTGCACGAAAATACAAAACATTAAACAAGAATAAAGACCAATGAAAATTCGCATGAACTCTCATGTAGCCCCCCTCCCCCAAAACAACTGAGTACATAGTTATACACTAGCATGAATGATATTGTTCAACATAAAGACAATGAAGCACATCTACAATGGAAAAAACAGGAGAAGGCAAAGTGATAAAAATTACAACCTGAAGCACTAATGCCCAGTTGTAGAGGGCATCATAATCTCCCGGATTTTTCTCTATCGCACTAGCATACCTACATTGTGATCAAAAGAAGGTTACTACACCATTCAGAAGCACATATTACAAATAAGGAAACAGTTCCAGATCAGGCCAAAACTTAACAGTTCCAAAGAACATGGTTTGACAAGCTAGAAAATAGCGATGAGATCTAAAATCATTACGATATTGTAGCTTTATGTAACCCAAGAGAAAGCATACCTCCTGGCAGCATAAGTAAGAATCTTTTGGCGAGATCGACCTTCCTCATCAACACCCGTTACACTATTGATAAGTTCCATAGCGGCATGATTCTGGAACGAATTATCTTCACTGACAAACACAAATTTTGACAACTTTCAGTTCTGATGCTAGTAATACTCTGTACGCTTACTCAATTAGTGAACTTATATTACACGTGTGACTGCCTTTTCCCTTTCATTCTTTATTTAATGTCTGCAACTCTGCATTCTTGAATGAGCATGCAGTCCAATTCTTGCAAATGACCTTTAGAGTTCATATGTGTAACTTAGTGCATAAAGATAGGATTAAGGGGGAGAGAAAAGACGGAGGAAGATGAGTTGGTAAGAAATACAAGTAAATACAAGCCTTTCCACTAGTAAGCTTATGCCTAGACCTCACTCGCAAGCAACACGGAGGATCAGGTCAGGGTTTCTATTTTTACTTTATTTCAATGTTTGCTACTAGGAAGGGGGCACCATGCAGGCATGCGGCCGTGCCCTTTCCTTTGCTACTTGCTCTCTAATCCCTTCTGATTTACAACCCTGCACACACAATTCCATGGAGCATATACAAGAGGCAAAAAAAATGCTTTAACAATAAGAGACAATTAGTGAAGATCATGCTATGAATCAACATAGCTTACGCATTATAAATGGCAGAAAATAGGAAGAAGAAGATGTTTATATAACTAGAATGCAATTTACAGGAATTGAGAATGATAATTCCAATTTCGAGAGGTGGATTCTCTCCCTAATATGAGCTTTCGAGAGGCTCATTCTCTCCCACTTAACAGCTAAAAACTTTCTTCCATATTCAGCATAACCCTTTCACTCTCTACTCTCCTCTATTTATAGGATACTAACTTGCTAACTTATTCCCCAAGCCACTACTAACCGACTTATTTTGACATTACTAAACTACCCTTTTTCACTTAGCTGATTCATAACAGATCACTCCATAAGCAAAGCCACCCCCCCTCCAACCTCGCCCTTTCCCATGGTAAATGTTGTAGATCACTCGCATTGTTTGTCTCTCATTGGCACCAAACAATCTACCAAGCAAAACCATAGGTTCGAGGTCCCCTAAAAAAAGTTAGAGAAGAAACCACATTCCCTCATAAAACTGATCCAACTATCCTTTCTTCTCAAAAGCCCCTCATCCAAAGATACTACATGAAAACAAAAAACACTTCCTCCCTGCATTTGCTTGTAAAGTCAAAACTCGTTAACTTTGACCGCTAATTTTTAAAAGATGACATTGAGGCTCTTTTTGGTTAAGAGGAAAACATTTTCCTGGAAAGCAGTTTTTCATTTTCCATTGCTTGGTTTGTAAGGGATGGAAAATAGTTTTTCCAATGGTGGAAAATATTTCTCCATAGAGTAGAAAGCACTTTTCTTCCTACACGGCGAGTTTGTCGTCTCCGCGTCTTTCCCTTTTGAGGGCTGCAGGACGAGTGAAATGAGGGGGAGCGGCTCGATCGACAAGGAAAGCACATTTTCATTTTCCTACCCTATTCCATACCTTCTCTACTTTCTCCCCCCCCTATCCTCCCTTTTCCATTCTTTCTTTTTTCTCTATCTTTTTATGTTAGGAACCAAATAAAGAAAATCTAATCTACAATTGAATTTTCCTTTGAAAAATGATTCTCATGGAAATTCCTTTCCCCTTCCCATCCAACCACAACGAACCCGAGGTCAGTACAAATGTAGGTATTTTCACACAATTTGATCATGGATAGTGATCAACACCAATGGTAGAAGTTACCAATGCTGATCATCACAGTCAATTGCGGCCTAATTCCGAACACAAGTAGTATTACAACATCAGTTCCACTGCTGAAAAAGCATATTAATTATGTTACCAAACCATATGATTATTGAAATTAGGACAAATTTCCAACTCCTTCAGCAATCAATAACAACTAATCGCATCACAAAATTCACAATTAAGTTACCAAACCACAAACATTAATCGAAATAATACCGTAAACACAACAAAAATAAGAATCAGAATAAAGAGAAAAACCTAAAAGGAGAACCGGAATCATGAGCAGCAGGAGTAGAATTGTTAGATTGACTTTGATCTCCCTTCAATCCATTCAATAATTCTCTCATCGTGAAAGTTTTGCTACCTTCATCTTTCTTCAGTTCGGGTTGACCCGTTGATTCGCTGGATACGGTATCGTTTGATCCGGAAGGGAGGGATTCAGGTTCAGGTACCTCGTGTTTCGGATCCTTATCAGAAGGAATAGGCTCAAGCACTGCATCAATGGCGTCGTCGTTTGATTGCTCAATGCCACCATTTTCGTGTGGATCTGTTGCCGGTTGTGATGCCGGAGTTTGATGTTCGGACTCTTCCGATGGTACCGCCATTGTTGAAGCTTCAAGATTGAATGTAAAGAGGGAAAGAGAGAGAGAGAGAGAGAGATGATTGATTTGAAATTTGGTTTGCTGAAACAAAAGATGAAGGAAGGAGGAGAGGAGATCTGTCTCAGAGTAGACTGTTTTTTTGGCTTTTACAGTCACAAAACTAACATTGCAAGAATGTCTTTTTTCTATTAAACTATAGAAGATACTGTATGTCATAAATCATAATGCAATAATATGTTTGTTTTTTATTCTAAGTTAATGGGGAGGCTTACTTGATTTGTTGATTAGTGAGAGGTTGAGGGAAACAAATTCCTAAACCAAAACTACCAAATATATATATTACTAATCAAATTAGATTTACAAATAATAGGAAGAACATGGGGATGTTTCGTTGTTGGTTGCTGACAATTTGTATTGGTTGGATTGATTGACAGTTTGTATTGGCTGGTTTAATAGACTATTTGTATTATTGAATATTGTAAAGTGTTTGTAGAAACGACTCTTAATGTTGGTTGTCCAGTACAAAATGGAAGCAAAGAGAGGAGCACTTTAATGACGGTATAGAAAAAAGAAAGACGAGAGCATAGCAGCAAAAGGGGCCTAGAACTTGGGAACAACAAAAGAAAAAGAACGAATGAATAAAGAACTAGAGCAGGAAGACGAGTTAGAATATTATTGTATGAACAAGTCTCTTGGTTGGCTTTAGTAGCTGGAGCTGAAATAAGCACTCTGCATACTTTATAGAAAGAGTCATTCGAGTAGACACGTCAGCTGGTGGAGATTCTGGCCTTGGTCTCTGTAAAAGGCCCTATTTATTATATATCTTATATAGGCTTTCTAAATTGTTAACCTCGGATTGATGCTTTAAAGGGGATATGACCTTGGACTTGACCGAAGAACGAGGCGAGGTTCAGACTACGTTCGACTAGTCAATCCTCAACACAAAAAGGTGGTTAAATTGTTTCGTTTTTTCAAATATGATTAGATTAATCTAATCTTAAAGTTAGAAACTCGGAAAAAAATACTATTGATACCGGATGGACACTAATTTTTCGAAGTTTTTATATTTTTTTTCTTGTAAGGTCAGATTCACTTCATCTAAAGTTTTACACACCTTGGATTATTTTAGATATTAAATCCTAATTTTATTCATTTAAATAAAATCTTATAATTGAAAGTGATTTGTATATATTAATTTTAAACTTTTTTTGATCCATATTTGACTTGACACTATTCATATACTTTATTGTGACAATTAGATTTAACTAATACTCCCTCCGTCCCCCAAAGGATTTCCCATTTGTTTTTTGCACGGTCTCCAATGCACATCTTTGACAGCTTATATCTCCTATTATTTATTAATAAAAATGATAAAATGTTGATATTTTGAATGTACTTATTAATACAAATCTAACAAGATCACCTATGACAATTATTTATATTATATACTTCCTCCGTTTTTTTTTAGTTGACATGTTTTGACTTTTGACACTATTCACATAATCTACTTTGACTATCTTTTGTGATTTATACATAAGAGAAAATATAGTCAGGTGGGGTCTTGTTAGATTCGTCTCATTATATATTTTCAAAATATCATATTTTTATAATTTTTACTCATCAATTTTCCAAGATAAAAGTGATTGAAATCACGCGTTGGCAAACGTGATAAAAGAAACAGGTCAACTAATAAAAAACGGAGGAAGTATTAGTTATAATTTATGGTCAAAGTTTACAAAGTTTGACTTCAAGAAAAGCAAATGGGAAATCCTTTGGGGGACGGAGGGAGTATATGAAATCAAACTAGGATTTAGGTCCCCCCGATACTCGGGATTTTTGTGTACTAAATTTAATAATAGTTAAAATAATTGATGTCATGTGACTTGAAAAATTATATATAAAAAAATCTTCTCATTTACAATATGCAATTTATAAATTTGTAACTTAACTCTTGGTTTCTATCTATACATCATTATTGATTTTGATAAAAGAAGCACTAATAACATGTTGGAGTGGTGGTTATAACTCTTTATTGCATGCTCAAGGTCACAAGTTCGAATATTCACGTTGACATTTTTTATTATATGAGAATAAAATGGATATAGTGTCATTCAAAGATGGATAGTGACATGTGACAGACTGCATTCCTTGCTTACGCTTTTTAATATATATATATATAGATAGATATTCGTATATAAGATGAAACGGAAAACACAAATTAAATTAATTATTGCTGGTTAATTGGTTTTTTCTATAATTTTACGTAGTCTACCTTTAATTAGTACGAGTACTTTTTTTAACTTATCTTCATTCATTAAAATTGATTTTTCTGGAATCTTCTTTCATCCCATAATCAAGAACTTACAAAGAAAAATTGAGAATTATTATGACTACCTGGAAATCATCCGGATAAATACTACAGTACATGTTTCTCTTTTACAGGTGTAAAGTCACATAAGAGGACCAGGGCATGTATGTAAATAGACTACTACAAATCTCACCAGTTTCACTGATTTTGGAATTCCGCCTCCATCGCTCGAAAGTTAAGCGCGGGCAGTAGTACATAGACGAATTCCATAATTAAGGAGCATACAGGGAGAGGAGGTGTATCACAGTACCAGTTATGACTTATGAAGTGCTTTTCTTTCCAAAGCATCATCTAGTGGATTCATGATTCCATATTGGTTAAGGGTAGATGGGAGATCCCCCAACCAAAATACAACAAATAAATCAGAAAAAAAGAAGAAAAGAAACAAGTAACCAAAACCAGTGTCCCCAACCCAAAATTATTAGGGTGCAATTATATCTTGTCATGCAAAGTCACCACTAGGTCATGAGCATCATCTAGAAGCTTCCAAACATCCAAATTTCCAGCCATATTATTACACTCCCTTATGATTTCATCCATGCTGTTGTATTTCTCTAGTATAAGCTTCCGTCTCTGCAACACGCATGCTGCTACAGCGTAGAGAAGTAGATCATCAGTGGGCGGAGCCCTTAGTCGCATTTTACCCCATGCTGACTTGCTGATCCCGGCCCTGATTGCAGCCTGATCAGCCCACATAACTTCCCATAAGCAAAGTGTCTGCTCAAAAGTCAACTCTCTTCTAAAAAGGACCACCACCATTCTATACAAAAAGAAACAGTCTTCTGCTTGAAGTTTTTCTAAATGTCTATAAAGATGAGAGTCCTTGCATTTGATGATCTTGGATATAAGACCCAGCTGTCTTCTAATTCCCACCTCGTCAAGCCGGAAGTTGTGCCTCGCTTTTTTCATGAAACCAACAAAGCACCAGAATGCTTCGTGGTCGTCCTCTATGACCGATATGATTGGAGAGAGAAGATCGCTCATTCCTTGGCAGTAGCCAGTCTCGGGATCGTAAAGTGCATAAGCTTCAAGGACTGAAACAAGACGGGTAGCATGGTATATCATGCATGGTTCTAAATGATCATAATCTTTCAAACCAACTTTCTCTGCTTGCTGCTTAGCCCTGGCTTCTGAGACTGCAGCCTGAGAAGGGCTGTATATGATCCATTCAGGATTGGCACGGAGAGCATCAACACGGATAATTCTCTGCCACGTGGAAAAATCTTCAGATGAATATAAAGTCAAACCACTCGTTTTCGAAGAAGAAATTGTGTTCTCATCTACATCATGTCCTTCAAATTCTTCAGCATTCAGAAAAGGTACATTGTCATCGTCTACAGATGACTCAGAATCAGATGATTCTGAACTGACACCAGAACCCTCTTCGCAGGTCAAAATAGTCTTTTCACCTTCTTCAAATGGAGTGGCAGAGGGTAAAATCTCAGGGTCCCAGATGGGTCCATCAGAATCTGATGGGTTATCCTCGTCGTTTGAAGTTCTTGCACTGCTTACATCATCTGAATCAGGAGTCTCTGAAACTAGACTGAAAAAACCACCACTGCCACCATTGCTGTTTTCAGCGGCCTCATTCCTCTTGAAGCTTGCAATGCTGCGTCTTAGAATTCTACGACATTGTTTTCGCAAGTTTTCATATTCTTTCCTGATCAGAGACAACATATGTTAAACAATGAGATTTGTGAAAGGAGAGAAGAGGGAACCATTTACACAAGATCCGCTGAAGTACCTTTTTTGGTTTCTAGCACTGTCTCTCTCCTCCTTTGTGCTGTTCAACTCATAACTGCTCAAAAGAAGAATCTCAATGTTACAAAGCTTCAAGTCCATCCAGCATAAAAAATAAAGAACCTACAACTTTAAAAATGCACAGAAGAACACCAAATACTCTACACAACCACTACAAAATGAAAAATCAGATTACAGTCAAGGCAACAGATTCACAGCAACAAGGAACTAGAGAAGATGAAACAATATACATGCATTCATGTTGATGAGAGCAGCCTCTTTGCAATTTCTGGAAATAGGGTTTAATGATCTACTGTACACGTAAGCTTGTTTATATCTAACTAATACTATGATGTTGGCAAGTCAAATACATCAGTTTACAACTATGATAAATTCTTCTAAAACTATCCAAGCCAGAAATTTTTATCCACTCTGAGCAGAAATGCCTAGCAAGTAGCAACTTCTCGATACTTGATGGATTTTTCCAACACATAGAAACTAATAGCACGTTTGGCTCAACTCATTGCAATGAATAGCAGGGAATCAAATAGAGGGAAGGAAGGAACGGTAATAGTGATTGTTACTTCTATTGGGTGTAATGGACGTTCCACAATGGAAAGGAAACACTTACAACTGTAGGATTTCAGAGGGTACGTAATGAATTAACATAAGGTTGAGGACGGTAATAATTAGGTGGAAATAGTTACCTTAAACAAATGGAGATTATTACCCCATCCCTCATGAAGTACCAAACATGTAACAGATATAGTATTTTAATACTGTCCAACACTTTAAAATCTCATACCAAACATATAATTGGATTGTTTCCTAGAGTACCACCTGATAATCAAAGGATGTTAAGGAACACTAATGTGACAGAGTTGATTCCTAAGAGTACTAGCAACACACAGTATACGCAGCTACATATTACTTCCTCTTGTCCCAAATGTATAGGCCTCACTGAAGCTGTCATATTAAACGTGCTCTCTCACTATATCATAGTAAGTAGCGTGAATAAGTGATGATATTAAATAATCAAATTTTTAACAAAATAGCAACAATACATTCACATCATAACTCAATGCTACATATTTGACAATGTATGGTCAAACAGTGAGCTTTAACCAACAAAATGAATAGCCAGGGGGCAACAGATATATCATGACAGTATTTACAAATAGAATTCAATAAAAACAATCATGAAAGCACAGTGGATAAGAGTTGCTTGTAGACACAGTAAAGTGCTTGTTGGTGAAGGCATCATTAACATAGACATTGATACAGCTTCTTTTGTCTAGTAGGGCCATAAGTCAGATTCAGTAAATCAGTTAACAAATCAAATCAGGGTTAAAGGAAAAGGTCCTGAGGTTTAATACAAAAGGTAACTAAACAAATGACTTCTCGTGTTTCTATACTTACACTCCAAGAAGAAATGGCCAAACCTCTGCTCTGATATTAGGATCAACACCCTGCAAAAATAATGTGAGGCATGAGAATTCCAGCAAAACATTCATCAAATAGCACCATAAACTCATCAGATAACTAGACAAGCAACTTACTCCACTTCTCACTTTCTTCAAAAACTTAACTCCGCCATCTGACAGTCTACTATCGGGTCCAAACAGACGTTTCCATTGCTTGGGTTGAAGGGCGCGTTTTCTCCTCCGTCTAGACCAAGGAGATTTAAGACTTAACCTGAACAAAGAAAAGATACAAAAGAACCATATATTCATTTTATAATAAAGTTTAACTAAGCATCAATTTTAGCTCAAAATACCCACATCATGAAAGAAACACAATCACTACAAGTATCCTCATATTTCCATTTACTTTATGGAAGGTCATATGCAACTAAATATCTTCACATCCAAAATGGGCACGAAGTACTCGAATATGATTTTCAATATAAATATAGCCACAAACAAAACGCATTCACAAGTTCATCCAAGTCTACTAAGCAATACTGATACTGATGGACTTAGCATAGAAAAACTAATTAGAAAGAATGTTGTACAACGAATTGGTCCACAACAGGAACGAGACTAGTGGAGTGGCCGTTTCTTCCGTCCCTCGGGTCAACCTTTAACCTATGTTACTCGGACTTTTCATTTTACCTCATGTACCCTATTAAGCAATACCGAGACTGATGGATTTAGCTTAGAAAAAATAATTAGAAAGCATGTTGTAACAACGAATTGGTCCATGACAGCAACGAGACTAGTGGATTGGCCGTTTCTTCTGTCCCTTGGTCAACCTTTACCCTATGTTACTCGGACTCTTCTTTTCACCTCATGTACCTGTGTCGGATCCTTGAAATTCAGAAAAGAGTACAAGTACTTGGACACTTCATTTCAGGCTAAAAACAAGAAAAAAATTCGTAAAATGGAAGAGACGGACACTTGGACACCTACCCTGTCTGTGAGATGGTAGTCCGAGTAAAAAAGCCTTTTCCTAGTTATTACAGGATGGACTGTGTATTGTATGTGATCCAAACCTGCCCGAAGCGAGCCTCCTAAAGAGGCAAGTGAAGTTGGTGAGCCGTAGTCTAGGTTGGCTCCCAGCTCTATCTCGGCCAGCATCCTGCTCTCGAAGGCTTGGAGACCTAGGGCGAACTACTCATTGAAGATTTATCCAATTCCTCGGGAGGTACACAACTTCTCCAATCTCAAATATGTAGGACAACAGAATGTTTCGGCGTGGCGGTACCGTCAATGTGATTTACACTCCGGTACATGGTTCGCTATCGACTCCTACTAAAAACATTTTTTTAAAACATCAAAGCTTATGAAATAAGCCGATATTGGTGAAGTTTGATTGTCAAAAAAGATTTGACCTTACTACAGCAATAGCTCAGATCTTTGAATAAGTCTTACGCAATTATTCTAATCTACGGAACGCGTCAGCAAAGCAAATTAAACTCTTTATGAGGCTGAACTGACAGTAGTAGATAAATCATCAACAACTTCAACAGCACACTACCAAAACTTTGCCATTAATCCTCCATTAACATACTTAAACAACAAAATTAGAAAGAAATATCCAAATTAAACATAATACAGTAAGCAATTCAACTAAAAAACTCAAATTTTCCAGATCTCGATCTCAAATCAGTGAATGTAAACTTACCGATCACTAGAAACAGGCGAAGAAGAAGAATTAGTAACAACAAAAAGCACCGATCTCAAGTGTATCCACGACGAAGAAGATGTAGAAGGTGAAGAAGAAGATGAAGACGAAGACGGCGGTGTAGAAGTGTGACTTCGCCGGAGAGATCTCAACAAGTGTTTTTGGTCCGTAATCATACCTTATACTATAATATTTCCTCCTAAAAAACAGTATAATCTTCTACCTCTTGATTGATTGAATGATTTGATTAATTTCTATTATTTCGCATCTTGAGCTGTGAAAGATAACAGTGGTGGCGGCCACGGCGGCGCCGGCCGTGGCCGTCAAGCTAAGCCGACATGGAAGAGGATTTCAAGGTGTGCGCCGCCGGTGGAGCGGCCGGAGAAGGTGGTTGCTCCGGCGAAGGAGGAGACAGTTGAAGTAGAAGCATGTGAGATGGGGAGAGGGGTATTTGAGTCAATTTGATGTGATTCACATGGTGGAATTGAGTTACAACCATCACCAACTGAAAACCCTGTCTTTGTTTCTTCCTAATAAAATCCCTCAACTACCCCCTTTACTCGCTTTCTCTCTCTTTCTTCGCTTTTTCTTCTTCAGTTGTTGATGATCTTTTCTCTCTCTTGAGTGCTGCACTGCTGCGGCTACATATATATATCCGCCCCTACAAAGTAGGCGGAGTTAGGAGTAGTGTTTTACATCCTCCCTATTTCAAAGGACTTATATACTTCTGTTAAAAAGTAAGGTGCGAATCACTTCTTCTTTATCTAAAAAAAATCAAGTAATATTTGATATAGTGGCAAAAAGAGTACCTATCAATCTCATCTCCATTAGAAGTACTTTGAGAATAGGAATTTCTCTTACACTTCCCCCTATCTTTAACCGCCTGGCCCATTAAGACCCGAGTAGGGTCCGAGTATATATATATATGTTAAAACTTTGAGTGTTAATTTTTAGAATGACGATTTAGACATTTAAATTTTTATTTAGAAACTCTTTTAATGAGAGTATAATTTTCTATATAGTATTATTTACAAGAGGAATTGATTGAATAAAAATAAAGTGTCTAAATCATTCCTCTAATATCTATAATTGTTGAGAATAATTATACAAGGATGATATATAGAAATTAGAGAGTTTTTATATTTGTTTAAACAAATTTCATAAGATTTGCTTGATTATATTTATATCTTTCTATTAAGGCAAAACTTGTATACCTCACGAGGAATGGGATATACCTCAATGCCTAAATTATTCCTCTAACATCTAACGAACGTCCTGGGATGACGGTTGGATAAGATACCCTAAAAATAGAAATATTAAATTAATATAATTAATTATTGCACTAACCGGTCCGTGATTTTGACATATATTCCAAAACTAATACTATTTTGCGAAATATAGTCAATATTAAGTAACGCCATGGGACGTTCGTTAGCAAGATCCATTTATTAATGCATAAATATGCAAGGAAGTCTAAGGTTATTCTCTTCATGCTACAAAAACAAGTTTTAAGTCAAATCATATTCAATTAGGATTGAGCAGCTCCACTCAGGTGTAAAAATAACTGAATGAAAATCTTCAAATGTTTGATTCAGTTAAATTTTAATGAACAATACGCATCTCAAGTGTGAAAAATGCATAATATCAAAACTCGATGTAAAACAATTACAAAACAAAGATGATAATTGATACTTAATTAGAAAGAGTTCTCACAACTCCAAGGTTAAAATAGACATGTCAATCAATTTTCACTAAAAACAGTGTTGAAATTGCGAATTTCCTACTTCTAAAAGATATGTTAAATTAGACTGAATTAACCCATATGAAATTTCTAGTTTCCAACAAAAAAAATAAAGTTTCAATTGTAGATCTGTAGTCGTAGTATGCTTCTTGCCATTTAGAAAAAAAGAAAAAGAAAGTAGCAGCAATATTAGCGCATATTTTGGGGAAATTTTCTCTTTCACACACGCTACTTTTATCATGCGCAGTTCCAAAGACCAAGTGGATCAACTCTCACTTTCTTTCTTTTTCTTTTGCTTTTTTCTTGAGCATACGTAAAAATCTGTGCGCGATTCTCTAGTTTGACAAGGAAAGCTTTACATGATGAGGAATGAGTGAGTTAAGTGGGGCCCAAGGGGCCAATAGTCCCAGCCATTTTTGACTTGAAAATAGATGTTTTTCGTCGGAGCCCTACGCTGCTAATAGTAACACAAAGGTGCCCTTTGTTCTCATTCTCTTCATGTGTCTTTCACCCAAATCTTCTCTATTGTCTTTCTATGGCCCATTTTAATTTCTAAGAGCCCAACATAGTGTTGCTTCTTTAAAACTAACGAAATTGCATTGTTTGCCATTTTAATTTTAAAAGTAATACTACCTCTGTTCCTTTTTAGGGAGTGTTCGGCAAGTAGTGGTACAGGTAGAAGTAGAGGTAGTGGTTAAAGTAGGGGTTAAAATTTTAATTTATTAAGTGTTTGGCAAGGTAGAGGTAGAGGTAGAGTTTAGGTAGTGGTTGTGAAAAGTTAAAAAAGTAGTGGTTGAAGGTAGAGGTAGAAGTTGGAAAATATATAATAAAGATTTTAATAAATAATAAAGATAATACTTCCTCCGTTTTTATTTAGTTGGCACGTTTTGACTTTTGACACTATTCATAAAATCTACTTTGACCCTCTTTTGTGATTTATGCTTAAGTGAAAATATAGTCATGTGGAGTCTTGTTAGGTTCATCTCATTGTATATTTCCATATTATCATATTTTTATAATTTTTACTTATTGATAATCCAAGATATAAGTGATTGAAAATGTGTATTGGCAAACGTGATAAAAGAAACAGGTCAACTAATAAAAAACGAAGGAAGTACTTATTAACAGCTACTTCAACCGCTACTTCAACCCCTACTTTTACCGAACACTAATATTTTACGCAGTTACTTTGACAGCTAACAACTCACAGCTACTACTACAGCTGATAGCTACCCAGACAACTGACAACTACCCCTACAACTGACAGATACCTCCACAACTATTGTTGCCGAACAGACCCTTAATCTATACTTGTTAATAAAAGAACTTTGGGCATCATCATATCTGATAATGAATAATTCAAAATTACAATAAAGTTAGTAATCGGTTTATACATCGAAACAAATGTGATGAAATCTCACTTGACTTTTTCCTTATGTATATTGTATACAAATGACGATCAAAGAGAAAAAAATGACTAATACCAAACTACAAGATGTGTAACTTAAAAAGGGATATAGGGAGCAATTAATCTATATATATATATTAAAACGCGTAAGCAAGGGTTGCAGCTTGCCACGTGTCACTCCATGTCAGCGTCACCATTGTACGTGATAATTTGCAATACACAAAATGCAAGTAATGGGTGTTGGACACGCGACCTATTGGTTGTAACATCATAGGCTCTACCACCAAGCCTCATCCCTTTTTGTTGTCATATTGTAATCAAGAATTCCTTTTACCTTGATTAAGCTTTGGGAAAAAGTAAAGAGACCTCATTCATTACAATTTTTCATGTTCCTTTTAATTCATTTATTTGATTCTTAAATTATACCATCAAAATTTTAATACTCCCTCAGTTTCCTATTGTTGTTCCCGGTTTGACTTTGCACGTTTGCCAAAACACTTCTTTGACCATCAATATCTTTAATTACATATTAGTAAAGATTATAACAATTGAATATTAATAAGGTACTCATTGAGACGAATCAAACAAGACCCAACATGACTATATTTTTTCGTATACATATTGAAGAATTAAAAAAATCCCCTCTAATTATGAATACTACCAAGTTTTCGAACAACAAATGGGAACGGAGGGAGTATAAAAAAAAATCTATGAGGAATATTATTCTAACTCAACTAAAAAAATAAACCTCGGACATCGTCGGGAGCCACATACTAGTTTTATTTAATAACACGCATGAACACCCATTAAAGCTCGCCACATTGCGGTCCATATTACATGGTGATATGTCAACATTTTTTATCTATGTCACGTGTTAGTCGATGCCATACATTATACGCATCTACATGGCGGCATACGACACGTGCTTACATGTCACTTTTTGAACAATATTTCAAAAATAATAGCGAGGGAAACTAATGATGTAACACCCCGACCCCTTACGGGTTAGGAGTAATCACAGAAGACGGATCTAAGATCAATAATTGTCCCCACAAACCAACACAAGTCTTTTCGATGTACTTTTTCCTTACTTATGCGCCCTGAGAAACTTCTCAGTAGGTCAACCATCCCAAGACTGCTCCCAACCAAGCAAAGCTTAGTTCAGAAGTATCTTAGCATAAGAGTTCACTAAAAAGAAGATACACCTTATTGGTATTAGAGTATTCATAACCGGATATCCGACTATCCGACTTATTAGGTATCCGAAAGAGCAGGTACCTAGAAAAATAAATAGTTGTTTCAGCGGCCCATGACCCCGAAAAGCTGCGTACTCGCATTCCAAAATCAGGAAAACCAGTTTTTTGTTGAACCAGTTTTGATGCAAATGCAAAGCACGGAAACCAAAATCATATTGAATCAAAAACTGCTGCTGTGAATAACGACTTTCTTGATAAAATTGCTACTCACAATAGCGACTTCAAGCTGAAGCACGAAAAAAATGTAAATTTGAGCCTGTGTGGACGATACAAATATACATATGTTTAATCTCGGTGCAAAGAGGTGTTTTTTGTTTAGCATTATTCAAGAAAAGATTCTAAATCTACAAGGTTTTAACTTATAAGTTTTAGGTTTTTAAATTTGAGAACTTTACCATTTAAGTCAAAACTTGCACATCAAAATTTTAACTTAATAACTTTTTGGTATTATTATTTACCACTGTCTATCTATAAGTATATAGATACAACTGTCTTTTCCAAGATTCTCAAGACTTACTCTTTTTATAAATTGTACTCCCTCCGTCCCAAAATAAGTGCTACATTTTGATCAAAAAGCTCTCACATTGTTAGTCAAAATGTAGCACTTATTTTGGGACGGAGGGAGTACGTATTAAGAAACCACTAATCAAAACGAGGAATGAGCCCATGATCGAATTCAAATTTAAGGAATTGAACAAGAGTGTCTATTCCATTGGATCCTTATTAAAAGCCTTTGGAAGCCATCTTGATTCTTGATTGCAATTAAAGCTGATTGTAATCGAGTGTATTTTTCAGCCCAAGTGCCGTGACTTATTCCTAAGCGCTACTGTGACCCGGATATAGGCCCACACGCCACAAGTTACTGGTTGGAATTTTCTAGTTGCAAGTCTGTCTTACTTCCCCTTCATACTTGAAGACTTGTTAATAAATTTAGGTAATATTACACGTTTACTTTAAGCATTTTTCTAATCTATTAATCTTATTCATACGAAATTCACAAGCTAGATATAAAAATAACATGGAGAAAAGTTCTATTAGAACAAAATCTTTCACTGTTTCACAAGTGAATCAATCCAGTATAAAAGGTCAAACTCTTAGTAAGTTAGAGATCAGTGAACCTATAGATATTTGAGATCCAGATTTTAGTATGACATGTTAGATAGTATTGTATAAGATGTCTAATACCGGTTATTGACTAATATATCCGTTTGAAGTCGGTTGAATAAATAAGATATCCACGTATCTAAGAATCCTAATAAGCTCCATAACCTCAAAGTCATGATAAGACTTTTTGGCCACTAGAACAAATATTACTCATTAGTACCCATAACTTAAATATAAAGCTAATCAATATATGATGAATAATGTAATGTGAGAATGAAGCTCTAGACAAATATCTTTAATTTGTCCCCAAAAATGGGTATTAGGTGAACAACCTTTTTAATGACTTATTAATTAGTTCAACTTCCTCCTACCCAACTTTGCCATTTCATACTACTAGAAATACACCCTTCCTTACTATACATCCATTCATCCATAATCCCACATCTATCAAACACAAAACTAAAAACAAGATCAGGCAGCAAAAAATGGCTAGTAACAGCAGTAGCCTACAAGTGAAAGACGAGCGAGCGGGGGCGGAGATCGTGTACGGGCCGGAAGAGTGCCAGAAGCGCTCGTTAGAGCTACTAGAAGAGTTAGGATTCCCTAAAGGTGTACTACCCTTAAAGGATCTTGTGGAGGCCGGACGTGTCCGCGAAACCGGGTACGTATGGATGAAACAAAAGGCTCCCTCCGAACATTATTTCGAAGGGAGCAAAACTTTAGTAAGTTATGGTACCGAAGTTACTTGTTATGTTGAGAAAGGTAGGATGAAGAAAATGACTGGGGTAAAAAGTAAACAGTTACTTTTGTGGGTTACTGTTACTGAGATGAGTGTTGATGATCCTTGTTCGGGTAAAATTCACTTCAAGAGTATTGTTGGAATTGGTAAATCTTTTCCTATCACTGCTTTTATGACTGAGGAAGAGAAGGCCAAATACTTGGAGGATAAGAAACCTGAGGCTAAGTAACAAAACAAATCACAGTTTGCTTCTTTGGAAGCAAATTAAAATATCAGTTTTTCTAAGATAATAAGATGATAATCTAAAGTTTATAGTCCTACATGTTTAAATTCTGTTTGTTATCCTAGTTATGTGATTGCTTTCGGCCAATATATTTCTTTGTTTAACTAGATTCCATGTATATGTTCTTGGCTTCTTGGATATGTTTTCTAGTTTGGAGAACAAGTCCATACAGCAATTCATTTCGAAATGGTTATAATGGTTTTACCATACTTTTACTAGATATCCAAAGCGATTACGGAGGTTGTGACCTATGTTACTCCCTTAGAGCTTAGCCTTTCAAGAGTATGAAAAGCTCGTCCGAAAAATTGATGATGAGGATTGATTAATACCATTATTTTCGGTTGCCTCTAAAATACAATTTAGAAAGCATTTCTGAAATCTTATATATATATAGCTTGCGAAAGAGGAATGATAAATCTCTTACGATTAGAGAGTATCATGCTTTCTAACACAAATTTAGTATGATTTTTACAGTTTTGGCGTTTGTACGTATAGTATTGGGTTATTAAAACATGTTAGAGGGGACAATATCCTCTAACCGTTAGAGATTTATTACTCCTCCTTGCGAAGAGCTAGAAGAGTGATAAACATATCTCGCTATCTGAGGTTCGATCCGTAAGTCTTAACTTTGATGGCTGATAATGTGCAGCAGCAGCATGTAACATACATGACTTTTCAACTAATATACATGGATGTTAGATTCATCTCTCTATTGACTTGCAGAAAAGCTTTGATTGTGTGACAATAGCTCCACATATCCTCAGAGTTAATGCTAAGGTGTCTAGAGACCTGAAAATCATGAAATAACAAGTCTAATCTGGTGGTAATATTAAGCTCATGAATGGAGATTTGAAGTATCAGACAACACTTGTTAGGTAAAAATTACATTTAGGGCTTACAACTAGAGATGGTTAGCCCGAAGCTCAATTTTTATTCTCAAAATTCGGGGTTGGGTTGGGTTCGAATATTGGACCAAAATTTGTGCCCATACTTGTTTTTTTTAAACTCGCGCCAGCATAAAGCCGAAATCGCTAGTAATCGCCGATTAGCCATATGGACGGGTGAGTAACACGTAAGAACGTGCCCTTGGAAGGAGAACAACAGTTGGAAACGACTATTAATACCCCGTAGGCTGAGAAGCGAAAGGAGGAATCCGCCGTCAAACTAGAGATGGTTTTTTGGGTGTTAGTCAGGAAAATCCCGCACTGATAGTAGGGGCAATCTCCTTCGGGAAACTGAAGACAACTTAATGGGTAGACCCCTCCAACTTTGGTTACTCCATCCGCAAGAGTTAGGAATCGAACCCCTAAACACTTGTTAGAGTACTTACCACTCACGCCAACCAACTTTGATAAACTAGAGATGATTTTCTCCAACATTAGTAAGTAAAATGAGATTGTAGCGAAAAAGGTATGTGAAAAGATCCCATCAATGCATGGAACAAGAATCGAACATTAGACTTTTTTGAATAAACATTAACTATAGCTATAAACAATGATATAAATTAAAACCCCATGACTCGATCATATGAAAAGCCATATATTACAAACAAGAATTACTTAGTCGAGGCAACCAAAGGAAAATTGGATCCATGCAAGACATATTTTTCTAGATGGATAACCGGTGTTATCTTACCAACATCCTAGAATACTTGAGTCAAAACCTTAACTATGTGGGTGATATGTGTCTCAAAGTTAGGGACATCATTAAACCAAATATGACATTGGACATGGACAAAATTCATGCCCTAGTTTCCACCCAACATTTGCAACCTTATTATTAACAATTTCCCCTGCCTTCCACTCCACAAGATGATACCCCATGTTGGGGGCTAACAGCCCCAGGAGACTACTATGTAAAGTCAGTCACAACTCTAAAAGTGGGACTACCACTGGATCTGGAACATGAAAACTTAACCAAAAATTAAAGTTTTCATGTGACAACTACTACATAACAGGCTAGCAACTAGAGGTATTTGGCCAATCATTCAAATTCCATCCCCGAATAGATTGTCCACTTTGCAAAAACGATACGTAATCCACACATCACTTATTATTGGATTGCCCAGTTTAGAATAAATTGTGAAAATCCAGTCCCACTAATAAATATTTAGCCAAATAACATAAAAACCTTTCTCAATGAGAATAGAAAATCAAATACTCAAAATACCCCAAAAATTTGCTAAATCTTCTGAAATATATGTAAAGAAAGAAAACATATAGTCTTCCAAAATGAATTAGTATGGCTACGCGGAAAAAAATGTGTTAAGATAATGGAATATACGTTTCACCTATGATTCTCGAAAGACATTCTCTCCTCCCCCCATTGTAATGGGAATAAATTCTAAGCAAGTCCAATGAACGCCGCCTCCCGCAAGTTTAGCCAAATTTAATATTGATGGATCTGTCACTCATAACTCAGTAACAGTTGAATTTGTGATTAGGGACTCTGAAAGCAACATCCTCACAGCTGTAACCTACAAACTCGGACCAACAACCCCATTCATTGCTGAAGCTATTGATCTAAAAAATGACCATGATATAAGCCAAGAATATGCAAATCAGGATTATCATCGTTGATGGAGACAATCTAGTCTTTATCAATGCACTCAAAGGCATCTATCGTACGCCTTGGAACATCCAAATTCTAGTGAACGACATCAACCAGATCCTCAACAATTTTGATTCCGTCATAATAATTAACATCTTCAGAGAAACAAAATAAGTTGCATGCAGACTACATCTCTAAATTAGGGCATCAAATCAACCAAAGAAGCATTCTCATTGATGTACATAAGGTGCCGTAGGTACACCCTTGAGAGGATCCTCTAAGGCTTTTCTTTGTATTTTTTTTAAAAGATACTAACAAATAAGCGATGATACTTCTCTACTTATTGATATATAAACCACTCATTGAGATGAAAAAACACAAATGAAAAAGGGCATAAAAACCTAAAATATTCTCAAATGTCAATATGGATAACTACTTAATGTACAAACCTGAAGCACCGCCCGTGGCCACATGTACACTAGTATATTAATAAAATAAAGCTTGGACAATGATTGTGTTATGCCACATGTTGCTCTCTCTTCTTTCCATAAAATGTTACCCACATTATTATTAAATTAAATAAATATTTTTAGTGAGAAGATTTGAATCCACTACTTTAAATATGCAAGTTAAAAAATCTATCAACTAATCCACTATATCGTGTTGCTCCTTTTATCAATATTAATAATTATAATAATATGATTTCAAGGTTTTTGGTGAGAATCATTTCTTCTATTTAGTGATATTTTTCTGAACCAATAATATCAAGCTTCTTAAACTAATAAATGTAACACGGGTATTAAAACTAGTTTATGTTGCCATATAACTTTAATTAATAAATACCTAGGCGTACAATGTTTTTATTTTATACATACCACACTTGCTTCATTTTTTTGAAATCAATATCAACTAATAATTTTGCTCAAAATTTAATGATTTTTGACCTAACCTAAGAGAGATTCATTTCATGGGACCCATTTTTATTTTTTCCTCCATTAATCCAATACATGAAATCTCTTTGTTGCCTCCTCACCTCCACAATACACTTCTCTCTCCTCTCTCAATTACCCATTTCACTATTAGTCATCTTCTTCATTTTTCATTTTTTCCCCACCATTTTTTATTGGTGCCATTTCGCATCTCTCTCATACTCTAGTCTTCCAAAATCCTTAGTAATAAGCGTGTGTTCTTTGCTTTTTATCTTGACCTTGGGCTTATTTTGAGGAGTAAATTTGGTTGCACAAATGGGAAACAAGAAGGACATTCATGACAAACTTTAATCACGTCAAAATGTAAGTCAAACTCAATTACAACAAAGAAAAACTCTACAGATATCAAATTTCACCAAACAACTGAAATCTTTTATGCAAATCTGCTATGATCAAACCATTCCCCTAAACCCACAAACAAAAAACCCTAATCAACGAAAAAGGATGAACAATCCAAAAATTGGAGACGATTTGCCTTCAAATCTTCAAATTTCGAGCCAATTTGTTACTTCACCTTATAATTTAGCTCTGACATGTGAGGAAGTACATGGGAGTTGGAGAAATGAACGAGATTTAGGATAACTATATATACTTCCTCCGTTTCATTAAAGATGTTACACTTTCCATTTTAGGAAGTTTTAAATTAGATGTTACACTTTCCTTTTTTGCAAAAAGTTTCTCTCTATCTCTTTCCAATCACATGGTCCCTATTTACTTTTTCTCTCTACTTCTCTCCTACCCAAAAACTGCCTAGGAGTCCGTAAAAAAAGTGTAACATCTTTAGTGAAACGGAGGAAGTAGTAAATATTGTGGACCCTCTAAACAAGTAACAATAGTTATCTGTTAAGTTAGGTCAAGTTCCTTTAAGTTTTTGGACAAAATCGTTAGTTGGTGCTGATTTCAAAAAAATGAAGCATGTGTAGTATTTATATAAAATAAAAAAGGACTTATGTATATATTTCACAAAAGAGGTTAAATCTTGATACTGACTGCCAATGTTTCCTAGAAATTAAAAATACTACCTCCGTAATGTAGTAGAAAAAAAGCAATAAGCATGACGTGGACAAATAAAGCCCGCTAATTCGTTCATCTGTTAAGCCTTTAACAACTACCCACAAAATGTTCCAACCACAATGGCCCGTCTGGACTCACACTCACTCTTTCGTTTCCGCCACCACATTCCTTCCACTCTAACCATCAATACCACCACCAGACACCGCTTCCTCCACCTTAACGCCACCACTTCAGACCCACCACCACCTTCCATCCAAATGTCACAAACGCCGTCCTCACAACCACTTCAAATTCACCCGTCACTTGAACTCATCGGAGGAGGTCGCCTCAAGTATTTACCGGCGGTAAAAAAGAATCTGGAGCACCCATACAACCCGTTTCCGGTAATCGGGTGGAACCGACACGTGGAGACCTTATTCGCGGCGTTTTTCCGGTCATTACCAGAAGTTAAATTCAGACGTGAGTGTTTAAGGACTAATGATGGTGGTACTGTTGCTCTTGATTGGGTTTCCGGTGATGATAGCAAGCTTACTCCTGTTGCTCCTACTTTGATCTTGCTTGTAAGTTTAAGTGATTAATCTTTATTTTCTTTGATAGTTTGATCGATGTAAATTAGAAAGATACAGTTTTTTAATCAACAAATATTAGTTGTTAGTACTTGTTAATCAGTTAATTAACAGTTTTGATTAGTAGAAATTGATCATTGACTTGTTAATAATTAGTGTCGCCGTTTGATCGATAAAATTCAGGTTTGATCGATGAAACTTAGGTTTAATGGTTCAATTCAGTAAACAACTACTATGTTACTTGGACACTTCATAGATTTTTTCGTAAATAGACAAGTCGGATACTTAGACACACCTGTGTCACCAACATATGGATACTCGAGGGCGAGTAACATAGAACAACTAAGCTTGGGTAAAAATGTTTCATATCCATTAAGTTTTAGAAAGTTTCAAGTTTCAATAAGTTATGATAAATTGTGATAAGTTTAAATTTCTAATGCCTTATAGTACCTTCCTTTTCGAAAGGTTGCAACACTTTGACCAAATACACTTTGACCAAAACTATGAGAGCTTTTTGGTCAAAGTGTTGTAATTATTCAAAAACGAAGGTAGTAACTTTTGATAAGTCCCAATATGTTCCGTTAAATTCAGATCAGTTCTAATAAATTCATTTCAGATATGTGAGGAAAAATAAGGTGAAGGAAACACACCCGTGGTTGTAGATTAAAAGCCTTTATAGTAAGATTTGTGTTACTACCATTGGAGAAAGAATATAGTAGTAGTAATTAAGAGGCTTACTAGAAATAGGTGGAGGTATGGAGAGTTGGAGACTGGAAATTTACATTCACAAATTGTAATTGCCATCTTGGACATGAAGAGAGCTTTTTCAATTGTAGTGCTTAATTCATTTTTTGTGGAAATTTCATGTTCTTTATGTCTAGCTGTTAGAGTTGGTTGAGTGTGAACCATGTATACAACCGCGAATGGAGATAACAAGGAAGCTCTCTAGTGAGTCTAGTCAAATGGTTAAAGATTTAATCCAACCACTTCCTTCTTCACGACCATTGTTCTAACAAACTTTATGTTGATTTGTACGACCCAAAACAAATTTTGCCCACATGAAAACTTGATCTTTACATTCCAGTTTCTAACTTAAATCTGTGTTTAATGAGAATATCGTTCACAATGGCGTTGGAATGTGAAGAGTGGGTGTTGGTGAATTAGACTAGAGAGCTCTAAAGAAACAATGAACAAGCCATGTTGCCATTAAGTGAAAGAGAGGGAGAGCATAAAAAGAGGATATTCTAGTAAATTTGTTATTTACTCACCATGTCTTCAATTTCTTTAACAGTTTAGTTTTGCATAAAGTCTGAAGAGACAGTGGGGTTAAAAAGTAAGATTCGATATGCTTTTATATTCATTTTTTTATTTAGGTGAGAGATTTTTGTTTTGGCCAGACAATCACTAAGTAGATAGTAACACTTCAATGCGGATTTATTGTGATTAAGGAAATTGTTAAGGTATTGTGAGACTATCCGAAATGGAAAGTGGCTAAAGTAGTAGAAAACGGGAGGTAATGTCTACTCCCATTGCAATTGTTTAAATCCAAAACTCCTGTTATTCCCATTTTCTCAAATCCCCTATGAGCCTTTCAGGGTAAACTTGCTTAATTGTAGAAGAGTTTTGAATGTTGAGAATGATCGAGAAGAATGATAGTTGTATATGATTAGAGAACTTGCTGTGCAGCCAGGTCTTACAGGAGGCAGTGATGATACTTATGTAAGACACATGTTGACTAGAGTCAGGAAACTAGGTTGGCGAGTGGTTGTCTTCAATAGCCGTGGGTGTAGTAACAGCCCTGTTACTACTCCTCAGGTAAAATCCCTTGCTTATTATCTTCACCTCCCCCTCCCTCGCAAGAAGAAAGAAAGAAGAAAAAGATTGACAGTGCAGAAATTGAAAAGATAAAGGGTTGATATGGGCAGTTTTATTCAGCATCATTCACTGGGGATCTTACTGAAGTGATTACACATGTCAGTGGTAGATATCCTAAAGCCAACTTATATGCTGCCGGCTGGTCTCTTGGAGCTAATATTCTTGTGCGCTACTTGGGTCAGGTATAATCTTTTTTCTTTCTATTCACTTTGAATTGCTGATAAGGTATCGTAATCAGCCTTTTTAAGTCATGTCTTAATATTATGCACGCATTAGGATCTTATCACTTTGCATTGTTCTCTTCAAAATTCGGACTTGTATGTCATCAACACTTTGTTTGGATAATAATGATGGAGGGAATAGAAGGAGAGGGAAGGGGTGAAGAGTGAGCTTGCAAATTCCCGTATCCAAACAAACAATGAGAGTATTTAGCGTAAGACAAACTGGACAATACATATGCTGTCATATATAGTACTCCCTCCGTTTCTCAAAGATTGTTACACTTTACTTTTCACGCAATACCAATGCAAAACTTCGATCATTTATATCTCTAATTACGTATTTGTAAAAATTATAAAAACTAGATATTAATATTCTACATATCAAGAGAAATCTAACAAGATCCCACATGACTATATTTTTTCTTATGTATAAATGATAAATCACAAACAATGGTCAAAGTGAATATGTGAATAGTGTAAAATGTCAAAGTGTAACAAATTTTAGGAAATGGAGGTAGTATACGTTATTGGATTAATCACTTCTCCATTTTTTATCGTTTTTTTTTGTAGATTACTACCTTTTCCTTACAACTTTTTTAAACCTACCACCTTTAATTTTTTTTAATAAAATTACGATCAAAACGTTATTATTTTCTCAAAATTTTTCACATATTAATGGAAAATCCCAAATTACTCCGTTTTGTGGGCCCACATATTGACTAATTTTTCTCCAAACTTAAAAAATTTAAGAGTAAAGCATTCTTCTTGGTTGAAGGGCAAATTATAAGCGATTTTGGAGAAATTGCTAAGTAAATTACATCCATTTCAACTTCAATAATCAAACTCAGGTAATTTGCCGGTGTCTAAATCAGAGATCAAAACTGGGATTGCATAATTGCACTTGAATTTTGCAATTGAACATTTCTAACAAGTAATCTATTACTAGTTTCACATTCTCATGTCAATTAGTCAATTACTTGGAATTAGGGTTTGTAATTGAGCATGTGAGATTGTTTTTTTTTTTTAAATTGGGATTGTATTTGTTGTTTAGTTGACTTAAAAACTGTCGTTGTTGCTAATTATTGTTTAACGAGTTCATGTTGCTTTATTTTTGTTAAGAGCCCCTTTCTTTGTCGAATTTTTTCATGTTGATTAATGGTTAATTAGGCTAATGAAAGGGGTTGGAGGAAAGAAAGTGAACTAGTTCATATGTGGGGCCCATAAAATGGAGTAATTTGGGATTTTCTTTAAAGGTGGTAAGTTTAAAAAAGTTGTAGAAAAGGTTGTAATCTACAAGAAATCATTTTTTATCAGTTTAGGCCTGCTCTCCCCAACTTATTTTCTGTTCAATTCAGTTCAGCTCAACTCTGGGCAATACTTTTACTCTCACATATCACTCTTCATTTCATTTCTTCAGCTGTTTGATGCCGAAGAGAACAGACCCTTACTCTTTAATTTTCTATTTTCTTCTAACTTTCAGCTCAACTCTTTAATTTGCATCTGTTTGATTGGAGATCCTGTTCATTTGCCAATGTTTCTTTAGGTTGATGTAGACGCCTGAAAGAACCTCGTGCCCGGAGTTCCTTATAATGCTCATATCAATTCTGAGGACCGAGCAGTTCTATTTAGATCCAAATTATATCTGTTTCATTTTAAGTACAAGCAATCTGTAGTTCTGTACCATAAGATCATGAATGTTTGTTACATTCAGAACTAGTAGGTAGTATGACTTTGATTTTTTTGTGCCTAGTTTGGAGGATCTAATAATGTTCATCTTTCTATGTCGTTCAGCAATTATCATTTTATCTAGTTTTGTTTTTTCAGTTTCTCACTCTTTATTTACTGTGTTTCCCTTTCGTAGGAATCCCATAATTGCTCTCTTGCTGGAGCTGTGTCCCTGTGTAACCCTTTCAATCTGCCAATTGCAGATGAAGACTTCCGAAAGGGATTTAATAATATTTATGACAAAGCATTAGCAAGCAGCCTTCGAAAAATATTTAAGAGGTAATAACAATATTCGACTTTTAGGTGTCCCTTAATGGCACCCCTTGTCACACACTAAGGCAATGTTCTTGTAAATTAATTTCAGTTCACTCCAATTTAGTTAGCTGAGCTGCTCAGCTCCTGCTAATTCAGGTTTTTCAGCTCGTTTGAGTTCAGTTAAATTCATTTCCATTCAGTCCAAAAGATCGGGGCCTAAGTGCAACAATTTGACACATACATCTCATTTTGACCATAATATTTATACCAATATACAAAAACAAATGTTAGTATATAAGATGTTATTAGATTTTCAAATGACAATTGTTGTGAAAAAGCCTTCCCTATGAAATATTCATGCAAGAAGACAAAGATGTTCTATTCCTTAGCCCGTGTTCCGCAAAGATATGTGGCCATGAAAGGGGGGTTAAAACTTGCATTGGTGGTAGAGTCATGGAAACACTATTGTTTTTTCATATTTCCGACTAGATTCATAGCCCGTTCATTGTAGTTTTTTGTTTCCAGATTTCAGTTTTTTAAAAACCAAAACCAACGTATGGAAACCAGAAAAAGTAGTTTCCAGTTTTTAGTTGTTAGTTTTCATAATAAGCATAACATGATTACTATCGGTATGGCTAATTTAAGTTTGTTATACTACTTATAACATGAATCCAAAACCATAAAAACTCGAAAGTGACAGTGATATCGGATGGATATCGCATGGTTGTGTGTTATTATTTTTTCCCATAACGGGAAAGTTTCACTTCGGGTAACCAATCTGTTGTGTTCTTATAGTTTTACTAATCGATGATTAAAGATAGGAATAATCAAAATCGTGGAAACACAATGTTGTTTTTCATATTTCGGACTAGAAAGATCTCTTTTGACTGGTCTTTTCATGTATATTTTCAAAGTCGCAATCAACTTTTTATAATATTACTAGAAAGATTTTAATGATCAAAGCTATGCATCGGCAAACGTGAGAGTCAAATTGTTGCATTTATTGGAGAGGGTTATTTGAGGCTTTGAGTTAATTCTGCTGATTATGGTTGTGTGTCTTAACACGACTAGTTTCTTGCTGGAACAGGCATGACACTCTCTTTGAAGACATTGGTGGAGAGTATAACATACCGATGGCAGCAAATGCCAAGACTGTGAGGGAGTTTGATGAAGGGGTGACTCGAGGTCAATAATTTTCTCTTCCAAAGTCTGTACCAGAAAGATGTCAAATGACGAGTTTTTTGTGTTCATGTCTAATTTGCCTACCTATATCTTACATTTTGCAGTGTGTTTTGGATTCAAGTCAGCTGATGACTACTACTTGCATTCTAGTAGTGCAGATTCAATCAAACATGTCTGTACACCATTGCTTTGTATTCAGGTAATGACAGTGTTTTGCTAACAGCACTTGTTTTGCATCCGTATATTGGAACAGCAGATAAATTGTTGGGCATTAGAGGTTTCTATAAGCTTTAAAACAAGAATCAACAAAGGGTATTTGCAGAATAATAGAAATATTGCCTTGACTGGAAAGTACTTGCTCGTAATATAAAATGTCTAAGTGGAAGAAGAGTGGATTTACTTGTATTGGTAGCAACAAGGACAATGCATTTACAATACACCCGGGGTAACATGCGATTGCATACGGAAGAGCCAGTGAGCCAGTACAGTTTGCAAAAGTATATTATGTCAAACACACGAGTGAGAGTCGACAATTAGAATGATTATCAGAGGGATTACTATTTACTGGACTTCATAAAGCATCTCAAGTCTTCTTGTTTGAACGTTATGCAGGCTGCAAATGATCCCATCGCTCCAGCCAGAGGTATTCCTCGCAAAGACATTGAGGTTTGTATTTAATCTTTTTTACTAATTTTCAATGTTTTATTTTATTTACTCCAATGTAATTAAAAAGGTACTATTAGGTTGAACCGTTGAAGGTGTGTGTTTGCATTTAATGGATCGTGCATGGCTTTGATCGCTTATTATTGGATGTTTCTTTTGTGTCCTTATGTAGTGATCATATATACATCCTTAGTGGTGCAAGTCTTGAAGTAATTTGCCAAGAAAGATACATATACTTTTTAAATGTATCATTTAGCCAGTTGGGTTTACTTAGTGTGCTGTGACTGCTGTTTTTGTTTGTCATGAAATTTATGCATGAGTATTACCCACTGGTGGATAAAGCTTCTGTTATACACCACGCAATACAATGAGGATTATGCTTTCTGTAAATGTGCTTTCCAAAACAATACATGTATCTTTCACAACACTTGAGGTGCTTGTGGTGAAATCTGTATATTGTATGTTCCTTTTTGCACAATCTATGCACTTTTCAAAACACTAAAGTTGCTCTTCATTATCTATATATATACGTACCTCACAGAGCACAGTGCACCGTGCACCCCATGCTCCATGGAGTACAAAATATCTTGCAGTGGATGCTCTCAGTGCTATGAAATGTCATCTGAGAGCTTGAAATTTCAAATGCTAGTTATTCAATGAGAACATTCGTGAAAATATTTTACTACTGTTTTCCATTGTCAAAAAAGACTGATATCACGAATTATGAAGTAAGCACTATTATAATGCTGACACCCCCTGTTGAAGTATAGCTATTAGGTTGTTAGCATTTTCCTTAATTCAAGGATTAGTTGTTACTAATGTCATTAGCTATTAGTTGTATATATATCTAGTACTTGTAATTCCTTAATAACAAATATAATAATAAAACAATGTAGCCCTTAGCTTTTCTATTACTCTCTTGCTCTTTTCCTTTCTCTCTCCTATTTTCTCTTCTGTTTATCTCCATTGTTGGAGCTCAATCACTCTAAGCTCTAGATTTTAACACCCCCAAATTCAAAACTGAGCTTAGATTGTAAATTCAACCGGCTTGGTCTCCGTGAAAAACGAGTTTACTAGCTGCTTCTATCTGGTGCTTGTGTTTTTGTACGTTAAAAAAGAAAGATGTTTGAGTTTAAACTGCTGATCATCAGAAGGTCTTTGATTTTAACTATGTTTTCTCTCTCAGGAAAATCAGAACTGTCTATTAATTGTTACTCCAAAGGGTGGCCATTTGGGGTGGGTTGCAGGAAATGAAGCACCATTTGGAGCGCCATGGACAGATCCATGCGTGACAGATTTTTTGCAGCATTTAGAAAGCAGATTGTCCGAAGCCTCATCATCGTCTAGCGAAGTGAACGGAGCCCCAGCATGTACAGATGGCTTTCTAGCAGCGGAAGTGTAGCTCACTATTAAATGATTGTCTGTGTGTCAATTGTCAGCAGTACATAATTGTTCTTATTAATATTGAATTGCCAATTCTTTCTGATGTATCAACAGTTTTTGTAGGTAGTTTTATTCCTTCTCTAGAACACCTCCTGAGTAATTCCGAGCACGAAACCCGCAGGCCGCAACCGCCCAATGATTGTATTCTTTGCTCAATTGCAAACTATGGAATGATATAAGAATTACATTTCTGAATTGTGTTATTCATGATCTGGAAAAGTCTTTATGCCCCTGCCTGGATTTTTGGCAAACGAGATATGAAATTGAACTGGGGGATGTTTGATGGAGGATTGGAGATTTAAATACTACTAATTAGTTAGATCATCACTTCTAATAGCCAACTAACAGAGGTAAAATAAATTATTGATGGTGAATAGTTTTTTCAAAGAGGTTGTATATATACTTTTTCATTTTAAAGGACGGAACTTTACGTTTTCCCCCATTTGCACTTTTTTTTATTCTTCTTTTTCCATCACTTTTTTCCTTCCTTTTTTATTTTTCTTTTCTTTTAGACTTTTCATCCGAGAAATCAAACCAACAAACAACTAATTTATAAGTGAGAATGTAATTTGTCCAACGATATAAAAAAACCTACTACTAAACATATTCAAGGAAATTGTTATGTAAGGAGGGAGGTAGTGTGAAATATGGAGTATATGTTTTAATTATCATTTGCTTTTTGACTTTGCTAATGTAAGGAGGAAGGTTGTGTGAAATATGAAGTATAGTATGTTTTAATTAATACAAGTATATGATATTTGATTGTACCATTTGGTATGAATAAGATAGTCTCCAAGGTCTCTTATTATTAAGACAATGGGGGTGTTTGGCAATCGACTGGTGGCTTGTTTGACTGACTGTATAATTATTGGCTGTATATAAAAGTGTTTGGTAAAAACGGCTGTTAATGTTGGCTGTTAAGTACAAAATTAAAGCAAAAGCCAAAAGCCAAAAGCCAGCAACAAAAGCTGGTAAAAGCAGCTTTTGGCTTTTGGCTTAAAAGCCGGCTTTTCAACTACTCTAAAAGCCATTTACCAAACACTTTTTTTGGCTGTTTGACCAGATTTAAAAACCAAAAGCCAAAAGCCAATGAAAAGCCACCCAAAAGCCATTTACCAAACACCCCCAATGCTATTGAAGGATTGCTGATGGATAATAGATCTTCTTCGGTGGTTATTGATCCTATGCTTGCAGTCTATTGAATCTATACAAGATTTTTTGTTTGGTTTTATTAGTCCTACTTTAATATTGAAAATCGATCCAAGATATCGGTTATATTCTTTTCAACTTGTTTAAGCACTCTACTGCTTATTTCAGAAATGATCAGATCAGATCAGAAAAATTCAGATCAGATCACCAGTTGAGAAAAAGTTAGTTCAGAACAGAAAATTCAGATCAGATCAGAAAATAATAAGAACAAAAAACAACTATAATAAGTTCAGATTAGATCATAAAAATTC
The DNA here is from genome assembly GCA_947645195.1 of Patellifolia procumbens. Taxonomy (NCBI): domain Eukaryota; kingdom Viridiplantae; phylum Streptophyta; class Magnoliopsida; order Caryophyllales; family Amaranthaceae; genus Patellifolia; species Patellifolia procumbens. The sequence continues at coordinate 4,757,618 of CANSGD010000972.1, forward strand.
AGATCAGATCAGAAAAATTAAGACCAGATCAAAAAAGTTCAGACCAGATCAGATCATATAAGAAAAATTCAGATCAGAACAGATGTAAAGAACGAACCCGTCATGTGACTATAAAAAATGAAAATTATTACCTTTGAAGCTTTGTTAAAAAACAAGAATTGTATCTAATTCAGTTTAATAACTACATTTGTTTCTTTTGAATTATTGTTTCACTTTAACTTTTTTTCACTACAAATAATGGAAATATCTCTATATTATAAGGGTAGAGGGGAGGGTGGACACCAAAAATAAGAAAAGAAAAAAGCAAACAAAATAAATCAAGGAATTTAAATCTTCTATGATTAAGGATTTATGTTGTATTTCCAATCTTAGCCATCATATCTTTAGCAAAAATTGATTAAACTTCAAACTAAAATATATGAAAATCCACAAAGTAAAAACAACTAATAAAAATATCGATGGTTATATTTTCTTAAGATCTATAAATAGAAATCCATTTTTCTATATTTTTATAAAGTTAATTTTTTTTTTCCAAATACATGAGTATTTGATTGCTCATGAGGTGCGAGCATTTGATCAAATTGATCGTGAAATATGATAAAGTATCTTAGGATGAGTGAGAAAGTGATAGAGAGAGGGGGAGAGGGATGTTGTATTTTTTTTACTCATGAGTAATGATGCTCTAGATGACATCTTCCATTAATTTTTGGCAAGTTTGTTTTTGTCTTTTTTAACGTTTTCTTTTTGAATTTCTATTGTTAATCTACTCTCTAATATTTATTACTCTTTTTTACGTATTTATACTGTTTCACTATTTAAACTCTTTTGAGATTATAATTACACCCTCTAAAAACAAAATAACTAAAACTTAACGATTATTTTTAAAATTATTAAAAATATGTATACACTTCACTGGAGATATTACAATATAGTTTCTGCAACCCAAATCCTTACAAATTATTCTTTCTCACGCGGCACACATCACGTGTATATACGACTAGTATATTTATATAGGAACTCGTTTGTTTCACTTGATCTATACTTCAACTCTTTTATACTCTTTTCGTCCGAGATTAGATTATACAGTTTGATTAACACGGAGTTTTAGGAGTGTTATTTGACTAACTTATTTTATTAAGAGTAATTGATTATTGATATTTGTTTTAGTATATAAAGTACACGTTGGTGGTGTTGGAGGTTGGTGGGGTTATTATTAAATTAATCATAAAGTAGATGTTGGTGGGACCAATTAATATTAAAAAGTAATATTTCTATTGTGCTCACATGCCATTTATAGAAGTGTATCAGCTAATATGGGACGGACGAATAAAGGAAGTATAATGATTGATATGCGACGGAGGAAGTAATTTTTACAAATACATAACTCGATATAACAATGTTCAAACATTCAAATTGACAAACACGAAAAGACACAATGTAGACATTTAGTCATCCAAAAGAAATGGAAGAAGTACACTATGTACTTATTCGTTAAGACTAGATGTGATATGATTTCAAGGCTCCGTTTGTTTTGGTGGAAAACCATTTTGTTGGAAAAAGATTTTCCTCCATCTTTCATTTTCCATTGTTTGTTTTGAGAAGGGTTGAAAATAATTTTCTTAAAGATGGAAAATATTCTAGAGAAGAAGAAAACATTTTCATTGTGTAAAGAAACCAAGAAGGTATGCCACATTTTCCTATTCAATTTCTCTTTATTCTCTCCTCCCATTTTTCCTTCTGTTTAACTTCTTGGCAAAATTGCGAGAAACTACATTTTACAACAACTTTTTTGCGAGAAACTACCTTTTAATTTTTTTTTTGCGAAAAACTACCTTTTATCAAAAAAAAAAAATTGTGAGAAACAACCAATTGACGTGAGCTGGATATGATTACTATTTTTTGTACAACGGAAGCGGTGATGAGGAGGGGTCAAGTTGTCTTGCTTATTATTATTTTTTTCACTTGGAACAAACATATTCACCATAACTGCTAGCACAAATTTTTTGGAGATTGTTTTTTTTATCAGTAAAGATGGAGATGTATTGTATTCTTCTTAGAGGAAAAAATGAGATTAGGAAAAATAATAGTTTTACTCCAATTTAAATAGTTGAAAAATAATTGAATTAAAGAGGGGATTTTTATTTACATGCTAAAATGAACAACAATTGGGCTGATTCATTGAAATGGAGAAGGAATAGGGTTTGTAAAGGGGGAGAAGGTGAAAAGCAAAAGGAGGGAAAATGAAAAAGAATTGGAGGCAAAATGGGTTATTGCACGTGAGACTACTAACGGTCAAACCAAGTCAAACTAACAGCTCACGTCAATTGGTAGTTTCTCACAATTTTTTTTTGATAAAAGGTAGTTTTTCTCAAAAAAAAATTTTAAAGGTAGTTTCTCGCAAAAAAGCTGTTGTAAAAGGTAGTTTCTCGCAATTTTGCCTAACTTCTTTTACTATTTTCTCTTTAGGTTTTCCTCCAATCAAACAAACAAAGGAAAACTTTTTTAAAAATTATGTTTTCCATTGACAATTATTTTCCTTAATGATTTTCCATGAAATTTGTTTTCCATTAAAACAAACAGAGCCCAAATTAAACAAAGTTTTTTCAAGAAATTTTATATTTACCAAAAACTAATATGATGTGGCTACCACGTCGATATCCCTATCATCTTTGGAGCTAACATGATTACATCAGTACATGACTCATTGGCCATAGCAACTTAGCAAGTGTTCCCACTAATGATGCAACTATGTACGATTGCTTGACGCTCCGCCGTGATGATTTTAGCCTTTAATTGAGTACTAATCCTATTATATTGCCTACGCACTTGGTAATCAAAGCTTAAAATCGGTTCTTATTATATTGATTCTTTAAGCTTAATTGTAATAATGCTACTCTTTGCATGAGCCTACCCAAGGGAGAGAAAGGTAAAGGACAAAATTCAATATCTCATGTGGGAAACAAGATTGAAGATAAGAAGAAGGAGAATGGGCTAAGTTCCTTTCCTTGATGACAAGGACTGACTTTAGTGACTTATGATCATCTTCCTAAATCTCCTTTTGGAGACAGTAGGTAAAATTGAGTACTTAAAGGACTTCTACACCTATAAGTTTTTTTTAATGTGTAAGGATTTTGACATTATATCTATAGTTAAATTTTAATTTTATATCAAGGAAAAGTAAATAACGCACTCTTTTTTCAGTCCCCACGAGAATTAAACCTCGTCACTCAGGGATGTGAGATAGGTTGGATTACTGATCTTGCCCCCACATGATCCTCATGACTTTCACACTCATATAGTCATATATAACCACAAAGTTGTACCAATTGCAATATATCCTTAATTGAGAGGGATTATGACTCCTTATTTAAGTCCTATCAATTTGGGTTATTTTAAACTTAAATTTGGGAGTCATAATATGAAGATAATGAATTGGAAAAGAACAATTGGAAAAAAAAAATTCTAATCTTAAATTATTGTGTAAGTAAACAATCTAATATTGATAAATAATAATTTTACGTATTAAAGACTTAATAACTCTTTCCCTTCTCCTTTTGGATCAAGAATAAGAAAGTTTATTTCTCCATATCCCATATCTCACCCTCTTATACAACAGAATTTTGTCATCATCCTTCTATAAGTCCTCTAATTAATTCCATTACTATGTAACAAAAATTTGAATGTCATTTGTGTCATATTGAAAGTTAAATATATTCAATTATATTGAAAGTTATACTATATATATATATTTTTTGATACAAAGAAAAAACTTAGGGAACCCTTCTCTCAAGGGTGTTGAAAGTTATACTATATTATGGATATAATACACACACAAAAGTTACAAACTTTAATTTGCCAATATACAGCTAATATTTGTCACATCTTTCCTAATTTTAAATTAGGTTTTTTTTCATATTAAATATATACAAATATTTCCAATTGATTAATCCAAAGCAGAAATGGATTCTGGCCCAAGTGATACTAGTGGCCAACATATATGTACTCAATGTCTCAATCTTTTTTTTAAATATAATCTCATTTATAAGTATGAGATTATATTATGATAAGAAGTATATTCCTCTGGGCTGCCCTCGCACAAGGCCCCCACCCAGAGGTCTATTACAAGCCATACACCCCCCAACCCTCCAACAGTAATGAAATTTGCTTCCACCAAGATTTGAACCTTGGTCTCCCATGTGGGAGAAAGGAAGTTATATCATTGGACCCAAGGGTCCTTGGTACTCAATGTCTCAATCTATGCCACTTATTTATATGTATTTTTAGATTATATATGTACGAGTATTGGAATAATTGGCTAACCTGTTTAGGTTGCCTGACACTATTATATATATAGAGGTATGAAAAACCATCTTTACAAGACTAAGAGTCTAATTACCAAATTACCCTAATACACCCCCTCAATCTTTACGGGGAGGAATCACGGATAGATCAGAACGATGTTTACAAAACAACTCAGAAGAAAGACCCTTAGTAAAAATATCAGCAATCTGCAACTGTGTCGGAACGTGCTTGACCTGAAGACCACCTTTAGCAACCACCTCACGAAAAAAAATGATAATCAACATCAATGTGCTTACTACGATCGTGATGAACAGGATTAGCAGTAAGACACAGCAGAAACATTGTAACAATAGAGAATGGTAGGCCGTCGATGAAAATACCCTAAATCAGCCAACAATTGACGTATCCAAATTGTTTCGGCTGCAGTGTAGGCAACAACACGATACTCAGCTTCAGTAGAAGACTTCGAAACAGTAGGTTGCTTCTTAGAGTGCCAGGAGATCAAATTCTTCCCTAGGAAGACAGCATAACCAATAGTAGAACGCTGAGTGTCAGGACACCCGGCCCAATCAGCATCAGAATAGGCAACAGTCACAGTAGGGGAGCCAGTACTATGAAGAAACAACCCATAATCAAAAGTTCCCTGCAGATACCTGAATTTTTTTTCACAGCATGAAGGTGAGTAGTACGAGGCGCATGCATAAATTGAGAAACCGAATTAACAGCATAGGCAATATCAGGACGAGTCATAGTCAAATATTGTAATGGACCAACCGTACTACGATAATCTGTGGTATCAGCAAGAAGTTCACCATCTAAGAGAGAAAGAGTGACACGAGAGACAACATGAGTACGTACGGGTTTGACAGTATGAATATGAAATTTCTGAAGAAGATCAACTACATATTTGTTTTGAGACAATAGCAAACCCTGAGGAGTACGTAAAACCTGAATGCCTAAGAAATACTTCCTCCGTTTTTTTAGTTGACACGTTTTGACTTTTAACACTATTCACATAATCTACTTTGACTATCTTTTGTGATTTATACATAAGAGAAAATATAGTCATGTGGGGTCTTGTTAGATTCGTCTCATTATATATTTTCAAAAAATATCATATTTTTATAATTTTTACTCATCAATTTTCCAAGATAAAAGTGATTGAAATCACGCGTTGGCAAACGTGATAAAAGAAACAGGTCAACTAATAAAAAACGGAGGAAGTAATACAAATCACCCAAATCATTCATGGCAAACTGGGCAGAGAGAACACTGATAAATTTCTGAAGCAAAGAGGAACTACTACCTGTAAGCACAATATCATCAATATATAATATAATTGTTAAAAACTCATTAAATATTTGAGGTGGGGCTTGATAAAAGATACTCCCTTAATCTAAAGAATATTACTCCCAATTAACTATTACATGAAGTTGGAGACTAACATTCACATTTATATGATTACAATGATTGAATACTCCATTAAACCAAATGGAATAGCTAGTAGTATTTTCAAATGGCCCGTTGAGTGGAAAGGGCAGTAGATTATAATCTATATGCAATACAAAGAATTAATTAAAAAACACATTACAGCAATAGTTAAAAAATAGAAAACTCAAGATAGTCTATGATGATTGGAAATGAGAACCAGACATTTCTAATGATACTATTCATGAGAAGTTGTTCTTGTAATTCTCAAAACACGAAAAGACGTCGTTTCCGAAACACATGTAAGAGTCATAATAAGTCCACGCAATATAGGCTACGATAGTTAAAAAATAAAAATAAAACCCAGATAGTGGCAATCTAAATTTTCAAAATGCAAAAAATATATTGTTTCCGAGACAAACATGTAAAAGTCATGTGAGTCTGTGCAATAAAGATTGCAATCAATATTAAATCGAGCAGTATATGTCATATTTATTAATCCATAAATATGTGAATGATGCTCACTTTTTTTTCCCTTCTACAACATTCTAATAAATTGACAAAAAAAATTGCATGACACCAGATCAGAATAGTATAATTAATTTTGAGAATCTTCTCTAATCAACCATATAAGTTTATAGTGAGGATCAAATTTCAATAAGATGTTTAGTAGTTCTAACAAATAGTAAATACTGAATATGTTTTCTTGGATCAGTAGCGGCTTGAAGATCTTGAAATTGGTTACGGTGAATCTCTATTATTAGCCAACAAAATGAATAATGAATACCTCCTTGGCTCCTTATATTAGTTAATTTTGATAATCCCTGCTATCTAGCGGTCTAGCCTTTAGGTTAGTACTAGTCATATATGCACACGATTTGTGCGGAATTATGTAAAATTCTACATGAATATGTAACAGTAAGTTTGTTTAGGATGTTTTGTATTTCCTTTTTAAAAATTTAAAAATGTGAAACGGCTAGTTATGGAGAGAGTTGTTCCATTAAGGGCCTGTTCCTTTCAGCTTAATTTCAGTTCAGTTCATTCAGTTCAGTTCAGCTCTAATCAGTTCAGTTCAGTTCAGTTCAGCTCCAATCAGTTCAGTTCAGTTCAATTCAGTTAAGTTCAGCTTCATTCTCTTATAACCATTTTGTTAAATCACTACAACAAACTTGACCTTAAGTAACACCAAAAAATGTTACGTAAACTGCGATTAATGTTACTATAGTTATTAGGTAACATTTTAGTACGTGTTAGATCAGCCCGTGTTACCTTAGATATTAGGTAACATTTTAGAAAGTCTATGGTAACACTTCCAAAAATGTTACTTTAGATCCAATTATGTAACACTTTTTATACCTATTGTAACAACAGTCAAATGTTACCTAAAATTTCTTATGTAACACTTATTATATCTGTAGTAACATTTTTAGTGTAATCGATTTACCTATAGTAGCACTTTCTTGAACATTATGTATCACCTTCTTTCTTATTACGTAAAATTTGTTGTATCTTTGGTAACATTTTAAAGTCATACATTAACTAATAGTAACACTTCAGTTAACATTATATATCACTTTTTGTAATCTTATGTAACGATTTGCTTGTCATTTGGTAACGCTTTTTTGTTAGTCAATATATATATATATATATATCACACACACACACAAATAGCAATAATAAAAGTAAGAATAATAATTATTATACCCATATAGTATAGTGTACGTCCAAATCATCCAAATATTGAGTACAAATAAAATGATCCAAAACTAAATTTTAGAATACTCGAAGTCTTTTTTCATAACAAAAAAAAAAGTCTTGTGCATAAAATCCACTGTGTGATCAGCTACTCCTCTTGATCCTCATTCTGCAAAAAATAAAATAAAATGTAAGATAATCAAATCAAACATATATTTAAAATGAAAACTAAAAAAGTAAGGCACAATAAAACAATTATTACATGATTGTGCTCTTGATCACTTGTGTCTTCAAAGGTTGGTACATTGTTAATATGCTCTCCATTCTTCGATGTAGATGGCATATCTCCAAGACAACGAGTCAAATCATGAAATATCTCAGGTTCGAGTTGTTGCTTGAATGTTTGCATTACTTCTCTAACTGTATCTTTGACAATTTGGTCTTTATATGGTTGCAAAAACTCATCTGGAATGATTACACTACCAACAGAAGTTGCCTTGCTCTTTCCTTTGGTTGAACATCCCCTAACACTTTCAGTTTTATTCATTACTTTATAATATGCAGCATCTTCATCAATTTGAGTTTGCAACAGGAGCTCCTCCATCTTGTCCTATCATTGTAAAATTATAAATAACTATATAATATGAGATAAATAAGCATATTCTAAGTAATAGAGAGGAAAAATAAAAATATACAATGTTTTCTTGGACACGGTCGTAAGATGTTTTGTAGGTTTTGCCTTCTTTCCTTTTACGAGTTTCTTTTTACATAATTGCTTGAGACGGAGGCTTTTTTTCGACATCTTCTTGTTGCTAGTAAGAAAATTCATTGTAAGTATGAATAAAATTGGAAAAAGTATATGACCATACCAATAACGATAAGAAAGGATTCAATGGTGTACCAATTCATGTCGCTTCCTAGCAAAACTAACAGGACCCATAGTGTGCCTATCTTTTTGGATCAACCTGCTTCTCTTTCTCTTCTCACTTTCCTCCTGCATGTTCCAACGCGTAAAGAAACAATAAAATGAATTGAAAAGGTTCTTGCGAGATAGACGAAGAGGGAAACTAAAATTCTATGTAGCTCAAACAAATCTTTAAAATGCATTGAGACCTGTATAATTTCCAAATTCCAAAATTTTAACAAGTCTTTGAAATGCGAATCAGGCATAGTTTCAGGAGCATGTTCTAATCTATCATCATCATTGTCGTATAGAGTAAAGTGCTTCTTCTTTATGGTGCATTTATATCTACGCCAAAGCTTTCCAATGGATGCAAATACGCGTTCTTTACCCTCTTCAGCTATGATGTATTTTTTCTGCAACATTAATTAAATAAAGCAATTGGACAAAGTCGTCTTAAATGAAGAATTAAAAAAAACATAGTAAAGGGTGCATACCTGAACATAACTCCAAATGTTTTCCTTATTGGAAACATGATGCCAATTGAACTTGTTCAATGGCGCAAGAGTAGGATTACGAGCTAAAGTACCTAAGAATCTGGAAATTTATCTACTGTCTTCTTATCTGGTCCAATAGGCTCCCCCATATCATTAAGAATAATCAGCTTCCGATCATCTAATGTCCACTCATGGACATCTTTGCACATAGTTGGTCCTCTTTTTCGCTTTTCTTTCGAAGCTACTCAAATATTGACAAATAGAGGTCATTAAAACATGTAAGCACAAAAATAGCAAGATAGGAGATGATATGAAGATTTAAGTTACAGAAACGAGTTTGACAGACTGAAATTCAATAATACACAGACTTGTCTTACAGTAGCACAGAGGTTCTTCCCCTTAGGACTTTGACCAGAAAATTTTAAGTTCTATGAAAACTGACAGCTACACGGACCAAAATGCTTTGATTAAAGATATAAAGAGTAAGAAAAATTATGTTTCACCTCCCCAAGCTTCAATTTTTTCATTAATACAAATCTTCGCAGGTTAATTCTAGAGGGTAATCAGGGAGGGGGGATTAACTGAACTTTGTAGTAGAGTAGAATTTCACGGGTTGAGGCTAGTAAGTCTCTGGCTAGTCTCTTCTAATAATAGAGAAGTGATACTGAAAACCTCCAGAATATTCCATGGTCATTTAAAACAATCCAAAGAGAGATAAACATCTTATAACATTTTGATTTATACACAGCAACCTGATTGTATCATCATTATCACATGACAAAATGGTCTCAAGTAAATGATTGTACTAAGAAAACTAAACTTCACAGCTTGAGATGTACATCACTCAGAAACTGGACCAAGTGCATCAGGTGGTTGATATCTTATTTGATATCACATAGGAAGAGCCAACAACACCCAATTAACAGGTCCTGGTTTAGTATGAGGACTGATACTATTATTAGATACAATTCCTTTGATTTCTCGTGCAAAGAGCCACACATAACAAAGCATGACATTTAGAGTTAAAGTCAGAAACATTGAATATGGTAGCAAAACTATACAAAGAATCATTACCTGCTTGATGGATTTCTTGCTGTTGAGATATAAGTTGTTCATATTGCATCTCTTGTATATCATTCCCATAAATATGCTCTGTATCTGCTGGTTCCACATGATTTTCAACCATATTTTGTTCAAAGTCACTTTCTACATGTTCTTCATCCGTATTTTGTTCGAAATCCGGCTATAGAAGCCTCTGGACGACTTCGGTTTTATACATAAGATTTCAGTTTTCCTAAGTATCTCTCTATGGAGTACATCCACCAATCACACACCGGTCCACCAAGTTTTATTTCATTGACCAAATGAATCGGCAAGTGGACCATGATGTCAAAAAAAGATGGTGGAAATATTCTTTCAAGTTCACAAAGAGTCTCACTAATTTGTATCTGAAGGCGGTCTAAATCCTTTGGATTGATAACTCTACGGCATATGCCTTTAAAAAGGCACTCAATCTAATTAGAGGCAAATCCACATGCTTTGGTAGTGTGTTTCGAGATGGATGACTTTCTCCATGGACAATCTTCCCACTTCTTCCTAGGATGTAGCTTCCCAAATCTATTCTCCCAATCTTCCAGCAAGCTTGAGATTTCCGTCCCCTTTAAAGGATGGGGAGCTGCCCTCTCTTCTCTTGTCCCATCAAAAGACTTCATATCACGCCGCCAAGGATGATTAGCATCCAAAAAGCGACGATGTCCCATGTAGATTGTTTTTTTACTATTACTCAAGAACCGACTGTCGGTTTCATAGTGACAATGGGGCAAGCAAACTTACCTTTGGTGCTCCAACCAGACAACATAACATATCCTGGAAAATCACTAGTCGTTGATCGTAAAGCCGCATGCATTTTAAATTTTTGGTGCTTCGACGCATCGTAAGTGTCTAACCCATCCTCCCATAAATCTTGTAGCTCTTCTACCAATGGTTGGAGGTAGACATCAATATCGTTACCGGGAGAAGTGGGCCCTGGGATAAGCAAAGACAACATAAGGAACTCTGACTTCATGCAAAGACATGGAGGTATGTTGTAATTTATAAGAACAACGGGCCAAGTACTGTGTTGAGTGCTCATAGTTCGAAATGGATTAAATCCATCACTTGCAAGCCCTAGCCGAACATTACGTGCATCACTAGAAAAAACAGAATTTATCCGATCAAACTCCTTCCAAGCCTCACCGTCTGCAGGATGTCTTAATAAGTTGTCTTTGTCCCTTTTCTCATCATGCCACCTCATCAACTCTGATGTTTCAGAACACATGTACAACCTTTGAAGCCTAGGTTTTAAAGGAAAATGCCAAACAACTTTGGCAGGGACTTGATGAGCCTTCTTGGATGATTGAATTTCAGTATCCTCTTGGTTTTCGACCTCTTTCCATCTTGAAGCATGAAAAACATGGCAAGATGTAGCATCTTTATGAACCTTCCAATAGAGCATACAATCATTACGACATGCATCGATCTTGTCATAATGAAGACCCAAATCTTTCACCAATTTCTTTGTCTCATAAAAAGACTTAGGCAATTTGGCTTCTGGAATCATTTCTCTAATCAACTCCAAAATATCAGAAAACCCATTGTTTGATATACCATGAACACACTTTAAGAGGTACAAATGAATAATGAACGATAATTTCGAAAAAGTTTTACACCCCGGAAATAACTCTTGTTTTCCATCTTCAATGAGCTTGTAAAACTTCTTAGCCTCTAAAGTTTCATCATCTCCTAAGCCTTCATGGCTATTAGGCAACCTTTCCGCGATATTCTTGTATATACCATTTATCAAACCATCCATGTCATCTTGGATGTCTGGCATGACAGCATCGCTAGCTTGATCTGTGTTTGATACTGCAGACGTACTTTTCTCATGACAATACAATTCTATAGTGCCAGGCTCAACTCCATTTGCAATCATGTGATTATATACTTTCTCTCTCCGATGCCAAAAGCGATGATAACACAACTTACATGGACAACTAATTTGATCCCCTACTGCTCGTATAGTGAATGCTTTATCTAAATAATCCTCCACTCCATTCTCATATTCCTTACTAGATTGTAAGAAATCGGTCCAACTACTCATTTTGTCACCTTAACGTAAAGAAAAAAACACGTAGTTTTAGAACTTAAACACCAACATGTAGCATTAATACATAGCAAATCTAGGATTTAAAATTTGGTGGAGCACTAAATTACAAAAGATTATCTTAATCCATAATTTGAAGCTCTTCCATAAATTGAAAGAAGTTGATATTTTAAGTAGTTACATACTCAGACAAATGCAACAAATTAGAATCCATTAATCACCTATTCACAAATCAAACTATCAACACAATTCACAATTCATATGATATTAACAATTATTCTTAGAAACAGAAAAAATGCAACTATGAAAGGAATATGATTAACCAAGTGCTTGTGCATGAGTGGCTGACTGCTTGCAGGAACGCACGCAACAGCCTTGCACGGACCAGCCTTGCATCAGTTTATGATATCCTTCACAGATATTCGTTGCATAAAACAATAACACAAACAGCCATCAACTTACATAGTCTATTCTTCTTTAGCCATAAGAACAAATTCACTACTAAGCTCCTACATAAAACTTTAACAAGTTAACAAGCAGAGCGAATAAGACATCCAAAAAGACCAAAAGTGAATATTAAAACTCACTAGATTTAGGATTCTAAGAATCATCAGAATCATGATCAATTCACATTCGTCATCAAGTGAATATTAAAACCCAGCAAATATGATTCCAATTCAATAGTTTTCACAATACCAAAGTGCGCTAAGAATGTTTCTAAGTCAATTTTGTAACAAATTAGAATCCATTAATCACATATTCACTAATTAAACTATCAACACAATTCACAACCTGAGTGGCTGTACATGTAATATAACCAGCAATCAAAACCATTGAGCTATTAAAGTTCATAAATCGAAAAGCTATAAGAGCCATGACATTGGCACCAAATAAAATTCAAAATCAGACTTGAAAATCAACAAACAAGAAAATAACTACATGAAAATCACTTCATGGCAGCAATAATTTTTAAGGGGAAACTTGTTTGTTTATCCCCTGAACTTGAAAATCAGTTCAATTGAACTCTGATTTTCAATTCTGTTTCCCGGTGATAATTAAAATAGGAAACTAGTGATTAATTGAACTGGAAAATCAAAATTAAAAATCAATGCAATTGAGAAGCGGCCAGATTGGAAAATTGTTCACCTTTGGCAAGTATTTCTCTGCGTCAATGGGGAGATTGGTGCTTGATTCCAATTGTAGTTCTCTTGCGAAGTTTCTCTGCGTCAGACGAAGTTACTAATTTTACTAACTACGAGTAAAATTGATATTAAAATACCTAATTTGAGAATGGAGATAAAGAATTGAGATGCAGAATTGGAGGTTGGGGGATTGAGAGGGAGATCGTGTGTTCTTGGAGACGAAGGAATAACGGTGATGACTGTTGGAGAATTGGAGGTTAGTGAGGAAACCTAGGGAAACGTGATACGAGGTTGTTATTTGATATTTGGACGACTGATTCGAGATAATGCGCCAATTATTTTGGCTTTAGCGCTTAATAATAAATTTTTAAATGAGATGGCTTAGGTAACAATATGAAGCTTATGTAAGTAACACTTAATTAGAAAATTATCATGCTTTTTATATTGAAAAATGTAACACTTTAAAATGTTACCTTAAAATGTTGTTTGTATTAAAAATGTTACTATAAAGTGTTACGTATTTTATATGTGTTACTTTAAATGTTACAAAATAATTAAGTGTTACATTAAATGTTACGAAATAACTAAGTGTTACTAAAATGTTACATTTGTAATCAAGAAATTCGCACTTTAAAATATGTTACATAAATGTGTTACTTAAGGTCAAGTTTGTTGTAGTGAATATTATTATATTGGTCTAATTTATTTTACTAATTACTCTTATTATATTATTATTATTATTATTATTATAATAATAATAATAATAATAATAATAATAATAATAATAATAATAATAAACTAGTTCAAAAAATTTACAAAAAGTTAGGGGGAAGCCGATATACTATCTGGGCCCCCACTCCTTTAGCAATAGCAAAACTGATCCTAGTGAAGATGTGGGCAGCAGCCCATGCCCCAATATCTTGAACCATGGAGAACCTCTGTATCCGCTTCAGCAAAGTAACAACATCCTTCTCTAATTCTCCTAAAGAAGAGAAGGAGAAAGGTACGAAACCATATCCAATAGTCGCACATTCGGCCTTATATTTGACATGTTTGCGTTGTGCTGCATCACTCACCACTCGGCCAGGCACGAAATAAGTCATCCCAGATTGTGTCAAGGGCGATGACCCAGTTAGATCAACACACACATTAAGCCCCTCATCCCAAGAGTAAAGTAACATATCCGCAGGACAGAGGGGTTGTCATTCTCCCCAGCTAACCCGATATCAACTTCCTTACGAGCTGAAATTCCAGATCGATAACAGACATCGACTAAGGTGTCATGATCAACATTATGTCGATGTTTAATACCAACAATGCCCGCACATGACACAGAATGGTCACCATAAATATCTCCATCAAAAACCCTAGAGCAAGCAGAGCACGGCCTCGAAGTAGAAAACAAGGGAACACCCAACCGGTAGCATAGCACACTTCGATAAGTTTTGCCATTCATAGTCTGACCCAAACCTGAAATCGGGACCGCCCTTAGCCAATCAGAAGTTCGTTCCCCCTGTTGAGACTTCCTATAAAGCCATCTGTCGTGGAGATAAAGAGAATGTGGATTCTGCAGTTTTAGTAACCCGCGTGAAATATATATCTGCCAGTTTCTTCATGAGTTTGGGGGCAACGATCTCACTTGGATTACTCAAAAGGTCAGTCTCCATAGTTCTATTAAACACACTCAAAGCATCATCAAAGGTCGGGCCAGATGCTACAACACCAGCATGTCTAAGAAGCTTTGTTTTATTTTTATATCATTATTATTAAGTATTATTATTATTATCTATATATTATTTGTTTATTATAGCTTTATTCATCATTATAACTATTATCATTAGGGAGGAGCATGGTTTAGGTTAAAAGCACAAATAAACCCGCGTTTTCAGCCCATAATCCAATCAAATCACGTCAAAACGGTCTATGATGTAATTTTACACGGTCCGAACTAATCATTATTTTATTACTAAATATTAATATATAATTAAATCTAATTATTAAAATAGTAATACTAATTTAATTCTTAGATATTATTGTTATTATATAATCATCATCAGGTATAAATATATTAATTCAAAGACTATAAAATAATTGTTACTCTATTAATTATCATTATAATCATTAATCATTATTATTATTAATTTATGATTATTAATATTTTTTTTATAATTATCATTTAAAAATATCCAAAATACAATTATTATTATTCATTAATAATTATTCATTATTATTAGTTATCATTATAATTATTATATAATATTCATATTATTATTGTTTAAATATTATTTATATATTTATTAAATTCAATTTAATTCTATTCAATTCAATTTATTTCAGTTCGGTTCAGTTCAGTTCAGTTCAATTCAGTTTAGTTCAGTTCAGTTCAGCTCCAATCAGTTATGTTCAGTTCAGTTCAGCTCCAATCAGTTCAGCTCCAATCAGTTCAGTTGTTTTCAGTAAATCTAAACAGGCCATAAATTAGGAATTAAAAAAAAAAGATAAATGTTGATTTTTGGTGTCCCCCTACTTTTCACTTATAGAATAGAGATATGTTTAGGATGCTTAATTAAATCTTACAATATTTATTATACATCCGGGTATACCTACACCCAAAGCTTTTTTGGCTTTAAATAACTTTGAGTGTACCATGAGTATGATACACGGTACACCCAAGACTATTTTTTTGCTTAAATAAATTTGGATGACTTTCATTGAATCTAGATATTATTCAACCATCTTATGCTCTTGACCTACAATAAATTAAAATAAATGTGTTTCATTTTCATTAGAACGGGGGGCATTCACATAATGAAAACTAGCGAAATATGCACGCGATGCGTGCTTCGTGTTAAAGATATGAGAGAAACTACATGGTAATCTCTCAAGTAAAGTGCATACATAATTTTCATACTTTTAAAAATAATCGTTAAATTTTAATCAGAAAAAGGGTTTAAATAGTTAAACAATTTAAATGCATATTAGAGTAATAAATATGAGAGAGTAGATTAGAAAAAGTGTTTTAAAAACAAAGCGCCTAAAAACCAGAAATATTACAAAAGATTAATGGAACATGTCATTAGCATCATCACTCATGAGTAAAAAAAAAATACATTATCCCTCTCCCTCTAACACTTTCTCACTCATCCTAAAATATTATATCATGTTTCATGATTAATTTGATCAAATGCACCTTCACTCATGAGCAATCAATTACTCATGTATTTGAAAATAAAAAAAAATCAAAAGTATATAAAAATATAGCAAAGTGGGTGTCTATTTATAGATCTCAAGAAAATATAACCATTGATATTTTTTCAAATTATTTTTACTTTGCAGATTTTTAGATATTTTAGTTTAAAGTTTTAACCATCTTTTGCTAAAAATATGATAGCTAAGTTTGGAAATGAAACTTGATTACACTTAATAACTTCCTTGATTCATTTTATTTATTATTTTCTTTTCTTAATTTTGGTGTCCACCCCCCTCTTCGCTTATAGTATAGAGATTAATCATCAAAACTTGCACAACTTTCTCCAAGCTAAATCAAATTGTTTTATATTGACATGCGTAATTGCATAAAGACATTTATTGATAATGCTATAACTGAAAATTTAGAAAAGAAACAAAAGAAAAGGATTGAAATTAGAACCCAACACGCCAAATCGACCAATAAAAAGAAAAATGAATGAAATTCTTCCATAATTATCACTTACGTGGCAATAGACTATTAAAGACACCCTCACACCACCATTTATATTGTGTATTTGTACTAACTTTATATGGGTGTTATGCGTATCAGAAAGTAATGTCCTCCTATCAAACTAGATGCTGTATTTTTCTTTTTCGGACTTTAATGCATATTTTTGATGTGAGAGAGATGGAGAGGGAAAACCATGTGCTAGGAGAGAGATAGAGAGAAGTAAAAGCCAAATAAAGAAGTGTAACATTTAATAAGAAATTTCCTTATTTGAAAAGTGTAGCAACTAAAAAGAAACGAATGAAGTATAAGGATTTTGGAGAATTAACACAAATTATCTAGAAAGACCGCCTAATGTTAACCTTAAAATTAGACTAACCCAGACCCAATTCTAATAGATAAGCCCAATGGCTTCAACAATAACTCAGCATAATCCCCAACCCAACCCAGCGCCACTTCAATCAACATCATCTCTCTCTAAATAGATTAACTTAGTGACTTAATTGATTAAAGTGGTCCCTTATTGACGTATGTTAGTATAGTCTATAATGTTTCAATGAGAGGCAAATTAAAGTACTAAATGGATAAATTTAGGCATCAAATAGATTCAACTAGTGACTAAATGAAATAATAGTAATTTACTAACATAGTAAATAAACTTATACTTTAACAGTCACTTATTGACATTCGGCATATAATGGTCACTAATAGACATATAATGGTCATCAATTGACATATAATGGTCACTAATTGAAACAAAGTTACTACGCGTGGGTGGGTTGCTTAATGTGGCGTGTGGCTGATTAGATATCGGGCCTATTGGGCCTGCCTAATTTTAACTTAAAATTAGGCGGTCTATCGCAAGACGAGCTGAATAACAAAATATGGCTAAAAAGTTGACACTTTTTAAAATAAACAAAATTAAAAACTTACCTTTCCTGATAATAGTAGCATTAACTTCCTCAATCTATTTAATTTTGTTTTCTTCTTTTTATTTTTTTTTGTATCCACTCCCGCCTTCCCTTATAATATAGAGATTACCAACGGCCACAAGGATCCAACATTTCTATGATTGATTTTACATTTTGGGGGTACACTGCACAGGCAGGGGGCGAAACCACATGTGGTTCGCGGCCCAACCCCATCGCCTTTATATGTTACAATTTTTATTATAAACCAGGGTGTACGATGAGCATAATATAACTAAAACTATCTTTTGCTTAAATAGGCATGGTATACCAAGACTATCTTTTTGCTCAAATGGCCTTGAGTGCACTATGCTCCTGCTATACCGAGCATAATGCATAATCTCTTTTAATTTTTATTTTAATATATATGGCCTTCTGTAGACTTGTAGGATAAATGTTGAGTTAAGGGAAAGAATAGGACCTGAACTATTGAAAATTTCACCATTTGGGACCACCGTTTACTACCCAAAGACATATATTTTGGTGATTTCTTCTAACCTTAGTTAAGTGTGGGCCCTTCTTCTTATCAAGTCAGTTGAAACTATCCCATCATTTTTAATCTTCTTCCCAATAATTTTACTCTCCATCTATTTTACCTGCCTCTTCCATGGCAATACAAACCACCATTTTTGTAGCCTTCACTCTCCTCCAAATAATCTCAAAGTACCCTTGGTGAAACGTCGTTCTTGAGTTCTGTTGGGATTAACAATAGTAAAGTTGTGAAGTATATTTATTATGGGCTTAGCTTGTGTAATTAATAGTTAGGGTAAGACAGCCCAATATTGTAAACATGTATATATGCACTCAATCTCACGCATAAGGAATACAAGATTATTCTCACAATTATTTCACATGGTATCAAGCTTCTCTCTAAAATACTAGGGCACGCTGCTTTGTGGTCTCTGTGTTCTCTGTCATGGCGGGCAGTGGTGGTGACGACTCCGGCAAGAACACTGGTGGTGGTGAGACCAAGGTGGATCCGTCCTCTCCTTATTTTATTAGTTCACATGACGGGCCCGGAAACGTTATTACTCCGGTCGTTTTCCGAGGAGATAATTTTGAAGAATGGTGTCGTTCGATTCGGTTGTCTCTTATGGCTAGGCGAAAGTTCGAGTTCATTGAAGGCACAATCTCGACACCAACAGATGAGAAGGGTTTGAAGGATTGGAGATGTTTGCAAGCCATGCTAGTTCAATGGATCCTTAACACCATTGACTCATCAATTAAAAAGACTCTTCCCTATTTCGAAGAGGCCAAACCTGTAACACCTCAAAAATTCAATCCGAATTTTTCGCGTTTAATTCTTAGCGTTTAATTAATTTCGTTAACGTTTCACTGTTTTAACCGATAAAAATTTCACCTTGATTTGAAAATTTATAAAAATTATATTTTTATTTCATAATCATGTTGGATTTATTTTCCTATGTTTTAAATAATTTTTGTGAAATTTATTTTCAAATTTTAGATTTTATATGAATTTAAAATCGGTTTTTGAGAAAAATTACGAAATCGATAAAAATAATTTTAATTAATTAATTTATAAATTTTAAAACTCATTTCAAATTTATTGAAATTAGTTTATTATGGTAAAAACTCATTTTCGGATTTTCTAAGGTATTTATAAGCTTATTTGACTTTTTGACTAACTTTAAGGTTTTAATCTTTAAAAAAATGTAAATGTTGACCAAAAGTCTTGAAAATTTATGGGGAACTACTTCTGGTCTTATGGGAAATTTCTTAGCATTTTCACCTCCTTGCCAACCCAATTAATCCATCCTCCAACTACCTTGACTTTCTTTGCATTCTTTTACCTATTTATTGAAAACTTTAGACCAAACAATTTTTACCCAAGCTTTACTCATCCTAAAACAGAAGAGTGAGCTTCTCCCTTACCTCCTCTATCTATTTTCGTGCTTCACAAAATTTTTGAGCAATTTTTGAGCTTTAGAAAATTATTTATAGCATTTTCAAGTTATTTTTAATTAATTTTCTAATTTATTCTATTAATTTCTACTCCACTTTCTAATACCTAAATCTCCCTTGAACACTTTTAGGAGGTGATACAATTGAGTTAGAGCTTGTTGAAGAGGAAGGATCTTAGCTCTTAGTCTCTCATTATCTCTACTCTATTTTCCACCGAAATTAAGGTAACTAGCTTTAATCCTAGTTTAATTTTGATTAATAAGTTAATTAGAGTAAATTATATATATTATAGTATAAATAGTTACATTATTACTTGATATAAATTATGTGAATTTATGAGAATTATATATGAATATTCGGATTTATTATGAATTAATTAGTAATTATGAATTTCTAATTACATATATGTATATTTGAGTGTAGAAATTATATTTATGGATTTTATATGTATCTATGTCGAATATATTCTTATTTTGGAATGTATATATGCTCTTTCTTGTTGAAAATTGGGTTGTGTGATTTTATTTGAATTATAGTAATTAATTTGTTAATTGTGTAATTATTACCGAAAGTATTTTAGTGTTGAAAATTAAATATAATTTATCAAATTTTTCTATGTGCACGAAAATTTGTTAAATTACTGATATATATTATTTAAATTATTTATTTAAATTATTTATTTATGATCTTGATTAATTTACTTGACTTGTTGTGTAAATATGTTGGATTATTTATCGATTAGTAAATTGTTTTATTTGAAAAACTATAAATTTTAATTTATCCTTTTCTTTACCAAAATTAAATTATTAATATTTAGATAAATAATATCTATTTCGTGCCTATATTATTTAAAAAAATAATTTAGATTATTATGATTGGATTTAATGGTTCACATTCAAAAATTTTGTTTAATAAAAACCTAAATGCCGAAAACATTTTATGTTTTCCTAAAAATTTCAGCAACTTTAAGACTAATTTTAAAAGTTCTTTAATGTTAAATTAATGTTATAAAGTTATTTTAATAAAGAGAGTTTAAGAAAAATTATTGTTTTCGAATTTCATCAAATTAAATATTGTAAGTTGATAATTTGTAAACAAATTCATTTACATTTTATTATGACTTTTAAGTCACTTTGATAAATTATATATTTTGAAACCAAATGTTGTTGAGTTGATATTAAGTTGGATTGGTTCCACTTATACCAATAATACAAGATTTGTGTATTTTGAGATGTAATATATGGTTCAAAATATATATTTTCAAACCAAATGTTGTTGAGTTAATATTAAGATGGATTGGTTCCACTTATGCTAATAATATAATATTTGTGTATTTTGGGATTTATATGGTTCAAGATATATATATTTTCAAACCAAATATTGTTGAGTTGATACTAAGTTGGATTGGTTCAGCTTATGCCAACAATACAAGATTTGTGTATTTTGGGGTTTAATATATGATTCAAATTATATATTTCAAACCAAATATTGTGGAGTTGATATCAAGTTGGATTCGTTCTACTTTATGCCAATGATACAAGGTTTGTGTATTTTGGATCTAATGAAATATGCAAATTGTATTTTCAAACCAAATGTTGTTGAGTTGATATTAAGTTGGATTCGTTCCACTTATACCAATAAAACAGGGTTTGTGTATTTTGGATTTTAAATAAAAATTTATTTGAAATCTCATATTTACTATTACAGTTTTTTTTATTGATGCTATTGTTGAGATGATTTTTCCTTTGTACTGAGCTGGGTACATAGAGATATTTTAAAATAATATTTTATTGAGTCATTACCTTTGTACTGAGCTGGGTACATCAGTTTGTTTTGTCGAAGAAGAGAAACCCTATGGGGCTGAGCAGGGTCCCTTGGTATGAACTGTCACTCTTGTACTGAGCAGGGTACATAGAGTTAACTTGCGTGCTGAGCAGGGCACGTAAGTCCGCTTTGATATTAGTTGTCGTCCAGTGTTAGGTTGTACTGAGCAGGGTACGGCGCACTGAGCAGGGTGCGTTGAAACTAGCACTGGGAGTTATGGCCATTTCTTAGACATAGGATACTGTATGCTGAGCAGGGTGTGCGTGTCCTAATACTTCTATCATGTAGGAACCGTGGGTAGTTGTACGCTGAGCAGGGTGTACATTTATCCACTTACGTTCATTTCTCCCCTTTAACGTTGGTTGTTGTGATGTTGTGTTGAGTTATTATTATTTGGGAATGGTAATTGGATTTGGAACTTGAGTCTGTTTTTGATATAAATGGTTATTTTAAGTATATTATTATTTTAAGGAGAAGCTACAATTATTGACGATGTTGTGAATTTTATTATGGGTTCTGATTGCTATAGTCGATGTTAATTTCTGTAACTAGCTTATTTGATCTTGGTTAACCTGGGAGGACTGCTAGTTGCTCCCCACTGATTGTGGACCCATTATATGTATTTTGCAGGTGAAGAAAGCTATGGATGCGGGTGGTTAACGGGATAGAGTGAGAGATAGGATTATGATATTTTGTTATCATTCTCTACTAAGAATATCGTCGCTTGACGACTTAAGTTGTAAGAGGCTCATAACCTCACAATGGATAATGCTTGGAGAATAAATATCTATTTATGATGATTGGACAACCTTTTATTGTGGTTAGAAAGTAATACTCCGATGGACAGTATTTCCGCTACTGTCTAATATTCATTATATTAAGCATAATTTAGAAATTCATTATTTAAATTATCGGAGATGTTACAAAGCCTTTGTGGGATGTTCTACGACAGCGATTTAATGTTGGCAATGGTCCTCGCAAACAACAAATCAAAACATCATTGGCGGAGTGTCCTATTTCGAAGAGGCCAAGCCTTAAGTGTGGGTGTTGGGATTAACAATAGTAAAGTTGTGAAGTATATTTATTGTGATCTTTGGGGCAAATATCATACTCCTTCTTCTTGTGGAGCCACTTATTTTCTTACTATCGTGGATGATTTTTCTCGTGCTGTGTGAGTGTATCTCTTGTTTGATAAAACTGAGGTTAATAAGATGTTTAGAACTTTTTTTGCTATGATTCAGAGACAATTTGATGCTAAAGTCAAAATTGTTCGTAGCGATAATGGCACCGAGTTTAATTGTA
The DNA here is from genome assembly GCA_947645195.1 of Patellifolia procumbens. Classification (NCBI taxonomy): domain Eukaryota; kingdom Viridiplantae; phylum Streptophyta; class Magnoliopsida; order Caryophyllales; family Amaranthaceae; genus Patellifolia; species Patellifolia procumbens. The sequence goes on from CANSGD010000972.1 coordinate 4,780,439, forward strand.
TGAAGGATTATTTTGATCAAAATGGAATTATTTTTCAAACCTCTTGTGTGGACACCCCTCAACAAAATGGGAAAGTAGAGCGAAAACATCGACACATTTTGAATGTTGCTCGGGCATTACGTTTTCAAGCTAATTTGCCTCTCAAATTTTGGGGTGATTGTGCTTTGGCGGCTAGTTATTTAATTAGTCGAACTCCGTCTCCTTTGCTTGACAATAAAACACCCTATGAAGTGTTATTCGGAAAATCTCCTTCTTTAAGTGAGTTGCGTGTTTTCGGGTGCCTTTGTTATGCTCACAATCACAAAGCCAAACGAGACAAATTTATGAGTCGGAGTCGAAAATGTATTTTTGTTGGCTATCCTTGGGGAAAGAAGGGGTGGAAATTGTTTGATCTTGACACTGGTGATTATTTTGTTTCACGTGATGTAAAATTTTATGAAAGTGAGTTTCCATTTGCTCAAGTGACAACTCCTGTGTCTGAGTCCCCAACCTCACATGTTGCTCCTTGTTTTGATGATGATTTTTTGTATGAATATATTGGTGGTGCAAATTTGGGTGTTCATGATAATGAGCATAATATAGCTTCTAGTACTTTGAGTCACGGTGATGGTGTAGGTTCTTTAATGAGTAAGCAGCTTGGTCATGATCATGTGCATGATGATGTTGAGATAATTGTTAGTGAGAATGTCGGAAATCAGGTGCCCCAAACTTACGTTAGTGCTGATGTGGGTCCTACTATTTCCCCATTAAGTGAACATTTTGGTGCCAATAATGGTGCAAGTACAGTTGTTGTAGAGGCTGCTAATGATGACGAGGTTAATCCTCGTAGTGGAAATATGTCGTCTGGTTCTTTGGAGGATACATCTAGTGGTAGTGGTATTGTTGTGTCCAGTGGTAATGGTGGTGTCATGGGGAAAGGCAAGCGCCAAAAGTTTCGTTCTACAAAATTGAAAGGCTTCGTCACCAACACTATCCAACTTGTAAGTCCGTCTCCTCCTTCACATTCATCTACTTCATCTTCGTCCTCAGGTATGTCCTATCCTATAGCACACTTTGTTAATTGTGAACGATTTTCTGTGGGACATAGAAATTTTCTTGCAGCTGTGTCTGCAGGCACTGAGCCTCGTTCTTTTAAGGAAGCTATGACAGATCCAGGGTGGCGAGAGGCAATGCAAAAAGAAATTAGAGCGTTGGAGGACAATGGTACATGGAGTATGGAGATGCTTCCTCCAGGAAAGAAAGCAATTGGTAGCCGTTGGGTGTATAAAATCAAGTATAACTCAGATGGGAGCATTGAGCGTCTTAAAGCTCGATTAGTTGTTTTTGGAAATCACCAGGTCGAGGGTCTTGATTACACTGATACTTTTGCTCCGGTTGCAAAGATGACCACAGTTCGTGCATTCCTTGCTGTGGCTGCTGCCAAAAATTGGGAATTGCATCAAATGGACGTGCATAATGCTTTCTTGCACGGTGATTTGTCGGAAGAAGTATACATGAAAATGCCTCCCGGTTTTCAGAGTGCATAATCTGGTAAGGTTTGTAGGCTACGAAAATCTCTCTATGGTCTAAAGCAGGCTCCTAGATGTTGGTTTGCAAAGTTGGCACAGTCTCTTCGGAAGTATGGGTTTAAGCAATCATATTCTGATTATTCTCTGTTCACCTGCCAGCAAAGTAATGTGCAGCTTAATATTCTTGTGTATGTGGATGATTTGATTATTTATGGGAATGATTCCGCTGCTCTTTTTGCTTTTAAGAAGTATTTGTGCTCTTGTTTCCACATGAAAGATCTTGGTGTACTTAAGTACTTTCTGGGTATCGAGGTGGCCCGAAATCCAGAAGGAATTTATCTATGCCAACGGAAGTATATACTTGATATTATTGCTGAATCGGGCAATCTTGGTTCCAAACCTATCAGTTTTCCTATGGAGCAAAATCATCAATTAGCTCGGTCTACTAGTCCTTTTCTTGAGAATGTGGATCAGTACAGAAGGTTAGTTGGTCGACTTATTTATTTGGCTTTTACTAGGCCTGATTTGGCTTATTCAGTACATATTTTATCCCAATTTCTGCATGCTCCACGGCATGATCATTGGGATGCTGCCATTCGTGTGGTTCGTTATCTGAAAGGGTGTCCCGGACAAGGTATTCTTCTTCGCTCTGATTGTGATTTATCTTTGAGTGGTTGGTGTGATTCTGATTGGGCTAGTTGCCCTCTTACTCGGCGATCCTTGTCTGGCTGGTTAGTCTTTCTAGGGCACTCACCCATATCTTGGAAGACTAAGAAACAGGTCACTGTCTCTAGATCTTCTGCTGAGGCTGAGTATCGATCCATGGCTGCGGTTACATGTGAACTTAAGTGGTTGAAGGGTTTACTTTTGTGTCTCGGGGTACAACATCCCAAAGCTATGAAGTTATATTGTGATAGTCAGTCCGCCTTATATCTTGCACATAATCCTGTGTTTCATGAACGTACCAAACACATTGAAGTTGACTGTCATTTTTTACGCGATGCTGTTCAAGATGGTACCATTAGTCCTTCTCATGTTCCTACTAATGCGCAGTTGGCGGATATCTTCACTAAAGCTTTGGGCCAAACTCAGTTCTTATTTCTTCTCCGCAAGTTGGGCATTTGTAATCTACATGCTCCAACTTGAGGGGGATGTTGGGATTAACAATAGTAAAGTTGTGAAGTATATTTATTATGGGCTTAGCTTGTGTAATTAATAGTTAGGGTAAGTCAGCCCAATATTGTAAACATGTATATATGCACTCAATCTCACGCATAAGGAATACAAGATTATTCTCACAATTATTTCACAAGTTCAATTGAAGATGCATTTGAGCGACAAACGTCGTTCCCAAAGTATTATTCTTCTTTTTATGTTCTTGAATTTTAATTTGGGGTTTTTTGGATTTCTTATTAGTGATTATTTCCTTATGATAAGAATTTAAAAAATAAAGGGATTATGATAAACGGATAGGAGTAGTAATGGTATTATTGCTGGTTGTTTTGTTTCACTTTAATTTTGTTCTGAGTTCAGTTTGCTTTGTTATCTTTTCCGAATCTATGATCTTGATAAGATGATTGATTCTAACGGATTTGAAAGCCTTTGTTTTTTAATAGGTCTGAAATCATTTTTGATGGGGTGTTCGTTTTTGAGATGAGATGCTAATGGTATTATACCCTTTTTTAATGGTATGATGAAGTTTTTTGCTGGGTTGAGAGAGCTCAACAATGGAGATTTTTGTAGAAAATTGAATATTTTTTTTTGTTTATAAAACTAACAGTTTAATTTTTTGGATTAAATGCATTTAATATTTCTTTATTTATTGCTCAAATTAACCTCAGGTGAGTTAAGTGATCGTTAAGTGGTTATATTCTCAACCTAGGTCCCAAAGAGTGAAAAAAAAATTAATAGGTCCCAAGTGGTGAAAAATGCAATAGTTCAGGTCCCATTTGTGCCCTTAACTCAATAAATGTTAGTCAACTGCATTAAATAGCACTAATAATTTTTAAATTAGTGATAAAAAGACATAACTCTTATACAGAGATTCAAGTAATAGCATAACCATATTTTTTTTGGATTAAAATTTATTGGCCCCGATAACTTTTGAACCTTGACTTCGCCCGTACAGATGCACCCTCAAATCTCTTGTAGCTCCGCCAATGCTGGTCCTTGCAAAATTTCATGCAGAAGATATTGAAGAAGTGCTACCACTCAAGTGCTTAATCTAAGTTGAAGTTACTAGGGTACTTTTGTAAGTTTGTAAATTTTAAAGGTTACAAGGACCAAAGATCTTCTAGTTAATTTAAATTCATGTTAGTATAATTTTACATGTTTTATAGTATCAACTGATAGTGTTTGGCGGGATGGAAATGTTTTCATGTAAAGTAGTTGTTAGGGTTGAGTGCGAGCGGAAACAGATTAAAAGATGTATAGATTGAGAATATAAGTAGAGTTGGAAGTATGGCAAGAAGAGTAGTAAAATAGGGACACAATGATTTAACGTGATAAAAACCCTCTAAATAGAGGTAAACATCCCACGGACGACGAGCATCGGAAATTCCATTATAATAAAATAATGAGAGTACAAGAACACCCAATTAATAGGGTGAGTAATACAAAATATATAAGTAAAACTCTCACTATAAACTCACCAGAAATAAAATACAAATAGTGAAATAATTAGAGAGATTGTATACAAAGAGGGAGTATGTAGGAAGGAAGGCTTGAATAATATGGCTTCTTGTAGTAAGTGTAGAGGTTTATCTCCCAAAGTATTAGCTTCTTGTGTTGTATGTTGTTGCCCAAAGTAAAACCCCAAATGCTTATTTATACATGCATATATGTCGGTTAATTGTGGTTCCAACCAAAGTATTTTGTGTAGAACTTTCCTTGATAATTACCGACATGCTAGAAGTCTCATGACTTCTCACATTTCCTTGTGCGTCTTAAAGGGGTATTCTAGATCAATCATGATGTATCATGATCAAAGTTTTAGGCGGCAAAACATAAGATTTGCATGGAGATATAATTTTCTACCTTCTTCCCAATTTCTGTAGATGCACATGACTTAATCAAATATAGAAGAGAAATGGGCTATGAAATTTGGGCCACAAACCCAACAGTAATATTCCTATTTTTATTGATTTACAAGAGGTAGGAGTATTCGTTTTTCTTAGGGAAGAAAATAATCTGAGACCGTATTATGTCAGATTGGTCTAATCATAATTTATGGTCAGACCACTTTAATTATGTGATAAAAGAAATTGATTATCTGATGTTATACTTCAATAACTACCTTCATCGAGGTCGAAATCGTCGTCAGCGTCCTCAAAGGGTGGTAAGAGCTCTTCCTTCATCAAAGTTGTCCGGCAACCTCGAGGGAGTACGAGGTGGTCTTGGTTATGGTCGTCTTCGATGGGGTGGTAAGAGCTCTTACTCGTTGATGTTATCGTCAGGGGAGAGAGGCAGGCAGGGAGCTGTGGAGGCGCTGCTCTCGGTGATTGGCAGGGAAAAAGAAAGAGAGCAAAGGAAGGAAGAAAGAAAGAAGGAGGGGAAAGCTCGATGAGGAAGGCCATGGGCGGTCGGCCATAGGATTGGCCGAGCTGCAGGCGTCGGTGGAAGCTCGTGGATGATTTGACAATTTGGGAAAGCTCGTGAGCGTTGAATGGGGTGGACCAGTAACATTGAGCTTATGTGAAAGTACTAAGTTGGCCCTTCTAATGGTCAAACGACGGTATGACCCAAATACTTTCACAAATAATCTTCCTAGGAGTGGAAAAGACATACTCCTTCATATTCTTTAGCTTCCTCTTATTTATCCTCACAATTACACCATGAATCAAACAAAAAAAAATTTACAATTAAGCTTTTATTTGAAAATGAAACTTTATTAAAAATTATTTTACATTGAAAATAATGCTTGTTCAATAAATAGAACCTAGAAAGAAATTTATTTTGCACAGCTACCAGATTAAAAACTGTAATTTTTCTTGAGATGAGACCTTAGTTAATTAGAAACGGGACGGGTATTAAACAGGGATTAATTCGGCGCGTGTAAAACGGCAAAAATTTGAAAAATTCAGTCAAATATTCGACTAAAAAAACGTTGACTTTTATAATTCTGATATATACGTATAAACGTTTAAAACGGTTTCAATTTGAAAAATTCGGCTAAAAAAGGACATTATTTTTGTGCATTACTCTCACTTGGCCTATAATACCACCTAATCTAAACCTTCTACAGCTTTTTGAAATCCCCCCATTCATTTCATGTTAACCTAAATCTAATTTTTGTACCTTTGATCCCCACCGTCCACCTTCCTTCTTTCTCTTCAAGCCTCAAAGTCTCCAACTCCTCTGCGCTTCTTTCCCTCACTATCTCATGAATGGTTGGTAGAATCTACTCATCTTAACCTAATACTTTATTTTATCTCTTTCTTTTAATTCCTTCTTTCCCTTTATCTTCTCTATGAATCCGCCTCCCTTTTTTCTCTCTGTGGTCGTGCAGCAGCAGGTCGGAACGTCGGAGAAGGTGAGTGTGGTCCTGAGCAGTGCGTCGTCGGTAGGCCGGTGTGGGACTGACCTGGGCTTTTTTTTGGCCTTTTTAAGTCTGCCGTATTTTAATAAAAAACGGGTTTAAAACGTTTTAATCGGCAACCTGCCGTTTTTTGCGTTTTAATCGGCAACCTGCCGTTTTTTGCGTTTTAATCGGCCTGCACGTTTTTTTCCTTTTTAAACGCGTGTTTTTCCTTTTTAAACGCATTTTCCCCAAAAAGACGGATTCGGCGTTTTAAACACGTTTATACTAACTAAAGATGAGATTAAAACCTCTCAGTTAGAACTTAGAAACCTAAAACTTGGTGTATAGTTACGATTAATTGTAACATTATAATATCCGATATTTCGATATTATCCTTACGTGTCCTAAAATAACGTAGCAAAGTGGGCCATTGGACAATTCATAGTTCCCACTAACTTGGAATAACGCCTGGGCTGGGTACAGGTTATGTGCCATCCTCGTGTGATAAACTGATAAGGTTCTGATGTGTCCTATTTTGGTTTTTCTGGTTTCGAAACGATTCTAGAATTGTGAATTAATCAATTATTTGCCTCATTCGTTTTGATATCTTTTGTTTTGTTTTAGATTCTGGCAACTTTTTGCATAAAAATGGTAGCCTTTAGTGCTAGCAAAAACATTGTTCAGCCACGTGTGAAGTACCAATATGTTTGCTATCAAAAAAATTACTGATATTATGAATATCTCAATTACATAAAAAAGAGAGGGGATGAACGCCAAAAACAAAAAGAAGAAAATAAAATAAAATGAATATCTTAATAGCTTTACTAATAGATAATTAATTAGTTTATTAATGTTGATTTGAGTTTTTTTTACTAATGATGATATTGAGATGTGTATCTTTCTTGAGTCAAGTTGCTTTGTATTGTGAGGTTACAACTTCTTCACCACTTTAGATAAAAAATTAAGGAACTTTTTTCCAAATTTAAAAACACTATTAAAAATTAAGATTAAGAAGGACTTATTTAGGACCCATAGACCCTCTAGACATAATGGGTCTGGGTCTGTAAAAAATTAAAGGGTCTGAGTCTAGGTCAGGTCCACCTAGACCTGGCCCATTGCCATTCGTAATTGTGTCCATATGATGTTGTTTGTAAGATTTTATGCAATAGAATAGAGATAATAAGTGTGGTAATGCTGAGTAAAAAGGGAGAATGTGCATGCCAAACTCAAAATAAAGCAAAGTGGAAAGAACTTCATGAAATGGATAAAAACGTAAAATAAGGAGATATTTGAGGAATAAAGGGAGCATATTAGAGTTTTCTAATCTCTCTGTCACAAAATAAATGATAATTTGACATTTACACTAGTCAATGCACAAGTTTAATTTTTTTTTTAATATTTTGTAGTATTAATAACAATTGAAAATAAACATTAAGATACATCTAAAAACACCTTACAAACTAACTTTTATTTTTGCATATTAGAATAAAATTGTGATAAAAATGTGTGTAAAAAAGTTGGAAAGTAAACAATTTGCTATCATTGCAAGGCAAAAGAAGGTATTTAATTAAGAATAATAATCTTTTTTGATATAAGGTAACTAAAATCTAAAGAACTCCCTGGGGACATTAGATAAGGTAATTAAAAGTGAAAATATAGAATTAATATGAACAATACTTACACCTACGGACCTGTAATTTTGGCATATAATCCAAAATTAATACCATTTCGAATCCTCTAGGGTATTCATTAGCAAGATCCTTCTGTTTAATTTGAATCAATTTTTCTGAACATGAAAGCTGATGAATGCCCCGATGCATTGGATAAGGCAGCTAAAGCGGAAATATTAGATTAACATAACTACGTAAACAATAATTATACTATATACCTTCTGATCCGTGATTAACGCATATATTGTACGAGTATTTGAATAATTGGCTAACCTGTTTAGGTTGTCTGGCACTATTATATATAGATCAGAGAGTAGAATAAAACGTCTTTAACTAAGACAAACCAAGGGTCGATTAACTACATAATCAAATACCTTAATGCACTCTCTTACTCTTTACACGGTATAATCACGAATAGATTGGAGCAATGTTTACAAAACAACTCACAAGAAAGTCCCGTCGTAAAGTATCAACAACCTACCACTATGTCTGAATGCTTGACCTGAAGTCCACCTTTAGCCACCATCTCACTGAAAAATGATAATCAACATCGATGTGCTTACTACGATCATGATGAACAGGATTGCCAGTAACATACATAGTAGAGACATGGTCTCAATATAGAATGGTCGACTGTCGACGAAAATACCCTAAATCCGACAACAATCAGCGTAGCCAAATTGTCTTGGCAGCATTATAGGCAACATTACGATATTCCGCTTCAGTAGAAGACTTAGACATAGTAGGCTGCTTCTTTGAGTGTTAGGAGATCAAAATTCCCCAAGGAAAATAGTATAACCAGTAGTGGAAGGGCGATTGTTAGGACAACCAGCCCAAATTAGCATCAGAGCAGCAATAACCACGGTCGAGGAGCCAGTGTTGTGGAGAAATAGGCTATGATATGAAGTTCCCCGCAAATACCTGAAAATTCTTTTCACAGAATGAAGATGAGTAGTATGAGGGGCATGTTTAAATTGAGAAACCGAATAACAGCATAGACGACATCATAACGAGTCGTAGTCAAATATTGCAATGCACCAACCATACTACGAGCATTGGAATAATTGGCTAATCTGTTTAAGTATCTGACACTATTATATATAGAGAGAAAATAAAACATCTCTAACTAACACAGAAGTTCACCTTAATTTTACTGACTGAACTTATTTCTACTGAACTGAACTTATTTTTACTGATTCATATTATCTATTCTTCTTTGTACTACTGATTTTAACTGAACTGCACTTATTTTTATTGAACTGAACTTATTTTTACAAAACTAAATTTATTTTTGCTGAACTGAAACTATCTTTACTGAATTAAACTTGTTTCTACTGAATATTATTATTTTAAACTGAACTGAACAGGGCCTAAGATTTGATTAACTACATAAACAAAACCCTAACACATATTCCAATTTATTAACATTTTAGGAAATAACTAAATGTTAATTAACACCATGAGGCATTAGTTAGCAATATCCTTCTTTGAAACGTTGTTTGCAACATTTTGGAAAAAAATTTCTTAACATATAGGGAATATAATATTTGGGAAATTTGGCCGGTGCATATGGTTTTCGTAAATTTGGCGTGGGTAGAAATATTTCTTCTATATAGTAAAAGCTACCTACGTAACGAAGCTAGCTATGGTTTTATTTTTATATTGAATGACATTTGATTTCTTTCTTTGAACTATTGTTATCAGTGTGATAGTATCGTGCAAAAACTTTTAAAGTATAAGAATCAAGAAAAACGAGAAGTAAAGTTATTAAATTTACTTGGTCAATAAAAGAGAAAGTTATACATTTGCAACCAAAAAAATATTGTTACAGATGGCTTGAATTGATTACATAACCGCAATCAGCGAAATTCCCCCAAGACTCTATTTAAACACAAAACTCATATGGAGATACATACACCAAATAATAACACCCTTCTTCCTACTTCCAAAAAAAAAATAACACCCTTCTTCCCCACTCTCTTTGTCATATAATCTCTAGCAATGACCACCCTAGTTCCTCAAACTACTTCCCTTACTAACAACATTACAAATCATAAAAAGACACGATTAGGAGATAATGAAGGTTATACCCCCACGATCATCACCACGAAGCCAACTATGATAATTCCAAAAGATCCTGTGGCTACGCTAGCAAGCGCACGCCACGAATTTGGAGAGCATGGTGGGGTGAACGCACTACAACAATTTTTAATTCTAGTGGCATTTGTGTAGTGGCATTTCTAAAAAATGCCCGCTACATCATTCCTTCTAGTGACATTTCCAATAAACGATGCTAAAGGCCCAAATTTTTACTTTGGCGTCCATCAAACCATAAAGGCGCTTCTTTCAATTTTGGAAAACTTTGAAATCCCAATTCACTCTTTTAGTCTTTCCTTCTCCAGTGCCCAATATTAGGGTCTCAAAGAATCCAAAAGCCATCTACATCTTCTCCATTCGACCAAAAAAAATTATATCTTCTCAAATTTTCGCTCTATAACATCTAATCTCCATTCTAGAACTAGATTCTGATTAATTGGTGCAAGCTTCCACTAATTCTATATATTTATCCTTTTTCATTGTTTGCCTTCTTCGCATCAATAATTAGGGATTATTTTCAATGATTTCAACAATCCATACAAATTTCTTCTGCTGCGAATTTTTCTTCAGTTGCGATTTTGCGTAAGTTCATTCTATTAATGTCTTCATCAAATTTTCGATTCTCAAATTGAATCGTCTTGTGGATTTCTGGGTTGTTCAATGTTCTGGTTTGCTGCATTGATTGTTGCTCTGTTTGATTAATTCATTAGTTCTGTGAATTTCAATTGCTACTTTAGTGTTTGAGTTTGTGAATCATCATCAATTTTAGCGATGACTTTGTTCTAATTCTTTTGTTGGACTAATCTAATTGAGAAGTGTTGCAAATCTGGTTTCTCACAGTCAGGCCTTCTCATTATTTTCCCTTCAGATCTCTTTCAGATGGGAATTTCAATTGTGTATATGAGGCTTTAATTGGTCTTTATTTTCGACTTAGTATTTGTTTTACAATATTTGACTTTTATTTTTGGTTTTATTCTTGTTTGTGGCTATTTGTGTTTTGTAATTGGAATTTGTTCTTGTTTACACAACCTTTTTTGGTTTTTAATTTCTATTTTTATAAGTTGTGCTCTTTATTTTGATGTTCTGTTCTTTAATCAGTTAATTTTAAAAAAATTGATGTTTTTGTAGGATTTGGGAAGATACAAATTAAGTTGAGCGAGATGATCGAGTTGATTTCAATGCCGAATGTGACTTGAACTTGTGTTTTTGCAAGAATTGACTGGACTCTGCTGATGATAAATGTGGTAAAAGATGTCCAAAACATAGGCAGCTCATAAGGTAATACTAGTAAATAAATACTCTTACAAAGTGGTTAACTGGGTATTAGTTTTACTAATTGATGATTTTGGTTCATGCAGCAGATGATCCTCTACAATAAATACAGTCAAGGAGATTAGAAGAAGTTAGTTTGAGCAGTAGAAGAGGAGTGGCAGACCAAGATGAAGATGTTGCATTGGCATAATGATGAAGATCAAAGCTCAAGAAAGGCATTAGTTTATAGTTTGTAGTTGTTTGCTTCTTTTAGATTTTAAGTTGTAAATGATGTCTCTTGTACTTTAGGTCCTTAGAAATATAAGGCTCATTAAGCTTTTGAGGCCATCATATATATTGATGTAAGTTTCATTTATATAAGTATATAAAATATTCAATTCTCTTCCCATATCTATTTATTAATGCATACAATGTGAATTGAGGCTTTTATAAGAAATCACCATTGATTATAATGGCATTGGTAAATAAGCCGGAGCAATGAATTGAGGCTTTTATAAGAAATGATCTTTAGCGGCATTTAATCGGGGCTATAGCGGCACACCATACAAATCCTGCTAATACTTCTCCCGACATTGCTTCTAGCGGAATTTATATAAATGCTGCTACAGGTTCTAGTGGCATTTGTAAATGCCGCTAAAGCCCAAATTAAATGCCGCTAAAGGCTGATTTTGTTGTAGTGCGTACGTGTCCATAGAGGCATCCACTACCTCCACGGTAATGGATCCAGAGACATGAGACAAATCTTTACAGGGGAATTAGGCCCCGACAGGGACCTCTACATTTACAGTCGCCACTTTAACCCTACTGTTCTCAACCTCGGACGCCTCATGGCTGTCATGGAAGGGACGGAGGCAGCATATTGCACGGCTAGTGGTATGTCCGCTATCTCCTCCGTCCTCCTCCAACTTGTTGGCACTGGGGGGCATATCGTGGCGTCTCATACCCTTTACGGTGGAACTTATGCCCTCCTTACCCACTTCTTCCTTCGCGCTTGTGGGATCACTACGTCATTCGTGGATATATGTGATTACGATGCCATAAGGGCGGCAATTGTTCAAGGTAAGACAAAGGTGGTTTACTTTGAGTCGATGTCAAACCCTACGCTTACGGTGGCAGATATACCGAAAGTGTGTAAGATAGCGCATGATAAAGGAGTGGTTGTTGTGGTGGATAATACATTTGCGCCGATTGTTTTATCACCGTCTAGACTTGGTGCCGATGTGGTAGTGCATAGCATATCGAAGTATATAAGTGGTGGAGCCGATGTCATCGCAGGTAATTTTCCATAATATTTTACCTAGGGATGTCAATGGATCTTGGACGCAATGTAGTTCTGCTTTATAAGATCTAGATCTTTAAAACTTTGGATCTAGTTATAACGAGTTGAATCCAGATCCAGATTTCAAGATCCAGATCAGATCCAACCAGTAGATCTCTTCTAGATCCAACATGTTGTCATCCCTAGTTTTACCACTCTCCGTGTGTCTTGTTAGTTTTCGCTATAGTTTGAGTTCAAAACTGTCTTTTTACTAAGTGGTATGACGAATTAATCTTATACATTTCTCGTAGTTCGATGAGGCTAATTTGGAAGATGATCTTTAAATCTTTATCAGTTGTAGATACTAGGCCTAAGGCCGTACGTGCATAAAACTATAAAGTCATCATTTAAATTTGAAAAGTTATTTTTCCTTATAAGCTTAATTGTGAATCAAATTGAGTATTAAAGTCTAAGAGTAAATTAAGAATGTTAAGTTTTTTTATTGACTTTAGAGACGTATGTAGTTCTAGTATCTTAGTCTTTGGTTTTATTATACAAGTTGGATTTTAACGACTGCTCTCGAAAGGATTAAAGTCTAAGAGAAATCCCTCTCATTTAGTGAAAAAGGTCAAAGACCATAGTTGTGTCTACCAATAGAAGTTGGGACCAAGAGATTGTGAATCAAATTGCTAATCAAGGATGAGAATCGTGAAGAAGAAGATATCTCCATCTAATATCCATGTCACTAGATTATAGAGTATGAGTTCAAGTGTATTTGATAATTTGTTGTGGCATGCTAGGAGGAGCTCTTGTCCCAAACCTTCATTGATTTAGTGTTCAAATTGCCCTAGATTTGTTGTTACTTCCTCTCCTTTCCCCTAGAAAGTCATCACCGTTATGATTGGAATGATAACTAGCAATGGAACTCGTGATTCTTATAGACTCGAGCTCTACCTGTCTTAGAATTATAAGTGAGATTTATTTGCAAGTTAGAACTAATTATAAGTGGATGGTTTGATTCCTTGATACTTTTTTAACAATTTGAAATACGAGTCTTATCTATAATCGATCTATACTCTTTTAAAAAGCAGGAACTTTGCTACTGTACCTTATGAATAGTGTGCCGACAATTTCGCCCTTTTGCATCCACATATTTACTTTGTGTGTTGCTCTTCCACCTTTCCTTCTCATTTTCCGAGTTCAGATTGTGCGATTGTTAGGGATTCGAATTTACTTTTTCTCATTTTTGAATGAAAGAAGTGTTAAACCTTTTGTAGAATTCGATTCTGAGTTTGGATATGTGCGATAGTTAGGGTATTGATTTTACCGTTTTGCCTTTCAAATTAAGTGTTAATAACCTTTTGAGGATTTTAATTACAGCAAGGTTTGGCTAATCAGAACATCCGAGCAATGTAGGTATGGCTGGAAGATATCTACAATGTTTAGTTATTTTTTATCTTAACTTTTTTGCTTGATGATTTTGAATAGTTTTGCCATTTTGATCTTTATAGAGAATGACTTAACTGAATCTGTAGTATAAAGAATCGGACGATGATTCTGTGAGGAATGTAACTGAGAGGTATATTGGAATCTTTGTGGAGTTCACTGGTGAGCTTATACCGGAGTCCACTGAGTCGTTCCTTAATGATGATCATGATATTCTTATGACTCAGAGGTTTGAAGAAGGGACTAAGAACGTTGATGGATCGAAAAAATGGTGACAGTATTTAGGTATCAAGCTATTGATGGAAGAGTTGTTTCCGCTTCATTAACAATCGAGATGTTCCAAAAGAATTGGGTCTGCTCTGTATTCCCTTGCTTTTGTTTATTTTCTTTCATTATGTTTTTTTATTTGAATTTCACCTTATGCTATTTGATTTCGTTTTCTCCTGCTTTTGTTTAATATATATACTTTCCGTGCCTTTTGGAAGCTCCTCCTTTCTATCTTCAATTTTCTCCGGGGTTTCCCTCTCCTTTGATCTAAATCTCTTTCCCTTCCATTCCCTTCCCTTCAAATCTCCCCCGATTCAACTTCGTTCTAAAACCTAACCCTTGTTTGGAGCAAATTCACCCTTCAATGGTGTGTTTAAAATCCATAACAACAACGTCAATAATTCGGCATTGGCGGCGATGTCACCAGATTCACCCTTCTCTGCAGCAAGAACAATGGCGGGTGCTGTTGATCTATCATTTAGCACTTCCGGTGTACTCGAAATATATTGTTTGTGAGGAGTTTTCTATGGGGTTGATTGATGGTGGTCGTGTTGATGGTAGTGTTGGTGTTTGCAATCCTTTTCCTTTGATTTGTTATGTCAATGTTTTTTCTTTGATTGTTATTTTTATTGCTTTTGATTTCGAGTGATTTATGGTTTTTCACTAATATGTGTTGTGCTATCTCATTCTAATTGGAAATGATTATGCCTTAGGGTTTAATTGGGATGTGAACTTTGGAGAATTTGATATTTAGATTGAATTTTGGTGGGTTACGTTCGTAATGTGTGCTAAAAAAGAATGGAGTTTGATTTGGTATTGGTGTTTGGAGTCCTCTTCCTTTGATTCGATATTGGTGTGTGGAATCCTCTCTGCACCTCGTCTTCTTCTCTTAATTCTCCACTTTTTTTATAGAAAAACCCTAAATCCGTCTAAGTATTATTGGTATTCTACCCTCTAAATTTGTGTTTGTTGTAAACCAGTAGCAGGGTGAGGTGGGAAAAGCCTTGCAAAGAATCCTAGAAGATGACAACTAAACCCTCTTCTACTGATTTTTTAAGTATGCATAACCTTGTAAGTTCTCTTCTCCCCATCTCTTTCTTTTCAATGTTTTGTTCAAATTGGGGTTTTATTGTTGAATGCATGAAATTGGAATGGGGTGTTAAAATGGGAAGGTTTAAAAGCAGTTGGGAGTTCTCAAAAAAGGACATATTTCCTATACATGTAAATAGTATATATTATTGGGTTAGTTAAATATTATTTCCTTTTCCTTTGAATTCAACCCATATATTAATCCTGTTCTTTTTGATCGGTTGTTTCTTGTTCACCTTTTGGGGACATCAATTTTCCAGTTTCGTTCTGTTATTGAAGTCTCTCTTCTTCATTCTCCGGTAAGGCTGAATCACAGCATTTAATTTTTAGGTTAGCACCCATTAGATCTTTCTTCGAATTCATTATTTAGAGTTATTCATTCGTTGAGGTTGAGCAGCAACTAGGGGATTTGAATGTCAAGATTAGGGAATCGAAGGAGACAATTCGGCTGTTGGATGCTAAAGTTGTTGGATCCGCGATCCGCGAGGCAGATTCAGGAGTTTAGTTCAATGAGGAACAACTTCTTAGGGCTTTAACAGAAACTCAAGCTTATTATAAGTTAATCAAGCTTTGGTCGCTCTTACACTGATATTAAACTTGGATAATTGATAATTCCTACTGTCTAGCTATAGGTGTATGTATGAGTATACAACTTCTATTCCTGATTTGGTACTTTTGATGTGGTTAATTTAGAGTTGTTTCAGGTTAGCACCCATTAGATCTTTCTTCATCTTCGTTACTCCTGTTGCATTGATCTGCTTTTGATATTTCCTTTCTCCTTTTGATAGTGGGTTTCATCACAACATTCAATTTTCCATTTGCTTTGCTTGGTGAGCGTTTTTCTCTTTTTGGTGAATTCGAAGAAATCTATTTTCATGTCAATAGAGGCCAAAATTGTCGTGACAATATCAATCGTAAAGTTATGTATTCTTTTCATGCTAGATCCATAATTGGGTATATTTGTAAATATAAATTGACATTCTTGTCTTTTGTGGTTGTGTACGTTGGAATGTTTTGTGTTGTTACTCTCTCTATCATTCACATGGAAGTAACTAGCACCATATACTCGGGCACACTTGCTGTCGTTGGAGTTGTTTTACGAGTCTTCTATTGTGGAATTTGCTTTTTTCTAATCTCTTCTCTTTTTGCTCTTTGATAACAATGGTAATGCATACTTCCCTACAGATATGTCTTCTCCTTTTCGCTTGGTGCATGTCCTATGTCTGCTCTTCTTCTTCTTCTTCCTCCTGAGATCTTTTCATCCTGCAATAGAGCTAAAGTAGTCGCTTTATAACTGGGAATGCATTGGGTAAGTGGTCGAGTATGCTTTAGTGGTCGAGTATGCTTTATAATCAAATCTTCCGAGTTATGGATATGTTGTCAAGTATTGATTACTTTTTCTCTTTCAGGCGGCATACTTCATAATTAGGATTTACTTCTTGATTTGGTGAACAAGTTTGGAATCTGCACCGTTTATTTAGGCTTCCCGTCATTATGTTTGTTGGTCGTGTTTTACATAGCAGGTGACATCATCGAAGCAAAAGGCGGTCACTTGAGGAAATAGAACTCGCTTAGAACCCAGCCGATGTGAAATGAACAAATTTTGATAGAAAGAATGATATAAATAATTTCGAGATTTTGATATTAGAAAGAACAATGTCAATAATTACCGGATTTAGGTGTCTTCTAAGGACTCAAGACAAGTACTGGATGAATTCAAGAATGAGGTTATATTTATCACAAAGCTTCAGCATAGAAATCTCGCTAGACTAATAGGATGTTCCATTAAAGCGAAAGAGCGATTGCTCATCGCCAAGTACATGACCAGGAAACGAATGGATTGATGTTCTATTAATTGTATATGTCTTTGGATTTCATATACGTAACAGAAAGTTATAGTCATAATTTGTGGACAGATTCAACAGGTAGTGAATTGCTAGATTTGCCAAGGCGCTTCGAGATCATCAAGGGAATCGCAAGGGGACTTCTATAATCTTCATCAAGATTTTGACTGAGAATCGTTCATCAAGATCTCAGGCGATTAATATACTATCTTCACCAACACACTATTCAACTTTCACAATGCCTTACTATTTTCTACAACTTTTCTTTGAAGTCACAAAACTCACAGCACAACGTCATTTTCTTAACACGTAGTTAATTTACCTTTAATACTTAACCTAATACGTTGGGGGGCCGCGCGCGTAGCGCGAGGACCAACAACTAGTAGACTAAAAAGTGAGAATTTATCCACCAGTTGATTCACTATAATAAATTCCAAACTTCTTTCCAGGTAAAAAATAAAACTTGAGAAAGGTAGAAGCTCTTAGCACTTAATCTCCACATGATTCTTCCATAAGTCATCTAATAAATTCTGTTAATTCACTTAGCATAATATAACAAAATTTTAAATGTCATTTATGTCATATGGAAAGTTATGTACTTCCTCCATTTCTTTTTAATTGCAACAAAGGGGTACTATTTGTGAGACATAAAATATTCCTTTGTTGCTATTAAAAAGAAACGGAGGAAGTATTTTCTATTGTATTGAAAGTCATATCGAATTATGAGTATAACACACGGAAATGTTAAAAACTTTAATTTGCCAATAGTTAGCTTTGTCAAATATTTATTTTATTCAATATTTAGTACTGGAAGAAGACTAGACTAACATTTAGTTTGTTACCTCTTTCCAAATTTTGAATTAGAGTCTACTCCCTCCGTTTCTTTTTGTTTGTCCCATCTACGATACCTCCAAATGTTAAGAAAGATGATGTTATAGACATGTAGTTGGGGGCAACAATTAAGGAATTCACTTGTTTCATACTAAACTAGATTTCTATGCACGCGATGCGTGCGACAACAATTTTATTATGAAATTTTATAATCTACAGTAGATAATTTTATGGATAGTCGTATTTTACCATTTAAACTTTTCATGTTTTCGGAAACTCCCACCTTCAATGTTTTTTTTTAAATTCCACCTACCATTTATAATTTTATTAAAAACTCCCACCACTTTATGGTTTTTGCCAAATTTCATTAACAAAAAACCGTTAAGTGAGTCCCACATATAGATTTTGTTAACAAAATAGAACTTGAAATAGTTGCAATTCTTTCCAAATAGTTGTAATTCGTTCCAAATTTGCTCTAAATTTGTTGAGGATTTGCCCTTAAATTGATTAAATTGACTTCAATTTCAGCGTAAACTAATAATACAGTGCATATGTAGGGCCCACTTCACGGTTTTGTTAATGGAATTTAACAAAAATCATTAAGTGGTGAGAGTTTCTAATAGAATTGGGAATAATAGGTGGAAATTTAAAAGAAAAAATCATTAAGGTGGAAGTTTCTAAGAACGTGAAAAATTTAGGTGGTTTTGAACAAAAAAATCCTTATTTTATTTGCATACGATGTGTGTTTTGGCTACTGTAACATGATAAAATATGAAGGTACAAAACATATTTTTTTTTCAAGCAAAATTCATTTTGGCTCATTTTTCTGAGGAAACATGCCTTACTTCCCACTATCAGCTACAACTTTTGTTATATAGTACCCGGTAAGGTACTTTTTCCTCATTATCCAAATGAGAAAAAATTTAGAAGTACTTAAAAATACTTTATCATATTTCTCACTCATGCTAAAATACTTTATCAGGATCAATTTGATCAAACGTGCGTTTACTCGTGAACAATCAATTACTCATGTATTTCAAAAAAAAAAAATTTCAAAAGTATATAAAAGTATAGCAAAGTGGGTGTCTATCTATAGATCTCAAGAAAATATAATCGTTGATATTTTTTTAATTGTTTTTACTTTGTAGGTTTTTAGATATTTTAGTTAGAAGTTTTGAACATCTTTTATTATAAATCTGATGGCTAAATTTGGAAATAAAACTTAATTACTTAATAAACTCATTGTTTTATTTTATTAATTTTTCCTTTTTTTTTTGGTGTCCACCCCCACCTTTTCACTTATATAATAGAGATGAGATCCTTAAATTAAAGTAGGTGAGAGAAAACTATAAGGTACACGTGGGACCAAAAAGTGATAAAGTAGGGGTAGATGGGTAATAAAATTGTTCTGTATAAGAAATGATGAGAAAGTAAGGAACTTCAGTGATCAACTAGAAGATACCACCTTCCCCAATGAAACTTCTTACCCCGGAGCAGCAACTGAAAGAGAAAAGACCGGGTATGCCTGAAAACCCGAAACGGATTCATGAACAACAGAGACAGAAGCCATTTTTCATAAATAGATATCCAAGCGGATTGGCTGTTTCTTCAGTAGGACAAACAAAAAGAAATATATAAAAACTGAAAATAGGACAAATAAATAGAAACGGAGGGAATACTTTCCATATTATATATACACACAAAAACAAATATATTAATCCAAAGAAGTAATGGATCTTTGTCCAAGTGATATGAGGGGCCAACATAAGTGTACCAATTTTACTTACGAAGTAGTTTAAAAAACAAAAATCACAACTTTTTAAAAATATATTTTAAATTGTATATTTGTTAATAATTCATTAAAACATTTGAAGTCTAACTCGATGGAAGATCCTCCCTTGATTCAAAGAAATACTATTCCAAATTAATATTCGAGGATGGACTCGATGAAGATGGGAGATTATTCACTGTTGGATATTTAGAGTATTTGGTAGGTTATGATTTATGTAATGTGATTTTAGTGGTTTGGTTAAGGAGTCACTCCTTAAAGTAATATTGATTTTATGTTGTTATGATAAGACAAGTAGCAAAGAAGCTTGCGGATGCCATTGATCTCGGGTCGCGACCAGTGTGCTGTCGCGAGGTGCGACCCTCGTCGCGGGTCGTGACGGGGTTTCTGCTTCTCCAGTTTTTAGTTCGCGACTCGCGATCTGTATCACGCCTCGCAAAGCCGATAGTTTGCATACGTCCTAGTTGACGGTTTTGAGTCTTTGTGCGGTTATTGGATATCAACAATGAATAAGAGAGGTTCTCTTGATGAATGAAGGACATAAGTTCATTATTTCTTCTATTCTCTCAAAGCACTCAAGTATTTTTCTCTCGTTCTTCATCAAAGCATAATCACACTAAACTTTGTTCACATTTTGTGAATCTCGTACGAGCGTGATATTCATTGTTCTTTATTGTATATCGGAAGTGAATTTCGTGTAACCTGTGCTTCGTATAGGGTCGGAATATTGCTTTTGGGAAAGTGTTTCCCAATATACCTTGAAGATTGCTTTGTTGCTCTTGTTGTTCATCTTATTTCCGGTTTTAGCACCAACATTTACATTTAATATGATAAAATGATTGAATATTACCTTAAAACATATGGGATAACTACTTTTTTCAAATAAGTCCGCTGATTGGAATGGTCAGTAGACTATAATCTATATGCAATCCAAATAACTAATATAAAAGCACACTATAACAATAGAAAAAAACTGAAAAATTAGATAGCTACATTTAGGGGTGTGCCCTGGTCCGTCCAAAACCGGACCGGAACCGGAATCGCAACTATTTTGTGGACTGAAGACCGGACGGGTCCGGAAAATTCCGGTCCGTTCCGGTTTGTATGATTATTTTTTTATATGAAATATTTTTTCTACTTTTTAAACATATTCATCTACTTATAGTATATTTAAAACTCTATATTCAATTCTAAATATATATAAGTGACTAGTGAGACATAAAAATAATAGTTTTGGGTAATTTAACTATTGTTCATTAACACCAAACTAAATTTATGTGTAGTTTTATGGGTTTTCGGTCCGGACCGGACCGGACCGGCAAACCGGAATTGTAATTTTTAAGGACTGAAGACCGGATCGAAAAATTCCGGTCCGGTTCGGTCCGGTCCATTCCAATCCGGTTCCGGTCCAAATTCCGGTACGAACCGGTCCGGTGCACATCCCTAGCTACAATCTATGTTGCTCATGAATGAAAAACGGAACAGACATTTCTAATGATATTCTAGTTATGAAAAGATTTCTTGTAAGTTCTGAAATGCGAAAATATTTTGTTTTCGAAACAAACATGTAATAGTCATAAGTTAATGCATTATAGCCTACAATAGTTTTAAAAAAGGCAAAGTCTTATAAATGACGGTCTTACATTAAGCTTAGTGTAAGACCAGCCCAATAATGAGTGCCACAGCCGAGGAGCCCAGAAAAATTGATTTTTTTAACTTTTCAACCTAAAACATTAACTTTTGCATAAAAATCCATAACTAATAGGGCTAATGGCGTGAAGGGTATCGGTTCCACCTATGATATTAGTTATGGATTTTTATGCAAAAGTTTAGGTTTAGGGCGAAAAGTTAAAAAACGCGAAAAGTTAAGGTTTTGGGTCGAAAAGTTAAAAAAATCAACTTGGTTGGGCTGCTTAGCGTATGACGCGCGTCATGGGATTCTCTAAAACTTATTGGGCTGGTATGAGGTTAAGGCTTAACCTAATCATATAGTAAACCAACTCTTTAAAATAAGAATTTTGCAATGATATGCTGATGAGAAACGAAACAAACATGTATGGGGTCTGCCCAGCAGACCTCCAGCTGGCAGCAGACCACTGGTCCTGCCACTCCACGTCAGAGCACCAGGAGCAGAGCAGACCTCCTCAGGTAGACCGCTCCGGATATAACCTCTAGGCTAGAGTTTAATGAAGGCCTTGTTTCACCTTGGCCCAATTCCAAAGAGGCCCACTTACTTTGCTAGGTCAGTTACAAGTCCATGTCTCATATAAATACCCATGCCCATGCATGGGTAAGGTACCTTCAAGCAAACACTCACAAAATACTTGCACTTGATACTCGTTTTCTCTCTACTAGAGATCTTGTGCTCAACTTGGACTGACTTAGGCATCGGAGAGACGATCCTCGGAACCACCCCCGAGGTTTCTCCTTGTTTTGCAGGTAACCACCACCACGAAGGACGTTTGGGAGCCACGTTCCACCAAGTACCCACCACCACATAGACTGTAGCTGTCTTGGACAGAAACAATTTGGCGCTAGAAGGAGGGGGAGAGTAGAAAAGCCCAATCTACAACTTTGTAATGGTGGTTCCAACCTCAGAAACACTCGGTTCCGACAGTTCAGGAGGAGAGAGCAACTCTCCACTGAGAGAAACAACCACGAGATCAACTAGAAGGGGTAGTGCTGCTACCACCAGATCAGGAAGGAGGGATAGCACTGCTACGCCCCATCAAGAAACTAGGCAGACCCAGCAGCCAAGCAGCTTAGTGGTCATGCCCACGCCTGAGCAACTCCAAGCAGCCATCCACGTGCTGCAATCTGCCCAGCAGTTTATGCAAACTGTTGGAGGCCAACCTACTCGAAAGAGGAGGAGAATTAGAGCACATGGCTCAGTTCGAAGACACCTGCAGCTGTTATTTGAAGAGGAGGCAGCCATAGCGGAACCCCTATGCGGGTATGATAGGCCGTCGTCGAGCCTACCAAAAATAAAAACCTAACTCGGTCTCTCTAACTAGGTAGAAAGGGCAAGTAAGGGTCGATCCCACAAGGACTAAGGAGAGCACCGAAAAGTAATGACTTATGATAAGCTAGGTCGAGTCTCATTTTTTTGGAGTAAGATTTATGGATGAAAATAAGAAAAAGAAACGATATTAAAAGGATCTTGGGAAAGGGTATCCACCAAATGATTCATTCATAAATCGAGCAATCAAAATGAGGGATCAACAATGGGGATCAATTGAGGGGAATAGTTCATCCAACGGTATTCTAACCACTCTTTCGAGCTAGTTAGATTGGCTTAATCTCCTACCAAAGACCTATTTTCATGGCTAAGGCATTCAACCAAGCATATCCATAAACATGATGAACAAAAACAAGCAAACAAATCCCCTAGGCTAAGTAGTCCCTATTTTCATGGTCCTTCAAGCCTAAAAATTGATTTGAGGCAACCCCTTAATTTCATCTTTCGATCCTTCATTAAGGGTGCCCAAATTATGCTTTTATGATGGCCAATCATACAAACATACATAAAATTCCCAAATCAATCAACCAAAATTAACTCAAGTCAAAGCCCGATCTTCAATTTCAAGGTTTATGAACTCATCAATGGCTTCAACCTTTTCCCAAGAAAGAACTACTCACACATCATGAAAAACTATAAAATAAAAACACTAACAACTAAATATCATGAAAATAAACACTAATCTAAGGTAGACAAATAAATTAAAGAGAAAATAGATGTAAATAAGTAAACAAAGCAATAAAACATAAGAAAGAGTAAGAAATTCTCATTAATATTGCAAGGATGCTCAAAATCTTCAAGTCTCCTTCTTAGAATCTTCAAATCCAAGCTCTATTTGAGTTTTTCTCACTTTCTCTCTAAACTAATCTATGGAGGTTAATCCTCTTTTTGAAACCCTAACTAAGTTACCCCCAAAAAATGGAGGCTAATTCTCTAAAAAGCCCCCTCTTCAAAGTTTGGGGTTTGTCCCTTTGAAGGGGCTACAAAAATCATTCATTAAACGGGCCTAAAAATCGCAAAACAGGAACTCCCAGCGGACTCGGAGCGCCCGCTCCAACCAAAAGCGGAGCGCCTGCTCCCACTGGCCAGACAGCCCAACTTCGAACGATCATATCTCTCTCGTCTTTTATCGGAATTAGGCTTATGACCAGTCGTTGGAAAGTTCTCGAGACAAGATTTCATCTCCAATTGGAATCACCTTAAAATGTCGAGTGAGTTGGGAGATATGTCCATTTGAAGTTGACTCTTGTGCACAAACACCTCCAAATGTGTTATTTTGCTTTGATTAAGTCTTTTATACTCGGTGTGTGGGATGCCAACATTCAAGGTCGATCCTAAAACATCAAGTACACAAGAATCAATATAGACCATGTAAAGATAATCAAAATAGCTAATATATACAAATGAGTTATAATTTACTCAATTATTCTAAAATAACCAAAATAAGCTAGAAAATACAAAATGTGGAGGATAAAAGACTCTAAACAAGGGGGAAAATAGGGGGTTTAGATTGGTATAATATCACTCATCAGGGTACAACATGACAAACATCACCCCCGCCCCAACGTCAGAGTATGGCCTGTCTAGCCGCTCTGGACCTGGGTACATCAAGAGGGGTTGGCAGGAAGCAGAATGGGATACTAAGATGATGCAGGAGGGAACTCCCAGCATGTTCGAGGAACTGACACCCACAGGGTATACATCAGGCTCAAGCAGGAGGTCTGTCCACAGAGGAAACCCAGTAGGCGTAGCCCAGAATGTCCAGCCCCGGCACAAGATCAGGCGTAACTTAGGAACTGAAGAGGCCCTGTTTACGCCT
The DNA here is from genome assembly GCA_947645195.1 of Patellifolia procumbens. Classification (NCBI taxonomy): domain Eukaryota; kingdom Viridiplantae; phylum Streptophyta; class Magnoliopsida; order Caryophyllales; family Amaranthaceae; genus Patellifolia; species Patellifolia procumbens. The sequence continues at coordinate 4,804,867 of CANSGD010000972.1, forward strand.
GGTGGCGGAACGGTCAGAAGGCATGTCAGCCAGAGATTGGGAACAATACCAGAAGAGGGCTCTGGCGATAATGGAGCCCCCACAGATCTCAGAGGACTCATAACCCACAGAGTCAACTCCAGACCCATTGTGGTATCACCAGCAGAGGAGATTAGGTCTCCTTCCAAATCTCCCTTCACACCTGAAATCATTGCGGCCAGAGTGTCGAAGGCGAAGCTCCCACCAAATCTCAAGTTTGAAGGGGAGGGAGACCCAAAGGAGCATGTGGCAGCCTTTGAGACCCACATGGAGCTAGGAAACTACAATGAGGCCACCTGGTTCAGAACTATCCCCCAGGGGACGATTGCTAACTTTGATGAACTGAAGAAGAGATTCAAAGAGCATTTCGTCAGTGGAAGCAGGAGAAACAAGTCCACACATGAGCTGCTGTTGCTGAAGCAGACTCAGAATGAGAGCTTACGGGATTTTGTAGGGAGGTTCAATAAAGAGCTAGTGCACATCCCAGAGCTGGAGCAGAAGCTCGCTCTGCACGCTCTGAGGAACGCCCTACCCCACACCAGTAAGTTCAGAGATGACCTTAAATGGGTCACCATGACGGAGCTCAGCGAGGCCCTGACCCTGACATAAAAATACATAGCTGTCGAGGACTTCAACAAAGCCTCGACACCCGGAGCAGGAGCAGCCAGACCTGCCAGGCAAGATACCAGGCAGAATGAGCACCAGTTCATGGGAGGCAGACTGAACTTTGGAGGCCCCATGCCCCATCAGAACAGAGGAAGAAAAAGGCAAAAGAAGTAGAGAGGGAGGTGGACCGGCTAAGGGCCCAGGATAAGTATAACACCTACAGCAACCTCAGCATGCCAAGGGCTGAGATCTTTCTGACCAACAGAGATGACAGCAAGTGGCACAGACTGCCTCCCATCAAGAAGAGAAGCCTAGGCCCCAACATGGCAGAGTTCTGCGCTTTCCATGAGGCGCCAGGCCACAGTACAGAAGACTGCATAAGTCTGAAAAATGATCTGGAAAGCCTGATCAGAAGAGGCTACTTTAAAGAGTAGCTGGCCTGGAATCAGGGGATCAAGGAGAAGGAGCAACAGAGCTAAGGGCAGAAACTGCAGGTAAAGCGGGCGGAGATCATGGAAGGAAAAAAGAAGACGATATACGTCATATTTGGCAGTTCTAGTTCGATGGGGGGAGAGAGGGATCATCTGAGGCAGCTCACCCACCCCAACCTCTACTCCAACGACCAAGCAGAGCTGAGCCCAGATCTGCCAAACATGACTTTTACAGCAGAGGACTTCAAAGGCATCAGTTTTCCACACTATGACCCTCTATTGGTCACTCTGGAGATTAGCAGCACAGATGTACGAAGAATAATGTTAGATGGAGGGAGCGCCGTGAATATCCTCTATAAGGATACCTTCGATAAAATGGAGTTGGACCCTTCAATGCTGAAACGATGAGGAACTCCAATCGTCGGATTCACAGGGAACTCCATCATCCCAGAGGGGAAAATACATCTGACTGTAACCACAGAGGGGCAGAATGGGGTGAAAAGAAATGTAGTGCAAGGGTTCCTGGTAGTAGACCTCCCATCACCGTACAACGCTCTGATGGGAAGGAAGTTTATTGAGGCAGTACAGGGAATCCCGTCAACCCATCACCAAACCATGCTTTTCCTGAGCAACACTGGTGAGGTGGGCAGATTGAGGGGAGACCAGAGAGCAGCTAGGTCATGCAATCTGACCGCTCTGAAGAAGGATAAAAGACCTCCTCCTCCTGACCACTCTGGGTCCAGGAGAAAGAGGAGAAAGGAAAAGAAAGAAGGAAAGAAGAAAGAGGATGAAGAAGCCAACAAGGACCAGGCTGAAGAAGCCAGGAAGGAAAGAAAGGAAGGAAAGGGCGAGGAAAGAAAGGAATAATGTGCCGCTATCAGTGAGGCCGATGCTCGGCCGGAAGCAGAACAAGAAGCAAATAAGCCTGAACCGGGGGAAGAGACCGAAGAGGTACTCTTGGGACCGGAATAAGGCAGGACAGTCAGAATAGGTAAAGACCTGGATCCTGAAACCAGATTCAACCTAATCATTCTGCTGAAGGAGAATGCAGATGTGTTCGCCTTCTCAACAGCTGAGATGCCTGGGGTAGACCCCGCCACCATCAACCATAAGTTGAACACTGCTGCAGGGTACAGACCTGTAAAGCAGAAGAGGAGGAACTACTCTGCGGAGAAAAATAAAGCCATCGAGGAAGAAGTTCAGAAGCTGCTCGAGGCAGGGTTCATAGGGCCCTGCAAGTATCCAGAATGGATGGCCGATGTGGTGATGGTAAAAAAGGCGAACGGGAGCTGGAGGATGTGTGTCGACTTCACAGACCTCAATAAGGCGTGCCCCAAAGACTGCTACCCCTTGCCAAGAATCGACCAACTGGTAGACTCCACCAGTGGTCATGCTCTGCTCAGCTTCATGGACGCATTCAGCGGATACCATCAGATCTTCATGGATCCTGCAGATAAAGAGAACACGACATTTATCACCCCTATTGGGGTATTTTGCTATGTCATGATGCCCTTCGGGGTGAAGAATGCAGGTGCCACCTATCAAAGGCTGATGGATCAGGTCTTTGCAGGTCAGAGGGGATGGAATCTGGAGGTGTACGTAGATGACGTCATCATCAAGAGCAAAACTGAGACTGACCATATAGCAGACCTAAAGGAGACCTTCACCAACCTCCGCAAACACAGCATGAAACTGAATCCTAAAAAGTGCGTGTTCGGAGTACGGTCAGGGAAATTTCTGGGCTATCTGGTCAGTGAAAGGGGGATCGACGCGAATCCCGACAAAGTGAAAGCTGCTATGGATCTGTCAGAGCCTAAGAGTATCAAAGACATCCAGAGGCTGACAGGCAGAATGAAGATATTGAAGAGAAAGCTCAGTCTGCAAAGAAAGCTCTCCCGTTCTTCAAGATATTGAAGGGGAACAAAGAGTTCAAGTGGGAAGCAGAACAGAGGGAGGCATTCCAGAAGCTGAAGTCACACCTCTCTGGTCTGCCAACACTGGCCAGACCCAGGACAGGGGAAGCTCTCTTCCTGTACATTGTTGTTACTGCTGCAACTGTGAGTGCAGTCGTGTTGAAGAAACACGGGGTGCAACTGCAGCAGCCAGTGTACTTTGTGACCCACACCCTCACGGGTGCAGAAACACGCTACCCATTGATAGAAAAGGCAGCCTACGCAGTAGTGCTGGCCACCAGAAAGCTGAGGCCATATTTCGACGCACATCCCGTCACCGTGCTGACAAATATGCCTCTGGAAAAGGCAATGGAGAAGGTAGACAAATCGGGGAGAATCATGAACTGGGCCCTGGAGCTGACCGGGTTCGGCATCAAATTCGCCCCACGAACCGCCATAAAAGCACAAGCTCTGGCAGATTTCCTAGCAGAGTGTGCCTATCAGGAAGCAGTTGGAGAGCCCAGAGCCTGGGAAGTCTTTACAGATGGGTCTGTAACCATCAATGGCTCTGGGGCAGGCGTGGTCATCAGAACCCTGGAAGGGAAAATCATTGAATACGCCTTGAAATTCATGTTTTCAGCAACCAATGATGAATCAGAGTACGAAGCGGCCATCGCAGGACTGCATCTCTGTCAGACTCTGGAAGCCAAGCACGTCCACCTCAAAATACTCTCAGTTGGTAACCAACCAAGTCAAGGGGGAGTATGAGGCCAAAGAGCCGACAATGCAGAGATACTTGGCCAGGATGAGGTCTCTGATTTCAAATTTTGAAAGTTTTAGAATTGAACAAGTGCCTAGAGCACAGAACGCCCAAGAAGATGCTCTGTCCAAATTAGGAAGCAGCAGTTTGCAGGAGCTGAACAGGTCTGTTCTGGTGGAAGTCAGACCCACCAGTGCAATCTGCGAGGATGCAGAGCGAGTTTTAGAGTTGGAGGATATGCCAGAGTGGATCAGGGAGATCGCTGAATATAAACAGACTGGTAAACTACCAGAGGGAAAGATGAAAGCAAGAAAGCTCAAGCTGACAGCATGCAGATACTGCCTGATCTGGGACGAGCTATATAGGAAGTCATTCTCTCTGCCCGTACTCAAATGCGTAGGGCAGAGAGACGCAGACTACATACTGAGAGAGATCCATGAAGGTCTCTGCGGGCACCACATCGAGCCAAGAGCTCTGGCCCATAAAGCTCTCAGAGCTGGTTATTATTGGCCTACAATGAAAGCTGACTCTGAGACTCTGGTGAAAAATGTGACAGCTGCCAGAAGTTTGCGCCAAACATCAAGATGCTAGCAAACGACCTCATGCCGATCTAGAACCCTATTCCATTCGCCCAATGGGGGCTGGACATTCTGGGACCCTTTACAACGGCCCAATATCAGAAGAGATGGTTAATTGTGGGGGGTAGACTACTTCACTAAGTGGATAGAGGCAGAAGCCCTATCCACCATCACAGAAGCAGCCGTCAGAAAGTTCCTATGGCAGAGCATCATCACCATATACGGGATTTCGAAGGCTTTCGTCTTCGATCACGGGAGACAGTTTGACAATATGCCCCTGTCAGGGTGGCTGGAGCAGTTTGGGATCAAATATGCTCTATCTTCAGTCTGCAACCCTCAGTGCAACGGTCAAGCCGAAGCCGCTAACAAGCAAATCCTGATAGGTCTGCAAAAGAAGCTGAAAGAGCATAAAAGCAAGTGGTTAGAGGAGCTGCCTAACACTATGTGGTCAATCAGAACCACAGTCAAAGAGTCAACTGGGCAGACCCCCTTCCACCTGGTGTATGGCTCTGAGGCCGTCATGCCTGTCGAGATCGGATCTGAAAGTCTGAGGATCAGCCTATTTGAGCCAGGTCTGAACGATGAAGCTCTGAGAACAAATCTAGATCTGCTGGATGAATACAGAAATGAAGCTAGGCTCAAAATGGAAGCCTACAAAGCCAGAATCAACATATATTATAACCAGAAAGTGAGGGCTAGGCCTCTTGAGGTAGGGGATCTGGTGCTCACAAATGCAGCAGCTGTGCAGAAAGACAAAATACATGGAAAGCTTTCGGCTAAGTGGGAAGGACCCTACCAGGTTAGTGAAGAGCTACACCCTGGAACCTACATATTGAAAAGAATGAATGGGAGCGAACTGAAAAGCAACTGGAACGCCCGAATACTGAAAAAATAGTTCGTGTAACCCAGATTGTATAAAAAAACTCCTATGAATGAAAGGCCTTTGAGCCACCCTTTGCAAACTATACACTCTCCATTTCGCATTAAACCCCCATCCCCTTATCTATTCTCTATGAAAAACAAAATGCCAAAATCAGACAGACCATTAGCAGAATGAGAAAAAATACTACAGTCTGGCAAAAGAAAACAGGGTCTGAGTCAGACTGAAGGCTGAAGAGGCCCATCAGACACAAAAGAAAACTGTATAATGAAGAAAGGGAGCCAACCGAAAGGTCAACTCTGTCCAGAGCCTATGAGGACCGCAGAGTGATCGGATGCCGGCTCGACTTAGCGATGTCATAGATCTCTGCCTCTAAACCTGCAGGGCCAAAGGCCCGAAAAGCAGCAAGGATAAGTCATAGACACCTAAGGTTAATGGGGACGCCAGAGTTCTGAAGAACCAAACGTACCCCGACTCGAGAAGGATGGCAGAAGGAGTTAAAGGGCGAACCCTAAAACTCCCAGAACCATTATGACTTAGGGCGTCAAAATACTTCCTTTGCTTTGCTTATTGTTGGATTTTTGTCATAAGGCAGAGCAGAAGAGTAAAGAGCCCCTAAAGTCGCAGCTCTGAGCAAATTTCACCCGCCACCGAGCCGAGTAAACGAAAACGCTCAGATATGCTATGTGGTTGCACAGCAAACTCAGCATCAGAGCAGAATGCCCTTGGATCTGCAAGACATGCCGGGCAAAAAAGCAGCAGAGCACAAGCACTTAGCAAAAATAACAAGACTTAGCATGCACAAGATAGAAGAGACAAAAGTCAACATAAGAATACAACTTGCATTTCTGAAAAATAATTGTATCTTACATAAAGGGTCTGGCTATGAACCAGATCAGAATGCTACAACGCTACTACAACAATGGCGGCTACCTAACCAAAAGAAGGGAGCAAATACAGATGAAAAGGAAATGTTTGACTATTTGATTACAAATATTACAAGACAAGTCAATTAGGATATCAACGGAGGGCAAAAACGGAGGACTGCAGTCAGTTCAGCACAGGCTCCCAGCTCATCCACCTCAGTAGCTCAGACAGGAGTCACAAGAAGACTGAGGCGAAGCGCGAGATAGCCGCCCGAGTTCCTATTGCTTAGGAACAGAGTTGCCATCTCTCGCAGAGCTCCCATCAGCTTGTTGTTCTGAGGACTCTCCCTCTGTAGGCAGAGAGTAGAGCAGCTCCAGGTCTCTGAGCTCCTGGGTAGCATGAGGTCGCATGTGCACCTCACAGGCGTAGGCCTCCTCAAAAGCATCCCAGTTGAAAGAGGGCTGCAGATGCCAGAGGACTCTGCGGACCGCAACTTTGCAATCCTCCCAGTACTTGTCCCCGAACGCCTCCTCCATCTGCGCAGCCCGGGCCGTCTCTTCAGCAAGCAGCTGGGCCTCTTTCTGCTTCAGAGCTTCCTCAGCCTCCTTAGCCTGCTGAGCCTCCCTCTCAGAAATATACTTGGAGAACTCTGCCCCAAGCTCCACCTCCCTCAGTCTCAGAGCCTCCTCAGCCTCCTTGGCCTGCTGGGCCAACTTAGTAGAGCAGCCTTCATGGTCAGTCTGCACAGCAGAGAGATGACCCTTGAGCTGCTCTTGCTCCTTCAACACTGCCTGCGGCCTGGCCTCGGAGGTCTTCAGCTTGGTCTCCGCCAACGAAGCGCGAGACAACGCCTCACTCAGGTGGGAAGAGAGTTTAGAGTGTTCGGCCGCGATAGCCTCTGCTTGTATCGCCATACCCTCCATGCATTGGTTGGCAGTTCGCAGGGTGTCGCGCTCCACAATCAGAGCATCCCTCTCCTCCTCAGTTTTACGGCAGGTAGACACAATCAGAGAATTCTGAGCCTTTAGCTTGGCGTACTCTTGACTTTGCTATGCTACCTGAGCCTTAAGCTGATGCAGTTCAGGGAGATCTGCCACGTGCCTGCCCATCCCTAAAGCATGGCAGAACTCCCCAATGAAGGCGCCAGCCCGCGCAACCTATATTCAAAGAAAGATAGATCAGATTAACCACAAAAATACCACAATCTGCCAAGGCAGAAAAGTTGAAGAACTTACCAACGGAACGTCCTGGACAACGTAATCCCCAGAGAAGCGACTGGCCAGAAGCTTCACCACTCACTAGGGTCAGGGAAGGCCACGGACGTCTGCTCCTGCCCCTGAGCCTCTTGCTGGTCGTCCGCCGATCCCCTCTGCAGAGAACCTGAGCCAAAGGAAAGACCAGTAAGTTCCACAGAAGGGAAAAGGCCGAAACTGAGGCCGGGTAAGGGGTACGCACCTTTGGTGACCTGCTCCTCCTCAACATCAATGATCTGAAGAGGTCAGCAGGGAGTCGAACCTTTTTCTGAGGGGGAGCTCCTTCCTCACTCTGCCTCTCAAATGGTCTCTTTTGGAAATGCATAGAGACCTCAGACTCAGCTACAGTCTTCTGAGCAACTTCTGCAGGAGACTTAAGCTGGCCCGCAGTTGGAGCAGAGGTCTGAAGAGCCCCAGCAGACTGCGCTTTCTTAGACCGCAACTGCTGCTGAAGAAGACAAAAGGTAACAATGTCATCAGCAAAATAGGGCACAGATCGAATTGAAAATTGTAAGACAGAAGAAAAGAAAAGAAAACACTAACCAGACGCGCCAACTGCTCAGGAGTAGGAGCAAGGACCTGCTTGAAACCTCTGGGAGGAAGAGGAGCAACCTTCCTTCCAGGAGGAGTAGGCTTCTGGGTAGGAGGAGTAGACTTCTGAACAGGGGGAGACACGACAGTCTCCACCACTGGGACAGAAGTGGAACTCTGCTGCTCCACCCTCTCATGTTGGAGAGGCTCCGACACCTCCCCCTGGCTGGTCTGAGCAGACGTAGGGATGGCCTGCCCAGTGGGACCTATCAAATCATCCACAAAGCAGAAAAATCAAGAAGTTTCAAATGAAGAGAAATCTATAAGGAAGAGTTGTCTGGGTCTGAAGAAGACACATACCTGATGCAGCCTGGCCCTCACTCTGGCCCCCGGCAATCTGAGTCGTAACAGTCTGAGCAGTCTCTGCCTCAGCCCTGTCAAACTCCGTCATCGCTTGGTGAGACTCCTGACCAGATTCATAAGACTGGGCAGAACCATCCATTGGAGTGGGTTCTTTCTCAGCCTTGTCCAACTCGGTCATCGCTTGGTCAGGCTCTCCCATGGGCACATCCTCCACCACAGGTGGATATGAAAATAAGCAGAACAGATGAGAAATCTACAACAGAATGCACACAAGCAGAAAGAACAGATTGATCATCGTAAATAGTACCTAGTTGCACAGGAGGAAGCTGTTGCAGGGGTTCAACAACCAGAACGGTCCCTTGCAGAGTGCTGGCTCCCCCTGCATCATCATCATCATCGTCGTCCTCCGGCAGATTCACAGCACGCCGAGGACGTCGAGTCTGCAGAGGAACAGCCGTCGCCTCCTCCTCATCACCAGAATCAATCTCGGTGACAGTGGCAGAAGGGCCAGTAGGCGGCCGAGACACCCTGAATACCTATCCACAAGCTCCGGACGCTTGGTCCGGAGGGAAGGATGGTCCAGGGGAGTAATGTTAATCTCCTTGATAAAATCAGGGACGGTGTAGGTCCTTGGATCTGGTATCAGACGATACCTCCGACACACCGAGGACTGACTCAGACCCAGCTCCCAGGGGATGGAAGACCCCAGAGTCTCTACAAAAATCAGAATATTCAACAGCAATTACTAATCAGAACACAGACAGAAAATAATGGAAAGGGGCAGAGCATGTTCATGAGCTCAAGACCCACCCTTAATCAGAGCACGAACTATCTTTCTGCACGGAGCTGCAGAACAACACAAACAATGAGTGCCATGGGGCACAGCAGAACGGAAAATGAAAATGTCAAAGATAAGGGCTGGCAGAGCACTTAACGGTAGTGTAGTCGGGTGACAGTTTGCCTATCCTAAGGAAGGCATTCTGACACATCACATAGTGATGCGGCAGCCAATACTTGGGAAGAAACTGCTTCCCATCAGCAGACTTGGATTTGGACTTGAAGTAGTAGTAGGCTACCCTCTCGTCCCAGTTCAGCACATGAGGGTCCTTCTGCTTCTGAAAGTCAGGCACCACAGGGCGCAGATGAGACCTAAATTGACAAGGGTGTCCCGCTTCTGTCGGTACCCTAACAAAGACAAAGCTATCCCGCCAATCCTTCAGAGTGAGATCAATAGGATAGACCGTCAAATGGTTGGCTCGTACCGAACCCGTGAAGTAGCCATACTCCCCCTGCCTCTTAAAGAGAAACAAACACTTGAAAAGGTCCATGGTCAGGGGGAAGCCCAGAGCTTCACAGACCCAAATGAACCCCAGAATCTTCTTCAAAGACTGGGGATTAACCTGGCAGAGCGCCATCCTGTACTCGTAGAGAACCCACTCCAGAAACCAATGGATTGGGAACCTAAGCCCAAACTCCAACTGCTTGAGATAAACGACAGTGTACCCCTCTGGTACATCTGCCAAGCTCTGACCTTCCTTGGGAACTACCACCCAAGACCCACGAAGCGGCTTGATCTCCGCAGTAATCTCACGGTAATAAGAAGCATGCGCCCGTTTGAACACATCTGCAGATTTCTTCGCCCAAGTAAGGCTTGCCCTTGCTGTCATAAAGGGCAGTGAGTCGCATCTCATAATCACTATAGGCCCACTTGATTCTAGGCAGAGTAGGCTTGAACTTATAGTTGGGAGGGAACCTGTTGGTCTCAGGACCCAACAACTCCCGGCGTAAGCCGTCCCAGGGGTCAAAGATCTCCCATTCCTCTAGAACTACCTCGTCCTTACACGAGGCAGATCCAATTTCAGAAACGGAAACTGAGTATCCATCGGGTAAGGCTCATCCGGCTCAGATGAAGAGGTAGACACCACGCCTTTTCCACGGGAGGCGGCAGACTGAGAAGTAGACATTCTGCACTACACAAGAAGCAGAAGACAACACATCAGACTTAAAGTCACAGCACAAAACAGTCTGGCACCTGAGACCTACAGACTGAGCTATCAGACTGGGGGGCAAGGATATGTATGGTATGTGAAGATCAGAGATAGCCAAGAAATAGGATATTTTCTTGCTTTTCTGGCAAAAAGATACATGCAAAGTAGTCTGGCACCTCAGACCTACAGACTGAGCTATCAGACTGGGGGGCAAGGATATGTATGGTAGGTGAAGACCAGAGATAGCCAAGAAATAGGATATTTTCTTGCAAATGACACAAACAAAACAATGAAGGCATATCACAGATCTACAGCCCAGCAAATAAAGAGGATAACAGGGTAAACAAAGCAAACCCTAAAAATCCCACAGACAACAGCTAAGCAGGTAGGCAGAGCAGAGCTCAGCTGAAGAAGCAGAGTAGAGCCTACCATCCAGAATAGCAGAGCGGAATTGAAACAACACCAAACAGATCTATGAAACAAGGAAATAAACAATCGCATATGAAGACCAAAGGAAAGAAAACCCTAACTTCCAAAACACAGGCAAATAAGTGCGAACAGATGGAAAAAGGGGAGAAACCCATAAACACAGAGAGGATCACATCCAAGCCATCCAAGAAGGAAAAATCAAGAGTAGATTGGGAAAAAGAGTTTACCTGAATGGAGAACGGAAGACGCTGAGAAAAGAGAAGACGAAAACCACAAACGCAAAAGTATCAACACTTCAAATTGAGTTCCAAACACAGCCAAATCCCAGGAAAATCAAGAACTTTCACTCAAAAACGGCTAGGGCAAGAGGAGATTTTTAGGAAGCAACAGGAAAAACTGTGAGCAAGAGGTTCGAAAGAGAAGGGAATGAAAAGTTTCACAAAAGGTCGATTCAACCTTTAAATAGGCAAAATTCATCCACTCAGCTTTAATTTGCCATCATTACATTCCTTGGGAACCCAAAGAGTCACATCAATTCAGTTCAATTCAAAATGAATTAATGACCCTTGCTCAACACCCCAACCAAATGGATGGGAAAGATGGAAGCATTCTGGAGTCTGTGAAGAGAAACTCCCAGAGAATCACGTATCAGTCTGCGAAGAGCAGAACACCAGACCAAAAACAAACGTACCCAGCATATTGCAATATTGCAAATACTGGGTCCGGGGGGCAAATTGTATGGGGTCTGCCCAGCAGACCTCCAGCTGGCAGCAGACCACTGGTCCTGCCACTCCACGTCAGAGCACCAGGAGTAGAGCAGACCTCCTCAGGCAGACCGCTCCGGATATAATCTCTAGGCTGGAGTTTAATGAAGGCCTTGTTTCACCTTGGCCCACTTCCAAAGAGGCCCACTTACTTTGCTAGGTCAGTTACAAGTCCATGTCTCATATAAATACCTATGCCCATGCATGGGTAAGGTACGTTCAATCAAACACTCACAAAATACTTGCACTTGATACTCGTTTTCTCTCTACTAGAGATCTTGTGCTCAACTTGGACTGACTTAGGCATCGGAGAGGCGATCCTCGGAACCACCCCCGAGGTTTCTCCTTGTTTTGCAGGTAACCACCACCACGAAGGACGTTTGGGAGCCACGTTCCACCAAGTACCCACCACTACATACACTGTAGCTGTCTTGGACATAAACAAAACATATCTAGTCATGTGAGTCCGTGTATTATAGATTGCAATCAGTATAAAACTGGCCATATATCTCACTATTAATATTCCATACATATGCAAATGATGATCATTTTCTTTTTTTCCTTCTATAGCTTATTCTTAAATGACTAATAAAATGCATGACATTACATCAGAATACTAATTACTTTTGAGAATCTTATCAATACTAATCAGCCCATATAAGTTTATCGTGTGTCTCAAGTTCCGATAAGATGCTCAGTAGTTCATAATTTCTTATTAACGACTAGTGAATACTGTATGTATTTTCTTAGATCAGTCGTGGATCAAGATCTTGAAACCGGGCGCGGTAAATCTCTATACCGTATTAAAATTGGCCAACCTACTAGCCAACAAAGTGAATAATGAATACCTCTTAATATTGTTAATTTTGATAATCCCTGGACGGCTGGACCCTGCTAAGTGCTATCTAGCCTTGATGTTTCAGTTTTTGCTTAGATTAGTAGTATGGTTATGATGCACAAATATATTTAGGTATTATTCAACTATATGCAGTTATCATGCTCTTGACATACAACAAGTTTAGTATAAAGAGTGAATTATGACTATTAATTAGAAATCAAAAATAAACAATAAATAAATGTTGATTTTTACTGTTTTTTTTCCTCTTCTTTATAAAATAGAGATTAAAATAGTTATATATCATTTTCATTAGAAAGTCATACTCCCTTAATTTTTTATTACATGCCTTTTGTAACTATTAGAGTTAATGATATGATGGGGGACCATTCACACAATGAAACTTGATTATAAAAACTTGTAGAATATTCTCCAAGCCAAACCCAATTGTTTTATCTAGGCTTTGTAAGCATGATTAAACATACACAAAATAAATAGAATATATAAACATGCGTAATTGCATAAAGATATTCAGTTTTTTTTTTTTGGAAAAATTACTTATTTTTTTTGGAAAGATACAAGAAAAGTTTAGAGGACCCTTATCTCAAGAGTGAACTCTTAACTATGCATAAACATATTCATTGGTAGTACTGCTAGTACTAAAACTTTACAAACGAAACAGAAGGAAAGAATTAAATTAAAATTAAAGCCCAACACACAAATCAACCAATAAAAGAAAGAATGAACGCAATACTTCCATAATCATCACTTATCTGGCAATAAATAATAAATATTGTACTTTTTTGTGGAAAAATGAGCACAAACAACACAAACTATGTGTTTGGAGCACAAAACGACACAAACTTTTGTAATCAGTGCGAAAAACAACATAATAATTGTAGTTTTGACCTAAATTCTCATTTTCCGGTGAATCTTTAATATTTTATTTCATTTTTACACTTTGGAATCTCTTTCCCCCCCTTTTAAGATATCGTATACATCGTGGCTTTGGGCATGAGGACCACAAACCTGGTTGATCCTTTCCAAATGAGATGGCATACTAATCTAGGTGGTTGCCTGGCCCAATCTCTTTCAAGGGAAGAGAATTTGTTAGGCTCACACACAAGGGGGAGATTGTTGTACATGTGTCGTGTGAGTTAAGTCTCACATCGAAAAATCTAGTAGGATACACCTAACATATAAGTCGGGTGGACCGGTGGAGTACTCCTACTATTCCAATGTGATTTTAGGATAGAACGTCACTCGGGCCTATGTGATAGGGTCTGACTCCCTCATCCATCTCCCTTCGGTCCCAACATATTTTCTATTTTGTATTACTCCCTCCGTCTCCCAAAGGTTTTCCCATATGGGCACAAAGTTTAAGAAAAGAGATTGGTGTGAGACCTAAAGTTTTATTTTATAATTGAAAAGTAAGATAGTGGTATCTTTTAGAATTGTTTATTAAGAGATAGTGTGTGGTGTAAATTGTTTTTTGTAAGGAAAATGATATTATATTAGGTGGACCATATCCAAATAAGGAAATGAGAAATGTAATTGGGATAAACAAAACTGGAAAAAAGGAAAATCCTTTGGGAGACGGAAAAAGTAATAAGTATTCAAAAAACATTAAAACAAATCTAAAACATCTTATACACTAATATTTATCTTTGCATATGAGAATAAAATTGTGATAAAAAAGATATACAAAAAGTCAAAAGTGAACAATTTGCTAGTATTGCGGGAAGAAAGAAGCTAAGTAATCTAATTAATAATAATAATGTTCACATTTATAGCTTTAAGGATTAAGAGTCAAGTTATTCTTTGTTTGCAACCTTTGGAAAAATGTTCTTAACATAATAGCATGGATTATAATACTTCCTCCGTAACGAAATAAACGCAACAATTTGTTCGGGCACACATGCTTAAACAAAATTTTAAATATTAATATCTCTATTTATGCATTTGTAAAAACTATAAACATTAGATCATAAAAAACTACAAGTTGAGACGAATCCAACAAGACCCCACATGTCTATATTTTTACTTATATATGTCACAAATTACGGTCAAAGTTAAAACTGTGAATAGTGTCAAAAGTACAATTGTTGCGTTTATTTCGTTACGGAGGAAATAGTTGGAAAATTTTGGCCAGCTCATATGGTATTTGTAAACGTGGCATGGATAGATAAAATTTCGCACATGGTAAAAGCTACCTACGTAACGAAGCTAGCTATGGTTTTATTTGTTTATTTTGAATGACACTTGGTTTCTTTCTTGAAACGGTTGTTACTTGTTATTAGTATCGTGCAAATACTTATTAAAAGAATCATGCAAAACGAGTAAGTTATTAAATTTACTAGTATGAATTGATTACATAACCTAACGGCAATTAGCCAAGTGCCTCTTGGCTCTATATAAACACTAAACTCCTGTGCATGTGAAGATGCACCAAATAATAACACCCTTCTTCCCTTCTCTCTTTCGCATATAATCTCTAGCAATGACAACCATAGTTCCTCAAACTACTTCCCTTATTAACAACATTACAAATCGCAAGAAGAAATGCCTAGGAGATAATGAAGATTATACACCTACAATCATCACCACGAAGCCAACAAATATGGTAGCTTCAAAAGATCCCGTGGCTGCGCTAGCAAACGCACGCCACGAATTCGGAGAACATGGTGGGGTGAATGCGTCCATAGAGGCATCCATCACCTTCACGGTGATGGAGCCGGAGACTATGCGACAAATGTTTAGGGGAGAATTAGGCCCCGATAGGGACTTCTATATTTATAGTCGTCACTTTAACCCTACTGTCCTTAACCTCGCACGCCTCATGGCTGTCATGGAAGGCACGGAGGCTGCATACTGCACGGCCAGTGGCATGTCCGCTATCTCCTCCGTGCTCCTCCAACTTGTTGGCGCTGGGGGGCATATCGTGGCGTCGCGTACCCTCTACGGTGGAAGTTATGCCCTCCTTGCCCACTTCTTCCCTCGCGCTTGTGGGATCACTACGTCATTTGTTGATATTTGTGATCATGGCGCCGTAAGGGATGCGATCGTTCAAGGTAAGACGAAGGTGGTTTACTTTGAGTCGATGTCAAACCCTACGCTCACGGTGGCGGACATACCAGAGGTGTGTAAGATAGCGCATGATAAAGGGGTGGTTGTTGTGGTGGATAATACATTTACTCCGGTTGTTTTATCTCCGTCACGACTTGGTGCCGGTGTGGTGGTGCATAGCGTATCGAAGTATATCAGTGGTGGAGCCGATATCATTGCAGGTAATTTTTCATAATATTTTACCTAGGGATGTCAATGGATCTTGGAAGCAATGTAGTTTTGTTTTATAAGATCTAGATCTTTAAAATTTTGGATCTAGTTATAACGAGTTGAATTCAGATCCAGATTTCAAGATCCATATCAGATCCAACCAGTAGATCTCTTCTAGATCCAACTCATTGTCATCCCTAGTTTTACCACTCTACTTGTGTCTTGTTAGTTTTCGCTATACTTTGAGTTCGAAACTGTCTTTTTACTAAGTGGTATGATGAACTGATCTTATACATTTCTCGTAGTCTGATAAGGCTAATTTGGAAGATGATCTTTAAGTCTTTATCCGTCGTACATACTAGGCCTAAGGCCGTACGTGCGTAAAGTTATAAAGTCATCGGTTAAATTTGAAAAGTTATATTTTCTTATAATCTGTAAAATTCACATGGTTGTCTAGGAGTAAATTGACTATAATAAGTTTTTTTTTATTGACTTCAAAGACGTATGTAGTTCTAGTATCTTAAGTCTTTGGTTTTATCATACAATTTAGATTTTAACGACTAATCTTGGAAGGATTAAAGTCAAAGAGAAATCCCTCTCATTTAGTGAAAAAGGTCAAAGCGCATAGTTGTGTCTACCAATAGAAGTTGGGACCAACAGATTGTGAATCAAATTGTTAATCAAGGATGAGAATCGTGTAGAAGACGATATCTCCATCTAATCGCCATGCCACTATATTATAGATTGTTACTTCCTCTCCTTTCCCCTAGAAAGTCATAACCGTTGTGATTGGAATGATAACTAGCAATGCAACTCGTTATTCTTAAAGACTCGAGCTCTACCTGTCTTAGAATTATAAGTGAGTTTTATTTGCAAGTTAGAATAATTTTGGTGAGTTAAAAGACACAATTTTTATGTCTACCTACGTAATGTACTTGGACACAATAGCAATCACTATTACAATCCTTTTCATGGACTATAATTTTAATTTGTTTGAATGACATATGACTTCTTTCTTTGTATACTACTATTGGTAGTATTCTAGAGAAACAAGGTATAGCCGTATAAGAATCATGCCAAACGAGAACGTGATTAAATTAATTAGTCAAACAAAAGAAAAAGAAGTTTAATACTTCCTTTGCTTTCTTTAAATTATTTAGTTTGACATTTGTGTCATTAATACTCTATTTTCACCTTGTTTATCAACCAATATATATAAATTCATCTTATAATATAAAATATTTTTAGATTTATCTCAATGTGTATTTTTTAAATAGTTATTATTTCTTGATAAATAAATAAAATATTAATGTCAGAGTTATGGTACGACAGATGTGTATTAAAACCAAAATAATAGTATACAAAGACATGTATTAGACGGTCTATCTATGACGTAGCATATGGATGGACCTTATGAAAATTTTAGCGGAAACTATAAGGTTTTAAAGTAAAAGCCTCATAATTTGAAATTAAGATGTTACGTGATTTTCACTTTATTACTCTCTCAGTCTCCTATTAGTTGCAACAGTTTGACTTTTGCACTATTTATATGCCTTGCTTTGACCATAATTTCTAAATAAAATACAATATCAAATGTTAGGAAATAAGATGGTCTTAGAGTTGTCTCAATATATAAATTTGACATATCAATTTTTCATAATTTCTACTAATTGATAGTTAGTCAAATTGTTGCAATTAATAGTATGATTTACACATAAATATATAAATAGATCGTTTACCCCAATATTCAGTCAATAACGCTTGCACGATATACAAAATTAAAACATAGATTCGTTATAGATAATTAGATATAGAGATATATATTCTTGATTACGTATAGTAATGAGTAACCAACTAAATCTTGGTTACTCAAATCCCCCTTTAATATTAGACTCTATTTAAACACTCAACTCCTAGTACACACATCAACACACACAAAACCAAAACATTCTTCTTCCTCTGTCTCTGTCTCTCATCTAAGCTTTAGCAATGGCTACCGGAGTTCCCCCAACCACTTCCCTCAACACCACCACTACCACCACAAACAACCACAAGAAACGCCCAGTAGACAACAACAACGACAACCACACCCCCAAAATCATCACCAAGAAGCCTACAACAACACTCTCCGAAGACCCCGTAGCGGCGCTAGCAAGCGCACGGCACGAATTCGGGGAGCACGGTGGAGTAAACATGTCCATAGAGGCATCCGCCACCTTCACAGTGATGGAGCCCGAGACGATGCGGCGGCTGTTCACCGGGGAACTAGGCCCCGACAGAGACTTCTACGTCTACAGCCGCCACTTCAACCCAACTGTCCTTAACCTCGGACGTCTCATGGCTGCCATGGAAGGCACGGAGGCTGCATACTGCACGGCCAGTGGTATGTCCGCCATCTCCTCCGTGCTCCTCCAGCTCGTTGGCGCTGGTGGTCATATTGTAGCGTCACAAACACTATATGGTGGGACCCACGCTCTTCTTACTCATTTTCTCCCCCGTGCGTGTGGGATCACTACTTCGTTTGTTGATATTTGTGATCACGCCGCCGTAAGGGCGGCGATTGATCATGGTAAGACGAAGGTGGTTTACTTCGAGTCGGTGTCGAACCCGACTCTTACGGTGGCGGATATACCGGAGGTGTGTAGGATAGCGCATGAGAAAGGGGTGGTTGTTGTGGTGGATAATACTTTTGCTCCGGTTGTTTTGTCACCGGCACGGCTTGGTGCTGATGTTGTGGTGCATAGTATATCTAAGTATATTAGTGGTGGGGCCGATGTCATTGCAGGTAAGTTTTTGTCTTAATGTTTTAACCACCCTACATTTGTCTTGTTAATTTGCTTCGTAGTATGATGAGTTGGTGGTATATTCATCTCATGTGTCTAATGTGGAAGATGATCATAAAAATCTCTATTCTTTTTTATTATATTAGTTGTCTATCGTGGCATAATCGTTATATAGAATTTTTTTTAAGATTTTTGTGGTTCAAGTTAAACGAGAATATAATTAAAGAGAAGTTTATAGCGGTGAAATATTTTTTTGGGTTAAAATAAGGATGTTCGTAGTTGAAAGCAATAAGTAATTCGTTCGTCTAAGACGCTTTACTGAAGGATAGAAGGCTGGTCAAAGATCTTTTTACATTCCTAAAGTGAAGGATTTGATCCTCCAACCAATTAATTAAGAGATAAAGTGAATGACCATATACCAAGATCACTTAATTAGGAGTGAAATATTGGTAATCATATGCACACTATGATACTAACTTGAAATTCATTTGTATACTTGGGTGTACTCATAAGAAATTTGGAGAACTTGCAATTTCTTTTGTACCCTCGGTGTACACAGAGGAAGCTATCCGAAGAAAATGAAAGAACAAAGTGGTAGAGGTTTAAATGAACAAAAGATGATGGTAATATGTATGATAGAGATTTGGCACCTAATTAGGTAATCACTTTTCCCTAAAAAATAATGAAAAACTAGGCATTGATCAAGGTTAAATAGCTGGAAAATGAATAGCACAATTTGGATAATAATCATGTATTGGTGATAATAGACATCAGCTGAGGATTTTACAGATGTGTAGATAATATTTTCCCTATATGGTATAGTAGAAGGAGGGATGAGAAGACTAATTTATAAGTCTAACGTTCTAGACTTTTTATTACCAATTTATTTTAGAATGTAACTTCATGGGCCTTGCTTCTATGTCTACTTTGGAGGATACTATTGAAATCATCCTAATTATGTTTTTTTATTATTATTTAAATGTTCATTCCTATTCCTGCTAATTCTACTACTTAGAACTTATGCATGCACATTAGTTCGATCATGAGAAGTGGGAATGTAAGTAGTATCTAGGATGTCAAATTTCTAAACATTATTTCAAAAGCTGTATTTTTTAAGGAAAAGTAATGAGCGTCTTCAAGGAGTTGGATAAAATAACAAATTTCAAAAAGTGAAAATGTTACACTAACATAAACAATAACTACATCAATCGATATGTGATTTTTGCATATATCTCAAATTAATATCATTTTGAAAACTATTTTATGTTTGTTGACACTCCGGCCCCAGCCCTAGGGTTGTTCACTAACAAGACTTTTTTTGTTACCCATAGTAGGTGATCTCAACAAATAGTTTTCTTCGCTTTGTGGGAATATTTTTTTTCAAAGTACAAGAAAGTTTAAGAATGATTTTAACCTACACTTTTTGATAAAACTAGATATAGACACATATAGTATAGCCAAATTTGGATAGATCTTAGTCGAGAATTAAAATTGGGTTAGATAACGATCCAGTTTGAAAAAATAATTAGCAAGTAGCTTAGCCAATTATAACTTCTAACATATGTTATATCTCTCTCCATCTCATAAAACAAATCTTTAGATACTAAAAAGCTCATAAACTTTCATATTTGTGTCAAAAATGTAAAGGACATCATAGTCGGAATCGAATCCATCTTATCCCTCTATCATTTTGGATAAGATCATGATCCTATCATTTTGGAATCGAAGTACTTTTTACCTATGTTTTTTTAATCATTTTGGAGACCAAACTTTGACCTGTGTTTCTTAATCAATTAGTTTAGGTGGTTATATTTTTATATAGGACTTTAAATTAAGCTGATTCTTTTCTTTTTAAACAAAAAAGACTAATTATTATCCTTTTTTGTATAAAGTTACAAGTTTTTATCATCAAGAATTAATCATTTATGTTTATCTTAAAGTACAAACTTTCAGAAAAAAACAGTGCAAACTTTTTTTACAAATCACCTCCAGCATCGAACAATGGGATATATGAATGCTTTTACAAAAAATGTTCTCAATATGATAACTCTGCCATGTGGCCCTTCCTCTACATAAAAAACGTGTAATATATAAGTGATCCCAATTTAAAAAAAATTGTTGAGTTTCTAACTCTGAAATCTCATAACATGAGGCAAAAAATAACCTTTTGGATAATGCATACCATCTCATAACTTCTTCAATCAAAAGAAAAATACTTATATATAGTGTTATATTCAATATGCCCATTTTCGTATTTTTAAAATATCAATAAAAATGCTAATTTACATGTTTAAGGCCCCAAAATGACCTTTTTTTCCCCTTAATCATGGGATGTCACAAACTCTCAAGTACCCTCTTTTGTGTGTCATATTATAAATTGCCATCTGGCGCACTTTCCTTTTACCTTACGGGCCACAAAATTCCCAACACTTTGGGCCTATTACAAAGCTTCACATTTTCCCCATTTCTTCATTGTTGATGTTATGGTGTAATCACTGATGAGTTACGACAAATACATCAACATTAGATTGTTACCATTACTAATCTACTTTCCTTCATGTTTTGCCCATCAATTGAAGTGTCTTTTTAAGGCCGTGGGGACTGGGGTAACCAAGTGGTACACATCCTCTTCTTCTAGAGTTTTGATTTGGATTAAGTCCTTATCCAAGCAAAGCTGACAGAGACTTGCCCCGTTGCCCGTCCGGATTCTGGTTAAAAATCGGCCACAAACATTTATTATTTAGAAAATTTGTCAAAACAACCTTTTAAAATTTTATTTTTAAAATTTCTTGATGATAAAAAACCACCAACTCAGTTTTTTTGCAAGAAGAAACGACCTTTATTTATCTTTTATTGTTGACTTTCATTTTTCTAGCGTTGACCTCTATTTTTTCTGGCTTTTTTGCGGGAACTAAATGAAACAGATGAGAAAAACCCTCAAAATAACTCAATTAAAAACCACAACTACTATTACCATATTATTGTATGGTTGTTACCATTTGATTTATGCAAAAACGCCAGAGAAAATAGGGGTCAACGTCTTGAAGAAAGGTTTGTTCTTCCAACAAAACTGTTCAGACAGATTTCTATTATCATAATCCAATACCAACATCAATAATCATCACAAATAGGGGGCTTGCTTGACGCCTTGATGACTTGACCTAAGTGTTTTATATATATATACTACCTCCATTTTTTATATTTGCATCATTGAGCTTGTGCACAAGAATTAAGGAGAGGAGAAATATATATAGAGGGAAAAAAAGGAGTTATGCTATTGAAGAGAGATAGAGATAAATTATTGCCCTAAAAGTAAATTATGCAAGTAATTTGCAACTTTCAAAAATAGTAAATGATACAAGTAATAAAAAACGGAGGAAGCATATAAATATTGTTTTTTGTATGTCATTATTATTTGATATCTTGCTCTTTGTAGGTGCTGTTTGTGGGCCTGCAAGCCTAGTGAACTCCATGATGGACTTACACCATGGATCCTTAATGCTGCTAGGCCCAACAATGAATGCCAAAGTAGCATTTGAGCTCTCTGAAAGACTTCCTCATTTAGGAATAAGAATGAAAGAGCATTGTGGACGGGCCTTAGAGTTCGCCAAGAGAATGAAGAAATTGGGCCTGAAAGTAATCTATCCTGGGCTAGAAGACCATCCACAACACGAGCTTCTAAAGTCCATTTGCAACCAACTGTATGGGTACGGTGGGATCCTTTGTGTTGACATGGAGACTGAAGAGCGAGCCAACAGGCTAATGTACCAACTTCAGAACTGCACCCAATTTGGATTCATGGCAGTTAGCTTGGGCTACTACGAGACCCTCATGTCGTGCTCCGGTAGTAGCACGAGCAGCGAGATGAACGAGGAGGAAAAGACCCGGGCAGGGATCTCACCGGGGCTCGTTAGGATGTCCATTGGGTACAGTGGTACGCTCGAGCAAAAGTGGGCCCAATTTGAGAAGGCATTGGCTAAATTGCAGGATATTAAGTTTAACGTTACCCACCTATGAACTATGGGAAAGGCCTTGCTTAAGTTAGCTCTGCCTTGTGAAAAACTTTCATCAATGTCATGTTGTAAATTTGCTTTTTATGTAGTACATGAACATATAATTAACCGTGGCAATCTCATAATTATATCTAGCTAAATTTAACATTTACATTCCACTTGTGTGTGAGTTTGTGGCCTCAAAAGGTTGTGCCAAAGAACATGAAGTCCTACTGGTAATGATGAACAATGGTGCAGTTTGGCAGCTACAATCTGTAGCCGAATTCAACAGGGTATCATAAGTCAAATACTAGGATAGTGGTTCCATGTAGGGGCTCTAGTGAGCAAAGCTGGCTCATCAACAATACGAGCTCGGATATATTAACATTGCACTTTGTGCATTGTTGTCCATTTTATATTGTGATGATGATAAACATCTTATGTTATAACATGTTATGTAACAATGATCTACAACATTTGTCGAGCTCGGATGATCATAGAAGCTCAAGGATTTGAAGAAATTGAATCTTAGATCTAGTTATATTTTTATACATGTTAATGAAATGCACAGACTAATGAGCATGGTATATCCAATACAAGTTTTAAAGGAGCAAAACTTAGACGTCTAAATGAGAGAAAAAAATAGTCTTGGGTGCACTATGCTCATCGTACACCTGAACGTAAAACTAGGATCGAAAGTCAATATAAGAAAGTACAATGAAAAGATCTCCTAATCTAAATTTAAAGTTGCTAATGAGTTCAACTTCGATTTAACTCAAATTGAAATCCAATAATGTCCAAGGTAATCCTTAAGTCATGTAACTCGATCCAATTATATTCCATATTATCAAGATCTTCTAATCATGTTCCAACTAAGTTTTTGATACATGAAATTCATCAAAAACACGAAAATATATAAACTAGGAGTAGAAATGATCAAACTCGAGTTTATTATGCAAGTTTGAACATAATAATCTACATAATTACATAATCTCTAAAATGCACCTAAAAACAATATGAAAACGTCCTACAACAATTAGCAACCTAAAACATTTTACTATCTCCATATTTTATTAGTTGTGACACATTCTATATAAGGAAGTTTCAATTCAGTTGTGACACTTTTCTAGTTGGGCATTTCTTTCTCTCTATCTCTTCTATCACATGGGCCTCCTCTTATTTCTCTCTATCTATCTCCTCTCAAAATATTATCTAGGATTTCGTGAAATAAAAAGTTTAACAACTAATAAAACACGGAGGAATTATTTTTTTTTGCAACTTGAGTAATATGGTGAAACTAAACAATAGAACTTTGTTTTGGATATCGACCAATTCAACATCATTGTTGATGTAGATATTCAACGTTCAAATTTAGTGCATTTGTCATTGTACATTGCTGGTACAATTATCTCCCACGAGTGTTATGTTTTATGCTCATTCAGAGTATTCCAAATCAATGAACGTCCTACCACCCATGTCCACATTTATACCTCTAGTATAATAATTCTAGGTCATCCTCATTGCTAGTCAAAGACTAATTAAAGGGGGAAAACAACCTCCCAAAATGGAAACTTTTGTTCTTTTCTAGCTTAGGTATAAGACCCTCTTTGCTAGGCAAACTAAAGACCCTCACTCATAGGCAATTGTCTACCAATTACTTTGTCATTTTTTTGTCTTCACCGTAAGTTTTGAAGATGACTAAATTAATAAAAGACATATTTGTATTATTTTATGTGTGAAGAACAAAGAGAATATTCAAGTCGAGATTAAAGAAAAGAGAATTAATCAAGATTGAAGTGAAGATGTTCCCACAACAAAGAATCAAGCATGGAATGAATATTAATATCCATTAGGGAATATAGTATATCTTCATGTAAGAGTCGAGTAAGGGTAAAAGACTAATCATATTGAAATCGCAAGGAAACCTGAGTTATGTTCCTATAATGGCAACAAACATTGGCCCAATCTTAGGATCACATTTTGGGAATTCACCTTGAAACAATTTTTAGGAATACAAAGTAAATCTATAATACTAAATGTGTAATCGGATGAATAAAAAGTCGGTCTATTGATTTCCGAGTTAGTTTAGACTTGAATCCTATCAATTAAGAAGTTAGTTTAGGAACATATATAATTTAAGCTTTTTTAAAAATTAAATATATTATTTCTGAGATTTTATCTTTATATTTTTCGGTCTACTTAGTTTAGACTTGATCCTATCAATTAAGAAGTTAGTTTAGGAACATATATAATTTAAGCTTTTTTAAAAATTAAATATATTATTTACGAGATTTTATCTTTATATTTTTCCGTCTACTAAAATAAAATGAATTGTTTTGTTAAAAATCTTTTAGTAAAAGAAAAGGTATTTTAATTAAAATAGCTTTCGGCTTTCTTACTAATAAGTACATGTTCAAGGAGTAAAGTCGGTTTACTCATTTTCCAAGCTCCTGACCCTATGTTTATAGTGCTTGTTCATTAGTATTAGTGGAGGTAGTGGTTTCTTTGTTCCTAATAAATTAAAATCATGGAGACAAGGAGTTAGTCATGGAGACAAGGAGTTAGTCTTTTACATAGTGGGTAGTTATTGAAGGAGTATTCAGAACTAATTCAATTATATATAGAAAGTCTAATTCAAGTTTCAAAGTGTGTATGACATAGCCAAAACATCTAAGTGTCTAAAGTGTCAATGTCTTGTTCTCAATAGAATTTACACTAATTGTCTAATTAGTTTTTACTCTTCCTAAGTTATAGAAATTGTATTTTCTTTGAGAATAGGGTTTGGATGTGCTCCTGTAATTGAGAGAAAGCTTTGAGTGAAGCAAGATGAGAAAGGAATTTCGAGTGAAGTTTGAGAGGAACAACAATTAGAGGAACAACAATTAGAGAAAATTGTTGTTAGGAGCTCAAATTGCAGCCCTAGAGAATTTAATAGGTTTATAATAGAGTTTTTTGGCCTAGTATAGTGGAAAAGTTTGAATCAAAATCCCTAGTTGTAGAGGTTGTTTCTTCCTATTGGGCCTAGAGAGTTTTCTCGTAAAAATCTCTTGTGCTTCCTTTGTGCGTTCCCTGGCTAGCTTTTGATTCCGCAAAAAGTTACGCTTATTCTATCACTATAATCCCCCCTCTTATATTGTTAGTAATCAAATAACACTTTGCTTTTCCTAGTTCAGGCTGACAAAGTATCTCCATATGGTATGATTTGGCAGCCTGAATAGGTATATAAAGTGGAAAATTACAATTAATTATTAATGTAGTTTAAAACAATTATCTTAATCCTAATTATGAGAGGTACCATTACAAATTAATTCGACAGCATGGAAATTTGATTTGAAAGGCCAATGGGTAATGTGTTAAGTTTTAGTTGGCTACGACAAGGGAAAGGATGAGAGAGAGGAAGGGAATCAAATGAAAATACAACATAAATCCAGTCAATTAAAATCCAATATACTCGAACTGTCGAATTCGTTATATTTGATACATATACCTATAAAAGTAATTTCCATTATTTCATTTATTGTCCACCTTTCTTCATCCATGTCCAAAACTTACATTACATTACTAACATGAATACATATGGATCGAGTCGATCATGCCATGCCATGATTATATTGCATAAACTCACAATAATTATTCTTCCATCTCTATGATTTAAAATTTTCGGGCTAAACATCTAATTATCGTTATAATTATTATATCCAGTTCTAGTAGATTATACTAACTCAAAAAAAAGGAGAATAAACGATAAACTAATTCAGCACGTATACATAATCACACTTTATTTATTGATCATGAAAGTTGCATGAGTTGAAACATATGACAAACTATTATCTCTCTTTGTTCCCTTGTGAAGCTAATAACTTCTCCTAGACGGCAAAGCTTGTTCCTAATTAATTTAGTACTATATCTACACAATTACACCCACAAACTAGTACTTTTGTTCCACTAACATTTGTACAAATATTACCCAAACTAATTAACCCTTAACTATAGTCTTATGCTTTACTCTCACCTTCGCTTAGAATAGACCATAGCTGTGAGAGGATTTGCCATTTCACAAGACAATTTCATGACTTCATTGAGAGTTACAGGATTGTGATCACATTGTGTCCAAACAAATTCATGTAGCAAAGTCCCCACCCAAAAACTGACCGTCGCCAACCCGAGCGCCTTTCCGGGGCATGACCGCCTACCCGATCCAAAAGGTGCCAACCTAAGATCCGAGCCGAGCACCGAAAATTTCACATTATCCACAAATCTTTCAGGGCAAAATCTGAGTGGGTCAGCCCATATTTTTGGGTCCCGGGCTATAGCCCACATGTTAACCATAGCAGTTGTTCCTGCTGGGATGTGATAGCCGTCAAGGTTTGTATCAGTTATTGCTAAACGGGCCCATGATAGAAGTGGGCCTGGTGGGTGTAATCTGAGAACTTCTTTGACCACTGCTTGCAAATAGCCCAATGAAGGGATATCAGATTCCATCAACGGTCTTGATTTGCCAACTACTTTGTCTAGCTCATTTTGGACCTTTGATTGAATATCAGGGTGAAGCACCATTCTTGCTAATATCCACTCTATCAACACTGCTACTGTATCAGTTCCTCTGAATATCATCTCCTGCCATTCATAATCTAAATCATAAATATGAACCAAAACTTTTTTTTTACAAACTCTGCTAATCAATTATAGGAAAAATTAACGTGAATAATCTCAACTATTCGCCATCTTCCAGAATTAATCTCACCGTTGATAATTACCAAAATAATCCCAACTTTCGTCCATTCTATCCAAAACAGTCCCAAAATAACATCAATAACTATCAAGTGGGACAGTTTGGAGAAGAGTGAACAATTGCTGAGATTATTTTGGGAATTATTAAATGTAGGATTTATGATCCTTTCACATTTACTAATGGACGTGCCATGTGGCAATGCAACCTCCTTAGAACCCAGGAAAACTAATAAGAGTCTTTGAAAATCGAGTTTATATGGAAGAACTTTAGAATAATTTCAATGATGTGTGACATAAGGTATACACCGACTGCTTAAATTATGATCTGACCCGTCCTATAGATGGGACCCACACTTAATGTCCCCCACCAGCCAACCTCACCCTTCCCTACTAAAATATTTTTTGTTAGCTTCTTCTAACCCTGAGAACTACTTGCATTACCTCTTGATCATGATTATATATTCTTATAATAAACGTCATTATACACCGTAGTAGCTACAAATATGCTACTGTTAGACTTGTCTTTTGGTAGCACATCTTATTTTAGCTTTAATAACTCAGGTTACTTGAAAAAAATATATATAAAAAGGTGATCACCGACCCTCTAATTGCATAAGGATAATGATAGAAAGATCATTAGCTATCATGATTACTTCATTCATGTGTATATGCCTTGAGTATCTTATGTTGAAAAATCCCTGTTATACACCTATACCTTCTTACCGAAACTTATAATCCATCACTATCATTTTAGTTGAAACTCGTTTCTTATCATCCAAATTTATTTGCAACACATACATTCTATTTCTTTTCTTTCCTACTATTAATTTAGATAATGATTTTCTCTCGATTATTTCGGTCTCTAAAAACTTTCACAATCTGTTTTTTTTTTCTAATGAGAAATAGTGTAAAAACCCAACTTTTCAATCGGTCAAATGTAAAGTACACACTTACCCAAAGAACAGCTACCATATCAGCATCTGACAATTTATTAGGTCCATTTAGGGACAGTAAAACATCTACAAAATCTTGGCCTCCGGCGTTATCCACCTCTTGTTTATGGTTCCGAACTCGGTGCTCGGAAATAATCCGGTTAACAAACCGGTTAACTCGAGGAACGAGTCCAGAGCATCTCTCTCGAATCCTCTGAAGATCTAAGGAACCAAACAAAGGAAAATGATCGGACCAATTAAGCTTCCCTAGCAACTCGTACCCTTCTTGTACGAGTTTGCTTAGCTCGGCTGCCTCCTTATCCAAGGAGGCAGCCGCCAACTCGTACCGCCTTCCAAACACTGACTCCATCATGTTAGTCAGGGATGCCAGTTTCAGCATTTCCCTGACACAAAATGGTGACATACCTTGACCATTACACCCTACATTATTTTTTGTCATTTCCACCATTTGAGAAGCTATTTCAGCCCTTTGTCTTTGGCCATGACTAATCTGTTTTGGACTGAACATATGGGTGGCGGCGATACGCCGCAACATCCTCCAGTAAAGGCCGTATGGGGCGAACCCCATGGCGCGGTTGAACATCAAGCTGTAAGCGGATTCCTTAATCGGACGGTCAGCAAACACTGAACTGCAAAGAATCTCTTTAGCTACATCATGATTGCATGTGATCACGACACGTGTGTCTCCAAGGCTGAAGGCCATGAGCCGTCTAGCTCCTAGGAGCTCAGCCATGGAAGTCAGCTTATGATGGGCCAAGCCCATCATTAGGTCCATACTTCCTATGAAGGGATAACCCCGAGGCCCGGGTGGTACCGGGGTGGTTCCTGGGCCGAGTTTGTGGCGGTATTTGCCCCATGCTGGCCCGCCTGGTTCGGCCCAGAAGAGAAAAACCAGGGCTAACCAAGTTAAGCATAGGAAGAAGAAGAGGATAAGAATGGTTTGTGGAGATAATGAGGTGCAATTGGAAGATAAGGCTAATAACCATAAACTCTCACTTTGGGTTTCCATTGGTCTTGGAAGTTTTGTTATGGTTAAGTTCAGAGGAAGAAGGTGGGTTTATATAGAGGGAATGGGCATGGAAATATTGTGTTTTTTGTGGTTTAATGATTGTAAAATGACACTTGTGCTTTTTAGTTTTGTGAAAATAGATATATGTTTACTGTTTTAGTCTTTTACTACTTCTGTTTTGAACATTATTCAAAGAAAAACTTGTGGTCTAAAGGTTTTTATTATATTATGAGAATTAAATAATACTCCTATGACTCTCTAATTGGTAAAAACATTTTATATTACCTTCCTCATCTAAGTTTCGATGATTTTCGGCAATTGAGAGTATCATGTGCTGAAAAAGTAAGACACTGAATAATGAAAATAACTAATAAAACATAAAAAGATATAGTAACACAATTTGAGATTCGATCGAAAAACTACTCACTATACACTAGAATTTACAACAGTATGAGATCGCATTTACAAAAACAATTCACAATCTCTTTAGTCACACTAACCTCTCTCTAGGTTTTTGGGTCTCGTTTTTTGAATCTATCCCAACTTTCTAAATGCTTAATTAGTTGTTGATCGAGACCGCACGATGTCTTGTTTTGTTGATAACGCAAAGAGATGTATTGTTTAGGATTGGTGTTTGTCATGTTGTCACAAGTAAAACTTCTATCTTGTAGTTGGATAATGCTTAACTATTCAATAGTTGAAGAAGAGCTTAAGACCTTTGTTCATGAATATGGTTTTATAGGAGTAACTGAACATCAATGGTACATTTAGGCTATTATAAATGGAAGAATTAACAAGATTGTAGCAATGAAAGAGGAAAACAAATACTAAGAACAAAGTTATCAAACCAACCAAACAAACACAATTGCGGGATAATTTTTGTTACCCCTTCTCAACCAATAATTGTTTCTCTTATTATGGATTCAACAATTACATCGATAGACTACTCATGAATACATACTCTAGCACTCAATTGTTCTATATGTGGTTAAATTGCCAAACCCTCAACAACTTTGATTTCCTCCTTTTTAGCTTTCTCTCGAAATCCTAGAATGCTCTCGGAGTTATCAATCAACTCATACAACGTTTATTATATGGTAGATTAGGGGCCTTTTTAATATTCCCTTTGACACATAGGAAAGACACTCCAATAAAGCCAAAGCACAACCGCGATAAAACTGAGCACATGAGAAACTCAAAAGCAGTATAGAAGCTCGGCGAGTAATTATTTGCCAGTCCGAGCAGGTTAATGCTCGTCCGGGCATATCCATCGGAAACTTCCTTTGGTCCTTCGTCCCATCTGCTCGTCCAAGCCTTCTATGCTCGTTCGAGCTCCAACCCAACTCCAGATTTGGCTCTTGTACTACTTAGGGGCTTTATGCTTTCTATACAAGATAGTGAGTTTAAATTTAATTTGTTGCAAGGAATTCGTTTTTAAATGTCATTGAAATATCAACACTTGAGAGAAGAGTGACATGTGGCGATATCTAATCTTCGCCTCCACTTTTTGCTAATATTAGATGACATGAAACGACTCATTACATATTCATAGGAGGCATTAAACTACATCAAGCCATATATGGATATCGTAAAGACACATAATTAGCCTGCCCGAGTGCACACATAGCTCGCACAAGCACTTTGTTCGACAAGAGCGTGAACTTCGATGAAATTTACACCCTCCCGATCTTCCAGATCTTTCTTTTCGTCTTTGTTTATTTTCCACGCTTCGTCACTCTTACTACGATTAACATAATTCTTTATCTGACTTTTGTTATCAAGCATCCATAATTTTTTCTGTCATGTTGTTAGCAAGATGGATCTTGCTAATTAACGAACGTCTCTGGGACTTTAATTAACATTCAATATATTTTCTAAAATGGTACTTCCTCCGTTTCGCAATACTCGCAACATAAGAATAGTAGCCACTATTCATGAACCAATCTTATGTTATATTTTTTTACAAGTGTATAAGAAAAAACATAGTCAAGTGGGGTCTTATTTGATTCGTCTTAATGCATACTATCATAATATCAACTTTTTATAATTTTTACTTATCAATAATTAGAGATATTAAGGTTCAAAGTATTGCATTGGATAGTGTGCAAACAAGAAACGTTGCGAGTATTGCGAAACGGAGGAAGTATTAATTTTGGAATATAGCTAAAATCATGAATTAATCGCTGTAATTAATTTAAAATTTCTATTTTTAACTACCTTATTCAACACCCTGAGAGCGTTCTTTAACTTGCACCTAGTACGATTTATTAAACCAAAAATATAAACAAATTTTCTAATTTATATCCCCTTCTTTTCCCATAACAAGCTTGCCTTATTAGCCACAAGTCGTGAAAATAGCAAACGAGTGATTTGTGGGGGTAACAAATAATTTTAAAGGGAGAAAGGAGAAACATGTTCAAATGCAAACTTTTTACATTCTAGTATATACTACCTCCGTTCCTTAATAAGTGGAACAGAGAGAAAGTGGGAAGAAATCAAGGAGGCTAGAGAGAGAAAGTGGGGGGCACAATTAAGAGATAAATAATCAACTTAATTAAGATAAGATATAACATTAAACAACTTATAATCAGGTGACCCACCCAGGCAATTGCCCACCCACAACCACCACCACTAACACCACCACCACCGACTGGCGACTGCCACCCCACCCAGAAGCCGCCCCACAACCGCCTGAAATCATCCAAAGTAACCGCAAATCGCTTCACAACCACCAAAAATCACCCAAATCCACCGAACCACACCAAATCCTTCGTAAACAACCCTAACACCACCAAAATCAACTTCCGACGAGCGCAAAGTCACTGAAAACCACCCCAAACAACCCTAATGCCATCGAAAACCACCGCAAATAACGCCTCAGAGATCGACAACCACCGCAAACAATGCCAAAGCCAGCGAAACCACCACAAACAATGCCAAAGCCAAGGAAAATCACCGCAAACAACCTTGAAGCCACCGAAATCCGCTGAAAGCCACCGAAAACCACCCAATTTTCGTCGATCTACAACCTAGGGTTACCGATTTTCGGGGATCTTGAACCTAGGGTTACCATTCTTCGAAGAGAAGAAAATCTGAAAAGAGATGGAGTTCGAAATGAAAGAGATCGAAAAAGAGAGGCCAGAAAAAGTGGGGGAGTTTGGAAAGGAGGAGGCCGTAAAACAGAAAGAAGGAGGTTGTTTGCGGTGGTGGTGGTTCTGTGCGGCTAGGAGTGGGGAGGAGAGAGAGGGGTGGGAGTTTGTTAAGGTGTTAAGTTGGGGAGTGGGGGGGTTAATTAAGTTTAGGTTAGGGTGGAAAATCAAGTAATTAGGTTTGTTTAATTTGGTTGAGTAAGGGTATATATGTAACTTTGTCTATTAAAATTTTCCATTTTAAGAAGTGTGTCACTTATTGTGACATTTCCTAAATAAGAAAGTGTGTCACTTATTAAGGGTCGGAGGAAGTACTTAGCAACTTATGTAATTATGTTTTCCACAAGTTAGGGTATTTGAAGGGATGGTGATACCGTACAACGTTAAGTTAGTTTTGGAACAGGTGCTCTGAGCGCCGCCATTGGCAATACGGAGATTGACAAACGGAAAGTCAGAAGCTAAAGTTGCGTTCATATAAATCGCATGCAAAGGTTAATTTATTAACCATTGAGGTCATGTAACACATATGTTGTTACTTTTGCTGATCTTATGCGACTGCCTTTGTCTATTCCTCCGCTTATCTTAATTAATTCTTATTTTCTTACCATTGAGGTCAAGTATATATTATTTCCCCATTTTCTTCAAATTATAATAGTTTGACTTATTTTTATTTGTAGTTGCATAACTTTACCTATTAACATGGTTATTATATCGTGATATTTTTAAATCAGCATTAAAACAAATCTAATGATATACTTCCTCCGTTTCGCAATACTCGCAACCAAAAGAATTGCACATAAACCAATAAAGTTGAAAGAAAGGTGAAATTAGACAAAAATGCCAATGAACTTAACAAGGTTCAATAAAATATAAAAAAAACCCACCACCTGCCATCTGTTTCCCACCGGCCACCACCACTAACCCACCACCAGCTAACCCAGGCATCTGACCCATCACCGACAACCCAAATACAACCACCATAACAGCTGCCGTCACTTCCCCTTTCTCTCTCGCGCGCTCTTCTAACATCTCTCACCCTCACTTCTTTTCAGATTTTTCTCTGCTGGCCTCACTTTCTCTTCCTCTCTCAGATTCATGCGTTGGTTTCTTTTAAGGTGGGTCAGGGGTGGAAAGGGGCAGGGAGTGAGGAGAGAGAGTGTCGAAGGCGTTGGTGGTGGTTTCGTCGGAGGGAGGGCGTGAGTTGGGTGGTGGTGGAGGTTTCCGACAAGTTGGTGGAGTAGTGAGAGTGGAGGGTGGATTGGCGGTGGTCAGTGGTTACTCAAGGAGGGAGAGAAGGTAGGTGGGTGGACGGTGGCTGGGAAAATTGTTAATTAGTGAACTAAGAAGGGTTTGGCCCACTATTAATTAATTAGGTTTGGGTAATCACTAATTAGAAAATAATAAGAGTATGTAATTCATTGATTTATTTGATTATTAGATAGGATGGGTAAGTAAGTAAGGGTGTAATAGTCTTTTGTTATACTAAAATATGCCAAAAATAGTTTGGTTGCAAGTATTGTGAAATTTTCCTTAAAGGAAAGCGTTGCGAGTATTGCGAAACGGAGGAAGTATGACATACTTAAATTGAAAGATATGAATGGCATAAAAGTTGAGATTTTGTAATTTTTTAGATACTGAGGAATTACTTCTATTACTTAGAGGAAGACAAGAATCTTAATTTTAGTTAGGTAAACGTGAGAAGTATGCATATGCTAGGATAATTGTAATTTTATCTTCACTAGATGCCCATCACCTAAAATACTTTTTTTTGTTGGTGTACTTTCATGTTTTTAATTGTATGTATAATTAGTCGTATATATTCTCTGTTTTTTATTGTAATATTTATGTTCGTCATCAATGTACAACTTTTTGATCATTAATATCTTGAAAAATTATTGGTAAATCGTATAAAAGTAGATATTTTGATAATATACATTGAGACTAGGGGTGTTAATGAACCGAGGCGAGCCCGAATACTGACAGGCTTGGCTCGACCTCGTGAGACTCTACTCGCGGCTCGACTTGAGCTCGAGTGTGATACTCTACTCGCGGCTCGTTGAGCCTTGATATTTGAGCTCAGCTCGAGCTCGTGATGTCATAATTAAGTTCGGGCTCGTGGCTCAAGCTCATGGCTCGTTTCTTACTTTTGGCTAGGCACTTGGGCCCAACCGTATATTGTCTCATTAAAACTCGAGCCGAGCCCCATCGAGCCGAGCTTTGTCCGAGCCGAGTTCGAATAGTATGCGAGCAGGCTCGACTCGTTAACACACCTAATTGAGACAAATCAAGTATGTTAGGCCCGAGTGATACCCTGGAATTTCGTAAGCTACAATTTAGTAGTAGTTAAAAGTAATTAATATCATTTAGGGGTAAAAAATATCATTAGAAAAAGTCGGGTGTAATATGGATTTCAAAGTTACAAGTTAACTTTTGAGTTCATGCATATATGACTATTAATTTTGATGAAAGTAGCAACACTAGTACGGTGGAGGGTTGGTTAGTTGGATCTCTTTATCTCATATTTGAAGGTGCGAGTTCGACTCTTGAGATTGACAAAAAAAATTGATTTTATGAGAATGACGTCGTTAGGAAGGTATTGAAAAAGGGATAGTGAGTAGCGGATTGCAACTTTTGACTACGTTTTTTAAATATATATATATATATATATATATATATATATATATATATATATATTATAGATAGAGTGTTGCTAAGAAAAAATAAGAGATGAAATTGGCAAAATAGGTGTTGTATTGCATTTGTCACTGAAAACTGATATCATTTTTAACCACAAATTTTAGTGGAACTTTTTGTTTAACAAAAGAAAATTAGGTTAAGCCCTTATTTTTGCAGATTAGAAATAGACAATAATAATTACAAGAACTAAACCAAAAGAAAAAATTAGAAGGGTGATGATACTTATGGTCTATATTTGCCATGTAGTCGTTGTTAGGTTTAACCTACCGGAAACAATAGCTAAAAGAAATCAACTGGAAACAATAGCTAAAAGAAATCAACTGGAAACAATAGCTAAAAGAAATCAACTGGAAACAAGGAATAGTACTCTCCATGTATCAGCAATAATATTGTGAGTGATTCATAAAATTTTCCATTGACGAATAATGACATTTACACAGAGATTGTCTCCTACTATTAGGTACTTAATCCTGAGGAAAACAGCGGCCCTTCGAAGCGCTAAAGCTAGTATATTTTCTGTGCAGATTCTATTTTATATACTTCCTCCGTAACGAAATAAACGCAACAATTACACTTTTGACACTATTCACAATTTGAACTTTGATCGTAATTTGTGACTTATACATAAGGAAAAATATAGTCATGTGGGTTCTCGTTGGATTCGTCTCGACTTTTAGTTTTTTATGATCTAATGTTTATAATTTTTACAAATACATAATTAGAGATATTAATCTTTGAAGTTTTGCTTTAGCATGTGTGCCCAAGTATATTGTTGCGTTTATTTCGTTACGGAGGAAATATGAATTATGGATCATTGAGATGTATAATCATAAAATGGTAATAATATAAATGAGGTTGAATGTGAAAGCTCGGTGTAACCGAGTGATAATGGCCTCGTTCGGCTTCGCAAAATCGCTAAAGGCACAATAATTATCACAGAAGGTGACCTAACCTTTTTGATTCGTCTCTATCGCACTAGCCCCAGCCGCAAGCTATCCATTTTCGCGTTATTACTTATTACCCTGAATATTAGGGTAAAGTTGGGCGCATTTTGCATTTCATTATCATGCTGTGAGGGCACTAACTACTGACTACTAGCTAGCTAGGAGTAGGACTAGGAGTAGGTAGTTAGTATCTAATGCTAGTTACCACTTACCAGGATGATTTTGTGATGTTTGACAATTAGTTGGGTGTTTTTTTTAGCGGATTTGATCGATGGTTTTTTGTGACTTGTACGACTGATTGTGCAATTATTGGCTGTCTATCAAAGTATTTGGTAAAAGCAGCTGCTATTGTTTGTTGTTTAGTACAAACTGGAAGCAAAAGCCAAAAGCCAACTGAAAAAGGTAGGGAAATCAGCTTTTTGCTTTGTCTGAAGCCGACTTTTCAGCCACTGCAAAATTCATTCACCAAAAAACTATTTTGGCTGTTTTACAATATACAAAAGCCAAAAGCCAATACCCAAAAAGTCATTTGTCAAACACCCTTTATGTCAATGATATGACATTACCTTTCTTAATTGATTATGTCCTTTAACCAAAAAGGACATTATCGTCCATTTTTTTGGATTAGATGCATGTTTAATGCCAGTAATGTCCTATTTTGTTAAAGGACATAATTAGATAAATAGTGATGTACTTATGATAATATCTTTCAAAAGACAATCCATAAAATTTTGGATAATTTGTCAACAACTAAAAACTACCTTATATAATGTACATATTGGTTTAACAACCTTTTCTAATTTTTTTAAAAAATAAGTACCTTAAATATATATATAACCAGTTGGTTTCACTACCAAAACCATTTTCTGCCCAAAAAATTTACCCCTGAGCGGTTTTCAGTGATTTTACCTCAAATTTCTTCGTCTTCCTCAGTTGCTTACACCATTCTTCTCAATTATTCAGAACTAATTCTATATTTAGGGCATTAAATCTGGGTTTTTTGCCTTCTCTTTCTCTTCCATCTATCTCCTTCACTCCATGAACACCTTCATCTTCCTCTGTTCATTCTGGGCAGTCTCAAATTTAGGGTTTTAGAGATTTTAAAAAAGAATAAAATCTTAGTAGAGTTTAAATCCTCTTCACCTGTCACAAGATTAAACGAATCATCACACAAATCATGATGTTACTTACCTCCACCAGCATCGTCTTCAATTTTCTAGGCAAATCGAGCTCGGTAACGGAGTCGTTTTGGACCTTTAGTGGACATTTTCAGCTTCATATTCATCTTATGTTTTATTTCGAATATACACTTTGATTTTAGGATTTAGGGCATTTGAATAATTAGGGTTCATGTTACAATTTTGTATTGGGGGGTTTTTCTTTTAGATTTGAAATTTAGTTGGGTAAATAAGATTGGGGATATATTTTTCTAAAATTTATTTACAGTCTTTTTTTTCCCATTTGTCTCATTTCTCTCTCTCTTTCTTCAACCTCTTCCTTCCCTCCTTTGATGAACTCAGACCTTCTCACCTTATTAAATCTGTCCAGATCTTAAGGGG
This sequence comes from Patellifolia procumbens, assembly GCA_947645195.1. NCBI lineage: Eukaryota > Viridiplantae > Streptophyta > Magnoliopsida > Caryophyllales > Amaranthaceae > Patellifolia > Patellifolia procumbens. The sequence goes on from CANSGD010000972.1 coordinate 4,842,155, forward strand.
ATTGAATATGACTGAGGGAAGGTTGAAAAGTGAATTTGTTCAACTTGGAGGATTGAAAATGATAGAAAAAACATGGAAAATTGAATGGTGTGAGTTTTCTCGAACAAATTTGTGGTAAAATCAATTCAATTAGACCGAAAACCACTCATAGGCAAGACAATTATAATTTTTTTTGGCCAAAAAATGGTATTGGTAGTGAAACCAACTGGTTATATATATATGAGGTAGTTAATTAAAATAATACAAAAGGTGGTTAAACACTTAAAACAATAATGTCCATTATATTAGGTGTTGTAATTGTGACAAAAATCACATGAATATTTTGTGTAATTTTGGAAAATGTTTTGGATAATTTTGGTATGTTAAAGAAAAATGTGCTTTTGTTGGTAGTTTCTCTTTTTTTAAAAATAAATAGAATTATCAATCGTGATAAGTGTTAGAATATATGAAAATATCTCATTATATATTCATTATTCATATTTATTATGTAATTATCTTGTATATCTTTTAGATATAGTTTGTTACCTAGTTAATAGGATGTGATGATCATTTGTATCCTAGAGTATATATGATTAAAAAACTGGATATCTGAAACTTCGAAAAAATGTTTCGGTGATGGCGGCAGAGGCAGTGGCGATGGTAGATGATCAGAGAGGTTGTAAAGTGAGCGAGTGAAGAGAGAGAATGAGAGAGAGGAGTATAGAGGAGCAGTGTGGTTAATAGTTTACACATATTACTACACACCTATGTTTTTTCATTATACTTTAGCAGGCCCCACAAGAGAAAAAATAATTGATGAGATTGTGTCTTGAGAGTATGTAACTCTATGTAATCTAAAATGTACATTGTAAGGTCTCGTTCTTTTCAACTTATTTTTTGACTTATTCGAAAAAATAAATTCGGATAAGTTCTAAAGAGTTCATATTAGTTTGATTCAGTAAAAATAAAAAAAAAATGACATTTGATCCTTTCACAAATGAGGTTTTAAATAAGTTATAATAGTTTTGATAAGTTCAGATTGAAAGGCACCTAGCGGAAACAAAATACTTACAACAATAACGAGAATCAATGTAAGAAGATTAAAAGTGCACGCAAACTTTGAAAGTAACAAAAGGCAAAAACTTAGTACTACAAAAATCTCTCACTAATCAAGTAGGGCAGAAACCTCTCTACACAATTATGCTAATATCTATGCGCAACTATTCTTAGCAATTTCTCCAGAGTAAGCTACTTCTCAACTGAGACTTCTCTAACTTGAAATTGGAATCCTAACACTCTTTACATAGATTTTAGAGAAGCCTTATTCTTAGTAGAAAATTAATATACTAGTAAGATAATAGTTAGGAAATATTATCTTATAGTTTAGAAACCACATTATGATATATAAAATTTGGCAAATAATATCATAATCTTACTCTAACTAAAAATTAAAAAATCAAGACCAAAACAAGACGGGAACACAAAGATTTCATTCTCGACGAGTAGCCCGTCTGGCGCTTGGGCCAATGGCTCGCCCGCTTGAACGGGCACTTGAACCAAGTTGTTGCCTCCTGCAGTCAAACAACCTCCTAGGGTTGTCGTCCAGGTTTATGCCCAGCCTGCCTGCCGCCCGGGACCGTCACCTTTTTGCCAATTTTTCGATCCTCTTATTCCCTTTACATATACACGTATTAGCTCGTCATCTGTGATGCATTCCGAGCCTGTTAACCTTATTGGACTTGTTGTGCTTACAAATTCATCAGTACATATTAACAAAGATAAGTTGAAAAGAACGATCACTAAATGTTGGAGGTGTGTATGAAATAGTAGCAAAGTGTAATCATAAACAAAGCCTGATGTAAGTCCAACGTATATGATATTCGAAAATGGAAAATGACTTCAAATTGTTATCACTTGCTCATTTGGGGGTCAATTTTCACCATGGCCCGACTTTCATCCCTAACCAATGATTATAGCTTATTGCTTTTGTTGTCAATAGAAAAGAAATATAAGTCAATAAGACCATTGAATATATATGTGGGACTCTGGGTTTTTATAGCATTAGAGTCATGATAGAGCTCATTACCAAATTGGTATAAAATATGAAGGTTTGCCAACTGTCATTTTTAATTAGCACAATTATGACACCACTCAGTCTCAGCGAATAAATATAGATATAGCTGATCCATCTAAATATTTTTTAGAGGAAACGCGAGTAAATATTACTTTGTGGAAAAGTATGATATATCTAAATATAATTTGTGTAACTGTAAACATATAAATTTTACTTCGATAATGATAGAGCAGAGTATATTTTTGGGTCTTCAATCAAAAGCATATCTAGCGCTAAATATTTCACTTATAAAGGAATCTAGGAGGGGTGGATGAGATTTGAATTTATAACCTTTTATCACACTAGCTCTTGATACCATGTCAAAGAACCATCTCAACCAAAAGTTTAAGCTAATGGTTGAACGCTTAGGAATAGTGTTATCATAATTATTATACTTCTACACATCTTTGTAAAAATATTGTAACATAAAATAAAAAAAATTCAATATTGTATCTTAAGGAAAATTGATAGGTGCAACTACAATGAATTTTTTGTGTACTGATATAGTTGACGTCTATATATACATAATTACAATTATACATTTGTCCAAGTATACCATGGTACGTCCAATACTATTATTTTCTAATCACTCATTTGGATGTCTAATTTTGCTCATTTGAAGATATAAATAAGCTTTGAGTGTACCATGCTCATAGACTCATAGTACACCCAAATATATGACAAATAACCTAATTGGCGTAGACACACTTTAGTACCAAATATTCTCAAAGTATCAAATATTCTCAAAGCTAGTATCATAGTATATGCACACTATTTTCCTTCAAATTGCACTTGTAAGAAAATAATAATATAATTGAAATATACAATAGTTGCACTTGTAAATTTAATAATATAATTAAAAATAAAAAAATTGCACTTGTATCCTCAAAATATTGTAGTATATAATCATCTTTATCCTTTAAAAAGCAATACTTGTTCCAAGTTGCACTTGTTCGAACATGATGAACACAAGCTAAGGTTTTACAATCGTAGTGTTATCCTTCCTTCTTTACCAAGGGACAAATGACTTGATTTTTTTTGTATTTATTTAATTGCAGCGGAGTATGCTAAGATAGCAATCAAGACACTTGTGTACAAAATGGTTGCGGTTACTAAAAATTCATTAAAAACAATCAATTAGCTTTTACGGTAAATAAAGTTATAAACCATATCAAACAAAAGCTTAAAGCCGATGGTTTAAGGCCTATGATGAGTTTTATACTTAAATAATAGATTTCTTATATCATTAGGGTTTTACATATCTATATATATTCATTAATGAGATATCTCTCCTTAGCGAGAATACAAATCTCACGATTACCAATTTATCTCTTCATTTTGTTCAAACATAAAAAACAATCGTTATGAACTTGGCAATGTACGTGCAAGGATGTCTTAAGCAGATTGGAGAACCAATGAAAATCTTTAAAATTTATCCAAAAAATTAAAATTACATACATAATTTTAAAATAGAGATACTGGGATACAATATAAATCATACTCCCTCCGTTTACTTTTCTTCTTCTTACTTACTTTAACTTTTTTTGTCTCTTAAGAAGATTCCAAATGAGAAGAACAAAAGAGAATAGAGGGAGTAATATTAATAAGTTCTACTTGAAATGTACCTAAAGACTGTGAATTTTGCCGGTGTAACTCAAACAAATATGATTATCAAACTTTAGAGGCCTCTTCTTATAGATGAGGGGGCTTGTGTTGTAGTTCGCTTTGTATACCCTCATAGTCGTTTCCAATGGCAACAAAATTTATGTCCGTAGCTCAAACTAAGACATTATGAGATGTTGACAATTATACTTTTAAAAAACCTTCTCCAAAATAGGAAAAAGTTACTATGATAAATTGTAAAAAATTATTATAAATCGCCTTATGAAAATTATTAAATTTTTTTGAATCTGAATCCAAACTCTGCTTAGTTGATTTGCAAAGTCTTATGATGATAATACTTGAAAATTGAAATCAAGTCATCTTTACATCATTATTCTACATCGCTTCTTACTAAAAAAAAAAATCTAAATAACAATGACGATAGTTTTCGTTTCAATAAGATAGTCGTTCCTTGGCAAATTCTTCACCAGGCAAACAAGTGGAGTCTATATTAGTTCAAGAGCTTAACGGGTGGGATTTAAACTAGTGGAGATATCTTAGTGTTCATATGATTGATGACTCGTTATTCAGGAATACTTGTTCTTTTTTTCTTTGTTTTAATTATAGTGAATCTGATTTTGTTGATTGCAAATAGAGTATATGATCCAATTGTACGATATATATATAATAAAGTTGGGCATTGATTAGGAAACCTCGTCTCTACTCCATAAATCGACTTTTTAGTACAGGAATGAATTATTCGACATAGGATCAGTCAAAGTCATTTGCTGATTTTTATAATCTGTTTTTGGAATTGGATTCAAGAAAATGCTCAACAAGTTCTCCTTTTGTACGAAAAGGTTGATGCCAACATAGATAATGACTGCCAATTTAATCTATGCCAAGTTGAACAAAGCCAATACACACCAAAGTAATGAAAATAATGAAAATTCTCAAGTTATGACGATGACCTGAGAATTCTCGCAAATTTCATCATTCATTCGTCTTTATTGTTTGTTTTAAGAGAATTTGAGATAAGCTAACAACAGTTCCGAATTTTTTTTAATGAGGTACAAAAAACACTTAGGGGACCCGTCTCTCCCTGGTGAACCCTAAGCTATCTAATAAAGAAAAACGATGCAGTGCAGGATCGTCAAGGACATTGAACGTCTGGCGTTTTACAGTAACATGTCCTTGGTTTGAAAGGTAGTACGCAATCGAATTTGCTTCTCTGAAAATATGATGCAGTGAAGTTGACCGGAAGGAAGTGAGTATGTGACGAATATCATCTATAAGTGTATGAATACACCCTGGAGTCTCGAACTTTCATTGTAGCACGCATTGATGACGATGAGATTGTTTCCTTCTACAATAAGATCTTTGATATTCATATCTTTGGCCTCAATTAGCCCATTACGGAGGATTATTGCTTCGGCGATCAAAGGGGAAGACGTCCCGAGATTATAAGTCATGGCCATGAGAATTTGTACAATAAATGTACGAATGACTAGGCCAGCAAGAAGCAGCAGAGCCTTGATTAAAGGAGCCATCAAAATTGAGCTTCGCGACGTTGGGGGACGACAAAGGTCTCCATACTCATATTGCATTTGGTAAGGGGTGGGGTTGTGGAATATGAGTAAGTGTCGACAGAATTATGCAAACTCTATTCAGACAATGAATATTTCGTTCTGTAGAGAATGCGATTAATATGGTAAGTTTCAATTTGGAAAATGATTGAATTCGTTTCCTTCCAAAGGCTTCACAAGAACAAAAGGATTTTGTCGGGGTCTGTTTGTTGAGGTCTTTAATTGAAGTAAAAACATTGTTGAGCGGGGCACTGGGAATTTTATTCCCGAGCAATCTCTAATTATTGTGTGATGCTAGAAAGTACGGATCTGTGGATAAGATATAAATAAGTGGTTTATGGTTTCTGCTGATGTCCGACACAGAGGGTATTCTAAAGGGACTTGAAGCTTTCTGCCTACGAGATTATATCGTGTGGGTAATCCATTCTAAAGGAGTTTCCAAATAAAGACTTTTATTTTTGGATGAATGTCGATCTTCCAAATCCAAGCATATAACCATTTTGGGGATCGGCAGAAGGTCGGGTTATGGGCTAGCCATGTTGCAGACTTAACTATGAATTTCCCCGAGGAAGTGAGGCCCCAACACAGGGTGTCTTTCTGTGGTTGAGATGAGAGCGAAATCCCTTCTATTTTAGAGTACATCTGAGGGGTCGATTTCCATGTCATATCGGGTCGAATGACATCCTTAACTTTAAAGTCTAAATTAGGAATCATAGAACCTTCCATGTTAAGTTTCAGTTAGATTTGTTTGGGCACACCAGTTTTCTAGCCAAAAGAATATATCTGACCAGGATCCTACTTTCCATAATAATAGAAAATAACTCATCTAAACGAGACTTAAGCGGATTACCTTATTCTAGACAAAGATCTTGATATCTATTTTTATGTAGTAGACGATTAGTGACACTCTTGGTCTTATAGAGTGACTCCAACTTCAACCACAGTGTCGCTGCTGAAGTCTCCTTAGAAATTTCTCTCCAAACTTAATTATAGAGAGACAATTGAATTACATATAGAGCCTTCAAACCATTATCCAATCACTTGTTCGCTGTCAAACCGACGAGATTCTTGTCAAGAGTCTTGTGACATCCGAATCGAACTAGAACGACCTTCATGTTTAATTGCCATAGGCCAAAATTCACATGCCTATCGAACTTCTCAATACCAGATTTCAGTGTCAACTTGATATTGGAAATCAAACACTCTCTAAATTAGGGCGATGTATCCGTTTGATATTGCAGAACAATAGTCAACAATAAAATTTTTGAGAAAAAACAATAAAGGAAGAAGAAGCAAAGACACACGGATTTACATCGTTCCGCCAATGTGACTTAGTCCACGGGTCATAGAACCGAGAGCTTTTCTCATATACAATACAGAAAACAAAGAGAAATATAAGAGGAGTCTTTCTTATGGCGTGAGATAATAAATGACCCTAGGACTCCCTTATATAACTCAATAAATCCTTTGCAAAACCTTAGAAAATATGTTAAGTAGCCTTAACAAACAATATAAGAGATTCTAGTGAATTTATGAAAAAATCGGAGACAATTCAGAAAAAAAAAGTCTAAAAAGCCCAATGTATATTCTAGTAAAGGGACGCCCGTCCGTAAAATAAAGGCATGTAGCTTCCTTTTCTTGTTTCTTGCTTGTGTGGGGAAATTTATGCTCGGCCGAACACCACTCCAAAAACAACATTTCTTGCATATATAACAAATTATTTGATCGTGATTCAAGCTAAACAGGCCTCCAAAGAGGGAAAAGCTCAACCTACCAATGCGTGTCTAACGGTTTTTCCGAGCGACCAATATCGTTTAAACATAGCATAATTCTACAAAAATTTATGTGGATGCTTAAAAACAAATTCATTGAAACTAAAGGAATAATCAGAATTTTTTTTTGGGAGTAAATTAATATCCTCTTGCTTGACGAGTTCTTTTGACTGAGTATGCATCTCATGAATTGAATTTGAAGGCTATGGCATTAATATATCTGCTTTCTGGTCTCTTTGGGTTCGAAAGAAAGTTTCACATTTTCTATTGCCCGATATGTTGAAAGTCGTCTTTTGATCAACTTGATCATCCACTTGACTAGTCAGTAGTCAAGTCACTAGTGTATATTCGAGGTTCAATTAGACAATTACTAACTATTATAGGCTTTACTAGCTAGGGACTATTATTATCTAATCAATAAGCATATAATTTATGTAATAACTAATAAGTGCCTCTGTAATTGATTAATCATACTTTAGCATGAACGTGCTACGATAACCTGAAGTAATTAGAGATAATTGTATAGTGAGTTACAGATAACTATAATTTAGAGATAAGTACGTGTGTTAGGAGTAGAAGTGCTACTCCTTGAGTGAGTTGGTTCCTAGAGCATCTAGGAACTCTTTACATAACTTAAATATGGTACACATTACTACATTAGTGATTATTGAGAAGTTAATTAGTTGATGAATAATTTAACAATGTATTGAGAGATAGTGTTTTGAAACATCTAGAGATACCTTCATACCTAAGTGTGGGTTGAGAGATCAACACCAGTTTTTGTGAGATTAAAGACTTAGTTTTTAGAGATTAAAGATTCGCTTTTTCGGTCTTTGAGATTTCAAAGACTTGATTCTTTTTCAAAATCAGTGAACAACGAGGGATGAGGAACTCCAGAAGGGCGAAGTAGAGAATGGCTCCAAACCCATTATGATTTCTCAATTCAACCTCAGATCAAATGAGAATCTGGGTAATAATGGAGGATAAGTCAGATACAATTGAAAGGTGTTAACTATGATGAGTGGGTGAGCTCAATTCGGTTGTCCCTCAAAGTACGGTATATAAAAGAATGGTTTGTTGAAGGGATTATCGACAAGCTAACGGACCCAGGAGCCGATGATTGAAGTAGTGCGTTTTTGGTGCTCCCAGGAGCACAGAGCACTGTGCTCCGGGATGACATCACCATCTCCGACGCTGACGTCATCCCCAGTACAGCAGCCATGAAGATGCAAAATTTCAAACCCTAACATCACTCAAAGAACATATAGTAAACATTAGAGGAACAAAAAATGAAAAGAACATTTACTTAAAACGAAAGAACATAAATCAAAAGAACAACATACTTTTTTTTAAAGAACAAAATATAAAACTTCAAATAATAATATACTTTTGTGTGAAAAACAAAATAGGAAATTTCAAATAACATACAAAAAAATACATTATACAATTTTAAAAGAACATTTACTTAAAACAAACAGAACAAATTACGAAATTTCAAAAAACAAAATTACTTTTTTTACAAAGAACAAAATACAAAATTTCAAAAAACATATATTTACTAAAATAAGTTTAAAACTATTAATTTTAAAAGAACATTTCCTTGAAACATAAAGAATAAAATACGAAAGTTCAAGGAACAAAATGATTTTTTACATAGAAAATAACCAAAAGAACATAACAAGTATTTTAAAAGAACAAAACGAATGACCTGGAAAGAGCATTAAAACCAGATCTGACAGAACATCATTCAAAAATTCGTAGAACATCTGGTTCAAGTTGCTCATCGATGTTGTCGGCGTTAATGGAGGTCGCCTAAAGTTTTAGGGAAGGAGGAGAAGGTGGAGAGAGCGTGGTGGAGCGCCGGAGCTTTCGTCGATTGGGTGTTGTTGCCGGAAGTTTTGTTGAAGGCGGAAGGAGAGAGAGAGGGGTTGACGGCCGGCGGTAGGCTTGGTGTGGCCGGCAACCGTCGATTTGCCCTAGCCACGTCACCCCCGGTGCACGGAGCACCGTGCTCCGGGGAGTACAGAAAAATTTTCATGATTGAAGTATAATGAATTTGTGCTCGTCTCCAACCTCATGTATTATGAACACGATCGATTTTATGGTACGGTCGTACTAGGAAGATGTTGCCCTACAATGTGTTTTAAATATAATACTGCAAGTGCACGGTGTCTGTTGTTAGCAGAGCCTTGCAAATACGAGTCAAATTCACTGGGAGACAGGGCAGAGTTAATATTCAATTAAACAACTACTTTAGACGAAATCAGGGAAGAGTGGCTGAACTAATAATTAAACTAATGAAAATATGATATAAACTGAGATTTAACTATGAATTAAAAGACTAGGGTATTAGTTCGGTTCCACCATGCTTATACCAATCAAAAAGGTTCAAATAACTAATGATACCTAGGTCTAGAGTCAAACAATTAATGCAATGTTAAGTCTATGATCAGGTCATAACACTCTCAATTAAACATATTGTAGTACGATTGCTCACATAATCAGAATCAATAGTGCGTACTAAGCCTCTAAAAGTAAGCCTACAATCGGGTCATACCCAAGTTGTCAAACGTAATTCATGAAATTGTAGACTGGCATAAATCACGGATTCAAGAACAAATTACACTATAATTGCTCTAATCAAAACCTAGAAACTAAAATAAATTCAAATAACTATCACGGTATAAATTAAACATGATTTTCCTCTCTAAAACCCTAGAAAGACGACTACTACTCACACATAATTGAAATAACAACAATGAATCTTATAAAATCGACACTTTGCATCATGAACGAATAAATAACTATACTAAAGCAACCAAAGATCAAAGAGAAAATAGGAACAAAGAACAATACCAATTGATCGAAAGCTATAAACTCTAATGTAAACTAAAGAGCTTCTCTCTAAAAAAATGCTAAAAACTCTCTGGAATAAAATATGGCTGACAAAATAATACTCTCTAGTATTTATAATATCCTAGGAAAGCTTTAAAAATAGTGCGAAAACCTAACAAAAATAGGCTTTCGGGTGCTCGGCCTGATCGGGCCGAACCGCCCGACCGCATCGGACGAAAAGCTTTTTTCAAAAGTATGATGGACTGCCCGCCCGCCCGGGCTCTCATCTGACCCCATATAGTGGGAGGCTTTTCCTCTTGGTTTCAAATCTAAAACGCAGCCAGAAGAATATGTGCTCGGGCCCGATTAGAATTGGCAATTTTGCATTAGCTTGTGAAGGTCGTATATCCTAAATCAGAAGTCCTTTTGGGCGTGTAAACTATTGTTGGAAAGCCCTTGAATTATAGATTCCAAACCGACTAGAATTTCTTGATTATCAATTTTCTATCAAGAGTTATGATCAAAGTAATGAACATATGTCAGTTTTAGCACTTCTTGTACTAACATTTTACTTTATTCTAACTCGAAATTGTGCCGAACGGATGCAATGTGATCCTTGGGTAAGCTATCTTCATCATTAATGATTAATAAGCTTTTACATTGTCAACGTGCCACGACACAAGCTTTACTTAATAAGGGTTATAACTGTCATATAAGAAGGATTAATTTATGATAAAGCTTTCATATCATCAAAGTGCCACGACATAGGCTTTACTTAATGAGGGTTATAACTATCATATGAGAAGGCTTTAACTATGGGAGGATCCTCAATGCAACTACTTACAATTTAGAATATTTCTCCGCTCTCATTTCTAAAACGATTGCTCTGAGAACTAATGGTCTCCTCCATAGGTTGTTAAGGGGCTACCTAGTAAGTTATCCATACTGAAGCGCTAGCCTATTTATATGGTCCGGGATGGGCCCATAACTTTAAAAATTAGATGAACATAATGAGCTCTAAAAGAACATTTAACAAGTTATTTTTATATTGAACAATAGAATATAAAGTGGTAACCAAAAGAAAACACCTGCCAATTTAAAAGAATAAAGAAAATTTGAATTTCAAAATACCCTTCTATAATACATGAAAGAACATGAGATTATTAAACACTAGATAAAGAAGATAAAAGAGACACAACTCGACAAAGTATGTTTTAATGAAATAATTTTCAAAAGACCATAATACAATATTTGAAAGAACAAAGAACTGAATTCGAAAAGAACATACTACCTCCGTTCTCGTTTAGTTGCAACACTTTTGCAAATAACGGATATCAATACAAAATTTTAATGAGGTATTAGGTGAATGTATGGGTGTAATTAAGGGGAGTGAGGACCATTGAGTATTTTAATTGTGCAAAAAGTATGAGAGAGAATGTGGAGGATCACAACAAAAAGCCTTTTAATTATGTTAAGTATGAAAGAGAGTGTTGGGGACCACAACTATATAAAGAATAAAAAAAAGTGTTGCAACCTTTGAAAAAATTCTGTTTTAGGAAAGTGTTGCAACTAAAAGAGAACGGAGGTAGTAGTAAAAATTTTAAAGGAACAATAAGCACAACATACATAAGATAGCAACAAAAGGAACATATTACAATTTTTGAAAGACAAAAACTAGTGAGTTCGAGAAGAACACAATACAATGTTGGGAAGAACGAAACATGTTATTGAGGAACACAAATGCAAATAGAAAAGAACATCACATTATTATCAAAAAAACCAAAAATTAAAATTATAGTTTCAATTGACATCGACAGAAAAGAACACACTGGACATTTTGTAGTTTCAATGGAAGATCCAACTTCAACCACATATACCAGTATTACTTAGAAATCGTAAAATTGTTGTTTACTGGAAGAGAGAAAAACGAATGGTGAGAAATTTCAAGAGATGAGTGAGGAAGCATGAAGGAGAAAAAAATTAGAGAGGGCCATGGAGGAGAGAGGAAGCTAGAGAGTAAAAATGAAGGATAGAAACAAAAGCTGCAATGAAGAGTAGAAGGAAGTCATGAAAAAGTCAAGGGACAATCACGTACGAGGGTAAACAGAGCATGGTGTAGAAATCTATATATATATATATATATATATTAAAAAGCGTAAGCACGGATTGCAATCCGCCACGTATCACTCTCCCTTCCTTTCAATAATATTTATCGACGTGATTCTCATAAAAAAGTGCAAATTGTCTATGAGAAGCTTCGAATCCGCGACCTCGTGTGTGGAAGATAAATGCTTTAGCCATTTCGCTACTACATTATTGTTGGTCCTTTTGTCGAAACTCATAATGATATTATATATTTTCAACGAAAAACACCAATTAAGTTACAACATTTTAATTGTAATTATGAATAAAACTATTACTTTATAAGTTTTTAATAACAACTTTCTGCAACAAATTTTAGTTGTCTTAAAGTATTAAAGCATAATACATATAAACCCCAGAGCATCGCTTGGGCCTGAATACTAGTTTTTTACATATTAATACATCTCTCTTTTACTTTTACACTCCTTTTTCACTTCCTCAATTATACCTCTCTTCTCTCTACTATTTCAAGCTTTTTCTTTCGTCCAAGTGCAAAAACAAATGTTCCTATTACAAAAATAGAGGGTGTAGTTTTTATTTCATCAATTTTATTATTGATTTTGATTGATTTTTCCTTTACTTAATTGGATAATTATTTGAAAAAAATTTAATTAAGAATAAACTTGAATTTCGATAATAAAAAGGAAAAAATGATTTTTAAAAATTAGTCATCGATCCTTATTTGACTTGACCTGCCATTGACCCGACCCACAAATATCCCTACCCACTGTTAAACCGACCCAAAACAAACCCAAACACGATGTAACTACTTTCAATCCAACCCGATAAGTATCAATCTGGAACCAATCAGTGTGTCCGTTTTGACAATTTACAAGAATTTATTTATTTCCGATTTTCAACTTGTTTGATATTTTTTTTAGTAAAGGAAAGGGAAAAAAGGAAGAGAAAAGAAAATAAAGTGACCGTAGTTTCCAGTGTTTGGTATTTTTGGTTGATTCGTGACGAATCACATGTTTAGTTAATGATTAGTAGCGGAAAGAAAGGAAATTAAAGAGGGAGAAAGAAGTAAAAAAAAACTTTGCTTTCTTTGCTTCCACATTCCTTCGATAATGTAAGAAAAGAAAAGAAATAATTTATTATTATTCTTTTTCTTCCACTTCTTCTCCAAAGGAAAATGTTTAGTTCCTATCCGGTGGATGTTAACAATACATCTATCAAATAAGAATATACTACAAATCTGAAAAAATATACTACATTTTCCATTAAATTTTATTAGATTCTAAAATAAACTAACTTATTCAAAAAATATAGTACTACTTTAATCCTCTCGAATCAAATTACAATTTTTGTTATACACTCGGTGTAACATAAATATGGTACAACATAGACTTTTTTTGCTCAAACAACCTTAGATGTACATACTCATAAAGTCGTAATACACCATGATATATCTATACTAGATGATAAAGTCGTACCGAAAGGAGCCACCACATTGCTCCACATCATTATTCTGTATATAAGATTAATAATTTAGTTTTTCATAAATAATAATTAAAAAGAATAATTATATCCTAAATAAAAAAGGATTACATTCCTTATCTAAAAATATTATAAATATAAAATTAATCATAACTTTCATTTCAAATTTCATAAAAATACTTGGAATTTCATTTCAAATAATAATTAAAAAGAATAATTATAGCCACCACATTGCACCGTTAGATTCATCTCGAAAAATACTTGGAATCAAGATCCACTTATGATACGTTTTTATTAAATTGAAAAAATCTTATATTTTACCTATTTAGGGCATGTTTGATTTGGCATAAATGAGTTGAACTAAGGGCCTGTTCATTTCAGCTTAATTACAGTTCAGTTCAGTTCAGTTAAGTTAAGTTAAGCTCTAATTAGTTTAGTTTAGTTCAGTTCAGCTCCAATCAGTTCAGTTCAATTCAGCTCCATTCTTTTATAACCATTTTATTAAATATTATTATGTTGGTCTAATTTATTTTACTATTGCTATTATTATTATTATTTATTTTGTTATTATTATTATTTATTTTTTATATCATTATTATTAAGTATCATTATTATTAAGTATCATTATTATTATTTGTATATTATTTTATTTATTATAGCTTTATTCATTATTAGTACTATTATTATTACGGAGGAACATGGTTTAGGTTAAAAGCATAAATAAACCCGCGTTTTCATCCCATAATCCAATCAAATTACGTCAAAACGGTTTATGATGTAATTTTGTACGATCCGACCCAATTATTATTTTATTACTAAATATTAATATATAATTAAATCTAATTATTAAAATAGTAATATTAATTTAATTCTTAGATATTATTTTTATTATATAATCATCTTCAGGTATTAATATATTAATACAAATACTATAAAATAATTGTTATTAATTATCATTGTAATCATTAATCATTATTATTATTAATTTATGATTATTAATATTATATATTTATAGTTCATTTAAAAATATCCAAAATACAATTATTATTATTCATTATTATTACTTAACTAAATTGAAATGAACTGAAGTAATTTGAATTGGACTGACTAATTTAATTTAGATCGAATGAGGCTTATTCCCCGAGCTTTTTTTAGTTCAGTTCACCTCAATTATTTAGATCCAATGAGGCTTAAGGGCCTGTTTTCCCAACTTATTTTTCAGTTTAGTTTAGCCCAGCAGTTCAATTTAGCTCACTTCAGTTAAAAAAATATTATCAATATAAAATTATAAAATTAATCATAGCTTTCATTTTCAAATTTCATAAAATTATAGTTTTTGCACCGTTAGATTCATCTCGAAAAATACTTTGAATCAAAATCCACTTATGATACGTTTTTATTAAATTGCAAAAAAATCTTATATTTTACCTATTCAAGCATGTTTTATTTGGCATAAATGAGTTGAACTAAACTAAATTGAAATGAACTGAAGTGATTTGAATTGAACTGACTAATTTAATTTAGATCCGATGAGGCTTAAGGGCCTATTCTCCCGAGCTTATTTTCAATTTAGTTCAGCTCAGTTATTTAGATCCGATAAGGCTTAAGGGCCTGTTCTCCCAACTTATTTTCAGTTCAGCTCCGCTCATCTCAGTTCAGTTCAATTCAATTCAGTTAAATTCAATTCTATTCATTTCAATTTAGCTTTGGACAATACTTTTACTCTCACATATCACTATTCATTTCATTTCAGTTTAGTTCCAGTTCAATTCAGTTCAGTCCACTTTAATTCAATTCAGTAACAGTTTAGTTCAACTATTTTATATCGAAGAGAACAGGCTCTAAGTAAATCTAATATTAAGTAACATCCGAGGCCAATTGAGTTTTATCACTTTTAAACTGATAGAGTTAACTAAGAAAATTATGTTACTTAACACTAAAGTTCCACTCGACTTGGACATGTAAGAAAATCATCTACTTCAATTTGGATACAATGAAAAATTATTAGATAGAAAATATATTCAAGTCCGCTCGAAATAATAAAATACCAAAAATCATCCAAACTAATTTAAATTCAACAAAATTTAGGTAAAATAAATGTATTAACATGCTCGAATTTAAATTACAATACATAATAAATTCGATTAAGTTTGATCTCTTTTAAATAATTCGAATTAATTACTCCCTCCGTTCCCAATTATTGTTCCCATTTGGAATCTTGGTACTATTCACAATTAAAGAGAATCTTCTAATTTTTCAAATATACATAAGAAAAAATATAGTCATGTGGGGTCTTGTTTGATTCGTCTCAATGAATATGTTATTATTATTCAATCGTTATAATTTTTGCTCATATACAATGGACGATAATGATGGTCAAAAAAGTGCTTTGACAAACGTGCAAAGTCAAAGTGTGAACAACAATAAGGAATGAAGGGAGTAAAAATATTATACTTCCTCTGTTTTTTATTAGTTGACCTGTTTCTTTTATCACGTTTGCCAACGCGTGATTTCAATCACTTTTATCTTGGAAAATTGATGAGTAAAAATTATAAAAATATGATATTTTGAAAATATATAATGAGACGAATCTAACAAGATCCCACATGACTATATTTTCTCTTACGTATAAATCACAAAAGATAGTCAAAATAGATTATGTGAATAATGTCAAAAGTCAAAACGTATCAACTAAATAAAAACGAAGGAAGTATAAAAATAATAAGATCTCCCGAGCATTGCCCGAGTTAGAAGCTATTATAATTCATAATCTCAAATCAAATACTCCATATCAACTAATCAAACACAAGAAAGTGCCCTTTTTCCTTTCCCTTCCTTTCTTTTCCATCCAAATCCTCCATATCCAGCACATTACTCGTCACTTTGACCAATTCATCTGAAGACTGAAATTGGTAAGAACAATTTCTGTGAAATTGCAGGAAGAAATCTTCCATGGATTCATCACAAAACACAGCTGCAGGAGCCGGAGCAGGAAACAATGGAATCATCAATCCACAAGCAAACAACAACAACAACAACAACAACAGTAGTAACAACAACGATGGAGCAACAACTTCCTCTGATGATGCGAAGCAAAACCTAAGTGACGTCACAAACTCCATTGATAAAACCTTAGGGCTTCTTCATCAGCTTTACCTTACCGTCTCCTCCTTCAATGTCACCTCTCAGCCCCTTCTTCTCCAACGCATGTACTATCTCTCTTCTAAACCTCTTATTTCATCCGCTTTTTGATTATTGTTCCTACATTTGATTTCTGAAGAATTAGCGTTTTTTTTTATTATTGTTCAGAAATTCGCTGGTTTTAGAGCTTGATAATATGATGAAATTGTCTAGCAAGTGTAACATTCAGGTTCCCATGGAGGTTCTTAAGTCAGTAATCTTTCTCCCTTAATCTTGATTTTGTGCTTCTTTTTAGCTTCGTGTTAGTAAGTTTAGCTTTGATGTGTGTGTAGTTTGATTGATGATGGGAAGAACCCGGACGAATTCACTAAGGATGTTCTTAATAGTTGTATTGCTAAAAATCAGATCACTAAAGGCAAAGCCGATGCATTTAAGGTAGGTTTTCGCTCTCGTGTCCGTGTTTGTTGTTCATTTGTGATGGATCTTGGTAATATGATGCACTGAAGATTAATTGAGGTTCTGTATGTATACTACCCCATTTGAATCATGTATGTTCAAATTTAATTTGTGTAGGATGATGGTGGGAGCACCTTTAATTGTTCCTTAAAACTTGTGCAATTAAATAGTGAAACCATTAGTTGATGCCTTAGGTTAATTGTTATGCCAATTGATTCGCGTCACTGAACTGTCATTACCGTTTGGATTGTTTGAGGAACACCATTTCATGTGAGTGGATGAGCAGGATTATGTATCCCAGCTTTTGAAACAGTTTTTTTGCTCCTTCATCATATTCTATTTTGTTTTCATCTGTTTTACATAAGAAAATGTTGATTGGACGTGATATTTGTGTATATTATGTGGAACTTTCCTCATATATACTGCCAAATTTCATGTTTTTTTCTATTATAACATTGGCACAATTTGGTTGTTCTAGGATTTCAAGTAAGGTTAAATCTGGAAGCTTGCGCATTTGTTCTTTTATTTTATTTTTAATGAACTTCAAGGAAGAACTATTGATTTAAAAAAATGGTTTGTTTTTCAAGCCGGAAATCTCTAAGGGGTTGTTTGCTTTGATTAATTTTATTAGTATGGCATGATAATACATCCATTCCAATGTTTGGTCGGGTTCTGTTAGGGTAGAATCTCATACCAAGAGGTATCTATCTCCGCCTCATCCCCTAGAATCCCAATCTCCCCTCTCCCTAGGTTGCGAACTCCATTTCACTCCACGAACTCCATTTCACCCCACTATCAAATCCTAATGGTACATAGCCTTTGTACATACTCTTCGGTGACCCGCCGACCACCGCAAACCGTCGAACACCACAACCAAGGACCCATAACCTCTCGAATCCACCACCCCAACTACCTAAACCTCGTGACTTCACCATCCCACCCACCTTAACAAGCTATTTTGTGCGTCAAGTTAAAGAATGTATAGCTCTAGAAGGAATTCCAGAGGTCCCTATGAGAATTTAGAAATCCGACGTTTTAATAGACAAAAATATCCTGAATGGAATGATTTTGAATATCGGAACAGTTGGGAAATATTCAAGTACCTAAAAGAGCTAGACAGAAATCTATATACTAAATACAACAAGTCTCAATCTGATAGAAATAATGAATCATAAAAAATATATAGTTTAGAGTTCGTGTTCGATATTCGTAGATAATATAGAAAGGATTATTTATAATGATAGGCAAATAAAAGACTTTCTCAGTTTTTATTGGTCATCCGTTTAATATTTTGAAAATAGGTGGACCAGTGCCTCCATCACCAACGATGACATGTTTGAAGCTGGGATAATCAACAGTCAGCTGATTTGGTAAAGCCTGAAAATAAGAATGGGGAAAAATTAAGCAGAAATTGAGCCCTAATTTTACACAGAGAGAAAGTGTGAGAGAGATCACATCATTGAATTATGCGGAAGTAATTTGAGACAACAGAGATGGAGAGAAAGGGGGAAGGTATTTATAGGGTGTGATTGGCTTTAACTTGACGCACAAATTCAACGGTGGTGGTTTTCAAGCAAAAAGGAGGCAGGATGATTTTCTGGTGGTTAGGTGTTGGTGGTTTTCAACACAGGGGGAGGTGGGGCTGGTTTTTAGGTGGCTTTTTGTCATTTTGTGGTAGTCGGCGGTGATGTTCAGTGGTGGTGGTCGGCATGCTTGCGGTGTTCTCCTTTCCTTGCTTTTAATCTTTCGTTTTTTTCTCCTTAAAAAAGAATTGAACATGTAATCTAGTTCAATTGTGAAACAAACAGCTCGAAATGAATTTCATTTCAGGATTGAAACAAACAAATTTCGAATTGTATGGTCTCAAATCCTTCCATACCATTCCATTCCACTTTTGTGAACCAAACGTGCCCTAAGAAAAGTAGTAGTGATACTGAAAGAAGGACAAGCTAAGTTGATTGAGGAAGCTTTGAATTGTGTATGTTATTTAGCACTTAGCAGGTAACAATCTTAATAGCTAGAAACTAAGTTTCAAGTAATAACCCATAGACTTCTAAAAGAAACCTCCAGTAATCTTAGTTTTAAAAAGCGCGCTTGAGGCGCGCCTAGGCGGCAGGCGAGGAAAGGCGCGTGGAAAAACGCCTCCGGCCACCGAGGCGAGGCGTTTTTCTAGAGGCGCGTGAAGGCGCACGCTTTTGGCCGCCTCAGAGCAGGCGCGAGGCGCGTCACTCCCAGCGCCTTTGGGGATGAGAACAAGATAATGTTAGATCTGAGTTGAAAATCGAAAAAGAATAAGTATTGTCTTAAAATTAATTCTTACCTAGGCTTTAGAACGCAGATTCGAGCAAAACCCCTCAATTAATTTCATAAAATTGCTTCAAATTGAATGCAAAATCAGAAAACCCTAATTTCGAAAAACCCTAATTTCGAAGAAGACATTTGACGGTCGATGCTGGGCCGGCGACGGCGGAGATAGCCGCAGAGACAGCCGCCGGTGTTTTATGGCTCAAGATCTGCCGGTGGTTGGCGTAAGTGAAGAGTTTTCAGGCGACTTCTTTGGTTCCTTCCCCTTTCCTCTTCTGCGAATCAGCGGTTAAGTTTACTTTCATACAAACTTTTCAAATTCACAGTGTTCACAGTTTTTTTCTTTTAATTAGTCAATTATTAACCACTATAACCAGTGACCACCCACCTACCCCCACTACTTACATGCTCCCAGCCTTTTAATACTCACGTGCTTGATGCTTCCCAGCCTTTGTAATTACAAAGCCTTTTTTTTTGGTAGTAAACTTATATTGGACTAGGTACTAAAAATTAAACACCTAAGAGTCAATTAAATATAAAATAAAAAAATTGCGCCTCGCCTACAAAAAGCGCGCGCCTTCGCCTTGCGCCTAGGCTCCAGGGACTCTTTGCGCCTCGGTGCGCGTCGCGCCTTTTAAAACTAAGCCAGTAATCAACATGATTAATTGATTAGATAAGGGTCGGGTTCCTCGTAGGATGAACAAAGTATCAAAAACAAAACTAAAAAAAGACTCATCCTTTAGAATCCCATGGCTTGCTGTTCCATTCAACTTCAAGCTGCGTAATTAGCTCATAGCCATAGGGAAACTATTTGGATAAGGAACTTACATCATTCATAGGTGGGTTAATGAGAATAACCATGTTAAATTGAATTCGAGTTGCACATGATGGTCCAAAGACTTGCACTATTATCCCCTATACTACTCTCGGGTAGTTAAGCTATACTTGGCAAAGAAAGGGAACAGAGACATTTAGTGTGCATAGAGTTGCCACTTTCACCTGCATATAATAACTAGGTGGGGAGGGAATATTTCTACATTATGAATCACTATTTCTTTGTCACAAAGATGATGTCCATGGATATCTTACATGAAGGTGACATAATTTAATTAGTTAGAGCATATTAGTATGGTGGAAATAGGAAGTCGCAGTAGGCGAATGTATATTTAGAAAAAGAGAGGAGAATAGCATGGTTCAACCAGAATAAAAAGAACGGTAATATATTTTGTGCATGTGTGTGTATTCAAGAAGGAGGTGGTAGAAATGGTGAAGAGGGCTGATGCATGGCAGGGAAGGGGTCAACAAGTTGGTGGCTGCTGCAGGTTGCAAGAAGGAAGGTGGTAAGATACTGTAGTGGGCGCCTGGGGCTGGGGTGCAAAAAAGGACATAAAGAGACCGGAAAGTTGTTTTTATTGCTTGTTGATAGGACCCAAACAATTTCAAAAGTTATTGTTTTATGTTTGCTTACCAACCAAACTAACTAAGGGTTTTGAAGGTCCATTATGTTTTTCTTTTTATTATTGTTAGTTGTTTACTCAAATCTTCCCTAAAATTTAAATATAATTGTCTGCCATCCTATTACATATTACACTTAGGGTGAGTTTGTTTGGATGGAAAAGGATTATCTTTGAAAACCCTAGAGAAAAACTCAATTTAGCTTTATTTTCTTTTGTTTGGTTGCAAGGAAAGTAAATATCCCATGAAAACCATTTTCCTTTGTTGATGGAAAGAAAGTGTGGCTTCCTTTGCCTCATGAGAGAAAAGAGTTTCCCACCCTTGGAAACTACAAATTTCAGCCCGTATAAGGGAACTAAAGTTGCCAAACTCTCTTTATGCGAACTACTAATGAAGTTACTCGATATTAATCTATCTCAAGAACATTAGTTGGATCCTTGATACTTTTACACGGTAATGGACACTTGACACTTCATTTCTGGCCTAAATTACGGTAAGTTTTCATAAAATAGCCAATTACAAGTAACCTAGCTATTAATGCAATTATGTAGTTAATTCTTTGTAGTTTGTACAATGTGCTCTACTAACAAATAATTGCCAAACAAGGCCTATGATCATCTATAATCGCCTATAACCTGTAACTTCTATTTTCTATGTCTTTGCTTGCTGCTTGATCTTTAGCTCGGCATGATTGACTATACTTGTCCATAGAAAACACATGGCATTAATGAGTGTTGCTAAGAAACAATAGACCAACGATCGAGGTGGCAATCTATGCGTGTGTTTAGTTAGACTTTCCCCTGCCCCCTTGCTTCAAGTCTCTCTTTCACCACATGTTAGAATCTTGTTTGTCGTTACTGCTTGATGGTTGTTAAGAACTGAGGATTTGTAATGTGATTATTTACTTTACAGAGTTTGCGCAAGCATCTGCTAGAAGAACTTGAGCAGGCTTTTCCTTCTGAAGTGGATGCTTATAGGGATATACGTGCCTCATCTGCTGCTGTAAGTTTGGATATTGTTACTTATATGCGAACTCTTTCGGTTCCCAATTATTTGAAGTGAATGTAATTGATTTTACTAAGTATATCTAGAATCAAGCTATCTACATTACTTAAGAAGAAAGTTTCATTTGTGTCTTGTTACCAGTAACATTGTTCCAGCATTTTTGTTAAACCTTCATTTTGGATAAAAAATTGTTTCGAAACTAACTTTTAGGCTTGATGCAGGAAATGAAAAGGATGGCGCAAGCCCAGAGTACCCTGCCTAATGGAGATGTAAAGGTCAAGAGTGAGCTATAGGTTCCGAGATATGCAAGCAATCAGGTTTCTTTGCCTATTTGTTTACAATCTGTGTAGTTTGAAGCCGTGTACTTGGGTATTTACCTTCGGTAGAACGTTTATATAGATGAATACTTATATGATGAAGTTTCTACTTCTCACCTTATGACATGAACTGATTACTCGTATCTTTTGTTATAATAATGTCACATAGTCTTCGAAGAGGCCTCTCTGTGCATAATGGCTTCATTGTTTTTTGGCATTGTAAAATGTAGTTAAACATACTATATGTGATATCGCGACAAGATTCAGAATCCCCTGTGCTGCATTGGTAACATGATTATACAATAGTTTGACATAAACGGGTAAGACCTTTTCTTTTCCGATGTCCTATTATTGTTGTTTTGCCATGGTTGAGGTAGATCATGAATTTCCTATTTTGTTCTCTTTTTAACACTGTACTTTAGAGTTGCAACAGCCTCAAGTCCATTTGATAACCATATAGTTGGACCAAAGTGGATGGTTGGCTAAGCGTCTTTCCAAAGAGAAGTAGTTGTGAACCTTGTGAACAATCTCCATCAGGTTTCATAAAGCATAGATGTAAGGATTGAGAATTCCAGCATGCTGTCCATGGGGACAAAAGGTCTTTTGATCACATGGATTCTTCTTGATGTAATTTGAGGTGTGTTATGTAGCTTGTGTAGTAAATATGCTTAATTACAAACTTTGTGCCAAGCGTTTCGACTGCATCCTGTAACCGTTAATGGAAGATGGATGCTTGTGGGCCTTGGTAGCATGCTTGCAAGACCTTATCACCTTATACATATGTATGGATCAGTCACTGTCAACTTTGAGCCTGAGGCTATGCGGTTATATTCATTATGGCCTCCTGGTATGAGGTCCTTGTGATAACTCTAAGAATGTAACTTATTGGGTCCCTTTGTGTGATGACTGAAGGTTTACATAACTTCTATTCTTTTAATTGGGTTAACGGTTTTCTATGTTGGATTCTCAAAAAGTGATACCTATGGACATTAAGTGCTGAAGGCATGGAGTGTTGTTGCTGGCATAAAGATTATGTTTAACTTTTCTTCAAATAATGCAGCTGAGGTGTGGATGTAATGCTACTTTAGAAACCCAAATTAGGGATGTTTTGTTAGGATTTAGATGACTGATGGGTTGGTTCTAACAGCTAGTCAGTGATTTCTCTAAAAACTGCTATGGCTTTGGCATAGCAAAACGGAGAGAGTAGTTGTCATTTATTTTAATGTAAACACTCCAATACTCTCCGTGTCTCAGTAAATCATTTGAAATCCTAAAATTCAAGGGAATTTGCGTAAAAAAAAATAGAAACGAAGGTGGTTCATAGATTGTTATTGCACTTGCTGGAGCTAAGCAGTTTAAATGTCTCTTAAGTGCTATTGTTTTTTATCCTTTAACTAAGTTGGAATTGCCAGCCCTCCATATTGATTTTGACAATCTTAAACAGAACTGCAGTGGCTTTAACAACTTTAGCGCAGTGCGCACTTGATTACAGACTTAGTCTATGTGTAAGAGCCATCTATACATAGTATTATGTTTGTGAAGGACAGATAATCTGTCTGATTGAGCAGTTTTATTGTGAGAGAGTTTAGTAGTCGATAATTCAAAAGGTATGTCTATAGTGCATCTTGTGTAGTGGGATGCAACCAGCCATCCAAGCCAAGACTCTTGTTTTCTATACATGCTTGATGCATTAAGAGGGGTGATTTGGGAATTGGATCTTATATGAGTTAGCAATTTTGCTGGTTGCCTTCCGGGAAGGGGAATAGGTGTACAGAAAACTTTTAGCTATTCAGCTAGTTTTAGAAAGAGAACTGAGGCAAGCATTAGGGGAATATATATAAAGAAGGAAGGGACTAGAAGGGATTATCTGACTACTGTGTCATTCTTAAGCTTAGAGTTCCAGCTACACTTAGCTTCGGGTTTTTAATGGTTTTGGTGATTTCATAGCGTCAATAATTCAATATTACAAACACTCTATCCTTAGCCCCAAAACAACTTTTTGATCTCACTTAATCTCTTTTTAATCTTCTTTCCCCATCTTAATCTGTGACCTGTAAGTAGTAAGCTTACAAATACGTTAGTATCCAAAACAAAAATATTCTTTTGCATGGCCTAATGTGAGGATTCTGTTGTGCTTGTTAATACGGGCTTTGTAAATAATGATTGAAAATATTGTCTAAGGAAGGGATATCATCTCTGGAAAGATGCATTGTATCATGTGGCTGTAAATGGGGACAGACTAAGGATGGTTGTGTGCCAGCGGGGGAAGAAAAGGCCGATTATGAGCAGAGGACAAGTTTGAATAAGATGGTGTTTTCTATTGTTGTATGGTATCACAAACCTTTTGAATAGAATCGTTGGGCCAAGTTGAAGGAGCTTTTGCTCTAATGAACATGGGTTAAAGCAGAGACTAGGAATTTGATTTTATTCAGTGATAGAAGGAAAAAATCATCTATATTTGTAGAATCTAAGCAAGGTAAAAAACGTGGAGTGTAATGCTTTAGATGTGGTTGCTGCTATTGGTGAAGTTAAAATTAGGAGAAAAGAAAGGGAATATTTTCACAGAATTTGCAGGATATTAAATTCAGTCCTATGAGAATTTTTTCTTTCGTCCTATGAACTTCTAAGCTATAGTATGTACTCTGTAGTCCCGCTTGCGTTATTGACAGAAGAGGACCAGTTGAACATGAAAAAACTGAATACAACCTTGCCATTATGAAAAGTGTATGTAGTTCATTACATATGAATGCATAGCCACTAGGCCTTCCATTGACGAACCTCAAATGAGAACTGTTTTCCACTTTCTGAAAAGCGTTATTTTCATGATAGCTTTAATTGGTGGTCAATATGGGAAATTGATGATAACTTTACTAGTTTACTATGTAACCGGACCAGGGAAACAAAACTCGGCCGAGTAACGGA
This sequence comes from Patellifolia procumbens, assembly GCA_947645195.1. Taxonomy (NCBI): domain Eukaryota; kingdom Viridiplantae; phylum Streptophyta; class Magnoliopsida; order Caryophyllales; family Amaranthaceae; genus Patellifolia; species Patellifolia procumbens. The sequence continues at coordinate 4,867,224 of CANSGD010000972.1, forward strand.
TTTTGAACTTGCCGTTACGCGAAATGCCATTACGTAACCCCGCGATGAAATTCACGTCCAACTCGCCGCGTTGTCCGTTACGTAACGGTGACTCGCCGCATTAGAGCGTTTTTTTACCCGTTACATCCGTTACTATATGAAAATTGGTCAAAAAAAGAAAGGGAATATACGCATAGTAGCACAAAAACTATAGGGTCACACCAACGAAAGGAGAAAAACTTACCATAGGCTTCCAAGTTGAGTAATATATATGATTTAGTATCAATTTTTATATATGACATAAATCTCATGTGTAAAGTAATCTTTTATTCACCATATGTGTAATCCACCCATATGATTGCTTTGGTCAAATTAAGTTATAAGAATACTTATAAAACTTCAAAAATGTCATTTTGAGGTTAAAATTCTAATTGTGTGATTTTTTTGACCGCGTCAACCGCGATTTGTCTTTTTTCGACCGTTACAAGCCGTTCCCGCGTCATCGCGACCGTTACCGCGAACGCGACGATATCCGCGATTTTCTTCCCTGAACCGGACTATTAAGCGGGTCATTCTGGAACAGAGTACATGAATAAGTAATTCAACGACCTCCTCACCCCCCTCCAAATAGAAAAGAGGAACCAGTGAAAAGTAATGGGCCTACCGAATCAGATAATACCAAACACGAGCAAAACGGTTGCCTGAGAAGGTAGGTTTGGTTATATAGCAGTCACTTGGTCACTCTGTATACTAGATTTTAGCCTTTTTTACGGTTGTTTGTGTTCTTTTTTCTTTTACTATCCGAGTGAATATTACCTAAGGACTGATTGCTAAGGATTTATGCCTCAGACTGACAAAGTTTATGGCTGCAACGCAAAAGGTAGAACGACATGTAGCTAGTGGGATGAGGTAGGTTTATCCTCCTGCCTCTTTAGATCATTTGCAGGATGATTGTTCGAGAGGATTCTCCATTTTTTTCCTGCGTTGTGGTTGATATGGCTGGAGAGAAAAATGAGATCTTTCAGGACTGTATCTTGTTATGCGTCTTTCTCGGAGTAGGTTGTGATCTTATCTTTTCTCGGACTCATTCTTATGGAGGCTTTGTTTTCCATGTCGCTTTCGGATGTAACATATGATTGGGTGGTGATTGTGAACTTGTTGGGGATAAGAATGAGTAATTTTTCTAATTGATGGCAGCAACATATGGATCACAAGCTAAAATGTGTCACAAGAAGAAAAGGAGGAACTGATTAATTTGGAGCATGCTTTCGTATTCTAATGCAACAATGCCGCCTTTATGTTGGAGTGACTTCTACATGTTGTGCAATTTATGGGCTTGTATTGTTAGTATAGCACTAAGTAACCTACATCAATTTTTCTCGTGTAGTTTATATCTAGGTGTAAGATGAGAAGAGACTTAGATGATTATTTCGTTTGCTTATTTATGTACTATTAGTCTATTGCCATGTAATATGATGCTAAGTTACGTGGACTCTTTTTTTTATATACTACCTCCGTTTTTTATTAGATGCATCATTTTTTTTTCACGGTTCCCAAGTCAAAATTTTGGAGGTAGTATTAGGAGATAGTAAGTGTATAATTAAGGGGGAGTGGGGACCATATTGTTATGTTATTAAATATGAACAACCACCACCACCCACCTTCACTACCACCACCAACTTGTCAACCCTACAACCTCCACCTCCGCGCCACCTCTTCCAACCCCACCCAAATCCACCAAGTCAACCCCACCGTCACCACCAAACAACTACCATAGCCACCATAAAACCACCACCAATAACCCTAAAACCACCGCCACCTCTTCCGACCCCACCCAAATCCACCAAGCCAACCCCACCGTGACCACCAAACAACTACCACAGCCACCATAAAACCACCACCAATAACCCTAAAACCACCGCCACTATACCCAACGAACCCACCGCAACCACCCATTCGAACCCAGCACCACCACAATCAAACCCAGCAGATCCACCACAACCAAACCCAACAAACCCAACACAACCACCCCTTCAAACCCAATGAACCCACAACTACCCATTCGACCCCAGCACCACCACAATCAAACCCAGCAGACCCACCACAATCAAACCCAGCAGACCCACCACAATCAAACCTAGCAGACCCACCACAATCAAACCCAGCAGACCCACCACAACCAAACCCTACAAACCCACCACAACCACCCCTTCAAACCCAACGAACCCACAACCACCCATTCGAACCCAGCAGAGCCGTTGATTTAATGTTTCGAGTTTGAATCAGCGAATTCTTTTGGTGAATTCGAGCAGATCTCTCGACGGCGGTGAATGGCGGTGAATCTCGCCCAACGAACCCAACGAACCCACCCCATTCTTTTGGTTTTCTGAACCTTGGAGGTGAATCGCGCGAGTGGTGATGGTGGAGGTGGGCAGTGGCGGCGGGGGCGATAGGTGGTGCTAATAGGTTGTGGAGAAGGTGGAGATAATGGGGTGTGTGGTGGAGATGAAGATGAAGGGAAGGGAATGGAGGAGATGAAAGTGTCTGGGTTGGGTGGTGGTGTGAGGTTGGGGTGGGTTGGGGTAATTGAGGTGAAATAATTAAGTTTAATAAGTTTTAGATTAGTAGTTAATGATACTTTATTAATTTTATTAAGTATTGTTAATAAAAATAAGTAAGGGTATATAAGTCATTTAATGCACTAAAACTAACTACTTGAAAGAAAAAAAAGTGATGCAACTAAATGAGATCATCCGTTTTAGGAAAGTGTTGCATCTAATAAAAAACGGAGGTAGTATAATAATATGCATGTGTGTCAGACACCCTGACATGATTACTAGGGTATAGAACTTGAGGAGAAACTTCAATTATATTGAATCACACACTGCTAGTGAATTAATTTCAAAAGAGAGAGAAAGAGGAGAAAATATGTAATACATAGCTCACAATTGGGTGTGAGATCAGAATTCTAGTACGAATTAGCATACAAGTCATTACAAAATGCATGTATCTATGTGCTTGTGACTGCATCCTAGACAGTTTTCAAAATCAGGAACTTGCTTTCCAGTCCTTGCAGCTTTATCCTGTTTTAGTAGTGTTCCCTTGTCCAAATTATGAGTTTAAACTTGTGTAACACTTGAAAATGTAGCCACACCCGACACTTGTATCCTTGTTTGAGTAAGATAGCCTTGATGTTTTTTTCTTGGTTTAGCCTTTTGGGCAGCTTTGTTGGATCGAACCATTGGAAGATTGTTCCAGAGATAGAGTTTCAACAGTGCATTCACTTACTTATATGGCTTCAGCCTTCAGCTAGTGCTTCTGAACCTAAAATCTGCATCGGAAAGTCTATTGTAGTTTGGATTCCATGTTTAAGCACTGTATCAGGTCCAGAAATCCCACCAGTCTGAGACACAATTAGGTTCAATAAGATAGGTTGGTTCTGGACTGCTGTGATTTCCAAATGAGGCTAATGAACCATCTGCATATTCTATCATGTTAAAGTTTTCTCTGTTGTTGTCTATCTCCTGCTCAAAACTCTCAAACCCATCATTTTTCGCCTCACACAAATTCTTCTCCTGATTGTAATCTTCTGCCTGAGCTATGTGCTTCTCTGTTAAGCTTAAAGAAATAGATTCTCCGTTACTACTGCATGTAGCTGGAGTTGAGACACTTGTACTATCCTTGGGCCTTTCTTCTAGCCCCTTTAGTCTCTGCACCTGCTTAAAAGATAGAAGAAAAAAGGTACGTACTAGATGTCAGTTCATGAATTCTCGTCTTCAAAAATTTGAAGCTCAGTTGAAACTATACCTCAATGATCAAGCACTGGTTCTCTCTCTTAAGAGTCTCGAACTTAGATGCGAGACTGTCATAACGTGCTTTCAAGATCCCGTAGTCATGCTCTGTCTGCTTTGATTTGGTTCGAGCTCTCCTGTTCTGGTACCATATACTAACTTGACGGGGATGGAGTCCAAGCTGGTCAGAAATCTGCTGCTTTGTTTTCGACCCAGGCCTTGCTTCCGAGTTGAACATAGATTCCAAGGATTTTACTTGCTCGTCACTAAATCTTTTCTTGTAGTTCTTGTTTGTTTGCATATTTACTACAGGATTACTGTGCATACCTATTGCTCATCGGGTTTTTTTTGTTCTCCTTAGGCGTTGTAGTTGGCATATAGAATTCTGTTGCTGCTAGCAATATATAGGCTTTTGGCAGGGTGTAACTTTTGGATAACAAGAGTGTAAATTCGAGGAAATTCTGGCTCTGATTTTGTAGATGTATTTTAGATTTTTAGGCAATCAGTTTGTGATTGGTGTGAACTCATGGAAATTAGGGGTTTCCCAGTTTATATATACATGCCAGTTAATATTATCACTAGGGGTTGGGCGGCTTGGGCCCCTAACTTGATTGCGATGTTGGTGCCGTGTCATTGGAGATTCTAGTGAAGTGGAAGAATCTTGTTTGGGACTCCATTAAAGAACTGTTGGTAATCATTTGGGTTTGATAGCTCAAACTTGGAGAAACTATGTACTCCTACTTATTTAGAAGATTTAACACCCCAAAATAGAAAGTACAAATATGAAGTGAAGACTAAGGCTCTTTTCTCTCCAACTTATCTGAATTTGTACGAAATTGTCGTAACTTATGTAAACTTGTTTGAACTTATTGAAGTTTATTATATAAGGTGTTATAAATTATTGGAATTTATCTGAAACTTATCTTAACTTATTTGACCTTATTTGAGAACGGTGTGTAAGAGAACAGTTGTGAATTAAACATGTGTAGTGTGTTTTATGCGAACTTTTTTTTTTCAGTAATTATGCTGAAAGAGCAAGCTTAACAGTCACATATGTTACAAGTCTAACAGTCATATTGTGCTCCCAAGTCCCAAGTCCCAAGTCCCAGTCCATATATATTTACCAGGTGTCTCGTTTTACTAGGTTAGATCATTCATATGCTTCGGAGAAACTACTGTCAACCTTTTTAAAACAAACTAGTCACTGCTGGTCTGGGTGCATTCTCCATTGAAACTTTAGTTTATAAAACATTGAAGCTTATCTAAACTCAAGGATCGTTTGGTTCACTAATTTTGGAATCTGAGAAACGGAATCAAATAACAATGCTCTTACTACTTGTTTGGTTTGACCCTTAATCAATCCATTACCCATTACTTGGTGGTAATGGACTCCTTCAATTTGTTACCTTCCTCTCCTTCTCAAGTAACAAAATCACTTGTTGGTAATTGTTACCCTTCCATTTTCATTAGATGGATTAAACCAAACACCTAATAAAGGTAACCATTGTTGTTATTATTCCTCTTCTATATTTGTTTCCATTCCCCTTTCATTCTAAAGCTCGAACAAAACGACCCCTTTATGGAATCAAAACTCACTATTTCATTAGGGTGAGAAGAACGCACACTAATACACAGATATGATTCATAGTCCCAGTTGTAAGGTAGGAGTATGTCTCTATCTCATGAATAGAAGAGGTCAAGAAAAAGTCATGTCAGATTTGAAAAACATCCACATAATAGTACAACTTTAGAAAGGAGCGGCAAGGGAATAGAGCAAGGGTCACTTTAACTAATAGTGAATAGATGGATATGAAAATGACTCTATCTGGTTGAGCTGTCAGGTTACCTGTTTTCTGAGTTATCGACACTTGTTCCTGGTGACCCAACAAAGAATTTTGGCTCCCACCTTCATCTTCATGGCCCTCTGTCTTTAAGAACTTCCAATTGGCGTTTTACCATATGACAATTTGTCATTCATTTTGGTGCTTACACTTCTTTTTCTTCAACTTATCAGTTATCACGACGCTTTGCGTTTACCACTTAGCGTGGCTTTGTTTGTATCCTTTCAATATACGTGAAACTTCTATGTCTTGTACACGTCGCGTTTAGTTTATCGACAATAACTAAGGATTGTAGATTGTAGATTATGTTCCTAACAGTAGGGTTCTTTAATCTCCCCCTACTTTTAAGTTGCAATCTGGGCCGAACTCATTCATGAATCATAAGGAGTTCAATTCAGGAAAGGTTTTTCATCTTATCATCCATAAAGAAGTTTGTTCATTGACAGTGAGTTTACTTGACGTGACGAAAGTTTGTCCTTATTGAATATGTGTAAGCTATCAACAATTATGTGGACAAGATTCTCATTTCACACTTGATCGTATTGCATTCAGATTGTTGGGACCAATTTTTAAGTTTGCTTAACCTGTGAGTCTGAGTCTAGAGCTGGCAATGTTTGACCCGATTAGATAATCCAACTCCAAACACTTGGAGTAACTGTGGACTTGATTCAGTTTGATCCATTTGTGATATTTTGTGATATTCAGTTTTCTAGCACAACCCAAAATGGATTTGAAACCAACCCATTAACCCGAATTGCTAGCCCAATATATGAGGGGTCAATTTTAGGGATGACAACGGGTGAGATTTGTGTCGGGTGAGACATCACCGGCATTCATCACTCGTTTAAACCAACTCACATCTATCCATCTCTCACCCACAAAGGTTATCGCCTGTATTCCATCCATCGATCACCCGCGGGTGAAACAGATAGGCTGGGTGATCATCCGTTTAAGAGAATTTAACAAGAAAAAATTAATCAAACTTGCAAGCAGTGGAGGATCTAGAAATTCAAAGTTGGGTAGACACAACTAAAAAAACGATTTTAATAATAAATTATAACTCTTTTAGTTCTGCGCGGGATTACCGTACTAATAATTTGTCTAATTTATCAATAATTAAGGTTACCAAAAATAAACTTTGCGAAGTTGTACAATATTAATTTAGGCAAAGATAATAAACATAATTTTGTATAGTTGGCATAACTGAGTAAACCATACTTTCATTGAAATATTGGAAACAAAATGAAGTCACTTAAGATATGGTAGGGGAAATGTATTTACAGTGCTACTGCTATGTGTCTTTGTATTATGGACCAGCTCAAAATTGCAAGAAGAAAGAGGTTAAAGAGAATTAACCAGCACATTGATGGATCGTAAGATTCAAACTCAAGCAAAACCAAACGCTCAAAGAGATTAACTACTACAATAACCAGTTGCTCTATGGAACTTTGTTTACAGTAGGCAACTTTACTTTATTTTTGGTTGACCCAAATTTCTATATACATCCGCCACTACTTGCAAGAATGACAATTCATACGTTAATGATCAAAAGGAACTATATATTATAATAATGTAAAAAAAAATGAGAAATAATTATAAAATGTAAGAAATGAGTAGTGGAGCGGGTGGTATACGGGTGATTGGTGAAAAAGTTTCACCCCAATTCCACCCGTCACCCGTTACCTGCTTACCCGACTATCATCCTTTTAATTCGAATTGTTACCCTTTTTTGTTTTTCGGGTGGAGCGGGTGATCATTCATTTAATATTGCCATTTCTAGTCAATTTGCTAGAGTTCATCGAATATTATTGAATTGAACGCGTAACTACAGTTATTAAAGTCGTGTTTTGCTTCTATGACGCTACTTGTTTGAGCTCTAATAATTGTTTGGAAGAAAAACTCACATTTTACACTTCACACTATTGAATTTAGATTGCTCCTTTTGGATCATTTTTTCTTTTAATATAGAAAAAATGTTTAAAAGCAATTTGCTGGGCCTGCTGCGTAGAAAAGATGATTCTTTCTTCTATTTTTCTACGTCGTGAGCTACAAGATTTACATAATTGTTTTGCTGTCCCTGCCTCCCTGGGGCTTATAGCTTCCTGCCTTTTTTTCTTTTCGACTTTGCCTTGACTTGTGATTTTAAATGGTTTGTGACATTTTGGGTGTTTATACCTTTTTCTTTCTTTTTCCTGGGTTCGTTTTTATCTTTTTTGAAAAAAGGGGCATAATCCAATGATCTTATCCTATAGGAAAAGTTTAATTGCGAACCAATATTTGGGTAGTAGAAATATAGCCGTGTCGATCATTCTTTTTGAAACAGGAGGGGCGATTTTGTTGACATATAGAAAACATAAGTAACAAAATGGCGTTGAATACGTGTAGCCGTGTAGGTCTACACGCGCCTTGGTTGCTTGGTGCATAATAAATCTTGCATTGAACTTTGGTATCAATATGCTCCTTATATGAGAGTTATCTCATTGTATCCTATTGTATGTCATTTACTCTACATATCAGTCTTTTAGTATTTTTGAGAAACTATATCATTTGCAACGATTAGATATTTTTTATTCACACTTTATGTTAAATCGTTGCAAATAATATGTTACAGTGGTTCTAGATATCTTTGATAGAGTATCTGGTATCCTGATGAGTGTGCTCTTTTGCTTTATTACTTGATGCCCTTTTTTGCTTAACAAGGAAACATATTAATTAGATCTGCAGTTGAGTTTTATACAATTCACAATATAAGTTGCAAATGGTAACTATAGGGAGGGAAAGTTGTCTACTTAAATTCATACTAGAATGTAGGAGTCCTACACTGTTTAGCCATAGAGTTCGAAAAAGATTATCTTCACTTCACGTAGGGCTCTACACATTTCCCTACAATCATTTTGAACATAAAAATGAGTTTTCTGTAATGTCTTGTTGGTTAGTGTAGGCACAAAAAAAATTACAATGTGCCACGTCATCAAATTTCATTTAATCCAGTAAAGTCAACTGTTGACTTTATAAAAGTAAATGATAAATGATATGAATTAATTCGGACTTATACTTAAGTTTGGGCCGTTTTATTTATTAGTCATTTACTGGTTGGGTTAATGCCTTATAACAAAATCGACTATTTGGATAAATGATGGCCATGAGGCCCATGGTGGCTACTCATTAAAACCTAAACCCTAGAAAGCTCTATAAATAGAGTTCTCCAGTCTCATTTGAAGGAGAGAAGAGAAAAAACTAGAGGAGAGAAACCAGAGAGAAAAAACTAAAAGAGAGAAACCAAAGGAGGAGAAACCAGAGAGAAAATCAGAAGGCCAGAAAAACAGAAGCCAGAGCTATTCCAGAGTACACAAAAATTCTCTGGAACTCAATAAGCTACATCAAATTCTTTTTTACATAGAAGAAGAACAACAAGCATCAAAAATTAACGTGCCGTTCTATTCTAAAGAAGAAGACTTGAAGAGATCAAGCCTGGTGGTCCTCATTCAAGAAATCAAAAGAAGACTGAAAGAGACCAAGCCCGGAGGCCCTCATTCAAGGAAATCAAATCCGTATTACGAATCTGTCAAGCCAAGTTCGTGATACAGCAAGTCAAATCATCGTGGAGATCGAATCAGAGGATTAAATTAGAGATTGTACCCAAAAATTCAAATCTATAAAATTTCTTATTTTGTTACATTGATCTTGACTCTGTTTTGCAGACTTAGTTAAAATTTGTGTTTACAAATTTTTGGCACGCTCGGTGGGACCATTTCTACCTCTCTTCTCTTTCTCCATTCAAGCAACGAAGCAAGCTGCTTCAACAATGGTGGCCAAGAGAAGATTCATTCATGACGGCAACAGCAAATCCTCGTCCCTAGGCGAAAAACACATGATGGAGTCGACCCGTGGATCAACGGACGTTGTCGATGTCATGGTGATTGAAGTGACTACCATCGAGGAAGAACTTGCAAATATGAAAGAACATATTCAGAAGCTCATCAAGGAAGGTGAAGAAAAAGACGCCCAAATCAATCACCAAAGCCAGCAAATCTCCATTCTAGCAAAGAAACTCGAGAAATTGCCAATGTGTCACTCGAGATTGATGAAAGTGAAACTGAAGGTGATGCGGAAGAATCGAGCTAAAGTTTGATGCCCACGTCATACACAAGGAATACAAAACTCCGTGGAGATTCCTTGAAGTCAATCACCGTCCAAAAACTCCAAGAAATGATAGCAAGTGTCATCGAAATCCAACTTGGTAGTGGAGGTCTTGATAGACAAAACCTCTACACCAAGCCATATACAAAGAGGATTAAATCCTTGCAAATGCCAGATGGTTATCAGCCTCCCAAATTCATCCAATTTGAAGGAAAAGGTAATCCAAAACAACATGTTGCACACTTTGTTAAAACATGTAACAATGCAGGGACTGAGGACGACCTACTTGTGAAGCAATTTGTTCGCACTCTTAAAGGTGTGGCATTCAATTGGTACACAGACTTAACTCCAGAATCAATCGACAGCTGGCCACAAATGGAAGAAGCGTTCTTGAAACACTTCTACAACACTTGTCGTACGGTGAGCATGATTGAATTAACGCGTACCAACCAATTGGAGGGCGAACCAGTCGTGGATTACATCGAACGATGGCGAGCATTAAGCCTTCAATGTAAGGAGCACTTGTCCGAAACTTCTGCTGTGGAGATGTGCATCTTGGGAATGCATTGGAACTTGACGTACATCTTGCAAGAAATCAAGCCAAAAACATTTCAAGATTTGACAACTCGAGCTCATGAGATGGAACTTGCAATTGCCAATCATGAAGATCAATCTGATTAGACATCTACAATGATGGAGGATCGCTTCTACAACCTTATGAAAAAAAAATCACAAAGACACCAAAAATAGTTACTCCTAAGCAAGAGTATAAACTGCATATCCAAAAGAAAAATACTCCTAAGCAAGAGTATAAACTGCATATCCGAAAGAAAAATACTACTAAGCAAGAGTATAAACTGCATATCAAACGCAAAAAAAAAAAAAACATCTCAAATACTCATTTGGTACGTAGGCATCTTGATTGAATGTTATTCGAGTGCAGTCACATCAAAAAATCAACTTGGGGGCACAGGAACATCAAAATCGCTTCACCTTAGCCTCAAGAATCAACATTGTTGAAAGACGAGCACTAAAACTTGTCACCGTTTGTTCGAAGATTGGAGAAAGCTCCTAAGCAACAATACTTCATCAAAATTCGTGGAAGTCTGGAGAAAGCTTCTAAGCACCGGATATACAAAAGTTATGAATCGAAGATATAGAGAATGTTGTCAAGAACTAGCGATTCACAATTTTGTTCCACATGGAAATTGGAGAAAGCTCACAAGCACCAATTTGCTATCAAAAGTCTTTGAGATCGATCTGAAGAAAGATCCCAAGGTTTGAATGATCCACCAAAAAAGTCGAGTAACAAGGATCGATGGAGAAAGCTTCCAAGCACCATCACCTGTCAAATTTGTTGGAGAAAGCTTCCAAGCACCAACACTCGTCCCAAAACACTTCAAATTTGTAATAGAGAAAAGCTCAAAAGCATCAAATTTCTCGAATGATGGAGAAAGCTTCCAAGCACCATCACCTGTCAACTTTGTTGGAGAAAGCTTCCAAGCACCAACACCTTCGAATCATGTCTTGACCCTCAAGAAAAAGCTTCGTCGAATACCTGTCAAATAAAAAAAAAGAAAAAAAAAGACAGAAAAATTGGAGAATGATTCAGGCACCAACACCGTGACAAGAAAGTCGTGTTAAAGCCTCTATGACGGCTTCAGAACAATGATGTTAAATATGGCAATTCCTCCATCAAAAAAGGGCATGGTAGAATGTCTACTTCTTCACCAAGTTGTAAAGACGTCAAGGTTTTTCAACTCTTCAATTGGCTAAGCTCCTTCTCCATGTTGGCAAAAAAAAATTGGCGTCTAAACACCAAAGTTAAATGACTTGGTTATTCTTCGTGGGCATTGAAACCTTCATGGCTATATGGTGTCAAGTAAAAAAAAACGACTTGGCTCCAAGGACAATTTGAGGTGTCTTCAGATCTAACGTCTATGGTGTGACTCCTCCATGACATTGAAGCATTGAATCTCCATAGTTTCGTGGTGTAGGTGGAAAGAAAAGCTTCTATGTCTTCATGGAAGACCTCAAGCTGCAAAGATCAGACAGGAAATGACTTGGCTCCATTGGTATGGCCACCACTCTCATCCATCAACTATAGTCAAGGACTCGTCATCGAATATTCTCGTGGACTCAAATTTCACCATGGTAGAAACATTTCCCTAAAAAAGAAAAAAAGGGGTTACATTGGATTTTATTAACCAAATGTGATACTATTGAAAAACAAAAAGAATTTGATGTAGGGACATACGCAAAGGTGGATGATAGACTAAGTGGAGTTTCATGAATTTCTTTCTCAAAGAAATCATATTACCATCATAATAATCAGTGGCCCCATCACCATGCTTCATCATCATCATGCTTATCATCCAACGAAACATAGTGACGAAGTTTTAGCACATGCTATGTAGACAGGATACCTCAGTTACATTGAAGTACAAACTTGGTCATAATATACATTGAAGCATAAGAGCAATACAAGCTACCACTGGATATCAGTAACATACATTTACTGATATTAATTCCAGTCATTCTTTAGCGCAGCAATGTGTGAATGTGTGTACCATCAGTTGCATGTTAGCTATTCATAATATTTTGGCTAACGAAATGGCCAAGACCAGTGAGTGTAAAAGCAGCGACAACAACATCAACAAGAGTACCAAGCCTGCTGTTAAATGAGATTGTACTCATTAGGTAGCTAACAGTCGGGTCTCCACCTCCGTCTATGGGAAGTCGACGCATCGAAAATGGTTTAACTCCTCTGCCTGGGTAGTGCGACTTCGCGGTTCCGGTGGCGATCACAGTGTTACTCAAATCCTCCGTGGACGATGCGACTCCATCCCGAGTTGGATGTTTGATCCACCTCCGTGAACCTTCAGCCATGACTTCTTAGCGATCCAAGATGTTGAAGCAAGCGTTTAACCTGCAAACAAAACAAAGGGAGAACAATAAAACAATTAATGGCTCCGCTGCGACAAGACGTCAAAACTATGGATGATTCTTCTTTCGTCATCTCGAGGTGTCAAAGATGGTTGTTCTCTCCTTTATTGCTTCATCATCATAGCGAAATCGTGCATCTCCTATGGCCTCCGTGGCTTCACGTGTGTCGGGATTCCAGTCGACCAAAGACTCGCCCAAACGCCAGCGTAGAGGTAAATTAAAATAAAAGCCTCACACCTAGTATATATAGAAGACATAATACTATGTTTAAAGTTGAAACCCTCAAAGGATATTATTCATGTTGTTACGGAGATCTTCAGGTGGAGATTTGCCAGCATAGATGGATAAGCTCTACTGACTTATTTTGTTCCATAAGGAGGAAATGTTGGCGAGATCAGTACCCTTAGTTATATTTTATTATTATTGTTATTGTATGTAAATAATGGTAATCATAAAAGTTATAAAGCCATGAACTAAATAAAAACATAGATGACAAAGTTCTTCCCTTGGATGGTTGGAAAATAAAAAAGGACGTGCAAGGCCCAATCCATAAAACAGTATGACAAAAAAAAACATTCGAGACTCGATCACGACGAAACACTCAAATACGTGTACGTAATCAAATCTCGAGGGGGCAATTTGTAGGCACAAAAAAAATTACAATGTGCCACGTCATCAAATTTCATTTAATCCAGTAAAGGCAACTGTTGACTTTATAAAAGTAAATGATAAATGATATGAATTAATTCGGACTTATAATTAAGTTTGGGCTATTTATTAGTCATTTACTGGTTGGGTTAAGGCCTTATAACAAAATAGACTATTTGGATAAATGATGGCCATGAGGCCCATGGTGGCTACTCATTAAAACCTAAACCCTAGAAAGCTCTATAAATAGAGTTCTCCAGTCTCATTTGAAGGAGAGAAGAGAAAAAACCAGAAGAGAGAAACCAGAGAGAAAAAACTAAAAGAGAGAAACCAAAGGAGGAGAAACCAGAGAGAAAATCAGAAGGCCAGAAAAACAGAAGCCAGAGCTATTCCAGAGTACACAAAAATTCTCTGGAACTCAATAATCTACATCAAATTCTTTTTTACATAGAAGAAGAACAACAAGCATCAAAAATTAACGTGCCGTTCTATTCTAAAGAAGAAGACTTGAAGAGATCAAGCCTGGTGGTCCTCATTCAAGAAATCAAAAGAAGACTGAAAGAGATCAAGCCCGGAGGCCCTCATTCAAGGAAATCAAATCCGTATTACGAATCTGTCAAGCCAAGTTCGTGATACAGCAAGTCAAATCATTGTGGAGATCGAATCAGAGGATTAAATTAGAGATTGTACCCAAAAATTCAAATCAATAAAATTTCTTATTTTGTTACATTTATCTTGACTCTGTTTTGCAGACTTATTTAAAATTTGTGTTTACAGTTAGTTAATGCTTTGTTCTTTTGGACATATACATGAACCGGATTGAATTAAACTGAATTGAACTGAACTGAAATTGTGAGATAAAAGGAGGAGTTGAGCTGAACTGAAATTGTGAGATAAAAGGAGGAGTTGAGATGAACTGAAATTAATTGAGCTGAACAGAAATATTTTCGATTAATCCAGTCCAAAAAACAAGACTAAGTCAACAGCTATCTTGCAGTCTGAAAAAATGATGAGTTGCTCCACTTGTTGTGTTTGTTCCAAAGTTAGGCCTTCGCGGATACTCCAAAGTTCAACGTGAAGGGAATTTGTGGTATATTTTGCTGTAGAAACCATATAGATAATCGTAGTACATCAGTTGCACGTACATTGACCATGGAATTAAGTTTAGAAGTGTCAATATGAATCATGTACCTATACCGTTGAGCTGGTATAGAGCAATGTTTGAGAGATGGAATAAGGGTAGCGAATTCAGGAATTTCGGGTTGGTTTTCTTACAATGTTTACCTTATCTACCATCCCAACATGCAAGTGTCTTATCTCCTTCAGGTGACCCTCAAGGATACAAAACGTATTTGCAAAATTGCAACAACTTTCTTTATGGAAGGAAGATGGAAAGAAGAAAATCCATCTAGTTGCTGAAAAGTCACCAAAATAGATCCGAACCTCGGATTGATGTTTTAAAGGGGGATATGAACTTGGACTTGGGGTACGACCGAAGAAAGAGGCGAGGTTCAGAAGATGTAAGGCTTTAATGGCTGGGTGGAAACATAACCTTCACCTGGGTGGAAGTTCTATCATATTCAAGTAATATTCACCCGAATAAGGTCAATACTTTGAAAAATAAGTCAACTACATGGTAAAACTTTGGAAGGGTTTGAGATCTCTTGCAAATGCATAGTGCCTGGAATATAAGGTAGTGCTAAAAAATCTAATCTGTAACTAGGTAACCTCATGCCCCATAAGGAAGTTACTTAATGGTCCCTTGTCATTAGAGGAGGAGGCTGTTACCGAGGGACATTGCTATATCTATTCACTAGGTAGTTTACCCACCTCTAATATGATATTAAAATATCATTAAATATCTAGAGTTGGATTCCACTAGACCACTACTCTCTTTTAGAGGCGGGTAGTCCACCCAGTGGACAGACCAAGTTTTTTTCCGTTACCGAGAAGGCGAGTGGTATATGACATGCTTGTCCTTTGATCTTCTCTAGGATATCGAAAGATATATATATATATATAGAACAAAATCTTTAATAGTCCTTTTCGAAACCCCCAAGGATGGATTCTCCATTTTCACCTCTCATAAGGGTTTCTCTTAGCCCAATCCTACGCCATTCAGTTGTGGAGTTGTAACACCTTCGGCAAAATCAACTTCTTCCTTTGGTTAGTTTAGAGAGATAGATAATTGCCTCACCAAAAAAGCTTCATGTAGATTTATTATCCAGTCTATTCTTTGTCCTAAGTGTCATAGTTTCTCCTGACTCATCTCATGCTATTCATAATGTTGAGCCTTCATATTGCACCTGACCCTCTCTACCCACTATCAAATAAAAAAATCCTACAAGAATGGCTCAAAGATATATGACTAGCTATGCTTCTTCCGAGGTCTAAAATGAGGTACTGTCTTTTCGCATACATAAGTGTTTTGAGGTTTTGAGAAGCCGCAATACCTTCCGTTTCTAAGGTAAATGAAGATGAACCTCCCGAAAAGATCTAAAGGACGCCCTTGGCCTACGACAATACAACTACAAAAGACTTCTTTCTTCATTTTCTTAGCATGGTTGATGTGGAGGAGCATGTATTTCTTGGGAAAAGGTAACATGGTAAGTCCCTCGTGCCATCACCTAGTCTATTAAAGTATTATCCAATTACACATAAAGTGTGACATTATTATAGGACGGAGAAATTTTATTGCAGCAATCACAATCCGACGTGAGTGTCAAAATTTCAAGTGTTGGAGAGGTGTTATGGGACAAGAAATCTTGCTTTAAATGAAAGATGGCACTTGGATAGGGAGGTTCTTTCTGGCTAAGAAGGATGTAAGCAATAACCAATTCTATTGAATAAAGTACAATTCAACTGAATGTATTGAACATTTGAAAGCTCGCCTGATCATATTTGGCCAGCACCATGTCATAGGACTTGAGCACATAGAGAACCTTGGTCTAGTTTCCAAGATGGTGATTGGCAGGAACGTTGCAACAACAATGAATTAGGAATTTTGTCACATGAATGTTAACAATACCTTGTTTCACAATCACATTGATTTGAATGAGAACTTAGGTTTTATTGTTAGATAAGACTCAAAAAGTTTCTTTATACTTGAAGCAAGCTCCTAGTCCTTGCTATTGGTTTGTCAAGTTGGCAAAGCTCTTGGGGGTGTTTGTTTAGTGGGATTAAAGGGTGGGAATGAGATTTTAAATCCCCATGGGTAATAATCTCATGTTTGTTTGGAGGGATTGAGAATTTTGAAGGAATTGAGAATGAGATTAAATGCCCTCAAATCCCACCAAAATAAGACATAGGGAAGGGTAGGTATTAGGGGTGGGATTAAAATTTTGTAAAGAAATGACCCATTTACCTTTAATGAAAAGAAAGGGGTGGAGAGTTAATAAGGGTATCAAAGTAAAATTACCATTTAATCCCAACTTATTCCCAACTCATACCAAACAAGGGATTGACACTA
The DNA here is from genome assembly GCA_947645195.1 of Patellifolia procumbens. Classification (NCBI taxonomy): domain Eukaryota; kingdom Viridiplantae; phylum Streptophyta; class Magnoliopsida; order Caryophyllales; family Amaranthaceae; genus Patellifolia; species Patellifolia procumbens. The sequence goes on from CANSGD010000972.1 coordinate 4,884,038, forward strand.
TTTTATCCTTATCCTACCTACCAAATCCCACTCCCAATCCCACCTTATAACCCCCAAATTCTCATTACCACATACCAAACACCCCGTTAAAGATTTTGGTTTCTTGCAATCGTACTTGAAGTATTTTCTATTTAATTGCAATGAGGGTGTACATTCCAATGTACTTGTTTACACTAGTGACTTAATTATTTTAGGAAATGAGTCTATTGTTCTGGCATAATTTTGGCTGTACTTGTGTAATTGTCTTTGTATGGAAGATAATAAAAAGCCAAAACTATTATTTGAGGTAGAACCAACTTGAATACTTCCTCCGTTTCATTTTAGATGTTACACTTTTTTTTCACGCTTATCAAGGAAGCGATTTAGGGGTGTAAACGTGCAAATTAATCAATGAAATTTTAACACAAGTAATATAGAATCTCATTCTTGCTTGTATTAAAATTTTAATGAAAAATTTACTCGTTTACACCTTTAAATCGCTTCCTTAATAAGCGTGGAAAAAAGTATAACATCTAAATTGAAACGGAGGAAGTATTTCTTTTTGAAGGAACTACATTCTCGGTATCGTTGTTGATGTCATTTTGGGAACTGTTTAATTAAAAAGGTATTAGTAATTTTATATAGGGTTGGCAGTTTTTAGTGACACGATTGAATATTAACGCAAAGCTAATGAAGAAAACATGATTTTGTCACGGTATGAATATAAAATTAAGTCGAAGCGATTCTATGTGATTGATTTGTCATGTCATGCGAGATCCTACTTATGATATGGTTTGAGAACAACACAAAATGTCCCAAGATCAAACATAACACAATTCACAATTGATAGCTCTAAATTTACTACACTTCCCATGTTTGAGCAAACGAAGTTTTGGGGCGCACATGGAAATTATTCAACCCAAAAATATCACCTTACAATTTCATAGATTAGAATTAACGAAATTCATCATAACATTCTAGATACAATATTTAATTTGGTAAAATAATAATTATAAGGAATAATTTATTCTAATAGTCTAAGTTTTTGGCCATTCATGAATAATAAGCTAAAGTGTATGTTTATTGGAAGTCTTAAACTTGAGTCTTGATATAACACTTTGTAAGGTCTTATCAAAGACTCCCAATAAAATAGTTCAAGAGTTTCTTGTCCGGTGGATCTGATCTATAGTTAGGGGACAATACATACCAAAAAGTTTGGGATCTTTCATTCCTAGGGCTTAAAGAATGACTTCGTCGAAACAGAAAATCTTTTAAAATAAGCAGGACCTCATCCGAGGAAATATAGGGTTAGGTTGGAAATGTATAATATCCGCATCCCCCCTGCCCGCAAGAGCGAGGGCGTCCTGCCTCTCCGTTCACCACCTGCATCCCATTTCCCGCTGGCAATTACCTTATTTCAAAATGGACTTTTTTTGCCTCATATGATGAATCACGAGCCGATTAAAAGGAATGCCCTCATTTAACTTCCCTTCGGTTCGGAAATTGAACGGACAGCGACTGGCTTTTTTTAGCTATGATCCAAGGCCGAGGAAAAATCCTTTGTCTCCGGAACCATCAGCTATTAAGAATGGTAAGAAATTACTACATACTGTACGATCTTCCCCTATTGTTTGATCCGATGTTGACCAGGGACGAGCGACTTGAGGAGTCGTCTTAGAAATCTAAGACTCACCTTATAAAAGAGGACCAATAGTACGGTGCCACGTGTCAATATTTTTTTTGCCTAATATGCTCAATTTTTGTTCAAAGAGTCTGAAAAACAGTCTAAGGGATAAGATCAAAACTGGAACGAGTCTTACGTGACTCTGAAATATTAATGAGTAGATAAAGTTAGTGGAAATCTGATGTGAGAGAGTCTGAAATATGGGACGGAGTATTATGGATAAACTCACCCAGTGATTATTACTTAATACTTTCTCCGTTTCTAAATAAGTAACACACTTTATGTTTTCACGTTTGCCAATTGCATTGTTTTAAACATTAATATCTACAACTATTAATAAGTAAAAGTTATAAAAAGTTGATATTAAAAATTTTCACATCGAGACGAATCCAAAAAGATCCCATAAGATTATGTTTTTCCTGAAATGTAAATCACCAAAACTAATTAAAGTCTAAACTGTGAATGGTAAACACTATGTAATGTGTCACTTATTTAGAAACTGAAGAAGTATAATTTAACCTTTATACCACAATTTTTAAGAGTAACTCAAGATGGCATGTGACCGGAAAAGGTGGTAAATTTCTTGTTAAAACCCTTAATTTTAATTAATAAATATCTGATTACTTTACCAAAAAAAAGCCCAAACTATCCCAACCTGCCCAACCCCTCCTCACTCTCCCTTATTGTCGCCCTAGCTCTACTCCGTTCCCCACCCCTTGAGACCCTGCCACCCTCTCCCTTCCCCTTCCCCCCTCTCTTAATCCTCAAAACAAGCTCTTCTTCCCCGAACCATCCCATTCACTGCCACCCCTTCCCCACCTTTGAAACCACCCTCTCACTGAAACCATTCCCTACCCTCCAACAGAGGTAGTATATAAATAGACAAAGATGAGCGATTGAAATTGTGTAGAAAACAAACGGAAATCTATCAAATGACGAAAATATAACATTACCAATAATTTTATCTTAAGCAATTTTGAAATAACTTCACAAATATGATCTAGATTTTCCAACATGAGCCTTTGTCTGAGTTATGCAATCTCTCGGATTATTCCATTAACAAAATGTATAAAACAATAAGAAGAGATATCACTAATAAAAACTGGACACACTATGTATGGAACAAGCTCTCTGTTCCTAAGTTCAGATTCATCTTTTGGCTGACAAACAAGGAGAGACTCCAACAGCTAGCTGATATCACGTATTTATATAGAGTTTTCTCCCTTATTTACAAGCTAATTTGTGCGTCATTGGAGCTCTTGGGAGCTATTTTGTGCTAACTATCGTATGTAGTTGTGGTTTCGTGTTTTAGTATTGAATTGCAGGTTTTATGGAGTTTTCTCCTTATTCCCGAGCCATTTGGAAGCAACCACGGCTTTACGAGATGTTATGAGGCACGTAGGACGGCTCACGAGCTTTATGGATAGTTTAGGAGGTCCCAAGACCCCTAAACGTGAAGATTAGAGAGCAAAGGAGTCAAAAGGGGTTTTCCGTGCACTGATCGGGCAGAAATGGCCCGATCGGGCGAAGTATTTATGATCGGGTATGAAAGTTGCGGACCCGATCGGGCGATGTTTGCCCGATCGAATCGGGCGAGGAAGCATGTCCCCAGACCCGATCGGGTGACTACCGCCCGAACCGATCGGGTGGAGTGCTTCTTGGTCTCGTTGCGGTGCTACAGGCGAGGGGAACACGCTGGCCTAAGTTGTAGCCAGACCCGATCGGGTGACAGCCTCGGGCCCGATCGGGTGCTGCTGCCAGAGCCCAGAAGTTAAGTTGGGGGAATTTGTATGTGGACCCGATCGGGTGATCGGGTACTGTGCTCGGGCCCGATCGGGTCTGGTGCTTTAATCGCGCTTTTTCACTTTTTGTTTCCGTTTTTAGTGAACTTGAGGGGTATTATAAACACCTTTTTCCTCATTATCTTTGATTCATCTATTATTCATCTTTCATTAGGTTTTAGACTAGTTTTATTCTACATTGCTCTTAGTGTAATTCAAACACTTTAGATTAATTTAGAGGTGATCAAACCTATTTCGATTTCAATAAAAGTTCCTGCTTTTCGTCAATTGGTACTCTTCTCTACTCTTTATCTCTTTAATTACTTTGATTGCTTAGTTTAATTATTTAATTGTTCATGATGCAATTCTTAGGGTTTCATATTAGTTTTGTTGTTGCCGATTCGATTATGAGTGAGTAGTTCTCTTTCTAGGGTGTTAGATAGGAAAGCCATGTTTATACCATGATTGTGATTTAGATTTCTATCAATTTCTAGGGCTTGATTAGGGTGATTGTGATGTGGTTTGTTCTTATTGAGTAATTAATGTCAGTGTACAATTTCATTGATTGCTTGTGGTTAATAGTTGTTTGCACAGATCCGTCTTACGACTAGAGGCCTAGGACACATCAGTAGTTCTGATTACGTTAGTGAACATGCGGCGTATGTTGAACTATGAGCGTTGAGTCTTAACCATAGCTCAACATAGGCTCTAATCCCCCGACTCTTGACTTAGGTTTTAATAGTAGTTGACCCTATTTGATTGGTATAAGCATGGTGGACCGACCTAATACCCTAGACTTTTATTCCATAGTTTAATCCTCGATTTATTCAGTCTTTCGTAGTCTATTCTTTAGTTTAATTAATTCCTTCCTGATTTCATCTGGAGTAGCTGAATTGGTTGAATATTGATTTAGAAACTCTGTCTCCCTGTGGATTCGACCCTGCTTCCACTGGCTACCTAGTTAGAGGTCCGTAGGTTTATTTTTGATTAGGTGACACGACTAAAACCTATCAAAATTTGGCGCCGTTGCCGGGGAGACGGCTAGTTCTCTAAGTTTTTATTTAATTATTTGGTCTACATCTCTGTACCTCATTGGAACTTCATTGTTTCAATCGAGGTACCCTTTACTGCTGTTTTTTGTTTCTTTTGTATGCCCAGGTCCCAAAGAAACGGTTCCCCCATTCCAGCGGACCCTGATCTTGGTAGGACAATTAGGCGGATCCGAAAGATAAAGCAGAAAGACAAGCAGTCTGTTCAGCTGAACACCTCTGGAACAGACACCTTGAGTTCAGTCATGTCAAAGTCACTGAAGTCATATGGGGTGCCCAACCCAGATGGTCTCTCCACTGGACCTACTATGCCCACCATTGCCGCAGCAAATTTCGAAATCAAGCCTGGACTCATCAGCATGGTCCAGCAAAATCAGTTTGGTGAGCATCCTACTGAAGATCCGGCAAATCATGTGCAACGGTTTCAACAACTTTGTCGAACCGTTAAACATGCCGGCGTCACTCCAGATCAACTCAAAGTCATGTTGTTCGAGTTTTCACTGAGAGATAGAGCCCAAAAATGGTTGAACGATGTGAAAGAAACTGAGTGGAGTGAGATTTCTGCTGCATTTCTGAGAGAGTATTACCCACCCACTAAAACAGCAGAAATCAGAAATAAACTAGCCACGTTTTCCCAAGAGCCTGATGAAATATTAAGGGAAGCGTGGGCTAGGTTTAGAGATTTACAGAGAGAGTGTCCACACCATAATATGGACAAATGGTTCTTGACGCAGACATTCTACAATGGTCTGCAGCCTTAGACGAAGTGTATTGTTGATTCGTCTGCAGGAGGAGTGTTTTTAGACAAGGCAGTTGATGAGGGTTATGAATTCATATCAAATCTTGCAGCCAATGATCATACATCATCTAGGAGTTTGACTAAGAAGGTACTTGAAGTTGACGCTATTTCATTGCTTACATCTCAGATGGCGCAACTAACTCAGCAGCTAATGAAGTCTTCTAGTCCGACACCTCCACCCATGAGCATCAATGCTATGTCTGCAGTAGCACCCATTACCTCATCTTACTGCGAGGTATGTGGTGTTCAGGGTCACTTTGGGCATGACTGTCAGTTCAGTCAATTTCAGATGGAGCAGGCCAATGCCTTCCAACAAAGACCACAAACCCTCCCCCTTCACATAACTACCAAAACCCACAAAACCATCAACCTCCACCTCCACAAAACTACCCTAAACCTTCATACCATCAAACCCCACAAAATTTCCAAAGACCACCACCACAAAACTTCCATCATCCCAATAACTTCCAAACTCCACAAAATTTCCACACCCCACCTCCACAAAACAACCCACAAGAGCCTAGCAATTCTGAACTGATGAAACTGATATTCTCTATGCAAAAGGCAAATGAGGAAACAAGGAGGGCTCAAGAGAAGCACATCCAACTTCTCGAGGCTCAAGTTGCACAATTAGCAAGCTCTAATGCTCAGAGGCGGCAGGGGGAATTGCCAGGGCAACCCGTTCAGAGAGAACATGTGAATGCCATCACTCTTCGTAGTGGCATTGCATATGATGCCCCTCCAGTGCCCACTGATGAGGTTACCCCGACTGCAGGGAAGAAGAGGGTGGTAGAGGAAGGAAAAAGAAAGAATTCGACGTCTGAAGTCGATTTGTCTGCAGAAGCTGAACAGACAGGGAAGAAAAAGGAGAAGGTTTCTGAAACGTCTTTTACACCAAGGCTACCTTTTCCTCACAGGATGCAACAGTCCAAGGTCGATCAGCAGTTTGGTAAGTTCTTGTCTATGGTCAAGAACCTTGAGGTAACGATTCCATTCACAGACTTAATTACCCAAGTGCCTGTTTATGCCCAATTTCTGAAAGACATAATTACTAAGAAAAGAGACTTTGGTGGGGTAGAACGTGTCGCTCTTACTGAAGAGTGTAGTGCTTTTATTCAAAATAAAACCCCACCAAAGTTAAAAGATCCTGGTAGTTTTTCTATACCCTGCCATCTTGGACCTATTTTTATTGATAAGGCTTTGTGTGATTTAGGTGCTTCTGTTTCTGTTATGCCATTGTCTGTTTATAAGAAACTGAACATGGGAGCCCTTAAATGCACACAAATCACTTTACAGATGGCGGATCGTTCTATAAAATACCCTCTAGGTGTTTTAGAGGATGTTCCTGTTAGGGTTGGGAAATTCTATATCCCTGTTGATTTTGTGGTATTAGATATGGATGAGGATGCCCAGATCCCTATTATCTTGGGTAGGCCGTTTTTGTGTACTGCTGGTGCTGTCATTGATGTCAAGTCTGGGTCTTTAACTCTGAGTGCTGGTGATGATAAAGTAGTTTTTAAACTAACCAATGTTGTTAAGGCTCCTATGCTTGAACAATTTTTTTTCAGGGATAAAGTTTTAGATGAAGTAGGGGTGGAGAAGGTTCCAATTCCACCTAAGGTTGCCTCACCGTCTGGAGGCATTGTCAAGAACATTTGGAGGAGAAAGATGTTTGATGAGGGTGGCACTCATTGCCAAGCCCCTCCTATTTGAGAGAGGGAGGATTATGGTCGTGCGGGACCTTTATAAACCAGCGCTGTGCGAGAGGCAACTCGTATTTTCTTTTCTTTCCCTTTTCCTTTTCTTTTTATTTTGCTTCCTTTTTGTGAGCGAGAGTGAGGGTACTAACATTGTTTTTCCTCTTAGCATAGTCCTTATCACCTTTTTAGTTATGTTTTGAGATACCAAGAAAGAATTTAGGAGATTCTTCTTTTAAAGGTTGCATTGTACTTATCTAAGAAAATAAGTTTGAATAATCCCGCTTCCGGTTCAATCTGGACATCGATGTTAAGACTGTTTTGTTTTGTTGGATGTGGTGTCCTAGGTTGAAGATGCAAACTATAACTTGATTTGCTTCTTTATAGATTTAAATGGTATACATTCTATCAAAGTGCTCTCCAAGTTGTTGATAACTTGAGATTGGTGACTAGCATCTGGATGCTCCATGGCATAGCAGGTAAATGGCAATGCCATCTCACACAAACACATTGGACGCATCCATTCCACCAAATATGCTGTGTCTTACTGTTTAGGTTAAAGTTTAGGTTATTAAATAAATAACTAAAATTATTATTCTGACATATTTTGTAGACACATTAGTCTTGAAAATATTCACAAATTCCCACCATGTAGGAATAAAGAAAATAATTATAATATTCAAGTAGAATGACCAAATAAATAATACTTTTTCTGTTCCATATTAATTGCAACATAGAAAATTTTTACACTATCATAGAATTTCCTTTGATGCTCTATTATGATTTATACACAACGACAAACATAGCCATATGAGATTTTGTTAAATTTGGTTCGATATATAGCTAAATAATATCTATTTTTTATTAAACGCAATTAAAGATATAAATGTTTAAAGCCGTGCACTGGGAGGCGTGAAAGTTGTGCATGTTGCAATTAATATGGAACATATGAATTATTAATTAATAGCGGACAAGAAGAAACTTAAATGTAGGAATCAACCTAGTGATTTTGATTGAATATCATAAGAATAAAGGTTGTTCTATAGTATGGAGGCCACTGCCTTATAAACGAATTTTGCCACATCCGGTGCGAATTCTAGATGACATCCGTTTCCCAAGTTTCACACAACTATCTATGACCCTGTGCATCCGGATCCAGGATTGGAGATTCCCAAGAATCGCTCAATTTCCTTATTGAAAGGGTAGACTTGTGTTTTAGAGTCTTAAACAATAATAATGAATGAATGATAATGCCAATCTTTTAAGATGGGTTATATAAGGAAAAAAAAAAGAACTGCTCAAGAAATTCGGAATTGGAAAGAAACGAACAAAAATCTTTGCCCAAAAAACTCATCCAATAGGGTTAGCAACTCACCCAACCAGATTAATACTACTTGACCGGGCTCGCAAGCAAATTAAAGAATTAAAAACGAACAAAATAAGTACTCATCCGACTGAGTCATCCATAAACCCGACATATATGAGTTAAACTCCAGAACTTTTTCTTTCTTCTTGCATTACCTAAATCCAACATACCTTTGTCATAAGGCTGAAGTCGAAGAGAGTGAAGGTGTGATGGATAACTTAATTGATTAGATCATTTTTTCTGATTATGAAATTGATTCTCATCCGACTTTTTTGGCTCTCTATACAGAATCAAGATTAGGAAGATAAACCCTTAATTTATGATAATATAACAACTATGGTAATAAGAGGACAAAACACTCATGCACAAATATTAGGTATAGGTTTCTGCGTTGTTTGCATTTGTGCAGAGAATCTTCTTTTATATCATCAAAGAGAAAGCTTGACTTTCGGGTGGAGCAAAAGCTTTGCATAAAAGTGTTAACCTTTTCTACTTTTCAACTGCTCTTCCTTCTCCCATGTTTATTAAGAATTATATTATACGAAATAGCCTTTTGAAAAGCAATTACATAAGTTACTAGTGGGCCTTTAGTTCACTACTTGTAGTGAACTCTTTGTACTATGCATGTCACACATTTATCGTTGTCGATTGATGATGTACTATTACTGTTATATTCTCTAATTTATTTTGATTCATTTCAAAAAAAAAAAGATCCTGTTAGATCCGACTTTAAGCAATAATACTCTATATGTATAAGTTTAGTTTAAAAATAATATGTCGAATTGAATATAAATAAATGAGTAAAGAATGTTCAATTCAGTACAAATAAGTTCATTTCAAGAAAAAAAATTCAAATTTAGTAAATTATTAAAAACAACCCTCTTCTGTAAAATAAGTCCAACTAAGTATTAAAAGGAAAACACTAATCCAATTAAGTGAGCTAAGTTCATTTAAGTATAAATGAGTCCAATTTAGCAAAATAAAGTAAGTTTAACATGGCCTAAATCCTGATAAGTTCAGATAATTTTCTTATTTTAAAGTATTAGTTCTTAAGTGAGAGTAATAATTCGTTATATCATGTTTACATCATTACTATCAATTTTTCTATAATTCTTTTGATGCAAAGTATTCTTTTGATGCGTCACTTCATAACATCAACTGCATAACTTGTTTTTATTTGTTATTGTATCTTGTCTTTATTATCCCTGATTCGAGCAATGCTGGTAGTAAGTTCATCAAACTTTCAAAAATTTCAAATAAGTTCTAATAAGTTCCTGATAATATAGATAAGTTATAACATCTTATAAAATTAATAAAGTTCAACAAGTTATAATAAGTTCAAAAAAGTTAAGTATAAATAAGTTCAGATAGGTCAAAATAAGTTAAAGATTGAAAATGCATTCTTGAATGAAATAATATTGAGGAACTTAAATCTATAGTATGAAATTTGTTCATTCAACACACCTAAATTAATATGAAATTTCAATTCAGTTACAAAAAAAGCAACGTGATCAACTTGCATTCAGTATACATTCCGACTATTCGAGTATATTGTTCCATGATACCTCTAAAGGTATTTGATAACTTAGAGCTAAGTTCCAGGATCTTCTTATTTACAAATAAGCAAGACGATAGTGATGAATGTACCACGCGCCTCACGCGGTGCGCCTCATATAACTAGTCGATTCTATATAACAAAACTTGTAATGGCATATACGTTGCGTGACCTGTGTATGCCCTGATTGTAGAGCATATCTTTGTACCCACCCACAAGAATTGTGTAGCTTTTCAAAAATTTAACAATCATGATCTTTTTGTCATGATCCAATTCTATTCATCAAACATATTATGAACTAAATTAAAGAGTTGGCATCCAAATCTTAAGCTATGTAACTTAATATTATATGGAAAAATCCTTGTCCAAACTATATCCGATCTTTTTTAAACAGTTCTACATTAATAATAGTCCCAATTATAACGGGGTTGCTTTTTAAAACTGTCCAAACTAATAACGTCTTTAAATGACTGTACGTAGTTGGAATCGGTGGTATCAAATTAGTATTAAATTTCCTATATAGCATGAAATGAAGAAAGTAGGAGACTAGGAGTATTATATTGGAGATAGTAAGATGATTAGGCTATAATGAGAAACTGAAGAGACCTATAAAGTGCATAAGGATGTAGAAGATTTAACCTAGAGATCGATCACTTTTATATCAACAAAGGATAGAGAGAGGAGAGATAGGGGAGCGAAATACAGCTTTTACATACTACTCACTTACTACACAACCCATGGTTTTCTTGAACTTTTTTTGTCTTTTCTCGTTTTTTCTTGCTCTTCTATTAGTCCCTAACCACTTTTGAAACCTCCCCCACTAATTTCTTCCTATTCTTCTCTTAATTAATCCTCTATATATCAATCAAGAAGAATTCCCCAAACACAGAAGATGTGGATTTTGATAGCTTGAAGCATATATCGATGACGATGATGAAGAGTTTTTGTTGAGGGGAATGTTGTTTGGCTCGGTGACACACATTAATCGTCATTTAAATCTTAAGTGGGATGAGATTATACATAATTCATTAATTTGTGACGTCGGACCAGGCTTCATTCCCCCCAACTAGTATTAGTTAGCCACTAATGGCCACTAATGCCCGAATTCTCTGGTTCAACAATTGGGGTAAGTTTCTTGATTGATCCTTGATTAACCTATTTTGATTATAAAGCTTGTTTTCTTCGATATAAAACGACTAAACAGCACTGAGTAAAAGTATTATTCAGAGCTGAACTGAACTAAACTAAACTTAAAATAAACTGGGAAAAAAGGCCCTTAGCTACATGAACGAGTCTAGCCGGTCGGGTTATTCACTCTCAGGGTTCACGCTCCCCATGAGAATCGAACTCGTGGAACTAGGGGGTAAGATGAGAGTAGGACTCCTAGCATGGCTAGCAATATTTAAATCATGAAGATTTTTGAATAGCCAAAAAAGAAAAACTAGCTCTATCAGGCCAGTTTATAACATTTCATGATTGCTCTATCATTTTATTTTGAAGAAACAAAAGCTGAAAGCAGCTAAAAGGAAGCAAGTATGAGCAATGACAGTTTTATACACATGCAGTTGCTGCACTTTTTAACTCTTCTCTGCCATTTGTATTTTGTTTGACCCTTTATGTCCTTTTAAAACGGAATTTATGTAGTAGTACATTGTTTTCTACCCCTTTATCTGTTGTTAAGTTGGATTTCACTGTGTAGTACAACTTATCTTCTGTTTGGTTCAATTCTGCCCACCACATATTTTTACTCTCACATATTATTATTTATTTCAATTCATTTCAGTTCAATTCAACAGTTTTTACCCGAAGAAAAAAATGTATACATAAATAATTTGCCAAATAGATAGGCGGGTATCCTTTGGTAGTCGTGCAAATTAAAGCCATTCCGTCATACTACCTCTGTTCCTTTATAATTGCAACATTGGGAACTTTTACACGCTTCATAAAGCCTCCTTTGACCTTCTATTATGATTTATACATAACGGCGAAAATAGTCATGTGTGAACTTGTTAGGTTTGTCTCGATATATAGTTAATTAATACTTCCTCCGTTTCGCAATACTCGCAACGCTTCTTGTTTGCACACCATCCAATGCAATACTTTGGACTTTAATATCTCTAATTATTGATAAGTAAAAAATTATAAAAATTTGATATTATAATAGTATGCATTAAGACGAATCAAATAAGACCCCACTTTGCTATATTTTTTCTTATACACTTGGAAAAAAAATATAAAAGAAGATTGGTAGATGAATAGTGGTTACTATGCTAATGTTGCGAGTATTGCGAAACGGAGGAAGTATCTATTTTTGCAATTTTTGCTTAAATACAATTAATCAAAGATATAAATATTTAAAAATTGTGCATTGAAAAACATAAAAGTTCATAATGTATCTCTATTATAAAAGAAATGGAGCATGTACTTATTTTGTCAACTAGTAGAGCCTTTCTTTGAACTAACTTTTATGTGGGATTTGTGTATTCTTCTTTCATCCGGTTTCTTGGTGTTATTCAGCCTTCAGGGGACAATGTGGAATGAATTTGACTAGAGAATTGGTAGATCTGCGTCGGCTCTTATCTTGTGATGTCCAGATCAAATTGCAGGAACCAAATCACCAATCAGAGAAATTGTGTCAATAGAAAAATTTTAGGGCTCGACTCTTCTTTTTAATCAAAGTAAACTTATGTCCTTTCATGTTTGTTGGTAATCATCACACCATCATATAATTTTGTGTTGGAGAAGTCTCATTTTACAATATTAGATTTTGGGGATAGTTTTAGGGGTTGGTTGGTTTGACCAATTGATTATATTGGCTGTTTATATTGGGTATTTTGATTATTGGTAATTTACAATGCCGTCTAATAAATTCTCGGAGGTACTGTGCCAAAATAAAATTAGGTCTGTATATATTAAAGTACAATTCAGGAGAATTATAAGTTTCTAACCGTTAAGATTCTTTTCTAAAATTTGGAGTAGAACTATGGGAACTAAGTAAAATAAAGTGGGATAAAAGGGTGACTTTGAAAGGAGAGATATAGGAAAAAATTGGGAACTTAGACCATTATAAGCTTTTAAGTACGTCTGATCATCGTAAATTAGTTACCTTAACCAAAAAATTTAGTTTAAAAGGCTTGGGAAAGGATGTTTTATCATAGTGCCACATACTTCTGTGTCTAGTAAATTTTGTTTTTAGAAATATTTTAAAATGAAATTATATGGTTTAATGGTTTGAAATTGATTAATAGGTTAAGGATTTTGTAACTTTAACTGTTCCAACTGTAATATATTAAGGAGATTTATTTTCCGTTGTATTTGAAACATTTAGACTTTAGAAAAGTTAGTTTTAGTCTTCTTTGCTATTTCTTTTAAATCTCTTGCATTCTAGCGCGACGGTAATGCCTTCAGATTCCGAAGTAGGTAGGAGCCGTTAGGAATACGGTGTGTTACATGATTATTGTCCAACAATTTCCTAATTGGGCCACTTGTAATCCCTTATATAATCTATATGACGTTGAGAATTGAAAACATTTGCTAGCATAACCAAAGACATCAAGTAATCTCATCCATTAATCATGTCAACATAGGAGGAAAGCCACTTTCTTCATCTATAGCAGGAAAATTTGCACAAGATCACCTTAATTTTTCATTTATTTAGAAACTCCCACCTTTATGATTTTTTATTTAAATTTCCATCTAAACTTTTCAAAACCTTTATAAACTCACACCACTTAACGGATTTTGCCAAACTCCATTAGTGGTGAGACCCACATCAGTTTTTTTATACATTTTTCCCTTCAAATAACCCATTTCCCTCATAAATTTAAATGTGATTTTTCCTCCAACCTTATCTTCCCCATCTTTTTTTCATCTCTCTGCCACCATTATCATCTTCTTCCTCATCTCATTTCTTAATAAAGATATAAACACAAGACAAACTGCAAAACCGAAATTCTTTCTTTCTACTCTGCAAAATTTAATTGAGATCTCAATTTCCTGTTCCTGACAGTGATTGTCGGGCAAGTTTGTGTTGGATTAATAAAGTTAAATAATGTAAAGAACATATAAAATCTACAAAAATCAAAAGTTATGTCGGCTTTTTATTATTATTTTTTATTTAAAGAAGGTGGGTGGGTTAACATAATCTTGTTTGGAGTCAAACTGTAAGCTTAAAGACCCGCAGAAGGATGATTTTTCTAAAGAACAAGAAGCCTCATTTCATTCTTAATTGGAGTTTGCAGTCATTGCGGATAGAAGGCGTGTAAAAGGGGTTCCGTTACAGAAATTATTGGTATCAATAGATGAAGATTAAGATGAAGAGCAGAGGAGGAGAGGAGAGCCAGGTGGGTTTTAAGAAATGAGATGAGGAAGAAGATGAGAATGGTGACAGAGATATGAAAAAAATGAAGGGGATGATAAAGTTGGAGGGAAAATCACATTTAAATTTATGAAGGAAATGGGTTGTTTGGAGGGCAAAATATATTTAAAAAAATGATGTGGGCCTCACCACTAACGGAGTTTGGCAAAATCTGTTAAGTGGTGGGAGTTTATAAATTTTTTGAAAAGTTTAGGTGAAAATTTAGAAGAAAAAAAAAACATAAAAGTTAAGGTGATTTTGTGCAATTTTTCCTCTATAGTATGACTAAATCCTTAATGATCACACCAACATAACTAAATGATATAGATCAAGATCAAGTAAAAATGTGTAGTATAGAAATTTCAAGCAATGTGATTTTGAAATACCTATTTTCAGCTAGTCTTGCTTTATTTTTTAGCGAAATCATAACAAAATAGGCTAGAGTGCACTGTAGACTGAAAAGTAGAAAAATATTTTCCGTGTGTCTAAAACAAAAGGAACATCAAAATACAAACCTCCACTAATCCATAACATCATCAAATGATAACATTTATATGAGAAGCAAATCAAGTTGTAGATTGTCTATTCTAGTTAGCGCATCGAATCTATCAACAGAGTCGTCATATTGTTGTCCAGACGGAGCACGAACTTCTGAAACTTGTTACTCTAGATAGTTTAAGATTCACCATTGAGAAATTTGTTCGCTAAGTCTTTCCTTGTATCTTTAAAAAAAACATTCATATGAGAAGGATGCTCATGAAATACCTAGAACTGTAAGTCCTTTGCAAGTGGATCTGTAACCGTAGGGTTTGTTCCAATTTACTCTGTTAACACCTTTCCACTATGAACTTTTTCTTTAACAACACAAAAATTAATCTTGATATGTTTTGACTTTAACGAGCTCCATACCATCTAGCCCTCGTTTGGTTGACAGAGTGGTATGGGTTTGGAATCAGGAATCAAACCAGATTGGTATGGGGTTGGAACTTGATTCCTGATACCACGTGTTTGGTTTAGTTTAGGAATGAAAATGATACCCTTATTTGCTGTTTGGTAATCATATGTTGGAATCAGGAATCAAATCATTTTTTTTATGTTTCTCTTATTTAATTTAAACAATCCTCACATAGATCAACATTGTTTTTTAACTAATATTTTTTAAAATTTTTTTTTATCATATGCAAATATCATTATTATTAGAAAAATAGTTATAAAGCAATGACTAATTCTGTGCTGCTTCACTTTCTCCTACAATTGTAACTAGTCATTGGAATAATTCTACAATGACTACAATAAATTTGAAAGCTATAACTAGTTTAATCTCAACTATTTATTTTCTATAAATTTATATAGTCCATTACTTTGATAGACATTAAAATATTAAAAAAGAATAATGACTTCAAAAACAACAAAAAATTATTCTCACTTAGCGCAATGGAGACATAATATTGCTTGCTTGCTGAGACTTTGATTTTGTTCAGACTTTCTCTTTTACAAATTGAACGCAAATACTAATGTAGTATAATGACTTTGTTTGAGAATACAAAAAACTAGCCCAGCAAATTGAATGCAAAAACTAATGTTCGAGAATATCTTCAAATCTAGATGGAAATACGAAAGATTGGAAATTATGGAGAAACACGGTAGAAATAACAAATTAACATGGGAAATTAATATGAGATGGAAGCTTGAAGGAGATGGCTATGGCCAGAGGCGGATCTAGGATTTTCCTAATGGTGGTTCACCACCAATTACTGATCACGTATAAGAATTAAATTTTTTTTTTATCAAAAGTGATTCGTAATAAATTTTGATTTCAGAAGAAAAATAATAATAATTCATATGAAATATCAAAATCAAATATGAATTCAACTAAATGAAACATCAAGAATCTGAAACTAAACATGAATTCAAGTACTCAACATAAATAGAGTACCTAAACGGCGTCGGTCATTCGACACCCTCATCTCAAAAACAAATGCTAAAATATGACTATAGATAACAATATAGTACTAACATGAGAATTAGACGGGGATAATTTTCAACCAAAAACTGCAAAAAAAAACTTAAAACTAGTAAAAATATACAATTAAAATCCCAGGCAAAGACCGTGTACAAAAAAATATAAAACCAAATGAATCCCCACTTGAAACTTGGAAGCACTTTGTCCAGGAAATAAGCTTTCTCATAAAATTAATTACTTTGACCGCTTACAAATTCTATTTAAGTTGTCTTAATCTTTCTAACTCTTTAAAAAAAAAACCTCACATTTTGTTTTCTTCACCCAACCCCATTCATTTTCTCTTCAAAAGCCCCATCATCCCTCCTCCTCATAAGAAATATTCAAAATAATTTCTCAACAGTTCGCAATCACCCAGTTGAAATTAGCAATGGTTATCTAAAATCATCTTCCTCTTCCTTACAAGATGATTTCAAGGGATGAAATTAGCAACGGTTCTTGTTTTCTTGTTTTTGAAGAATATAAAATATAGTAAAGATGAAATTAGAAGATGAAGAATTAGCAAACAGCAGTGAAGAAATTTTCAAGAGATGAAATAAGTTGAAGAAGTAGCAAGTAGAAGTGAAGATGATTTGTTGTTTTTGATGCCTACTCATAATCTGTTTTTTTTTTTAATTTGAGTTTCATTTTTTTTTCTGAAGTTGGTGGTGCATGTGCACCAGGGTGGTGTACATTGCCTCCGCCCCTGGCTATGGCCGACGACTGAAGAAGATGAAAGTAGATGACTTAGGAAGACGACAGGAAGAAAAAAAATTGGTTGTTTTCTTTTAATTTGTTTTAGCTTTGATACCTAAGGGTTTGGTATGAGCCATACCGACCTCCTCCCTTGGGTTTCTAAACCCTATACCTCATGGGTTTGAGGTATGGGTTTTAAAATCATAAATTCACTAACCAAACGACTGGTATGGGTTTCGTCCATTCTAACCCCATACCTCATACCTCAAATTAGCGAACCAAACAAGCCCCTAATCTTTCTACCAATGATTAAACTACACAACAATATCCTATGGTTAGATGCCGTATAATGATAGTAGAAGTTGGTATAAGTTCCTATTTAGCATCTTCCATAATTTTATAGGAATTCAAAGATGCGAAAAATAGAATTTCATGAAACTATTTTCCTTACATCTACAATAAGAATGTACATAGCAATAACAAGAATCATATTCATATACTTCCTCCGTTTTTATAGATGTTACACTTTCTTTTTTTGCAATTTTATTTCTCTATCTCTCTCCAATTGCATGGTCTCCACTAACTTTTTTATCTCTAAATCTCTCCTATCGAAAAATTGCATAGGAGTCCGTGAAAAAAAAAGTGTAACATCTAATAAAAAAAGGGAGGAAGTATAATTAATTCACCAATGACGTGTGACTTTGACTAGTAAGCGAGAAGGCGACCCTGTTCTTTTGGCCTGGAATGAACTGAACTGAATTGAACTTATTTTTGTAAATTGAATTATATAGATGATACAATGATAATGCAATATAGAAATAATAATAATATGTAATAATAATGATAATACTAATAATACTTAATAATAATAATAAGGAAAAATAGACTTGAATAATCCAAAATATGGCCGTTCATCCAAGAATAATCCCAACTATGGTTTACTCTTATATTATTCCAACTGTTGATGAGGTCCGCTACAAACACTGATTTGTAACCTGTTAGCAAGATAATTTTTTATTTCTCTTTATAATTTCTACCCCACCACAAATTCCAACCACCACCACTCCCTTTCCTCCCCCGTTCCCAAAACCCCTCCCCTCCTCTCCCGGAATCCGTCATCCCTGCCACCCCTCCCCTTGCCTGATTCCGAACACCC
This sequence comes from Patellifolia procumbens, assembly GCA_947645195.1. NCBI lineage: Eukaryota > Viridiplantae > Streptophyta > Magnoliopsida > Caryophyllales > Amaranthaceae > Patellifolia > Patellifolia procumbens. The sequence continues at coordinate 4,902,156 of CANSGD010000972.1, forward strand.
ATGACAACTCGTAACGCCTGGCTCCACCCTAACCTACCCTCCCACAAGTACACCAATTGGTTTTGGTGGAAATTTTTATTATTGTTGCTGTTATTATTAAACAAAATGTTGGAATTGGTATTTTCATCTGGAAATTCATCTCGTATTTTAGTTGTAGGTTGATATGAATATGTTTCTTTTCAAGGTTAAGGCTGCCAAAGAGATGAAGAAACCCAAAAAAGTATTGAAAAGTCTGCTCTTTTCTGAAACAGAGTCCCTGCTTTTTTCATTAATCGTCTGATTCCAAGTCTGCTAGCATTTGTTGGGCTCTTTCATAAGATTTGAGATGAGAACTCATACCTCTTGGCCCATCGGCAACTGCCGATTTCACTCGTCGAAGAGTCCGCTTCGCCTCGATGATCCTCACTAACATTTCTTGCCTAAATATCTAGATTGTATTGTTTTATTTCGCTTCCCATTGAATGTTGGCCCTTGTTGAATGAAGTTTATTTAATTTATGCTCTAAAAGTGTTATTTGATCATCTAACCTCCCACATTATGCAACTATACAAAACAAGGTTGGTAAAATACCAATTAAGTTTATATTGAAATTGTAACTTTTGATTAGCTATTGCAGAGCATACTACCTTGTTGGGATCTAAAGGTAGGTTGTCAAGAGACTCTTGTTGAATATTTAGAGTATTTGGTAGATTATATTCATGTAACGTTAACTTGAATTACTTGGTTATGGTGTCGTTGTTCAAGTTATCGCCCCTCACGACAGATTACTGCCTAGTGGTGCTCCAATTTTTCCACAAAGTCGCGATTCGCAACCTGATTCGCGACTAGCGACCAGACCGGTTTTTAGACGTCTTAAATGACGGTTTTATGCTCTTTGAGCGGTTGTGGACGGTTTCTTTGGCCAAACTAATGTGCACATATGTGGAAAAATCACCGATGAATGTTGATATGTGTTGGTCCTATAGAACTTACAAGTTTACTACAAGAGGGGAGTGAATTATAGTAAAGACAATTATAGACTATTTTTGCGGAATTAATAAACTTGGAAAGAATTAAAGAGAACTTAAAACTAAGAACACAATAAATGCTTTTAAACAACATCTTATTCCTATATTCTCTAGGAATAAATCTTGCCCTTTTATTTATAATAGTAATTACACCCTATTATAAACAGCAACTCACTATATTCCTTTAGGAACTGGTTTCCAGTCACCTTGTTCTTCCTAAACACGTGACTTTCTCTCTTGACTCCACTCGAAGCCTTCTCTTTCTCTTCTTCTCTTTCACTCTTAAATGTAGAAATTTTCTCACAAAATTTCACTCACCCCAACTCAGATTAATGGAATACAATAATGAATAGTTGAAGAGAATAAACCGAAGTTAAACTTTCTAAAAAGATTACACAATTAATATTGAAAGTCTTCAGAACCAAAAACGAGTTCTTCTCAGATTATATAGTTGTATTGTTTCTTCAACGGTCTTCTTCAACTTCTATGTAGTGGACGCATGATTTTAGCCATTTTCTTCCACTTTCATAGCCGTTATGGATCATGCTTAGACCACTATCCATAAACGTCTTTTGTACAGTTGAACGAGTCTTTAGATCCTCCATGATCTTCTCAACAACGGTTGAATAGGTCTTCAGCAGTTTGGATTTGTTTGACTTGGATATGCAGTTTGTTAGACGTGGTTGTGCTCCCTAGAATCTAGGACCTCGCTGCAATATCTCCAACAGCCCACCATTTTAGCCTCGTAAAATGCGCCACTTCTCCAACTCATTTATTTCCTGTAATCCATCAACAAACTCAACTAACATTATGGAATCCAATATTCCATAATATTAGATAATTAACTCCACACAAAATAATATAATCAAATATCCTATTTATCCTAAATAACTTAATTTTGGTTATTACTAAACCAATTCTCCATAAGTTTATTTTAGGTCTAATAAAATAAATAGTTAATAATACTTTGTAAATAATTAAATAAATAAAACTAATTAAAAACTAATTAAAAACTACTTTATTTGTCATCATCAAAATAACGAATACAACAATATTCCCCCTTTTTGATGATGGCAAATAAGTTGGCAAAAAAAAAATTCTAAGTCTAAGTCTAAGTCTAAGTCTAAAGGCACTAACTCAATTAGGACTAGAAACTAGATCCTCTAGGAACAGAGACAAGCAGAAAGGCTCTAGGAACTAAGTCATACCATAAAATGTTTTAGACAGCCAATTCTTTTCCCCCTATTGTTATCATCAAAACTAAGTTATGTTCATGCAGCACTATAGAGTCAACAGTCTAGGCATCAATTAAAGTAGCTCAAACATGCATCTCATAATATTAGCCATCCAAACACAAGTAAGTACGAGAAGAAATAGCATGTGCAAGCAAAAAAGATCAGATTGAGTATATCACAAGAGCAAGGAAAGAAAGAAGGAAAAGTTCAGAATGTTGTGTGTCAAAAGAAGACACGCAAAAGAAAAAGAAAGAAAAGAAATTGTTCAACCAAATATTACAGACCCAAAAAAATATCCAGTAAATCAAATGTTTAAGGGGGGGGGGGAATTTAGGGTTTGGTGCGTTTGAAGATGTTGGAGACCACGGAATCAATCTTTGAGATCACAGCATCCACCTTGTTCCTAATCCCCGTGTCTGCCTGCTTGATGGCTGCTAAAGTCTCCTACTGCTGTGAGTCAAGGGTGGAAACTGACTTCTCTAGGCCATTGATCCTTGTGTGCATGAGTGTCAGGGACTCCTTGATTTCCCTCAACATTCCATGAAGTCCAGTGGTAGAAAGGAGAGGAAAATCCACAGCAGTTGAAGGAACTGGATCTTCATCCAGATTAATCATTTCAGCAGTACCTGGATCATGTTCCTTAAGAGACTTACCCCCAGCCAGTCTCTGACTCTTCCGTATAGATCCCCCAGCAGCTTCCTCAAATAACTTTCTCTTTGTCCCGCTCTCAGGCTTAGTCACTGTAGCCTCTCCCTCAAATTCCAGTTTCCCACCAACCACCCTCAAACTAAGTCTAGTCAGCGTCTCCTTAGTCAAATAGTTTTCAGGTTCAAGAGCAAAGGAAGGGCTGTCAGACAGTTTCACTTTGTTTTTCTTTAGGATTATGGTGATCAGGTTTCCATATCCCACTTTGGTATTGTGAAATATGCAGTAGGAAAGGTGAGAGAGCATAAGAGCGGGAAAGTTTATCTTGATGTTCTTTGCTAAACAGTACATTATAGAGAGGTCCATGAGATTAGCTTGGGTTCTCTTGGAAGATCCGGGTAAAACAAAACGCCATACAAACTGAAACAGAAGCTTGTGAAAAGGAGAGAGGTCTTTATGATCAATGGACATAGAGTTAGGGTTTCCGTGAAAACTCTGAAGGATTTTTTCATTTGAGACGCCATTGATGTTTAATTTCCCTTTCCCCTTAACATATTCCTTGTACCCATCTGAAGGTACAATAAACCAGTCGCTTAATTTCTTTTCTGTAAATGTTACCACACACCCATTCACTAAGCTTACACACACTCCCTCTGTTTTATTGAAGTTTTCACAAAAGGAACTCATTTTCTCCTCGTATAATCCCTCATCTATACTGACTAATTTCATCCATTTTTGATACTTTAAAAGACTCAGAAACTCATTCCATTTGACTTTCTTGCACCATGCAAGATCAACACAAAATCCGACAATAAATTGAGAGAATTTCCATTTCTTACCCCTTTTGTGGGAACTTGAATGTCTCTCCCTTGACTACTTTGTTGATCCTCGTCATCTTCCTCAAGCTTAGGAGATGCCGCTTCAGTTTTCGAAATGGGTTCTTGAGAATGTGTAAAGTCGTCTTTTGGGTTGGAGGATTCTTGGTCATGGTGCTCTTCCATGGAAGGGGTTTTTTCGGCTGGGCAATTTTATTGAATTCCAGAGGTTGATCTTTTAGGTTCCATGGTAGAGAGTAGGAAGGATGAAGAGAGATGGAGAAAAGAAAAGATGAATAGTGAAATTTGGAGTAGGTCAGTGAAAGTGGTCAGTGAAGTGATGTGTTGGGTATAAAATATAATGATGAGGCGTGTAGAATTGAATGTGAAGAGGTGTGAGTTGAGTGGGTAATGCTTGGGTAAATGTGTTTCAATTAATGTGTTCCCTCATTTAAATTAGATAAACTGAATTTAATTTTTGAGTTAATAAAAATGGTTGATACAATGAATCAAGAAATTCATGCTCTTGTGTACACGGACCTTTTAAACAATACAAGCATTTCAACTTAAGTACTCTATATATGTGCATGGACAATAAGGATAATATTTAAAGACAAATGTGAGTCCTTAGACATGACCCTAGGTGTATGAAATTTAATTCATGAATATAGCAGGACACTCTTAGAAATGACTAGTACATAGGGTTCAAATCATATAGGACATTTTATACTATTATGATCATTCCTAGTTCCAAGCGAATCTTTTCAAATCTGTCCCTAGATAATGGTTTGGTAAGAATGTCAGCAATTTGATTTTCTGTAGGGTAAAATTCAACTTTGACTAAACCCTTTTCAACATAGTCTTTCAACAAGTGGTGCCTAATGTGAATGTGCTTGACCCTTGAATGGTGTACTGGGTCCTTGGAGATGCATATGGCACTGGTATTATCACAATACATAGGAACACACTTAAACTTAATACCAAAATCACGTACCTGTTGCTTGATCCACAAGACTTGGGAACAACATGCAGCAGCAGCCACATATTCAACTTCAGCAGCTGACAAAGCAACTGTATGCTATTTCTTGGATCCCCAAGAAACTAAGCTTGTTCCTAGGAACTGGGCAATTCCAGAGGTACTTTTATGGTTAACCAAATCTCCAGCATAGTCAGCATCAGAGTAGCTAACTAGATCAAATGTATTACTACGAGGATAGAACAAAAAGAAATCATCACTTCCTTTCAAATACCTAAGGATCCTCTTGACAGCTATCAAGTGGGATTCCTTTGGATTTGATTGGAACCTAGCACATAGACCAACACTGAAGGAAATATCAGGCCTACTTGCTGTTAAGTAAAGGAGAGATCCAATCATACCTCTGTATAATTTCTGATCTATTGATTACCATTTAGATCTTCATCCAACCTTGTTCATGTTCCTATAGGAGTGTGGTTGCTTTTAGCTTGTTCCAGTCCATATTTCTTGAGCAGTTCCTTAACGTATTTTTGCTGATGGACCATTGTTCCTCTTTCAGTTTGCTTGATTTGAAAACCAAAAAAGAAGTTCAACTCTCCCATCATGCTCATTTCAAATTCACTGCTCATTAAGTCAGCAAAACCTTTGCACAGAGAGTCATTAGTAGCACCAAAAATAATATCATCAACATAAATTTGTACTACTAAAATGTCTGTTCCTTTTGATTGAAGGAACAAGGTTCTATCAACTTTGCCTCTTACGAAATTATGAGCAAGTAAGAATTTAGAAAGTCTTTCATACCAAGATCTAGGAGCTTGTTTCAGCCCCATATAGAGCTTTATCTAGCTTATAAACCTGGTTTGGGAGATCAAGATTTTCAAATCCTGGAGGTTGTTTCACATAGACGTCTTCCAATAGATATCCATTTAAAAATGCACATTTAACGTCCATCTGGTACAACCTAAATCCCATAAAGGCTGCAAATGTTATTAAAATTCCTATTGCTTCTATTCTAGCTACTGGAGCAAAGGTTTCATCGAAGTCAATACCTTCTTGTTGATTGTAACCTTTTGCTACGAGTCTTGCCTTGTTCCTGATTACAGTGCCATGTTCATCTATTTTGTTCCTGAAGACCCACTTTAACCCAATTACCTTCTGATTCTTGGGTTTGGACTCCAAGTGCCATACCTTGTTCCTTTGAAATTCATTCAGTTCCTCTTGCATGGCATTTATCCAGTCAGACTCTAGCATTGCTTCATTATGATCTCGAGGCTCTATCATAGATAGGAACGCTTGGAAAGCACAAAAGTTTCTGAGTTGGGATCTAGTTTGAGTTCCCTTCTCAATGTCGCTAATGATCAAATCTAGGGGATGTGAGTTCTGGTGCTTCCAAGGTCTTGGTTCAAATCTCCTTGTTCCTGTTCCTTCAACTTGAGGTTCTTCAGTTTGTTCGTTCTCTGTGTGCATTTCTTCTGCATGTATTCCTGCATCAATTGTTCCTTCATTCACCTGTTCCTCTTGAGGAACAGGCTCAGGAACCATTAGTTCAGTTTCAGGAATATGTTTCTTAGCTGTTCCTGCAGGAGTCAGTTCCTCCTCAAGATTGTCAGTCTCTTGAGGATGAGTTAACCCAATTTCAAAATCATTTTCATAACATGGTTCCTGCAGTGAGTCAGTTTCATCAAAGATGATATGGACACTTTCCTCTATGCACATTGTTCTCTTGTTATATACTCTATATGCCTTACTATTTAAAGCATATCCTATAAAAACAGCTTCATCACTTCTAGCATCAAATTTACCTAAATTGTTCTTACCATTGTTGTGTACAAAACATCTACATCCAAAGACTCTAAAATAAGAGATATTTGTTTTTCTTCCTTTAAACAGTTCATAAGGAGTTTTCTTGGTGATGGGTCTAAGCATGACCCTGTTGATGATGTAACATGTAGTGTTCACAGCTTCAGCCCAAAAATTCTTTGGAAGATTGCTAGATATAAGCATTGTTCTAGCCATATCCTCCAGAGTCCGGTTCTTTCTTTCAACTACACCATTCTGTTGTGGTGTCCTAGGAGCAGAGAAGTTGTGATCTAATCCTTCATTGCTGCAAAAATCATCAAACTTGGAGTTTTCAAACTCCGTACCATGGTCAGATCTTAAGTGTTTTAATTTAAGGCAACTGATCCTTTGAACTTTCTTGGCAAACGTTATAAATTCATCTTTGCTATGAAGGAAGATTACCCATGTAAATCTAGAAAAATCATCAACAATAACTAATACATATCTCTTACCTGATCTGCTTTGGATTCTCACAGGGCCACAAAGATCCATATGGATCAGCTCAAGTGGACTTTGAGTGCTTACCATTTTCTTGGATTTGCACGAGGATCTGACTTGCTTCTCTCTTACACAAGCTCCACAAACTCCATGACTTGATCCTTTTATAGTTGGTAAACAACTACTAAGTCCTTACCACTTAGTTTATGAAGCAGTGTAAAGCTTGCGTGACCACACCTTTTGTGCCAAAGGTTTTGATCATCTTCTAGTACACTAAGACAAGTTAGTTTGTTCCTAGGAACAAGGTTCAGGTCAACAACATAAGTGTTTCCCTTTCGTGTTCCTTCTAGTATCTTGGTTCCTGTAACGGTGTCACATTCCACACAACATTCATTAGTAAAGTTCACATTGTTTCCTTTATCACAGAATTGAGAAATGCTAAGTAAATTAAGTTTTAAGTACCCTCGACTAAAAATACATTATTAATCGAGTGTGACTGAGATTTTCCAACTTTACCTATACCTACTATGTTACCTGTCAGGTTGTCTCCAAAGGTCATAGTTCCTCCTTCGTAGACTGAAAGTGAGAGAAATTTGGTTTTGTCTCCTATCATGTGCTTGAAACAACCTCTATCGAGGTACCACTTTGTTCCCCCTCACTTTAGTCTGCACCTACAGTAATTAGTCAGTGGTAGGAAACCAGTTAGACTTGGGTTCCTCTGTTGAGTGTGTGTTCCTCTTAACTTTCCACTCTTACTTCACTAAGCGAGTGTTCATTTCAATCTATTCCTCTTTGGTGGAACAGTCAGATACTAAGTGTCCACTATTCCCACAATAGGAACAGATTCTGTTGCTTGGCAGATCAACATATTTTTTTATGTTTGTTCCTCTTCTTATAATTGAAACCTAGTCCATTCCTTCCTTCATTTTTATATTTTTGTATCCAACTGACTGGATCAGGAAGCTTGATTCTTGAAGATTCCAATTTCCTCTTCAGTACCATATTTTCATTTAGCACAGATTCATGCTCAATTTTCAAAATTTCAAAATCGTTACTGGTACTGTCAGAAGAACTGGTTCCTTCTGGAACAACTAGTTTCAATTCTGCCAAAGCAATATTCAAGAAGTAGTTATCATTTTTCAGTTTTTCATATGCTTCTTGAAAACCACGGTATTTATCAAAAATATCAAAGAACCGTTCTTCAATTTCTGAATTTAGTTTTTTATACCAGTTTGTGTGTTCCTTAGTAACTTTCAAGGCCTTCTCTATATTCTCCTCTCTTATGCAGATTGCCTTGTAATTATCAAGAGTTTCTAAAAGTAATTCAGTGAGTTTGTTCTTATTTAATTTTGATAATTCTTCTTCAACAACATTAAAGTTTACCTGATTGTTAGATACGTCTTCTTCACCATCTGATTTTGCCATTAGACATAGCCGAGCAGTTTCATCCTTAGGCTGTTCCTGCTCCTCATCAGAACCTGATTCTCCCCAGGCTACTACCATAGCTTTTCTCATCTCAGTTTTAGAGAAAGGCTTTTGTTGTTCTTTGCCCTTGAAGCTGCCCTTTCTTTTCTCGTTTTCCCACAGAGGACATTCCTTTATGAAGTGATCTGCAGTTCCACATTTATGGCAGCTCAGCTTTGAGGTTTTCCTTGTGCTTTTCCCTTTATAGTTCTTATTGAAGAACTGTTCGAATTTCTTAACTATCAAGGCAACTTCCTCTTCATCAGTTTTTGAATGATCTTGTTCTTCAAACTTGAGAGCAAGGGACTTTGATCTGCTGGAGTTAGAGTCATGAGTTCTTAAATGCAACTCATGTGTCATCAAGGATCCAGCAAGTTGTTCAATGTTGAACTTGGTGAAATCCTTGGTTTCTTGTAGAGCTGTCACCTTGGCCATCCACATCTCATCTAGTGGAAGACTTCTCAAAACTTTGCGTACTTGTTCCTCTGGAGAAATATATTTTCCTAGAGAGTCAAGTTCATTTATGATATTTGAGAATTTTGTAAGCATATCAAGAACTGGCTCTTTAATTAGGCTTCATTTGAAATAACTCATATCTATGCATGAGCATATCTATCTTTGATCTCTTGACCTCGCTTGTTCCTTCATGTGTGACTTGAAGGAGTTCCCACATCTGCTTCGCACTCTTGCATCCCATGACCCTATTGTGTTCATGAGGACCAAGACCACAATGTAGAATTTTCTTGGCCATGTTGTTCATTTAGATTTTCTCGAAGTCTTCTTTGTCATACTTTGAGAGTTGCTTTGGAACTAGCTCGCCTTCTTCATTCTTTTTGGTAACTTCAAAGTCACCTATCTCAATTACTCTCCAGACTTGATAGGTTTCTGCTTTGATGAATATTTCCATCCTAATCTTCCAATAGCGATAGTGTTTACCATTACACATTGGAGGACGTTGTGTAGAGTATCCCTCATCCAGCTTTTCTCCTGTTGTATTCATGTTCTCTAGGATCAGCCTCCTCAGTGTTAGCTGTTTCAGAAGGAACAGCCTCTGATACCAATTGTTGGTCCTATAGAACTTACAAGTTTACTACAAGAGGGGGGTGAATTGTAGTAAAGACAATTATAGACTATTTTTGCGGAATTAATAAACTTGGAAAGAATTAAAGAGAACTTAAAACTAAGAACACAATAAATGCTTTTAAACAAGATTTTATTCCTATATTCTCTAGGAATAAATCTTGTCCTTTTATTTATAATAGTAATTACACCCTATAATAAATAGCAACTCACTCTGTTCCTCTAGGAACTGGTTCCCAGTCACCTTGTTCCCCTGAACACGTGACTTTCTCTCTTGACTTCACTCGAAGTCTTCTCTTTCTCTTTCTTCTCTTTCACTCTTAAATGTAGAAATTTTCTCACAAAATTTCACTCACCCCAACTCAGATTAATGGAATACAATAATGAATAGTTGAAGAGAATAAACCGAAGTTAAACTTTCTAAAAAGATTACACAATTAATATTGAAAGTCTTCAGAACCAAAAATGAGTTCTTCTCAGATTATATTGCTGTGTTGTTTCTTCAACGGTCTTCTTCAACTTCTATGTAGTGGACGCATGATTTTAGCCATTTTCTTCCACTTTCATAGCCGTTATGGATCATGCTAGACCACGATCAATAAACGTCTTTTGTACAGTTGAACGAGTCTTTAGATCCTCCATAATCTTCTCAACAGCGGTTGAATAGGTCTTCAGCAGTTTGGATTTGTTTGACTTGGATATGCAGTTTGTTAGACGTGGTTGTGCTGCCTAGAATCTAGGACCTCGCTAAAACATCTCCAACAACCCACCATTTTAGCCTCGTAAAATGCGCCACTTCTCCAACTCATTTATTTCTTGTAATCCATCAACAAACTCAACTAACATTATGGAATCCAATATTCCATAATATTAGATAATTGACCTCGATCCAGTGGTGATGGTCCAGTGGTGATGGACACTGGCTTTGGTAGGACGGACCCGTGTTCGAATCCCCGCAACACCCTTGGGAGAGGAATGGAACCTAACCACCCCGAACTTAACCTCGATCCGGATGTAGCCCGAAGGGTGAACCGGGTGCAAACACAAAAAAAAAACCAAGTAAGTGTTGGTCCAGTGGTGATGGGGACTGGCTTTGGTAGGACGGACCCGTGTTCGAATCCCCGCAACACCCTTGGGAGAGGAATGGAACCTAACCACCCCGAACTTGACCTAGATCCAGATGTAGCCCGAAGGGTGAACCGGGTGCAAACACCAAAAACCAAGTAATTTTTGGTCCAGTGGTGATGGGGACTGGCTTTGGTAGGACGGACTCGTGTTCGAATCCCCGCAACACCCTTGGGAGAGGAATGGAACCTAACCACCCCAACTTGGCCTCGATCCGGATGTAGCTCGAAGGGTGAACCGGGTGCAAACACCAAAAAAAAAAAGATAATTAATTCCACACAAAGTAATATAATCAAATATCCTATTTATCCTAAATAACTTAATTTTGGTTATTACTAAACCAATTCTCCATAAGTTTATTTTAGGTCTAATAAAATAAATAGTTAATAATACTTTGTAAATAATTAAATAAATAAAACTAATTAAAAACTACTTTATTTGTCATCATCAAAATAACGAATACAACAATATGTAAGATATCACTCTCTCAAAAGCACTCTCAAGGTTTTTCTCTCTATTCTTCATCAAACAAAAAATCACACTAAGCTTTATTCTCTTTTGACAAGATTCATACGAGCGTGACTCTTGTTGTTCTTCATTGTATCTCGGAAGTGAATTCCGTGCAACCCGTGCTTCGTATAGGGTTGGAATATTGCTTTTGGGAAAGTGTTCCCAAACACGCCTTGAGGATTCGTTCTTGTTCGTTGTTGTTATTGTTGGGTTCATCTTGTTTTCCCGGCTTAAGCACTAACAATCAAAAAACAAAATTACTCAAAGATGGCAACGCTCCGTGAGATGACACCGAATTTTCACGAACTTGACAAGTTTGAAGGTGTTGGTTTCCGTAGATGGCAAAATATGATGCACTTTCTCCTTACTTCGCTAGTGGTGGTGTACGTGCTCACATCTCCGAAACCTATTTAAGTTGATGATGAAAATATCGAGACTACAAGGAAGAGGAAGAAGTGGGAGAACGATGACTGTATATGCCGTGGTCACATTCTCAATGGTATGTTCGATGATCTCTTTGATATTTATCGATACTATGAATCCGCTAAAGTTCTTTGGGATGATCTTGAATCTAAGTATATGGTCGAAGATGCTTCTAGTAAGAAACTCCTAGTTAGCAATTTCAACAACTTTAGAATGGTTTGCCATTATGGAACAATTCCATGAAATCCAAATAATTTTAGGAAGCTTAAAACAACATGACATTAGTATGGATGAAACCTTTGTTGTTTCCTCAATAATCGACAAATTACCCTCCTCGTGGAAAGATGTTAGAAATAGTTTGAAACATAGAAAAGATGAAATGACTTTTGAACAATTGGGTGCTCATCTTCGGATTGAAGAGGGCATTCGGGTTCTTGATGAACGAAAGGAGGTAAATTCTAATTCTTCCACTATTAACATGGTGGAGGATGGAAAGTCTAAAGACTCTAATCCAAAGAAGAGGGCACATAAATTCACCAAGGGAAACTATGGTAAGAAACCAAAGTTTGGTGGGGGAGGACAACAACGAGCTTATTGGGAATATGGAAAGCCCGGTCACTTCAAGAAGGATTGCACCATTTGGAAGAAGAAGATGAAAAATAATGGGCATGGTGGAGGGAAAGACGAGTCTAGCCAATCCTAAGCCACGCAAGGTACATGTACACAAATTTCACTTAATTTGATTTTGAATTATGTGTGTACGATTTCTGAAATATTTTGTGTACAGGATGATTGTTCATGGTACATCGATTCGGGAGCTTCAAGGCATGCATACAAGGAACTTTCTCTCTTCAAGACCTTCAAGGAGGCGGATTAAGGAGATGTTCTTTAAATGGGAAATGATTCTACTGCTCAAGTCTTAGGAGTAGGAAAAGTTGAGCTAGTTTTTAGTTCTAGAAAGTCTCTTGTTTTAATAGATGTTGTATTTGCTCCGGACCTTAGAAAGAATCTAGTCTCGGGAGTTATCTTGAATCGAATAGGTTTTAAAATGATTTTTGATTCAGATGAGTTTATTTTATCTAAATGAGGTACTTTTCTTGGTTTGGGTTATTTATGTAATGGTATATTCAAGTTAAGTATTTCGAATGCTTTGTTAAACAATGTTTGTGTTGTTAATGACAATTCTTCTCTTTGGCATTATTGGCTTGGTCATGTTAATTATAGAAAGTTATTTTCTATGTCAAAGGATGATTTGATTCCTAGTTTTGCTCCAAGTATAGAGAAGTATAAAACATGCATGCTTACTAAGATAACCAGGAATTCTTTCCCAAATAATGTGGAAAGGGATACTGTTTTCTTGATTAGGAACATAGTAACCTATGTGATTTCCATAGCACTCCTTATTTAGGTAATAAGAAGTATATCATAACGTTTATAGATGATTATTCTAGTTTTTGTTATGTTTATATTCTATTCACTAAAGATGAAGCTCTAGATAAGTTTAATATCTATAAAACGAAGTTGAATTGCAACTAAATGACAAAGTTAAACGGTTAAGAACCGATAGGGGTGGTGAGTACCACGATCCTAGTTAATCATTAGGTATTATACATGAAACTACCGCAACTTATACACCACAACAAAATGATATAGTGGAAAGAAAGAATATAACGTTACAAGGATTGGTAAATTCTATGTTATCCTATTCGGGTTTGAGTGATGATTTTTGGGGTGAAGCGGTTTTAACAACTTGTTATATATTTAACCGCGTTCTGATAAGCACTTTATTGTGCTTAGTTGTAGGTCATTTTTAGTGTCCTTGCATGTAGTTTAGATCATTTAAGCCTAACATTGCATGGTCTTTGTCACCTTTGAATTATATTTTCATTATCTGTTTAGTTGTTTTTGGATGATTTCCAGGCTAACTAGCAGGTTTTTGAAGTCATATGATCATTAGAAGACTAGTTGTGGACTTTTAAACTTCTAATGGACATAACGTTTGATCCATAAATCGGATTAAGGTAATTCTTGTCGATAGCTTTCCAACGACTGGTCATAAGCCCAATTCCGATAAGAGACGAGAGAGATATGATCGTTTGAAGTTGAGTTATCCGCTAACGAGCAGGTCAACACGGCCATGTTGATTTCAACACGCCCGTGTTGGTCTTTTTCCACGAAGACAGTCCTGTTTTGCTTGCCACTGATTTGAGAAGTTCAGCCCAACACGCCCATATCCATTTTAACACGCCCGTGTTGGCTAATTTCTATAGTGGCTGTAACTTTTGTGAAGACTTGAGAATTCTGAAGAGCAGGTCTACACGGCCGTATCGTTTTGGACATGCCCGTGTCGACCTGTATTCGGGGTTTTTTTTCCCGATTTTTCGTCTTCATTTATAGGATATTATAAATAGGTTTTTGCGTTTTTTGCTTTGTATTAACTCTACACTTAGACTCTAATACTTAGTTTTATTCTCTCTAAACACTAAAATACTCTTAGTTTCTCATATTGCTAATTCATTGAAGATTCAATTGTTCAATCAATCCAAGTAATTTTCTTTCAATCTCTATTCTCTATTTTCATTGCTTTAATCATGTTTAATGTTATTAATCTCTTTTGCTTAGAATCCATGAATAGTGAGTAGTTCATTATCTAGCGTTTGAGCGAAAGTATGAATTAAGGGCTTAATGTAGATTGTTAATGTAATTATGATTCAATTTGTTGTTTATGCATTGAACTTGGTGTTTTGACACTCTAGGATATATCTTGATCACAATTCTGCTAGGGCACTTAGGGTTTCTATTGTTCTTCATTGAATTTTGATCCCTTTTGTCATTCCCATGTTTCGACTTAGTTTTTAGGCCAAGGATTGGGTAGGAATTAAGGGGATCCTTTAATTAGGGGTTTTCCGATCTCATTGAATCTTTTAATCAATTGACCAAAGACCATTCAAGAGAGGATTTGGTTGATTGATTAATCAATTACTCTTGAGGACCATTCGAGAGAGGACTCAAGTAATTTAGTGGGAGCCTTAACCCTGTTTATTCATCGTTCTTGAATCGCTATTGTGTTGATTATCGTTGTCCAGCCCGAGTTCATACAAATAGCCCAAACTCTAGTGTTTTCCTTATTAAATTTAAATCTCTTACTTGATTATTAGTTGGTTTTTTCTAGCTAGTTGTTAGTCGTTAGTTAATCAGTCCTTCACACCCCCAAATACTCTTCACTTAGGTAGTTTTAGACTTAATAGACCTTAATCGATCCCTATTTCCTTGTGGTTCGACCCTTGACTTGCCATTGCTACGTTTATAGTAGTTGCTCGTTAGGATTATAAATATTGTTTGTTAAGAGGTTCTTAGTTCCCTAACGACACACTAAAAACCTCTTATCACGTTCCTATAAAAAAGAACAAGGTTACACCCTACGAATTATGGTACAAAAGGAAACCAAATCTAAGTCACCTTAGAGTTTGGGGTTGTAGGGCAATGTGAAAGTGCCGGAACCTAAACGTAAAAAGTTAGTTGAAAGAGGAGTTGAATGCATCTTTATAGGGTATGATATTCATAGCAAGGCCTATAGGTTCTATGTTATAGAACAAAATGACGTTTGATCAATTTACATTATTGTGGAGTCAAGAGATGCAATCTTTGATGAAAATAGACATTCATCGATTCCTAGACCAAAGGATGTAACTCCAAATACCATTATTCAAGAAATTGATCGGTCTTTAAATGATCAAGAATTAGATGAACAAACTCTAGATGAGAATGTAGCATCAACATCATTACAACCTAGGAGAAGTAAAAGAGCAAGAAAGGAGAAAACCTTTGGTCCGGATTTTCATGTATATTTAGTTGAAGGATCTAGAAGCTCTATATTGACAAAGTTTCCATATGTATTTAATGTGAAAGGTGATTCTTTGACTTATGATGAGGCCATGAAATCTCAAGATGCTCCATTTTGGAAGGAAGATATTGATGATGAGATGGATTCAATCATGGGGAATAACACATGGTTTTGGTGGTTTTGCCTCCCAAGTTAAACCAATTGGGTGTAAATATATTTTCAAGAAGAAAATGAAAATTGATGTAACTATTGATAAGTTCAAAGCCCGGTTAGTGGCTCAAGGCTTTTCTCAAAAGCAAAAAGCCGGGTATCGATTACCTCGATACATATGCACCCGTTGCTAGAATCTCTACTATAAGTTTAGTGATTGCTCTTGCGGCTATACACAACCTTATGATCCATCAAATGGATGTTAAGACATCGTTCTTAAATAGAGAGCTAGATGAGGAGGTTTACATGAGACAGCCCGAAGGGTTTGTCGTGAAAGGTCAAGAAAGTAAAGTTTGCAAACTCGTTAGCTCATTGTATAGGTTTAGGCAAGCACCCAAGAAATGGCATCAAAAGTTTGATGAGGTTGTGTTGTCTAACAGATTTAAGTTAAATAATTCGGACAAGTGCGTATATAGAAAATTTGATGACTTAGATCATGGTCATCATGAGCTTAGCCTGTTCGCGAGCTGCTCGAGTTCGACTGGAAATTTTCACAAGCCGAGTACAGCCATGTTCGGCTCGAAAAGTTCGTGAACAGGCTCGAAATATTTTTTTAATTATATTTTTTTACATAGTGTTAGTAGAATATTTTTAATAAGTCTAGGAAAAATAAATAAACTTAGTTATAATATAGGAAAAATTCACAGGAAAGGGCTCAACTATTACCCATTTACTTTCATAAGTCCCACCTATGGATTATTCCTTATAAGTTCCAACTTGGCCATACTTTGTCTTTTATAAGGCCTTGCAGGTGACTTACCTGCTACAGAAGGTAAATAATGTCACGTGATCCTTTTAATGAAATCACGTGACATTATTTCTCCCTCTCTATTTAATAAACTCTCACTCCCCTCACTCCCTTATTCTGTCTCCCTTGTTCTCTCTCCCTAATTTCACTCCCTTATTCTCTCTCCCTCATTTCACTCACCTCACTCCCTCCATAGCTGCTGCTGCAATTCTCCATGGCCTAACACCAAAATTCTAAGGGTTCTTCTAATTCAAGGCATTCAAGAGGAAATGATAGGGCTGTAGTTTGTAAGCACAACATTCCTTGCAAGCTAAGGACTGTGAAGACTGAAGGAGACAACCAAAGCAGGAAGTTTTATGGCTGCGCATTATGGCCTGTAAGTGTATAAAATTAGGGTTTTTATTCTTAAAATTTCAATTTATTAACATTTCTGCCAATTTATTTAAAATTCCCCCTAATTTTGGTATGCGAAAAAATCGTCCCCAAAAATTAGGGTTTTCTGGTTGATTTGAATAACTGACAATGTAATATTGTTGATAGGCTGAAGATTGCAAATTTTTTAGATGGGAATGCAATGAGGTTAATTTCCATAACTGCCATAGATGTGAGGACCTGCAATCAACATTGTTTGAGCAGTACACTACAATTGCTGAAATGGAGCTCCAGTTTAATTCTGTGGAGGAGAAATTAAACAAATTAAAGCTGAAGAAAGATAAATTGGCTGAAGAAGTTGCTCTAATTAAGAATGAGTTGTGTAGGCGTACTGGAGAAGCTGTTAAGAGTGCTAGTGGTGAAAAAAATGCACTTATTGGGTTGTTTGTTTCATGGGTTTTGTTTGCTGTTGTTCTTGTCTGCATTAAGTAGTTGTTCTTCTTTGTAATGGATGATGATATTTGTAGCCCAAAACAATGGTTGTATGGAGTTTTTGTACTCCTATTTTGCTAATTAATGAAGAATGAAATTTCTAGGTTTGATTATTTATTGGTTATATTGCACTGGTTTTGGATATTGCACTTGTTTAATGTTGCATTACATTACAAAACAGCAGATGAACATCACAACTGATATGACAATTTTTTCAACCAAAAGCAATGAAACTTGAACTGTTATCAATGTTGTTACAGTTTTAGGCATCCAAAAAAAAGTTACAACTTCATCAACCAAATTGACAATCCAAAACTCTACTAGTCTAATGGGTGGTTGATGCTTGACTACCCAATGGACACCCTGATGTAGTTGTAACACTAGGTTGAGACACCAACCTTGGACCTCCTCTTTGTCTAGGAGCCTGTAAAACAACAATGACAATAATGCTCATAAATAATTCAGCATTCAGCAAGGAATTGAAAGACAGATAAAATACAAAAATCAGCATTGAAACAAAGAAAAACTAACATTCAGCATTGTTGATCCATCTTCACCTATCAAAATACCATATCCTTTTGGCATCTGTTTCAACAAAATTAAACTCAGCAACATATTAGTAAAAACAAGTAAAAATTCACAGTTGGGACTTATGAAGCACACTTACTTTTCCTCTACCACCTTTCCCACTTCCTCTACCACTGGTTCCACCCCTTGCAGCACCTGATCCACCCCTCCCACCACTGTTTCCTCCCCTTGCAGCACCTGATCCACCCCTCCCACCACTGTTTGCACCCCTTGCAGCACCTGATCCACCCCTAACAACACCTGATCCACCCCTTGCACCACTGGTTGCACCCCTAACAGCACCTGATACACCCCTTCCACCACTGGTTGCACCCCTAACAGAACCTAATCCACCCTTTCCACCACTGGTTGCACCCCTAACTGCACCAGTCACAGCCCCTCTCTTGATAACCCTTCTATTTCTTCATGTTCTGCTTGGTTAGCAGTGGCTGACATAGTGTCATTTTGTGTTGTTGTTGGTGCAGTACTGGACTTGCATTTCTTTAATTTTAATGGAGGTTGTACAGTTGCATTGGATACAGTGTCCTTATTAGGACATGTTCTTTTGTTGTGGGTTTTTGATGCACATATGCTGCAGGTCATTTGAACTCCATGCTTTGTCAACCTACCAGGCTTTTTGGGATTTTCTTCAGGGTCTTTTCTTCTGTTTTTCCTTGGCCTACCAAGTCCTATCTTTATTGGTGGTGGATTCAGAGGGGAGTTGACATTTGGCCAGTGTCTATCACCCACAATAGGTGGGATTGAACCTCCATATGATTGCAAGTAAGTTGCCCTACTGTAGTATGCAGAAACATAATCTTCTGCATTGTTGTGGCAAAAAAAATGCATGAGACTGCATGGCAACAAGGGATTCCAGTTAAGTCCCACTTTTTACAAGTGCAAGATCTTGCTTGTAGATCAACATTTAAGCTGTCCATGCCTTGGTTAACTTGGAATATTGTATAGGTGGAAGGTGTGGGAGTACATAAGGCAGCCAAATTCTTTCTCTTTTTCAAATCTTGCTTGAATTCTAGGGCATAATTGTGCAGAACTTGCCTCCATTTCTCTTCTCTTAACAACCAATCTCTGCATCAAGGCTACCCTAATATCTTCTAGCAAGTATATTAAGTGTTTGGTCCTAGCATTTATGACATAGGCATTGAATGTCTCAGATAAGTTGCTAGTTATAACATCCACCTTGGTTGTTTTATCTAGGAATGCCCTACAAAATACATCAGGATTGTGTGCTTTGAATGCAGCCACAGCTTCTGGATTTTCTTCTTCCATTTCTGATAGAGCTTCATTGTAATCTGCTAAGGAATATGCCTTAGCATCCTTCCAAAATATCAGCTTCATTTCATCTCCTTTGTGTGCCTTATGCCAATAATGGGCAAAAATATGCCTGGCACAGTGTCTATGTTCACAGTTGGGAAACACTTGCTTGACAGAACTCAATATGGCCTGTCATATTGATAAATGGAAATACAATGACTTAATTGATTTACTAAGCAAGAATATGAAACTGACAAGCATTGACAGAGATGGGAAACAATATACCAGATGCTCATCTGAAACAATAGTCAGACCATCTCCTTCACCTAAGCTGAGAGCTTCCTGCACTTGGGTTAGGAACCATGTCCAGGAAGAGTTGTTCTCTCCTTCCACAATAGCCCATGCAATAGGGTACATCTGGTCATTTGCATCCCTGCCTACTGCTGCCATGAGTTGTCCTCCCAAAAAGGTCTTCAGAAAACAGGCATCAATACTCAAGAATTTTCTGCAACCCTCCATCCATCCTTTTCTAATCCCCTAAAAGCAAATAAAAAGCCTTTGAAACACTGGTGTATCACTTCCTGTAGTGACTAGGGTGATAACTGTGTTAGGGAAACTGTCCTTTATTGCTTGCAAATACCTGCCTAATTTGTTATAGTGCTCTTTCATTGAGCCATGCAATAACCTGTGAGCCTTGTATTTGACTTTGTAAGCCAATGATCTCTGGATCACCACTCTGTATGACCTCCTAACAGCTTCCATTATATCCTTGGCTGGCCAATGAGGTCTTGCTTTGAAAACCTCCAAAAATTGCCTTGCTAGCCATGTTGATTTCATCTGTCTATTAGCCTCCATATTTCTTGTGCAACTGTGCTCACCATCAACTGACTTCACCACAAAACTTTCCCTCCTAGAGTCCCAGCTCCCAAACAACCTAAAAGGACAACCTGTGTTACACTTAACCTCAATTCTCTGCTGCCTATTAGTATTGCTAGCGGAGATGTATAAGTTCCTGCCACATTGAATTGCAAAGTGTGCAATTGCACTCCTGAAAGCCTCTCTGGTAGGGAACCTTTGTCCTACTTTCCAGACAAATGTTGACCAATCTATGTAGCTTCCAACCAACATCCCCCTACCCTTCCTCCTTCTACCACTATGCTCCTCATCTCCACTGTTCTCTGGTGTGGCAATGTCATCCTCACTATCATAATAATCACTCACACACTCTCCCTCTGGTGGATCAACTTGATTTTCCCTGTTAATGTTCCTTGCACCTCCAAGCCTACCCTCCTCTGCCTCTTTCTGCAACTGTTGTGCAAGTAACAACAATTTTTTATTGGTTGCTATCACCCTCCTCCTACAACTTTGTAACTCATCATCAGTTGTCTCTGGATAATCATCAAAATAAACACCATTAACCTCAATTTCTGGATCTAGAAGCTCCTGTTCTCCCTGTAGTTCTCTCAACTCCTCTGTTTGTATGCGTGGTTCATCAACAACCTTACTTATATCTTCTTCTTCTACTGAATTCTCAGTTGAAGGCTCATAACCAGGGTCTGTATTATGGGAAGATTCATAATCTGAACCTATCAATTGACTCAGAGTAAGTGGACTCTCTGGCCTACAGTCATACCACTGGTAATAATCATGTGGGAAGGTATCTTGGTCATCTATGTAAGGCTCATCAGTTGTTTCAGGTTGTGAGGGTTATGAGGGTCTGTTGATAGTGGGTTGTGAGGGTCTGTCAACAGTGGGTTGTGAGGGTTCTGAGGGTCTGTTGATAGTGGGTTATGAGGGTTGTGAGGGTTTGTCAACAGTGGGTTGTGAGGTTTTGGAGTTCTGTGTTGGTTGTGTTTCAACAGTGGGTTGGGAGGGTATGTATAATGTTTCAGGTTGTGAGGGGTTTGTTGTGGAAGGTTGGGAAGGGTCAGTTGTTGTGGAAGGTTGGGAGGGGTGTGCAGTTGATGGGCTGTTAATGTTAGGCTTATATGGGGGAGGTAGGTTTGTAGAAAAAAGAAATTGGCATGCCCCTTCCCTCAACTTTTGACTTGACCTAACTGGGGTCAATTTCTTGGGTGGGGTCCTTTTCTTTGAATGGCCAACTTTGGGTGGGGTCCTTTTCATATGAATTGCTTCTTTGGGTTGGGTCTCATCCTTTTCTACTGATGGTATGTCATTGAGAATGGGTGGGAGAGCTTTTGGGATTCCATCTAAAACTATAGGCAAATCTACACCATGTAATACATAAAGATCAATACACTTTGCCTTCACCACTATTGCAGCCATTTCAAGCACCTCTGAGTCACTATAAACCTTCCTCAATCCATCACTTAATGATTTCCCAGGAACCAAGTAATAAACCTTGTCAATTTCCCTATAAGAACCACATTTCTTAACAAGCTCCTCCAAATACCACAAGCACAATTCATCAGGATCCACTGCAAATGTCCTACCAGCCCCTCCAATGTACTCTAATCTCCCCCATTATCCTTAAATACACCCCATGCCAGAAACGCAGACAAACAGTATCAATTTACTACAATAAACACATAACAACAACAAAAATTCAACCACAATTACAGGAAGCATAAAAGGAACCATAACAGGAAGCATTTAAACCAAGAAGACCCACAATGCAATTTCAGTTTATTTCAACCACAAAAAGCCCTAAAATTTCATAGCAATATGTAATACCAAAAAAAACCCAGACTTTAGTTCATCATTTCAACATTAACAGACCAAAAAACCAATTACTAAGTCTTAAAATTTTCATTATTTAACCAATTTCGGAATTCACATAGCAGAGGAAACTTACTTGATAAACGAGAAGAGCCAAACAATACAAATCTTCAGCTTTACTTGTAAAGAAACGATCCAGATGAAAATGGAAGCATTCGACAGTTGGGAATTCGTTAATGGCAGCAAAGAAGAGTTTCAGAGGAAGAAGACAATGGAGGGAAGCGTTTTTTGGGAAGGTCGAAAAAACTTCCTTCAACTGGCGTTTTTTTAATCAATAATTGAGAAAATAGGGGGGGAACAGTGGGTCCCACCACAGCCCACTCTAATTTACCAACATAGCAGGTAACTGGTAAAACAAGCCTTATAAAAGACAAAGTATGGCCAAGTTGGAACTTATAAGGAATAATCCATAGGTGGGACTTATGAAAGTAAATGGGTAATAGTTGAGCCCTTTCCTGTGAATTTTTCCTATAATATATTATATCTTATAAATATACTTTGTTTTGTTATAATTTTTGAACCCCAGTCGAGTTTTGTGTAACTTAATTGGACTTAATAATCTAAGCTCGAAAAAGCTCGAGATTCGGATCGAGCTCGAGCAAAGTATAACGAGCCAAGCTTGAGCGACCCCAAGCTCGGGCTCGGCTTGCCTCATTAACACCCCTATCATGGTGTATTGATTTGTCTATATGTAAATGACATGTTAATTTTTAGGACTGATTTGTCACAGGTTGAGTGGGCAAAGGCTTTCTTATCTTCAATGTTCTCCATGAAAGATTTAGGAGAAGCAGATGTCATTCTAGGCATAAGAATTAAAAGAATCAAAGCAAAGTTGATTTTATCTTAAACACACTACATTCAAAAGGTACTTAAGAAGTTCAATGTTAGTGATTACTCTTTTGTGTCAACTTCTATGGACCCAAGTGAGAAATTAATGCCAAATGATGGTAGTGCGGTATCTCAACTTGAGTACGCACGAGTCATAGGTTGTTTGATGTATGCTATGACGAGTACAAGGCCGGATTTCGCTTTTACGGCAGGCAAGCTTAGTAGGTATACTAGTAATCCTAGTATGAAGCATTGGCATGATATTCGTCGTGCGTGTCTTAAGGTATTTGGGGAAAACCAAGGACTATAGTTTTCCTACAACGGATATCCTTCGGTCTTAGAAGGTTATTCAGATGCAAATTGGATCTCTATTAGAGAGGATCATTCTTCCTGACAGGCTAAAGTCGTATCACCTAGTCAAAGATAAATCCTAAGTCCTCTAACAATGATAGTCTGGGAAGTAGGGTCGAATCCACAGAGAGACGGAGTTCTAAGTTAATATCCAGCCAAAAAGCTACTTCAGAGAAGATCAGATAGAAATCAGCTGAACTAATAAATAACACTAGAAAGCAATATAAAGAGGGATTTTACTCTGTGAAATAAAGGTCTAGGGAATTAGTTCGGTCCACCATGCTTATACCGATCAAATGATCAAACAACTATCATAACCTAGGCCAAGAATCGACAGACTAGAGCAGTGTCAAGCTATGGTTAAGTCTCAACGCCTACAATTCAACATATGCAGCATGTTCACAAAAATAATCAGAATTATTAATGTGTACTAGGCCTCTAAAAGTAAGACGGGTCTGTGCAAACAATTATTAACCTCAAGTAATCAAAGAAACTGCGCAATAACGTTAATTACTCAATAAGAACAAATCACACCATAATCAATCTCATCAAGCCCTAGAAACTAATAGCAATTCAAATAATCAAGGTATAAACATGGCTTCCCTAACCAAATCCCTAGAAATTAAACTACTCAAACATAATTAAATCAAAAATAACAATTCTAATAAGAAACCCTAATTTCAACATCATGAATAAATTGAATAATTAAACTAAGCAATCAAAATAATTAAAGAGATTAAAGTAGAGAAGAATACCAATTGACGGAAAGCAATAACTTTTATTGAAATCAAATCCGAAGTTCAATTGCCTTTAATCTAATCAAAAGTGTTTAATCTAAATAAAACTCTCTAAAACTAAGCTAAGAACTGTGGAAATAAAAACAGAATAAAAAGACGTCCCTAAAAATATGAGGAAAAGGTATTTATAATACCCCAAAAGTCGACGAGTGCGGGACCCGATCGGGCCCACACTAAAATAAACCCAACTTGCTTTCTCGAGACGTAGCATGCAACATTATGGAATTGGTGAAATTTGGGCCTCACCCGATCAGTGGCCCAATCGGGTGGCTGATCGGGTCCACATATGCATTGGCCCAACTCTCCTCTCTTCTTGCACGCAGCGCAGCAACAAAAACAATTGGCACAACTTGGACCTCCCACCCGTTGGCTTCGGGTGGCAGTACCCTATCGGGTGGGCTGAACTTTTGGCCCAGAAGCGCCTCTCTCCTCAGCGCACAAAACCATGCACAACAATATTCGCATATTTGATTTTGGGCCAGCCCGATCGGGTGGGCCTTGCCCGATCGGGTTGGTAGTAAGAGTTTTGACACGTTTTCTTAGATTTTCCACCCGATTGGATTGGGTGATGCCCGCCCGATCGGGTGCGTAACTTTACCGCCCGATCAATAAATCATTATCCGATCGGGACATTTCTTGCCCGATCAGAGTACAGGAAGCTCCTTTTGACTCTTTGGCTCTCAATTTTTCACGTTTAGAGGTCTTGGGACCTCCTAAACTATCCATAATGCTTGTGAGCCATCTTACGTGCCTCGTAACATCTCGTAAAGTCGTGGTTGCTTCCAAATAGCTCGGAAATAAGGAGAAAACTCCCTAAAACCTGCAATTCAACACTAAAACACAAAACCACTACTATATATGATAGTTAGCATAAAATAGGGGAGAAGACTCCCCCAAGCTAAACCTTTGCTTGTCCTCAAGCAAACAGAACATGAACATGGAATAGATTGCCTCACCCCATAAATAAAAATCAATCAAAGCTCAAAACGTTTTCAAGACTAAGAATCGTTCAAGCAGGCAAAATTCAAGTTCGGCTAATCAAATCCATCCAACCACCAATAATCCAAGCAATTCATCAAATTCAAGCATCCACAAGGCATACAAATCCTGAAAAGGCTCTCACAAGGGTGTCACTCCTCTCAATTTTGTGGTAGGCAAAGAATATGCCGAACACTCACCAACCCGACCATAATCGGCCTTCCCACTCACATTCTCATGTGTATAAGAAGGTTAAATGACGCTCATCCTAGCCAAGTCGACTCAATTAGCAGATATACTCTTTAACTTTGACAAACTGACTCGAAATCAATCCAATGAACAATGCAGACACGAGCTCAAGAGGACTTTATAGGGTTGTGATGGGGCTTAGGCAAGAGGTATGGGATATATTTAGGAAATGTGGTGGAAAAACCGAGAAAGGGGGAGCATGAATCACTCAAACAAGGCCTAAGATGGCCTAAACAACTACCAACAACACCATATAACCACGAAAAATAACCCAACTCTCATAAATCAATGAAAACTCACAACAAACCCAATTTTCAAGAAATGAAGCTAATTTTTTCTTTATGAATGTACGTGAATGAAGGACTTGAAATTCTTTTGAACTTTTATTTCATTTTTCTGAACTTCATTCACGCAACTCTAATTTTGCTTTTTCTTTTCTTTTTCTCACACTCAAACCACAACAAATACACTTTTAATTCCTCAACAACTAAACCAAACCATGGAACCAATCTCAAACTCAACCCATACAAAAGCTCCCCCAAGCTAGGCTTGGGAATAATATCAAAATAAAGGCCGTGGGCTTATAATAAGGGCTTTAGTAACATGAAATAGGTCATTAGGCTCAGCGGGGCTAAGGAGGATAAAAGTCTATCAAAAATTCACTCTGAGGCTCAAGAATCAGACAAAAAAAGTCTCTATCACAGCAAATGCTACAAGTCATCAAATATCAGAAAAGTACGAAGTCAAAGTCAAGATCAATCCAATAAAGAGGAATTAACACACAAAACAAACTGGATAATAATATGAATCCAATAGGCTACAAAGAGGCCTCACAGTCTAACCAATTCAGGCATGCAGCACAAAGTAGTGTAATATAATCAAAACTCGCTCGAAATCATAGCAATCAAACATCAAATCATAGCCTCAAGATCACAAATGCCCAGCTATCCAGAAAATAGAGTCAAATCATTTTCAAAAAGAGCACAACAAGGGGCACAGGAAGGCAACTAAACCAGTCATGGGAACCATATTTTTTGATTGTTTTCAGTATTTTTCGAAAGCATTAAATCTATCCTAGAAAACAGTAAAAGAGATAGAGATACAAACAGAATTCCTCCCCAAGCTGAACTTGGCATTGTCCTCAATGCCAAAAGGTAACAAAGGATGATGGTAAGAGGAAAAACAACGCTAGTACCCTCACTCTCGCTCACTAAAAAAAATAAGAAAAATAAAAAGAAAAGGAAGAAGGGGAAAAATACGAGTTAAGAAAAATAAAAAGAAAAGGTCCCGCACTACCATAATACCTCCATCTCTCAAATAGGAGGAGCTAAGCAGTGAGAGCCACCCTCATCAAACACCTTCCTTCTCCAAATGTTCTTGGCAATACCTCCAGACTGTGAGGCAACCTTAGGTACACTTTTCACCTTCTCTACACCCACCTCATCCAAAACCTCAGCCATGCAACAAGATTGTTCAACCATAGGTGCCTTAACAACATTGGTTAGTTCAAAAATCACTTTATCATCACCAACACTCAAAGTTAAAGACCTAGAATTAACATCAATAACAACACCAGCAGTACACAAAAACGGTCTACCCAGAATAATGGGAATCTGGGCATCCTTATCCATATCTAATACCACAAAATCAACAGGAATATACAATTTCCCGATCCTAATAGGAACGTCCTCTAAAACACCTAGGGGGTATTTTATAGAACGATCAGCCATCTGGAAAGTGATTTGTGTGCATTTAAGTGCTCCCATGTTCAGTTTCTTATAAACAGATAATGGCATAACAGAAACAGAAGCACCTAAATCACACAAAGCTTTATCAATAAAAACTAACAGGATCTTTTAACTTAGGTGGGGTTTTATTCAGAATAATAGCACTGCACTCTTCAGTAAGTGCGACACGTTCTACCCCACCAAAGTCTCTTTTCTTGGTTATCATGTCTTTCAGAAATTTGGCATAAACAGGGACTTGGGTAATTAGATCTGTGAATGGCAAAGGGCCACCCGATCGGGCCCACACTAAAATAAACCCAACTTGCTTTCTGGAGAAGTAACACATAGCAACATGGAATTGGTGAATTTTGGGCCTCACCCGATCAGTGGCCCGATCGGGTGGCTGATCGGGTCCACACATGCATTGGCCCAACTCTTCTCCCTTCTTGCACGCAGCGCAGCAACAACAACAATTGGCACAACTTGGACCTCCCACCCGATGGGCTTCGGGTGGCAGTACCCGATCGGGTGGGCTAAACTTTTGGCCCAGAAGCGCCTCTCTCCTCAGCGCACAGCAGCATGCACAACAATATTCGCATATTTGATTTTGGGCCAACCCGATCGGGTGGGCCTTGCCCAATCGGGTTGGTAGTAAGAGTTTTGGCGCGTTTTCTTAGATTTTCCACCCGATTGGATCGGGTGATGACCGCCCGATCGGATCGGGTGATGCCCGCCCGATCGGATGCGTAACTTTACCGCCAGATCAATAAATCATCGCCCGATCGGGCCATTTCTTGCCCGATCAGAGTACGGGAAGCTCGTTTTGACTCTTTGGCTATCAATTTTTCACGTTTAGAGGTCTTGGGACCTCCTAAACTATCCATAAAGCTTGTGAGCCATCTTACGTGCCTCATAACATCTCGTAAAGCCGTGGTTGTCTCCAAATAGCTCGAAAATAAGGAGAAAACACCCTAAAACCTGCAATTCAACACTAAACACAAAACTACAACTATATATGATAGTTAGCATAAAATAGCTCTGAAGAGCTCCAATGACGCACTAATTAGCTCATAAATAGGGGAGAAAACTCTATATAAATACGTGTTATCACTTCCACAAGTGGATTCGTTTTTCTACTTGGGGGAGGTGCTTTTTCTTGGGCATCCAAGAAACAAACTTGCATAGAGGACTCCTCCATGACTTCAGAGTTCATTGCTTTGTCCTCGGCTAGTAAAGAGGGGAGTGGTTAAAGAATCTCATGATTGAGATATCTTTGTTGTCAAAACAGATATCGCCCATAGCGATACATTGTGATAATGATGCATCTTTGGCAAGCGAATATAATCAAGTTTATAATGGTAAGTCAAGGCACATTTGTGTGCGGCATTTCTACTGTAACCCCCGTAATTTTATGAATTTTATAAATATATTTAAAGTATATTTATAATCATTTTCATATCTATTTCATTTTATTATTCAAGTGTGGACTACTTTGAAAGTCAAATGATTTTTTAAACGTTTTAAATAATTATTAATATTTATTGGGTTGGATTTTTAAATATTAAATATATTATTAAATGTTTTAGGTTGTGTTTAAAATGATTTTAATATTGGATTGAGGAGCTCAAAGCTTTTAATTAGAGTTTGATGATTCATCTTGAGCCCAAACCCAAAGCCTAAACCTATTCAGCCTAGGTTTTAGGCAAACCTATAAATACCCCCTAAAGCCCAAGTTTGCACACTATATTTTCTCACTTTTTCTTTCTCTCTCCCCAAATGGCGCCCACCTCTCTCTCTTTCTTCCCTCGTTTTTGCGTGCCACCAGCCAGCCACCACCACCTCCCTTTCGTGGTGTTTTTCGGAGAGCCCAACACCACACACCGCCCTTCCTCTTGCGTGCGTGCAGCAGCAGCCACCACCACTCTTCTCTCTCTTAATTCTCTTTTACATCTTTTTATACTCTTTAATCTAATTGCTCAGATTTCTTATAGTTTCATTTGTTTTTAGCCAAAACTTCCTTCTTCAAAGTTGTAGACTCGAAATATTATTGAACTTAGACTCAAGATTCACTCGATTCCGATTGTTATTCCACTATTAATGGCCTATGGAAGTTTGACAGTTTTGATGCCATTTTTCACTCGCGAATCCGGTTTTCCGTGGTTTCTTTTGGTTATTTCTTAACCTTTACCCTCTATTTAATGTTTAACTAAAATATTAATGTTAAAGTTGTGATTTTTATGAGTTTTAATATGTTTTATAAATAAGGTTGAAAACTTTATTGTTTGAATTATTAAAAATCTGATTTTTATCTATTGTGAAAATAAATTACAATTTCAAATTTATTATTTATTAGTTAAAATGAGTTTTAAGTATGAAAGTAATAGTTTTTGAGGTTTTTAAAGCCTAGACTTATAGTATTATATTAAAGGTTGTTAAAGGTTGAAACTTTAATGTTTTGAAAGTATTATAAAAAGAGTTTTGAAGCGTTTCAAAATAAATTATATTGCTGTGAATTAATTAGGATATTAATTCGTTGTTTTATTATTGTTTTGGTAGGCGGAGAATTTACTTTAGGCGACTTTTAGAGTTCTAAAGTGGCCTCTCACTTTATCTACGCAAGGTACGTACATGTCCTTATGTGTTAGAATAGTATCATGTCCTAAGGATTTTTTATAGTATCACGTATAGGGAACCCTTTTATGGTTCATACGTGGCTATTGAATTGGAATTAAGTGCTTTTTAGCATGTTAATTGCCTTTATGATTTATTACATGATTGAATAAATTTTTGATTCAAGCATGTTGTTGGAAGTATTTATATTTTGATCCATCGTGTGATGTGGATGAAGAATATTTTATTATTGAATTATGGAGTTTGGTATTGTTTCCCTTAATGGATATTTTATTACTTCTCAAAAGCCAGGACTTTGTGAGTAAGTTGGACTATTATTGGTTATTATTATTTTCTTACTTCTCAAAGGCCAAGGACTTTGTGAGTAAGTTGGATTATTATTGGTTATGTTTATTTTACTACTTTGCAAAGACCGAGGGCTTTGTAGGGTATGTATATTTATTATAATTGGACATTCGATTGTTGATTTAAGTCAACAAATAAATTGGAGGATTCATTCGTGGTCAATTGTAATTGTTTAATCACTTATTTAATCCTAAGATAAAAGTGGAAATGGTTGTATTCATGTTATGTGTTGTTCTCTTTGTTTAGAGTCCAACATCGAATAACTTATTAATACTTAAAGTGGAAGTGAATAGCAATAGTTTTAGACTTGTACACGTCTGAAGTTCTGGACTAGTATGAGTTGGAGTACATGGTGGTAGCCCACGTGGCTTTTCTTGGGGTCGGATTGATCACCGTACCCTATATTATTTTTAAAGGTTCCACGAAATCGTAGGTCAAGGGATTACGGAGTCGCGCCCCTAGTTCGTCTTCTATTTTAAAGGCTGGTTTTGGTTGGACTTCTCGATCCATTGTCTATTCAATTTACTATATGATTATCATGTTGTATGTCTTGCGGAGTTAAGTCTTATTTCATGAGTTGAAGTCTTGAGGTATCTTTATTGATAATGTTTGGTTTTTCAATAGTATCATATTAGGTTTCGTATTTTATCTTATTTATGTATGTACTCAACTTTGCTAATTACGTGCTTTTCTGTGTGTTGATCATGGCTATGCCTATTGATCCTGTGATGACCCTTTATTGGCGAACAATTTTCAATTGAGTAATAACCTACAGGTTTGGAAGACTTGATGCATCGTCTCAATTACTCATTTGAGATTTGTGAAGCGTTGATGAGATATCGCTTTATTACTTTTATTGATTCCTACCTTTACGTTATTTTTATCAAGTTGTTTTATGGATTATTTATTTTAAATGTTTTAAGTTGGTTTTAATTATCCATCGAGGTTCGGATAATTTTTTGATAATTATTATATCTTAAGTATTTAATAAAGTTTATTTAATATTTTTCCGCTGCAATACTCTGAGTAAGCCAATACATTTTCACGCGGGCGATAATGCCTTGATAATTCTCTATTTTAGTTGGGAAAATAATAGCTTTTTAAAGAGAGAATTGTCGGGGTGTTACACCTACATTCAAGGACTTATCAAGGATAGTGTTATCACTGTTGACTATGTGCGGACTACGTATAATCTAGCATGTTGTTTTACTAAGGACTTGGCTAGAGATACGATGAAGAGGATGGCAATCGGTCTAGGATTGGATCCCTTCGTTAATCACGAGTGAGATGTTGGGTCTTGAGTTCAATAAGATTAGATCTTTCATTTTGATGATTGAAGAACATTTGTAAGTATCATCACGTATTGTTCTTATTTGACTATGATGTTGTAAAGAGGTTTTGAGTCTTAATAGTCCTCTTGTTATGCTTAATCATAGTAGCATGTTTGTTTAAGAGTTGTACCTATGTAAGTGTGAGAAGTAGCTATAGGGGCATAGCTATGATACACTTATGAATGATACAGACAAATGGCTTTAAGTGTCAAGTTTAATTAATGAGTTCAAGTAGTTAATCTTGTGTGTATGGTATTTTCAAGTTTTCCACTTTGTATTGAGATAGGTTCAATCGCTAGCGACACCTTTCGTATACGGATACTTGGAATGTACATCGTACTAGGTGGAAGTTCAAGTCTTAGTACACTTTCATTGATGCATGAGATTGTTTGTTTTGATGATGTTTTGTGCTTATTATCTTTTAGAATACTCTAAAGGGGGGATAATTGTTGAATATTTAGTGTATTTGCTTGATTATATTCATGTAACGTTAACTGGAATTACTTGGTTATGGTGTCTTTGTCAAAGTTATATTAAGTTGCACGTTGTTTATGTAAGCCTATATAAATGCCAATGTAGTACTTCGTAAGACTTCGAAGTGAGCGAGCAAAAAGCGAATGAGGACAGTCGTCGGTCGTGGCTCGCGAGGCCTGTCGTGACTCGCGACGGGTGGGTCACATCTCGCGACAACTGTAGCCCCTCGCGACGGATTACTGCCTAGTGGTGCTCCCAATTTATCAACAAGGTCGCGACTCGCGAACAGACTGGTTTTCGGACTTCTTAAATGACAGTTTTATGCTCTTTGAGCGGTTGTGGACGGTTTCTTTGGCCAAACTAACGTGCATATATGTGGAAAAACCAACTGATGAATGTTGATGTATGAGATATCACTCTCTCAAAAGCACTCTTAAGGTTTTTCTCTCTATTCTTCATCAAACACAAAACCACACTAAACTTTGTTCTCTTTTGACAAGATTCATACGAGCGTGACTCTTGTTGTTCTTCATTGTATCACGGAAGCGAATTCCGTGCAACCCTTGCTTCGTATAGGGTCGGAATATTGCTTTTGGAAAAGTGTTCCCAAACACGCCTAGTATTGACAAGATTCATACGAGCGTGACTCTTGTTGTTCTTGTTCGTTGTTGTTATTATTGTGTTCATCTTGTTTTCCCAGATTAAGCACTAACAGATTTAATGGCTTCAATAGCTTCGTCCGCCCAGTTTTGCTGCTTCATCACAATGGCCATATGTTTAAGTGCACTATTTACTTTGTCTCTAGCATTGATGGATGCCCGGAATAAAGGATTTGCTTTCTCTGCCTAGCATTGATGGTTTACTCAACAAGTTGTAGGCACTGATAGGGTGGTTGGGATTGATCTATGTTTCAGGGGCTTGGAGTTGGTGGTGGATGGCCGTGGGTGGTAGTGGGGTGAGGAAGGAAGTGTGAAAGGGTGGCAGTGGAATGGGGAAGGAACTAAGGGTGGTGAAGAAGAAAAAAACAATTTAAAACAGCCAATGAAAGTGTGACATGTGGCTTGTTTACATGTTAAACAGATTGCCTTCATGTCACAATTCATTTATGGCGGACCTCCCCAATAGTTTGGATTATACATGAATAACTCATAGTTGAGATTAATGTTGACGGAACGACCAGAGTTTGTTTCTAGTCAATTTTTCCTAATAATATTCTTGTTATTATACTACTAATACTACTACTAATAATAATATAATAATAATAATAGTGATGATGCTGATGATAATAATACTAATAATACTTAATAATAATATTTTATTGTTATTTTTTATGATAATACTAATAATAATGATAGACTGAAAAAAATGAAAAGAGTAAAGTGAAGGAGAGAGAGGTGGACAACGATTAAAAACTTAGAGGAAAGAGAAAAAAGGATTCCACCTATGCATTAAATTAGGGTGCAGTTTCTTAGGGTAATATGAGACCTTTTAGGAAGTAAATATTTTGATGAAGGTATTGTAGGTGCAAAGATATGATTATTTTAGAAATATAACTTATATTCTGGGACACCATATAAGGAAACAAAACTTATATTTAGACACAAAAGGAGTATATTTTTAGGAAAAATTGCATGGAATAATGCAACCTTTTGGCGTTTCGCAAATAATAATGCAACCTAAAGATTATTCTGGAATAATGCAACCTTTATACCCCGTTTATTTTAAATAGGCTGAAACCGGTTGCAACCTGGAAAATGGGTAAAATGGGACATGTGTCATCTAATAATTGATTCTAATAAATAATTTTAAAAAAAATTAAATCAAAAAGATAAATAAAAATAAATCCTCCCACCCCTACCCCCACCCCCACCCCACCCCACCCCACTACCCATCCCCACCACACAACAGCGTCTTCCCCACAGTAGTCGCCGGTTTAGGGAAGGGGTTGATGACGCCGGTGGTGCTGCGACGCGTTCTGTGGGTGGTCGTCGGGGTTGCGTGCAGAGAAATGAGAGGAGGAGGAGGCTGCGAGGCGTTTCTCTGGGTTGCCGTCGGGGTTGCGGACAGAGAAACGAGAGGAGGAGGAGGAGGTTCGTTGGCTGACAGCGTTTCTGTGGAGGCTGAGACGTGAGTGGTGCGGGTGGTTGCGGGTGGCTGCGAGTCGTGCGGGTGGATGTGGTGGTTGCGGTGGTGGTTGTGAGTGGTGTGGGTGGTTGCGAACAGAGAAGGGACCGAGAGTGGGTGGGGAAGGGGAGAGAGGAGGTGGTAGTGTGTGGGTGGAGGTCTCGTGGCTGGGGAAGGGGCGGGCCGGTGGGTGGGTGGCGGTTTCTTGGATGGGGAAGGGGGAGGAGGGGGTGGTTATGGGTTGGAAGGGAAGGGAGGGGGGAGGGGTTGGGGTGGCTGTGAGTGGTGTGGCTGGGGGGGTATTAGTTTTTTTTTGTGTTTTTTTAAGTTTATTAATTATATTAATTATAATTAAAAAAATTATTAAAAATTTACCTCTTCTTCAGGTCATCGGTAATTTATCCTATTTAAAATAAATGGGGTATAAAGGTTGCATTATTCCAGAATAATCTTTAGGTTGCATTATTATCTGCGAATCGGCAAAATGTTGCATTATTCTAGGCAATTTTTCCTATATTTTTATTATTTTTCAAAAGATCTTATTAATTACAGATCGAATTAGCATTTTAATTTGCGCATTTAATATTGTATCATGTGCTTTCTAGATGACCTCTTGAGAAGTTTTATTAAGTATGAATGATTGAGGAGAAATGCCTTGTAAAGATTTCTGTTGGTTTATCTAGACAAATATTCATTCTTAATGCATTTAGTATTTAATTCGTCTGATCTAGGGGCGGAGCTAAAGTTGTGGAGGACACATGCATCTCAAAGTTAGGCCTTTAAAAACAATTTCTTTTTTTTAACAAAAAACCAAAGTCAATTTGATATATAGAAATTTTAAATTACAAGATAAACATGAAGAAAACACTTTCATATTATTAGGCCTACATACAAGTATAGGAAATTTATTTCTAAAAAATAAGTTATGGGGACTTGAACATGGGACTTCTACTATGCGAGACCCTTCCCTTTACAACTAGTCTACCCAAATTTCTTTTGTCTACCTTAGAAACTGTTGTTTTCGTTATTTTGATGATGACAAATAAAGTAGTTTTAACTTAGGATTAGTTCTATTTATTTATTTATTTATTTACAAAGTATTATTTATTTATTTTAGTAGACCTAAAATAACTTATGGAGAATTGGTTTTAGAGTTAACCAAAATTAAGTTATTTAGGATAAATAGGATATTTGAATATGCTACTTTGTATGGATTTAATCTATCTAATATTATGGAATATTAATTTCCATAATGTTAGTAAAGTTGTTTATGGGTTTACAGGTGAATAAAGAGGTGGACAAATGAGCGTAATTACGTGGATAAAAATCTGGGTTGTTGGAGCAGTTTTAGCAAGTTCCTAGAATCTAGGAAGCACATCCAAGTCCAACAGATTTTAACGACCAAGACCTATTCAACCGCGCAAGAGAAGATCATGGATCGTGGACTGAGCATGACTGATAACGGCTATGAAGGTGGTTGAACGTGGCTGAATTCAAGCGTCCACTACTTACCGTTGAAGAAGACTGTTGAAGGAAAAAGCAGCTATTTAAACTTTGAAGAACAACAAAATTACTTTTTAAGACTTTCCAGATTAATTGTGTAATTTCTTTTAGAAAGTTTAACCTCGGTTTTTCTCTCTTCAACTATTCATTATTGTAATGAGTTTGGGGTGAGTGAAATTTTGTGAGAAAATTTCTGTTCTTAAGAGTGAAAGAGAAGAAAGAGAAAGAGAAGACTTCTAATGAAGTCGAGTGAGAAAGTCACGTGTTCAGGGGGAACAAGGTGACTGGGAACCAGTTACTAGAGGAACATAGTGAGGTGTTGTTTATAATAAGGTGTAATTGCTATTATAAATAAAAGGGCAAAATTTCTTCCAAGAGAATATGGAAAGAAGATCTTGTTTAAAAGGCATTTCTTGTGTTCATAGTTAAAGTTTCTCTTTATTTCTTTCTAAGTTTTTAATTACGCAAAAATAGTCTATAAATACTCTCACTACAATTCACCCCCCTCTTTTAGTAAACTTGTAATTTTATAGGACTAATATAAACAATATGATTATATTCATTTTGATGCCCTTTGATTCGGAAACCCTCGATCAACTACCTGCCAGGCGTAGAACCGCCCTTCAATTCGTCGCACGTAATGAATCGGGGACTTATATACTTACATACTTACGCTACATGCCAAAAGAAAACCATTTTAGGGGACATTATTCAGGAGACAGAGTAAGCTTAGTTTCTCTCAAGGTTTTGGGTTTTCCTTGGAAAGACCCTTAAATTCAAGCATTTTTAACTGTCAAAGTGTCAACGATAGCAGGCTATCAAATAGAAGTAGTATTTGGTAATAGTGATGTTGTGCATTTCACGTTTTCTTAGCTATCTTTTATTTGAGGAATTCCTAGCTAATCTTCTGTTTGGCCACTTCCTCTATTACACGTAGGCTGACGTGCTTCCATGCTTGGTTCTTAATTATATGATTAAGCTTTAGAATTACTTTGCCATCTTAGTGACCGGAGAATAGTCCGAAAATAGAAAATTTTGTATTAGCATCTCAGCCAAGTCTAATTAGATCGGGTCTATACTAAATTTATTATACACGCAGTATAAAGTCCAAAAGTTAAAATTTGGTAATTAAAAGTTAAGGTTTTGTAAGCAAAAGTTACGTGCTATAAATGAAAAGTTAAGATTTGTTTCAAAAGTTACATGTTATAATTAAAAGTTAAGGTTTAGTAATCAAAAGTTAGGTGGTCTACACTATTTTTGGTGTGGACCAGGTCCACCCAAGAGTTTCCCGTGCATCTCGTCATATTCACCACTTTTTAATCTCATTTCCCCCTTAAAATTAGATAAATGAGTAGATCTTGAGTATATCTATATGTTTATGGATAAATCATCAGTAAGATTTTAACTTTAAAAAATGAGATTTTAACATAAAATCTTACAATAAAATGGTTTTAACCGAAAATTGTAACATGTTAAAATTTAGATTCATTAAATTTTAAGTTAAAACTTTTCAATGTTTTTTTGCAGTTCCATAGTCATCTAAATTCTCGTAGATAAACCGTATAATATAAATTAATTAGCGTGCAATATTGAGAACGTGAGGTGCAATTATCTCTCCTCCAAAAATTCAAGATATATTTGTCTAGCAAACGGAAAAAATTAGTACAATAAGTCTAACAGATTAGATTTGTTTGAGTAAATGATTGATGTGATAGAAAAAAAAAATTTCCCCACCAAATTGGAGTGTGAATTTTCATTTTGAGGTATCTAGATAAGGTATATGCATGTGAACTTGAAAGATTTATGCCATATAAACAGTTCTTAAAATGTCTATCCCCACCAAATTGGAGTGTGAATTTTCATTTTGAGGTATCTAGATAAGGTATATGCATGTGAACTTGAAAGATTTATGCCATATAAACAGTTCTTAAAATATGCTCCAACTGTTACATCTTGTAATTTGTCATCAATTTGTAATTTAATTCCCAATTTCTATTTTTAAAGAAGTTAGGCCCTATTCTTTTCTAATTAATTTCAATTTAGTTCATCTTCATTTATTTCAGAAATTTAAATTTGTTCGGTTTCAATAATTTTGTTCAATTAAATTCAGCTTCTTTTATCTTTAATATAATTCTCTGACCCATGCAACTAGGCTAATTTTGATAAATTTTCAATTGGCTCATTGAACATTAAAAAACAATTAATAATCCACTTGACAGTACCATTTACCAGATCTTCTTCTCTTTGTCTTCCTCTTATTGCCACGTTCACCTCCGAACTACACAACCTTAGGACTCTTATTAATGCTTTAACAATATCCACACAATGATAATAAGAGGATGTTGGAAATAAGTATCAAAGTTTATGTTCCACATGGGTGGTCTATGAGCTATTACCTTAGTATGTGATTGCCTTTGTTTTTTCATTGTTCATAAAATAATATAGTCCCACATAGGAAGATTGTGGGTTTGTAGCTTTTTTTTTTCTTTATTCCTTTACTATTGTAAGTCTTGGCTGGAGACTAGAGACTATACTCTAGTAACCACCACACACGCGGGCACGGGCCCGTTCTTTTTACGGGTGGGGGTGTGTATCTTTTTACGGCTCGTTCTTTTTGATAGTCTATTTTAGAGTCTCAACGTTCATTTGCGAGATTCTCGTAATCTCTCTGCAACGACATTTATTTGTTGCCGTTTTATTTGTGTTTGACCAGCCGTTTTTCAGGCCATGATTTCTGCCAGTTATTCTTTTCTCAGAATAACTAATTGCCCGTCTCTTCTACCTTTTGTTTCTATATAATACCCTCTTCACTGACTAGCAAAATACACGAAAATAACTTCTCTCATTTTGCTCTCTCTAAAATTATGTTCTCTCAATTGTTATTAACCCGACTTGGACCAATTAGAACATGAGATGATACCGAAATAACACAAATTAAACCCAATTTGATATCAATTATCTGAGTGGACACCCCTAATTCTTGTTGCTTTGATGTTGATTAAGAGGATCAAACTAATTGAAACACTAAGCTAATTGTTTAAAATATTAATTAGTAACTTTTTTTTATTAAGGTTAGTGATTGAGTGATCGAGAGCTCTAATGGAAAATTAAATTGTTACGGTCAAACTCATCATACATTAAGGTATTGTCATATTTCCTAATAATAAAATTACATTGCTTAGCATACACTTATGAAGTTATGTCATACGGAGTACTTCTTATTCCCGCTATTCATAACGCTATGTTCATTTTGAACTGAATAAATTTTAATTGGACTAATAAACTGAATAGAATTCTTTTGACCTACATTAATTGAATTACACAGAACTAAATATGTGTGAACTGATCAACTGAGCTGATCTAGAAAATAAATCCAAAAGAACCTTGATATTTTTAAAGCATGTGAAGCTTTTTTCAATATAATCTTATGTTTTTTAAATTTATTTATAATTATTTTGTACAGTTGCTACATACTCTTACAAGTTGTGGTTCTAAAACTAATAAATTTTGTTATTGGTTGAAGTGATCAAGTTTATAGGAATTTTTTTTAAACATTCAAGATTTTATAAGGAAATTGCAAAATATATCTATATTAGAATTTAATAACTAACACCACTATTCACAATGTGCATCCAACCCTGCACCTAGGACCATGTAGATCTTCATTAACATTATATTAATAGTTATAAAATTCATATTTTTTTTATAAGTAACTGATAGTACTAGGACATCAAGTTATTGCATTGATAAGTTAACAAGAACAATAGAAGAGTCAATGGTGAATGGATATTCAACATGGAAGAAGTATGAGACT
The DNA here is from genome assembly GCA_947645195.1 of Patellifolia procumbens. Taxonomy (NCBI): domain Eukaryota; kingdom Viridiplantae; phylum Streptophyta; class Magnoliopsida; order Caryophyllales; family Amaranthaceae; genus Patellifolia; species Patellifolia procumbens. The sequence goes on from CANSGD010000972.1 coordinate 4,941,109, forward strand.
TTGCCTACATTATTGTCTTATTGGGTAGCTTTCAAGCCAGTTAATAATGTTTAACTATTCTTGTAACATACATAAAAATAAATACTAGGACCCATAAATAGACATTTCTAATATTCCTTCTTATTATAATGCGGACAATTGACAAGATCTATGAGACTACAGTTACAATGGATACATGCATGCATGGCCATTGAAAAATTATTTATGTTCTCAACTAGTCAACAAAGAATGTTGTCAATAGTGTGAAGACAAGAAAATCATCTACATATAATTGAAATGGACTCAACCAAGAATATTCATGGTAGCTACGCCACATCTATATATAAGTCTAATCTTGCTCTGCCTCTTCTACCAATTGACTACACTTCTGTTCATTGAACCATATTAACACAATGGTTTACCCTTTATCACCCAAATCACAACTCAACTTCTCATCAATGACCTTTAAACAACGCCTCCAAACTATAGTAGAGAGCAAGCCAGGACTATCCTATGCAATTTTCTGGCAAATGAAATCTAACATTAACACGGCGACCAAGGGTCGCCGTGTGCTAGCATGTTCAGATGGATATTTGAAAAGCTATGTGACCTTGGGGGAACCTAAGGAGATCGGTATGCCAGAATGGTTTTACTCCGTCTCCTTAACTAAACTCCTAGACATCGACGACACCAATTTTGTTATAGGGCAAGCTATGAGATCAGGCTCCTACATGTGGCTGATCAATGTCGATGGTAACACCAACTACACGGGGCTCGAGAGAGCACGAGAAGCTATATTACACGATGTACGAACTCTCGTGTTTGTTCCAGTTACATCTCTAGGCGGAGTCATTGAAATTGGATCCTTAAGTGACATTAAAGAAGATAAGAGCTTAATTGAGCTCACCCATTTTATATTTGACAGTAATAGTACTGATAACAGTATTATTACCTACACCAAAAGTGAGAACAGAGGAGCAACAACTGCTCCGCCTCCAGTAATGCAACGAACGAACCATGTCGAGGCAGAGAGGCAACGACGTGACAAGCTCAACCAGCGATTTTACGCACTACGAGCAGTAGTTCCCTACGTCTCGAAGATGGATAAAGCATCCTTACTTTCTGATGCGGTGACTTACATCAATGAGCTTAAGTCACAAGTAAGTTCCTTACAAGATCAAGTTCAAGTGCTGGAATCTAATTCCACTACAGTTACTACTGTTAATAATAGTAGTAACACAGCTCAATCTCATCATATTACTAAAAATAATTGGTCGATGGAAGTTGAGGTGAAGTTTGTAGGACAAGAAGTGGTAATTAGAGTTCAAACATCAGGTTTGAATCATCCAGAAGCAAGATTAATGAACGTGTTAAAAGATTTGCGTTTGGAAGTTAACTACGCAACCTTATCTAATGTGAATGAGGTTGTGTTTCAGAATGTTGTTGTAAAGATGCCAACTTATGTTGATGAGTTCGTTAGCAATCAAGAAGCATTGACAAAGGCTATTCGTCAGAGGCTACAGTCCTGAGCTCATTGCCATATAAATACGCATTTCCTTCGTTCCTCAAAGATCTTTTCCGATTTGATACCTGTTGTTGAAGTTACTTAGATTGTATTTCATGATAGTATGAAGAAACTTAACAATTTTTTTTTTTCGAAGTTTCAATCTTTCGTGGGAAATACGCTGCTTTAAGAAAGCGAAGTTTGCTCCTTTGATTTTTAATGTTTCTCTTATACAACCAGCCCCGTTCCTGGGGCAGTGCAGGTGGGGCGCACGCCCTAGGCCCACGGTAAGAAAAGGCCCACTTATGTGTTTTTAAACAGAGTAGTTTAAATATAATTCTTTAAAACGAGACAGTTAATCGAAAATGAGGTTGTATCATAAGGGTAAAGAGTCTGTCACTCTAATGCACGGGCCCAAGGTTCGAATGTTATTGCAGTTGCTGACTTTCCACCTATTTGTCTCTATTTTCTATTTGAGTCTTTTTGCTATGGATTATTTGCTTCCGTTTGTTTCTTCTTATTTAAGCTTTATCTTATTCCATTTATTTTCCTTTTCTTTTTTTTTTAAATTTGAGCCATTAGCATTTCTTTTCCTCCTTTTTCCACTAAATTATAATTATTCGAATTTATGAAATATTAATTCAAATGTTCCTCCCAAAGAAAAAAATATCACTCAATTGTTGATGTACTACCTCCGTTTTTTAATATGTACATTTGCTTTTGCGTGTGGACCTACGAAAAAGTACAAAAGTAAGAGAGAAGGATAGTAAGAGTAAGGAAAAAGTGAAAAAGGTAGAGCGAAAAAAAAAAGTAGGAGAAGCGTAATAATTAGGTGGGCCAACCTTTCATTTATGGAAAAAAGTAGAAGTGTATCAATTAAAAAAACACCCCAAAATGGAAAAAATTGTACATATTAAATAAAACGAGGGAGTAAATTGTTAGTTTCACAACAAAGTGTAAATGTATATTGTTAGAATGAATATATAATTTGTTATCTAGTCAAATTTGAATGTCCAGTTTCTTAAAACGTATTGGAAGATTAGTTAAGGAACATGATATAACTTTGATTATACAAAGCACATCGATCGTAACATTACAATAACTTGATAGATGAAATCTATAGAGGTACAAACGAGGAGATACTGTTGTATTATATAAATATACAAAAACTATTATTGATACTCCAACTCGTATATAACTCTAAAAAATTTATATATAAACTGGATATTTGTATTTACCAAAAAAATCATTTGTTTAGCGTAATTAGAGCTACAACTAGAAGCAAACTTTTAATTTCATCTTGTTAAACGGCCTCTAATTGTATCTTCGCCCTAGGCCTCTAAAATACTAGGAACGGCCCTGCTTATACTCCTTTAGTAAAGGCTGCGCCTTAACCTCTCGATATGCCTTGTAATACATATGCGATATTCCTCCCTTAATCCAATCGTGTGAGAGCAAGTAACTCACCTAAAATCTGTCAACATGACAACTATTTACACAATGGCAGTAAGTCAAAGAACGAAAAAAGAACTCAGGCTCTTTACATATGATACAGTATGGTATGATAAGGATATGATAATATCTATGCTATACATGAATGTAAATTCTAGTTTTTATATATGTTTAGGAAACGATTGCATTGCTTTTCTAAAAAAAACAGTGAGATTTGTTTTAGGGGGTGTTATGGTCGGTTAATTGTCGCATTTAGTATAACGAGAAGTTTAAACATTAGGAAAAATTGACAGGAAAAATCCCACCTTTGGCCGGTCTTCCACCACTGGTACCACCTTCAATTAATCCAACAATAATCCCACCTTTCACCTCCATATTCTCTCATTGGTACGAGATGATGGCAACCTGTTTGACCCCCAAAATTACCGTCGACTTTTCAAAAAAAAAACTTTTAAAAGAAAAGGAACACCCTCCCTCCCAGCCAACTCCCCACCCCCTTCCCTTCCCCTGCCACCCCACCCCCTCCCCATCCTTCTCTCTCCTCTTTCTATCTCTACCCCCTTCAATAAGCACCTTTATCTCTCTCCTCTCAATTTCCACCGTTGTTAAATTAACTTCATCTCACCCGAGAACAGAGCAGCACCACCACGACGAAAACGCACCGCCACAAACCCCTGTTCCATCAGCACTAAATACGCACGGACACAAAAACGGTCTGAATACGGGCTGAACCCGCTCTGAATACGGGCTGAACCCAGAAACCGGTTCTTTTAATGAAACTGGAGGGAGGAAAACTCCGCTACCACTGAACCAGACCCAGTTTGTTGCTTTACTTTCTTTGTCTTTCAAATTTCGGCCATTTTCCCGATTTTGGATTTGTACTTGAGCCGGACTTGGGAGATTCGGGACTCAAAGTCGTCGTCAGAAGGGGAACGGGATTCTGGGTCAGGTTCGAGTTCAAGGTCGGGTTCAGAGGTGGCTTTGGGGATGAAAGAGAGATGGGTGGAGGTGGAACACATTGATGGGCGTCAGGCAGGGTGGTAGGGGAGGGCAGGGTGGACTTTGATGATGATGAAATCTGCTGGCGGGGGTGGTGGAGGGGTGGCAGTTGAGGTGAGGGAGATGGGGTGGCGGTGGTGGGGGAGGGGTGGCGGTTGAGGCCAGGGGAGAATGGGCTGGCGGGGGTGGGGGTGGGAGTTCTTTTTTTAATTTTTTTGTTTATTAAATTATACTTAATTAGTGGTTAATTAAGAATTTAGGTTTAAATTATATTTAATTAGGTATTAATTACGTCATTAAGACATTAAGAGAGTTAACCTGTACTTGTAGGTCACCAACAGGTGATGGACCAATAGGAGAATATGGGGGTCAAAGGTGGGATTATTGCTGGATTAATTGAAGGTGGTACCAGTGGTGGAAGATCGGACAAATGTGGGATTTTTCCTGTCATTTTTTCCTAAACATTATGACTGTTACAATATTTTAGTAATCATAACCTACCGTTATAACTTAACGATATATTAGCGGTTAACCATGTACCCTATAATTTTTTATTTTTAAAATAAATATAGCTCGAATAACAATTACCAAACTTAAGTTACACTATCAAGCACCGATGATGATAAATTGTTAAATTGGTCCAATACTTCCAATATACGATAGATCAATAGAAAGTCCAAATCATTAATGTAAATATACCTAAAAGTAAGTCTAAAACACTGGAAAAACGTCTAACACTAGTTTGTTAATGAACAAAGTGAGAAAAGAGGAAGGTTGGGATTGTAAATTTGTTCGAAGTAATTGTATGATAGTGTGATAACTAATAGTCAATTGTTTTGGAAGTTTGTGAGTTATAAATTTGTATAAAATATTTTGTAAAAACATACATAGAAAATTAAACGGTCAACCGTTGGTTAACCAATAAGAAAAATTTATAATCCTTACCTTAACTGTTATCCATGGTACGGCTAAAATAACTGATTGTTGTCTTATAGATATAGTAAATTAATTGTACCATGAGACTGTTTACGCGGTCAAACCTTACAATTACACGTTTACGAATTTTTTTCCTGAACAACCCTTATTTGTTTAGGTAAGATGCTTCTATTGCTTCCTAATATATCTGACAACAAATGAAACTGTACTAGAGCTTGAACCAAATAACAAAAATTAGTAATGGTACTACACTAACAATTATTTTTTCTGTTTTAGTGTAGAGGAATTAACTAATGTAGGACGAGAATCAATCCCTAACACCTCTTATAACCAACTAAGATATCCTCGCTAACATACTAATGATAGTTTTAGTTTTCCCTCAGACGTTGGACACCACGAATAATACACTATTATTTTTCCTCTTTTCTTTTCTTTTCTTTCACTTTTGGCTAGGCCGCAAGGTTGATGAAACTATTAGCTCAATATAATAATCTAAGGAATTCTATTGGTTTAGATCTTTGTAAAATGATAATATATATATATATATATATATATATATATATATATATATATATATAGTGTTTGGGCTCCCTATTCATAGGTGAGTCACAATCAGCATTCTTACATTGTTATCACTTGTTTGATATATAAGGATGAAAATGAATCACTTAGCTTTAATTTCCTTTCTAAATGTCTATTGTATAAAGGAAGAAAGTGGAGGACACCAAACAAAGAAAAAATAAATATAATATTTCAGGTGTTTTACTAATTACTCCCCACATTTCTTTTTATTTGTCTGATCTACTGTAGCTCTATTGATCAAAAAGGGTGATGAAAAGATGATATAATTCTCATTTGGTGGGTAAGGATAAGAACATAGAAATATATATTTTGACTTTTTATGAAACGACTCTTTATAGTTGGCACTAGGGCCCACTTTCCCCTGCTTAATTTCAGTTAAGTTCAGTTAACTCCAATTCAGTTCAGTTCAGCTCTAAACAATAATTTTATTCTCATATATCACTATTCAGTTCAGTTGTTTTATGCCTAAGAGAACATGCCCCCTAATGGATAAGTGATAGTTAGGACCTTTAAAAAATATTCGTCCATAATTAGAACCCCTAACGTCATTTTTCCTATCAAAGAATATTCATATCAAAGACTCTGTCGGTGCTATTGTATAGAGCTTTTGTTGTTAAACAATAGAAAGACTTCAAAGCTAATTTCTAAACCACTTTTGGCGAGAGTATGCATCATACATCCGGGTATACCATGAGCATGGTACACCCAATGGTATTATCTGAGTAAATGGCCTTAGGTGTACCATGCTCATAATATATCTGAGTGTATAATAAAAAGGAAAAATTGATAAGATATGTATAAAGTATTGACCATCTTCTATAAGAGGTCTGTACTATTGGTAATTCATAAAAGGTCTGAACGATTACCCCAATTTGACAAAAATAATCCCATTGACCATTTTAGGGTAATAGTTCAGCCCAATTATGATAGGTAAACCGGTCAATGGGATTGTTTTTGTCAAATTAGGCTAAAAGTTCAGCCCTTTTATAGATTATCAATAATACAAACGTTTTATAGAAGATGACCAATAGTTTATACAATTGTTATCAATTGTTCCTAATAAAAATTGTAAATTTTGGGAGAACACCCAAAATATAAAAGAAGACCAGTCCAAAAAAATACCCGCAAATGAACTCTATAGAGTTGATCTTCAATTGAAATTTAATCAATTCTAGATCGAATTTTTCAAAAGCAATCAACTGAAATCATCTCTTGTAATTCTCTAAAAAAAAAAAGAATTTTTGCTTGAAAGATTTGTGATAGGAGAGAATGAGAAGAGACGCCCAAGGGAGTGAGAGACATGGAGTCGAAAATAAGCATCGTACACCCGGTGTACCATGCATGGTACACCCAAGTCTATTTGAGCAAACAAATAGCCTTGGGTGTACCATCCTCATAGTACACCCAAATTTATTTTGAGTAAAAAATAGTCTTGTGTATAATAAAAATTGTACATAGAATGAGGAGAGGGAGAAGTGGATAATTGAGGAGTTAAATGTGTTTTATTCCCGCTGACCAAAGAACTGAAGGGGGGATTTTGGCTGCCAAAGCCTACAAATTAGGGAAAGCATATCGACGAAACTAATACTCTAATAAATGGAGTACTAGAAGGGAGATTGATGCACATATTCGACTTAATTATTGAAAAAGAAGTTTATTGTCAACTTTTACTTTTACAACAATGACGCATATCTTCAGAGTGGCCAACAACGTGGCCGATTACCTTCCAAGCAAGTACATCTTCTTACTCAAATCACAGGAGTTCAATGTCTAGTCAAATTGTCGTTTTTCTTTTCCTAATAGAATAAGTCATACCCTTGAGAGAAATGTTACCTAATTATTTTTCTTGTATCAATATATAAAAAACGTGATAGTACCCAAACCATTTTGGGAATAAGGCTTAATTGTTGTTATTGTTTTTGTTGTATCAATATATAAAAAACAATAAAACAAAAAAAGAACCGAAGAAGGGTAACAAAAAAGATGGAAACAATTACCACTTCTGTTACCCTACTCCTCATAGCAACATTTGATGATGGATTCACTTACTTGATTCCATTTAATTTCCAGCATTAAACACCTATATCAAACAACCTCTAAATATATAATGATAATTTATTATTCCATATATTAAGGGTTTATTTATTTTAATCTATTTTTAATATTTATCAGAAAAAAATTCAGATAATGTCGAATAAGGACGAATAATGTCTAAGAAAGTCGAATAAGGTTTCATCTAATTAAGTAAAATAAGGTCGAATAAAAAACTAATACACTATAGTAAAAAGTTAACTTCAGATGCTTTAAATAGATTCGAATTGATTAAAATAATTTCGAATAAACAAATTAATTGAAAAAAACAGAGTATAAAAGTAATTTCCGATCGGAAAATTTTAGTTTAGTTTTAGAGAAATGCAAGCAAAGTAAACACGAAACAAGGTCAAGTCAAATGTAACCATATGAAGTAACATGAAGTATAACTCGAGACAATCTTCGATGTAACAAGTCAGGAAAGATTCCTTCTTAGTGTGATCATGATGCATGTTGACAACGAGTAAAAAAACTCTAGTTTCAATGAATTAAACCAGAACACATGCCTATTAGGAGCAAGTCAATAATCCATATCCTATCGTCTTAGGTAATCAATTACGCTAATTGGTTCATTAAAAGTGTGAAAAGAAAAAGAATCATCGTGCTGATTTCTATTGTCCTTACTTTGAATGTCAGTCATACCGATTTAATTTATTCGCTACATTTACTTTAATTCAATTTTGGAAAATATTCTGAGGTGTCCCTGTGATTATGACTAATTCTTCGAATGCCCTCCTAGTATTCGAACTAGCTGAAATGCCATCAGAGTCATTATTCTTAGCTAATGCCTTATTCCTAACGGACGTTAGGATTTCGTTACGTTTTAATAATTAAACTTTATTTTTCATTTAAACCAAGAAAAAGAAAACAAAAATTTTAAAAAAACCCACCCACCCTCTCTCCCCTAGCCCACCCGTCCCCTGCAGAACAACAACGCCGCCCCCGTCGACCACCCCACCCAGACGGTGGCTCGAAGTCGACCACCCCCACCCAGACGGCGGTAGTCTTTCTCTCCTGTAGAACAAAATCCCAACCCACCCCGCCGTTCTCTCTCTCCTCTTCGTAATACGGCGTCAAGGAAGGGTTGGGACTCGTTCTCAACGAAGGAATCGGAAGGAGAGTGAAACGACGCCGTGAAGGAGTTCGCCGATGTTAATCGGCGGGGAGGAGTTTGAAACGGTGGGTGTCGCCCTGAGGGATTTTTGTGGGTGTTCGAAACGGTTGTTTTAGGGTAGTGGGAATCACTAGTAATTGCTGCTATTTTAGGCGATGGCAGCAAAAAAACTTTTCATTTGCTGCAACATTAAAGAATAATATGTAGCAATAAGAAAAATTCGTTCTATTCGCTGCAATTTTAATCTAAGTTGTGCAGCCAATACAATCAATTAAATAATATAAAAAATTTCCATAAAATATTTTGTTTTAATTGCTTCAAGTTAAATGAATGTGGTGCAGCCAATAGACAATTTAAATAATTTAGAAAAATATATAATAATAAACTAAATTACAATTGTAAAGAAAGATTAGTAGTTTCTCTAAAAAAAAGATCATCAGTTAAGCAAATTAAAAAGTGAAAAAGAAAGAGGCGGCAAGATTGATTCATCTCCCTCCCTGAACTCCCACAACACACGAACTCCCTCAACTCAATCCCACTAAATCGTCCTAACCAATTCACGGAAAAGTCGCTCAAAGATGTTATTGGATACTTATCTTCTTCCCTGTTCAACCATTATATTTTGTTTATTCTGGGTTGCAATTCACTCATAAAGCTTCGATAGTTATCTCTGCTCTCCGTGCTCTCATATTCAACCGTATAATTGGATTTCTCTGCTCTCTGTGCTCTCAGTTGGAATTCGCTCAAGCAAACAAAGGATTTCGATTATTTAAGGTTTGTTCTTTCTCATTCAATCTTTTTGCTTGGGTTTTGGATTCGATAATTTAAGGTTTAATTTGCTTTGTTGAATTTGATAATTATGTGGTTTTTAATTTTAAATAAATTTCGTCTGTTTCTAATTGAATTGGATTGGAATACATAAGCATATTAAGTGGTAAGTTTGGTGTTGTTTCTGCTCTAATTTGATGCTAAGATGAAGTCTTTTTGATTTTTCTGCTGATTTAAGCATTGGGTGCTGCTTAGTTTTTGGTTGATGCTTAGTTTTTGGTTGATGCTTTGAAATATGAGTTTCTGTTAATGGGTTCTTAGCCTTTTTCTGTTAATGCTTTGATACATTGCTCCCTTTGTCTTCAACCTCCTTAATTATGGGTTCTTAGCCTTTTTCTGTTCTTAGCCTTTTTCTGTTAATGGGTTCTTAGCCATTTTCCGTTCTTAGCCTTTTTCTTTTAATGCTTTGATACATTTCCTGGTTTTCTTAATGAGGAGGTAATTGTTTTGGATGTTTTACTCACTTCAACTATTAATAAGATTTCTCCTCTGCTTATATCGCTTAGTAAATTGATCTATGGCATGACCAATTAGGGGACTTCAGTAGAGTTCACTCAAGCATTTGAAGAAAAAAACATTTGCTCTCTAATATGGTGGATATTAAACTTGATAAATGTGAAATTTGTGTCGAATTTACATATGTGAAGAAACCTAACAAGTCTATGGTATTAAGAGATTGATACGACCATGGTAGAAATATATGTTTACATTCCTTAAATGCCTGTGAATATGAAGGCGTCATTCATCAGCTTTCAACCTCTTATACAAGTCAGGATAACAAACCAATCACAATTAGTTGTAAGGGAAGGCAGGTAATTGCAGGTGCAGGATAGGAAAGATGAGCTCAGCTACAAGAGTAGTAATCAAGTGTAATGCAAGTTCATAGAAATATGATGAACCAACTCTTGAGCTATGTTTAACAGGACACTCATCTTGGACCGCTCCCTAGTATCTACTAATTGTTCGACTTATGCTAGGCTTGACGATAAAAATGCATTCCTTTTGTCCTAACCATTCAATAACATTCTGCCGTCTTTCACCTCTTAGGCTGTGTTTGGTTGGCTAAAAGTATTTTTAATGGAAAATGAATTTTTAGGAAAACTATTATCCTGATAAAATATCGAGTCTACCTTGATTTTCTGTGGTTCACGGGGTAAAACAATTTTTCACCCTCGAAAAATTAATTTGACTCTATATCTTTCTTTTAATATGACCCAAACCAAACAATAGAAACTGGAGAAAGTAATTCCCCGAGAAAACACTTTTCTCCCAAGCAGACATAGCCTTAGTTATCAATGGAACTTGGGGTAGAAATTAAAAAACCAAAGCCAAACATACAAGATACATAACCATCACAGATAACCTAGGGTCATGTAGACAGCCGAAATCTAATAGTCATACATGGAAGTTATACAAGCATTATAACGTAGTGCAACATGACATAGAGACAGACGAAAAAGATTCAGACATAGTTGAACATTACAGTTAACTAGACAAAATATCCTGACTAACTACTTCAAGAATCAGCAACCTTGGAATCTTTAGCTTTCTTATCTCCTCAATAATATAGAATAGTAGCATTGTGTGTGCAGGCTGCAGGGTGTGTGGGTTTGATCAAGTTGTGTGTGTAGGGTGTGTGTGCAGACTGTGTGTGCAGACTGTGTGTGTGCATGGTTTGTTTGTGGGGGGTTTGTGTGGGCTGTGTGTGTGATTGTGTGGGGGTTGTGTGCACAAATCGAGATGGGGCAGAAAGGGGTTACAAGGGATGTGCGCGGATGTGCATGTAGGTACTCAGCTTTGCTGATTACGTGCTTTTCCATGTTGATCTTGGCTATGCCTATTGATCCTGTGACGACCCTTTATTGGCGAGCAGTGTATCAAGTGTAGAGCCTATAGGTGGAAGAATTGCTGCATTGGTATATTTGGGATTGGGAGTGTGGCTTTTGTTGAGAGCTGTTGTTGTTTTAGTTCTGTTATTTCAGTTCTGTTTTTGGAGTACTGTTATTTTGGAGTTTTTGTTTCGTTTGTTTTTGAGACTTTGGTTTAAGTTTTAATACTTTTCTATTTTTAAGTATTTTATTTGGTTTTGAACATTTAAGTTAATTTATAATTCAAAGAGTTTGTTTTGGAGTTGATTTTTAGTTTGTTTTCCGCAGCAAAATTCTGAATAAGCCGATACGTTTTCACACGGGCGATAATGCCTTGATGATTCTCTTATTTTTAGTTGGAAAAGAGTATTTTATAAAAGAGAGAATTGTCGGGGTGTTACAACCACTTTCATGCTTTTTTTTTTTTATTATAACCTATGTAAAATAATGCAGATCTCATTGGATTCTCCTTCTCTTATGCCCATTAGAGGGAAGGATGTACATTTTTGATTCTCTCCGCTCCGCAACTACTGAACATGATTTTGAAATTGGCTCGTTCGTCAACAAGCTCTCTTTAATTAATATGTTTATACGCACATGGATAATACGATCCTTAAGAATCTTTTTGTATCTAAATATTTTGTATTGTGTAGAGGGATGATGGCTTTCAAGATGTGTTCTGGGGACCGTAGGAAGAGAAGGGTAGTATGGAAACCCGTGAAGGTAAAGGAAACCAGTTATCATAGATATAATGTAGTACCTGTTGTGATTTTGTAAAGAGTTTGCCTAATTTATTTGTACGATTTTGTAATAGTGTGCAAAACATTCAGGAGAAGTCGAGTGTGGTTACTTCATTATGAAGTACATGTACGATATAGTCACCACATGCTTTGAGGCGACAGACATTGATCAGGTAGGAGTATTATATATTCAAGTATGATCAAGAATACATTTATAAGTGATGTAACATCATCTTTTCTAATGTTAAATGCAGCTTTCACAGACCCAAAGGGACCGGCCCTTCACCCAAGAGGAAATACTCTTTGAGAGTATTTAATACTCTTTGGGTTTGCACCCACTGTTAATCAGTCAGAAACGCGGCTAGACTCTGCCGTGCCTCATGCTGAATCTCTTTTCCAATAGAATATATAATTTCTTCGTGTATGGACTTGTTGGTGTATTCCTGTCTTTATTAGGGGAGAGTGATCTTGCTTTTTATCTCTACCTCGTAGATAGTCGAACATATCCCTTGAGCCCATGGTTATTAAAATCACGATTTAAGTCTAAAAATCTTACGATTTTACGATCTTAATTTGCAAAACGATTTAAATCGCAACTAGAATCTTAATCAGTTAAAATCTTAATTAGAATCTTAATAAATCATTAGAATCTTAAAATCGTTATTAAAATCTTACGATTCTATACGATTTTAAGAAAACTTCGATATTCCATTAAAATAATGGGCCAAACCTATATTCCATTAAGTAACACTCACCTATTCAATAAAACTTTTATTAATCTTACTCAATTTACTATCATAATTCAATCAAACTCGTCTTTTTCATCAACAATGATATTGGTAGCAGTTCTTTAATACACAATTGGTGACCTTGCACTTCTAATCTTAACCATATTTAATGATTTATCGTATAATAAAAAATCAAATAACTAAATAATATTTTTTAAAAGAAATTTGATGATAAAAGACGGCTAAATAAGTTATACAATTCATCATAAAACTCTTTTTTCGCAAATTTATAGAATCTTACGATTTTACGGTTCGATTCTACGATCCGATTTTAACATGCCTTTCCGATTCAAGTTAGAATCTCGAGTTTAACAACCTTGCTTGAGCCTTTTGTATTATCCCCAATGAGAAGAATTCCCTGCTTTCTTAGCATGTGTATGTGTATCTTCCTTTTCAGGTTATATGTACAAAGTGCGATCAAGTTTCTAATCAATATGAAAATATGATGGATCTGACGGTTGAAATTCAAGGAGATGCTACATCTTTGCAGGAGTGCCTTGATCAATTTACTGCAAAAGAGTGGCTTGATGGAGAAAACATGTATAAATGTGATGGGTACGAACAATTCTCTTCTCTGTAGAATATTTGCATCTGTGAGATACGAAATTTGTGATAGGCAGATGCTATAGTGAGTAGAATTCACCATTGTAAGACTATCCTAAAATGTTATTGTCCTTGGAGTTGGTTGATCAGGGCTATGTTATTTCTTTTTTAACCTTAGCTATTGGTGATCTTTCCCGATTCCCAGCAATGATTTTCTAAGTGTCTGAAATATTTTCATGTGGCATATTAAGTTACCTGCAGCTTTCTGATCAAGGTGCCCACTTCTGAGGGTGGGCCGGGAGGGCAGTTGAGATCATGGAACTGTAACCTGAGAAAAGCTTAGTACTAGAGACCCTGTAGACTCGCTATATAGCACCAAGCTGCTAATATGACCCTTCTCATCTGCTTCATTGCTGCTAAATCTTTTGTTCTTGCAGTAGCAGTAGGTTATAATATATATCTTGGTCATCTTGCTGCCAAATCTTCTATTCTTGCAGTAGCAGTAGGTTATAATATAGCTCTTGGTCATTTTTTCTGCCAAATCTTCTGTCCTTGCAGTAGCTAATCACATATATGTATATATACTATGCACTCATTCATGAAATATGTATTACGTATGTCTAACTATGAGTTCCCCAATGTTGTAGGTTTCGAAGCCATGAAAATGACATCGGTATGAAGGAAGAAGAATATTTTTTAGAACGCGGGTGCAAATATAGCTCTTAGGTATTTCCATCTGTAAATATCATATATATACATATATATATATATATATGTATATATATACGTATATATGTATATATATATGTACTATATATATATATATGTGTGTGTTAGACTTAAATTACTTGATGTTTTAATATTTTGTTCGGATGCGAATCATTGTGAACGAACCGATCCGACCACCTTTTGGTTTTGTTGTTGCTGTTCTGGTTGTATTGGGTGTGAATGATATACATTACAAGTTATGAGAAATTTAAGGGTACCTTTATTTTTAAAGGAAATGCTGCCCAAATTTTTACAGCTTCTTGTGGCAAATTATAGTTAATGCATTGTTTTTGTTATTGTTGTTATTGTTATTGGTAAAAATAATTGTAATAATAATAATAATAATAATAATAATAATAATAATAATAATAAAGGCAATGCATCTTGAAAAGCGTTGATATTAAAAAAAAGGAGTTTTAATTGCTGCTTTTCTTGGAAGATATAGCAGCAAATGTATGAGATTTTCATGGATTGTGAAATATTTTTATTGCTTCTATTTCTTAATAAATAGCAGCAAAAAGAATCCTTATAGCTGCTATTCTTTAGTGAGCAGCAATAAGAAATGTTTTATTTGCTACCCCTCTAATTGCTGCAAAGGAGAAATGAGCAGCAAAAGACCTAAAATATGAAGCAGCAAATGCCGTTCTCTCTCTCCTCTTCGTAATACGGCGTCAAGGAAGGGTTGGGACTCGTTCTCAACGAAGGAATCGGAAGGAGAGTGAAACGACGCCGTGAAGGAGTTCGCCGATGTTAATCGGCGGGGAGGAGTTTGAAACGGTGGGTGTCGCCCTGAGGGATTTTTGTGGGTGTTCGAAACTTTTGTTTTAGGGTAGTGGGAATGGTGGCTTGGTGGTTGTAGGGTAAGGGAAGGGTGGGCTGGGCGTGGGGGGAGGCTAGGGTCGGCGGTTTCAGGGAAGGGGGAGAGTGGGGTCGGCGGTTTCAGGGTGGGCGGGGGGTAGGGATGGCAATTCAGTCTGACTCCGACCCGAGTCCGAAGGAAAAAGTCCGATCCGAATCCGAAAATATAAAAATCCGAATGAAATCCGATAGGAGTTGGACCTAGGTAAGATCCGATCCGAATCCGACTAAAGTCCGATTATTACTTGTTACCTCGTCAACTAAAATATTAAAATACCTTTTAATAGAAATAATAGATTTACATTATAAGAAATTAAGTAAAACATTAAAAAATTTATATTAAAGATGTGTTTTGGTTATTTAATATGGTGATTTAATCCGAATCCGATCCGAGTCCGAAACAATTCGAAGGAAAAAGTCCGAGTCCGAATCAGATAATATATAGTCCAAATCCTAATAGGAGTGTAAAAATCATAGTCCGATTGAAATGGAGCGGACTTGGAGTTTTGTAAGTCCGATCCATTGCCATTCCTAGCGGGCGGGTGGGGTTTTTTAATTTTTTTTTCTAATATATATTTTTTTCTTCTGTTTTTTTATATCAAAACTGTATAATTAATAAAAGTTAACGGCAGTTAGTAGTACAGGATTTTAGCTATGAATAGTGACTCTGGTGACATTTCAGCTAGCTCGAATACCAAGAGGGCACCCGAGTAATTAGCCCTAACCACGGGGCACTTAGTAAATTTCCCTTCAATTTTTGATATACAATTTTAAAATCTAATCTCTCAAATTACATATAGAAAACAATTACAAAAATAAATATTTCAAAAGTAAACATTTCGATGAATCAAATAAGTACCCACACGAGTATGCTTTCTTTAGGTATATGAATTCAAAGACATTCAGCAGTTGCAACGTGAATAGTGCTCAAATTTCATAGGCAGCATCTCAACCGGGGGATCTTCTCCTCTCTCCACCACATCAACACTATTGCAAGTATTTCCCAAGGAAGAGAATTTCAATGATGTGTGAATCTAACCCTAAATTCAAAGAAGGTTGAGTTTCAAATTAATTATATTACGTTATTCAAATAAGATTTCAGGATTACAAAGTTTCAGGTGAAGAGAGTTACTTGGAACTGTTAGTCATATTAAGCTTTCATCTGGTTTCGGCCCTTTAAGTAGATTAGAACACCTCCAACATCATACAAAGGACAAAAGTAACTGAGAGCTATCATTCTTAGTGGTTAAGAAAGCTTTGAGAATCAATAGATAAGTCATAAAGTCCTTGAGAGCCTTATTCCTTAAGATTAGGAAAATCGTATGCAGACCGTATTATCATACAAAGGACAAAAGTAACTGAGACCTATCATTCTTAGTGGTTAAGAAAGCTTTCAGAACCAATAGATAAGTCAGGAAGTCCTTGAGATTCCTTAAGATTAGGAAAATCGTATGCAGACCGTAGTATCGGGTAACGTTAAACTTCCCGTTAAAGGGCCTTTCGGGGTTGAATCCAAACTCGGAACCTAACCAAACTTGAAGTATGACATTTTTGGGATGTCTTAAGGTTTAAATAGTCATTTATTCCCAATAATTATGTGGCGCAATAGGGTAAATTGGTTACTTAAAGTTGTTTTAAAGAGTAGTTAATGGTTATTGATATCTAAAGTTGTTTTTGTTATGAGGTGAATATTTCGGGATATTGAATATGGAATTCAAGAGAGCTAACATAACTACAGAGGTCTCAATGTATTATATATCAAAATAAGAAAGGATTAAGCGGTTAAGTTAACTATTATGTTCAGCAAAACCTTTTTCATGCCCATTACATGTTTGTTGTGTTTGCATTTTGGCAATGTTTTTCGACTGTTATCTATGTCCTTACTTTGGTTCTTATTGTTGCTTTGCAATCGAGTGTATATAGTTTTACATTGTGGTAAAACCTATATTATGTTGCTTTAAACGATCAAAAGTAACACCTCGTGTATTTAAGGTTGTTTCCGCTGCAAGTTTCATATTAATTTATAATCGATTATTATCGTTTTGATGTTCATTCAGGTTTGAGATTGCTAAGCGTGTTAAGCTAGCAGCTCGGAGGCCGGGCTATTACAGTGAAGCTCAAATTACCTTGCTTTCACCTACAGTCAGGGATAACTTGCCACTCTTCACGTCAATTAATGCTCTTCCCGTGGAAGTCATGGTTGACCTAGTATGATTGGGGTTTTTGCATCATCTGGCATCTCCAAGACAAAGAAGTCACAAGGGTTCATCAGTTTACCAACTTGGAGGGATACATCCCCCACAACACACAAAGGGTACCTGACTGATCGATCAACTAACTATAGGGAGACACCAATGGGGTGCAAAGTACCAAAGTTCAACTTCTTGAATCTTGCATTGGGCATTAGGCTCACACTGACCCCAAGATCACATTGCACACTATAGAGAGCTCCGCAGTAGAGGCTTCATGAATGTTCTTGCTTGCTCGATAAATGTTTTTTCAAGAACTTAGCATAGGCGGGGATTTCGGTGATCACCTCAATAAAAGGGATGCTGATATGCATGCCTTTCAATAACTCCAAGAACTTTTCATACATCTTCTCAATCCGACGCTTGGCCAAAAGACGAGGAAAAAGTGCCAGCTCGATATTCTCTAGTTGCCTTAGGTTGTTCTTTCTCAACTTCTTTCATAACATTTTCCTTACCAAGCACATCATTGAAACCCTTAGAATTCTTTCTTGGTTCCTCTAGAGTCTTCCCACGTCTAAGGTAATTGCACTAACATTGTAGTGAACCTTCGATCCGGTTCTGCTTCCATAGGAATTGGGGTGGTGCCCTCTGAAGTCATGTTATTTGTTGGGTCACATCGGACATTTGCTGAGTTAGCTGTGTAATTTGAGTGTCTACTATTTTATTGTGGGCATCTATTCTGTCAAGCTTATTATTAGTCTCCTCTGCGTTAGCTAGTAACTTCTCTAATAAAGTATCGGTATTAGATTTCTGAAGAGGTAGTTGAAAGGATTGACCTTGTTGCCTTTGCTGAAAACCCGAGGACTAGGTTGTCGTGGTGCATGATTTGGATTGTTGCTCCAAGAGAAATTCTCATGACTCCTCCAACCACGGTTGTGGGTATTTGAGTACGGGTCGTTCATCGGCGTAGCATTACCCTATAGAGAATTGACTTGCTCTTGCTCCATGATACTCATCTCAGCAAACCTAGTAGCATTGTTCCCAGCTTAGAGCAATCAGCTTTCGCTAGCAACAACAAACATTTGCTTGATCTGTTAAGTCAATGCATCAACCTTACTAGATAGTGAAGTTATCACATCGACCTCATATTCTTCGCCCTTTTTAGTTGACGACAATTCACTAGACCAATGGTAGTGTTAGTAGCCATCTCTCTATCAACTCTTGGGCTTCTTTAGTTGTCTTTGCCATAAGAGCACCCTCAATAGAGCATTATAGATGTACGAACCTTAGAGCCAACCCATTGTAGAACGTCTAGATAATAAGCCATGTAGGGATCTCATGGTGGGCACTGCCTTTGCAAGTTCTTGTACCTTACCCAAGACTCATAAAGTGTTTCACCATCCATTTGAGTGAATGATGTGACAGTGTTTCGTAGCTTGGTTGTCTTCCCTTGTGGAAAATAATTGCAGCATAAAGCAGTGGCTAAAGAATTACAAGCAGTGACATTGTGGGCCTCATGTTGCTTCAGCCGATCCTTCGCGTTATCCCTTAAAGAGTAGGGGAATAAACGGAGTCGAACAACTTCTTCAGATGCCCCAATAATTTTTACTTTATCACACTTCTCCAGATTGGAACTGATATGGTTATTGGGGATCTCTATAGGATTTCCACTTAACTGATCTTACTGAATGGACCGGATCAGCCTGATCTACATGATTTCAAAATTATTGGCCTCTACAGTAGGCCTGAGAATCCTAGATGTTGATGTAACACCCGACATATTATAGTCTTTGAGAGGACGACCCATTGTCTCTCTTTGTTTGTCCTCTAACTGCTTTTTTCCTCTTTCTGTGTTGCGCCTTCTTGTAGTGGCTTGGATTTTAGGGTCAAAGTATAGATTGTCTACTGATCGCGATGGCTTGTGCATTCAAAAACAACTACAACTACTAGAGGAAGATGGTAAAACAACCAAAGGAAAGAAAAACAAAGGAAAATGTGTAGTCTACTAAGTCCATAATCAAACTATTTCTAATATGTAGCCTTCCCGGCAACAAACGCCAAAAACTTGTTATGATTTTATTTTAATACCGCAAGCAAATGGTGTCGTGGCACAAACGGATCGAACATAGGGAGATGCAAGACTAAAGACTAGACTAAAATGTGAAACCGAGGCTTGGTTTTATAACATGGCAGTAGTATGACACGTGGACTAAGTGAAGCAATTATTTGACACATGGCCCTTAAATTCCGGCCAATATGACATGACAACAATGAATTTTTTTTTTAATAGTTAGTATGATAAGATTACTAAAATAATTAACTTATAATTAAAATTTAATTATATTCCAATTTATATTTATTAATTGCTGAAATTGTCAATGACATATTCCTTCGGGAAGGATATGAGAAAGTTTGGGACAAACAATAAATAGAAAATGCTTTGAAAATAGAGGTAGTATATCATAAGATTATTGTTATTCAATTTGTTTACAAATTTACTTCAGAAACTAAAGTACAATAAGTAAAAACCATAGTCAAAGTTTGTTCTTCGAAATCGCCGAAGGATTATATACAAGCATGGGCAGATCCAGGGGTTATATTAGGGTACAGGCATATTCCGACTCCGAAAAATAAAAAACAGGAAAAAATTGAAGGCCCAACCCATAGTATATATATATATATATATATATATATATATATATATATATATATATATATATATATATATATATATATATATATAGCCCTTTTAAGGTAAATATGGGCTAAAAATACCTTAAAACCCATCTTTATAACAAAACAAACCTGACCCAGTAAGCACTTGGAAGCTCTCTCTTACAATTTCATACCACTCACCCCAGAGGCTCGGACCTCACCTCTCCTCTCTTCACGCTGCCAGACGTTAGTTTTTGCAAGGTTTAATTTTATGTTTACATTAGTTTTTGCAATAATTAATTGATTAATTGATTTTCTTTTTTGCCGGATGATTGATTTGTTTTGTAACCGCACCCCCACCTTCCAAATCGTGAATCCGCCACTGTATTATACAAGGAATATGGAGTATCAATCTATTTAGATGTCTTAACAACCAGCAATCATCCCCTGTTTTGTAACTATTCTAGCTCACCACTTTAGAAATTAATATATCCTACTACGACTAACTACTAAATTTCATCATCGTCATTGAACTAACAAAGAAAATGGAAGATACAATATCATCTCCATGTGAATGCCTCCATCAGCTATATCCAAAAACCATCATTTCATCAACTGCCCCTAAACAACGCCTCCAAATTATAGTAGAGAGCAAACCAGGATGGTTCTATGCATTAATCTGGCAAATTACACCCAGCAATAACGCAACTGCAGCCAACTACAGTCGCTGTGTGTTAGCATGTTCAAATGGCTACTTGATGAACAACACCGTGATGTCAAATGATGTTGAGACTGATCGAAAGCCAGAATTGTTTCACTTTTACACCACCTCGCTAAACAAGTTTCTGGACATCGAAGACACAGGTTCTATGATCGGGCAAGCCATGAGTTCAGGCACACACCGGTGGCTAACTAGTGCTGCTGGAATGCTTGAATACTCGAGGTGTGAAAGAGCTAAGGAAGCTATAAAGTATGACATTCGAACACTGGTATTTGTACCAATTAGCTCAGGTGGAGTTATTGAAATCGGATCCTTGGTTGAGATGAAAGAAGATTTGAGCTTAATTCAGCTCATCTACTCTGTATTTGGTGCTAGAGGTGATGGTAAGTTTACCTTTTCCACCAGCAGAAGTGATAACAGAACCCCTGCCATGCTGCGGAGCAGCCATGTGCAGGCGGAAAGGCAAAGGAGGGACCGGCTTAACCAGCGTTTTTATGCACTACGTGCAGTAGTTCCCTATGTTTCGAAGATGGACAAAGCATCATTGCTTTCAGATGCCGTGATTTACATCAACGAGCTCAAGTCGCAAGTAAGATGTTTTGAAGAAAAGATCGGAAAACTGCAGCTGAAAAATTCTACAATTGCACAATTACATGATCAGGTACATCCTCATCGACCTGAAAGTGAAAAGTATTCAAGTTCTTCAGCTGCTATGATGAATACTAGTACCATTACGAGTAGGCTGGGTATTAAGGTTGAGGTCGAGGTTAAGTTTCTAGGGGCAGAAATTATTGTCAAAGCTCAGTCATCGGGATTGAATCATCCTGCAGCAAAATTGATGAATGTACTTAAAGATCTAAATATGGTAATTTGCCATGCAACTGTATCCAATATAAATGAGGTCGTGCTTCAGAATATTATTGTTAAGAGGCCATCTGACGCTGATGAATTCAGAAGTACCAAAGAAGGTTTATCAAATGTTCTACTTCAGAAGTTACAATCCTGATTTCATAATTGATAGCTATTAGACCATTCTGTTTCAACTTTCAAGGCTCCTAAGATGTATTGTTTGAACTTTTATCCTGAAATGAGTTTAATATCACATGTGGAAATACTAGAAGAGGACGGGTTTATTGTTTCGTATTTTCACAGGACGGAAAAAGGAAACTCTAGGGAGCCCGGCCATGACAGGAGCAGGTCGTGGGCCGCGACTCACGACTTTGCTCGCTGTTCACTGTGAGCTCCTGAATACAACATTGTGTTTTGCCAGAATGTTTATTTCCATTGTGGTTATTGACGGTTGACTTTTTTTCTGACTTTGGTGGTTATAATTCGTGATTACAAGTACATACTTGGCATAACTACTCTGAAATTATTGGGGGTAGAACCACCTTGATTCACATATGAAGGTTAGAAACAAATCAGATTTCCATACTCGATCACAAACATCAAACACAAAGTTCTTCCTTGATTTGCTTTGAAGATCATCAAATTAAATTGTTCTCTACATTGTATCTCATTAGTTATTTCGTTTTTAACTCGGCGATCCTAAACGGACAAAATCCAATTATTGGAATAACATAGTTGCGTTGTCTTAAAGTGATTTATCCGGTTTCCTTGTTTATCATTTCCTAACATATATCAAGTAGCTTCTGACTTAGATTAGTTTAGTTGTATACTATTATCCTTTGTGTTAGATCACAAGGAGAGACTCAAGAAGGGGGGGGGTTGAATTGAGTGTGGTATTTTCTAAATTTTATCGAACTTTCTTTCGAGATCTCAGAGACCTTCTCTGAGCTTTTGAGTTGCGTATATGAATATTGTTAATTCGATAAGAATTTCTAGAATGGTAAATAGAAAGGCAGTAATAGAGAGACGAGACAAGCAATTTTACCGTGGTTCAATCTCACCTCTGAGATCTACGTCCACCCTACCTTTTCTTTTATTAATTGAATCACAAAATACCAAACTCTTGATACAACTTGATTCCCTCACTACTAACCCTAGTAGTGCCCCCCCAACACTTAACTCTAAGTGTTGCCTAATTAAGTCTAATTCCCTTAGGAACTCAACTCAACACTCTCTATAAAAGATGAAATTACAGAAAGATTTGAATCCTCTTTTTTTGTGCTTCTGGGTTAAGCAGTTTAGAGGTATTATCGAAGCTTAAGTATGTGTTTTTCTGTCACAGATCTCAGTGCTAGTCTCAGAGAGGTTGAAGATATGTTACTGAAAATAGCTCTGTAAAAAGATTTCTGGAAAAACCTATCTTTTTATTTTCTGATCTTTTTGCTCTTATAAAGGCTCACGTTTTCAAATCAGTTCTTCAGCTTTACAAAGATAGAATTTTCCTCTTGATAGTTTCCTAATCCTAAGCAAACAATTATCTTTAAAGAAGATTTTATCTCATTTAAGATATTAGTTTCCTAATAGGATTAAGACTGATTTTGTAGACAAATTCTTTCCTTAATATCAGAATATTACTAAAATCTTTTTATTCCAAAACTTATCTTTTCCCACAAAAAAGATTTTCCAGATTTTCTACAAAACAATCTTCAACAAAAAAACGATTTCTCTTTTTCTTTTCAAGTTTCGCAAATCGTTTTATTTAGGTGTTATATTATAGATTGCATTTATTTTACTATCTCAAGTAAAATACCTACAATCTCTAATAATACACCTTAGCACTTTGATCCGTTATTTACGAACACACACTTTTACATATTTGGAAATTGGCATTAGTCTAAAGCGTTTGACAATTGATTCTTCGAGACTTCGTTTAGGCATCTGCAACAAAACTTCACCAAACATGTTAGATCAACTAATTGTGTTTGTCATCATCAAAATACACATGGACAATGTGTCCCAACAAATTCCCCCTTTTTGATGATGACAAACACATAATAGTTCCCCCTCAACATAAGCAAATATTACATTGGCAAACATGATACGATTTCATGAGAATGAACATCTAGCATTAACATAGTGCTATATACCAAATCTTCCCCCTTTTGGCATTATCAAAAAGGAGGCATAAAAATCCATAGTATCATAGTTCGAAGTCAATTGTCCATGCAAAATAGTAGCTCAAGCAAAAATCAATCTAGTGATGCTGGTGCTACGTCAAGATTCAATTCACAATCCAAAGTTTTGAAGCAAGAACTAATCCAACTCACAATCCGAAACTATGAAGCAAGAGTTAATCCAATTCACAATTCAAAGTTATGGATCATAAGGTAAAAGTGAAGAATTATGGTAGGATAAAGGAATAAGGTAAGCAAGCTTGAATTATTTGGAATGGGGATATGCTCAACAAGTGCTCAAACCTTATTCACCTTTTTGACATCATCACGCATAGATTTTGGAACTTTCTTCACTTCGGCACTGTATATGTTATTGTGCCACTGGACAATCTCTTTCCTTCAAAGATAGCTTTGCTTCGTATATTCAATAATCCAAAGACATGGTAATCACAACTCTTTTCATCATCTCATAATTAAACTCTAATATGAATTGTCTCATCTCATTTTTTATTTTTTTTTGATGTCATGGAAGGATTTATTTTTTTCATTTTTTTTCCTTCCTATTTTCCTTTTTTTTTTAAGGAGATATAGACTATATAGAAATCAAAGAGTCAATTAATGAGAACCATCAAAGAATATTAACTTGTGAAACGTGATCTTATCTTCTTTCAAATTATGTCCATGGCACTGTGCCTTGTACTGTGCACTGTGCCTTGTACTGTGCCTTGTACTGTGCCCCACTGATTTCTTTCTTTCACTTATAGAATTTCATTGCCGACCTCTTCAAGTTCCCCCTCAAATCATGACATCTTCTTTCACCATTTTTACAGAATGTCTTTGCCCCGAACATAATCATGAATCAAGGTTAAAAGCACTTGTTGTTTGGAGCAATAGGGGATGAAAACAAGGATGTAATGGGGAAGTAAATGAAGAATAAGTAAAGAAAAAATAATAAGGCCAAATGTCAGACTCAAAATAAGCAAATCAAAATATCGGGCTAAAGATCAAGCTTGCCATAGAAAAGTGAATTATCATTTCATAGCTCAATAGTTCAGCAACTTAGGATCATTTAGCTTAATACTTTGGCAACTTAGAATCAAGACATCAGGACAGCATCATTAGACCTTGCGAGTCCTAAATCACAATTAAAAGACTCTTTCACAAATTTTCACATGGATAAATATTATAGACTCCGATTCAACACATCTATGAGAGAAGATAAGGCATATAACACAAATCAATTGCTAGAAATATATCTCAAAGCCAATAAATTCACCCTTTTTTTTATTGTTGCCAAATGTAACACACCCTCCATGGTAAGGCTACAAGTGAGAGGAATTGAATTTTCACTAATCATAGGTCTTAAGCAGCTAATGCGGAGGATAATAGGCTGCTTTCTCTCACTTTCACCTGCAAAAAGATCACTTGTTAGTTTTAGGAACCCAAAATTGCTTGGGTCCCTTCTTCTTTCGTTGAGCATCTAAGAGATCCTTTCTAACACATATTTGATTTGCATACTTTGCATTCTTCTCAACATGCTTTTTCTTTGCATTACAGTCATTCATGAGATGTCCATTCTTTCCACAGAAGTAGCAAATCAAATATTCGGGAAGATCAACATATTTTCGCTTTCGAAAGTGTCTTTCACAATTTTTAGCTCTGAGACCTGTACTGAGCTTCTGGTCAGTATATCCTAAGCCATGTCTTTTTCGATTCTTTGTTTGAGAGATCATATGGTCTAGGATATTACTACCAGGTGTGGCAATTTTTGACTTCTGCATTTGCACCTTCAAAGACTCAATTGTTGCTTTCAAGTTTTCATTTTTGTCATTTAGGGTGTTTAAGTCATGTTTGGCTTTTTCAAAATCTTCACAAAGTTTTGTACCTTGTCCTTCATTTATAGGGTCGACCCTAGGGTTTTCCTTTTCATTTTTCAGTTCCAGTAGTTCAAGGTTCAAAACGTTTATTTGTTTTTCAAAGTCAAGATTTTTTGCCTCAAGCTCAGTATAGGGCACAGTGCTGTTTACAATTTCTTTAGCAAGAGCTTTTTCATATTTTAGCGCACTTATCTCAACGACTTGGTCATTTATCATTTTGTCCATTTCTTTATTTCTTTTGACCAAGTCCTTATTATCATCCAGCAATTCCTTATATTCCAATTCCAACCCAATTTTTTGCTTAGTGATGTTTTTCAAATCTTTTTTCATGTTTATAAATTCATCACGCATTTCTTGACAATCGTCAATTACATTACTAAGCAAAGCAATTAGTTTGTTTTTGGATAATAGAGGTATCTTAGATTTCAAAGAAGTGAGATTTACCTCTGCATTGTCCTCCTCATCTTGGGAGGTGGGTGTTTTCGCCATAAGACATAGATGCGAGTCATATAGGTTCTGAGACCTTCTCTGAGATCCTTTAGTTGCATTTAGGCAAAGTTTTGCCTCTTGGCTCAGTGCCTCTGACTGTTCCTCATCAGACTCGGATTCTCCCCATACGGCTGCTACCATGGCCTTCTTGAACTCCCTTTTTGATTGTTCTCTTTTATCTTTGGGTTTCTCATTTTCCCACAAGGGACATTCCTTGATCCTGTGGCTATATTCTCCACACTTAAAACATCCAGAGTTAGTAGCACTTTTCTTATAGTTAGATGTAGTACTCTTACCTTTGAAATTCGCATTCTTGCTAGGATTACTATTTTTGTTCTTTTTAAGAAATTTTTTGAATCTCCTAGTAAGAAAAGTAACATCTTCATCACTATCACTATCATCACTTTCTAATTCAGTTTTTAATGCTAGACCTTTGCTCTTTGGTGTAGGATTTTTAGCATCTAGAACAAGTTCATGAGTCATTAAAGAACCAATTAATTGTTCTAGGGGAAGTTTCGACAAGTCCTTGGCTTCTTGTATAGCAGTTATTTTTGGTAGCCAACGATTTGTCAAACTTCTTAACACTTTCCTAACCAATTCTTCTGACGAATAAATTTTTCCAAGAGAATGCAATTCATTTGTGATGATAGTAAAGCGAGTAAACATTTCATTTATTGATTCATCTTTATCCATGGTAAACAATTCATATTGTTGAACTAACAAATCAATGCGAGATTGTTTTACCTTATTTGTGCCTTCGTGGGCTAACTCGAGAGTATCCTATATTTCCTTTGCCGTTGAGCAAGCAGAGATCCTTGAGTATTCATCAGGTCCAATTCCATATTGGAGAATACTCATAGCTTTAAAGTTCTTCTCGGCCTTTGCATAGTCGGTTGAATCGTAGTCGTCTTCGTCTTTGTCAACCAACTTTCCCTCATTATTTTTGACTTGGATGAGGATGGGTCCTTTTCTTATAATTTCCAGCATTCATAATCCGACCCTTGGATGTAAATCCTCATCCTAGCCTTCCACCATCCATAATCTTCTCCATTGAAAACCGGGCACTTTGAGTGTCTTCTTTGAGAGTCATCTTGTGAATTCATGCTAGCTATTCTCTAGGGATTAACCTTACAAGAATATTAGGCTCTGATACCAATTGTTAGATCACAAGGAGAGACTCAAGAAGGGGGGGTTGAATTGAGTGTGATATTTTCTAAATTTTATCGAACTTTCTTTCGAGATCTCAGAGACCTTCTCTGAGCTTTTGAGTTGCGTATATGAATATTGCTAATTCGATAAGAATTTCTAGAATGGTAAATAGAAAGGCAGTAATAAAGAGACGAGACAAGCAATTTTACCGTGGTTCAATCTCACCTCTGAGATCTACGTCCACCCTACCTTTTCTTTTATTAATTGAATCACAAAATACCAAACTCTTGATACAACTTGATTCCCTCACTACTAACCCTAGTAGTGCCCCCCCAACACTTAACTCTAAGTGTTGCCTAATTAAGTCTAATTCCCTTAGGAACTCAACTCAACACTCTCTATAAAAGATGAAATTACAGAAAGATTTGAATCCTCTTTTTTTGTGCTTCTGGGTTAAGCAGTTTAGAGGTATTATCGAAGCTTAAGTATGTGTTTTTCTGTCACAGATCTCAGTGCTAGTCTCAGAGAGGTTGAAGATATGTTACTGAAAATAGCTCTGTAAAAAGATTTCTGGAAAAACGTATCTTTTTATTTTCTGATCTTTTTGCTCTTATAAAGGCTCACGTTTTCAAATCAGTTCTTCAGCTTTACAAAGATAGAATTTTCCTCTTGATAGTTTCCTAATCCTAAGCAAACAATTATCTTTAAAGAAGATTTTATCTCATTTAAGATATTAGTTTCCTAATAGGATTAGGACTGATTTTGTAGACAAATTCTTTCCTTAATATCAGAATATTACTAAAATCTTTTTATTCCAAAACTTATCTTTTCCCACAAAAAAGATTTTCCAGATTTTCTACAAAACAATCTTCAACAAAAAAAACGATTTCCCTTTTTCTTTTCAAGTTTCGCAAATCGTTTTATTTAGGTGTTATATTATAGATTGCATTTATTTTACTATCTCAAATAAAATACCTACAATCTCTAATAATACACCTTAGCACTTTGATCCGTTATTTACGAACACACACTTTTACATATTTGGAAATTGGCATTAGTCTAAAGCGTTTGACAATTGATTCTTCGAGACTTCGTTTAGGCATCTGCAACAAAACTTCACCAAACATGTTAGATCAACTAATTGTGTTTGTCATCATCAAAATACACATGGACAATGTGTCCCAACACTTTGTATTTATTTAATTCATTCTTTATCTCTTGTAACTACTTAGTTGTTATCTTAGCCTAGTTTATAGGATAATCTCTTATCTTAGTTAACGACCCACATAGATGTAGGGTTAGTATAGCGTGGGAAGCCTTGTATATATATATACTTGTATTTAGCTCTTAATGATCAATTAATCAATTCATTAAAACCTTTCAGCTTCTTGGTTTTTTGTGTATACTAGTAAGTTGCTTGTTCAGGTCTCCATCATATTGAACTTATTCACTTAATATTTTAATTTTAAGGCACGAGTTTAATCAATTGCTCAAGAGGGCTGCTGCCTGCTGATAGACCATGGCCCATGGGTCATATGTGCATGTCATTTTACTAATTCAACAATGCATGATCAAGACTTGCATCACGATATATGTGCTCCGTGATGCATGAACCCCCTATTCAAACGATTAGGAATAATAGCCTAATATGACAACTTATTCTTGACCATGTTTATCCGGCGTGGTTAGTATAGTTTGGCACAAAATCCGACTAAGCACCCTGGTTTATTATGAGTATGGTACATTTAAAATTATTTTTTTAATTATTTTTCATTTGTATGTTTTCACAAAAATTAGATGCTAAAAATGACTATGAGCAAAAAAAACACAACTTTAGATACACCAAACTTATGATACACCTAAATGTATAATAAAAATTGTATATGATACTATTTATAAGGCGCATGCCTAATTTTTAGGAGAAGATATTGGGTCAGACGCGTCCGACCATAACATTTGGTCGGACGACTTTCAGTTGGTTTCATTTTTTTCAGTTGGTTTCATTTTTGTTTCAGTTGGTTTCATTTTTGTTTTAGTTCAGTTGGTTTCAATTTTTGTTCAGTTGGTTCAATTTTTTTCAGTTGATCTTTTTTATTTCAGTTGGATGTCTTTTAAGTTCAGTTACTTATCTTATTGTTTCATTTACGTGTTTTAGTCTAACTGAAAACAAAACTTAAGTAAATGAAATAAAATAAGTTCTAAATGAAAGAAAATTAGTTTTCAGTTACTTATATTATCCTTTCATTTAGTTTTCTTATTCTTTCATTTAACAACTAACTAAACACATACCTCTAATTGAAAAGAGATTAAAAGCAAATGAAAAGAAGAGTAACTAAAACATACCTTTCCCTTTCTCTCTCGTCATCCACTGGTAAATTACCTCATCTCCCTCTTCATTTCTCCTTCCTCTATTTTCTCTTTCTCTGACTTACAGTATAACATTCATCAATGGCGCCTTCACGCAAAGCCACCAATGGTAGATCTCCATTAGTCAACAAGCAACACCAAATCACCTCTTTCTTCACCAAAGCACCTCCTCCTCCTTCTTCTTCTCCCAAACAAATCCCCCAAACACCAACACCACCGGCGAACAAAGACCAGAGTTAAAAAAACAAAGGTGAATCACTACCACCAACAGTGAAGATGAAGAAGAAGGAGCAGCGGCGCGGCGGCGGCGAAGGAAGAAGATGAACAGAGAAATGGCGAGAAGCAGGTCCATAAGTATTGGTCAGACGGTCTGACCCAATACTTTCACAATTTTTTGGTTACCATCAGGTTTGTTTGGCATCTTGCAAATTGGCCTTATGTTTTTCTTTCTATTCCTAAGTGCTCATGCATAAGATTAATATTATTTCTGCTGTTTATAGTACCAATTGGATTTCTTACAATAGCATTCGGTACAAAATAACCTCTTCTCCTTTTTTATTCAATAATTTCGGATGTAAAGAGGTAATATTTTTCTAAAAAATATTCTAGGCAATTTTTCTAGAAAATGGATACTCCCTCTCTACTTTTTTCCAGGTACGATATATTCGGTATTTTTTGGTCCCACTTTTACTTTCCACAAAATTTACCCGTGTAAATTTATGTACCCATCGCCCCTTTTATATCTTGTTTTGTGAAAAATAATATGAGACAGAAATAAAACATGTAAAGGGAGTATACATTTGGCATATTTTTTTTTACTAATACTCCTACATTTTTTAGTTGTGTCACTTTTCATATGGGAAAATTTGTTGTGACACTTCCTTTTTTTTTAGACATTTCTTTCTCTCTATGTCTCTCCTATCACATGAGTCCTTTTTTTTTTTTTCTTTCTATCTCTCCTCTCCAAAAATTGCCTAAGAATCCATAAAAAATATCACAGCTAATAAAAAACGGATAACTTATTTGTATAATAAGATTTTATTATAACTATATAAAAATACAATTTTATCATGACTATATTTTTATATAATCAGATTATAATATCAATCATAGTTTTATTATGCTTATTGATAATCATAACCAGAAAAAAAAAATACATGATCTTATTATGACTATATACATTCTTATTGTTATATTACAATTTTGTGATGATTGTATATCGGTAAATTAAATTAGGATTTAATATAATCAGATTACATTATCAATCACGGTTTTATTATGGTTATTGATAATCATAATTACAAAATAATGAAATATAATAAAAGCATGATTTTACTATGACTAGATATATTCAGATAATTGTTATATTACAATTTTGTCATGCCTATATATCAGTAAATTAAATTATACAACCGGAAGGATCTTGTAATGAGAAGGATAAGAAGGATTGATGTGCCATTTTTTGAACTGGATATGCAAATTTTACTTTTCTATATGTTTTTGAAAGCTAAGATGCACATTAAGTTCAAAAAAATAGACATGATCAAAAAATTTGCACATCTAGTTTAAAAAATATGCATATTTTATTCGAGAAATGTACATTTAGTTTCAAAATATGCACAAACAATTCTTCTGATCATTCGCATTTTAAGAATCTTCTCATTTGACCCTAATTATTACATACATAAGAGGTTGAGGCTCATCAAGTAACTATGCTTACACAATATACTATATGTATTACAAGACACTACCAATAAAATCCGAATACAACCCCAATATATACATAAGAAAGTAATCTTCTTAATTAAATTCATTGGAATTTGATAAATTTTGTTTGGTTGACAACTGAGAAATAAATGCCTATGAGAGTTTCTACATAGTGATTGTTTGGTTGACCTGAACAAATTGAGAAACAAAAGTTCCTATGAATTGAAAATTCGTGATGAGTTGTTTGGTTGACAACAAAATGACAATTGGGGGATTAGGAACTCCTAGGAATTTCTACTTCCTATGGAGGAGGTTAATTACCTAAGGCCCCCTAGTTGAGTAGAAATTCCGAACCCATAAGAATTTACACCCCTTGTTACCGAACAAACACCTTAACTAAATTCCCATGAATATGATTAACTAAATTACATCATCTACTTAGGGCCTAATTTCAGTTCAGTTCAGTTCAATTCAGCTCTAATCAGTTCAATTCAGTTCAGTTCAGCTCCATTCTTTTATAACCATTTTGTTAGATATTATTATGTTGGTCTAATTTATTTTACTAATTGCTCTTATTATTAGTATTATTATTATTATTATATTATTTATTTTTACATCATTATTATTAAGTATTTTTATTATTATCTGTATATTATTTTGTTTATTATAACTTTATTCATTGTTATTACTATTATCATTAGGGAGGAACATGATTTAGGTTAAAAGCACAAAAAACTCGCGTTTTCATCCCATAATCCAATCAAATCATGTTAAAACGGTTTATGATGTAATTTTGCACGGTCCGACCCAATCATTATTTTATTACTAAATATTACTATATAATTAAATCTAATTATTAAAATTGTAATATAATTTAAATTCTTAGATATTATTGTTATTATATAATCATCATCAGGTATTAATATATTAATACAAAGACTATAAAATAATTTTTATTAATTATCATTATTATTATTAATTTATGATTATAAATATTATTTATTTATAATTATCATTTAAAAATATCCAAAATACAATTATTATTAATCATTATTAATTATTCATTATTATTACTTATCATTATAATTTTTATTTAATATTCATATTATTATTGTTTAAATATTATTTATATATTTATTTAATTTAATTTAATTTAATTCAATTCAATTCAATTCAATTCAATTCAATTTCGTTCAGTTCAGTTCAGTTCAGCTCCAACCAGTTCAATTCAGTTCAGTTCAGTTCAGTTAAGTTATTTTCAATAATTCTAAACATGCCCTTAATATATCGAGTTTTCTAATCATTCTAGATTGTTGATTAGGAAAAGAAATCTAGTCACGTTATTATACTAAACCCATCCGAAATATCTTTTGACACCAAATTAATTATTGGTAAAAAAATGTGTAGGAGGATTCATTGAGGAAAGATAGATATTAATATCAACCAATATAAGTAAGATTTTAATCGCTTTTCTAAGTTTCAAAACTTCTTTACAGTTACTTTTTCGAAAGTATTTGGAAATTTTGTGAAAAAACACCTTATAAGTTATAAATTTTGTGAAAAAACACCTTTTAAAATATTTTTTGTGAGAAAACACCTTATATGTTATT
Organism: Patellifolia procumbens; assembly: GCA_947645195.1. Classification (NCBI taxonomy): domain Eukaryota; kingdom Viridiplantae; phylum Streptophyta; class Magnoliopsida; order Caryophyllales; family Amaranthaceae; genus Patellifolia; species Patellifolia procumbens. The sequence continues at coordinate 4,973,946 of CANSGD010000972.1, forward strand.
ATCTATCAAAGTAAACACCTTATTATGATTCTTAGCTCAAAAATTCAACATTTGCGTATATTTTTTTGTCCCTTTTTGTGCATGGAAGTCACCCTATCAACTCAAATTTTCATACAAAAATCCAATGCACAAAAAGGGAGAGAAAATAAGAGAGTCAATGACCCAAATGTTCACTTTCTTTTACCAAAATATGACAACAAGGTGTGTACTTTGATAGATAATATCTTATAAGGTGTTTTTTCACAAAAAAAATTATAAAAGGTGTTTTTTCACAAAATTTGCAACTTATAAGGTCTTTTTTGACAAAATTTCCAAAGTATTTTATAAAAGTGTAAAGCGTAAGATCTAAAAGCCCAACCATCAAAAGTTAATACTTCATTTATACTTTATTTTGGCAAAAATTTATTGTTTTTATTTAGTTGTAAGAAGTATTTTATTTGGAATCACTTTGAATATCTCTTTATTAATCATATGATCATCATCTGCTTCTCAAGTTCATTACAAGCTCTCCTTAAATATCGTACATCTCCCATGTTTAACCTAAAAATCAAGTTTTCGACTTTGATGGCAAGTCTATATTTGACCTTGGATCCATGGTACCACATCCATTATCAGTTGTTAGAATTTATGGTGTAATTCAGGATACGATGGCATAGATCTCATATTAATTATATTTCTAGATCAAATTAAAATCCTACATGTAATAAAATCTCCAACGTTCTTCTCAATCATTACATCTCAAAAATTTGTGATTTGTACTCTTATCGTCATACAACGGTAATGCTAATGTAATTCAACAAATTATTATGTCAAAATTCTAAAAGACGTCTCCTTTGAACCAAACCAAGGAACATCATGTTTTTGTATCTACTAAGAGACTAAAGAATGTTTTCAAACATAATACCTTTTTAGGTACTCAAGGTTCAGAAATACTAGTAGAATTCTACTATTCTAGTAGGTCTAAAGCATGTATACAGTATACTCCACCCTTTCTTTCTCCAGGCATCTTTTTCTTTGGATAGAACTTGCACATAAAAGCAACTACACTCATGATCAATTTGATCATAAGAATAGATCATAAGGCATGAACAAAAAAAAAGTGGCATACACTCATGAGTGAAAGTAGATCACATTGTGATCAATCATGAAATAGATCACATTGTGATCAACTAGTTCATGAGAAAAGCAAAAACTGGCCTAATCACACCGTGACATGTGGCAACAGTTTTTTGTTTAAAACTTCAAAATAAAATATCTGACAATCTACAAAGCAAAAAAATTTATAAAAAATACCAACGGTTATATTTTCTTGAGATCTATAAATAGACACCCACTTTGCTATATTTTTATATACTTTTGAATTTTTTTAATTTTTAAATACACAAGTAATTGATTGATCATGAGTGGGGTGCCTTTGATCAAATTGATCATAAAACATGATAAAAAATTTGGGATGAGTGAGAAAGTGGTAGAGAGAGAGGGATGATGTGTTTTTTTAGTTCATGAGTGGTGATGCTCTAAGTGTATAATGGACCAGACTCCTACAACTTTTGACCAATCGTTAGTTAAAGTAAATCCTGAATTCTACAACGACTGGACTCGTATTTTGGTAGTATTTCCGCAAGTTAGCCAACAGCCCAGTATGAATAGCCGCGACACTAGACTTTAAGGGCCCAATAGAAGAATTCTTTTTTCTTGCAATAATGGCTTTTCTGTTTTGTGTTCTTAGTCAACATCTGGTGATAGGGTCAATACCCAACTCAAATTAGTTTTGATTCCGGTATTATGAAAAGAATTATGAAAATGACATAGATAAGAACTCACTAAAATAGGAATAGATGACATATTGCGGCCAATAATTCTTAACTACGCATTTCAATGATAAATTGTATTCCTTCTCTTTCATATTAGTTGCAACAATTTGATGTTACGCTATTCATAATTTTTACTTTGATCATGATTTTGAACTAACATATAAAATCAAAAGTTAGTTAATAAGATGTTGTTAAATAGTTTTATAGATCACTTTTTGTAAATCTTAATTTCATATTAATTTCAAAAGTCTCCTAATTTCTACTTGTCGATCAACTTTTAGTAAGGGTATTTTTGAAAAGTTGATCGCAACTCATTAGCAATATAGAAAATCTGATAATTACATCAAAACATTCAAAAATAGTATATGTAGCTATTATATCGAAATACTGGAAATAGATTATGAAGGTTCTGTCTTTCCTCTGTTCAGTCACTAATAATATTTTACATTTTTTTGTATCTATAAGACAAAAGTCATTGAAAAACTAGCAAATCACCGAAAATTACCTAGAAGTATAAGCGCAATTACAGTGGTTGGAAAAAAGGACTTGCTAGCAAATATGTAAAAAAATTAACTAAATGTTAACAATTAAAGCACAAGAAGGGATTTTGCTTTAATTTGCCATACAATTTTTCTCGAGCAAATTGGCTTAACCAAAATAACATATCCGACCACTTATTTGCTAACCGGTGGTGAGCCAAGAAAATTGAAAGGTGATTATATGAGACCTACTCAAACAATAAATAATTTAGCTAATCAAGGGAGCTAAGGAAGTTGAGTAAAGAACGAGTAAGCTAAGAAAAATCATATAGAACCCTTAACCAATTACCATTTTAACTAACCATATTAATGATGCTCTTAGTAGTCTTGGGAGATAAATCTATTCTACTTGTATCTCTCATCTTTTAATTGACAATTTTTCGTACTTTTAAGTCATACCTAAATTTGTATTCTCTTTCATGAAACTAACTAGGGTAACACTAGTCACTAATATAATCATTTGGAAACATCTGATATATTTGATAGAAAGGAAGATGAGGCTTATAGACCATTTATCCTCAATTTTTTGTTCATGTGCTCGTTTGGAACTTTTTTATAGTGAGTTATGCTCACTTGACCTGGAGTTTTTCAAATGCGAGTATATGTAAAGCAGATGAATTTTTCAAATAGGCGTGAGATTACGCATTAAATAAATTTTAGGTCATCGTCATTGGCCAGACTTCTGTTACATGCCCAAAACTGCCGCTTAGAATTTAAAATTGAAGATTGCAAATAAAGAGGTTGCATTTTCAATAATCTACATGTAACTGAACTCCGTAAAAAATAGTCATTGAAGTAGTTAGTTTTGGTGATTTTAAGGATATTCACCATCAATCACAATGACTACTCATTTTGCGCTAATAAGGAAGGGCTGGCTAAACATCGATTTTTTATTTTCAAAGATCAGTTTCGAATTAGCGACCTATTGGGTAAGGAATGAAAGGAGCTAGAGCTGTCACTATACCATGACCAGAAGCTGTTTTACAACATGCAAAACATGAGCAAATGTTTACTTACCAAGTCACCAGCCACTCAGGTAAGAAATTAGCAGGTAGTGTTAGTCAATTCGGTTTATTCCCATTTCACCATAGAAGAAAGGAAGATTCTGTGACATATCAGTATCACCCTATATATGCACAATTACACTTGGTATATTGGAATGTATCTTCAAGAAAAAAAATTATTATTATTATAATACGTTTAAGTTCCTCTTTTTTATTATTAATATAAGGCAATGATATACGTAGGTCTTAGTGCTATTTATGTATAAACATTTACGAGTTAAGATAACAACTAGGACCCAAACTTTCATTTTTTTCACCGTTTGGGACCTGCAATTTTTTTTTTCACCGTTTGCTACCTAGGATGGATTTCCGGTGGTGTTTTTTAACCATGGTTAAGCGTGGGGCCCACCCAACATTAATTAAATAGCAAACCCCCCAAAAAAATAATTAATCTAATTTAGAGGACAACAAAACGACGTTTCTTTTGCATCTATGTTGTGTTTCATTGAAGTCCAACTCTTCACCTTCCATGGTTGTTCGAAAGCGAAAAGTTTCATCAAACAAGGCGATTTTTAGGTGAATTACTAAGCAAAAACGAATCTATCTTCAAGGTAATTTTTTCTTCTTATACTTACTTTATGCAACCATGAAATTTTGTTTGGAAAATTGATGGGTTTTTAGGGTTTAGGGTTTCGTTTGAATTTTGAATTCTAAATTACCTTATTAATTTTGCCAATTTCATGTCAACTTGTTTAAATTATGATCTTGTATGCTTTTGTGATGTTGTTGACAGATATTTTTTCATGAAATTTCACTGAAAAATTGAATCTTTATGTGTTTTCGTTTAGGGTTTAAGGGGTATGTTAAAACAGGGGAAGGTTTAGTTTTAAATACTTTTAAAGTATACAAAAGTTTTAAATACTTGTAACTTATACAAAAGTATACAGAAGTTATATTCCACAATCTAGCAAACTTAGTGGCTCCATAATTACTTTTAAAACACAAAAACAACAAATCTATAATCCAAGTATACAAAAGTTTAGTCAGCTAATTTGATGGGTAAGGCAAAGTTTCAGAGTAATTAATCTAAAGAATTTCTCATACTAGACGTATCTAACTAGTACTAGTAGTGGAAGTAACCATCTTAGATCATATAAAAAGGCATTGATAAAACACAATTTGATTTTTTAGTCTAAACAACTTATTGAGTGTAAGTCTGTTCAATGTTATATGATACTCCTTTTATATGATCTGGTTAGTTTATGATTTGATCACATACATATTTACTTATGATTTGATCACATACATATTTACTTATGATTTGATCACATACATATTTACTTATGATATTATATTATCACCTTGTTTATGTTTAAGTTTCTGATTCATATGAGTGGTATTGTTTCTTTAAGTGTTAGTATATAGTGTTAGTGTATATAATTTGTTCTCTTTAAATTGAATGGTGTCTATGACAGGAATATGGATTTACCAAAATGCATTGTCATTCATCATGGTGGAAAGTGGATTGATAAGCCAAGGTTGAGTTACACGGGGAGTAATGTGAAGTTAATTAATGATGTACCTGCTAACTTTGATTCAAGTTATCTTAAGGGATTGATAAACTCACTAGGGTACAACAACATTGTTAAGTTGCATTATTGTATACAATAATACTTCATTGTTAAGTTGCTCAATAAAGTTTTAGCTTGAATCCTAGGGCAAATTTGAGAGATTATACATATGCTTTGATGCCCTTAAAAAGGGATTTCTAGATGGTTGCAGGCCGTTCTTCGGTATTGATGGTTGTTTCTTAAAAGGTCCATTTGGTGGGCAACTTCTAGTGGCAGTTGGCAAGGATGGAAACAATCAAATGTTTCCAATAGCTTGGGCTTGTGTTGAAGTAGAAGATACTGATAGTTGGAGCATGTTTTTGCAACTGTTGGTAGATGATCTTCAAACAGCTGATGGTTTTGGCTATACTATAATGTCTGATCAACAAAAAGGGTTATTGAAGGCCATATCTATTGTAAAGCGGACACTAGATGTTGTGCTAGACATGTTTACTGCAACTTAAGACAATTATTTGGTGGTGGAGTGCAGTACAGAAGAGGGTTTTGAAAAATTGCAAAAAGCACCATGGAAGCTGACTTTGAGGCTAATATGGAACTCTTTGCTCATATCTCCAAAGCTGCAGCAGCTGATTTGAGGAAGAGAAACCTCAAGAAATGGGTGAGAGCTTTTTTCACTACTACTCCGCATTGTGATTGCATTGATAACAACATGAACAAGGTTTTCAATGCCTATATCTTATCATCTAGGCATAAACCAATCATCACAATGCTTGAGGATATTAGGGAGGGATTAATGGAAAGACTTCACAAGAAAAGAGACTTTCTAACTAAGAAAGAAGTGGAGATTTGCCCTAGGATTCAAGCTAAGTTGGAGATATCTTAGGGGATGCAAGGGGTTGGCTTGCATTTTGGGATGGCCATTTCTCATATGGGGTTAGAGAGGGATTGACTCAAACTAGGTATGTGGTAAGCTTGTTAGCAAGAACATGTAGCTGCAATGCTTGGCAACTCAGTGGAGTTCCTTGCAATCATGCATTAGCTGCAATATGGAAAGCAAAAGAATTACCTGAGCACTATGTGTCACATTACTTCTCGAAGGACACATATTTGAAGGCTTATCAATTCCCACTAGAGCCATTAAATGGACCAGAACAATACCCTCAGTCACCCTATACACCAATAAAACAACCTCCTGTGAAAAAACTCCATAATCGTCCAACTGTGAAAAGAAAGCCGTCTGTTGGTGAAGTCACTGGGACAAGGGTCTCAAAAAAAGGGGTAACAATGAAGTGCAGTAATTGTGGAGAGGCAGGACACAATAAAAGAAAGTGCCCTGTTCCATTTACATGTTCCTGTAGCGCCAAAGGTACCTAAGCAGCCAAGCAAGAGGAAGCATCGGGAGAGTGGGAATCCACCAACGAACACAGTCCCTATGCACAACAGACAAGCAATTGTAATGCTATTGCTTTTAGTGTAAAATTTAAGCTATAGTACTGCAAATAATTAATCAACTAATTTGCCTATGTCTTGCAAATGATGAACTTCAGTGGAAGGCAGTCAAGCAGCACAACAGCAGCCAATTTCACAAGTGTTGGATCATTGTATAATGGGGCAACACAATTATTCTAAACCAAGTGCAATGTAAACACTTTCATTTCCCTACAATAAATGACATTACATTTTTATTAGCATTAAAAAAATATTACTAGCACTACCTATGTATGAGATAAATTTGGGAAAAAAGAAATTATTATCTTCTATATTTTGCCAGACTACCACAATATTATATTTGCTTCATGTTCCATATAATGGACTGTTAGCAAAATTTAGTAACTTGAAGTTTAACAGGGATTGATAGCATATGGAAAAGTTTCATTTGTTTTATCAATGTCATGTTGATTATGGAGATTTAGCAAAATTTAATAAGATGGAGTTTAGAAGGGATTCACGGCATGTGCAAAAGTGGATGCAAGGTGCAGGCCCGTTTCTGAGATATCGGTGGCCTAAGGCGAATATATAGTATGAGGCCCTAATTAACAAGTATAATATTTTTTTTAGTTTTAAGGGTATGCAAAAGAAAGATTATCTGCCTCAATCTGAATTCCAAATTTCACATATAAAATTTGAAAAAATAAAAAGATAAGGAGTAGTCAATATCCGTTCCAAAATGTTATACCCATTTTCCGTTTTAGGCCGTTTCAAAAAGATATACTCATATAGAATCTTTTCTATTTATATACATTTTTTCTCCCCATTTTACCCTTCAATATCTAAACATTTACCAACCTTTTACTCATTTGTACTTTAATGGTCCCCACATTTGAATATCTCTCTCTTACTTTTTCTAATAAGGACAAAAAAAAAGTACATGAAAATTATTAAAATAAACATAAGATTCTCCTATGATTCTATTTGCCTTGGTTTTCCCCCATATTCCAAATGGGTATAACATTTTGGAATGGAGGGAGTATAATAAAGTTAAAAGTGTGATTTTTTAAATATATAGCCATGACATATGTCAAATTAATTGTTTAATTAATATGAGTAAATAATAAGCCATTGCTCCCATTAATCATTTCATCTCTACACCAAATAAAATAAAAAGGCAAATTAAGAAATAAACTAGCAAAATACTAACATATTGCAAATTTAAAATTCAGATTGGTGAACGAAAACATGAAACTTACACCATTAGAAAATATCACAAATTTGGTGATAGAGTGACCATAAACTGTCGAAGTCAAACGGAATTGGTAATATGCCCAGGAAATTTAAGAGAGAGATCAGCAATTATTAGGGATTACTTTGAATTTGGGTAGAATTTGAAAAAACTAAAAGAGATAATAAATTTATTAAGCATAGATAGAAAAAAAAGGATTCATATTCAACGAATATGATAATACTAACTTTCTAAGTAGAAAACTATCAAGACCGAAAATCAAGGGAATGATACATTTAATTTACTTCTATTTTGGAAACTGTTGATTGTTGAGTACTGTATTACGGAAATACGGAGTACTTAGCTTTAGTTTATCTTTAATAAAGTAAAATAATTTGAGGCCTTGATTATAACTAAATCTGAGTTTTGCTATATTAGGCCCAGGGTGGTTGCCCCACCTGCCCTGGCCCAGCTACGGCACTGGCAAGGTGGTGGACATGGAGGATTTGGAGATGATAGATAGGTGAATGAAACACTTGAAAATATTCTTGAAAAAAGCACTTGAGAATGAGTAATGTTGGGATCCATACTGAAACCATGAATAAGCTAACTAAAACATGCCTGATTATAAAAATTACTTCATAAACAAATCAAGTCATTCAATTATATGTTTGGTTGCAAATTGAAGGTTTTCTATTGGAATAGTTGGATTAAAAGCTTATGATGACTGTTGAATGGAGTTTGGACTTCCTTCGTTTAGTTTTTGGACATCAGATAAATTTCACTGTTGTTTTTGGTTTTGTAATTGTTTTTTGGTATTGTGAAACAACTACTTTTGGTTTAAAGGCTTGCAATGTTCTTTTTCCATTTATAAAGCAATTATCTTTTTTTTTTGGTTCTAGCTGGTTGAAGTCAAGTAAACGTTGAGTTAACTAGCCGGAAAGTTAATTGCAGGTCCTTAAAGGTGCTAAAAAAAGTTCTAGGTCCCAAACGTTGAAAAAAATGAAAGTTTGGGTCCTGATTGTTATCTTAACTCAAACATTACTTTCCTAAAACTAGTAAAAACAAGCAATAAGTAAAACCGTTCGACACTTGATGTGCTAATAAATTCTCTATTTAATACTATCTTGGGTAAAATAGTTAATATTGACACATAACCGTTAAGGCCATGAATATCAAGACGTACCCTTTGTTGGGCCGCCGACGGACGCTCATACACATATTAGAATGATATTGTCCACTTTGGGCCTAGCCTACACGGATTTGTTTTTGGGCACCTTCCCAAAAGGCCTCATTCTAATGTATTGAGCTCCAACTATATAAAGGGCTCCTTCCTTTTATATTCTTTCCATGTGGGACTTGGGATGAACTTCCCAACGCCCTTAATAACTTTCGCTCCTCGATCTCTCTTTCAATTTAGATTCAATATTCCGTTTGTGCACCTAGTGAAGTAGATAGGGCAGGGCATGAGTTGAATTTATTTATCATAAAGTTGATATTATAAAAGATAATGAATATTTTCATATTTTATGTCAATTACGTAGATATGTAAAGGGGTTGGGTGGAAGATCGAGCAGGGTAAGGTTTATATATATTTCAAAATTATGAAGAAAAGAATGGGGAACAATTGTAGCGTAATTTTTTTTTTTAAAAAAGTGGGTCTACCTTAAAATGAAAGTGTTGCATTTAAATTGAAATAGTCGTATATAGAAAGTCTTGTATCTAAATTGGGACTGGAGTAATGTGTTTATAACTAGTTTTGAGATTAATGTTCCGAGACCTTACCATTTGCACCATTTTAATGTTTGTAATCTCTTTTCGGTTTTTTTAGTCGGAGAAACAAATCAAATCAGTATGCAACAACATTATGCAAAATTGCAATAACATACAAAGTCGTCTTAAATATATACGGCCAATACGGGGCATGTTCTAGTAACGGGTCCTCGAAAAGAAAAGGTGCTATGCATAATTTAGTACTACTACATCCTTCCCATAATATATGGTTATATTCCTCTCTAGGTATTCCTAATATATTTGCATATTTCTTTTTTTATTCAATTTATTTGGACTAATTATCCTCAACTTTTATAGAGACTTCTCAAAATACCCATATTTGTTTTTATCAAAATTCAAACCCATTTGACCCACATTATTGTTTTGCATCATTTTTGATAGCTTTTTTAAAGATGAAAGAAATTAAACAAGTAGTTTCAAGACAAAGTACCAAAATCCGGTCGCAATAATATGTGATCCAGCCTCAGAATCCTCCTCCACTAGTCAACTGACCTACGATTAATTATCCACTACATAAGCATGTGGTCGCAAGGATGCTCTTGTGCTATTTGTAACACCCCGACTCCTAATAGGTTGAAAGTATGCACCAAGGACCTACAATTGTCCCCACATAACAACAAAAGTATTTTCGGCACATTTTTCCTCACTCATACAAACCCCAGAAAACTTCTCAGCAGGTCCTTGATCACAAGACTACTTCCAGCCAAATACACTTAGATGTGGAGTATTTTAGCCTTTGAGCTAATTACATGAAATACTGCAAATCCTCTAAAGCAATCATAGAATGTTGTACACTATTAAGTGTATACACAATTATACAAAAGGTTATCGGACACATGTGCTAATATACACGTGTTGGGGCGAGAAATAGACCGATTGGAGGAGCCATATCAGACCTAGCACACATGCCCAAGTGACAATTCATCTTAAAACCGTATGAAAATAGAAGCAGTATCCCACCTCACTTATATGCTAGTTATACGACACCAGATTTTCCGACATGGGACTTAGCTCACATATGTCACATCAATCTCCCCCTGATGTGTGAGCATACCTGATTACCCCCTTAGGCCTAACCCGAGCTTTGATACAAGTTTGGTGGGGAGAGGGGGGGGAGATGCATAGGGGAACCAGACGTAGCACAAAGGCCTAAGTGACTTCCCATCCTAAAACCACGTGGTAATAGGAGGAGTTGCCCACTTGACTTATATGCTAGGTGTATCCCACCAAATTTTCCGATGTGGGATTTAGCTCACACATGTCACGACAATGAATTGATTAGTAACTCAGGTGGTTTTTTTTCGAACCTCCACTGGTTAACGAAAGATGTTTTCCACATGTTGTGCTTTAACTGCTTTGGCTCAATAGTCCTATCATGACCTTCTCAAATTGTAGGTTAAAAGGTAGGCTCATATGTCAGGAGGAGTGTCGTTAACGAAAACAACTCGGTTTGTGTTCGTTTCACATAAAATGTAAAGAAGGTATAGAAAAAATTGAAAATGATTCATAAAAAACTCAGATGTCCACAAACAAAATAAATTAGACATGACAAATGAATCAATCCAATATAGCATAGTAGTGTGTGAGTGTATGAGTGTATCTTCCTCTTCCAAAAGAATAGTAGTACATAATAAGAAAGGATGCAATAAATTTGAATTAAAAGGGGGTTAAAAGAAGGAAAATGGACTAGAGACAAAGAGAGGAGTATGCAGAGAAAAACAGCTAAGAGTGTAATAAGACTAAAAAAGAGAGAAGGTGTGGTGGTAATGGTAGTAGTATACATTTATTACCTCCATAAGGGATTATTGATACTACCCACCCATTAACCACCCATGGCAGTGCATTTGACATGACCTGGATTTCTATTTATTGCTTACACCCATTCAGCTATGCCCTAACATTAAAATGCCCCACATGATTAGATACTGCTGTACTTGGTTTCCACTCTTTCTTTGCCCAACAACTTCTTGTCTTCCACCTTCTTTTTAGTTGGGAGAAGATTCATCAAATGATGTTTATGTATTGTATGCTAAAATTTATTTGTTGAGAATATTTCTTTGTGTCAACTTTGGTTTGGGGGGTATATAATTTTGTACATACATTTGTTATACAATCAATATATGGAATCTATTGTTTATGTCCTGTCCTAAGTGATTTCGTATATGAGTACTTTAATTCTTTGATATATACAATTTCTGATAACAATAAAATCCTCTAAGATAGTAGACATATTACTACGGGTGATCCATAAACATTCTACACTAAAAAATGATCTTCTTGTCATATTTTTCATTTTAACAAAAAACATAATTTTGCCTCTATTAAGGACTACACACCAAGACATGGACTAATATTACGATAATGAAGGAATAAGAGTTTGGCTATCTATACAACATAACATGGAGATTAGGGTACTTTTATGATTTCACCGCAGATTATGACGTCGTATTCTAATCAACCATTTATCTTTGATGAGATCTTAAGCTTAAATGTATTCAAACTTTGCCTATATAAAACCAAATTTGCGAGAAGCAAAAAAGAAAGGATGACAACATTTTGGAAACAGATGGGAAATATTACATCTTATATGTATATATGTAGGAAATTGCACTGATGAAAGGAGATGGATTCACAAGTTGTCTTATCAAATCAACAAGCTAAAATTATGAGTAATAAGCTTAATTGTGGCTTAAAAACTAGGCGATTAACATGCACACCCTATTGTGAATGGGCAATAATTTGACATCTCCTGCCTTAATAGGAGTTGACACACTTTTTTTTTCTCTTTTTTTTTTTTATTTTTGAGGGGGGAGGAAAATCAAAATGGAGTAAAAGAAAGCCACAAAATGAAGGGCAATCTTTATAAAATATGGAATAATTAAAATGATCATTTCTCCCTTTCCCCTCCTACTAAAAAGGAAGATGAGAAAACTTGTGGGAACTTATATATATATGTATGTGCTGTTGAAACTTCCTTAATCTTGATTAATTAACCACTTGAAGTTGATGAAGTAGACCAAATAGCCTCAAGCTCTCGAGCAAAAGCCTTCTGACGGCCGATAACAATGGTGATATGATCCTTATTATCAACAATCTTAACTTGAGCTCGAGGAATTTTGGTTTGAACATTGTAGCTGCACTCGGTTGGAAGGAGCTCATCGTCTCTTCCATGATATATGCTCACGTTACATTTAAGCCTGTCCCTAACAACTTCAAGGTATTTATCAAGCTTGCTTGCTGTTCCACATATTATATTGTGCAAGGTGTGCCAAGCTGCATTATGGGTGTGGCACCAGAATCCTTCCATTAGATATGTTCGTATCCTATAACCATACATGATTAACTTCATTAGTATATTAGCAAATTTTTGTGAGAACGGCACATTGAATGTACACTCAATTATTGTAAAACGTCTCAAATAAGACTTTGTATTAGTAGGGTCATATCCTTTTAGACTGAACCGAATTTGTTTGGATTTAACGGAATAAAACTGAAATTATTTAGGGAAACTCACTAAGAGGAAAACAACGCAACTAAATTTGTCTAAACTGAAATAAATTTTCATTAATTAGTCCAAAAAAAGCGCATGATTATGTTTGTCCCCCTTATTTGAAAATATCAAGATTATAAATTAATCATAACCTTATTTCAAGTCGTTTTCTTTGAATAATTCAAAAGAAAAACGATAGGTATGATTTTGCGATTTGTCTCATAAAGAATCTTTCAATTTTAGAGGCTCCATCAATGAATTAAATAGACCGAATTGTTTGTTAGAACTAGAAAATCAACTTATTTTGCTTACAATCATAATAATTTAATAATAGAATGACTCATACATAATAAGCCCAATGTTCTAACTGTCTACATCCACAATAATTCTTTGAACTACTATTTGAGATCATGTTGTGTATATGAAACCTAAAACAAAGGCGAATAAATAGATTTCATTATCATTATGTACCCACATATTGCGAAAAGAGGCAACACTTATCATATTGGTACAAGTAAAGTGTGGATTGTTGAACCATACATGGAAATCCCAAATTGAATTAGTCAATTATCAAGTCATCATAAAGCAAAAGAATGTTAGAAAAAGAAACTAGGATTGACAAATAACTAGCAAGACAAAATCATTTAGGGGTTGCATGAATTTAGGATAATAAACTGTAATAATTATGGCGTACTAATTATGGGGTTGAAACTTTTCCCACGAATTGGAGAAATTAATCGAACCGGTAGTTTTTCCTCCTAAAATAAGGATAATACATTACCCTAGCCCCCTAGAATAACAATTACCGGAGAAACAATATCAACGATTAGCTCCTTCTTCTCTTTCTCTCTCTCTTCTCAGATAGTCTTCCTCATCTAGTTTTTTTCTACTGATACCATCTTGTTTTGATTTATTTCCCTCTCCTCTTTATCTTTGCCATCTTCCTTCTATGGTTTTTTTCAATTTCTCGAGGATTAACAAATTACCTTCATAACAAAGACAATTGAAGATTACTCTTGTAATTTTCCCAAATCTTCCTTTCTTGATCATTTACCCCCTAAATTAATCTCCCGCCCTAGTAATAATTTACCCCATAAACTGCCCCCCCTAAATACTTCCCAATCCAGGCAAGGCTTAGGGTGAAATAAACACTTTTTATTATTGTTACTACACACCTTCAATTTATTATCTCGGTTCAAAATCTATACGACTCCAAATTTAGACCGTTAATTTGTAGCTAAATAAATTGATATAATATAATTGCTTCGTTCTTTGATCGATGTAACCAAGTCCCTTGACATGCTTTTTGGAGTGTGATATACTAAGTATATGAACAAAACAAAAAAATGTATTATTGAAATTACGTAGAGCAACTAACTTTATTTTACATTTTGACCACCAAACTGAATGCCTTTTAACTTTAAGTATTGATTTCTTTTTGTTATTGTTGTGATGGTGTAAGATCCAACAGCTATACCATACGAGCCACCCATAATGGTACTACTATTAATCCTGGAAAGGAAGTAGTAGTAGTTTTGACTTTGTAGCACAACAAATACTCTTATTAAATACTCCTAAATTCAGTGCAAAATAGTGGTGCACCAGGTGATGGTAAAGCCAATAAATGATGACGATAAAATAATAATCATAACAATAAAAGGAACAACAATAATAATAATAATAATAATTGTAATAATAAAATTATTACTTAATCTCTTCCCTATTAATTGCAACATGTAAAGAGTAATACTTAATATTTCCAATTATCTATAAGAAAATCATAAAAAAGATAATATTATAAAATATCCTAACAAACATAATAAGATCACATATAACAATATTTGTCTTTATGTATAAATCGAGTAGAAGGTCAAGGAAACATGTGAATAGTGTAAAAGTCTAACGAGGTGGTTAATGTATAGTGGAGAAATTACTTTTATGTAACCTTGTGTTATGTAAAAGCATTAAATACATTTTCTAAAATGAAATTAAGTGGAAATTCATGTGAAAACCACGCGACAACCAAGGGCGGAGACAAGGGGGGGCTGGTGGGGGCCACGGCCTCCCCCTTGGTCCAAGTTAAAAATTGTTTTGCACTAAATTTACTTACAAATTTATAGCTTCGTTGGTTTTTTTGGTATTTCAATAACAAGTGACAACTCTATACCAAGGGTTCAATCCCCATGACAAACATTTTTCCTCCTTTATTTTTAACTCTCCGCTTATTCATTTCTTACAAAACATAAAATCTAGCTTATTTATTTTCGGCCCCCCTCAAATTGAAATTCTGGCTCCGCCACTGGCGACAACCAGTTTTACTACCTATACTATTTTTAGTTGCACATACTTATTTATTTTGAAAAAAAACTGGCCTCTCATCTGTGAACTCGAGGAAAGGAGCTTTCACAGAAGTAATTGCTTGTTGGGACGCAACACTACCCAATCACAATCACCCTTATTAAAAGTGGTGAAAGAGAAAAGAAGGACTTAATGGGAACATTAAGATGCTTCCGAAATTTAGGATGTTTTAAACGCACACGTTCCAGTATAAGTGAAAAACAGTCAAAAGAATAGTTAAGAAAAAAATACAACTAGAAGCATAAAGTTGTGTTATGGTTTACCTATTTCGGGTGATGAGTTTGGCAAGAAATTCCCACACTCTATGATTCTTGCAAATAAGCAAGCAAATTGTCCGAGATATATGCTCATACCAGCATGCTATCGATGCACCCATCGCCATTGCTGGCCACACTCGCCGTGGTGCCACTCTTCTTAGTACATATTGTGTTGCTTGCTCTCCTTTTGGCACCGGGAAATATGGCTGCCAACATATTATTCCATTTTTACTTTAATGATATAGGTAGAAATTAATAATACTGATTGACGCGTGATTTGATAATAAATTTCTAAATAAACACTGTTTTGGGAAATTAGCCTTCAGGATTGTATATACCAGAACAATATTGTACAACTATTTTTGCCTGGACTTTGATATACTTGGGACCACTGTAATTTAAAATAGTACTTAATGTGGCTACTAAACTGGGATACGATCTTAAGAGAAATCTTACTCGTGAGTATAGGTATATTAAGTAAATATTTTTCCAAAAAATAAAATAATTTTTTTAGAGTTTTGGTACGGACAACAAGTAGTGGATGAGCGTTGGGATCATTATTAAAAAAAAAAATACAAGATCCAATTATAATTATCATTATTATCTTTAATAGTTCAAGACTTTTACCTATATGACTCTTATTACATATCAATAAAAATTCGAAAAAGATAATACTAGAAAGTATTTCTTAATGAAGAAATTAATGATCCTATATCAAAAGGACGATTAATAGTACAATAATTATTTGTAAATAAATATTCTAACACACGGTATATTTTAAGATTTATTACTGATGAAAGAACATTTTCGAAATTTGAGATTGCTATACATCAAAAGAAACAAATGGCGCAGTAAAAGCGAAAGTTAAATTTTAATATATCAAAATCATACCCTTAAACAATTTGAAAGGCTAGCAAGACCTAATTTAGTAATTCATTGAAAACATATATACTCTCAACATTGATTAGTTTTTACATTTAATATTAAGTATATTAATATAAATAAACAATCACATAACAATGACATGATAGTGACGTAAATGGGATTTAATCTAACCTTAAGACAATGGAGTGTGAAAAACAATAAAAATTAGAGGGAGTGTTATATTTGATTGATATCAACAATGTAAGCACTATGCCGAACCTAGAGGCAGGCCACTACAACTTTAAGTGTATATATCTCTTTGGTCATCCGTAAGTATGTTTTACGTTGGCCCTCTAATTAGAACCATCTAATTTTTCTGTCAAAAGCATAAGAGTACTTACAGGAGCGATTAAAGTAAGAGATTTGATCTTGGAAGGATGACGAACAGCAAGAGCAAGAGCCAAAATGCAACCAAGAGAATGAGCGACAATGTGGAAAGATTTAACTCTGTGATTTTCCAACACAGAACGTTCAATCATTTCAATGTGCTCTCTTAGAGTGTAAAGTGAATCTGTTGGCTTTGGACTCCTTCCGAACCCCAACAAATCAACCGCAAATAATCGGTACTTTGATTTTGTGGCTGCCGTAAAATTTGGGAACACAGTTTCCGTCCAAAACTTTGATGATGATATAAATCCATGTATAAACAACACATCCTCCGTTGCCTTGTCTCCTATTGTAATCAAACCATATAGTATAAATCACATGATCGATCTAACATTTTAACTTCATATTTCCTCTGTTTTTCCCTATTAATCGCAATATTTACTTTTTCCCATTTACATTAGTAAAAATATAAAGATATAAACACATTACTAAAGATCTCATATGACTGTAGTTTTAGAATATATTAGTAAAAAATTATCGTTAATGTTTGACTCCTAAAAAAATCTTTTTCTTGTAACTAATAAAATGTTGTAACGGTTGTTTTTTCATTTTAACACTTAGATCCCACACGATAATATTAATTAAAAATATGGTCTCGAGTCTCGACCATGAAAAGCAAATGTTGGGATCAATATTAATATCCATAATGTAGTACTATTGGCATAACGTAAGACGTACCAGATTTAGCACCATCGACATGAACAAAGAGCGAATCCTTAGAAGAAGAAATCCAAGAACAACAAGTAGAGCAATCACAATCAGACCATCTAGGAATAGGAAACGACTGTTGGATCCTACCTTGAAGCATTTCAACAATGGTAGAATTAACCGTAAATGTAGTAGTCCCCGCGGCTTTCTTAGCTGGGGTCTTAGTAGCCGCCATCTTCTCAGAGATGACGGCAGAAGAATGCTGGTGATGGTAGTGGTGGTGGTGATGATGATGGCAAGCGACGGCATTAGCGTCAACCTTATTAAGACGCTTAAACTCATTCACGGTAGTTTTAGAGATTTCGGACACTAAAGAAGGACGAGTGTAAAGAGTGTCAGAGACATCTTCGAGTTGTAGCTTGGTGGACGTAAGGCGAACGATCTTAGTCGATTCGCCTTTTTCGGACACCAAGATTTTACCGGAACTAGTGACAGCGGCGGAGGAGGAGCAGCAATAACACGGCTTCCACTCCGCCTCGAAAACGAAATCCGCAATCTTAAAAACAAGGCATAATATGAAATCCAAAAGATCCAATAATGTAAACACTAAGAAGCTTATTCCTTCATTAAGGGCTCTTCCTGTTAGTAGTATAGCTGATCTAGCTTTACCCATATTTTTTCTTACACTCATTAACAAAAAATATTTATGTGAAAAATTATGTGGGTATGAGCTAAATTAGCTCAAAGTGTATATATATGAAAGAAAGAAGGGTTTAAATCATGAGTATATAATGATGTTGAAGTAGTAATAATAATAATTAAAAGCCAACCTTGGATTAATTGGGCCCAAAAAAAAGAAGGTACATTATTTTGTAGTGGAAATGTAAGAAAAGAAAGGGAGGAAGAAGTTGGTGTTTAAATGAAGACACTCTTTCTCAGCGTGTGAAGAAGAAAAGAGAGAGAGAATGGAAGAGAAGAAGAAGAAGAAGAGGAGAAAAAAGAGGAAAGGGGTCGTAAGGGACACGTAGTAAGATGGGGAAGGAGGGAAGATAATGAAATATTCATTGTTACATTAAAATTGTTCGTTGGGCAAGAGACTATGGTAGGTGGTGGTTGAACCTCCCTTCCTTCCTACACTCTAGTCTCAGGGTTAATCTTAATAAACACCTCTCTATTTCCCTCTATAATTCTTACTACTAGATATTTAATAGTATTTTCTTGTTACTAGCTAATTACATGTTTTTGCTTGATTATATGTATGATAATGTTTTACGTTGGTAGTGTAATTTAAACTGGTAATTCAAAATTTCAAGTTGTGTTTGACTTTCTCTTTGATAATACTCTTGATATATTACTAGCCATTGCATGATTATTTTGCTTAATTTTATCGACATTTACCGTCTGAGATAATATCATGTCAACAGTGTTTGGTAAATTACTGATGTGAATACCAAATACAGATTAAATGGAGATACGAAAGCATGATATAATTTAGATTCTGGAGTTATTCAAAGGGCTAGACGCATCAGTGTCAGTATGTGGATATAGGATCGTGAATCTAAGGCTTTTTTAACAGAATTAGGTCAGATTTCAGTCAACGACGGAAATATCCCATAATTCGGGCTTTTGTAGACCAATCGAGTCAGACTAGACTAGACAATCTTTTTTTTTTGGTGAATACCAAGGGTGTCCACCGCTTGAACAAGACAATCTGGTTAGCTCTATTATAATCTAATTCCAAATTTTAGTGGGTTTATAGAGAAACTCTTGGGCGGACTTAGTCCACACTAAAAATAGTGTAAACCACCTAACTTTTGATTGCTAAACCTTAACTTTTAATTACAAAATCTTAACTTTTGAAATAAACCTTAACTTTTCATTAACACGTAACTTTTGATTACAAAACCTTAACTTTTGACTGTTAAACCTTAACTTTTAATTACAAAATCTTATTTAGTCGTTGTACTGGGTCTACAATAAATTTAGTGTAGACCCGGCTATATTAGACTTGGCTGGGTTTATATATGTCTTAGTACAAGCTAAGTATCGCTCCTTCCTCACATTCCTTCGAGAAACTTGCTCCTCTTACTCATAGACCAAATTATAATATCACTATTTTCTGCTGCCTAGCTACAAGCTACTAAGTTTTAAAATATCAAGTGGTGGTTATAACATTCACTTTCTTGCTCTTTACTAATCATCCCTTAACTTACACAATCTTCTGCTATTTATCGACAATAGCCAAAGATGCCTAACAAGTTACATGGGTAGAATAAATGACAAAATCACAAGGAACTTTCTAACAATAAAATTGTCATATTCTGCAAATTGACATAGCGATATAGCCATATAGCCTTAGCTTGCCCTAACTACGGACTAAAATAATGCATGGTGAAACTAAGCGAAGTTTAATTGTCACAGTGTAATAGGTGCCTCCTATATAACACATTGATACAAGTTTAGAGCTCTTTTATGTATATCACCCACGTATACATAATTCATTCCTCATTAGTGAACCATTCAAAAATATTAGTTCTAATTAAAGGATAATTCATAACTTTATATTTCGGATCTTAACATATCATCTATGGTCTAAATTAACTTGTTCACCAAAACAATATCCCGAAATTGGTCAAAATATTGACTCAATTTAAGTTTTGTAGATTACAAGCATAAGCAATTGTTTTGTGCTAGTGATACCTAGTTAATGGCATTGTCTCATTTCGATCCAGTTGAAACACAATGTGGACATATATTACTTCTCAAAGTTTACAAGTTGCGAAAAATGATTATTAAAATACGAGACGTTATTCTTTGAAATTTAAAAAATGATTCGTAACATTATTGATGCCTTGTAAACCAACAGACAAAAAATTAAAAATAAAATAGCACTTATTGATATTTTTTTCCCTGTTTAGAGGGGTCTGAATGGGATGAACAGCTTGAGCGATCGCTCATGGCCCCGATTTTGAATGGGCCCTCGCACATTAAAATTTTTACTTAAAAAAAAGTAATACTAAATTTGCTATCTTTATACGAACTTATATATGACTAACCCCTACGTAACTCTTTATTTACCTTAACTATTCTCTTTCTAAATACATATTTATTGTACATAGGGCTCATAGTACAATTTTAGCTCAGGACGCCGAAAATGTTTAAGACAAACCCCGCAATTTTGCAAATAAGCTATATTTTCTAATTTGTATCTCTTCTTCTTTTTTGGTAAAGGGAGCCACAAAAGCAAAATGAAAATCGATCCTACTATCTATTAGAAGTGGGCGAGATGATCTGACTAACCGAGTCTCTTACTCAATTTTGTCTTTTAGTTGGAAGATAAGATGGTGAATCATCTAATAACCAAACTATAAATTGTTATAAGTTACCCAATCGGCTAAGGCATTGTCAAGCGAGTTCATTCATAATTTAACAAGTGTTAACTTATTATAGCTCTTCCCTTAAGTTAAAACCATTGTCCATAAAACAACCCGAGACATCGCCCTGACATAATGGACTAATAGTTACTAGTTAAAATCTAAGAAGTTTGAGCACGAATGTGAGGCGTTTCTTGAGTGCGGAAGATTTGTGGCTTGAAATCTGTTGAGAGGTTGAAGTGAACAGGAGCCTAACGTTCCAAAGAGGGGCAGAGTTTTGAAAAGGAAGGTAAAAGAAGGCTGAATTAATTGTGATACATTAATGGCAGGTTTCCTGGACACATGACTCCATCACATCCATATTTAGAGTAATAGCCAACCCTTGACAATTTCACTAAAGGGTCACACCGCCCTCTATTACCCATTGCTTACTGCATTACCCCTCCCACCTCCCCTTTAACTATGCAACCTGGTTTTTCTTTCTTTTGTATGGGACTTCATTATCATATTAGACTTGGTATAATTATAAAATTAATGTTCATTACATTGTACAACATTACTACCAATATCTTTTTCTTAATGGAGAGATTGCTTAATTTGTTGTTTTTCTCTCTTTAGTGTGTAAACAAAGATGGGAAATGGGTTATATTCGGGATTTGATTGTTTTGGGTCATATTCGGTTTTTTATTTATATGATTCACTTTTGTGTCCATTCGAGTCATATTCAGGTTTGTTGTTTTCGGCCTTAGATTACTAAGGTCGCTAATTTGGCTGAAATCACTATATCTTCGATACGAGATAAAGTTATAATAATGAATTGAGTAATGGGAACTTGATCAACTCTATTGGATCTAGTATTTAATGATATGTACTTTTCCTCTAGTTTTTCAAAGTACTCTTAATAATCTAAGGATAAAGCTAGCCAACTTCATTATTAGGGTTGGCTAATTTGGGTTAAGGAATTGTATTGATAGAATGTCGAACTGAGAGGTGGGAGGTGACAATTAAAAAAGATGAAGCTTAGCCAACTTCTTTCCAGTCTTGACTTGTGCAGCAAAACTGCGAAATTGAAGTTAATTGCCCAAAAATGTGCCGTAATTAATTAATGGTAGTATTCTTAGAACTCATTGTACAACTTATGATCTTAAACAAGTAACCTCCTAATGTAGATTATGAGTGGAATCATATTCTTGAGATAAATTAGCATACATTATATTGCAATTGTAAGAGAACCTATTGAATAATATATTCAGTATCTCAAAAATGTAAGTAACTCATCAAAATGGTTTTTATTTTTTGTGCATAAGTTTATTTACAGCTGACTTCAAACCGGGTAGAAGTAAATATATGACAATTACATTAAAACGATCTTTAAAATAATAACTGTTGTTGGGTTTAGTGATTAATAATGTTGGAAGAAGACAAAAATAAAAGTAATAAAGTGACAAGTGTAGTGGGACCATAAGCCAATATAGAAAATGTAGCAAATAAATTGGGACACCCATTTATGGTATATGTAGCTATTAATTTGGGACGGGTGTTGTAGCAAATAAGGAATAAGTCCACTATTCATTTTATATATGCATACAAAACATTTTAACTTAACGCTTGAGTTCCATAAAAAATCATACTACTCTACAGTTTGGGACGGAGGTAGTATCATTCTTATTTTTGATAGGAAAAGTATTAAGAGGTATGGAACAATGGATAGATTCTATGATCTATTATCTAAGATTGATATTTTTTGGGAATAAAAGATAATGTGCAACTCAATTATAGGATTTATATTATTTGTTAGAATTTCATTTTAAGTATAGTATCTTACTTAAGATAAATAAATTTTATAGTTATTAAGAGATAATCCAGGAATGATAATTTATTTAATTTAGGAGTCTTATTCAATGAAATAAAAGTAAAAAAAAAAAAAAAATTGCTAATTGCACTTTTCCTATTTCTAAGAGTGATAAATCACGTTCGTTACTCATAAGAGTTAGTCGAGTCATGCTTGTTCCTGAAGTCAAATTCTACTAATGTGTTAGTGGTCCCAATTTAAAGGAGTAATGGCTAGTGTTTAGAAAGAGTCTCCCCAAGTTGCATAGCACTATAAATTGGATTGTTGTCACCAGTCGAAGGTGGCTGACTTGAAAAAAGAAGGTAATATCTTAAGTTACACTTGCATTTGAGTCAATTCCACACCTTTGTTCCTATGTTGTTCCAAAACTCTGTTTTCTAGAGGTTTAGAGTCTGTACTTGGAAGTTGTCAATGTTTGAGAGGACTCTTGTAATGGGGTTTTAATTTTCTTAAGGGTTTGAGGAAACATTGTAATTTAGAGTAAGGTTAAAGTAAAGTCTAATGGGGAGAAACTTGAGTGAGCTCTTTGTAAAAGTTATTAAGGCTTTATAACTAAGCTTAGAATCAAGAGGGAAGATCTTGAGGAAAGTCAGAGAGGAACATCGACTAAAGCAAGTCTTACTTGGGAGTTCAAGTTCCACTAGGAACTTGAGTCGTGACTCTTGAGTTATTAGGTTGTACAAAGGTGTTAGGCCTACTATAGTTAGGAGTTGAGTCTAAAATTCCTTGTGATTGAGATCGTTATCTAATTTTGGCCCTAGGAAGGTTTTACTCGTTAAAACTCTCTTGCTTCACTTGGAGTTCTTTTAAAGTCTTAGAATGTTTAGTTCCAGTTTCCAACTACAATTCATATTCCTCTTGTAGTGTTCCGATCCATTCTAGTTGACACTACCAAAATCATGCCAAGTTATGATGCTTGGAGTGGGGTTCGCTACCTTTTTCCCTTACTCCTAAATATCTACTCACAAATATTAAACTAAGAAACTGAAATTGTGAGGGTTGAGATCTAATCAGTATCATTCTAACCATTGCAAAACTAGTTAGTCATTAATATGACAAACTAGTTTTGCCACACCCCTAAAAAAATATCTTTGTCAAATGTATCCTACATACTATATCATTATCATTATCCTAAACCCCTGAAAAAAGCCAGAATACCACATTAGGAAAAGTGTCACTACTAAAAAGACACCCATGCAGTCGTCCATTTAAAGTCACCTATTTCAAACGTGCGACACAAAAGCTTTTAGAGTCGTCTGTTTCAATACAGGCAACACTAAAGGTTCATTAAAAAAACAAAAAATAACGGGAATTACTTTTCGTGTATGCCTATAGATAGAAGTCTTGACTAGCCTAGCTAGATCATGAACTATTCGAGGTTAGCTCAAAGTATTCGAGTCGAGCGCAACTCACTTCGTCGTGAGAAGATCGTGAGCAAGCTCAAAATATATATTTTAGTTATTTCTATTAAATATTATATAATTGATGAAAATTAATAATGATAATGTGCACAATATTGGTGAGAATAAGCTCAAAAGGAATTAGGGAAAAGTCAATTATGAAAATGTTATTATATAATACTACGTCCATTTTGTAGTTGTACCATGTTAACTTTTGACACCATTTATATCTTTCACTTTGACCTCTTTCTATTCTTTATACATTAAAAAACCAAATTTGGTCACATGGAGTATTGTTAGATCCGTCTCGGTATGTAGTTTCCATGTATCAACTTTTTATAATTTTTACGTAGACACAATTGAAGATATTAACGTTTGAAGTTGTGTGTTGACAAACGTGTCAATGTCTTTGGGTAAACATAAAAAACAAAGGAAGTATTCAAAACTAAGTTGAGCTTTAGAGTAAGTAAACCTTAAAAAATTAAAACTCGAAAAAGCTCAAGACTCTGCTTAAACTAAAGTGCAAGTGTTATGAGCCGAGCTATACTAAACTCGGTGGCAATTTGGCTAGTTGACACTCTCAACCATCCTATTTTGGGCTCCCCTACCATCCTTTTTCTCCAAATTTTACGGCTAATTAAACTTAAGACATCAGTAGAATATTCTTGTTTTAGTCAATGATCATCATAAATTGGATGGACCCCTTAATTTAACACGAAAGGAAGGGCATCAATTTGATAGCCCTGTCAGCTAATAGTCGATTTACAGAGCGTCATATCCAACTGACCAACTTTTAAATCCAGTTTAGTCTATAGTGTTTATAGTTACACATTTATAATTGGGAGTATGGGGTTGGGAGTAGGGACTTCATAGAAAGAAATAAGAATGAATCTGAATCCTGCAATATGTTGATATATGTCAAACCCGAACTGCAATTGATGGAATTCCGTAATAGGTGAGGTAATTTGAGAAACTATGCGAATCATTATTTCCGTAAACATTGTTTAACATTGTTTTTTCTTATAAATTTAGAAAATAATTTCAATTTTTCGTAAACACCTTAAATCAACATATTACGGAATAATTTTTAAAACACTAAGGACAATAAGAGTTAAGATATGATTTATTTAATATAACTAGCATTTGGGAAGTTGAGAAGTCTTTGTCCAAACCTAAAGACAAAGGGGGATTAGGAATTCGGGATTGTCGTTCTCTTAATAAGGCTCACTTCCTCAAAATTTGGTGGAAATTGCTCAATGTCAAGGAGAACCTTGCCATGAGAGTCCTCAAAGAAAAATACAAAAGAACTGAGACGTCTTTTAGGTCGTTTAGCCATGGCTCTTTCCTTTGGAAATGCCTAGGCAAGGTCTGGGCCCAATTTAAGGATTCTATACAGTGGGGAATTGGGGATGGGGCTCGCGTTTCCTTGTGGCAGGATAGATGGTTGAATCTGGGAAAGCTAAGCGAGAAACTTAGTGGACCTTTGTCTTTAACTGAACTTCAGGCTAAAGTTGGGCATTGCATTAGAGGGGGTGATTGGGACCTTTCCTCCATTAGCTATCCTATTCCTACTGAGTTTAAAGGTGAGATTTTGGCTACACCTATCTTGAATTTCCATGCTAAGGACTTCTTCTATTCTAAGTTAACCAGGGACAACAAATTCTGTTTTGCGTTAGCTTTAGAGACCATTGATTATCAACCACCCCCCTCCCCTCTGGCTTGGTTATGGCACCTCCACACAGCTCCAAAGGTTAAATTTTTCCTTTGGCTAGCGGCTCTTGAGAAACTCCCACACAAAAAACATCTTAATTCTAGATGCATTCTACCATCCTCTGACTGTCACTTGTGCCCAAACTTCCCAGAGACCTCCCTCCACATTCTTAGAGATTGCCCCCTTTGCTTTGGACTTCTGGAATCTCTGCCCCACAACCCCACAAAATTTCAATACTCCCAACCTTGAGCTTTGGTTTACCATGAATCTCAAAACCCCATTTCAAAACCATAGAGGAATACCTTGGGATATTTTTTTCTCCTTTGCGTGTTGGAGTTTATGGTTGAGAAGGAACAAGTCCATCTTCAAAAACACCCATAGTCCACCTTCTGAATGTTTTCGTGAAGCGTTTACTATGGCTGGAGAGTATTGGGCAGCTTTTGGGCCTAATAGTGATAACTATCATAACCCCCATGGCAATATGATTCACAGATTTAGGTGTGCAGGCAAAATTATCATTTCATGTGATGCTTCTTGGTGGACAGTAATAGCGTAGCTACAGTCATTAGAAATGACCAGGGAGCTTGGGTTAAAAGCTTGTCTAAGTGTGTTAGAGCCTCCACCCCACTTATGGCCTAGTTATTTGCAATTCTTCAGAGTCTTGAGGCTGCCCGAGCTCACAATTGGATTAACGCCACTATCATCACGGATTGTATACTTGCAAGAGATAGAATCATGGATGTAAATATTGTTTATGATGCCAATTTAAATATTGTTTGGAGATGCAGGGAACTCATATCACTCCTGCCTGGTTTGAAGATTGAAGCTGTGAAAAGAGATAGTAACAGACTTGCGAACTGCATAGCAAAGGAAATGAGGAAACGAGGAGCGTTTATCCATGATGTTGTGGAGCTAAACGATGTCCCTAGCTTCTGTAATGGAATTTATTTGGAGGACCTTAATGTCCTTAATACTTTGACTACTTGAACGTTGTACTTTCGCTCTGTTTTTTAATCTAATTTCCTGATTGGTATCAAAAAAAAAAAAAAAGTCTTTGTCCTACATTGAAGGTTGGAAAATGTGTTTCTTACTTTAAAACAGAAAGTACTCTTTGAGCATTAGAAAAGTCTTTAATTTTACAAGGAATAAATAAAAGGGCTTCTATTTTGTTTATGAACGAAAGTGTTTTAACTTTTGGTTGAAGAGTTACTATTATGGATTGTGATAGAAGTGGGCAAACTACAAGTATATGCAATAGTGATGTAACGTTACTGATTAGCTCTAGACACACACAAAAAATTAGGTTTTTCCTTCACTAGGTTAAAAAGTCTCTCCACTTTAAATTCGAACTTATGCGTTCCAACCACTCTATTTAAAGTGCACTACAAAGAGAGGAGCTCTGTTAAATCTTAGGAGGAAATGCTTGTTCTGATTGAACTAGCAAATTTGTTTATAAGATAGAGTTTTAACTCGTCAAAACTTTTATTCCTTTATAGACTATAAATTACATAAATCAATTAACCCACATTTACAGTATTACCATTTCCTACATCTCCTGTCACTATTGACAATATTGTAGGAGTTGGTCATCTAGTCGGCTAGTCCTCACTCGATACCATGATAAGTCCACACAATGTTAGTTGAATCACAAAGTGGTGCATGCTAACTGCTAATTGTTGAGGTTAAATAACAACAGAAAAATCCTCATATGACTCATTAAGAGAGCCAGGACAGAATTTGGTAAAATGGCACTTTCATGCACATACGTAAACTTGGCTCTATTATCAATTGCAACAACTTACGTAAGAAGATGCATACATCAGTGCCGTTATAGACTGCTTCAAACCAACTCAAAACAATCGAAGACCTATTCAACTTCTCACCTGCTACAAATGACCTTTTCAGTTTTCACTACCTATTGTTCCAATATAATTCATGCATAGATAAAATTACTACTCAACTAGCTACAATTTCATTTTCACCTATGTTATAAAAAAATAATCTCAGTGCAAAAGGACATGAATAACACTCCTCCGATCTATTGCTCATCTTTAGGGTTACTAGTATCTTTTTATACTCTTAGCCTTCTATTTTTGCCTAGTAATTCTTTAACTTCGTTCATATTCGGTGACTCGTTACTTGATGCCGGAAACAACGACTATCTCTTTACTCTCTCCAAGGCAGACTCTCCTCCTTATGGTATAGACTTCTCGCCTTCCGACGGCCATCCCACGGGGAGATTCACTAATGGTCGGACGGTTTCTGATATTATAGGTAATATCTTTGACACCTCAACAAGCTTTATATGGTAATCGTTAATCCTAAACTGGGACGCTCATAAGTAGGGTTAGTTTGTCAACTACTACTTTAAGGTCGAACAGTTTGGTGTAAACAGGCTTACTATAATCTCTTAGGTCTTAATCCTAGTTCAAAAAGAATTCGAAGAAGTAAGAATGATATACTACTATGTCTTTACATATCCATTAGAACATAACAAAGTCAAACCAAATATACTTTAAGACAGAGAAGGTATTTCATTAAAATATACTTTACCTTAAAGTACATAAGGGAATGGTCGCTTGCCACATACTAAAGACTTGACACTCCGGCTTTACGTCGTGTTAGCCAACACAAGGTTGGGCACGGCCACATAATGTGATCATCGTGTCAGGTTTTGTCATGTCTTTATGATGCACAAATATGTTGAACCCCATAAGCTACCTGCATATTTACAAGTTTTCAATTGATGAAAATTATATTGAATGCTAATTAATAACATCCCTAATAACCTATTTTCTCTAGAAGACCAAAAGAAAACAAATTACCCAAGGGTTTCATATTTCATGTGCAAATACTAGACATGTTCAATATTATTAGGATTTAAAGTCTTCTTCCTCTCAAGATTAAATTTGGTGCAGGAGAGTCTCTAGGAGCCAACTCTTTTCCTCCACCATTCTTAGCTCCGAACTCTCAAGAGAATGCGATTCATGCTGGTATAAATTACGCCTCCGGTTCAGCTGGAATACTTGTTGAAACTGGATCATTTTTTGTATGTTGCTAATTCCTAATTACATTATTATAATATGAATTTAATTTGGTGATGAACATCTAAATTAAGTTTGGTTTTATGAAGATAGGGAGAATTCCACTACAAGAACAAGTGAACTATTTTGAGCAAACAAAAGCTCGCATAGTTGGTAAAGTGGGGGAAAAGGCAGCGAAAAAATTCCTAAAGAATGCAGTTTTTTCAGTTGCAATCGGGTCGAATGACATCCTTAACTATATCCAACCATCCATACCATTTATTGGTCAAGACAAGGTTGAACCAGCCATTTTTCAAGACATGATGCTCTCCAACTTGACCATGCAACTTAAGGTACATATTTAGCGTCCTCCCAATTTCATTATAACTAGCATCCTTTTAGTTTCTTGTTTTCTAATAACATGTATGCTCGGCCTTTTTAGAAGAAAAAAATTGCATTGCACCCTTGAACTTGGTCTCCTTGGGAGGGAAAGGGGTTCAAGCCATTAATGAGATACTACTCTGAAAGTTTGTGTTGCATGGTACACTTAACTACAAGGTAACAACTAACAAGTTTTGTTAAAATGTATTTTAGGAACGTTACATTTAATTCATGTTGCACATTTAGACTTTTATTAATGGATTATTGGACATACAACTTTTTTAAAGTCCTTAGGAAGTTTTAAGTTCTTAAATTTTAATAAGGGTGAAAATAAGTTCTTTAGAAAAATCCAAAATGCATCCTAATTATTAAACTCGACTAAAATCCTAAATAAAGCTTGAAACTTCTGAAGAAAAGTTTGACTAAAGTTCTTAAAAAAGAAGAAAGAATCATACGAATAGCAAAATAAACAGCATACTATTGCTAATCTTCATTGATTTGTGAAGCGATTACACAAGTTAGGAGCAAGCAAGTTTGTTGTAGTAGGGATTGGACCTTTGGGATGCATACCATATGTTCGCGCTATCAAGCTTGATTGGTTCGAAACCGCATGTTCGAATGAGGTAAACAGGCTAATCCAAAGCTACAACAGAAAACTAAACAAGCAGCTAAGACTCCTGAATGAAGAAATGGGACAGGAAGCTATTTTCGTGTATGGTAACTCCTATGATATATTCATGGACATCATATCGAACCATCTTCACTATGGTAAGTTCAATTGCATTATCATGAAGCAAAATAATGACACAAAATCATTCATTACTTAGATAACTAATTAAGTTTTTGGTGAGGTTAATTAATAGTTTATGTGGGTGCACTTTACAGGTTTTGAAAATGCAAAGGACCCATGTTGCGGTGGGTATTTCCCCCCATTTATGTGCTTCAAAGGGAAGGATAAAAACACAAGCTCTATTTTATGCGAAGATAGATCAAAGTATATATTTTGGGATGCATATCATCCAACTGAAGCTTTCAACTTAATCATGGCCAAAAAAATGCTTGATGGTGATCAAAGGGTCACTTCTCCAATCAATATTCGGCAGCTCTACAAATACTAGCTTGGTTATCACTATCTAGTTATTGTTTAGGAAGCTCAACCTCATGGAATGATGTAATCTAAAAACTTCTTCTATGAGTTAATTAAGTTTTGTTAATAATTACTCCCTCCGTATCGTAGCAGTTTTACGCTTTTGTTTAGTTATTACGGTCTCTAAGATATTGTCCAAGAAAGTGTCACGAAAGTCTTCTCTAATAACGGAAACTATAACTATTAACCGTATCTTATAAAAAAGCAAATCATTGTTTCATTAGTATATTTCACAAATAGTTGTATTCTCCACAATTTATTACTGGTTGTATTTTAGCAAAAGTAGTTCTTGGAGTAATGGTCAGCTATCATAGAAGTGATTAGTTGTTGTACTAACGGTTATTTGTAGTATATTTTAGCTATCAAAGTAGTTTTGAAAGCAAAATCTAGCTCTAAGATACAATAATGACAAAATTGAACAAACTATGCTTTCAAAAATCAGTCATAAAGTTACGTTTATACTCTCACCAACTAGTTTTTCTATCTAAATTTAGATCTAATCAAAGCTGTAAAAGCTACTACAAAAGTTATTGCCGAACACACTCCAGATAGCCACTACATAAACACAAACCTTATTAGGAGGTTGCCAAAACACACAAAGCTAAGGAAGTGTGTGGTCGCAGTTACTAGCTATGTGCCTGTGCCTGTGCCTGTGTTTGACGGATTGGCTGCCGCTTCCATCCGCGTAAAAATAAAGGGTTTGACCAAATTGCTTTAATTAAACTCCTTTGCCAAATGGCAATAAGAAGACTTTAACATCTCTTTGACAACTTCCAACTACACCAATACTAGTTAACACTAGGCGTTGACTAATGATGCATTGACTTAATTTTCAACAACAATTCAAACACTGTCACAAAACCTCTTCAGAATTTAGACCAATCACCTTTTCATAGAAATTAAAAATAATCATGTGTTTTGGCTTTTCCAAGGCTTTTAATTTTATGTGTACATAAATTTGAGAGAAAGTCAACACAACCCATCAGCTGGCCGGGTGTGAGTTATGGTTCTAGTTAGCGGGTATTTCCACTTTCTCCATCCCTCAAAGTCAGCAAATGTAATTACATCAACTGAACTGTTCAACACTACCTATACTTGGCTACTAGCTATGTATATGGTACGTGTCCAAATGTTAGAATTAGCTATTTTGAATTACTACTTGTCCTTGTCTGTCTTAATGTGGTATTGATTTACCGACATTAAGGGAAAAAAAATAATAGGAGATAATCCTTTTCGAAAAACTTTTAATGATTTATTTACAAGAATGAAGTGCAACTAGAAGTGTCAGAGTTTGACATAAACTGATATGCTCAAAGAGATATGAGAGAATAGAGAGAAGAGAGAAATCTTTTGTTATTATTTGTGTATCTTTTATGATACAAAACTACTTCTATATATACAAGAGAGAAGAGGTAAAATGGAGGGAAAGAGTCTAACAAACTCTTAACAGAATTTCAAATTAGAAACTAACTAACTAACTCTAACTAACTAGAGTTAGATAACAAACTAAAGTTGAAGCTATGTACCAACACCCCCCCCCCCCCCTCAAACTTGGGATGGGTGAAGCTGAAACCATGCCAAGTTTGGAAGATAAATGCTGATGTTGAGAGCTAGGAAGAGCCTTTGTAAACAAGTCAGCTAGTTGTTGTTGTGTAGGAAGATAGTTAAGTTGGAGTAAGCCTTCCATAACCTTGTCTCTTGTGAAATGGCAGTCTACTTCTATATGCTTGGTCCTTTCATGAAAAATAGGATTGTGTGCAATATGAATGGCAGACTGGTTATCACAATATAGAGTTATAGGTTTCAAGCCTGACATGCCAAATTCTTCCAAAAATCTAACAACCCATGTAACTTCACTAGCTGCATGAGCCATAGCTCTATATTCTGCCTCATAGGAACTTCTAGAGATGGTACTTTGTTTCTTAGACTTCCAGCTAATAGGAGAAGAGCCAAGAAGAAGAATGTATCCAGTAACAGATCTTCTAGTGATAGGACAAGCTGCCCAATCTGAATCACTGTATGCTTTTAAAGTGAGAGTAGTAGCAGCTTGTAAAAGAATCCCTTGACCAGCTGTACTTTTAACATATCTGAGAGTATGAGAAAGGGCTGCCAGATGAGATAATCTAGGAGAATGCATGAATTGGCTAAGAGACTGAACTGCAAATGCCAAATCAGGTCTGGCATGAGTCAAAAAATTCAGTTTGCCAACCAAACACCTATATAACTCTGGATCAGAATATAAAGGTGAATCTTCAGTTGAAAGTTTTAGATTGAGAGGAAATGGAGTGAGAGCAGGCTTAGAGAGATCAAGAGAACAACCAGTAAGCATCTCATGAGTGAATTTCTTCTGAGTAAGAATGTAACCAGAAGTGGATTTGCTGATCTCAATACC
The DNA here is from genome assembly GCA_947645195.1 of Patellifolia procumbens. Taxonomy (NCBI): domain Eukaryota; kingdom Viridiplantae; phylum Streptophyta; class Magnoliopsida; order Caryophyllales; family Amaranthaceae; genus Patellifolia; species Patellifolia procumbens. The sequence continues at coordinate 5,006,671 of CANSGD010000972.1, forward strand.
AAGGAAATAATGAAGCAACCCCAGATCCTTGATGCTGAATGTCTTATGCAAATAGTGTTTGAGAGAGGAAAAGATAGTTGTATTGGAACCAGTGATTATAATATCATCAACATCGACAGCCACTATGGTCACATCTCCATTGGTTTTGTTGAGAAACAAAGAATAATCATTCTTTGATTGAAGAAAACCTTGAGAAAGAAGAGCATCAACAAGCCTAGCAAACCATTGTCTAGATGCTTGCTTGAGGCCATAGAGTGATTTTTTAAGTTTACAAACCATACCAGGAGGAGTATCAACACCTTCAGGGGGCTTCATATAGACATCTTCATGTAAATAGCCATGTAAGAAGGCATTATTTACATCTAGTTGGAATAAATCCCAGTTTTGACTAGCAGCAAAAGTTATAAGACATCGAACTGTTGACATTTTCACAACAGGAGAGAATGTTTCTTGATAGTCCAAACCATACTTCTGAGTAAATCCCTTAGCAACCAGTCTAGCTTTATATCTCTCAATAGAACCATCTGCATGCTTCTTGATCTTATAAACCCATTTGTAGCCTATGGCTTTCTTTCCCTTAGGAAGAGAGACATATTCCCAAGTGCCATTATCCTGAAGAGCTTGTACCTCTTTTTGCATAGCCTGAATCCAATGAGGATTATTGGCAGCTTCATGATAAGTAGAAGGTTCAACACAATCTATGTGAGAAGCTATAAAAGCTTGATGAGAAGGAGAAAGAGTATCAAAATATACTAGGTTACACAAATGTTTCTGAGACTGAGATTTACTATTGACTTTGAGTTTGGGACAAACAAAATCGTTTAAGTAAGAAGGCTGTTTAGAGATTCTGGTTGTTTTTCTAGGAAAAGTAGGTGAAGATATGGTAGGTGTAATAATAGGAGAAGTATGAGGAACAGAATGAGAAGGAGAAGAAATGAGAGAAGAAGAAGAACTTGTGGAAAGTTGAGGTGAATGTATAGGAGAAATATCAGGTGAAGTAGAAGAAGTTATAGGGGGTTGAATGGATATATCAGATGGAATTGGAGAAGATATATCAGGAGTAATAGTAGGAAGAAAAAATTGTATTGAATAAGGTTTCTGAGGTGTAGATGAATAATGAAAAGGAAAGTGTTTCTCATGAAAAGTGATATCTCTTGAAATAATGATTTTATTAGTAGTCAAATTGAGAACCTTGTAAGCTTTATGGTTAGAAGGATAACCAATAAAAACACAAGGATGAGATCTATTGTCAAATTTTGTTCTTTTTAACAACAGAAGTGTGAAAGATCAGGTTTACTTTTAAAAAGCTTTTCATAGGGTGAAGCAAACTGAATGCTTTTCAATGGCATTCTATTGATCAAATAAGTAGCTGTGAGGATACATTGATTCCAAAACTGAATTGGAAGTTTGGACTGAATGAGTAATGCTCTGGCTGTTTCTAGGAGATGCTTGTGCTTCCTTTCCACCACTCCATTCTGTTGAGGGGTATTACTACAGCTCTTTTGTTGTACAATCCCTTTATAATCAATCAATATCTTCATATCCCCTTCAATGAGATCAAGAGCATTGTCTGATCTCACAGCTTTAACTTTCAAACCAAATTGTGTCTCAACATATTGAAAGAAATTCTTCATAATAGCAACAGAATCTGATTTATATTTCATGAAATGTGTCCATGTCATTCTTGTAAAATCATCTACTATAGTGAGAAATTGATTACATCCAACAGAATCACTAATCTTGTATGGACCCCATACATCTAGATGTAACAACTCAAAAGGTGTAGTTGTCTTAATACAACTTGTAGAAAAGGAAGATCTAACTTGCTTAGCCAAGGGACAGATATGACAGAAACATTCAACTAAACAACCTTTAATATCCACACCTTTGACCTTCTTTATTCTTTCAAAAGAAATATGTCCTAATCTGAGATGCCAAAGTTTGGCTTCTTCAACAGCAGCTGAGTTTGAAGTAGTACTAGCAGCAACAATAGATTCTTGATCAGATTCCAAAACATACAAGCCCTTTTTTCATCTTACCAAGCACAATTTGCTTGTTCAAGGAAAGGTCCTGTCAAGATTGAACTTGCAGCTAGATTGAGTTGTTGTTGAGAATCATTCTGATCTTGTTTCTGTTTTTCCAAGTATTCCAAGAACTGTTGATGTAGCTGTGGTGTGAAAGTAGTATGCACTAATTCTGAGCTTTCAGCAGTTTGCTCAGGTAGATCTGAATTAACTGATGCAGCAATTCTTTTGTTCTTGAAATCCTTAGGATAACCATTTAACTTCCAACACTTATCAATAGTATGATTTTTCATCTTACAATGTTCACAGAAAAGCTGATTTCTGCCAAGTGTTCTAACATTTCCTATATTAGCTCCTCTTGAAAAACGAAAGTTAGAAGGTCTAGAAGAATACAAAGCTGTATTTTCAATGTTTGTTTGTAGCTTCACATTACTAAGATCTTTATGAGCCTCTTCTTGCAACAATAATCCATAAGCTTTAGAAATAGTTGGAAGAGGATTCATCATAAGAATAGTGCTTCTAGTATGAACAAACTTCTCATTAATCTTCATGAGAAACTTAATCAGCCTTTGTTTTTGTTGTGATTTTTCTATTTTTTGTGTGAGATTACATCTACAATTGGTACACTCACAAGAAGCTAAAGGATCTAAACCATCTAACTGATCCCAAAGCATTTTGATCTTCGTAAAGAAAGTTGAAATACTTTCATCATTACCTTGTAGGATCTCATTCAGTTGTTGTTGAACAGAAAAGAGTTGAGGTCCAGAGGTTTGACTAAACCTTTCTTCAAGATCTAGCCAGATTTCCCTAGCAGTATTGTATAATACACTTCTGCTGATTGAAGATTCTAGAGAGTTTAAGATCCAAGAAATCACAAGATCATTGCACCTGCACCATAATCTGTAACTAGATGAACTAGGTCCTGGTTTGCTTAGAGTTCCATCAACAAAACTGATTTTATTTCTTGCTGAAAGGGCTATACTCATTGATCTCTTCCAATCATTGAAACTAGTCCCATTGAATGTAGTATTAACCAATCTTGATGAATTAACATCAGAATTGTTGAGAAAATAAACTGATTTTGGATTTTGAGAAGGATCTAAAGTTGTTTCTGTGTTTGTGTTGGAATTTGAATTGTTTTCAGAAGCCATTTCTGAAGTTTTCAGTGAATCTTGTTACTTCAGGAAGAGAACTATACTGAAAACTTTTTGAGAAGTAGAACTGATCTTATCTCAGATCAAAGAAACAAGAAAGAAATTGAAAGAAGAAATGAAAAATGATCTGATCTTATGCAGGATCGAGCTAAAGCTCTGACACCATGTCAGAGTTTGACATAAACTGATATGCTCAAAGAGATATGAGAGAATAGAGAGAAGAGAGAAAGCTTTTGTTATTATTTGTGTATCTTTTATGATACAAAACTACTTCTATATATACAAGAGAGAAGAGGTAAAATGGAGGGAAAGAGTCTAACAAACTCTTAACATAATTTCAAATTAGAAACTAACTAACTAACTAACTAACTCTAACTAACTAGAGTTAGATAACAAACTAAAGTCGAAGCTATGTACCAACAAGAAGTATTACATAGATCAATAATAATAAAGGAAGATTGACGATCACATCTGCCAATTTCCAGTAGTCAAAATTTAAATAAAAAAAAACAGACGTCCAAGGTGGAACCTAACTATCACAAGTTAAGGTGAAAATACACTTATCTATAATCAACTCATAATTGATCACACAAACCCTAATTTTTTTAAACTTAAATAGATTCCTTACAACTAGAATGGTGAAACAACAACTAAACTAACCCAACACAAACCCGATTGAAACAGCTTATTTCTTCATTGATATAATATAGCCTATATATATGAAATATGAAGTTAAATAAAGGAAAAATTGTATCTTACCACCTTTTGTGTATCAGTTTTTGTAAATTACCACCTTGAGTTTTTTTTTTAAAATTACCACCTTTTGTCTCTATTTTCTCATAAATTCCCACCTTTTGTCTCTATTTTCTCATAAATTCCCACCAACTAACGATTTCTGTCAAGTAATCCGTTAGTGTGGGCCCACTTCTTACTAACTTAACAAATTACTCACTTTAGCTTTGAATTATCAACTAATTAGGGATTATTTACCTAAACAACCAATAACCCTAATTCAATTAAACAATTAAAACCCCTAATTTAATCATCCAAGCAAAAATCCTAAATCAATTGAACAACTAAAAACCCTAAATGAATTAAACAAGCAAAATCGTAATTCAATAGAACAAGAAAACCCTAATTCAATTGAACAAGCAAGACCCTAAATTGATTTTAACAACCAAAACCCTAATTCAATTAACACCATAAACCCTAACTCAATTAAATAAAGATAACCCCTAAATCAATTCAACAAAAAAAAACACTAATTCAATTGAATAATCAAAACCCTAATTTTCGTTTAAAAAACCCCTAATTTTCGTCAAAAAACCCTAAATTTCATATCATTCTTAGTTAAACAAGTACATTACCTTCTTCAACTCCTTCTACTCCCAAATGGATCGAAATCTGGTCACTCTTCAATATCTCCTATTCTCTACTTCTTGATTTGCAGAAAGAGAAGCAAACCTGATTAATTTGACTGAGCTTGATTGTCAATTGCATTTAATACGATGAGTGTTCAAAGGGGAAATAAGAAATTGGTAAAGTTATGTTAAAGTGGGCCCCACACTAACGGATTTCTTGACAGCAATCGATAGTTGGTGGGAATTTATGAGAAAATAGAAACAAAAGGTGGTAATTTAAAAATAAAAAAAAGACTCAAGGTGGTAATTTAAAAAAAGTAATACACAAAAAGGTGGTAAGATACAATTTTTCCTTAAATAAATAAGGTGTAACATAATAAGATACTATATAGCTAAGTAACGGGTATGGTCGTGCCGAGCCTCGGGCAAGAAAATTTTTCTTTGCATGTCAGGCTCGTGCTAAGTTTCCAAAATAGTGGCTCAAGCATAGCATGGCCAAGATATTTAGTTAGCCAGTTGAGCCATCATACTCGTGCCGAAGTTTAAAAATGATGTACATTAACAACCCACCATCATACATTAATTATAGACTATCTTTGACTAGAGAGTATATGAGACACTCATAGACTCCATAATCCATATAAACTGTAGAAGATCCAAGTGGGCATTAATGAGAGGGAGTCAGTGAGGGATTGAAAAAGGGGTCCATTTGTGAGTGATTACATAATGGTATGTATGGCTGGGCTACTGAGGTCCTAGCTGTCAAGGAAGTGAGTTGTTGAGTCTGTCTAAAGTCCAGACTAGAAACATGGACAATTGCAAGGCAGCTAATATGTGGAATGAGTAAGGCAGTTTAATATCAGCCATGTGGTTCTTACAATTAAGATGGAACAATCTTATTATTGTTATTGACTTAATACCCTTAGCTTGCTTCCTGTTTCGCTGCCCTATTTCTCAAGCATTTACTCTACTTTCACTTTCCTTGATTTTTTTTTTTCTTGATAATAAAAATGGGTCTAAGTCAGGGCCCTACGTCAACTATCGAACCTAAGAAGTAGGAACCTTGAAACCCGAAGATGATGGTAAGGGAACCCACCTACAAAATACCTTTGATAACGCTAAACGGATGGAACTTGAACTTGTGACCTTGACGTTGTGAACAAAATTTCTCACATTTAAGACCAATGTAAATGTTTTGTGCCATGACAACTGTGTAATAAAGTTTGGCATATAACCCTCTTCAAACCATCTTTTCCCCAACCCCCATAGGTTACATATGGATGTTATTTTTGCGGATTGTAGAAATAAATTATTTGACTTAAGTACTTAGTATGTAATTTATACATTGGAAGAAAATCTAATTGAACAAAACACCGAAATGCAAAAGTTACCATTTTTGATAAATTTTACTGGAAGTGTACATTCAGGCTTGCACTGGGGCAGGTATACCTTTATACCCACTGCCTACCCACTACCCATGGCGGGTATGTCTTTTACACCCATACCCACCCACGACCCACGATACTCATCCCTGCCCCAATTTGGGCAGGTGCATTGCGAAATCTACCAAAATTTACCCGTTTTCCATCCTAGCTGCAGACAATTGGACCCTCCCTGTTAGGGAGCTAGGACTGGTAATAGATCAGGATTGTCCATGGCAACGTAAGTATGCTTTGGATAGAAAATAGTCAAATACAGTACTTATGCTTGCATTTGGATATACTAAAGTGTAATGGTCATTGCAATAATATTTACAAAGCAAAATTACAAAAAATTTATTAAGAAGTGAAAGTACGTCGATTTGGTCACTGCATTTTGCAAAATTAAAGATCAATGAACCATAAATTTATTACTATTACCATCGTTTATTTTGACATGCAAAATGAACCATGAGTATCATCGGAGAAAATTGTAGCCATAAGATGAGTTCTAATTTTTAAGGCCACAAATAAGCGAAGGAAGAAGATTTGTGTTGTCATTGTCATAGGATCTTATATCAGGTGGAGAACTGGGCCCAAAACGAATAATATCCATCAAAAAGAGAAGGGGGGTGAAGAACTGGACCCAAAACGAATACTACCCATCAAAAAGAGTACGGGGTGGAGCATACTGGGTAATTATAGGCATTTAAAGCCCAAACCCAAGGGAATGAGCCTAGTAAATGTTTTGATTTTGTGGACCTTGAAAGCGAGTTTAGCCTAGTCCAATGGGTGGGAATTTCGTGTATTTGGGCTTCTTGAATGAGAGAAGCTTGGAAATGAATGCTAAAAGGACCATTTGCGTGGCATCAATTTTGACCTCACAAAAACAACATATCAAATTCTAATCTTATATGCACCCCTTATTTATTCTTTTTTCACTTTGGAAGTTAGATCTTATGGTTAATTGTTATCGTCTTTGTTTTCGGTTTTTTATTTTTATGAAAATTAAAATAACAAATACTATATTTTGGCGGAAGAAAAAAGAAAACAATTAAGGAGATAGAGGGTATGTTTCATTTTCATTTCAATTAGGTTTATAGACTCTTCTCTTTGGCTAAATCTAACTAAACTGAACCGAAGTGATTAGAGTTGAGCTGAACCGAACTTATTAGAGCCAATTAAACTAAGCGGAATTGATTGAAGCTGATTGGAACTGAACTAAAAATAAGCTGAAGAGAACAGACCCTTAGTTCAGTTCAGTTTAGCATATTATTTTTACTTTCATATTTCACTTTTCTGTTATTTTCAGTTCACCTCACTCCTAGAGATGGCAATATCCAATGGATGATTCATCACCCGCTCCACCCGAAAAAAATAAAAGGGTGAAAAACCGAGTTAAATGGATGATGGACGGGTGACGGGTGAATGTGTAACGGGTGATGGATGGATTAGGGTGAGAAAGTTTCATCCATCACCCGATCCATCACCCGTTTATCACCCGCTCCATCACCCATTTCTTACATTTTCTTAACAATCTATCATTTTATTAACATTAGTATAATAATTTTCCCTTTTGATTACTATCGACATGTTTCCATAAACTAAACTTATCTTAATTTGACATGAAGTTAATATATAAATTGTAATTTTGCAAGTTTGATTTAAGTTTTCTCGTTCAATTATCTTAAATGGATGATCACCCTGTCCACCCGGTTCACCCGCGGGTGGTGGATGGATGGATGCGGGTGATGGTCTAATCGGGTGAAGGATGGATGGATGAGAGTTGATTTAACCGGGTGATGGATGCGGGTGATGCTTCACCCGACCCAAATCCCACCCGTTGTCATCCCTACTCACTCCAACTCAGTAGTTTCAACCGAAAAAAACATGAGAGTAAATTTATTTTTTACCTTAAAAAAAAAGCTTCAAGAATGATCTCATCCAATAAAAACATGGCAAAATTGAAACACAAAAAAAAAGGATGGACTCTAATGATCGAGAGCCACACAATTACAAAGCAAAGATTTACATTGCAATTGCCTACGTTTAAAGATACTATTCCTTAAGTTTAAGATAAAATCAACCTCCTTATCCAATAATCAAAAACACACACACATTCTTGTGTTAGACACACGATACAAGGAAATCCAACACAACCAATAAACCAGAAGCTACCATATTGATCAAACGAGGATTACACACATTCATGGTGGTACTGAGTTTGCAACCCGTTGAGTTACGAGTAAATACTATAACTCATAGCTTCGAGCATAGTTACAAAAATGGTGGCCGAAACCAAAGGAGAATAGTACATTTTCCACGATGTGGGATAGCAGAGGCAACAGGTGAGCCTGCTCCAATGGGGCAGAAGACAAAGTACAAAGATGGGTTCTTTGAGAAGATTTTCATGAATCTTTTTGCAAGGAAAATGGAGAAATTTGCTTCGTCGAAGCGAAAGGAGGAGAGTAATGAGGGATGGTTTAAGTATGATTATGAGAGTTTTGTGGATGTATCGAAGAGAGTAATGCAGGGAAGATCAAGGCCGCAACAACAGCAAGTTGTTAGGGAAGTGTTACTGTCTATGCTCCCTCCTGGTGCCCCAGCTCAGGTCTCTTCTTTCTGTTCTATCTGTTTTCTACCTTTGGTAGTTACTGCATTTGCTTAGTTAATGTTTTGACTATGTTATTGATTCATGCTTTACAATTGGATTCTTAGCACAGATGTATACCATGTAGATTTTGTACTTCCTGGTGATCCTATCTTAAAAATTACTAGGGCCCTGTTTTTTTCAACTTATTTCCAGGGCTTATCTGAAAATACAAGTATAAGGTCTAACTTCTGACCGTAATACAAATAAGGTTTGAATAAGTGATAATAAATTGAGATAAGCAAAAATAAGTTCAGATAACCAAAAATAAGTTGAAATGAATAGACTATAAGAGCTATTCTAAGGGGGGTTGGGCTGGATATTGGGCCCAAACAGGCTTTGTTTTTAAGCCAATGTGATTGGGCTAGGTTATAGAGTGGGATTTTGGAATTGGATTGTGTCAAGCTAGGTATGCAGGTTGGGCCGATTATGATCAATTCTAAAACTTTGTTTAATAGGGCAGAAAATGATTTCCTATGAACCATTTTCCGAGGGAAAAGTCAACTATAGATTTGTTTTTCTTTATCTGGTTTGTTACATGGAAAATTAGAAGTGGAAGTGACGAAATTCGGGGGAAAGATGAAAGTGGCCACCGGACTTGCCAAGTCTTCATTTCTTAACGTTGTAAACAAAAGGAGTGCCAAAAACTCCCATGTCTTTTTGGGTTGGAAAGCAAGGTAATAGGGATTAGGGAAAATGGATTGGAAGAGATGGAAGGATGGAAATGGATTCAAACAAATTGTTTTCAAGAAAATTATTTTCCACCATTAGTATATTCTCCCCTCCTTACAAACCAAACATAGGAAAATGAGAAAAACATTTTCCGTTCAACCAAACACTCTCCAAAATTACCAGTTTTCCTTCCTTTAGAATGCATGGTCTTCACCAAAATTTATTGAACTCAATTAAAGAAGCAGCTGAACATTGCAATGATTGATAGCATATTTTTATCTTATTGTAACTTAGCAGATCTTATATGGAATTATTTTTCCTAACACTTAAGTTTTTAAGGGGAAGTTAATGCACCTAACTTAAAAAGTATACTGAAAGAGAGACTGAGGAACTTCTAATTGATGATGTGCAGTTTAGAAAGTTGTTTCCGCCAACAAAATGGGCCGCAGAGTTCAATGCAGCCCTGACTGTACCTTTCTTCCACTGGCTTGTTGGACCTTCTGAGGTACTTTAACCCTCTACTTGACAATTGTGTCTTTTCTTTTCTTAGTTTCCAAGACACACATATGTTATTAATATATCTAATTATGTTTTGGTAGAAATTAAGCTTGATACTATAAATATACACAATGAAACAAACCACACATCATGATATTTTATGAAAAAAATCAATCAATTTCACCTAAGGCAAATGTAGCAAGAAAATTAGGACGGAGGCACTATTACGCCCTCTTAGGTTACTCGCCTCAACTTCCCTTGCTAATGCTTAATAGTGATGACTCTAAATGATACTTATCCTGTAAGCAAAGCTATTGAAAAACAGATAGAAAAGGCATGCAAATTGAAAGGTTAAGGAATAATCTAGCACCAAAAAACAGCTCAGAAATGAACCTGACTTTAGAAGCTACATAAACTGTTCATACATCTTCCCCCAGCCTAGCGGCTTGCGGCTGTGTATGATCTCCATCTGTTCAGCAGCAAACGTGATTTCCTAGCCTTCACCTATATTAATAACAAAGTTCATGTTGTAGGTAATCGAAGTGGAAGTAAATGGAGTGAAGCAAAGAAGTGGAGTGCTTATAAAGAAGTGCAGGTAGGCTAACTGATTGTAATGTAGAACATTATACTTCTCAACTCTGCATTGCAACCAATGAAATGGTCAGATGAATGACTAACTCTTGACTGTCTCACTAAGGTACTTGGAGAACAGTGGTTGTGTAGGAATGTGTGTGAATATGTGTAAAATTCCAACACAAGACTTCTTCACCAACGAATTCGGACTTCCTCTTACCATGAATCCAAGTACGTTTCTGCTCTCTTGTTCTTTACAATTGACAGGAGTTGATTGACTGATTTAGGTTTCATTTTCTTCACCTAAAAAGTCCTTATGTAAACTTATCTTTCCTTCCTTGAACATATTTTTCCTAAGAGTGCGTGTGAATTTGTGCAAAACTGTCTTGACTCAATAAATTGCTAACTCTAATCCAAAAGAAATTACTCTGTCAATTTAATAAAGTATTGTTCTATTGGGCTCTATTCTCCTCACCTTATTTTTGCTTATTTCATATAAGTTTAGATAAGGTTTGGTAAGGGTCAATAAGTTCAAATAAGGGCTAGTTAGTTTTAAATACGGGCTAAAAAGGACTAGAATAAGTTTTCTCAAAAAAACAAATTCAAGTGATGGGAACGCACACCCTCGCTCGTGTTTTAGTTTTTTCTGTTTTACTTTCACAATGTTAACATTCTTCACGCTTGAGCTTATGAGCAGAATTTGAAGATATGAGCTGTGAAATGGTGTATGGGCAAGTACCACCACCATTTGAAGAAGATGAAGTCTCGAAACAGGCTTGCTATAAGGATCTATGTAAGCACACAGATACCTCAACTTTAAAATGTAACTAAAGATGTGTTCTATATATCTAACTACTGTCAATTGCAAACACAGGTACCATGGCAAATCCAAGCGCAAGTCTTTGTCCCAAATTACAATCATAAGAGAGGCCTACGCAATAACACTTCAACAGCTAGCGGAATTCAACAGTTGGAACGATCACCATTAGTATATACAGAGTAAATAAAGTAAACATATACATGATACATGTATATATAGAAACAAACTAAACGAAATCCACTCTATACGGTCTTCAAAGTTTTGTTAATGATGAGGTCTCAAGGGCTAAGCGGCAAAAAGCCTATACTTGTGTACATTTAGAACTTGTTACAAGATTCTTAGAGATATGGCTTGGCCGCTGTCCTAATACATGATTTCGATCCTATCCCAATCTAGGTTGAACTGTAACGATCGCCCTCCAGGACTATCACGGTTCCGACAATAGTGTGCACTCCAGATAAAGGTCTTTGGTACTTCCCTACATGTATTTGAAGGTCAACTATCAAAAATTATGTGATTACGGCAAGAGATCAGTTAATAACGACCATGATATCTTCGTCAATATAGGAAACAATGTATATGAAAAGAGTGTAAGTCTCACAATCTTAGATAAGTTCAAAGCAAGCGGGTCCATAACTCCATAAGCTCATACTTAAATCAAACCACAGTTTTATACAAAATTATACTATTATTAAGTTGAAATTTTGTGTCAATGACATTTCTGTACTTACTTTAGACTTCCATAAGCTCATAAAGTTATTTTGATACTAAGCATGTTTTCTATATGTTCAAAATTAGTGGCTCATATGCACATTAAGCGGAATGATTTGCAACTAAGGGTCCGTTTGTTTTAATGGAAAACAATTTTCATGGAAAATCACTTTTCAAGGAAAACACTATTCAATGGAAAATATGATTTTAGAAAAAGTTTTCCTTTGTTTGTTTGAATAGAGGAAAACTTAAGGAGAAAAGGTAAATGAAGCAAAAGAGAAGGAAAGATGAGAAGGAGAGAATCAAGAGGAGTAAGGAGTGGAGAGGAAAATGTGGCATACCTTGTTTACAAAATAAAATTGGTTTTCCTCTTCTAAGAGCATTTTCCACCTTTAGGAAAATTGTTTTTCACCCCTTACCAAAACAAACAAAGGAAAATGAAAGATGGAGGAAAATCATTTTCCAAGAAAATGGTTTTCCACCAAAACAAACGGAGCCTAAATGGAAAATTGGTGGAAAAGTCAATCAACCACATTTTAGTGTGTAGAAGAGGAGTGACATGAAACATACTCATCTTGACCAAACTTTCCTAATAGCTAACTTTGAACAATATGGATAAGATTGATTGTAAAAGAGAAAGAGCTAAACAAATCATAGCATAGAAAGAGCTGGTAAAATCATAGCGTGATTGTAACGGAGATATAAATCATTACCACTACACCAAACAATGCATGCGCATCGTGACACATACCGTTAAATAAGGTGTATTATTGGTGCATACACTACAAGTGATACATGTGCTAAGCATGAACATTGGGGGCATGGTGTAGCAGTTGCCACTCCATGGATTCAAGTTGTTAGGTTATTATGAGATAAAAACATCACACACAAAATCTTTGGCTTGAGTGCTTGTGCGAAATACAAAAGTGCATTTTAAGATCTTTTAATTGGCCAACCACTTGTCAAAATTTGGCTCCGCCCTTAGCCACACACACATCAAACATCAACAATGAGTTAAGTTGTATGATATTAGATAGCAAAACAACCTCTGCTTATCTAACCGTTTAAATCTAACAAGAGATGGAAAAGTTTCGAGTCCCACGACTATTAAGTTATGATTCACCTCTATTGTTACATAGATGCACAACTCATATAACGAACACAAAGTGTTTGATGGGACTGCATTAGTATGTACATGTACAGTACAAACATATTTAAAGAGGAATAAGTTTCCTATGTTGAGCATTTTCCTTAATCAAAGCCGTATGTTAATGCAAATGGTATGCTATCTTAAAATCCTGCCAAATTTCCTACTACTTTTGAACAAAATTGTAACAGAGAAACACCCTTTTGACCTAGAAACACCAGTACATACAATCACAAAATCATGCTAAACAACAGCATGAGATAAGATATGATAAAAATGAGACAAAAATTTCCTACTATGCAACCATACAACAACAAACTCCAAATTATTTTATACACTCACGTGAAATTCAGTTACTCTCCAAGCTCCTCAACTACAGAAAATCCTATTTGTTTTCTTTTTCCATCTAAGTAAAATAAACCACATCTTCAAAGTTTAAACTTTAAACCTGGAGAATGCTACCACCTTCTTCATGTACTTGCTACTGGTAAGCATGTGATGAGCCTTTTTAGTCCGTGACCAATTCCTCATTTCAAGCACCTAACTATGCCTTAAATTCCTTGGGTTTGCCTCTAATTTACTAACATTAACTACTTGAAACCTGGTTTTATTGTAGCTTTCTTGACGTGCAAAAGACTGACAACGATTAGCGTCGCTCTCGAGTAAATAACACACCCTATTTCCTAATGACTCCTACTATTCATTTAACAGTTAGAGGACCAAGACTAACAAAAGAAAGAATGTCTATATGACCTTATCAATCATCTACTCCATATCCGAGTTAATGCTAATATAAGTACAAGTATTACTTGATGTGTCACATGGCAATCCAATCTACAAACTAAAGCTTTATCTCTTAACACGAGTCTTAGACGATTTTTGTTTTACTTAAACATATAGCCGAACAGACTGATATTAGAAACTTAGAATCCAACACTACTCTCCCCATAAAAGTTACAACTATTCTTGTGTGAGAGTGAACCCAAGACCTTCCTCGAGGAAGTGGAAGTGATTCCAGCTGAGCTGAGCTAAGCTCGCCTAGTAATCAGATCTTTGAAGTTAATGCACAATTAACCTACTTACTATTTTTAGTCTATTTTTGCTTACTGTTTAATCTCATTTACACCTAATTCAAACCTAATTGGAAATGTAACTAAATGTTTGAAGAGTGCGGATGTAGTAATGATGAGAATAAGAGAAGCCCAAATGAGGACAAGAAGTTAAACAGTAACTAAAGACCTTTTTGTCATGTCTCTTAGCAAACAAAATTCTTGTTCTTACTTAGCCGTTAGGATAAGAAGCTTCAGGGACCCACAATTAGACCATTCAATACAAAACTATACCATATTGCGCAGTTGATCCCGTGACCTCCAACTTTCTCTCTTAACGACCAACGAACTCTTCCTCTGCACTCCCGCCCCACTGATTAAAATTCCAGCATTTGACCTAAATTACAGTATTACCCCCCATGATCTCCACTATAAAAACATCAACATTACTAATCTTTGAAACATACCCCTCCTATCTCTTTCAAGTTTCAACCCTCCTTAGACAATATAGTAACCTAAGTAATCCAACATGGGTAGAATTCCCTCCTTAATTATGCTTATCTTTTGGCTCATAATTTGTTGCCTAAGTATACCTTCTAGAGCCTTCGCCCCTCGAGATTACTACAATGCTCTCGAGAAATCTATCCTTTTCTTCGAGGGACAACGTTCAGGAAGACTGCCTCGAGACCAAAGACTTAATTGGAGGGGTGACTCCGGGTTGTCTGATGGCGCTTCTTACCATGTAACTAACTAATTAATATGATATTACAACCACTAGTAACAAAACTGAAAAGTGAATGTCAGCTAGTTTAGTTGGTAATGCTGTGTTGAAACTTGAACAATACTAAGATAATTTCTTCTTGTTCTTGTGTATTTCAGGTGGACTTAGTAGGAGGTTACTATGATGCAGGAGACAATGTCAAGTTTGGCTTGCCAATGGCCTTCACTACCACAATGTTAGCTTGGAGTGTCATCGAGTTTGGCAGCTCAATGCATGATCAGTACTCTAACGCCAAGGCTGCCGTCCGCTGGGGTGCTGATTATCTTCTTAAGGCAGCAGCCACCCCTGGCACCTTATACATTCAAGTAAGCACAGACAAAAATGCTCTAACAATTGCATACATGTTAAAAGAAACAGCATTATATACGAAATGCAGCATTAAGCATATTATGTAAAAAGACATTTACATAATTAAACTTATATTTGGCCTCATGCAGATGTCATTTTCATTAGTCACATGCAATTGTATATTAAAGAATGAGATGAAAAACTAATAGAATCATTGATTGCTACAACCAAATTGAAAAAACAAATTCTAACACAAAAATTGTAGGTGGGAGATCCAAACCTGGACCATAAGTGTTGGGAAAGACCAGAGGACATGGACACGCCACGCAACGTATACAAGGTGTCAACACAAAATCCAGGATCAGATGTAGCAGCAGAAACAGCAGCCGCCCTGGCAGCAGCTTCAATAGTTTTCAAGCATTCTGATCCTTCTTACTCCAGTAAACTACTCCACAAAGCTATTCAGGTGAACAAATGCCTCTAAACCAAATAGTCGGAATGAACATTTTGGTAAATCGACTTTAGTGTGTGTGCCCCCACACCCGTTCCTTCTGCAGTTCGGTGGAAAACAAGCTCTCTGTTTAAGATTTTTCCCATATGATCAACATCTTAGTAATGAAAACATAAAACTTGGTCATTAAAGGTGCTTGAAAGTCTTTACACATCATCTATATTCTCTATAGAAAGGAAGTGCAAGTATTTGCTGAAATTGACATAAACATAATGAATTATGATGTTACTATGTTAGTACATGAATGGATGAAACTGACAGTTATTTAATCGTACATGGAACACGTCTAACAGTATACGAAAAGAGTGTGGTGGAACACCATCCGCCTATTCACTAGATAACAAAAGAATGTTTACGGTTGTACAATAGTGACTATCAACCAACTCGTCTATTATAGCTCGTTCTTAAAGGAAGCTTCGATGTTGGTACAGGTGTTTGATTTTGCAGACAGGTATAGAGGTTCTTACAGTGATTCTCTGAATTCTGTAGTCTGCCCATTCTACTGCTCGTACTCTGGGTATCATGTAAGTCATGCCACCATTGTGAATCGTTTCTACGATACTGCTTTAAACTAACTGACCCTAAATTGTAATCCTATTTTCTTGTCATCAGGATGAGCTATTGTGGGGAGCAGCATGGATTCACAAAGCTTCTGGTGACTCCTCGTACTTGTCATATATCCAGTCCAACGGTCACATTTTGGGTGCGGATGAAGATGATTTCTCCTTCAGTTGGGACGACAAGAAGGCTGGCACGAAAGTCCTTCTTGCACAGGTTTCTCTTGCACATTTCACTTGTTTAAAGCCAAATTAGAGTTAAAACTATATTACTCACTTAAGATGGCCTTTTCTGACAGAACTTCCTGGAGGAAAGAACAGAGGAATTTCAGGTGTATAAGGCACACGCAGATAACTTTATATGCTCATTGATTCCAGGAGCAAATGATTACCAGGCGCAATACACCCCTGGTAAGGAAGCACACACATCGCAAAATACTAGCCAGCTTTGTTACTCGAACTCTTTCTTTTACCTTAAACATCATAAACATCATTTTCTGATCCTAAACCTTATAGAAAAGCACACAGTTACACTCTATTTTTTTTGTCGAAATCATTATTGATGACTCATATGGTAAGAATCTTGCAGGAGGGCTCTTATTTAAACAAAGTGACAGCAATCTCCAATATGTGACTACCACATCTTTCCTACTATTGACATATGCTAAGTACCTTGGTAGAAATGGAGACATAACCTCATGTAGTTCCACAGTAATCACAGCAAACAAGCTCATCTCCCTTGCCAAGCAACAAGTTGACTATATTTTGGGTGATAATCCGGAAAATATGTCGTACATGGTAGGATTCGGGAACAAGTACCCAACGCATGTTCATCACAGAGGGTCGTCTCTCCCATCTGTACACGCGCACCCTACTCGTATTGGTTGCAATGATGGGTTCCAATACCTAAACTCCGGATCACCCAATCCAAACGTCCTTGTCGGAGCTATATTGGGTGGCCCTGATTTCAGTGACAGATTTTCAGACGATAGAAACAACTATAGGCAGTCTGAGCCGGCTACCTATATCAATGCACCGTTTGTTGGTGCTGCTGCTTTCTTCTCAGCACACAATGGTAGATACTAACATTAGCATAGTCACATTAGCCAATATAAGATTGAAACTAGCTCAGGAATCGTTATGTATTCATGATGAAGGATGACCATCCAACAAATCAAAAAGAAAAGGCAAAAAAATTGATCATTCTTCCCTTTAAAAGTTAGACAGAATCAATGTTCTTTGTTACTTTCAGTTCTTTCTAGTTGTTTTTCGCCATTTTCAATGTAAATTGTAACCATAAATATCCTTAGTTACATAGTCGAAAATTATAAAATTTGACATTTAAAATAAATATTGCAATGAAACAAACAAGATCATGATATCATAGCAAAAATTTATTATCGAAGTTTGACTAGTGATCATAGCATTTCATTCGCAAAGAACAAAGATTGTTACACTAGTAGCGTTCACGAATGGCAATGTGAAAGGTTGAGCATTATTATCTCTAATTTTATATTTGTAAAAATAAAATAGTTAATGTATGAAAATAAAAATTGAAACGTATCTACAAAATCCTAACGTAAATCGCATATTGCATTCAAAGTGGAATACATGAATATGTAACAATATTAGTAAAATTGAGGTAGTATGATTTAGGTACTCACCAAATTAATTGAATCAGAGATGAACAGACGTTTCTAGGAACGCATTCGTGTCTGTAGAAAAAGGAATAGTAGGCAATAAGGCAAATGCACTAGTACAACCCAATCAAAAGAAGTAAAAAATTGAACAGTACTAAATTCGAAATAATAGCAGAGAAAAGAAACATAAAATTTAATTTTCCAATTGGCAAATAGAAAAGTAACGCAAATTGATGCATATGGAAGTCATGGAACACAAGAAATACCGCTTTTCTGAAAGAAAATTCAAATGGCGCAATTTCTGACTCATTCAAGGATGTGCTATTAATCAAATTCTTCGTCCGCCGCGATAGAAGAACCTATTTTGTGCGTCAAAACTTTGTTAACCAACCCGTCAACCGTCTCTATATTTTTTCAACCATCATGTTTTTCACAAAAAATCATCTTTAAAACGTAGGACTTTTCAATTCCGACCTCATCTTTGTGAGTGTGAACATTGTAGTTTGGGGCAATTGTCGATGGGGAATGATAAATGTACTCGTATAAGAGCCCTTTAATCTATGAAATAAAATTATTTGTCATTTCTCTATATATGAATAATGGCTCCGCCTCTCATTATGTCATATTTCACGTCAAATACTACAAGCGATTTTCCATTCATGACATAAAAATAGTTGTACATCTTGCTTTCTTTTACTTCTTAACTCATTTATCTTCCATACATGTAATAAATTATATAAAAATAATGAAAACTTAGGCAACTTATAATGATGATGAAAAATAATATATTTTCGTATGAATGAACCTCAAATACTCATTTTTATAGATTTAAAAAGAGATATTGAAAATCTAAAAGTGTGTCAAAGTACATTAAAATAGATTTCATCGTATAGATCATGAAAAAATATGATCATTGGTAAAAAAAATTACTTATACATATTTTCGACATCGATTATAAATTATTAATAAAATAAAGTAGGTGATGATAACTACAAGAGTCACCTGTCAAGTTGTTATTGATATGTGCTCTTACGTAGTGAGAGCCACGTCTATCACCAACTTCAGACTCATCTAATTCATCTCTTATTACCAATCGGTCATGCAATGACACAAAAAAATTACATGAGTGGATGCATTTTATTTTATTTCTTGTCACCAATCAATTTAGTCGTGACTCATGAGTGTGAGTGTTACGAATGTAAATCTATTTTTTTAATAAGATACAAAAAAAACTTAAAGAGATTCCAGAGTATAAATCTAATTTGATTAGCTTAGAGTTATTAATATTCCACAAAAGTCAAGAGTCAATGCATACAAGAATAGAAAACGGAAATGGCAAGGAAATTGTGGTTATGTTGATATGTCCAATACCAATTGAATCACGAAGTTTTTGCTAATCACTACTCCTAACTCATCACACACCTACAAACCCAAATTCCTCAATCAAAAAATCACCAATTTCTGTTTCCCCCATTTCCATTTGATCCGATCTAATCAAATCGGATCTCAAACTCATCATCAATGGCGATTCATCACTCCATTATCTTCCTCCTCCTAACCCTCTTCTCCACCACCTCCGCCGAAATCCGATCAACAAAGATCAAATCCGACAACCGACCCATAATCCCCATCGACGAATTCGGGTTCACCCACACAGGCCGTCTCGAGCTCAACGTCACCGGTATCAAACTATCCACCCGCAACAATCTGGATCTTTCCAAATTAGGGTTCTTCCTCTGTACTCGTGATTCATGGCTTCACGTCTTAGAACAGCTCGAAGAATCCGAAATCTCTTGCGCACTCGATTCCAACATTATCAAAAAGGTTTACACTTTCAATTCTCTTCCCGTTAATTCCAATTCATTCGGGTCGCTTTTTGTTGAAACCGATTCGGATCAATATACCCTAGTTTTCGCTAATTGTTACCCGGAAAATCTTGCTATATCCATGAATATCCGATCCGCAATGTATAATCTTGATGGTAAATCTCATACCCGTGATTATCTCTCTGCGGGTCGGACTATTCTTCCTAGGGTTTACTTCTTCTTCTCTGTTATTTACTTCGCTATTATATTGATTTGGATCTATGTTTTGTACAAGAAGAGATTGACTGTTTTTGGCATTCATTTCTTTATGCTTGCTGTTGTGATCATGAAAGGATTGAATCTTTTATGTGAAGCTGAAGATAAATCTTATATTAAGCGAACCGGAAGTGCTCATGGTTGGGATGTATTGTTTTACATCTTTAGTTTCCTTAAAGGGATTACATTGTTTACGCTTATCGTTTTGATTGGAACCGGGTGGTCGTTCTTGAAACCGTACTTACAAGACCGTGAAAAGAAGGTTCTTATGGTTGTGATCCCGTTACAAGTCGTGGCGAATATTGCTCAAGTTGTGATTGATGAAACTAGTCCTTTTAACCAGGATTGGGTTACTTGGAAGCAAGTGTTTCTGTTGGTGGATGTGATTTGTTGTTGTGCTGTTCTTTTCCCGATCGTTTGGTCGATTAAGAATCTTAGGGAGGCGGCTAGGACGGATGGGAAAGCCGCCGTTAATCTCATGAAGTTGACCTTGTTTAGGCATTACTACATTGTGGTTATTTGTTATATATATTTTACTAGGGTGGTGGTTTATGCACTTGAGACGATTACCTCGTATAGATATCTTTGGACTAGTGTTGTTGCTGCTGAGTTGGCTACCTTAGCGTTCTATGTGTTTACTGGGTACAAGTTTAAGCCTGAGGCTCATAATCCTTACTTTGCGATTGATGATGATGAGGAAGAAGCCGCCGTTGAGCAATTGAAGCTTGAGGATGAGTTTGAACTCTGATTGATTCGGCTCGTCAGCACATTTGAGTTCTTAGTACAAGGTACAGTGATCCAATCCGATTGCAACCAGTTAAGCTAGAGTTGATTGTTGTTATTGATGTGAATCTTTGTTCCTTCAGTGTAGATGAGCGTAAAGCATAGTGATTTTTCCCCCAAACCCCCTTAGTTGAATATGTTTAGGTATTACTCATTGTCCATGTGTGTGATTCAGCTTAAAGGATACTATTTTTTTCATAAATGTCTTAAGCACACCGTAGTTTTGCACCTATTTACTTTTTAAGTTGTTAGGGTTTTGTAAGTCTTGTTTACTATATATATGTTAGTAAGACTGTGCTATTGAGTACATATATATATTCAGTCTTGTGAAAGTCCTTGATAAATCTTCTGTGATCAAACATATCGTTCTTGATAGATACGCAACTGCCCCTGGTTTGTCTATGTATTTCTAATGTAAGCGGTGTTATGAAATAGAGAACTATGTATTATGTGCTGCCGCACATATTTATTCTGTATCTTGTTTTCCAATCGTTAGTTTAAATCTTTGATTCCAACCTCGGGTTATATCTGAATTGAATGCTGAAAGTTGTTTGGAAGGAGGTAATTGTTCATTTGTATGGAACTATGTATTGACCATCATATGTCTATGAGCCCTGCTATAGAATTGGACGAACTTGATTCACAAATGCAGGTTTTACATCTTCCTTGAAAGACCTTTGGCATGAAGTTGGTAGTTGTCCATTGTGTAAAATGCATTTGTTGTGTGATATCTCCTGTCAAGGTGGTCCTGTCTCCTTCTTGGTACTACTACTTGATTCAGGTGATACTGAAATGTGTATCTGATCCAATGCGACCATCCGGTTTACTCTACTGTTTAGAGCATGCATAGTTTAATTAAACTACACTAACCTTGCCGCATGACGAACAATTTTATATGGTATGATATGGAGCACATGAAGCTTTTCAAATTTGGTTTTGTCGTTGGTTATCTGTAAACAGGAAGCAAGCAGTTATTGTTTCTTTTCATGTTTTGGCTCTAGAGTCTAGAGAAGGAGAAATGAGGGGAAAAGGGAGAGATTGTATGTAAAAGGGCTGTCTGGCAACGTGTTTAGAAGTTATTTAAAAGTTAAGTGAGTATGTGATGTTGTGATGAATATTATTGTGTGTCTTGAGATATTATTGTGTGCTTAATACAGGAATAATATCTAGTTTAGTGAGTGCTTGATGATTATATACAGGCTATTAAGTTGGAATTGTGTTGGATGTTGAGATAATAACTAAGTCAGAGAGGAGCGTTATGAGGAAGAGAACTCTTCAGTTGGGTTTCAGTGGAATATTGAGCACAATATCATATGTATGGATCATATGATATTTAACAATTAGATGTGTCGTTTATTGCGTTTCGAATTTTTCGATGTATACGTCTATATAGTTTTGATAATGTGAATCTCAAGCAGTAAAGGAGCCTGCCCTTAAGCCCTGAAGGATCATTCCCGCAACATTAATCATCAGTTGACTGATGTATGGGTTCTGGACAGATTTTGGGACAGTTCCTTCCAATATTACTCCACTTCTATAGCATTTGTGCAGTTTAAGATTTAGAGATTTCATTGGTCAAGTTAACAAGAAGAAGAAATATCCCACAATGAGGAAATAAAAACGGCAGAGTCAAGCGGAAGTGCATGTGCGAAGATTGAGAAGCGGGTTACTTGGAAGTTGTGGACAGAGACAACTATTAATCGTCTCACAATTTAACACTCATTTTATAGGAAATTTTTTGGCCTAGGAACGACACAACTCACTCTTGTAAGGTAATGGAAGATAAGAGGAAACATACAAGGAACTTCAAATCATTTTAACTCGAAACTAGGAAAATTCGAAACTGGGAATATTACCATAACAATATCCCAATACATGTTGGACCCAATTATGTGAAAACCCTTACTACTTGAGCTTCACAAAATTTATACGGAGTTATAGCTACAGAACTTCTCTTCATAATATTATTACAAAATACAAAGCCAATTCATACTATGTATGGAGATCTAACTAAATTCTTAACAAAACTCATTCTTTCTCTTCTTGTACTTCTCATTTAAACCTAACTTGCATTGGTGGATTATTCATTGGCTTTCTAACTTGTAGCAAGACCTAATTTCTTTTTGATTTGATACTTTGCGCTATGTTTATGTGATTTGAATATCATTACGAGCTCTTTAGAGTTTTAATTTTGTTATTAGTTTATCGTTATGGTGGAATTAGTTTGTTAATTGGTTCCCTCAAGGTTCTCTTCTTTCTCAACTTTCTGTCAACTAAAAAAAAACCTCAATTGACATAATACTTAGCAAGACTCTGAGGTTTCTTTACATCAAGATTGTGTTAAAAAACAGAACTAATATAACATTGTACAAGATGCGTGTGGTGGAGATCAGTAGTGAACACTCTATTACACGAGGAGCGGCCACTCCTAGCTCACTACTTCCGGCAATAGTCTCTGTGTGCTTGAAGGGGCATTTCACTGCTTTGCATACAAACTTCCGGGTTACCAATCCTAAAACCGAGTACGTAATGTAGGCATTTGTCAATAAGCTAAGAATACTGATATGTTGTGCAAGCGAATACACGATAACATTGTGAATTGAGGAACTCAACAGTCAACATGGTTTTGCAGTTGCACATTGTATACAAATTCACATGGGTTGTCCTCTCACATTGTGTTTTAGATCAATGTGTTTCGGTCGTAATGTTATGTCCCTTATTAATACACTAAGCCAAACATGTAATTGCAGAATTGATAAGTTTAAGTTTTTTTGTCTAATTTATACTCCGTTCGTTCCCCAAATAGATTTCTCATTTGCTTTTACACGGTTTCCAATGTATAATATTAACTATTAATATAGAGTATTTATTTGTTTGCCAATAAAAATTATAAAAAATTGATATTTTCAATGTGTCATTAACGTGAATCCGCTAACAAGACTGGACATGATTATTATCAATATTATATATTGGTGAGAATTTACGGTCAAAGTTTGACTTAGAATGAAACAAATGAGAAATTTATTGGAAAACAAAGGAAATATTTATGATTCTATTATATTATCAACTGATTTTAATATCAAACCAATAATCAAGTACTTATCACTTTGAATAACAATCTATTAATTAAAATAATGCTAAAAAATTTTATAATAGTGTCTCCTTTTCATCATCTCCAATCCCGGACTCCCACCTCTTTATCTAGGTATAATATGTTCGAACTTCCAATCGAGTTTTGTGTAATGCATAATGTCTATCCCAGAACAAGAACTTGTGGAATGCAGGGTTATGCTATAAGGAAAATCAACAATCATACTTACGTAAAAGTAAGCAGATAAGTTAGCAATGGCCAATCTACATGACGAGAAAATTCACTTCCATGTTTGAAAAGAAGTCAAATATTTGTCATGAAGCAGTTTAGATTGTGGAATCTTCGGGGGAAGAAGGGAATAATAATCAAAACGCGGTGGCCTCTCTTTGCTTTGTCAACACTCATATACCTGGATTATCAAGAAAAGGAGATATCACATACACTAACATGTGACCTCTTTCCTTTTCTTTTCTTTTTTAACTTTTTCCTTTTATATTAATATCTCCCTATTGTAACATTTAGTGTTGATATATAATAGGTTCGGACTACTTCTTCTTATAAAAAAAAGGAAAGAGAAGAGATAAAGAGATAAGAATAGGACTCGTGTAATGGACTTGTAGCAAAATCTAGTAATATGGCAGATGGAGTATGTTTTGATCAACTAATTTTTGTTTATCTGAACTTAGGGTTAATTTTAGTCTATTCAACTTACTTTTGGTTCAATTCTATTCACTTGCCAATATCTTTATTTTCACACATTACTATTTCTTTCGGTTAAGTTCTATTTTTTTCAATCTAATTCAGCTAAACTATTTTTCGCTGAAAAGAATATGTCCTTATTAGACCATATTCAAATTGTATTTGTTCATAGATCAACCCTTATTCTTGTTTTAAATTTATCTGAACTTATTTTTCCGTTTAAGAACTGAAAATAAACAATAGAAATCCTATAATTGGACAAGGTTACAAAACTTACAATAGATAAAGTGAGAAATTACTTTTATTTTTGTTTAACAAAACCCACCTTCCTTAAATTCCTTGCTGGTTACAGTTAGCTCATTGACCCTACCATTACAGAAGTAGTTCATGCCTTGCTTCCTGTTTGCCATTACAAAACAAAAGAATATCAATGAAAATAGGGACCCACAACAAAAAACCAGCACAAAATCTACTCCTCTATTATACAAGATTTAATGCTTGATTAATTAGAGTATCTAGAAAAAAAACCACAAAATATTTTCTTTTGATGATGGTGATAATGATGCATAGTACGAGTGCCAACCCAGATGATCTTCCCAAAAATGATGAAGAAAAGATCATGTATGAAGATCATGAAATCATGAATTCTACCTGTCAAATTAGCTGGAAGCTTTACCATAATCCCTTTTTTGCTCCTACTAATAAACTCAAACCTAAGCAATTACAAAGAAAATACAGTGCTAGTGCTAAGTACATTCATCATCAAATTCATTCAGATCTTAATATGAATCATGTTTCGTCAAATAATAAAAGTTCGGGTCAAATTCAGATTGCGGAGTTGAAAGCGGAGTTGGAAAGGGAGAGGAAAATGAGGAAGAAAGTTGAGAGTTTGAACAAGAAGCTTTCAAAGGAGTTAGCTGATCAAGTTGAGAAGGATAAAATGTGTGTTTGTGAAGATCTTGGTAAAGAGATTGCAAGATTGAAAGAAGAAATGGAGAAGATGAAGAAAGAAATGGAAGAAGAAAGAAAGATGTTAAGAATGGCTGAAGTTTTAAGAGAAGAAAGAGTTCAAATGAAGCTTGCTGATGCTCAACTTTTTTACCATCATCAATTTCTTAATCAGTTTTTACTACAACACCAAAAACAACAACAACAGCAACAACATTCGGGTGGCGAATCTAAAAGATTGCTACCTAGTACTGGTACTAGTACTGGTAGTAGTAGTAGCGGTAGTAGTAGTTTTACGGGCAGTAAAAATGGGAATGTACTGCAGCGAAAGGCGTCTCCGGAGCCGGAAAATCCTCATATTAAGCAAGGGATTAAGGGATTTGTGGAGTTTCAAAGAGCAATCAGGGTAAAAAATGGATCTAATAGTAATTACAATTCGGGTGGTAGTAATAAGGTGGAATGTCAAAAGGCACAACTTCGAGTTTTGTTCAAGAATAAGTGTCCTTTACCATTTTCATACCATAATCATCTCATCTTGAGTTAGATAAGATGAAGATGGTGTTAAAGATTACTCTTTTATCTTCTTTCTTTTTGTTTGTTTGATGATTTAGAACATAGAAGTTAATGCTTTGTAATACTAGTATATGATTTTGGTTATGGAAGTAAGTGATGTGAGTATATATATTATGATGAATTTGTCTTTTGCAACTGATTATTGGATTTAGAGTTGAAATTCACAGAGTTGAACCTGGATCAAATATGACAAATTTCTGAAAAGTAGCTACATTCATAGGGTGTCGGTTGATGGTGTTGATCCAAAGAAAGATTTCAAGAGTAAAGTGAAGATAGTACATGATTGGATCTACTTGGCAGGGGCATTTTAGTCCCGGTTTCTTTCTCTGCCATATCTGTGACTGTTACTCTGTTAGCATAGTTCATCCACTTTAGCCTAATTCATGGCACAGTGTCACCTAATTTGTTTTTCAATGCACCTTTTGAATTTGTAATTCGTCTAAAATGTGCTAAGTATCGCACAATAGCCTATAATTTGCTTGCCTCATTTCACAATTTGCAGGATGATTTTTATCATAATAGTAGGTGGTACTATTATGGAGCATTGTACATACATTGTTGTCATTTTTATCATGTTTGTCGATGTATAACTTCAATCCGTTATATTTTTTTGAAATATACAACGAGACAAATCTAACAAGATTACATATAATTTTATTTTTTTCGTAAGAATAAATCGCTAAAGATAGTTAAAGTAGAATGTACTAGTGTCAAAAGTCAAACGAGTCATCTGAAAAACAGAGGAAGTATATTGGTAGTTCTCCATTTTCGACTTTATATCATACTAAAAAAATTAGGTATTACTTGAGTAAGAAAATGACTAAAGAACATAAGTTCGAGGGAGTGGAATTTTTGTGAGGTCCAAACTAATGATTAACGTTTTTGCTATATCATCTTGTTAGGTTATTTACCACTAATATATCCTCATTCATAATTAAAATAGTGGGTTATAGTATATTGGTCATGGCACTCCCAATGTGAAAAGCACAAATTTCGTTGTTCTAGTCACAAGAAGGGGACAAGAGCTGCTAAAATCAATTTAAGATATGTTTAGAAAAGAAACTATATGTTACTCTGGTAGTGACTTGTGTAATGGCGCAATTTATGCATGCATTTAAGAGGAAAATGTTCAGGTGTGCATGAGGTTGTCAACTTGACATTTGACAATCCCAAATTCGAATTGTATCAGGTGGTGACTCTAGTCTTGAGAGTGAGGTTTCACTCATATTTCCCCTATAAGCTCCTGGCTTGAAATGTGGATGGTTGTAACCTATGCGAGGTTTTAGTTCAGTACGATCAATCTCCTTTTTTAGGATGTTTGGTAAACTGTTTTTTGGTGGCATATACATATTGCCTTTACTCTCCTATGTGGCTAACTAGCCACAAAAAGTTTTGGGTGTCTTTATCTCTCGAACACTTTTCTAACATACAGAATATGTTTCATCATTCGTCGGTAACTTTTTTATTATTCAGACACACACAAGAGTCCTCTGATTTGGCACTTTATCCTTCAAGCTCTTTGCAAACTCTTGAAGATGAAGGCTCCATGAAAGTATTAGTGACTTGGCACAGTTTAATTGGACAATAGAATCAATTGTAAGATGGTACAATACATTCCAAGACTACATCCAAGACTCAAACTACAGTCTTTGACTCGTTTTTATATGGGAATCCCAAATCTAAATACTTTCTTCCAAGACTCCGATAAACTAGCTTTTTTTTTTGGGTAAGAGGAGCCAATTTAAATTAAAGTGTTGGATCACAAAGAGACACTCAAGAAAGGGGGGTTGAATTGAGTGTGGTATTTTCTAAATTTTATCGAACTTTCTTTCGAGATCTCAGATACCTTCTCTGAGCTTTTGAGTTGTGTATATGAATATTGTTAATTCGATAAGAATTTCTAGAATAGTAAATAGAAAGGCAGTAATAAAGAGACGAGACAAGCAATTTTACCGTGGTTCAATCTCACATCTGAGATCTACGTCCACCCTACCTTTTCTTCTATTAATCGAATCACAAAATACCAAACTTTTGATACAACTTGATTCCCTCACTACTAACCCTAGTAGTGCCCCCCAACACTTAACTCTAAGTGTTGCTAATTGAATTAGATTTATACTCAAACCAACCCAACACTCTCTATAATAAGAAAATTACAGAAAGATTTTAGTCCTCTAAAATCGTGCTTCTTGATAAGCTAATGAGGAAAGTTACGATCTAATCAAAACTGTTTCCAGCTATATAACAGCTCAGTGCCATGCTCAGTGCCTTGCTCAGTGCCACTGAAGACAAATATTTCTTCCGAAAAATTCGGGCCTTAATCTTTGATCTTCTATCTTTTCCAAACTCGTCTTATATCTTTTCCAAAGGTGATCTTCATGTATCATTGGAGATTTTGCTAGAGGATAAATCTTTTTAGAATAAATCATTTTATTTTTGACATAAAAAAGATAAGATAATATTTTCCAAAACTAATCACTTTTAGAAAACTATCTTTATTTATATACAAAATCTTTATTTCAAGAAACAGATTTTTATGAAAAATAATATTAACATGATTACTTCATTTCTTAACTCTAAGGGAATAAGTAATTATGCTAAAATTATTTTCATACTTTGTTTAAATATCCAACTATCAAAAACTCCAATGACTTTGTTGCTCGATCATAATTATTTCACTGACACATACCCAAAACATGTTAATAACATACATGTGTTTGTCATCATCAAAATACACATGGACAAAGTGTCCCAACATAAAGTAAATTGTTTAGTACATGCCGCGAGGATTCATCCTCGTGTGAATTAGCAAAAGTAATACAACTGTGTTTATCCATGTCATACACATTAATACATTCCGGGGAGGGTAGGACAAAATACACAAATTGTTGAAACCATTTGTTCTCCCTTTGGCCGTTTTAGCCGGAGCATCCGCTAAGTTGTTTGCTCCTCTTCCTTCAAAGCATAGTCTAACCCCTGATAGTTCTCTTAGTAACCCCCTGCAAGCAATGACAATATGAGATATGTGGTTGTTAGCTTCCTGTTCCTGTTTTATAGCGGTGACTACCATAAGGCAATCACTAGATATGATACAATTCAACCAATTTTTTCTTTTAATCCACTCCAGAGCCATAAGAATAGCTCTTCCCTCCGCTTCCATTGCATCCATCGTGAAAGTTGCAAGCTGGAGGCTCTCAATCCAAGTACCTATATGATCTCTGCACACGGCTGCTAGAAAGGCTTCTTTTGTGTTGGTTAAAAAAAACCATCAGTGTTGATTTTTAGTTGGGTAGGGTCTGGAGGTAACCAAGGGGTTAGGGTGTTGGGTGATTTTCCCATCTTAGGTTGGTTCTGGGTGAAGAACCATTCGGTGGCGGCCCAACGCGAATTTTTAATGAGGGTAGCTGAAGGGATATTGTTTTTTTTGAAAACCCAGTTGTTTCGTCTCAGCCAAAGATGCCAAATGGTGAAGAGGAAAATGGGTCCATGGGGGACTAAGGAGTCAGTAGGGCAAGTATTGCAATTAATGTTTTTTTTTAGCCAATCATGTATATTACTTGCTGGAAAGTTGTTCAAATTAATTTCCCCCCAAATTTATGTGGCTCTAGGACAAAATCTAATAATGTGTTCCATGTTCTCAACCTTATCAGGACAGAAAATACAATTTTTATTGTGATCATTTATCCTAAGATTGATGTTTTCATTTGTTGGCATCCTTTCCCACCAAACTTGCCACAAGAAGAGCTTGATTTTTGGGTGTCCCGAGGCCTTCCAAATCCAGTCCCAGGAAGTCTGGTTTTTCGTAGCATTAAGGAATTCAGAGGCTTTGCTGGAGTCGAAGGAGTTATTCTTTGTCCACCTAGAGAAGGTTGAATCTTCACAAGGGAGGAATTCAATACCCTTAATTCTTTCTAAAATAGGCGTGGGGAGGTTAAAGGAGATAATGTTATTAATGTTTGTTGAATTGATCGCATTTAGCATAATTTTCTCTTCTTGGATTGGTAGCGGTCCCTGGATAAGGGAACGCAGGCTCTCACCCAGTAGCCACTTATCATGCCAAAGGTTAATGGACTTACCATTCCCCACTCTCCAGGCTAAGCTATTTTTATAGGTTTCCCACCCCACCCCAATGCTTTTCCAAATATGTGAGTCGTTTTTAAAGGAAATAGGATCACCATTTCTTTTGCAGTATTTTTCATGGAAGATATTGGTTGCCCAAGTGGTGTTGTTATCAAGTTTCCAAGCGAGTTTGGCTAGGCTGATTTAGTTAATGTTTCTATTAAGAGCACATCCTAACCCTCCCGCTTCTTTAGGTGCGCAAATATTTTTCCAGGCCACCCAAGTAATTTTCTTTTTGTTGTCCTTGCCATTCCAAAAGAAGTTGCTACAAATAGAGTCCATTTTTTTGTGATCGCTATTGGAAAGTCAATGGTATGCATGTAGTATCTAGGAATGGCTTGTAGGGTAGAGTGAATTAGTATCATTCTCCCGACTTTAGAAAGAGCTCTAGCTTTCCAGGAGGCTAGTTTTGAGGACAACTTATCAATGATGAAGTTAAGCTTATTTTTTGACTGTTTTTTATGGCTTAGAGGGAAGCCTATGTAAGAGCCAAGGTCCTTTGTGTTGAGGATGTTCAATTCTTGTTCAAAGTCATCCTTAATGTTGTTATTAGTGTTTGGGGAGAAATACAACATGCTTTTAGCTTCATTAGCTTTTTGGCCAGAGATCTCGAAGAAAGAGTTTAACACAGTTTTCATGCCAGTGAGAGTGTTTTGGCTAGCTTCTCCAAAAAGTAAGATGTCATCCGCAAAGAGGAGATGAGAGATTTCAGAAGCTCCTCGTTTCACTTTGAAAGGAGACCAAACTTTTAGGGCACATGCTTCATGGATTTTTCTCGAAAGGTATTCTAGGCACAGTGTAACAGCCCGGATTTACCGACCAACTTAATTAGAGCTAAACACAGTGGAAAGCTTAATCCGGACTATTACCATCACACTCATCGTCCTAAAACGACGAGTATGGAACTCTAAAAATCTGAACTATTTAAAACTTTAACTATAAAACATTAACACTAAATGAAGTTATCTAAATGATCTAAATGGTATTAATTAGTGTAATAGCTCTGTTTTAGGAGCACCTTTATTAATTGTTAATTATAATATTAGCTTAATTAATTTTGAAACCCTTGTGTTTTAAATGAAAACTTATATTTGATTTTATTATTATTATTAAGAAGCTGTGCTGTAGTTATTAACGTAATTATATTAAATTATTATAGTGGAATTACTTTTAACATCATTGAGTTCTATATTAATTTAAGAAACGTGTTTGAGCTATCGTTTTAATGATATTTATATTTTACAATAGTAAATTAAAATATACTTGTGTATATTTATATTAGAGTGGGTGTTTTATTTATAAAAAAAAAGGAAAAAGAGTGAGGGGAGGCGTGGCATTTAGGGAGAAAGGAATGGGTTGTGTGTGTGTCATAAGTGAGATTAAGTGAGGGTGACTCATCAATTGAAAAAAAAAAAAAGGAAATCAAAAGGGGGAAGGTTACCAGAAACAGAAAGAGAGCAGGGGGTTGGGGAAGAAGGCGAGAAATAGAGGAAGAGGAAGAGGGAGAGGGAGAGGGAGAGGGAGAGGGAGAGGGAGAGAGCTCGACGGAGGAAGAAGAAGGCGGATGGTGAAACGGCGCAGCAAGGCCGATCAGAGGCGAAGGAGTAAAGAAAGGGGGGGAAGCGTGCGAGCAACGGCCACGGTGGCGAAACCCAAGCGATTTCCGGCCAAAGTCCGGCCAATAGAGAGGGAGATAGATAGAGTAAGTTCCAAAATACTAAAACCCTCATCTATTTTAGAGATTTTGATTAAAATTGGGGATTTTATTGAGAGGGATGAAGGAGTGTGCGTGAGGAGGGTCACGCGAACCACCGGCGACCACCACCACATAACCGCCACCTACGCTCACTTTGAAACCCTAACTGAGGTACTAAACACTTTCAAATGAAATTGCTAATTCCTGATTTACTTAAATTATATAATTTGCCTTGTTAGATTTCTCAATTATTCATGAATTGAATTATATGAGGTCCGTTGTGGTGTTATTACTGAATTCAGAATGATAAAGGAGTATTGATTTTATACTTATGGAAATCAGTAGTATATTCGTATTGATGTGAAGTATGAAATTGTCTGATAATTTGGGATTCAACTAGAGTACGTAATTGTTGATGTTGGTGACTTCGTTGTTAGAATCTGATTTATGAGGTGGATTAATTTTAGGTCTGAATATTTGCTAAGATTAGAATAAATGACTCAAGCTAGTGTTGGTTGGATGTTTGGATGTTGTGAATCTGGGAGTTGGAAGAGGAGTGGGAGATTTGCATTTTGTTTGATTAGTAACGAGGATCAGAAGTGGGAATCGGAAAGAATGAGTTGTTAGGCTACACTACATGTTATACGATTTCAATGTTATTCTTTCCCATTCATTTCTCTTATAAATAAATTGGTGTTACTAGCTCAATGAGTTCCATAAATGTTATCTAAATATACTTGTTAGTAAATAATCTAAGTTACCATGTATAACAGGAATCGGGTCAATAATCAAATTTAATGATCAATAGGTTGTTGGAATAAGATAGATTGAAACTGAAGAACTGAATAAGATATTCGACCAACCAGATAGCAAACAACCTAACTTGGTTTATCAAGTTAGTTAATTGGGTCAAGTATAAAGGAGTTGAGTGAGTTAATTTTAAACTAATAGAAAAAGAAGTTGGTTTAACGATTTCAATTAGCTAACAAGAGAACTTAAGATAGGAACCATATGTCATTTGTAAGAGATTTCCACGTAGATGTATGTATAAATGTTATAACATTGAAACTCTATGGCCACTAGTGTGTGATTTGACTTAAGAATAAAGATAACTAAAGTTATTAATTTAACTAGGAAAAGGATGAATTGGTCTCTTTAGAATCTGCTAGGAAACTTTTAAATAACATTAATGATCTTGAGATTAGTTCTAAATGGTTAAAAAGATAATGTAGCCAAAGTCATCCAGATAGTGAACGAGTTAAAAGTCTATGATGATAGTGATTCAATAAGTTCATTAAATGTGATAGGATTCTAATTAATAATTAAAATATGAAAGAATAAGAATAGTTGTTGTCTAGAATAACTTGATATTGGTCTTAATTACTACAACTAGTAATAATAGTTAATGAACTCGAAAACAAAATACTGAACT
Organism: Patellifolia procumbens; assembly: GCA_947645195.1. Classification (NCBI taxonomy): domain Eukaryota; kingdom Viridiplantae; phylum Streptophyta; class Magnoliopsida; order Caryophyllales; family Amaranthaceae; genus Patellifolia; species Patellifolia procumbens. Next base: position 5,039,947 of record CANSGD010000972.1, read on the forward strand.
AGTTCACACTGATTTGGTAAGGTATGGTAGTTATATATATATATAGCTTTTTGAGAGATAAATCGAGACATGGGAACATCCTATTGGTATTTAGAATCCAGTAATTGAGGATTAGTTATCAAAGGATATGGGAAAGATTTTACATAGGAGTCTAATTAGAAGAGGGTATGTAAGATAGTTGTTCTAGGTTATATTGAGATTGCTCGTTTATCGTTGAAGTCTAAGGTAGATGGAAATAGCTATGTGTGTGAGTGATTGTTGAACACTTATGTTGAGGTTATTAATATTAAGGTAACTATCTCGATCAATTTGGGAAAGACATTTGTTATGAAGGTCTTAGAGGCTGCGGATCAAGTTGAGGATATTAATATTGAAGTAATATGTATGCTAAAAATATATATTTTGAGATTGTGTGAAATGATTTCCAAATTGATTATTTTTATATGAAACTTGATTTACGAATATTAAAGTGTGATATTTATGAGAATGTGTTACAAGGTGATATGTGATATGTGATATGTGAAATAAGGTGAATGAGTCGCCACTTACTACGTTGAATATATATATAATATAAATAAGAATGGTGAAATGGGGTTGTGAACATGCACCCGGGTTAGGGCGGGTATTCCCTAGCTGTTACCCAATCAGGAGGGGCGAAATCCTGACGTTGAAGGACATGTCCAGTTAAGTCTTGCAAGCAGAGCATAAAAGGTGGGGTGACGACCCTCAACAGTTTGGAGACAGCCGGTACGTTGTACCCCTCTCCACTCGCGTTCACAACGAGATAAGAAATGAAAATGAATGTTTCTTGTAAGAAACTTAAATGTTTTGGAAATAAGCCGAGTTTTCAAATAAATATTATATCGCTATTACCTTTCCTTATGAACTACGGTTTCAATAAGAGTTGTATATTGTTGTATATTGTTGAGTAAGTGATTTGAAGTATATAGAGAGTTTATGTGAATTGTTGTGAATATATGTGATGAGTGTATTAAACAAAAGCCACCAAAGCATGTTTTACTTATTTTACGGGTTTAGTACTCAGCGCGTTGCTGATGGGAGTCAAATGTTTGTTTTGTCATTTCTGTGGCCTGTCACTTGGGTGGGTGGCAGTGTCGTATTAGTTTCAGGTGGAAGCAGTGAAGTTGTGGAAGCTTGAAGCATGAATTCTTATCACAACTATCCTTATGTGTATTGAGGCGAGGACGATTGGCTTTGTAACAACGTAGTTATTAGTTATGTTGTAAATAGTATTTAAATAGGAATTTGTAAAGTAGAAGCTGGAAATATATTAAAATGTTATACAGGTTTATAATTTGGGCGCGAGTCCTAAGTTAATTTTTAGGCGGTCTGTATTTCAAACGGAACTCTGCCGAATTTTCTGTAGACTTTTATTATTTAATTAATACCATTTAGATCATTTAGATAACTTCATTTAGTGTTAATGTTTTATAGTTAAAGTTTTAAATAGTTCAGATTTTTAGAGTTCCATACTCGTCGTTTTAGGACGATGAGTGTGATGGTAATAGTCCGGATTAAGCTTTTCGCTGTGTTTAGCTCTAATTAAGTTGGTCGGTAAATCCGGGCTGTTACACACAGAATAAAAATGTATGGAGAAAGGGGGTCCCCTTGTCTAAGACCCCGTGAAGGTTTGAAAGGTTGAGTTCTTTTCCCATTGACTTGGATTGAGATGGACGTAGTGGTGACGCAGCTCATAATTAGTTTAATGGAGTCTTTTGAGAAGTTAAAGAATAGGAGACAATGTTCTATAAAAGGCCATTTCATTCTATCGTAAGCTTTTTCTAGGTCAAGTTTTAAAGCAAACATACCTTTTTTCCCTTTTTTTTATTCATCGAGTGAAGGATTTCCGAGGCTACCAAGTAGTTTACTTCGGACCCCCTTCCCGGAATGAAGCTGTTTTGATTGGGAGAGATAATGTCGCTAAGATGGGGCCTGATTCTGTTAACCAAAATTTTTGTGATCATTTTGTACGTTGTGTTAACAAGACTAATAGGCCGAAAATTTTGGATTCTTAGTGGATTCTCAATTTTAGGAATGAGTGTGATAATGGTGTTATTAAAGGTCGTAGGAATTGCGAGATCCGAGAAAAATTTATGGGTCAAGGCAAGGCAATCCTCTCTCACATTTTCCCAGAAGTGGTGGGAAAACATGGCATGGAAACCATCTTCTCCCGGGGTTTTGTTCCCCCCGATTGAGAAGATGGCTTCCTTGAGTTCAAGCATTGTAGGAGTCTGTGTGCAATTGATAACTTCAGTTGAGACGATGTTGGGGGTAAGAGGTGTAAAATCAGAAGTGAACAAGGAAATGTAGTAGTCACGAATAATGATATTAATTTGTTCAGGGTCTGTTGTGCTATTACCCACCTCATCTTTAAGCATGGTAATTTTATTATTCTTTCTGTTGATGATCGTTGAAAGGTGGAAAAAATGAGTGTTACGATCCAATTAGAACGGGCTCTCGTCTGCCAAAAAATTTCTTCTTGGTTAAGAATTTCGTTGAGATCATAATTTAAGGACACTTCAAGGTCAAAACGAAAAGCATTGTAAGGATCCATTTCCAGGGCAGCTTGGGTGCCTTTGAGTCTAGATTGGAGATGTCTTTTCTCTTTATGAATGTTACCTTTTTTTTCTACCCACATACTCATGTCTTTACTGATTTTTAAGAGTTTATAGGGAAGGTAATCATTTATGTCCACCCATTTTCCTCTAACCCATGGGTCAAAATTTGGATCACAAAGCCACATAGGTTCAAATTTGAAGAATTTTTGACGTAGAGAGGGCACAGTGGTGGGGTTCGGGTTTAAAAAGATGGGGTTATGGTCCGAGGTGAGACGTGGTAGGTTGTTTGGTTTAGCTTCCGGGTGATCTAGCAGCCAGTCAGAATTCGCCCAACACCTATCCAATCTCTCATAAATGGGCTTATTTTTCCTTTTGTTGAACCATGTGAATTTGCTTCCTATGAAGCCCAAGTCTTTGAGGTTGCATTTGTCCATAGTTTCTCTGTAAGTACGCATCTTATAATCTTTTGGTTTGTTTCCTCCAACTTTTTCATGGGGATGGGTTATTTCATTAAAGTCGCCGATTACAAGCCAAGGTAGAGTAATTTGATAGAATAATCAATCAGATTTTTCCACATATCTAATCTACCATTGTATTTTGTATTTGCATAAAAAACAGAAAGTAAGTAAGGTTTGGAATTTTTTACCTCAATCACACCGTGGATGGAACGGGATTCCTTTGCTATGATTTTGAAAGCATGAAGGCCTTCATTCCATAGGATTAGAATCCCGCCAGAGTACCCTTGCGGCTCGACAGTCTCGAAAGAGTTGAAAGGCAGGTTGTCCACAATGGTCTCTATGTTCTGTCTAGCCACCTTAGTTTCAGTGACGACAACAAACATAGGGTCATGATCCCTAATCAGTTGCATGAGGTTGCGACGGAAACCTTGCCTAGCGACACCTCTAGCGTTCCAAAGTAGTATTGACATACCCGGGTTGAGAGGTGGTAGGTTCATGATTTCCTCCATAATCACTTGAGATAAAACTTCTTTTTTCTTCCAGATTTTCTTTTGCAACGTGTCAACTGGTGGGTCCCCAATTATTGATTTTTATTGTAAACAATAGACCAGTCACCTTCCATGGAGGTTGATGAAATATTTCCGGTGTCGGGTTCCGTCATAGTTTCCCTTCTCTGGTAAGTAGATTGGTTGACTTTCCCACTTCCGCCAAGGGGTTGTTTGACGGAGCAGAATTTACTATGTTGGTTAATCAAATGGCATTCATGGCATAAAAGAGGCCAATCTCTGTATAGTATACTCTGCTTCACATTGCCCAGCCAAATTGATTCTTTTCTTTTTTTAGCTACATCTAGCATAACCAGAACCTTTGCAAACCGCATCTTGTTGTCATGGATCGCTTGGAGGTCTGCTTTGATGTAGGTCCCTGTTTGTTACCTATGGATTTTAGGATTCTTTCGACATGGAGTTCTACTGGTAATTCAGGTAGTTCGATCCAAACAGGAAGGATAGAGATTCTCGCTTCTGAAGGTTTAAAACCCGGCTGCCATTGTTAGACAGAGGTGAAGAAACCATTGATAAACCATGGTCCATTTGCAAGGATCTTATCTAGTTCATTCCTGTTAGGGAGTTTTACAATGAAAAATCCCTTCCCTATGGGAGTTATTTGGCATGGGTTGTTCAGTCTCCATAGACGCATAATTGATTTCTTAAAATATTCCGTTGAGAAAGAAGTACCACATACTTTAACAATTACCGCCGTCGCCCACGGAGAACAAATATCCCTGTACTCATCCTCTGGGATATGGATGAATTCATCGTTAATGTGGTCGAAATCTGCTGGTGGGGTTTCCATCGCCGGGGTAAGACCCTGAAAAATCCATTTAGGTGAGAGGCAATCCTTGAATGACCTTTGGAGTGGTGAAGAACCCTACCTTTCTTTGTCCCCGAGATCGTCGAGCCGCTGCAAGGTACCTGCAACCACCACGTTGTTAGAGGAAAAAAAGGGGTGGGGAAGTGGGGTGACTGGGATGGAGGGTGTAAGTGGTGGTGGGTCAGGAGGTATCTTATTTGACGGGGGTGGTGAAGGGGGCAGAGGGGGGGAAGGGAAGGGGGAGAGCATTCTAAACTACACTATGCAAATAAGGCTTGGCTCCAATAAACTAGCTTAGTAAATAAGTTTTTGAGTAGCTGAGAAGCCTAACTTTTCATTCAAAAATGAATACTAGCTTTTTTGGTTGGATATTGCTATTATTTTGCATTAAACAACTAAACCAACCGCTAATTCCACCAATCCTTTTTATAAACAATTAATAGTCAAAAGACTAATATAATGTTGAGTACAAACAACCGACCAAACCAACCAATATAAAATGCTATAATCGTTTGTCAAATACTCCCTATATAAGAGCATCATTATTGTTCAAAGTATATTGCACATGCGAGGATGAGGCACATAGAGTTTCACATGAAAAAACTACATTTAGACTCATTGATCACGATTGATCTTCTTATCCAAAAGAAAAATGTGTGACCATTTCGGATATATATATGGACAAAATATTATTTTAAATACCTATTATTTCATGTCTTCTCATATGTTTTCATACAAATTCGTCAAATGGCCTCACTCAATACAATCTTGCAAATGAAATGTCTGTTAAAGTCTTCCTTACCATCAAAAGAATAAAGGATACATCTTATAGGCTTTAGACTATTAGATTTATCTGTTGATTTTAAAACCTTGATAAATAAGAAGTGATTTTGGACAACAAGAAGACGGGCCAAGGTGAGAATAACCAACTCACCGAAAATACTCACCACAACGATACAACCTAAGCCCAAAGAGCTCAGTAGTCCATGGACATGGGTATGTAAGAGGAGTGAGGACTCATCAATCGTATCATCTCATATCGCTTCCTCTTAAATACTAGCATCAAATGCATGTGATGCATACGAAAACAATAAATTTAATTAGTAAAACAATTAAGAAGTTAGGAATTAGGATACTCTTCACGCCTAAAAATGCTCACTACATTTTCCTTTTTTATGATGTTCAATATTAGTTGTTATATTATTTCGCAAAAAAAACATTCTCTCCTTTTCTGTAAAGATATTTCTCACATTTACCCGCTCACTCTTTTTCTCTGTTTTTTGCTTCCCAAAAAACTTATGGCGCTTATGTAAGACTATTTTTGAATCGAAGCTAAGGAGTATGCCTTTTTAGTTTTCAAGGTTAAAATTTAAAAGACAAAAACTAATGAACGCATCCGGGGCGCTTGATAAGATAGCTAAAAGTGAAAATATTAAATTAACATAAACGATATATACTTTGATCGACGCGTGATTTTGACATAAACTATAAGTTTACAACAACAACAACTAAGCTTTATTCCCAAAATGATTTGGGGTCGGCTAACATGAATCTTCATCTGAAACCATTGAAAAAGGAGATGGCACCAATAAGTGTGACAAAAAGTTTTACAAAGTATTTGGAAAAAGTTTTTGACATATACTGTATTCCAAAAAATTAATACATTTTTGAAATATATTAAATATTAAATAACGTCCTAGGAAAGTTTGTTAACGAGATCCAACTTCAAAAGTCACTAATTTTAGTAAATATATTAAAATTCCGTACATCTTAATTAGGCATAATCGACCACGGGTAATGTGGTAAGAACTAAGAACTAAAAAAGCAGTAAATTGAAGCTAGAGAAATGATGGGCATTGACGACTTCGTCAAGAAGCACTTTTTAAGAGTCATTGTTTACTAAGATGAAATAAACAAAATAAAGATGTATCAAGGTGGTGATGGATGGGATGAGGTGAAGATTAGTCCAGGCCCGGCCCATGCTTAACATGATATCTTGTCTGGCCTGAGTCCTACCGTCAGCTTGTTGGTCATCTTATTTATCTCTCGTTCACTCTTCCAAATTTGGCCTATTGTGTTCATATTCTTTGCAAAATTTATGTAGACGCCTAGACATGAGCATTAGGATGTTGCATTGTGTGTTGTTCGCTACCTTAAAGGGTCTCCTGGGCAGGTTATCCTTCTTGGTTAGGTGTGTGATTTGTCCTTGTCAGGTTGGCGTGATTCTAATTGTGCTAGTTGTCCACTGACTCGCCGTCTCTCAATGGTTGGATTGTGTTTCTTGGTTATTCCCCCATATCTTGGAAGACCAAGCAAGATGTTGTCCTTCGCTCCTTTGCAGAAGTTGAATACCGATTGATGGTCGATGTTACCTCTGAGTTGAAGTGGATGAAGACGTTTCTTGAATGTTTGGGTGTCCACCAGCCACGCGCCATGTCTAGCATGTCTGCTCTCTATATTGTACAAAATTCAGTATTTCATGAGCACATCAAACATATAGAGATTGATTGTCATTATGTGTGGGATGTCATCCGAATATGTCGTCAAATTATCACTGATGCGTAGCTCGCCGATATCTTCAGTAAGGCTCTTGGCAAATGCCAATTTCTCTATTTATTTAGTAAGTTGGACATTAGTAGCCTACATGCTCTAACTTGAGGGGTGGGGGATATTAGGTCGTATGTAATATTGAATTTAATGATTTGTATTGTAATTAGTTTGGATGGGCTTAAGGCCTAATAATGCTTAGGATGTGTGTCACGTTTACCGTGAATGGAATGAAGCCAAACAAAACACTTACCCTAATTTAACATAAGCATTCGATATATGATGGTAAGTATTTAATATATGAAAATCAGCGATTAATCATCTAATATGAAAATCAGCGATTAATCATCTAATATCAGCGATTAAGAATTAATTGTCTTATGACTAGCATTGAGTATTTCATTTTACGTATTCAATATATGAAAATTAACAATTAATTATTTGATATCAAAATTTGATCATTTGATATGAAGAATTGAATATCTCGTGTCAAGAATCGAACATATGATATCAAAAATTGTAAATTTCTTAACATGACAACATTTGATATTAATTACAAGGTGTATTTGATTATCTGATAAAAATTGATTATCAAATACTAAAAATTGAGTAGCTGACATGAACAATTTTAAACTCGGATTATGGGATCGTGATTGAGTTTACTTTAAGGTCTATATAAGACTATGTTTAAAACAATGTCAAAATAATGTAAAAGTAAAAGTTAATATCATTACAAAATATACCAAATGAGTTCGGGTTGAATTAGGATTATTTTGATATGAGTATTTCTCACTAACTTCAAATTGAGTTAAGAAGTTTAATGTATTGAGTTGGATTCAACTCATTACTTTTCATTAGAAGTGGGTAATCATTTCGGTAGGTAGATAAAGTTTTTTCTACTTAAAAAAGGTATTACTACCTCCGATTGTTTTTCATTGTTACACTTTTCTTTTCTGAATGTTTTTTTTAATTGTTATACTACTATTTTTGTTAATCTTTCATATCTTTATATTCCAATTTCTCATATTTTTAGGACTCATTTGTCCTTTTCTTTTCCCATTAAATACATAATCACCTACAATTTTTGTTTTTACAACCTTTCTCTCATACTTTGTCTATTCCTCAAACAACTTTATTTTATTTTCAAACAATCATTTGTATAAATTTCATAAACTTTTTTAGTTAGCGGTCAAAGTAAACTATTACAATTAAAAATAAACGGAGGGATTAGATTAAAGTTTAAAGGAGATTAAAGCGAAAGGGGTGGAATATTATTCAATTCTGGTAGAGAACTCATAAATCCTACTGATGTCTCAAAGAGTAATGCAACATTGCTACTACCTAGGTAGACCAGGGTAGAGGGTAACATACTAACATGTTAGGTTAACGGCGTAATCCAACTGGTGGTGGCAGAGCCGCAGAGGTGACGAGTGAGTACTGAGCAAGCCTATGAAACGACGGTGATCGTTAGTCAAATGGCAGTCAGATTTAACAGAGAATGGACTTGGGATATTTTAGTCTTTGCTTTTCAAGGCTGACCTTGTTAGTTGTTACTATCTTTCTTGTCAGTCTTCAATGCTTTACAGTTTTACTCCACCTACATAAATCCAAAGTCAGAGTACGCAATTTTACTACTATTTGACCTTTCATACTTTTCTAGTGAGTTGTGACTACTGACTAGTGAGTGGTGGAGCTGGTGGATAAGCATAATACTGGGTCGGGTTTAAAATAAAACATATACTCACTAGTTAAGGAGTATTTAAGGTATGTTATATTTTTACTTTTTTTTTTTGAATTATCTTAATTTGTCTTAGTTTAATTAAAGGTTCGTTCATTTCAATTTATTTATTATGCTCATTTGAACTTATCTAAACTTATTTGAACTAATCTGAATTTATAAGGATTGAACTGGAAAGACCTAATTAGACCTTATTAGAGTTTATTCAACCTTATTAGACCATATTCAAACTTATTCGACCTTATTAGATGAAACCTTATTAAACCTTATCTGACCAAAATCGATCTTGTTGGACCCTTTTTTTTTTAGGGGAAAACCGGGAACGGGGATTAGATTAAATCAAGATCCGCCAAGGTAGAAATACCTTGAGGAAAAGAGTTTACAAACAATTGAGCAATCCCATTAGCGGGAGCTACTCTAGCCATAGAATGAGCAACAGCATTCCCGCCCCGCTTAACATGAGAAATATTGAAAGAACTAAGAGTTGAGCCAATGTATCTATTATCATCAATAAGCATGCCCAAAGGAGTTCGGTTTTCCCCTCCGCGAAGAATAGACTTGACCACCTTCAAAGAATCACTTTCCATCTCCACCTTCTCGTAGCCCAGCTGCTTTGCCAAGAGGAGCCCTTCACGCACAGCCATAGCTTCACCCATTTCTGCCTCCCACTTTGCTGCACAAACGCTTAACGAACGCAGCCCTCAGCTGCCCAGCTTCCCCACGCCTAGACCCACACAACCCCCTCCATAACGGCAACATCCGTGTTAATCTTCAACATCCCAGCTGCCGGGGGGTGCCAAGGCCCTCTCGACGTGATCACATGAGGCTGTGAGATCCCTCTCATGAACACGTGCGAAGCATACACCCCATACTCATGAACCAATTTAAGAAAACCGCAAGTACTAACCTCCACACAAACCCATGGTTCATTGAAAACCACCGAGTTTCGATAAGACCATGCCGCCCACGCAAGGGTAGCTAAATAGCGGAGATTTTCCACATCCAACTTTGACATAAGCCAAGCGAAACGCGCCATAAAGGAGGAACAAGGAGCTTCAGCTAGCAAATCCACAAAGGGGGATAAACGCCACACGATCTTGTTGGACCTTATTGAACCTTATTGGATCTTCTATGAACTTATCATAATTTATTTGAACTTTTCTAAACTCTTCTGAACTTATAAGTACTGAAAATAAGTTGAAAAGAACGGATCATCTAAACTTATGAGGACTAAAAAGACCTTATTAAACATTATTCGACCTTATTCGATGAAACCTTATTACATCGTTAGACCTTATTAGAAGTTATTCGACCTTATTAGACATATTGGACCTTATTATGCCTTATAGACCTTATTAGATGAAACCTTATTAGACATTCGACCTCATTCAACCTTATATGACCTTTATCTGAACTTTTCTGACCCTTAGAATCCGTTCTTTTTAATTTGTTTTTGCTTATTCGAACTTAACTGAACTTTATTTTTGTATTGTTAAAACTTATTTGATCTTATCCGATCTTATTAGACCTTATTCAATCTTATTACACCTTATTTGACCCTTATTAAAAGAAGCCTTATTAGACGTAGTCCTTATTACACCTTATTATTTCACCTTATATGACCTTATATAAACTTATTGGAACTTATAATTTTGGATAAGGAATGAAAATAAGTTGAAAAAAGACTCTTAATATGCATAAAATAGCATTGTGTGGCACGAGCACAATACAATTCTTGCTTTGTTTTAGGTTATGCTTGTGGCTTATTTTTAGATGGTAAGGCTTGGGTATATTTTGCCACTAAGAAACTAGTTGAGATCCTCGATCAAGATTTGAAATATAACTCTAAATTGTAGAGTTTACTCAAAATAATAAATAACATTATATTTTGTGTATTTGTAATTACTATATTAGGTAAACTCTACCAACTCTACCAAATAAAAACTCTAGAGGATCCCACACCGAAGGAAACGAGTTGAGATCCTCCAGAGTTGAAATATGGCAAATTAAAGATTTTAAGCTAGATACAACAAGTGAACACGTTTAGAATGGCAAAACCATAGACCAAGCTAACTTGGGCCTAAATTGTGAGGGTTAACCGCCCAACCGGACATGACTCGATAAGCTAGCGTGGCATGCTTGAGCTGTGTGCTGACCAAGCTCCCAAGACAACTCAAAGTCTTAAATTGCGGCTCTGTTATGTTCGTTCTTTTAGGTTGAATGAAGTCGAACTCAATTGAACTACACCAAACTAAACTGAAATTATGAGATAAAAGGAGTTGAACTGAAATAAATGTGTTGAAACGAATTAATTAATCCATTTCAAAAGAACAGGACCTAGTGAACTAACGATTCTTGTACTAATTTGTTACTGTTTATTGAGGAAGTACATAATTTTTAAATAACATCGATATTATAGTTCTTTAATGGCACTTTGGGTGACAAATATCATCACCTCTACTGAACGCAAGCTATTATAGCCTATTTGGACAACAACATCAAAATAAACACTTACAAAACTATTAATTATTTTTTCTACGCATTTTATTTTGGTTTCAAATATAGTACTCTCTTCGCAACGGATTATTTGCAACAATTAAATAGTCTAAATTTAATCCAAAAGTGAGGATTACAAATATAGTTTATAGAGAAGTGCAAATTTCCAGTTAGGAAAATTTATAAGGCAAAGAAAGTACTATGAAAGGAGAATTGTCTTGTCAAAATTAAAATATGGAACCATGCTTTTTTATCAATTCGGTAAATAGATAGTCTATTTCAAATAACTTCAATTGATAATGACACACAACTGCCGAAATATTCTGGCCTGTTCATTTCAATTTAAATTTAGTTCAGTTCAGTTCAGTGCAGCTCTAATCAGTTCAGTTCAGTTCAGCTTCATTCTTTTATAACCATTTTGTTAAAGGAAAAATTGTCAAGAATAAGCCAACCTTTGGCCGGTCTTCTTTTAATAAGTTAAACTTTAGATAATCCTGAAATAAGTTAACCTTGTGGGGGTATCCACTTTTAACAAGTCAAAACCGGTTACAACTTGGTATTGTAGGTCACCGAGCCACTTGTCATATTTTGATTGGTTTGATTTTTAATTTCAATTTTCTTTTAACTCTAAATAATAATTAAACTAAAAAAAAAACTACCCCTTCCCCCCCCTAACCCCCTCCCCCCTTCCCTACCCCTACTAACACCACGTCCCCCCCAACCCCCTCCCCACCCCTGCTAACACCACGTCCCCCCCAACCCCTCCCCCACCTCTACTAACGCCAACTCCACCGCTCCCTCTACACTGCTAACACCCTCACTATGCGACAACCACGCAGCCCATGCCACCGAAATCCCTGGCCGGAAAAGGGATTCACCTTCCCTCCTCTTCGTGGCCGGAAAAGGGAAAGCAGGGAAACCGTTAGAAGCGGCTCGGTGAATGGAAAAGAATATGACACGTGGCTCGGTGAATGGATCTGGTGGCCGGAAAAGGTAAACGGAAAGGGAGCTGGGGGATGGATGGTGGCCGGAAAAGAGAAAGAGAATGAGGAAATGGTGGCCGGAAAAGGAAAACGGAACAGGGGAAGAGGGTGGTGGTCGGAAAAGAGGAAGGGAAATGGGGAAATGGTGGCCAGAAAAGGAAAACGGAGCAGGTTGTAGGGTGGTGGCTGGAAAAGGGGAAGGGAAATGAGGAACCGGTGGCCGGAAAAGGGTAGGAGTGAAAAGAAAAAATTAAAATATAAAAAATTACCTATTCTTCAGGTCACCGGTCACCTGAACTCGTTAGAAGCTGATACCGCCACAAGGTTAACTTATTCCAGGATTATCTAAAGTTTAACTTATTAAAAGAAGACCGGCCAAAGGTTGGCTTATTCTTGACAATTTTTCCTTTGTTAAATATTATTATGTTGGTCTAATTTATTTTACTAATTGCTCTTATTATTATTATTATAATATTTTATATCATTATTGTTAAGTATTATCATTATTATCTGTATATTATTTCTTTTATTATAGCTTTATTCATTATTATTACTATTATCATTAGGGAGGAACATGGTTTAGGTTAAAAGCACAAATTAACCCGCGTTTTTATCCCATAATCCAATCAAATCACGTCAAAATGATTTATGGTGTAATTTTGCACGGTCCGACCCAATCATTATTTTGTTACTAAATATTAATATATTATTAAATCTAATTATTAAAATAATAATATTAATTAATTCTTATATATTATTGTTATTATATAATCATCATATACTATAGAATAATTGTTATTAATTATCATTATAATCATTAATCATTATTATTATTAATTTATGATTATTAATATTATTTATTTATAATTATCATTTAAAAATATCCAAAATACAATTTTTTCATTAATAATTATTCATTATTATTACCTATCATCATAATTATTATTTAATATTCATATTATTGTTATTTAAATATTATTTATATATTTATTCAGTTCAATTCAATTCAATTCAATTCAATTCAATTCAGTTCAGTTCAGTTCAGTTCAAATCAGTTCAGCTCCAATCAGTTCAGTTCAGTTCAGTTCAGCTCCAATCAGTTCAGTTCATTTCAGTTCATTTCAGTTCAGTTCAGTTGTTTTCAGTAAATCTAAACAGGCCCTTAGTTTGTGTCATGAGTCATGAGTTCATGACACATGTAAGATCTACATTTTTACACGCTTACACACAATTTTAATCATTCGTTATCTTTAATTATTAATTTGTATAATTGCTCATCATTTTTCATTATAAATATTTGTTGTTTTGGTAAAATACTTTGTGACTAATCCAATGAGATAGAATTACTATTTTTTCTGTTCTTTTATAATCACTATATATAGAGTTTTACATTTTCTAATCCGCAATTTTGAATGCTAAGGTCTATACTATGTTTAATTGAAAATCATAGAAGTTGATATTAATTTGATATATCAAGACAAAATTGATGAAATCATACAAAACTAAATATTGTTTTTATGCATAAATCATGATAGTTGGTCAAAGAGAAATATGTTAGTATAAAATAAAGTGTAATAATCGAAGGGTGTTACTAAATATAGTCCGTATTTTATAGTAAATTGTCCAAATTACCCTTATTAAACATAACTTGTAATTTTTTTTAAATTAGATTTTCACGGAATCAAATGAAGTTTTCGGTATACCGGAAACTCTATCTGGTACCGTCTACCGGAAACTTTATCCGGTACCGTGTACCGCAACGGTACTGAAAACTCTATCTGGTTCCGTAAAAATTATCTTTAAATCATTAAAGCTAACTAAAGTGTAAACAGTAAACAGTACATAATATGAAAATAATGCATCTATTAGAAGGGCCTACTGCCATAAAAAAATAAGCTATTTTGTCTTTTGGTGAAAGAGATATCCAGTAGACAAAAAGATCATAGATGAAAGCAGAGAAGCAAAAAGTAGGATGAGGGGGTGTGTGGATTGCTTGGTCATTAGGATTTAGGAGTACACGGTGAGATTTGGCCGTTTTGGCTTTTCATCTAACGGCCACATTAAGCTTTGGCGTTGAGAGACTAAAAGAAGGTCACAGGTGTTACTGCTTACTAGTCGGGTGCAAATTAGGTTGTGTGGATCATGATGGTAGGGTTGTCAATAGATCGGGGTGTAAAGGATAGTTTCTCCATATTTATGTGAGATTAAAAATTTGATCCCCATTTTCATCCTATTAAAAATTTTATCCCCATTTTCATCCTATTAAAAATTTTTTAGGAAAAATTGACTGGAATAATCCAAACTATATTCATTCCGCCAAGAATAATCCTAACTAAGAGTTATTCCTGTATAATCCCAACTATTGGGGAGGTCCACGGCAAACACACCCAGGTGACTTGCAACCTGTTAAAGCGGTAAATTTTTTTTATTACTCTTTTGTTTTTCTTTTTCTTTTTCTTTTCAATTACAACTCCCACCGTCACAAATCCCACCCCACCACCACCCTCTCCCTTTCCTCTTCCTCCCCTGTTCCCACACCCCTTCCTCACCACCCCTCCCCTTATTTCGCCATACCGTGCTTAGATAATTACTTAGATGGTTGAAGAAACATATACAAAGCATCGATTTCGTTCAATTGCAAGAAAAAACAAGCAATCTCAAGTTTTATAGAAGCGATTTAAGCTGTCAATCTCTTGATCATAACATATTGTTGTAAAAATCAAAACTAAAATTTTTTTCTTATTTTCTTCTTCTTTCTCCATATTCCCCATTTCTCTCACACCAACACCATTCACCAGTCACCCTACCCTCTTTCTCTCCACTCTGAAAATTTCCTGCTCAATCTTTACTCGGCAGTAATTTCTAGCACCATAGCTTCTGAATCTTTCATTGCGTAATTAGAAATTTGTTTCGCTTCTCATCTCAGATATTTGACTTGCTCTCTACTTATTTACCCTCCACACTTGAATTTATCAACCCTCATACTTCTTTTGTTCTTACATTTTCTTCCATCTTGCAATTTAATCCACGTACATATATTTAGATTTCAAGATTCCCATTTGAAATTGTATGTTTTCCACTTGATTTAAGTAAATAATTCAAGATTTCAGTTGATTTTAAAGTATCCCATCTGGGTTTCAAAATTCAAAGTTAGGTAGAGATTATTGGTGGTTTGTTGTTTTATGGATTTTATTAGATTTTGGGTAAGGGAGGTTGGGTGGTTAGGGGTGGTAGTGTGGAGCTGGACAGGATTTTAGCGGCTGGGGCTGGGGCTGGGTCGGGGTTTGTGTGGCAATGAGGTGAGGCACGAAGGGGATGGAAAAGGGAGGGGGGGATTTTAAAAAGAAAAAAGAAAAAAAGAATTGTAAACAGCTAATGAAAGTATGACATGTGGACTCTTTTACCTGTTAAACAGGTTTCCTTCAGGTTACGGTCTATTTAGAGCATCAGCAATGCTAGGGGGCTCCAAAACCCTTCATAATCTTCTCTCTCTAGCTCTCCTTTTGCCACATCAGATTCCACTAACTTTTTCCATTTACCTCCCAATATTTCAGACACCTTCCTGCAATGCTAAGGCTCCAAATACACTATTCATGTGTACCCACCTAATTTTCTCTCTCCTACTCATAATTTAACCATATATTTACACTTAGTTTTATTCATATTAATTGATAATAAATAAAACTAATGCAATTATATGATGATTATTGTATATTAATTATCATTGTGTTTACTTATTCGAAAACGTGTTTACTAATACAATTAATTTTGATTACAATCTTATTTAGATATATTAAATTAAGAAATCGTGTAACTTTTTGGGGATAAATAGTGTAATTTTCATTATAAAAATTGTGTAACATTAATATAAAATAAACGTGATATTAAATTTAAAGAGAAGAGCATTACATTCCTTAAAAAATTAAACATACGAGAAAACAACATTATATTGCTTTTAAGCAAAATACGACTTCCATTAATTTAAAATATAAAAGATTATTCCTCTACTTCTTCATGCCATCCCTGACAATGTTGCCAAATATGCTCTACCAGATCTCTCTGCAATGCGTTATGAACTTGTCTATCCCAATCATCTTCTCTTCTTTGCATATATTGGTTAAGATTTAGATTCATAAATCTACCTGCTCGAACAGTGTAAGTCATTGGAGGTGTTGAACTTGAAGATGGTTGCTGAACATATTGGATGTTATCTTCATCGAAATCCCTTACATCCTTGTAATTCTGATATGTATCACGTTCTTCCTCAACAATCATATTATGGAGAATGATACATGCCAACATTATCTCCCACATTAGCTTCTCATCCCAAACCAGAGATGGCCTTTGTATGATTGCAAAGCGTGACTGCAAAACTCCGAAAGCACGCTCAACATCTTTCCTAACTGCTTCTTGTCGTCTAGTGAACAATGCATCCTGCTCATTTAATGGTAGTCGAATTGCAGGGATGAAAACACTCCATTAAGGATATATCCCATCTGTGATGTAATACCCCTTATTATAAGTATTACCGTTTACGTTGAACGTGACCTTGGGAGCTACACCAGCATATATATCGTCAAACACCGGAGATCGACGCAGTACATTGAGGTCGTTGTAAGTTCCCGGCGTTCCAAAGAAGGCATGCCAGATCCACAAGTCACCAGACGCCACAGCTTCGAGGACAATCGTCGCATGCTTACTTCTTCCCTGGTATACCCCTTTCCATCCTCTTGGGCAATTATTCCATTGCCAATGCATGCAATCTATACTCCCCAACATACCAGGAAATCCCCTTCGCTCTCCGTCACGAAGGAGGCGCTGTAAATCTGTGACTGATGGCCTCCGTAGGTACTCTTCGGTGTACACACGTCTCACTGCATTGACAAAGTGTTGTAGGCAACTCCTTGACGTACTTTCCGCTATCTTGATGTACTCATCGACGGCGTCAGCGCATGTTCCATAAGCTAGGATTCTAAGTGCAGCCGTGCACTTCTGCAGATTTGAGGCTCCTTGCTTTCCAAGTGCATCTGGTCCTTGTTGAAAGAAAAGATCTATAGCCGTGACTCTTTCGACAATTGGAAGAAAAAGAGATCGGCTCATACGAAACCTACGTGGGAACATAGCTTCTGGATAAAGGGGACGATCAACAAAGTAATCACGCATATGTCGTGCCTCTGCCTCAGCACGATCGCGAGCAATGTAGTCCCTCTTCTTCCTTACAGTTGAGATTGTGCCATACATACCTTGTGCGGTAGGAATGACACAAGTACGAATGGCATTTTTGATAATGTAATCTTCTTCTTGTTCAAGACTTTGACTAATCGCGATTATTGAGGTCAAAGCTTCATCAAAGAAATCGTCACTTGAGCTCGACGAATTAGAATGTGGGTTCATGTTTCATATTAGATAGAGGGTGTTTGGTTTTAGACAGAGGATATGAAGAAAGTGTTTCCAATGAATGTTAAAGTTTGAGGTGCAATTTCATTCTCATTGAGCTCCCATTTTATAGACAAGTTAGAAGAGGAAATGAGATAGGATTTAATAAGATGAGGTTTGCTGAGGATAGGATTGCAATCTACCAAAACCAATGAAATTAAGATTTCTAAGGATAGGATTGCAGAGATAAGATTTCAATGGACAATGTTAGACATTATTGCTGTATTTCATCTCAGAAAATCAGATAACTTTGCAGGCATGACAATTATTGACAAGACAACACATGACACATGTGCAATTTCTTTTTATATAAATCAAACCATAGAACATACATACACAAGTTTAATCTAAATTTTTTAAATAAAGATCTAACATTTTAGAACTAAACCTGAAAACAATAACATTCTTCACTAACATTTTATAAATAAAGATGTTTAATCTAAAGTTCAACATTATAAGGACAAATAATTAACCGAAAAACTCCTTTTCAAGTTTCTCAAGATGTTGTCGCTGACTCGGGGTTAAGTTTGCTTGGTTGTTCATAAGCATTTGCATCACCTTCAACTTCTCTTTCCTTTCTTCTTTAGCCTTTTGAAAGGATATTAGTTCCGCAAGTTGGTTATTCAACGCGTCTCTTTTTTCACCCATATTTTCCAAACTAGTGTTGAATTGTTCGAATTGTAAGGCCATACCCTTCATTTTTCTCTGGGCCTTCGCTTTCTTCACCCCTTCAACACGTGGATGTCCTGCTTCATCACTAGAATGCTTCGAACTACCAATAATGAGATTGGTCGAAGCTTTGGCTGTATCCCACCTAGTGGAGAACTCTTGCATACTCTGAACGCATTCGTAAAAAGCAAAAGGATGATGTTTGTTATGCGCTTGAACATACATCTTACGAGCTTCTTCCTCGACATCATCGATGTTTTGTCAGCTTGCTTTCATTCTCTCTGCTTCACCTAGTTGTGAAATCCACAACGTCACACCTTCGTTTATGAGTTTCCAACGGGCTCTGATTGATTTCGCCGTCCGAGAGTGGATGCCTGTTGGTTTATTTGCAATTTCCTTTTCATATTCTTGGATGATTCCTTTCCATAATTTTGCCTTGGTTTGGTCAGTGCCGTTAATGATGTCGCCTCCACAGTTGATTACTTTAGATACGAGTTTTATCTTCTTCTGTGGACCATCTTTCCCGAACTGCCTTCCCTTTCCCTTTCTTTGGCAATATGTCATCGTCATCATCATCATCGTCATCATCATCAAGATTTTGTGTTTGAACGTACTCCTCGGTTTGTTTTCGATTGCAACTACCATCTCCAGGAGTTGTAGGAGAGTGCTCAATGTGTTGTGAAATTGGAAAAATTGGACCCTGATTTGGGTGGGGATTAGGATAAGTAGATGGATTCTGATTCATAATATGAGGACTATTATAGACGTATGCTTGTGGGTAATTTGGATTATGCGGGTAATTTGGATTTTGTGGGAAATTATAATTTGGATTGTGTGGGTAAATTGGATTTTGGGAGAAATTAACATTTGGATTTTGAGAGTAGTTAGGAGATTGTGAGTAATTTCTATAATTAGGATTATTATGATCCATAATTATGAAATATAGTTAGAAAGAAAAGCTTTTAAGATTAGAGAATAAGAAGATAATTGAAGATAATTAGAAGAATAGAAAATTTTTCAAGTGTCCAGAATATATTCAATATTGGTCTCTATTTATAGAGGGAAAAAAATATAAACGTTGGTGAATTTTTTTTATAAATATAAATAATTTTGTATTCAGAAATAACATTACAAATTGTAACGTTACAAAATTATAACGTTATTCCTGCAGATTTCCTGCCAGGAAGCAGAGTAGCAGACAAATGGGGGGGCAGCAGGACAAGTGGCGGCGGTGTGTGAGTGGTAGGGGCTTTTTCCCTTTTTTTGTTGCTGCTGGGTGACACATGGCGAGCTGTGGATGAATGTCAGTATTTGAGGCTCCCATTTGTAGTTACCTCCAATTTTATTTGGACCTTTTGTGCAATGGGTTTGGAGGTTATTGGGCCTATCCCTATCTGTCGACCTTAGTCCTCTGCGAGCAATCTCATACCTTTTAAAGCAAGCGATTGTTGAGAGAAATTTTGTTGAAGACACAAAAGCCAGGAAGAAGTAGTAACCACAAGACTCAACAAGTCCCTCCACAAAGCCCTCCTTAGGTAATCTACCCCTTATTGTTAGCCTTCCTTAGCCCTTTTTAGCTAAGGTTATGAAATTGCTTAGTGTCCAATTTCACAAATTGGAGCCAATTTATTCTAGCATTGCTGATGCTCTTATGGCGGACCTCCTCAATGGTTGGGATTATACAGGAATAAGGGAAAATTGGCGCCAACAACACCAACTATTCGTTTGGTGCACAAAACAGCATAAACTAAAGAAGGTGCAGTGCACAACACAAACTTTATGTGATGGGTGCACAAAACAACACAAGGAGATTTTGGCCTGAGATTCTACTTAGAATTCATGTTGTTTTGTGCACCCATCACATAGAGTTTGTGTTGTGCACCTACCACAATATTCGTTTGTGTTGTTTTGTGCACCCGTCGCATAAAGTTTGTGTTGTGCACTGCACCTTCTTTAGTTTGTGCTGTTTTGTGCACCAAATCAATAGTTAGGATTATTCTTGGCCGAAGGGGCATAGTTTGGATTATTTCAGTCAATTTTTCCAATTTTTTTATCCCCATCACCGTTTCAATGGAAAAGCAATAAAAACTATTTCCGCCCTTCGCAAGGGTCTCCGCACCCGTCTTACACCCACTTTACCCTGCTTCAATATCCGTCATACTCGCCTTGACATAAATGTGCTTTTTTTAGAAAAATATGTTAAAATAAAATAAGTTTATTCAGCGTGGTACTTATCAAATACTAGTACAAATAATACTAATTAATAAGTACTTAAAAGGCGGGGGGCGGACGGAGATGAAGTGGGGCGGGCGGGCGGGCGGGGATAAAGTGAGGCGGACAGGGCGGGGGGGATGAAGTGAGGCGGGTGGGGATGGGGCGGGTACATTCTAAACACCGTACCCGCCTCATCACCCGCGAGCCCTTCCCCCCTCCCAGTCTAAGTGGGGCTGATGGGGGATGAGTCTCCACAAACCCCGCCCAACTGACATCTCTACTTGCTGGGTTTGTTTCCAAAATATTTCAAGTTTAAACAAAGTTCAAGACCAGTTGAGTTTAAATTGCTTTTTAACTACATAAATTCGTAAACCAAAACCCTTTAAGAGAACAATTTTGAAAAAGAACAAGCGAAAGAGTAGAGATTCGGACAT
The DNA here is from genome assembly GCA_947645195.1 of Patellifolia procumbens. Taxonomy (NCBI): domain Eukaryota; kingdom Viridiplantae; phylum Streptophyta; class Magnoliopsida; order Caryophyllales; family Amaranthaceae; genus Patellifolia; species Patellifolia procumbens. The sequence continues at coordinate 5,060,872 of CANSGD010000972.1, forward strand.
CTTCATGACTCACAAGTCTATCATGTTAGATTTTGTGGAGCCTTTAAAAATAATCATAATCTTGTCGTGTTTTTTGAACTGAAATGTATACTTTATGTTGTGTTTTTTCATTGAAAAGAGATCCACATTCATATCAATTGGTATCAGAGCCAAGGTTTTGTAGTTTCTTTTGACATTCACTCAATTCGGTCAAGCTTGAGAAAAAAATACAAGACACAGATTTCCCAGGTTGGTGCAGATCAAAGGCATGAATGCTCTATTGGGTGCGATATTTTATTTATGATATATGGAGTCCACTCAAATTAGACAACTACAACATACTTTGAATCAATTGATAGATCGAGCATCTCATGATGCAAAAGTAAATTCTTTAAAAGAAATCCATAAGGGAATTGAGAAAATTACGAAGACAATTACTAAACTTCAAAATTTTCCCGAGGTATTAAGGAAAGATTTTCTTGAAGATGAAGAGGATGATGTTTTTAACTTGGATTTCAATCCTAATTTTGATCCCGAATCGCCTCCTATATTTGACAAATTTGATGAAGAGGTTAGAGAGGACGGTTATGATCTTGTTCTTCAAGGCGATGTTGTTGTAGATCTTTCTGTTGATGGTGGGATGCTACAAAAAAAGGAACATTTTGATGGATATTTGATTATTCCTAATGAAGCCAAACAAACGACAATATCCATAGTTCTTGTTCGTGTTTTGATCTTGAACATAGGTAAAATTCGAGGTCGAATTTTTTCTAAAGAAGAGGAGAATGACGTGGACGCAAAAAGGCTACTGAAAATAATTAATCCTTTTGATCTTTATAATATTTGGGTATGGTTAATTCTGCAAATCAAGGTTAAGAAAATTGGTTTCATGGTTGTCAGTCAAGTTTTTGTTACTTTATTGCCTTGGGTTGAAGATGGTGTTCAAGTCAAGTAGTTAAATCTTGAATTAGGGTTTTTGCCTATAGGTTTTTACCTTTCACTTGAAAGGGTTTTTCCTATTTTAGGCTTAGTTTAATTAGTTTTATTTATTTATGTTATTTAATTTAAGAATTTCTTTAATTAATTTAGATTAGTTTGTTTAAAAAAAAGATAAGATTAGTTTAAAAGATAAGATTATGATTATTTAAAAATATGAGTTAGGGGATTGTCCTAATCATATTAGGTTTTCTTATCTTTATCTTGTTAAACTAGGATTATTTTTTTATCTTATTTGTTTAGGATTAGGATTAGGTTTAGTCATGTCTTCTCTATATATATTGTTGTTTTACATCAATAAAGTTTGAAGTTGGAAGTTTTATGAATAATATTTTATGCTTGAGCAATTAAGTGTGAGAATTCTCGTTGAGGTTCAAACAAGTTGTTAAGTTGGATTTTAGTGTCGTTGCCTTTAAAATCAAACTCAGAAGTCGTTGCCTTTTGAGATCTATCCATCCACATTCATATCAATTGGTGTGGCTACTGCTGATTTTCGAAGATTTGGGTGGTGTTTTTGGTAGCCATTGAAGCAATTTTCGAAGCAAAGTTTTTGAGAACTAGATAGAGGATGTATTCGTGCTAGATCTGCCCAGCTTCGTGACTAATGATCAAGATGAGATCTCTGCACTCCTTGAGAGTTATCTCTCGCCTGTTTATAGATGGTATCCACAAGAAGTTGTTGATGCTCAATTAAAGGCTATTTTTAATGGCTTTGATTTGCAACTAGAGATCACGAACGATAAAGATTTGCAAGAACATACTTCTAATTTGCAAGAAAATATTTCTGATTTACAAGAAGAGTTAAAGAATGATTCTTTTTTTAATTCTTGACAATAAAGATGCATTCTTGGAGACTCCTCATGACGTGCAACCAACAAAAGGGGTATGGGTTTGTGATTCTTACACAATCATTAATCCTCCTTCAGATGTTCCTATCTGCACACAAGGACTGAATTTTACCAATGAAGAGAAGCATGGAGTTTACAGTTTGCACATATTTCATACGCAAGATTTGAGCTTTCTTTGTTCTTTTATTAAGTTTTCTTGTTTACTGACGAGCTTAACTAGGTTTCGTGATTGTCAAAGTGATTTTGCTGTTATGATGGAGATGGTACTATGCGAATTAGTTCGTCGAATATGGATGATTTTATGGTGCAGGCAAGCTACCCCAAGTTCGTCCTTTTGAGCATGAAACGTGAGGACACGTTTCTTTCAAGAGGGGGAGAATGATGTTTTTCTGTAGTTGAATTACTCCCTCTTGCATTAGGATTTTGCCTATAGGTTTTTACCTTTTACTTGAAAGGGTTTTTCCTAATTTAGGCTTAGTTTAATTAGTTTCCTTATTTATTTTATTTAATTTAAGGACTTCTTTAATTGATTAGATTAGTTTGTTTTAAAAAGATAAGATTAGTTTAAACGATAAGATTAAGATTCTTTAAAGATATGAGTTAGGGGATTGTCCTAATCATATTAGGTTTTCTTATCTTTATCTTGTTAGACTAGGATTATTATTTATCTTATTTGTTTAGGATTAGGATTAGTTTTAAATGCTTTCTAGATAGAATTTTGGTTTCCTTATTGTACTAGGAGTATCCTAGTATATATATGCGCCTGTTTCTCATTAATAAAATGAAATTTGAGTTATTAAAATTTCATGAGTCTTGCTTATGATTTAAGGTTGAGTACCTTGCTTGTTTAGCATCGAAGAAAGACTGAGATCGATCTTCTACCCCTTTGGACCGAGATTCAAAGGTTACTATCCCCATTATCAATTTGTTTCGTTTGATCTATTAAACTACACACCCAACCATCCATCTTTTTTATTAAAACTTCACATAAAATCGTTCCCCCTTAACCCTCAAACGTGCATCCACCCTCAAGAACCCTAAAGTAGCAATCTTTGGATCGAAATTCATATCAATAACGCTTTTATGTGAAGTTTTAATATAAAAAAAATGGATGGTTGGGTGTGTAGTTTAATAGAGCACACGAAACAAATCGATAATGGGGATAGTAACCTTTGAATCTCGGTCCAAAGGGGTAGAAGATCGATCTCAGTCTTTCTTTAATGCTAAACAAGCAAGGTACTCAACCTTAAATTCACAAGTATAAACTCACGAAAATTGTAAACTTCTAAACTGATTTTTATTGATGTAAAACAACCATATAAATAGGGAAGACTAATCCTAATCCTAATCCTAAACAAACAAGATAAAAAATTATCCTAGTCTAACAAGATAAAGATAAGAAAATCTATTATGATTAGGACAATCCCCTAACTCATATCTTTAAAGAATCATAATCTTATCTTTTAAACTATTCTTATCTTTTTAAAACAAACTAATCTAAATTAATTAAAGAAATACTTAAATAAAATAAAATAAATAATTAAACTAATTAAACTAAGCCTAAAATAGGAAAAACCCTTTCAAGTAAAAGGTAAAAACCTATAGGCAAAACCCTAATTCAAGAGGGACTAATTCAACTACGGAAAACACATCAGTTACAACCAGCGGCGGAGGCACATTATAATAAGTGGGATCACTCGACTCTACTTAAATTGTGAAATTTTCCTTCAAAAATTAATTTGTTTTTGGAAATTATCTTAAAAAATTGGCCATCTGACCCGATAAAATTAAACAATTACGTTTTGACCCCACTTGAATTGATCCGCCACTGGTTACAACCAACCACTTGAGTTTGATATCAGTAAACCGCGAAAGTAGTAAATTAGCCCCTTAAGTTTGTCCAGACGTGAGATTAGGCCCCTTAAGTTTTACATATAGTCTTTGACCCCCTTAACTTAAATAAAAGGTGAAAATAAACCCTCACCTTCTAATTTCTATATTTTATATAGTAAAATAAAATAAAAAAATACAACTAAAATACCATATACAATACTTCTAATGTTTTCCCAAGAAACAGACATATAACCTGTAGACATGATTATTAACTCTTGCATATATTGGCTTTGTGATTAGTTGCCAACAAAAAGAGAATATGGTCCATGGGATTTGAGAATGACCAGGTTTTGATGATTTGTTTCTATGGCTTTGTGGTTAAGTGAGTTTTCTTTGGTCTTTTTATGCTTCTCCATGTCACAGCCATTAGCGACAGATCTTATGCAATTCTGGATTTTAGATTCATGTGATAGTACAATGAAACATTCTTGCTCCTTTAGAAAACAAAGGGTTTGTAATTCCTGACTTGTGAAGCAGTTGAAAAGAACAACTGGAAACAAAACGCATGTTCAGTGTTTGGAAAGGGTGTTAGTATAATTAATGTATTGTTTAAAAAAAATCTTACAAAGATGTATTATAATGAGTATTGTTTTTTAGAAAAGAAAAATTACAGAAATTAGAAGAAAAGTGTTTATTTTCACCTTTTAGTTAAGTTAAGGGGGCTAAACACTACATGTGTAACTTAAGGGGCTTAATCTCACGTTCAGGCAAACTTAAGGTGCTAATTTACCACTTTTGCGTATCAGTAAACACTTAATTGTTGTTAACATACACTGTAGAATATAATGATTGTGTGTTTTATGAATAATAAATTAAAACAAAAAACATATTGATGAATCTCATATGTTTGGAACCTGATATTCGATCACATTTTCCGTAAGAAAGCCCAAATTCGACCACTAGTAAAATTCAAGAAATTAGACAGAAACTGGATCGATCTAATGGGGTCTGCAAATATAAGATCGAACCCGTCCTCGATGGGAATCTATTTTAGCATTAGGAACATGATTAGGGTAAAGATTTGTTTTTTTGGACAGTACATTTAATTGTTAGAGTGACAAAAACTAAAGAAATCTCAAAAATTAAACCGAACTGATATGAAAATAAGCTAAAGAAAACAAGTCCTAAATTACCACAAAGTTTATTAGATAGCGTCTACGCTACTTTGTTCTTCCTTCAATTTCTCATATACGTATATACAAATGCTTATAGAAAAACTAAATTTATGACCGACCATTGATTAGGAGCCGCAAATTCTTGAACTAGTAACAAATAAAACCAATTATTCATACTTGAGTCTAATTACAACACTACAAATTCTAAGGCATTAAATAGATACCCCATATCTTTGATCACCCCTCCATAAAGGTTATATTGGATAATTTTACATCGCTTTTGAGAAATGTCCATTACAATCTTTAAGTCACGGATAAATTACCACCAATTGCCACATGAGATAATGAGTTTTAATTTTTGTAATTGCAAACTAATAAAAAATCATTTTTGATATTTTCTATAAATTTAGATAATAATCAATAGATATGATTTTTTATTTTCTAAAATTATTCTAAAATTATTTGATAAAAACAGAATTTTGGAGAATATAATGCTCCCTCTGTCTCATATTAGTTGCAACAATTGAACTATTATACTATTCATATGATGTAGTTTAACCATGAATTTTAACTAATATATAACACCAAATTTTAGCAGATAAGATGTTCTTAAATTTATCTCAATGTATAATGTTGCTTATCGGTTTTTCATAATTTTTATTAATTGATATATAGATATATTAATGGTCAAAGTTTTGTATTCGCAAGTGTACCGGTTGAACTGTTACAGCTAATATGAGACGGATGTAGTAAATACTTTTAAAATAAAATATGAAAATAAAAAACCATATTTATTGATTATTATCTAGATTGATAGAAAATATAGAAAAGAATTTTTCTATTAGTTTTACAATTAAAAAAGCAAAATTCATTATCCTACATGGTAGAATAGGGATGACAACTAGAGATGGCAATGGGCCGGATCTGGACCGGATCCTGTTGGATCCAGATCCGTTTCCTCAGAGACAGATCCAAATCTGACCCGGATTTGTCGGTTCTTGAAAATAAGGACCCAGATCCAGATCCGCGGATCCAACGGATCCACGAATCTTGAACGGATCCTCTCTTTTCTTATTTAAAATAAGTTAACGCATACTTTTAAGATAATTATTTGTACTTTTTACACGAAAAATTCATATACATAATTTTAGCGGGGGCAAAGCAAAACATTTACCATATTTTTAATCGTTCTATGAATGTTTGAGAGTAACAACTTTATTATAATTGTTATCTATTTATTGGGTAGTGGTTCACTTAATATTTATTCTTAAAATTATATATTACCTAATAAGATTATTACATTATTATTTTATTTACATACTATTTATCGTTATATTTTTTTAAAAAAGAATTTTAAAACAGATTTGCGGGTCGGATCTGGATCTCAAGTGCAAGATCCAGACCCGTTTGCAAAACAAGGACCCGGATCCAGATCCACCGGATCCAAAAGATGAAGATCCAGATCCTAATAAACGGATCTGGATCCACAGATCTGGACCGGGTCCAAGATCCATTGCCATCACTAATGACAACGGGTTAAATTTGGGCCGAGTGAGTCGTCACCCGCATCCCTCACCCGCCTAGACCAACTCTTATACATTCATCCATCCATCAACCGGTAAGACCATCGTCTGTATTCTATCCATCCACCACCCATGGATGAACCGGGGGGACAAGGTGATCATCCATTTAAGATAATTAAACGAGAAACGTTAAATCAAACTTGCAAAAAACAATTTATATATTAACTTCATGTCAAATTAAGATATGTTAAGTTTATGGAAACATGTCTATAATAATCAAGAGGGAAAAAATATCCAATAATGTAAATATAAATGATAGATACTTAAGAAAATATAAGAAATGAGTCATGGAGCGGGTGATAAATGGGTGACGGGTTCGATGATGGATGGAACTTTCTCACCCTAAGTTTATCCATCACCAGTCACCTGCTCTCCCGCTCACCCGCCACCTGTCCATCATCCATTTAACTCGATTTTTTTAACCTTTTTTTTTCTTCAAGTGAAACAGACGGTGAATTATCCATTAAATATAGCTATCTCTATAATAAAATGATAATTAAATATAGCTATCTCTATAATAAAATGATATGTTGAAAATAATTACTTATTAAAATATTATGATAGACATTTATCAAATACTTGCCTCAAAATTTTCCAATTTTTTTTTTTTTGAGATATCTTAAATTTGTAAAAGAATTGACCCAAAACCTATGTATCAAAACGAAATAGGGAGGTCTAATAGTGTGGGAGTATGTAGATAATGACAGTAGACTAGTAGACCTCTCTGCTCACACTTACACACACTCTCTTTCCTCCCTCACTCCTCAGATAGCAGCGTTTACTACTTTTGTCCGTTTCTACAGCAGTTGGATGAATGTTGGAAGCATAGGAAGCATAAACACATAATCTTCAAAATACTATACAATAATAAACTTAAACACACACATATTACTCGCAAGAGAAACCTGAATTGTTAACATTGGCGGCCACCGCTTACCTCTTTCTCTTCAATATAACAACAAAAGCATTGCACCAATTCAACCCACAGAATCATTCAGTACCAAACCTCTGCCTCAAGGGATTCCAAAGATTATTAATTTCTGTTCTTACAGAAAAAATTAAATAATTCTTTTGGTATTTCTGTTTGATTTTTCTAAAAATGGCAAGTGGGAATAGAACTGGGTATGGTGGAAGTTGGGAATTGGACAAATCAGATATTAATTTAGATTATTGTGATGTTGGGTTAGGCTTAAAAATTCCATGGCTGCAACAACAACAGCAGGAGCAGCAACAGCAGAGGCAACAACAGCAGAGGCAACAACAGCAGCAACAGCAGCAGCAGCAGCAATCATCTTTTTCATGGCTTCATAATCGTACAGAAAATCCAAGTTCTAGTCCTACAATTTCTGGGTTTCCTCAAATTTCTCGTTTTGGTAATTTACTCAATTTATCTTCAATTGGGTAATTCGGAAACTGCCTCTTTGTGTATATTTGACCCCCACTTACCTCGCCTTAAGGCGGGAGCCTTTGCGGCACTGGGATAATGTTGTTGTTGTTGTTGGGTTGAATTTTCTATAATTTTGTGTAAATTTTTGGTAACAGATGGAGGAAGATTGACATTTACGGCAGGACAAAGGCAAGAATTAGAGAGACAAACGATTATATACAAGTATATGATGTCTTCCATGCCTGTACCTCCTGAGCTTCTTATTCCTCTTTCGAAATACCCATCTTCTTCTTCAACCATTACAACAACATCTTCTTCTTCTGGTTAGTTCTCTTCTCTGTTCTTCATCTTTTTTTAGTCTTTTTGTTTTTGTAAAAATTGACAAAAATAATCCTAATTATGTCCTATTTTTTCCAAAATAATCTCAACAATCCAAACTTTAGAGTGAGAAAGCTTATTCAACAGTTGATTTTTGTTTTGAATTATAAATAATTTAGTTTGTTCTCTTTCACCTCGCATAATTTGCTAACTAAAAGTCAATTTGCCACTGTTTGATTATCAAAAGTTACTTTTTTAGGTTTCATAAGTGATTATTTGGAAAGACTGACCATAATTTATAGTTGAGATTATTTTGGGAAGATCGGACATAGTTAGGTTAATCCCCTAAAATTGGGATTATCTTGTAATAATTTGTAGTTAAAATTATTTTGGGAAGTCCGGGCATAGTTAGGTTAATCCCCTAAAGTTGGGATTATCTTGTAATAATTCGTAGTTTAAATTATTTTGGAAAGTCCAAGCATTGGCCCTAAAGTTTGGTTATCTTGTAAAAATTCGTAGTTGAGATTATTTTGGATGGATGGGCTACCGTTGGAATTATTCTTATCAAATGTTTTATTCGTGGTTTTAATTTAATTTGATTAAAGTTTTAATTTTTGGGTGTGAAAATGAAGATGTGGTGAGAAAAACAGGGGTGGAAATGAGATATGTAACAGGGAGAGGAAGTGATCCAGAGCCATGGAGGTGTAGAAGAACAGATGGGAAGAAATGGAGATGTTCAAGAGATGTTGCACCTGACCAAAAATACTGTGAAAGACATTCTCATAAAGGCCGTCCTTCTCGTTCAAGAAAGCCTGTGGAACCACCTTCATCTTCATCTTCATCTTTGTCGTCTTCATCTCTTCTTTCTCCCTCACTTCCAGTTACTACACCTTCTGTTTCAACTTGTAGTAGTAACCCTATTATCTTCACCCCTTTTGCTGTTCCAAAACCCTCTTCTTTTGACTTGCCTTCTCCTCCTATCCATTTCAACGCACTTAACAGGTATATTTCCCTTTCCTTATCTTTTGTCTTTCTTTGTTTCTTGTACAAAATTTCGATATCCAAGAAGTTGTAGTGATGTCGATGAGGTTCGATTACGAATCCGTACTCATTAGTAATACTTAGCTCTTGTTTGGTGCTTAGTATATAGATGATTATGTTAATTGATTGGACTAGTGGATCTATTAGATATTGTACCGAAGTGTTTGGTATAGCCGATAATTGTTTGCTTTTTTGAACTAAAATATGACATTATTGGTTGATTTTCAATCCTAAATTGTTTCCTAGGAGAGTTTTCATAATCAGCTTATCCTCCCCAATACACTAGTTACTAGATACTAAAATTGGTTTTTTGGACGGTCAAACTTCTAATATGCTCTCAACCCATTAGGTGTTTATCTAAAACAATATCTAAAACACCACAACCCAACACGACAAATTTTTGTTTGGGCGCATTCTTTATTGTAAATTAAGATAAGTTGAGATAAATTCGGATAAGTTTGATTGCATGTAAATTTTAGTAGAATTGAAATCTTGCAATGAAGAGAATGCACCTTAGACTTGTTTAAAAACAATTATTTTCCTTACAAGAATCTGCTCTGTATATATGTAGTTGATGAAGCTATATGGCCTAACAATTCTTGAATCTTAAGACCTCATTTGTGTGTGAATTTAAATTGTTGATGAAGCATATCAGGTCAAAATCAGTTTAATTCATGCAATAAATGACCTTTACTTTTATTCATTTGCACTATATATGGGGAAATGTGAATTAAGGTGGTGTAAATTAAGTTTGGTGTTTCTGTTTTTTTGGTAGGTCATAGAAGTATTTTGTCTTTTAACAAGTTAATGATGTTTGGTGAAGGTGGGGGATAACAATTTTCACATTTGTGGAGGGGGTTTGAGTTGAGATTTCTTTTGAGTGTTTTGATTCTATACTTTCCTTTTTGGTAAAATATGCAACTTTAGGTACCCAGATTGGTTCATGAAGAAAGAAGTTGCACCAACTACTGCTGCTACTGCGGCTGCTTGTCTTTACCCACAGCAAATAGGAGGTGAGACAAGATCAGCAGGTGTTGATGATCATGAAAGCTGCCTTCTTTCTAGGCCTTTTATTGATGCTTGGTCTCTAGGTGATCATGGTGATCCTAAAGATGTTACTAATACTGTTGACAATGAAAACAATAGTATTACCACTATTGAATGTACAAATCACCCTTCTTCTCCCCTTAATTCCATTTTGCCCCTTACATTGTCTATGTCGGCTGGGAGTGTTCCCGAACAGCATACGCCGGATGACAACTTGAAAGATCATCCTGAAATCCGGTCGTCGTTATCGTTGGCATCTCATAATCATCATCATGATCATCAGCCGTTGAATTGGATGAATTCGTGGATTAGTTCGCCACCAGGTGGTCCATTAGCCGAGGCATTGTGCCTCGGGATATCTGGAGCAGGAAATGGAAGTATGGCAAGTCATTCAGATGATCAGTTGGTGTCACCTCATGGACATAGCACAAGCTCAAGTACCACTACTCTGGGATAACATCACAGACAATTGGGAGTCTTCAGTGCAAAACCAGTGATTCAGCACTACTAGCTAGTAGCTACCTATCAGTCTGTAATTCTTTTGTAGGTTGGGACAACTCTTTTGGGAGTTCTGAGTAATTTTGCAAGTTGTTCATAAGTATCTTTTTCTTCTTCATTATCTTTCTTTTTGCTGTAGTCTCCTGTTTTAGCTATGATAGACAGTGGAGAGTGATCATCTGTCACTTTCAGTAATTTGGCCTAATTGTCCTCTTGTTGCTATGTCTATGCTGGGATGTTAGCTGTTTGTTCACTACATTATTCACTATGCTAAAATTTGGAATTTTGTTGTGACAAGCTTGAAGCAAAAGATTATTTCAACTGAGGGTCTGTTCGTTTGAACTACTTTTCATTTCAGTTAAGGGCTAATAAGGTATGCGAATAAGTCCAAGTAAGGGCTAATAAGGTATGCGAATAAATCCAAGTAAGGTCTAATAAGGTATGCAATAAGTTCAAGTAAGGGCTAGTAAGGTATGCTAATAAGTCCAAGTAAGGTCTAATAAGTTCAAATAAGTTCTAATTAAGGTAAAAATAAATTAAGATAAGTTTAAATAAATTCTGATATAGATAGCAAAAATAAGTTGAAAAGAGCGGAGTCTGAACTTGACTTGGCTTGTTTGCGGCCTCTAAACACTGATGTCATTTTAGAGAGTTAATTGAGGATGTTTGTTCTTGAGTGGGTTGCATTGAAATTAAGGCTTGTTCTTTTCAAAAACGACTGAACTGAACTACTACGAATGTAATTGTACTGAACTAAATGCAACTGAACTAGCTCGACTAAACTGAATTAAATGGAATTGAAGTAAAATTAATAATAAATAATATTTAAACAATAATAAGCTATTAAATAATAGTTATGCATAGTAAATAGTAGTTATAAGGATAAGTAATAATAATTAATTGATAATGATAATAGTATTTTAGTTGTTATTAAATGAGAATTATAAACAAACAAACAAATAAATAAAAATAATAATCGTTGATAATAACTAATTACAATATTAATATTTGATGATGATTATATTATACAATAATGTTTTAAGAAGTGAATTAATATTATTATCATAACAATATGAATAAATAAGATAATAATAATTAGCAATAATAGTGATAATTAGGTCAGACCGTATAGAATTACAATGCAAATCGTCTGCTTTGGTTTGTTTGGTTGCTGGGCTACATAAAAGTGGCTTGATTTGTCCTTTTGATCAAACTGCGGTTGATACACGTTACAAAATAAGAAAGTTACTAGAAAATAAACCACCACTGCATTACATAGAGTTCCATCAAAGAAAGCAACCCATTTGGAACGAATATGGGAGAGAGAACATACCGAATGATAACATTTTTTTTTTGATTTTTTATATACCTTCGTCCAAATGTGTTGACCCAATCAAGATCGGACCAAAAAACTGACCCGACCCGAATCAGCCTGACATGAATTGACACAACCCAAAACCTATCCGAACAAGCTGATTGCCACCTTTAATCATAATTAACTACAAAGATCTATAGATAAAAAGCAATCAACAGGATTTTACCCACTCAGCAACATTAATCAACCAGATTACTTATTCCCTCAACTTAACCACCTTCTAAGATGAGTTGTTGAAGCAGGAGAAATTTCTCCTGTGAAATCAGTGTAGGAAGAACAGGTAGTCCCTTTTTCAACACTATACAAACCTTCCTGAACACTCCTGAAACTTGGACTTCTTAAGTTCTGGCTAAAGCAACTATAGTCAGTGTAAATGCTGCCTTCATATTGTGACTCAGGCATAGGAAATGACAGTCTCTTCTTCACTGAACCCCCCTTTTCCCTGTCTGATGTAGAATGTCTCTGCCTCGGTGTACTCTGTGTCCGTGCTCTAGCCTTTGCGGACTCGGTGGCTGCCATGTAGTTTGGTGTTGTCGTAGTTTGATAGTTCATGCGTAAGCTAGGGGTCGTTGCAGCCGAGTGGCTTCTAAACCCCTTAACACATCGCGGGCTTGCTGATTGAACTTGTCGTGGCCTTATATCGTGTAAAGATGGGGTCATTGGACGCGTTGTATTGTTAAGGGGAGAAGCAACAGCAACATGTAGGCTGTGTCTTCTTCTACTTGGTGTTGTAAGGTGAGTCTGTAATGACTCCATCTCAATATCTTTTGTAGCTTCTGTCCTCTGTGTTGCTGTTAATCTGTTGTTCTCACTGTACTCTTTTGATTCCAACCATTCACTGAGCCATTCACTGTCCTTGTTTTCCTGATCTGTCTCTTGTCTTGCAGATTTTTTCTGGTCGAATCTTCGTATCTTGATATAGAGAAGAAGCATCAACATGAGATAAGCAAAGTCATAAATCTCCCTATCTGAACTCAGTAAATATAGTTTATACTTAGTGTTTTGGTTGTGACTTTGTGAGTGTTGTTTGAACTTAATGGAACTTATCATTAAAGAACTGAGTCTAAAAATGAGGCGGCATACCTGTTGAGATAAAGCATAGGCAAGGGCTTGTTCACGGTCTAAAGCTGCTTCCTTTTTGCTTTGCAATATGGCTTCGATATCTTCTATTGCATAAGAATGGACTTTGTATTGATCTTTAATATTATTCTCATCTACAAACTGTAAAACAGAATTAAGAACGGTGGCGGTGGCGGTGGCGGAGTCAAGATTTCTCTGATAGAATAGCAGAGTCTAGATAGTACTTCTATAAGTTTAGACAATAGAGAAATAAATGTAGTGCAAATAGACAGGCTCGACAAGATTGAGTATTCTCGAACTGTTATCAATGATCCAACACCAAACTTCAACTTCTAATAGATTTACAAAACCATACACGAGGGCGTAGTTTATCCTGTAAGGGACTAAGGGAGTGAGCACTTTGCTTATCTACTCAGAAGTTGTTAGAAAGGCACGATGAGCTCAGTATGAACTTAAAAAGGACAAAGATCAGGGCTCACCATTGCTGTCCTCTGACGGATGTCTTTATACTTGTCCCATAAGTTATTACTTTCAGCGTACATTGACTTCCGAGTTTGATCAATGGAATGCGTTGATAAAGATTTTTCACGGAGTTTAGCTTGCACACGGATCAGAGACTGCATGCATCTGAGTGCTGTCTTTGCTTGCTTTCTCATGTTATGGCCTCTCACTAATGCCTGAAGCTTCACAATCCCCTTAAGTGCGCGCAACGCCCTCCTTGCCTTCATTGACGCAAACAATCAGTGTTAGGAGGGGGAAATGAATCACAAAATGAACAGTGCTCACCATCCTCTAATACAGTTTATTGACTACAGGTCATTAAGGGCCTTTTCACTAATTTAATTTGTTAATACTGATTTTACTAATTATTTAGTGTTTTCTCTTATGCAGTGTACTGATTTTTGCCAGTTCAAACAAGAGCAATTCTAAGGATGAATCAGAATGAGTTTTGGGCCAAACAGTGGGCTATAACAGGTAAGAGAGAATGAAAGAGGGGAACCAAAGTTCTGAACTTTCCTGACCTAACAAGGTTAAGGTTCCAGGCCAATAAAACCTTTTGGGCCAAAATCGAACATTCGAGCTGAGCATGCACTATGACATGTTAAATATATATATTTTGAATGTGTTATTATTTTTAAAGATTGAAGTAAACAAGCTAGAAGACTAGAAGTACCGAGAATTGGTGTCAAGTATATATTCCAAAAATGAAATAAAACTAGATTATTTCTTACAGAAGCAATTCCTATATGACTCGATACCTATATATGTAAACCTATACACTAATAAACTCAATAACTATATCTCGAGTAAATATTCAAGTTAAAGTGTTAACAAGTAAGGAATTATGTTGAACTACCACTTAGCAAGTTAGCACAGGAGTACTAGGACTTGGGTCTACAGTTAGATTTCAATCAAAACAGGTGAAAGGAATAGAAATTAGGACTAATAACAGGTGTAAGAATTTAAATCAAAACGGTTACGAACTTTTTTGTAGGACATTAAAGTTGGCCCAAGGCTAATCCTTACTAGGCTGGCTACTTGCCTCCCAAGCAAGGATTCGAACCCTGAACAAGGCCCTTGAACTCACGGCGTGCTTAACAAGACAACTTTGAATGTACTAAAGTGTCATTCATATAGGAGGAAAAATGAAACTTGCTTTAAGTTGAATCTTTAGGTTTTCCCAGGAGAACAATACATAGGATTCAAGGTACAGAAACAAGAAACTAAAGCTGCAAAATACTCCATATGTTACTTACAAGGTATCCTCTGAAAGCTGTCTGGATAATTAGAGCAGCATAGTATTCTCTAGCCAAATATGCAGGTATTATTTCCTGCACTCTAACACCTGGTTTAGCTGCTGCTGTTTTTACACTAGCTTCTGCTGCAGCTATTGCACGTCTCTGCTCGTCGACTGCAATTGAGTCTGTTGGTTTTTCATTGCTACTCATACTAGCCTCATATTGGTGATTAAAACTTGCAAGTTTCCTGAAAATCCATCTTCGTTTCTCTGTTTTCTGCAAGCACCAACAATCACATGTACCCGGTTAATACAAAATGCTACCTCTGTTGTCTTGTCTTTTATCTACATATTCACGCTTGCTAACACATAACTTTGGTTACTAATACGGGAAAAAAACATGTATAAATCTATTACCTTTCCGTCTTCTTCATCTTCTCGCGAATATTCTTCTCTTCTCTTACAGTTTTTCTTAGGAGACAATTTTGTAGGAGATCTGAAAACCTTTTTTACGGTCGTAAGCCAGGATGTACCTCCTTCCCTCCCCATTCAAGTGCATAAAATTGATTAATCAAGTTTCAGATGAACAAGCTTATCTGAAACAATATATTTCAATATTTGGAAGGCAATTTGATCTTGTAACGACTAGCATACAATACGAGTTACAGTTTATATGCTGAGATAACGTAGACGAACTGCAAGGGCGTGAATGCATGATGGTATTATACTCCTAACAATTAGTCATGTCAGAGTTTACCAGTGACTCTTTAATGTTTGATTTTCTTGGTATTGGGGAACATTTGTGTTAGAAATGGAGGATAACATAACGAGGTACATAAGCCCACTAAAAATAGCGACTATACTTTAGGGCCGTAACTGTATTGAATTTTGTCAAGTTTGAGTCTAGTCTAAGATATTTTTATATAGAAGTCCGAACTGATTGTAAGTCTGATCTTGCTTAGACAACAAAATTTGTAGTAGTACGAATTCAAGGTAAGGAAGTTTAATTTTTAAAATTATGTCGTTAGAAAGCGATAGACAAAAAAGACATTGTTTTAGAAAATAATGGTCCATTTTTTTCAGGCGAAATTTAGATATGTTCAGCTCAGATTAGATAAGGTAAAATAAGGTTTTATAAGGTGGAATAAGATAAAATAATCGAATAAGGTCAATAAAGTATAATAATAAATAAGTTAAGATAAGTTAAAATAACTAAAAGTAATTTCAAAAGAACAGACCCAAAATGAATTCAGGCTTGGGCGACACTTATAAGAGTTGGATCAAGAAAAAAGGTTGTCCAACCATGAACCATATGGTAAAACTTACATGTATAGGGCATTAACCAATCCTTTCAAAAACTAACTTGGATGATTCAACCATTTTCTAGACACTAAGAGTCTGTTTTCTTCAACTTATTTTCAATTAAATTCAATTCGCTTCACTTCAACTCAATTATTTTTAGTTCAGCTCAATTATTTTTAGTTCAGGCCAATTATTTTCGGTTCACTTCAGCTCAATTATTTTTAGTTCAGGCCAATTATGTTCGGTTCACTTCAACTCAATTATTTACTTTTCAGTTCAGGTTAATTATTTTCATTTAGTTCAGCCCTTAACAATACTTTTATTCTCGTATATTACTATTTCTTTAGGTCCAGTTCAGTTCATTTCATTTTAGGTAGGTTCAAATGAAGGGGATAGGCTCTAAAGACACGTGTTTTTCTTTACCTTTTAAAAAATTCAAAATTAAAAAAGTCCAATCAAGTATCAATATAAGGTAATATGAGGATTGGCCAACTCTAAAAATTTTATTTCATCTAAAAATTTAGTTGAGACAGGTTCAAATGAATTGGACAAGCTCAATAAACAACTCTTATTAAGTTTTATTAAATCAACAATAGGATAATAAGATCAAACCATCTTATATACGATTAACGATATTTAAGGGACTTTAATTTGAGATTAAAATCTTCTCGCACACATACCATGAAACCAAACAGAGATAAAAGAGTGGAGAAGGGAGTGGTATTAAAGTTGAAGAGGCTGGGAAAATGCATAAGAATCCCATGTGGTTTGTGTAAATATTAATGGGAATCACGTGGTACGTACAGACAACTGACTGCCGAGAGAAGAAGAGGAGGGAGAAGTTAGTGCTGGTTGGCTTATCTGCTATTGGGATGTGGAACATGTATACAACCAAAGATATGAATATTGCTGCAACCCAAATCGATTTTAACTTATGTTATTACTTATTATGATCATTTTATGTCATATCTTTCTTTGTGATTAAATATTATTTG
Organism: Patellifolia procumbens; assembly: GCA_947645195.1. NCBI lineage: Eukaryota > Viridiplantae > Streptophyta > Magnoliopsida > Caryophyllales > Amaranthaceae > Patellifolia > Patellifolia procumbens. The sequence continues at coordinate 5,078,067 of CANSGD010000972.1, forward strand.
AGTGGTGAGACTGAGTTCAGAGGCCTCGAAGACTGCCATTTCCAAACCCTGTGGTAATTGTGTATTTTTGGTTGTTGATGAAGAACTTGTTTCTGGGTAGCAGAACCACTGTCAATATTTGCCGTTAGACTGGTCAAACTGTCACCAATTTTATTTATTTTAGCATTTGCTAATTATAATCATTATAAGTTTATAACTGTTAGGTCTTAGTGTGGAGATGGTCAAAGTGGAGGATCGCGGCTCATGAAGGAGCTTGCGGCCCACGAGCCATGCGCGAGAGGTGCACAGGATGGCGCGAGTCGCGCAAAGTTCCTGGGATGAGGAGCACTTGGAAGCTCGCCAGTCGCGGCCCGAGAGATAGTTCGCCCCCGCGACCTGGCTACCCTGTTTTCACGATTCTCACCACATGCTGCCGTCTTTTGCTATTTACGGGAGTAGTATAAATACCCCTCTTTTCCCCATTTGTACATATGACATAAACAACAACAACAACTAAGCCTTATTCCCAAAGTGATTTGGGGTCGGCTAACATGAATCGTCAACTGAAACCGTTGCCGAAAGAGATGGCATCGACAAGAGTAATAAAAAGTTTTTAGAAGGGTTTAAGTTTTAAGAATTTTTTAAAGAGTTTTTGAAAACACGGTTTACACCAAGAAGTTTTAAAAGAGGTTTTCAAAAGGTTTTAAATACCAACACAATTGAGAAAAACAAATAAATGCAGTAATCACCCCTTCCTCCACATGGATACTGCCCCTCCACCCACTTCTATCCAACGCCATGCTCTCCTCAATCCCAAGTAGCCTCATAACACTTTCAATTACCTTCATCCAAGTCATCTTAGGTCTTCCCCTACCCCTTACAATTTGATTACTCATCCACTCTTCAATTCTTCTCACCGGTGCATCACCTGATCTCCTTTTCACATGACCAAACCATCTTAACCGATTCTCCCTCATCTTTTCTTCAATTGATGCAACTCAAACTTTTTCCCGAATCACTTCATTTCTTAATCGGTCCTTCCTTGTGTGGCCACACATCCACCGCAACATACGCATCTCCGCCACGTTCATCTTATGAACGTGGCATTGTTTCACCGCCCAACATTCGGTGCCATATAACAAAGCAGGCGTAATTGCCGTACGGTAGAACTTTCCCTTCAATCTTTGGGGAATGCCAGAATCAAAAAGGAACCCGGTGGCGCTTTTCCACTTTAACCAACCCGCGTTAATTCTATGAGTCACGTCTCCATCCAGTTCTCCATCCTTTTGGAGAATGGATCCAAGGTAATGGAAGACGTTCGATCCTTGAACCACTTTGCTATCCAAAGTGACCACCCCTGCCTCGTTGCTTGTAACCCCACTGAACTTGCACTCCATATACTCCGTCTTACTTCTGCTCAATCTAAAACCACGGGCTTCTAATGTATCCCTCCACAATTCCAACTTACTCTCAACACCTTCCTTTGTCTCATCAATCAACACAATATCATCCGCAAACATCATACACCAAGGGTATATCATCTTGAATTGACCTCGTTAGTTCGTCCATCACTAAAGCAAAGAGAAAGGGGCTAAGTGCAGAACCTTGGTGCACTCCGATCGTAATAGGGAACTCTGCTGTCCTCCCCACCGTAGTCCGCACACTCGTAGTTGCCCCCTCTTACATATCCTTGATGATATCTATATATTTTTGTGGAACTCCTTTCTTTGCCAATGCCCACCAAAGTATTTCTCTTGGCACTCTATCATATGCCTTCTCCAAATCAATGAAAACCATATGTAGATCCTTCTTCCTATCACGGTAATGTTCCATTGTCTGTCTCATGAGGTGGATGACCTCTACAGTCTATGTTCCTGGCATAAATCCAAATTGGTTATCCGATATCTTCACATGTTTCCTAAGTCTTTGCTCAATCACTCGTTCCCAAAGTTTCATCGTATGACTCATTAGTTTGATTCCTCGGTAGTTCGTACAATCTTGTACATCGCCTGTGTTCTTATACAAAGGAATCAAAGTACTCTTCCTCCACTCTAATGGCATTTTGTTGTGTCTCCAAATCATGTTGAAAAATGTTGTCATCCATTCGATTCCTCGCCCCCCTAAACACCTCCAAACTTCGATAGGTATGCCATCTGGCCCCGTAGCTTTCTTCAATCCCATCTTTTTTAATGTTGCAACGACTTCTACCTTTTGAATCCTCCTCATAAACTCTCGATTTAACATACTTGGCGGGATGTGTACATCCCCGATGTCTTGTGCATTATCACCATTGAACAAGGTATCGAAGTACGTCCGCCATCTATCCTTTACCTCCTCATCCTCCACAAGCACTCTTTGGTCCACACCCTTCACGCATTTCACCTTTCTTATATCTCTTGTCTTCATGTCCCTCATACGCGCAATTCTGTAGATGTCTTTTTCCCCTTCTTTCGTATCCAATCTTGCATAAAGCTCTTGGTTTACCTTTGCTTTAGCTTCCCGTACTGCATTCTTGGCTTCTCTCCGAGCTTCTTTGTACTTCTCATAGTTCACATCGCTTCTATCTTTTCCTAAGAGTTTATAACCTTCTCGTTTGTTTTTTGTCGCTTGTCTCACCTCCTCGTTGCACCAAGATGTGTCCTTACTCGATGGTGAAGTTCCTTTAGATTCTCCAAGGATCTCTTTTGCCACTTCCTTTATACTAAGTTCCATCTTTGTCCATGCCGACTCTACGTCCATTTCCGTGTTACAAGACCAAATATCTTTACTAGCCATCTTAGCTAGGAAGTTCTCTTTGTGCTCCCCTTGGAGCTTCCACCACTTGATTCGCGGCTCCACATTGGGTCTTTGATTTTGTAAAGACTCCCTACCTCGGAAATCAAGTACGACTAGTCTATGTTGGGTGGCTGCGCTCTCACCCGGTATCACCTTGCATTCCTTACTAAAAATAGGTCAATCTGACTCGCGCTACTTCCACTCCTATACGTCACAAGGTGAGATTCTCTTTTCTCAAACCAAGTGTTCATAATAATAAGACCATATGCGAGTGCGAAATCCAAGATACCACTTTCAGCTTCATTTCTCTCCCCATACCCAAAACCTCCATGAATGCTCTCAAAGCCAACTCGACTAGTGCCCACATGTCCATTAAGATCCCCACCAATGATCAACTTTTCACAAAATAGGAACCCGTTGCACAACCTCCTCTAAATCCTCCCAAAATTGTTGTTTAATAGATGCTTCCAAACCCACTTGCGGCGCATATGCGCTTATGATAGTCACCGCCTCCCTCCCTAATACTAGCCTAATACTCATAATGCGGTCGCTCTTCCTCGAAACTTCCACCACATCATCAATATATTCCTTATCAATAATGATGCCTACTCTTATCCTTTCCGGCGTACCAAAGCTTGTAACCCCATGGGGCTAGTTCTCTTGCTTTTCCACCAACCCACTTGGTCTCTTGGAGGCACATTATGTGAATCTTTCGCCTACTCATAACCTCCACCACCTCCGCCGATCTTCCCGTCAAAGAGCCAATGTTCCTTGTTCCAAAGCGCATCCTACTACCCCTACCACTACCCTGGACTAGCTTCTTTACTCGCACCCGTCCCTAATACGGGAACCCTTGCATATTTGACACCACCCCCGGGCGCCGGGATGGCGTACCGCTTCCGGGCGACGACCTAGCAACCCTTGCATGCTTATCACTACACCCATGTCTATGAAGTGCAGCGCGTCGCTGAGTAGGGAACGCCCCCACGTTTTTCATTTGTCGATTCATGTCATGACATAGTATCACACATTTCAAAGTACTAGAGAGAATTTCTAAGGCTTTGTGCTAGTGTGTGTTTAGTTTGAAATATCTTGTATCTCTCTCAATCAATCATCAAAGCAATACTACTCCAAAGTGCTTGTGGGTTTTTACTCCTGGATTCTCAAGTCTTCCCGCGGTGTCTTTACTTAACTCTCTCTCTTATTTATTTCTTCGTTTATTGTTGCTTTGCTTGGTTGGTTGGTTGGTTGTTGGCTTCCATTGATTGTTGTTGGTGATTGCAAATTAGTTTCCACTTGATTCTATGTTCTCAACAATTGGTATCAGAGCCTAGGTTAATCTTTGGTGGAATTTGAATTAGGGTTTGTGTGGAAACTTGTGTTTGTGATTGGAAATCAAAGTTTGTTGCTTTGGGTGTTTGGGGATTGAAATTTTAGTGCAGAAATTTTATTCCTTGTTGTTGAAACCCTAGGTTGAGAACTTTGTGATTGTTTGAAAATGGAAAAGAGCAAGTTGAAACTTAAGAAGTTTGATGGGAAGGATTGTTGGGAAGTTCATCCTAAGTCCCATATGGAAAGAATATAAAGGGAAGGAACCCGTTATATAGTTGGAGCTCAATACATTAGAATGAGGCCTTTAGAGAAGGTGCCCAAAAACAAATCTGTGCGGTGCGTGTATGAACGTGCGTCGGCGGCCCAACAAATGGTATCAGAGCCGAGCGGTTCGGTCCGGGACGGGAGGCTGTCGTGGCGGTACGTGGGAGTCCCTCGTGTGTCTTCGAAATTGGTGATCTGGTGGGCCCTTGTATCGAAAGTCTTCCTGGTGTGTTCAGCTGTGTTGAACGGAAGTTGCCCTGAGACTGGTGGTGGTTGCCCTGTAACTCGTGGGGATCGAGTGGGCATGTAGCCGGTAACGAACAGTGGTAGCTGATGGTGTAATCAGGCGGCGAGTCCTGTGGTGTAGCGGCGGTACTGAAAGGGGCAAGTTTGGCAGATCGGGTGTATCGTTTGAGGAAAGGCCATGAGTTATGTCACTACAAAAATCAGGGGCTTTTAGCTACCAAATACGGCAACGGATTTTTAATTTGTTGCTCATTGACAACCATAATTTAATTTTCGTTGCTATTTAGCAACTGTTTTTATTTTCGTTGCTATATGTAGCAACATATTTGTAATTCCTTGCCACTTGCAACAAATTTTTAAAATTTTTGTTGCTATTTTTAGCAACTAATTTAATTTCGTTGCTATTTAGCAACTTTTCTAATTTTCGTTGCTATATTTCGGCAACTGATATAATCCTGGCAACCAAATTCCTATATTTCGTTGCCAATTTTATGTTGCCGGATTTTTAATTCGATGCTAATTGGCAACCAATTAAATTGGTTGCTAATTGGCAACTAAAATATCAATTTCGTTGCTATTTTAGCAACCAAAACTACAATTTTGTTGCCATATGTAACATTCGTGATTTCTTTAAAAACATTTGATATACTACTTATGCTAACAATGTGTATATTTCTTCTAGAGAGCTTATGTGTTAAGATACTCCATAGTTAAGTGTGCTCAACTGGGAGTAGTCTTGAGATGGGTGACCTCCTGGAAAGTTTCTGAGTTAATTAAGAGTCTCAGATTTTTTCCCTTTTTGGATAAAGTTGGCAATCGAAATTGTTAGGTTAGGTTGCTAGTTGGGAAAGAAAACTCATAATTTGGTTGCTATTTAGCAACGAAAATGATACAAAATTTAAAATGTTGCAAAACCTAGCAACTGATAATACCAAAATTCGTTGTCATAATTGGCAACCAAAAATCAATTTGGATGCCATGTATAGCAACCGATATGGCAACTAAATTTACCTTGACGCGAGTTGGCAACCGAATTATGTAGTATTTGGTTGCTAAAATCAAATGGCGACCAACTTTTTAGCATCCAACTGTTTTTGTTGCGAAATTGGTTGCTAACCATATTAGCAACCAATTTTTGCTTCTTAGCAACGAATTAGTGTGGTTGCTATAAGCCCATGTTTTTTGTAGTGTGTGGTCCTTGGTTTGAGGGAAGGATTGTTGGGAAGTTCATCCTAACTCCCACATGGAAAGAATATAAAGAGAAGGAGCCCTTTATATAGTTGGAGCTCAATACATTAGAATGAGGCCTTTTGGGAAGGTGCCCAAAAACAAATCTGTGCGGGCTAAGCCCAAAGCGGACAATATCATTCTAATGTGTGTATGAGCGTGCGTCGGCGGCCCAACAATAACCAGAGGTCATAATCAGATAATTGGACCAAAGTTGGTTGGTGTGACTGGTAAGTACTCTCATCACTTAGACAAGTAGTCAAGGGTTCGATTCCTGACTCTTGCGAATGGAGTAATCAAAGTTGGGAGGGCTCTACCCATTAAGTTGACTTCAGTACCCCGAAGGAGATTGCCCCTACTATCAGTGTGGGATACTCCTACCTAACATAAAAAAAATGAGATAATTAAGTCGAGTGTAGAGCTTGTTAGTTTGAGTATGGTTAGGTTCGACTCGCATCTTTTTTAGATAGAGTCTTCGGTCAAGCTAATGTTTGGATTAAGAAATTATTTCAATTTAATCTTAATAGATTTCATATACGTGATATATTGATTGAATTAAGTAAGAAAGTCTTCAACAAAATATTACTACCTCCGTTTTTTTAATATGTATGTTTGCTTTTCACGCGGACCAAGGAAAAAGTGCAAAAGTAAGATAGAAGGTTAGTAAAAGTAAGGAAAAAGTGAAAAAGCTAGAGAGAAAGAAAGAAAAAGTATGAGAGAAGTGTAATAATTAGGTGGACCAACCTTCCATTTATAGGAAAAGGTAGAAAGGTACATATTAAAAAAAACATCCCAAAATGGTAAAACATACATATTAAATAAAAAACAGAGGGAGTAGGATAATTTAATTTAAATTTGGTTAATTTTACAGTTGGGTGTCATAGTTGACTAATATTTCACGTTGGTACAAGACGGGACAAAGTTTAGGTTTGCTGATTCGGGTGTGGTTAATTTCGAGTTGTCATTTTTCGAAGTAATTGAGGTCTTGAAACATATTAGTTTTGCTCGGTGTAATGCTTGCCTATTACAAATGTGAAAGTTTTTTGTTAGGAGCACAGTGCTCTGTGCTCTGGCTTGACGTGGCAGAGAGTCACCAGCAGGAATGCCCGACAACTCTCAAGCTCCGGGGTAAAACGACCGGCGTTATTAGGGTTTATCAAAGGGGCGGCTAGGGCGAGGCAAACAGGCGGCTAGGGCAAAGCAAACCGGCGGCTAGGGAAAAGAAAATCAACGATTAGGGTTGTTGTCAGTCGGGCCTCGTTCACCGGAGATTGTCGTGGACCGTCCATCGGGCAACCTTCACCGGCGTTGCTATGCTCTCTCTCTCTCCTGTTCAGCCCAAATTCGAATTTTGGGAAGATGTTCTGTCAAATCTGTTTTGATGCTCTGGCAGGTTATTCATTTTGTTCTTTTAAAATACTTAATATGTTCTTTTGTTATTCTTGTATGTTCTTTTCAATTGACACCTATTTTTTACTTTTTAATATTCCTTTAGATAATGTTTAATGTTCTTTTGATGTAAAAAAAATTTGTTCTTTGAATCTTCGTATTTTGCTCTTTATATTTCAAAGAAATGTTCTTTTAAATTAATGTTTTTAGAAATTTTGTATTTTGTTGTTTGTAAAAAAAGTAATTTTGTTCTTTGAAATTTTCTATTTGGTTCTTTTGTTTTAATTAAATGTTCTTTTAAAACTGTTAAATTTTTTTTTTGTATGTGTTTTGAAATTTTCTATTTTGTTATTCACACAAAGTATGTTCTTCTTTGAGGTTTAATATTTTGTTCTTTTAAAAAAATGTGTTGTTCGTTTGAAAATTTGTTTTTGTTCTCTTTTCGTTTCAAGTAAATGTTTTTTTTTTCATTTTTTGTTCTTCCAATGTTCACTTGATGTTCTTTGTAGTGTTGTGAGGGTTTGAAGTTTTGGGCGCTCCTTGCTGCTGTACCGGGGATAATGTCAGGGCCGGAGATGGCGACGTCATCCCGGAGCACAATGCTCCGTGCTCCCGAAAGCACCAAAAACGGGCTGATTACAAATGTAACATTAGAAAAAGTTAGATTATCTTGTCGATTTAGTATGATAGTAGTACATTTGTAGTTTAATGCAATCTATGAGGTTAGTTTTAAAGGTTTATGTAGTGAGGTGTCTTATTAGATCATAATCTCTAAATATGATCTATATGCATGAAATAAAGTCCGACCAAATAAAAGTTGAATTTAAAGATAGACTAAAGAATTTCGCAATCCAAAGTGTCTTCAACGTAATTTGATCTCCCACCACCTCTTAATTGCAAGATGCAAATCTTATAAGAAGCTAAGCAGACCAAACAATAATTACTCGATGCCGTTTGAATTGGAGTAGTGTATATCACTCCTACTATATAATATAGTAATGCTCCATGATCATGTAGTGTGATGTACGAGCGTGATCTGGACGCAAAATATGATAAAATGTTAATTAAATCAGAACACAAGTATTACCTACTCTACTTAAGTTCACAGTTTGCGTGACCTTGTGGTTGGGATCTTTGTCTCTTGCTTCAGTCCTATGTATAGAACTTAACTTCCATTAAAGAAAAAAAATGTTTTGTACGTTGGCATGGTCTACCCATCTTACTCTTCTGAAGGACTTAAGGTGCATTGAAATTGTTAGCGATTCACTATGCCCTTTGATGCTTTGCTTTAGCTATAGTTTTGAGCAAATTTTAGGATATAGAAGCATTAAACAAGGAGAGTATACATTATACACCCGGGTGTATTATAAGTATGGTTTACCTAAATTTATTGACTAAAAAATAGTCTTTGGTGTACCATGCTCATGGTACACCCAAATTTATTTAAACAAAAAATTGCCCTGGGTGTATTATACTGGCGGATCCAGGATTGGAAAGTTGGGGTACGGTGACAAAATAAATCAATCATCCGACATTTTTTTTTAAAAATAAACAGTTAAATATTGCAAAAATCAATGTAAACATCAAATTAAACGTTATGCAAAATAGTGGAATGTTTTGTAAATTATATCCTATGAGTTTTCATATTATGGAAACGACTCATTACATCATCATCACTAACTTTCAGAAAGAGGTCTCTTAAAGATGGAGAAGATGACATAGACAATTTTTGTAACTTTCTCCACCTCCCTTTGAAAAGAACTTCAAATTTTGGGTCAAGTTTATTTTGTTCCAAAAGATGTGTTTTTGAGGTCTTTTTGACCCATATTCACCTTAAAAAGACCTATCTATACATATACTATGGGTTGGACCTTCCGTTTTTTGCTTGTTTTTTATTTTTTGGAGTTGGGGTACACCTGTACTCCAATGTACCCCTGAATCAGCCCATATGATAAAAAATTGTATTAAAGAAGTTATGGGCAGTGGGCACTAAACAAAGCAAGTAAACAACATATAAGATTATAGATAGCTAGTTACCTTCTTAACCAATAAATGTCTTTTGTTAATGTAATTCAAACTACTACGTTAAAAACTTGACCCTATTGAACATTACAAGTGAGAGTACCACATTGATGAAATTAGAGAGACATTTTAACATAATAAGGTTAATTGACTACTCCTCTTATTGACATGGTTTTAAGGTGAGACCTCATTTGGTCGTATGAAAAACATATAAGTCAGACAAATGATCTGCTACTCGCCCGAGTGCACTATTAGGGTAATTCGGTAATTAGACTCTTAGTTATGTAAAGATAGGTTTTCAAACCTCTATATATATGATAGTGTCAGGCAACCTAAACAGGTTAGCCAATTATTCCAATACTCGTACATGGTATCAAGAGCCTAGGTTAAATTTTTTTTCCTTTTTGTCTTTTAATTTACGGTTGTTTTTTTTTATAAAAAAACAAAAACCCTAATTCCGGCAGCCACCTCCTATGGCCGCCCAGGTGCCCACCGCCGGTCAGTCCGTTCGCCCAGAACCTTCTACTCCAGTGCACCAGCCCCGCCACCAGACGCCTAGCGTTGATTTCTGTCACAACCCAGAGCTGATTTCAGTTGCTGCTCCGCAGCACCAGCCCGACGCCTTCTTTCCAGACGCCAGCGCGTTCTCTGCCGCCTCAACTGCAGCGCTGCCTCAGTCCAGTGCATCCTTTCAGGCCGTCGGTGGTTCGTCGTCTGCTGCGTCCTGGCTGGCGAACCAGCCCCACGTCTCTTCCCCGGCGTCTGCCCTGCCACCGTTGGTGGCCTCCACTGCCCCTCCGGTCGGTTTTTCACCCTCACGAAGTCCCAGCAGTCCACTGGTTGGTCCCTCCCCTTCCCGGAGTCCAATCAGCCGCTACCCACCCGGATTTGGTGGTCCGTTAAATTCCATTACCTCCTCTTCCATGGTGCACGCATCTCCTCTGCTTCCTTCTCCTCTCCATGGTGTGCAACCTTTTAATTCATTGTCATCTTTTGCACAACAATTTAACAATCACGATATTACAAGATTTGTTACAATCAAGTTGACCACTCCTGAGGATTTTCTCGTCAGGAAAACACAAGTCACATGTTTTTTGTTAACGCATCAACTTTTAGGTATTGTTGAAGGTACAATTTCTATTCCTTCACCTACTTGTGTTGATCATCTTGTTAAATCTGTCCCTAATCCGCAATTTTACGAGTATTTACGCCTAGATCAACATTAAAATTGTGGTTCTATGCTACTTTGTCGCGTGATGTTATGCTTGATGTCCATGAATTACATACTTCTGTGGAGATCTGGAATAGTTAAAGTCGAGGTTTTTACATGCTAGTATGGCTCGATCCATGGAATTGAAAGGACAGGTTGAGTCATATGAAGAAACGAACAGACTATGGAAGCGTTTTTACGTGAAATTAAGATTATTGTTGATTCCTTAGCTGCTATTCAGTGTCATGTCTCTTAGTATGACCTCGTTCAGTATACCTTGACTGCATTGGATCAAGATCGTGATTATGATGCCCTTGTCACTACCTTGCTACAATTTTAAATGACTTTGACTTTTGATGATCTTCGCCCCAAGCTACTTCAGCATGAACAACGTATTAAGGCTAAGCGTGCATACGATGATACGCCTACTGCTCATCAGGCCTTAGTCGCTGTTCAGTCTGGCTCTTCAGGTTCACAACCGTCTTCTTCGGGTGGTTCGAATTCTAAAAGTCAAGGGGGTGGTAAGAACAAGAATCGGAACAACAGTAACCGTAACATAGGTGGTCGTGGTAACACTAGAGGACGCGACAATGGAGGACTGGGTGGTCGTGGAAATGCAGGCCGCACTAATGGTATGGGTAATTTTCATGATATTTCGTATGTTGATTATTCTTGTGCCATTTATATTGCTAATGATTTGTCTTCAGCAGGAAGTAATCCATCTAACGGCAATTTAGCGAACACTCCTTCTTTAGATACTTGTGGTCTTTGTTGGTATCCAGGTCACCAAGCAGCCTATTGTCCTCAGCGTTTCAATCACAGCTTTGTGCCTTCCTCTCCTGATGGTGTCACACGTGCCCTAGCTGCACTGTCTGTTCGTTGTGAAACGAATGACTCCGTTTGGTATCCAGATTCTGGAGCCGCATCTCATATGACCTCACAGGATGGTATGCTATCTAATGCTCTTCCTTACACTGGTTCGAGTTCTATTGTTGTTGGTGATGGCACAAAACTTCCCATTAATAAACTTGGAAATTTAACTCTGTCTTCCCCTAGTCGCCCCTTTCGCCTCACGAAGGTGTGTCATGTTCCCCAGTTAAAACATAATCTGATATCTGTTCAAAAGTTATGTCAGAATAATTCTTGCATAGTCTGTTTTGACGAGTCTTCTGTTTGTGTTAAGGACAAGACCACGGGGGCGGTTCTGTTGCGGGGAATCAGTAGGAATGGTGTCTACCCTCTTCATCCTCACATTCTAGAGTCAGAGTCGTCTTCCCGAGTTTCTTCAGAGTCTTCTCGAGTCTGCCCAGAGTTGTTTGTCCCTGCTCTCATAGCCACCAAGGACTCTGGAGATGTTTGGCATACTCGCCTTGGTCATACTTCTACTAGAATTTTAGGAAGTTTACGTTCACAAAACTTGATTTCATGTAATTCTAAGTTTCATGACGATTGTGTTCATTGCAAAGTAGGAAAGATACACCGTTTGCCCTTTGAGTCTGTGACTCATGGTGCTCCCTATCCCTTATATTTGATACATAGTGATCTTTGGCAATCGCCTGTTAATTCGAATTATTTTTTTCAGTATTATGTGGTTTTTGTTGATGATTATTCACGTTTTTCTTGGCTATATCCACTTAAGCTGAAATCTGATGTTTATTCGACCTTCTTAGCTTTTCAGAAACTTGTTGAAAATTTGTTTAATTCAAAAATCAAATTTTTCCAAAGTGATGGTGGACGTGAGTTTGATAACACTCCTTTACTACAACATTTCTGTGATTCGGCAATTTATTTTCGAAAGTCTTGTGCTCGGACTCAAGCGCAGAATGGTGTTGCAGAACGGAAACATCGAACCATTATCGAGATGGCACGTACTATGCTAATTCAATCTGAGTTGCCAACTCGATATTGGGTCGATGCGTGTTATACGGCTGTTTATACGATTAATTGTATTCCTAGTTCGGCTCTGTAGGGTTCATCCCCGTTTGCAAAACTTTTTCATCGTCCTCCTTCATATGAGTTTTTGAAATGTTTTGGTTGTGCTTGTTTTCCGTTGTTTTTAGATCCTAAAATCAATAAATTACAAGCAAAGTCGATTCAATGTGTTTTCATTGGCTATGCGTGAAATTATAAGGGTTATCGATGTCTTGATCCTCTTTCTGGCAAGGTTTACACAAGTCGTCATGTCCTATTTAGTGAATGGAAATTTCCCTATCGTACTCTTGTGTCTCCCAAGTCCCTTGAGACGTCCCATGACGAATTTCTTGACCCCTTAGTCTTATTTCCGAGTCTCATTCCGTCTGGTGTGTCTTCTTGTGAGTTGTTTGGTCCCCCACCTAGCTCACCTAATGGGTCTATGCCCTCGTTGTCCTCGAGTCACCATGCGCCCGCATTCGACGTGCTATCTCACAGCCACGCGACTGCCAGCCTGCAGCCTTGTCGTCCCTCGCCCACAGGTTCGCGGCTGAACAGCAGCAGCCCGCAGCCTCGTCTGCCTGCGCCCGCAGGGTCTTGTGCGCCTACGCCATAAGATGCTGCCAGCCCGCAGCACCCTCCTGCGCCCGCGGGAGGCCTACTTCCCCCTTCCCCCTCACACGCCATCTCACATGATGTGTGTGATGTTTCCACCCCGTCCTCGTCTAGTCTTGAGTCGTCCCCGTCTCCTATCGTCCCTCCCCCTAGGCGTCCTAGAAAGTCATCTAAGTGTGTCGATCCTACTAATGTCCATACCATGACCACTCGTTTAAAAGACGGAATCATTTCAACTAGGAATTTAATGAATTTAAAAACCGACGTTGTTGATTCTGAACCGTCTAATTTTAAGCAAGCGTCTAAAGATTCACGTTGGCAACAAGCCATGCGTGATGAGTATGAAGCATTAATTAAGAATGATACATGGGAACTTGTGCCTCGCAACAACAATAGAAACGCTCTTGGTTGTAAGTGGGTGTATAAGATTAAATATAATTCTGACGGTTCTGTGGAGCGGTTTAAGGCCAGACTGGTTATTTTTGGTAATCATCAGCAGGCAGGTATTGACTACTTTGAAACCTTTAGTCCTTTCATTAAGCCTACTACTGTTCGCTTAGTTTTAACTCTTGCTGCTACTTATAAATGGCCTATTCGTCAACTCGATGTTAAAAATGCTTTCCTTCATGGTTTCCTTAATGATGAAGTCTATATGCGTCAGCCTCCTGGTTTTGAACATCCTTTTCAACCACATCATGTCTGTCGGTTACGAAAATCCATTTATGGTTTGAAGCAAGCTCCTCGAGCTTGGTTCTCTCGTTTCAGCAACTTTCTACTCTCTATTGGTTTCAAGTGCAGCAGTTGTGATACCTCCATGTTCACTCTCAAACACAGTGGTCATATTATCATTCTATTGCTATATGTTGATGATATTGTGCTTACAGGTAGTAGTTCCTCTTTGCTTCAGAAATTTATCAGTGTTCTTTCTGCCCAGTTTGCTATGAAGGATTTGAGTGCTTTTCATTATTTCTTAGGCATTAAGGTTTTACGTACTCCTCAGGGTTTGCTATTGTCTCAAAACAAATATGTAGTTGATCTTCTTCAGAAATTTCATCTTCATACTGTCAAACCCGTATGTACTCCTGTTGTCTCTCGTGTCACTCTTTCTCGCTTAGATGGTGAACTTCTTGCTGATACCACAGATTATCGTAGTATGGTTGGTGCATTACAATATTTGACTATGACTCGTCCTGATATTGCCTATGCTGTTAATTTGGTTTCTCAATTTATGCATGCGCCTCGTACTACTCACCTTCATCTGTGAAAAGAATTTTCAGGTATCTGTAGGGAACTTCTGATTATGGGCTGTTTATTCATAGTACTAGCTCCCCTACTGTGACTGTTGCCTATTCTGATGCTGATTGGGCCAGGTGTGCTGACACTCGGTGTTCTACTACTGGTTATGCTGTCTTCCTAGGGAAGAATTTGATCTCCTGGCGCTCTAAGAAGCAACATACTGTTTCAAAGTCTTCTACTGAAGCTGAGTATCGTGCTGTTGCCCACACTGCGGCTGAAACAATTTGGATACGTCAATTGTTGGCTGATTTAGGGTACTTTAATCGACGGCCTACCATTCTCTATTGTGACAATGTTTCTGCTATGTATCTTACTTTTAATCCTGTTCATCACGATCGTAGTAAGCACATTGATGTTGATTATCATTTTGTTCGTGAGATGGTTGCTAAAGGTGGTCTTTAGGTCAAGCACGTTCCGACACAGTTGCAGGTTGCGGATATTTTTACTAAGGGTCTTTCTTCTGAGTTGTTTTGTAAACATCGTTCCAATCTATCCGTGATTCCTCCCCGTAAAGATTGAGGGGGTGTATTAGGGTAATTTGGTAATTAGACTCTTAGTTCTGTAGAGATAGGTTTTCATACCTCTATATATATAATAGTGTCAGGCAACCTAAATAGGTTAGCTAATTATTCCAATACTTATACATGCACATTACTGCTTGTTTGAGCACCTTCCTTCCGGAGTTCGTAACCTTCGTGTTTGCTTGCTCCCTCAAGTCCCTTTGTACCCAGTTCTATATTTTGGATTTTTAGTCTACATACACAAAACGAGGAAATTGATCTTCACAAATACCCAATAAAGGAAACTTTTAGTTTATACAAGTTGACCTTTATAAGGAGAAAGAAGAGTAACCGCGCAGGGCCCCATAAATATTGAGCCTATAGGGCCTCTCAGTTTTATACTTTTAATCTTTAAATTGCTACAACTTCTATACACAACATCTCGCTTGGCGTGATGGTACTCTAGTGCTCTCATGATGGTCGGTTAATGAATCATTAGGTCCAGATAGGATTTATAATGTTCGGACAAGATTTGGACTCAGATTTTCTGAGTTCAAATTATATTAGAATGGACTTGCCTTAGATAAGATAGAGTTTATTTGCAAGAAGTTTTATAAGAAAATATCTTATATGACTCTTTTCATTATGCTATATAAAAGTAGAAGGTTGTGACCGCTTGCTTATTATCTAATAAGTAGTTTCTTACTAACATTTAAAGTAACAACAATCTATTTTATGTTTTAAAAAGAAGACGGGGGAACTGATATTGTAAAGTAGAGATTGTATTTATTATTACACTTGACAGTAATATGAGCATGGTACACTTCAGATTACTTTTTACATATATATTACTTCTTAGTGGGTGAATTTTCCTCATTTAAAGCCATTTAATTGAGCAATGAATAATAAAATAAGGCAATAATATACGTAGTCTTTAGGGCTATGTATAGCCATTTAATACTTTCCAAAACTAATAAAAACAAATACTCGTAATACCTATGACTCCTGATTTTCCAATAAATTTTTAATTTAATATTATTTTGACGTAAAATAGTTAATTCTTAAATATAGCCCTTAGAGCTATGAATATCAAAACTCATAAATTAAATAAAATGCATAAATTTTGTTGATGGACTCTTGCAGGGAATGGTACCCAACTTAATGCAAGTGTTTGAATGGGCTGAGTTAGTGTTATCATCACCTCCGAGTCTTATGTTTAAGATAAGTTGGTTTTCTGTTTGACAGGATTTGACCCTCACTAATTTGAACCAAGAACCAACCCTCAGCCCATATAGCCCATATAGCCCATAACTTAAAACAAGTTTGACGCTTGGATCTTGAGACTCTTGACAATGCCAAAAAGGAAAACTTTAATTAGCTACTTGTAAAATATTGAATATTAGCGTTGAATGTATGTGATGTGTGCGAAACAGTTAAAAATTTGACTGGAAGAATGATTAATTATCAAATTAGTTAAGCAGTCATGATATTATTTTCTTTTTCCCCTTATATTCTTTTATGTGTCCACTCCTTCTTCTCTTATATAATAACTAGCCATATATGCACGCGATGCGTGCTTCGTGCGAAAGATTAATATGTAAGGATTTGGGATGTAATTTCTCTAGTGAATGTATACATAATTTTCATACTTTTAAAAATAATCGTTAAATTTCAGTTATTTTGTCTTTTGAGAGGGTGTAATTTTAATCTGTAAAAAGTATAAATAGTGAAACAATTTAAATACATAAAAGAGTAATAAACATTCGAGAGTATATTCTCAATAGTGATTTAAAAATAAAACGCTAAAAAAGATTAAAAAAAATCTTACAAAAGATTAGTGGAAGATGCCATTAGCATCATCACTCATGAGTAACACCCCTCTCGCTTTGCCACTTTCTCACTCATTCTAAAATACTTTATCATATCTCATGATCAATTTGATCAAATGCACCTTCACTCATGAGTAATCAATTACTCATGTATTTTAAAATAAATTTTTTTCAAAAGTATATAAAAATATAGCAAATTGGGTGTCTATTTATAGATCTCAAGAAAATATAATCATTGATATTTTTTAAAATGATTTTTACTTTGTATATTTTTAGATATTTCAGTTTAGAGTTATAAACTTTTCTTGCTAAAAATATGATGGCTAACTTTGGAAACAAAACTTAATTACTTAATACTAACTTCTTGATTTATTTTATTTATTTTTCCTTTTCTTAATTTTGGTGTCCACCCCTCCTCTTCCCTTATAGTATAGAGATATAGTAATAGAGATTTGTGAAAGTCAATATATTGTCAAAACTCATTGTCAATATTTTCCAAAATATTTGAATTAAAGCATACTTGAGATTAACTCCAGTCCCACATCATGGGATAGAATTAACCATGAAAATACCTAAGATCTCATGGCATCTTTGGATTGAATGGTGAGGTGATCAAGTTAATAGTTATGATGTCAGACAAGAGAATTTGAATTGTTTTCAATTGTTTCAAAAAGTAATAAAAAAGAAAAGGAAAAATTAATCTAATAATGCAACCTTTTGACGGTTCGCACATAATAAAGCAATCTTTCAATTATTTTGAAATAATACAACCTTTATACCCCATTTATCTTAAATGCAGGGAAACAAAACTCGGCCGTTACGTTATGTAACGGCCGTTATGTAACGGATTTTGAACTTGCCGTTACGCGAAATGTCGTTAAGTAACCCCGCGGTGAAATTCACGTCCAACTCGCCGCGTTGTCCGTTACGTAACGGTGACTCGCCGCATTAGAGCGTTTTTTTACCCGTTACATCCGTTACTATATGAAAATTGGTCAAAAAAAGAAAGGGAATATACGCATAGTAGCACAAAAACTATAGGGTCACACCAACGAAAGGAGAAAAACTTACCATGGGCTTCCAAGTTGAGTAATATATATGATTTAGTATCAATTTTTATATATAATATGACATAAATCTCATGTTTAAAGTAATCTTTTATTCACCATATGTGTAATCCACCCATATGATTGCGTTGGTCAAATTAAGTTATAAGAATACTTATAAAACTTCAAAAATGCTATTTTGAGGTTAAAATTCTAATTGTGTGAATTTTTTGAAAAAATTCACGCCGCGTCAACCGCGATTTGTCTTTTTTCGACCGTTACAAGCCGTTCCCGCGTCATCGCGACCGTTACCGCGAACGCGACGATATCCGCGATTTTCTTCCCTGCTTAAATGAGACAAAATCGGATATAACCTGAAGAGTAAGTAAAATAGGACACGAGTCATCTCATAATTGGTTCCTATAAACAAATTTCATAAAACATTAGAAAAAAAAAAAGAGAAAAGCAAAAAATTAAAAAAATAATCATAATCTCTTTCTCACCTCCACCACCACCGTAAAGCCACACTTCCTCTCCTCCTCCAACCCATTGCAATGGTCGCCCACATTCAACCTCTGGTGATTCTCCGATTGACTACGTCATCAGAAAGTGGTTCTCAGTGTCGGAGCTCCGACTTCGTGGGCACGACTTCACAATTCCTCTCGATTGCTCATTCCTCTCCAATTCATCTTGCACTGTCATTGATTCATGTCATTGTTCTCCTTTGTTTCTTCCTTCTCTGGTTGTTCTTGTACAGTGTGTTTGGTAGGGAGGAATTGGATGGAAAGGAAAGGAAGGGAAAGGAAAATAAGGGCTTTCCTTTGTTTGGTAAAAAAAATTATAAAGGATTTGGTTGGAAAGGAAAGGAAATGACAGGAAAGAAATTAGATAAAATCTCCTCTTTCCTTTCCTCCCAAAATTGGAGGAATTTGGGAGGAAAGAGATTAAAAGATAAAAATTACGTTATCTTTTGCTAAAAAATCTCCCTCCAATATTAATCAATTTCCCTCCAAAAATTACACATTATTAAAACCCTTTTTTTGCTTCTACCAAAAACGGCAGACACCATATTAATCCACCATAGAAGGCTGCGCAGGTACAGGTATTCAACTTCCCACTTTGCTTTGTTAATTTTAAAGTCAATTTTATACCTTTTTGCATTTAGATCTGGAATGGATTTCATTTTTTTTGTTGATTGTTTGGTTAGGGTTTCATATTTTTGATTGTTTGAGAAAGTTTGTGCCTTTTGTTGATTGTAATTGATTATTATAAATTGTGAATCATTTATTTCATTTGGCATCTTTACTTTTGGAATCATTCCACCAACTTTTCCTATCAATCCAAACCCGTTTTCTCCTCTTTTGTTATCATCAATTGTTCTTTGTTATTCTGATCAAAGTATTATATTGAAAGAGTTGATAAAAGTTGTATTTGCATTGAATGAATCAGCATTATTTATACAGCCAATGACTATGAGATGCAATTAGTTAGAACTGAAAGATAAGTGCAAATCTATATAGAAGCTAAAATATAATGATGAAAGGTGATTGTTAATATACAAAAGGTAATAACAGGATGTTTAATATACAAAAGATAATAGCATGAGGTGGTTTGTTGTAACTAAGTGTTAACAGTGTTAACTCTATAATGTCTCCGCAAGATTTGTTAATATCTATTTACCCTATGATTTGTTGTTATAGATGGATGGGACCTTTATCAACAGTGATCATGAACATATATTAGAAGATGACCAAGTTTACTATGATAAAGAGAATAGTGAGTTTGAAAATTGGGTTGTGATTTGGGATAGAATAAGAAATTCAGCTGCAATCAAAATGATTTGTTTAGTTACATATGGTTTGTACCTTCTCCGGAAAAGAAGTCTCCATATGAGTTATAGTCATATGCCTACTAGAGAACAAACAATTGAACGAGAGGCGGCAAGAAGAAACCTATTTGAGTTCCTTAACTACACCAGGAAAAGTCGTTCCTTATTGCGCATGAAACCAGAAACTTTTGCTCAGCTATGCAATTTAATGCGTACTAATGGTCAATTGAAAGATACACGACTAGCTAGTGTAGAGGAGCAGGTTGCAATATTTCTCTACGCCGTAGGTCATAACCAAAGAAATTGCAGTCTACAAGTTACATTTCGTCGATCTGGTGAAACCATAAGCCGATATTTTCATAAAGTTCTCGAAGCTATCCTTTCATTAGAAGATCAATTCCTTATAAAACCCGATAAATCAAATGTTCCTCCAGAAATTCAAAACAAGCGTAGATATTATCCTTATTTCAAGGTACTTTTTAACGCAAATTAGGCTTCAACTAATAGTTATTATTTGAGATATAAAGATTAAGTTGGATAAATTATTTGTCAGGATTGTATAGGTGCTATTGACGGGACACATGTTCGCGTCAAAGTTTCTAACACTAATGCACCAAGGTATCGTGGTAGAAAAAATCGGCCTACGCAAAATGTCTTAGCTGCATGTTCATTTGACTTAAAGTTCACTTATGTGTTACCTGGATGGGAGGGAACAGCGTCAGATTCAAGGATACTAAAAAATGCATTGACTAGAGAAGATAACTTGCATATTCCAGAAGGTAAAAATAAAATAAATTGATTTTTTTACGCATATTACACACTTCAATTAGCTTATTTTTATTAATATTTGTATAGGCAAATATTATCTTGTTGATGCCGGTTATATGCTCACGGGTGGCCTAATAACCCCTTATAGGGGTGTACGTTATCACTTGAAGGAGTATTCGTCACGTGGCCCTGAAAACGCTCAAGAACTTTTTAAACTTCGACATGCATCTCTACGCAATTCTATTGAAAGAGCTTTTGGAGTGGTGAAGAAAAGATTTTCTATGATTGCTAGTTCAACTGAACCAAACTACTCATTTGAAACACAAAGAGATATTGTTTTGGCATGTTGTATCTTGCATAATTTTTTAAAGGGTATAGATCCTGATGAGGAACTTATTGCCGAGGTTGATCGTGAACTAGTAAATAGGGGTCCACGGTTAAGACGTGATATAAGAGAAGAAGATAGTGAAGAAGGAAAAATTGTTCGAGACAACATAGCTGCTCAAATGTGGAACGATTATGCACAATCTTTAGCTCATACTGAATGACAAAACTGAATGTTTTTATTTATTTATTTATGCGTAGTCCTTATATTTTTTTTCAAATGTGTTTAGTTTTGACTAAAATGGACGTTTTTGCAATAGAGTATGAAATTATTTTTTATCATATGAGAAAATTCAAATGTCATTATATTTTGTATATAGATTAGCTAGATGGATGTGCCAAGCAAGAAACTTGAGCGTGGAAGTCATATCAAATGGACTGAACATATGGATGCGCTTCTAATCGAGGCATTACTTCACCAACAACTGACAGGCAACCGGATAAATGGTCAATGGACTTCTTCTTCTTATGATACTATGGTGAAAGAGTTACGTGAAAAACTTGACCTTCCAACAATCAAGAAGGAACATTTGCAAAATCGACAAAAAACTCTTAAAAAAAATTTCAATGACGCATATGATATGTTCAAGAACTCAAGTGACTTTGGTTGGGATGAGGAGAGTAAGCGTTTTGTAGCTGAACAGGAAGTTTGGCAAGCCTTGATAGAGGTACTTTTTTTATATTTTGGTAAATGGTTCAATGCAATGTGATTCTAGACTTCTATTAATTAATGAGCTAATGAGCATCTTTTTATCTACAACCATTCATGTTAATATATATATATATATATATATATATATATTTTGTAGGCTAAACCTGAAGCTAAAAAATGGATGACTACTCATCTTCCTTTGTATGGAAAACTCTTGGAACTTTATGCAAAGGATAGAGCAAATGGTGAAGCTTCTCTAACAGCAAAAGAGAGAGCACGCCAAAAGAGTAGCAATGAACAATATTCTCCAACAATTACAATTGATGACATTGATAGTATGGTCACCCAAAATGAAGCAACATTAGAAAGCTTTGATATCAATTCTTCTGGTGTGTCAAGATCAACACCTTCTACAACTCCTAACAATGAGAGTTCATCTAGAGGAAGGAAAAGGAAGGAAATTATAGAGGAAGACTATGAAATCAACATTTTAAAACAAGGACTTGATAGTGTTGCAGATGCCATAAGGGAAGGTAATTCTATATTAAAGCAAATTCGTCCACGGGTTTACTCAAGTGAAGAAGTTTATGACGAAATTGTGAGCATAGGAGTTGAAGAAAGCAAGCAATTTAAAGCTTACAGATTTTTGAATGCTAATGACACAAGGGTGAGAGAATTTTTTGGTTGCCCAAAGAATGTTCGCAAAGCATTTCTCACTCAAATGATGGAAGAGGATGGCATTATTATTTAAAAAGTTTTAAAATATATTCTAGGATGTTTTATTATTAAACTTTGTGTCCTCTTAACTTTGTTTTTCTTCATTAAATTTTGATGTATTTATCTGAACCTTAACTGTGTTTTTTTATTTGTTGTTAGATTATCATAATTTTGATAATTAGTTTGGTTGATCATGGTGGAAATTTTAATTGAGATGATTGTGGTATTGCATGCATTGGTTTAAGAGAGGATAATTGGGTGTAATTCACATGATTGACTCATAAAATAAGAACCGATGTTGTCATATTGCATTACTCCCAATAATTTAAGAGCCCATTTTAATGGGTGGAATGTGTGATGTACTCAAAATCCCCCTTAGCAACAATGGTACAGTAATGCAATCATTAGGCAAATAATCTCCAACTTACAACTTACAACTGGAGTTTAGCTTTAACGTTGTATTTGATTTCCTTTCTTCCCTCCCTTTCCCTTCCCTTTCCTTCCTTTCCCTTCCCTTTCCTCCTATAAACCAAACATTGGAAACTTTAATTCCCTTCCCTTCCCTTCCCTTCCCTTCCTTTCCTTTCCTTTCTTTTACTAAAAAAATACCAAACACACCCCTAGAATTTTTCCTTTTTTTTTTTGTTAATTAATTTATGCACATTGCAATATATATAAGGAAATCTACCGCCTTACCATCTTGTTCGTTTCTCATGGGAAATCTTCCTGTGCTTTTGTAATTTAGTTTCTCTTCCAACTCATGAATTCATTTTATGAATAGTGCAATTTAGCTTCTTTGTTTTTTAAATGATCTGGATCTAGTTCTTATTTCGAAGATTGGATCATTTTCGTGGGTTGGGAATTTGGGATGGACGGATGGTGGTCTGGAAATTGGAAGGTTGGGGTGGTAGCTTTGGAGGTTGAGGTGGGGATTTCCTGGGTTAGGGTGGTGGCTTCGGTTTCGTTTGATGGTGTTGGTTTTTGGATGGTGGTTGTTTAAGATGGTAAGGTGGTTTAAGGGTGATGGTTTCAGATTTGTGGTGGCTGTGGTGGTTTCAGGTTGGGGATCGGGTTTCCGTTGCTAAGGAAGGGGCGGAGGGGTGGTTAAGGGAAGGGAGGGGGTGGCGGTGGGTAGGGGTGGGTTGAAATGGGTTTAGTTTAGTTTTTTTTTGTTAAAAATATTTTTTTAATATATTAATTAGAATTAAAAGTTTTAATTAAAAAAATTATTTTTTCTTCCGGTCACCGATAATTTATCTCATTTAAAATAAATGGGGTATAAAAGTTGCATTATTCCAGAATAATCGAAAGGTTGCTTTATTATTTGCGAACCGTCAAAAGATTACATTATTAGAAGAAATTTTTCCAAAAGAAAATTCTAAATTAAGAAAAGTTCAAAACAAAAGATCTAGAAAGAAAAAAAAAGATAAGTTAAAAAAAATAGATTGTTGCACAACGTGCAATGAGAAAGTGGCTCCTGCATTCCTAATCATCTTTGACCTTTTTTAAGAGGGGCTAAGTTTTTTTTTTTTATGGGAGCTAACTGCTAAGTAGATGCATTGAATATTGTTCTACAGCCAAAGAGGGATGCTAAATGTGTAGAGGTAAAAACGAAATGTATATTTCAAATCAGGAAAATTGTTAACGTATATCTAATAAATATCACCTTTTTAGATCAAATACCTAATCAAAAGTTGTTGAAAAACAACTAGCTAACTTATTATTCTGTCATCATATCCTACAGAAATAACCTTTTAAATACATTTTTTTGCAAGAAACAACCTTGTATATATTTTTTTTGCGAGAAACAACCTTGTATAATTTTTTTTGCAAGAACACACCTTACCACTCTTTTCCGGCGTTGACCATAAGTTTCCGGCCTTGACCAAGTCAATTAAATTATACAAGGTTGTTTCTCGCAAAAAAAATTTAAAAGGTTGTTTCTCGCAAAAAAAAATTTAAAAGGTTGTTTCTCGCAAAAAAATATATTTAAAAATTTAAAAGGTTGTTTCTGACAAATATACTTATCCTACAAAAAGTTCAAAACCATTAAAATTTTAAAATTTCGTCGAACGAGTAACACCATTTTCCTTTTCCTATGAATTTATTGGCTCTCCTTTGAAATTGTATACTTCCTCCGTTTTTTTTTAGCTGCAATTGTTGCAGCTAAAAAAACGGATGAAGTAGTTCTTGCCAGAAATTGTGATAGTTAGAGAATGAGTGAGAGGGATAAACTAGGGTTTGGGGTCTTGGTATCCTTTAATTTCACTAATTTTCAAATTGCCTCAATTTCATGAACCATAAACCCTAGTTTTTGGAAATTCTCAATTTTATAAACCCCAATTTCATTATTTTTCTAAAACCCCAAACTTCATAGACCCTAAACCCTAATTATCAAAAAGTCCCAAGTTTGTAAACGCTAATTTTATTAATTTTCAAAAAACCCGACTTTCATAAACGCTAAACCCTAAGTTTCAAAAAGCCCTAATTTTACAAACTCTAATTTCATTCCTTCTCAAAAAGCCCCAATTTCATGAATCTGATCCCTAATTTTTGGAAAGCCATATTCGATAAACTCTAGTTTTAATACTTTCCAATAATATTTGGGTTTTACTTGACAAAAAATAATTTGCTTCCTTAACGTTTAAAGTCGTTTCAAGGGTTTCACAATGTGTATAAGTGATTTTTGGAAGGAAACCCAATTAAATCGTGGGAAAAGCAAAATGGTGTGACCCATTTAACGAAATTTGAAAATTTTAACGGTTTTGGTAGAAGTACGTTAACGAAATGGTAAAGTTATACTCCCTCCGTCTCAATTTGATGTTCCCATCTTTCTTTTTGGGACGATTCAAAAAGTTCTTTCCACTTTGTATCTTTCCCATTTTAAGAATATTTATTTCCCCATCTTACCCTTTAACAACCAATTATTTATTACACCTTTTTACTTGTTGTCTTACATATGACCCAGTTTAGAATCTTTTATTTCTCAATCACCCATTTTTCTTTCTCTCTCTTACCTTTTTAAAAGCAAAAAAGTACTAAAGTACACTTTATACAATATAAAATTAATAAGATTCTCATCCACCTTAATTTGCATTGGTTTTCACCCATATTCCAAATGGGAACATCAAATTGAGACGGAGGGAGTAGTTGTTTATAAAAAGCTTTATATAAGGTAGTTGTTTAAAAAATTGATATTTATTAGGTAGTTGTTAACAATTTCGACATCAAGTTTTTTTTTTTTTTGTCAAATCACTCTCTTTGCTTACAAATATTTTCATTAAAATACTTTATGGTGGTGTTGTTTAGTGGGAATAAAAGTGGGAATATGATTATATATTCCCATTATTTTATATCCCTTGTTTGTTTGCTGGAATGAGAGCTTGGAAGGGAAATGAAAGTGAGATTAAATAAGTTGTATTCCCATCAAATTAAGATATGGGAGGGGATATGTTTTATGGGTAGGAATAAAAATAGGGGTAAAAAGACATTTTTAAATCAATGAAAAGGAAGGGCTGGCAAATAGGTTGGGTTGGGTCAGATTCTTGTCGGGTCAGTATTAAATGGGTTGGAAATCTTCAGCCCACACCTAACCCATTTATTAAACAGGTCGAAAAGTTCAACCCTAACCCAACACATTTAATAACAGGTCACCCACTTAACCCATTAACCTATTTATTTGCTATTATTTAATTTTTATTTTAATTAATTATAATTAAAAATACATTTCACCATAAAATGAACACATTTTGATTTTTTTCTAAAATTATGATAATTATTATTCATGTTTAGACTTTTTTTAATATTTATTGAACAATTTTAGTATTTATTAAAATCGGTTTTTTGGGATTATTTTATATAACTAGTTTAAATCAGATTATATTCATGTTGCAAATTTCAACCTTAACCTAACTCATTTAATTAACAGCTCTGATCGTGTCAACCCATTTAGATAATCATGTCAAAAAACTTAACCCAAACCCGCTCGGCTTATAGGTCGGTTTAGTAGGTCGGATCGTCTTTTGCTAGCCCTAAGTAGATGGAGATGAGTAAGGGCTTTTAAGTAATTTTAAAATTTATTCTCCTTTTATATCTACCACTTGCCCAATATTGGAGTTTATGGTTGTTGATATTGGTTTGTTAGTAGTCTGTTATTAGTTTATTACTTAGGAATCTTGTAATTAGTTTGTTAGCTTGTAATTAGTTGTTATTAGTTTGTTACTTAGAAATCTTGTAATTAGTTTGTTAGCTTGTAATTAGTTGTAGTATAAATAGCTTAATAAGCTTTGTATTTCATTAGCTACAAATCACAACAACTTGTAAAAATATAGCTCTTACTCTCTCTTTTCTCTTTCTCTTTATTGGTTCTCTTTCCTCACTCCTTTTTTCGTGTTTTACTTCTTTAATGGAGTTTTAGTTCCTAGTCATGAAACCTAACAGCAAACAAGATAATGAGAATATTTTCGTGAAATACGACTCATATATTCTTATTCTCATCCACAATTGCACTGGTGGATTAAGAAACGATTTCAAGGTTGTGCCGTGGTTAAAGACCACTGACTTAAAAGCAATTACGACCCGACTATGACGATAATCGCAACTTGGCCGTAAGCTCCCCAAGGTTAATACAACAACCTTTTTAAGTCACCACGAACGAAGAAAAGCTTTGGAGATAAGCATGTACCCAGAAAAAAGAGAGAAGAGAAAAGAGGAATCATAACATATTTTTGGATGATGAACAAAAGTAGCAGTGCTCCAATTTTATAGCAAAACATTCGGGCCAAATAAGGAATGCAATAAAAAGACGGAGAGAATCAAGGGGCGATATCAATAACAATTAAGACTGTAACATTAAAACGTTTCAGTCCATCAAGTTATCGTTATACAAACTTGGGCCCGGGTAATAAAGATAAGCTCCAACTGAGGTCTTCCCCAAAATCCAAATCCCAGGCCCAGCCGAGCGCGACTCGATCTCAGCAGGCGGCGCGCGCGTGCGGTGGCAAGCCCTATGCCCAAGCATATGTCCAATCACAAAATTCATCCAAGTAACCAACTCAATAGGTAGGGAGAGGGAGGGAGTAAATATACAAATGAATTCTCCCTCTAACAAGTAATATAGGACCTTTGGGAGAACACCAAAGGAGGCTTTCTCAAGCCTTCAATCCAACACCATGCCTTAATGCCCAAACTCCTATTCCTACATACCAAATGCCCCGTTTATATTCTACTCCCTCCATCCCACAATATTAGCTACACTTCTTAAATATATGTGAGGCATAAAATAAAGAAGTGTAACCAACATTGTCGAACGTAGGGAGTATATTACTTGCAACAGGTAGTATTTCATGTTTTTCTAATGCACAACCTTAACAAACTTTCCATTTATTGTGAAAATAAAGTTATTCCAAAAGTATATAATAATGAGACTATAAGAAAAAGATTCTTTCAAAGAATTCGACTGAAAATATATGTTCGCTATTTTTAATTTCTTGAATAAATCCTTTTTTTCTTTGGATGAGTCAATTTCCAAGTAGATTGTGAAAATACTAAAACCCAAAATTTTTTATGCTGAATGACTCTGAAATCTGATTTGAAAGTAAGTAACCGATGTAGTAAATGGGCCTTAAATGCTTCAGCAGTCAACCCCCCCTGTTCATTAATCACTACTTCACTACCCCTTTATTTTTGAACATTTTCAAACTTTAACTCCGCGCCTTCCTCACTCATAGCGTGAACAACCATACACAGTCTAATGTAATATTGTATTCCCCCTGTGGTCTTTTTCGAAATATGGTAAGTGACCGTTGAACACCACTGAGCTTTTCCCCAAATTAAATCCTTTCTCCCCTCTCCCCATCTTAATCTTCCATTCCAAATCTCATTTCATCATCAACTCCATATTTCAAAAAAATGGGTTGTGTTTCTTCAACTCTATTAAACCAAGATGAAGATCTCCCTCAAATTGGTACATCATCTTTCACCCACCACATTGTATCCCTCACTTCCACCACTTATGGCCTTCTCAGCCTCGACCCACCACCACCACCTTCATCTCCTTCTCCGATGACACCTCCAACTCCTCTCCCTCGCTTCACTCTCAACTCTGATCCCCCCACTGAAGTCATCAACTCATGGGAACTCATGGCGGGTCTTGATACCACCCCCGATAAACACGACAAAAAAATTGATAGTTTTCGGTTCTCTCCTCACTTATCTTTATCTAACTCTAAACCATCTACCCCTAAATTCTTCAATTCCAAACTTAAAGAGAATTCAAACCCCAACACCCGTGTTCGAAAGCCTCTACATTTTCAAGAAACAACCAAGTATAATGATTATAAACTTGATCAGTTTGAATATGTGTGTCCTCCAAATGGTGAAAACAGAGTTGTGATTTATACTACTACTTTGAGAGGAGTTCGTAAAACTTTTGAAGGTTGCAATGCGGTTAGATCGGTGTTTCAAGGTTTGGGTTTCGCCATATGTGAACGAGACATTTCCATGGACCGTGGCTTAAGAGATGAGCTCAAGAAAGTGTTGTCGCTATTAAAGAAAGATGAAATCTTGCTGCCTTGTGTGTTTATTAAAGGGCGGTTTGTTGGGGGAGTTGATGAGGTGTTGAAGATTCATGAAGAGGGTGGACTTGTTGAGATGCTACGGGGACTTCCGAGGGTCGAGGCCGGCACCGTGTGTGATGGTTGTGGTGATGTGCGGTTCTTGCCCTGTTTTAAGTGTAATGGTAGTTGTAAATTGGTTGTGGTTGTGAAGGAGGCTGATGATGAAATTGATAATGATATGAATGATAGTAAGAATGATTATTGTAATAGTAGTACTAGGAAGAGGACTGTTGTTATTAGATGTCCAGATTGTAATGAGAATGGTTTGGTGCTTTGCCCCATTTGTAGTTGAGGTTATTAGTTTTTGTGAGTTTATCTCAAATCATCTCATTTGAGTTTCTAAATTATAGTGCTAAATGTTGAAATATTGTGTTTTCAAAGATTACAACTTTATTTTGGGGTGCAAGAGGGGCAAAAACATGAAAGAAGAAAACAAGAAACTAACGAGGCGTTTGGTACGTGAGAATGGGTGTTTGGGATTAGCAGATGGAATTGGGAGTGAGAATTGTAGAATGGGAAGTCATGAAAATAATCTCATGCCCATGTTTGTTAGAGGATGGGAATAAGTTGGGAATAAAAGAAAAAAAATAAGAAAGTTACAAAAACACCATTACTAAACCCTTCCTTCCTTATCATTAATGGCAAATTGGTCATTTTACCCCTATTCCCAATTCCCATCCATAATACCTACACTCCCTAGGTATTAATTTGATGGGAATAGAGGCATTTTAATCCTACTCCCAAAACCCCCTCATAATCCCATTCCCATATAACAAACATGGGATTTCTTACAAATGGGATTATTTCTAATTCCCACTAAACAAACACCCCCTAAGGGGCTGTTTGTTTAGGGGGATTAACCGATTAAGGGGTGAGATTGAGAATTTATATCCCCATGGGTAGTATTCCCATGTTTGTTTGGGGGGATAGCTATATTCCCATGGGATTGGCAATAAGATTAAACTTTCTTTAATCCCATCAAAATAATACCTAGTGGGGCAGGTATTAGGGAGGGGGATCAAATTTTGTAAGAGAATGACTCTTTTACCCTTAATGAAATGAAAGGGGTGGAGAATTAGTAAGAATATCTACGTAAAAGTACACTTTAATCCCACATTATCCCCAACTCATACCAAACAAGGGATAAAGATTATGTTATCCTTATCCCACTTACCAATTCCCAATCCCACTCCTATTCTTTAATTCCCAAACTCCCATTCCCACATACCAAACGCCCAGTGTGTTTGGTATGAAGGATAAGGATAAGAAGAAGGAATGAGGATTGGGAATTAATGGGTGGGATAAGGATAAAATAATGTTTATCCCTTGTTTGGTATGGGTTGGGAATTTGGTTGGGAATTGGTTAGGATTAAATTATGATTTTACTTCAATACCCTTACTAATCTTCAACCTTCTTTCTTTTCCTTACTTTTCATTAAGGGTAAATTGGTCATTTCATTCTAAATTATAATCCCACCTCTAATACCTGCCCCCATGTCTTATTTTTGGTGGGATTAGAGGGTATTTAATCCCAATCCCCCAAACAAATGTGGGAATACTACCTTTTGGGATATATAATTTAATCCCAATCTCTCCCTCTAATCCCCTCAAACAAACACCCCCTAAGGGACTGTTTGTTAAGGGGGAGGATTAAGGGGTGAGATTGAGAATTTATATCTCTAATAGTAGTATTCCCATGTTTATTTAGGGGGATAACTACAATCCCACGAGATTAGGAATGAGATTAAACCCCCTTATTCCACCAAAATAATACCTAAAGGGGCAAGTATTAGGAAGGGATATTAAATTTTGTAAGGAAATGACTCATTTACCCTTAATGAAAACAAAGGGGTGGAGTGTTATTAAGGGTATCTACGTAAAATTATCATTTAATCCCACCTTATCCCAACTCATACCAACCAAGGGATAAAGACTATATTATCCTTATCCCACCTATCAATTCCCAATCCCACTCCCACCCTCTAATCACCAAACTCTCATTCCCACATACCAAATCTGTAAGGGGCGTTTGGATGAGGGGTTTCAAAAAGAGTAAAGGAAAGAAGAGACCCAATTCCTTTTAGTTGTTGTTTGTTTTATCATTTTTCTGATTTCCTATATCCTCTTTCCTTTTTTTAGAAAACAAAACATTTAGACATAGGGGTAAAAGAAACCCTCATCAATCTACCATATCATATACAACGACCACCACACATCCAACCTCCACCACCTTAAACCCAAGCTTTGCCCCCTGCACCTCTGACCACTTCCTAACAACTAGGCAACAACCTTACCCCCACAGCGAGAACCACCTCACAAACCACCCTCGTTGCACAAGACCACCACACTATTGTTGGAATCCACCACAGACATTCCAAATTTCATCCACCAAAACCAAAAACCACCATACATACCTCTAAACCACCCCCAATTTCCCCGAAACTCATCATTTACCACCAAAAACCCACAAAAGCCTCCCAAAACTACCCTCGAAAACCTTTCCAAAACCTACCAAATCCACACGATCTACCTCCAAATACAACCTATGACGACATAAAAACAACCCATGAGCCTTGAAAAAAACATATCCTCACCGAAAATGACGGAGCCTTCCTCCAAAACGAAACCATCTACAAGAAAGAGAACACCATATATGCGCGAGGAGGAGTGCAGGTGGCGATGATTAGGACGAAAGGTGGGGCAGGGAGGCGATGGTTGGGAGGGGTCGGCGAGGAGGGGATGTTGTAGAAGAAAGAGTGAGGAGAAGTGCTGGCGGTGTTATAGTAAGAAGTGGAAGAGGAAAAAGTAACCAAACATCCTTTTACATCTCAGAGTTTCAGTTTCCTTTCCCCTCCTAAATCTTTCTTGATTTTAATTCCCTTTCCCTTATGATAACCAAATGCCCCCTTAAGGTAACTTAGAAGTAAAGATACAGACTATAGCAAAACGGAAAAAAAAGAGACCAACAAACACAAAATAAAACTAACAAAAGTAAGCAATGGGATTATAGGCCTATAGCCATCCAGCAAAGGAACCACGATTGGAGAAGAGCTACGTCACCCAGGTCCTATAATAAAATGTCTTGAAGATCCCCCATGGATCACCTCAAAATACACCATCTTATGTGACAGATCAATGATGAGTGATATTCATACTAATCTAAACCCCTTATTTCCCCCTTGTTTAGAGTCTTTTATCCTTCTCTTTTTGCATTTTCTAGCTTATTTTGCTTATGTTTGAATAATTGAGCAAATTATAGTTCATTTTTATATAGTAGCTATTTTGATTATTTTTATAGGGTCTATTATGATTCTTGTGTATGTGATGTTTTAGGATCGACCTTGAAGGTTTACATCCCGCCTATCGAGCATAGAAGAGTTAATTGGAGCAAAATAAGGCATTTTGGAGGTGTTTATGCACAAGGGTCAACTTCAAATGGATATATCTCCCAGCTCACTCAGGTGATTCCACTTAATGATGAAAGCTTGTCTGGAGAGCTTTCCAACCACTGGTCATAAGCCCAATTCCGATAAAAGATGAGAGAGGTATGATCATTCGAAGTTGGGCTGTCTGGTCAGTGGAAGCGGACGCTTCACTTTTGACTGGAGCAGGCGCTCTAGACATCCTGGGAGTTCCTGTTTTGCGGTTTTTAGGCCCGTTTAATGAATGATTTTTTGTATCTTTTTGAAGGGACGAACCCCAAACTTTTGAGGGGAACTTTTAGAGGGTTCGCCTCCATTAGTGAGTTCAAGCTTTATTTAGGGTTATTAGAGAGAGAAACTCTCATTTTTTGAGAGAGAAGTGAGTAAAACTTGTTGAGAAGTTTGGATTTTGGAGAATCTAAGAAGGAAACCTGAAGATTTGAAAATTCCTTGCAATATCAATGAGAATTTTTTACTCCTTCACATATTTTTATTGCTTCCTTTACTTAGTTCCATATTAATTTTACTTTATTTACTTGTTTATCATAGATTAGTGTTTAATTTCATGATTTTAGTTGTTAATGTTTATATTTTATTTCTTTATATGATTTGTGACAAGTTCTTCCTTGGGAAAAGGTTGAAGCAATTGATGAGTTCATAAAGCTTTAAATTGAATATGGGGCTTTGATTTGGGTTAATTTTGGTTAATTGATTTGGGATTTTTTATGTATGTTTGTATGATTAGTTATCATAAAAGCATAATTTGGGCACCCTTAATGAATGATTGAAAGATGAAATTAAGGGGTTGCCTCAAATCAATTTTTTTGGCTTAAAGGACCATGAAAATAGGGACTACCTAGCCTAGGGAATTTGTTTGCTTGTTGTTGTTCATCATGTTTATGGATATGCTTGGTTGAGGCTATGTTCTCTTTGTCTGAATTTTTCTGATCTAGTCTGATCTGATCTGAACTTTTCTTATCTGGCCTGAATTTTTCTGATCTGATCTGATCTGAACTTATTATAGCTGTTTTTTATTCTTATTATTTTCTGATCTGATCTGAACTTTTCTGATCTGGTCTGATCTGATCTGAACTTTTCTGATCTGATCTGATTTTTTCTGATCTGATCTGAATTTTTCTGATCTGATCTGATCTGAACTTATTATAGCTGTTTTTTATTCTTATTATTTTCTGATCTGATCTGAACTTTTCTGATCTGGTCTGATCTGATCTGAACTTTTCTGATATGATCTGATTTTTTCTGATCTGATCTGAATTTTTCTGATCTGATCTGTTCATTTCAGAAATAAGCACTAGAGTGCTTAAATAAGTTGAAAAGAACATAGCCTGAGTGCTTTAGGGTCCGTTCTTTTCAACTTATTTTTGCTTAACTGAACATATCTGAACTTATTTGAACTTATCTAAACTTATCTGACTTATCTGAATTTATCTAAACTTATATGACCTT
Source organism: Patellifolia procumbens (assembly GCA_947645195.1). Classification (NCBI taxonomy): domain Eukaryota; kingdom Viridiplantae; phylum Streptophyta; class Magnoliopsida; order Caryophyllales; family Amaranthaceae; genus Patellifolia; species Patellifolia procumbens. Next base: position 5,111,563 of record CANSGD010000972.1, read on the forward strand.
ATTAGACCTTATTCGACCTTATTAGACCTTATTAGACTTTATTAGACCTTATAAGATCTTATTAGACCTTATTCTACATTATTAGACCTTATTATTATTATTATTATTATTATTATTATTATTATTATTATTCTTATTATTATTTTTAATTTTAATTTTAATTTTAATTTTAATTTTAATTTTAATTATTATTATTATTATTTATTATTATTATTTATTATTATTATTTATATTATTACCATTATAATTATTATCATTCTTATCTCTACTATAATAATAATTACTCCTACTCTGTTATTACTATTTTTCTTTTTATGTTAATTTTTATTATCATTAATACTACTACTATTATTATATTATTATTATTCAAATTATTATATTATTACTATTATATTACTATAACTATCTATTATTATTGGTCTATAAGTCAATATTTATTGTTGTTTTTTTTATTATTATTATTAATTTTAAATTTCTACGGAGGCAAACATAAAAGATGCATATCAATAGATTCAAGAACAACTACCAACTACAATAGTTTAATGTTCATTTATAAACGACAATACATAAAAATAGATATCCCTTATTCATGTAGACGAATAAAATTCTCAAGTGTAGAACAAGCAACGATGATAGCCCAATGAATATAGTAATAATAAATGTTATATAATAAATAATAATAATAAATAATAATAAATATTATAATAATATTGTCAAAATAATAATAATAATAATAATGTTGTTATATAAAAGGAAAATTTGCAAAAAAGGACCTTCAAATTTTTTTTTTTGTGAGAAGGGACCTTAAAATTTTTTTTTTGGCTTTTAAAGGCCAAAAACAAAAAAAGGTTGTGAGAAGGGACCTTATTTACTAATTAACACCTAATTAAACACTAATTATATGTTAAAAATATTCATACATAATTAAAAGAAATTATACCTAATATTTCCCCCTCTCTCTCCTCTACCATACCCACCACTAACAGACCATCACCCCATCTATCTCCACTTTCCACTACCACCGCTGCCCTATCCACAAAACCCCACCCCTTGTTCGAATCCCCCACCCCACCGCAGCCACTAAACACCACAACTCCCCCATTCGAACCCTTGTTCGAACCCCACGCCCCACCGCTTCGAACGCCCCACCGCTTGATTATGCTTGGTTTATGAAGGCTGAATTGCTAGGTGTTTTGCGGTTTTGTAGGCTGGTGTTTGTGGTGGCTGCTTAGTGGCTTGATGGGGGTTGAATCGTGGCTGTTGGTGGCAGATTTAAGGGCTGAATGGGATGAATTGTGGTGGTTTGGAGGTTGTTGATGGGGCGGTTGATTGGGGCTAAAATGGTGAATGATTTGGGTGGTTTTTAGTGGTGGTATAAGGCTGGAAGTGGGGCTCCAGTAGGCGGTGGTGGTTTAGGGGCTGAATTGGGTGCATCGAATGGTGGCTGGTTGTGGTGGTTGAGATGGAGGTTCGAATTGGGAGTTTAGTGGCTGCGGTTGGGTGTTGGGTTCGAACAAGGGTTCGAATTAGGGGGTTGGGGGGTTCGAACAGGTGGGCCATGGGGTTCGAACAGGGGGTTGGCTAGGGCGGCGATGGTAGTGGAAAGAGGAGAGAGATGGGGGTGATGGTCTGCTGGTGGTGGGTATGGTTGAGGAGAGAGAAGGAAAGATTTTATTAGGTATAATTTTATTTAATTATGTATAATTATTTTTAATATATAATTAGTGTTTAATTAATGGTTAATTAGCAAATAAGGTCCCTGCTCACAAACTTTTTTTGTCTTTGGACTTTAAAAGCCAATTTTTCTTTTTGAGGTCCCTTCTCATAAATTTTTTTTTGAAGGTCCTTTTGGCAAATTTTCCTATATAAAAAATATATAAGAACCTTATTAGACCTTATTCGACCTTATTAGACCTTATTCGACCTTATTCGAACTTATTAGACCTTATTAGACCTTATTTGAACTTATCTGAATTATCAGAATTTATCTGAACTTATAAGGACTGCAAATAAGTTGAAAAGAACAGACCCTTAGCCATGAAAATAGGTCTTTGGTAGGATATCAGGCCAACCTAACTAGCTCGAAAGAGTGGGTTGAGTACAGTTTGATGAACCATTCCCCACAATTGATCCCCATTGTTGATCCCCCATTTTGATCTCTTGATTTATGAATGAATCATTTGGTGGATACCCTTTCCCAAGACCCTTTTAATATCGTCCTTTTTTCTTATTTCACCCATAAATCTTGCTCCAAAAAAAGAGACTCGACCTAGCTTATCATAAGTCAATACTTTTCGGTGCTCTCCTCGGTCCTTGTGGGATCAACGCTTACTTGCCCTTTCTACCTAATTAGAGAGACCGAGTTAGATTTTTATCTTTGGTAGGCTCGAGGACGACCTATCAATCAACAATATAGTTAGTCAAGCATGTTAGCCACCCTATAGTAGTGTATAAATGGAATACTTAGTAGTTATTTTTTTAAATCTAACTACTTTAAAATATATTGAGGATGAATATTGTTTTAATTAATTAGCATAATCATACAATTAGCAAACTCAATGAATAACGACTTTAATAACAAGTGATTGATTAACAAACACTAATTATTCATGTGAAAAATTTAATGCATGATAGATACTTTGGCGATTTAATTAGCGTACTCACCAATTAACGTAATTTCCAACTTGGAATTTAATTAATTAGCATAATTATTAATTATATAATAAATTAGCATAGTTACAAATTAGCGCAATTACCACATTTTAGTATGATACACAATCTCTAATATCAATGTGAATAATATAATATTTGAATTAATTTTGTTGCGATATGAAAAGTGGGAGAGAGAAAATATGGTGAGACAAATAAAGTAGGCGAGAGAGAAGGTACAAGAGTACCCTATGAACGAAGTTATGAAATTATATAATAGGAATAGTAGATGAAAAGGTTAAAAATGATATGAGGCAATGAAGAGAGGATGTTGTATTCGTTATTTTGATGATGACAAATAAAGTAGTTTTTGATTAGTTTTATTTATTTAATTATTTACAAAATATTATTAATTATTTATTTTATTAGGCCTAAAATAAACTTATGGAGAATTGGTTTAGTATTAACCAAAATTAATTTATTTAGGATAAATAGGATATTTGATTGTATTACTTTGTGTGGAGTTAATTATCTAATACTCCCTCCGTTCCCTTTTGTTCTTCCTACTTTGACTTTTTTCCTCTCTCAAAGAGATTCCAAATAGGAAGAACAAAAGAGAATGGAGGGAGTATTATGGAATATTGGATTCCATAATGTTAGTTCAGTTTGTTGATGGATTACAAGAAATAAAAGAGTTGGAGAAGTGGCGCATTTTACGAGGCTAAAATGGTGGGTTGTTGGAGCTTTAGCAGCGAGGTCTTAGATTCTAGGGAGCACAACCACGTCAAACAAACTGCATATCCAAGTCCAACAAATCTAAACTGCCGAAGACCTATTCAACCGCTTTTGAGAAGATCATGGAGGATCTAAAGACCCGTTCAACTGTGCAAAAGACATTTATGTATCGTGGTCTAAGCATGATCCATAACGGCTATGAAAGTGGAAGAAAATGGCTAAAATCATGCGTCCACTACATAGGAGTTGAAGAAGACCGTTGAAGAAACAACACAGCTATATAATCTTAGAAGAACTCGTTTTTAGTTCTTAAGACTTTCAAAATAAATTGTGTAATCTTTTTAGAAAGTTTAACTTCGGTTTATTCTCTTCAACTATTCATTATTGTATTCCATTAATCTGAGTTGGGGTGAATGAAATTTTGTGAGAAAATTTCTACATTCAAAAGAAAAAGAGAAGAAAGAGAAAGAGAAGACTTCGAGTGAAGTCAAGAGAGAAAGTCACATGTTCAGGGGGAACAAGGTGACTGGGAACCAGTTCCTAGAGGAACAGAGTGAGGTGCTGTTTATAATAGGGTGTAATTACTATTATAAATAAAAGGGCAAGATTTATTCCTAGATAATATAGGAATAAGATCTTACTTAAAAGCATTTCTTGTGTTCTTAGTTTTTAAGTTCTCTTTAATTCTTTCTAAGTTTCTTAATTCCGCAAAAATAGTCTATAATTGTCTTTACTACAATTCACCCCCCCTCTTGTAGTAAACTTGTAAGTTCTATAGGACCAACGGAGGAGATAGAAATTTGAGAGATAGTATACCAAATAAGAGTTTTCAAATTGCATACTTGAGCTGCTCAACACCAAACAAGTTTATTTGAGGGTAGAAGAAGTATAATTTTTGAAAGACTACCTTTTCATTTCATTTCAAATTATTGGATTTGTCTCATCTTTTCCAAATTCAGAGTTCACGAACTTTCACCGCATTTTTACTAACGGATAGGGGAAAAAGATCATGTGGTATCTTGTTAGAATCATTTTAGTGTGTATTTTCGAAAAATCAATATTTTTCCAGTATTTAAGGTGTAATTGAACATATTAATGGTTAAAATATTGTGTTGGGATCCAATTTTGAGAAAGAGGTAGTATTATACTACCTCTGTTCCATATGTATTGCAACATAGGGACTTTTACGCCTCCCAACGCACTACTTTAGACTCTAATATCTCTAATTTTATTTAAGTAAAAGTTATAAAAAGTTGATATTAATTAAGCATATATCGAGACGAATCTAACAAGATCCCACATGGCTATATCTATCCTTGTGTATAAATCACAAAAGAAGGTCAAAGCCTAGTGTATGAATAGTGCAAAATGTCAAAGGTTGCAATACATATGGAACGGAGGTAGTATCAAAACTAAAACTTGAAGACTACTAGTGTAACGAGTTTAGTTAGTAATTTACCATATGTTTAGCAAAGAAGCTATTCTAAAGCGAAGTGCTCTCCATTCTCTCTAAAACACCCTGCCCGCCTTCTCAGTATCAATTCAGTCTTCCCCGAGAGACATATCCTTCTTTCCCTTCTCAGCCCTTTCATGGCTTCGTAAGCCACCTCGAGACCTCCTTGTTCGCTTCTCTTGCCGCGGCAAGACTAATATTCCTTTTAAATTCACAACGAAGAGGAAATACAACAGACTTTGGCGTTCCAGCCTCGGTTGTTTCCACTTTGCTTTGCACCCGACCCGTGAAGTAGTAGCGAAACTAGGATTTCCAATTCGGGGGTGCACAACAAATAAAAGAAAATCACTATTTCAATTTTACAACGCATGTGAATTATTGTATTTGATTTTTTTTTAAATAGGTGAATCACTCATACATTCAAGCATTCAACATCAAAATTTCAAAACACATATCAATATACGATTATATGAACTAACTATATAATTAATATGAAAAACAACCAACAAATTAACCAAAAGTATTTCATCTCATCATAATTAATTAACAATATCTAATTTTAAAACTTATCAACCAAATATATCAATCATACCCAATGCATGCAATTACTTTTTATTTAGATTATAATATATCTAATTTATTTTATTTATATTATAATATATCTAATTTATTTTATTTATATTATAATATATCTAATTTATATTATTTATATTATAATATATCTAATTTATTTTATAATATTAGGTTTTGTTATCCATATCCTTAGGGCTATATATAAGTATTAAATGTTTAACCAATATACTACTCCCTCCGTTTTTTTAATGTGCACTTATTTCCATTTTGAGATGTTTTTCTAATTGGTACCTTTCTATCTTTTGCCATAAATAGAAGGTTAGCCCACATAATTATTATACTTCTCTCCTACTTTTTCTTTCCTTCTCTCTACCTTTTTCACTTTTTCCTTACTTTTACTAACCTTCTATCTTACTTTTGTACTTTTTTCTTGGTCCGCGCGCAAAAGCAAACATGCATATTAAAAAAAAACGGAGGTAGTATTAGCTTAGGAATGTATTGACAAATCACGCGTCAATCGATATCAGTTATTATTTATTTTTACTAGTTTAGGAAAATATTAAATGCTTATACACTACGTGCCTAACAGTGGAAAGTGGGCCATAATCTTGTAAAGTGTGAGAGCGTGACATATGATGGAGAATAAGATAAGAGCATTTAATTTTTTAACTCCCTTCTTCATCCCCAACTGCTGTTGCTGCACACCTGTTTGGCACAAAGCTTTTTCATGAGCTTTTAGAGTTTTCAACCCATTTTAGAGTTTTGACTAGTCAAAACTCTAATATGGGTGTTTGGTGAGCCAGAGTTTTGGAGAGAGTTTTGAGACCCAAAACTCTGATTTTGAAAACGCTTCAAAAAAGCAACGTTTTCATCAGAGTTTTGTTAAACCAACATTTTAAACTCAATTTATTCATTGTTAATTACCATAATTTACCCAATGCTTCCACCAAAGTCCACCGACACTTCCACCACCAAAATCTAACAACACTTCCATCACCAAGCACCAATACTTCCACCAAAATCCACAACTGACATCCACCCAAAAACCAATTCGAACCTCCAAAACCACCACCATAAACAACTTTAAACTGAATTCGAACTGCCTCGAACCACCGAAACCACCATGAACAACCGAAAAAAATAACTCAAACCCCAATTCCAATGAACCACAGGGAAGCCAATTCGCACAACCAAAAAACAGAAAAAACCACATCAAGAGGAGTGATTTGTGGTGGTTACGCTATTGAATTTGTGACTAGCATGAAGAAGAGGAGAGAGAAGGAAGGAGATCGAACTACCTGGTGGTGGTTGTCGGTGAATGAAGGAGAGAGAACGACGGAATTCCAGGGTTGGTAAGATGGTGTGGTGGTTGTTGATATGACGCTGGTGGCGGTTGTTGATATGACGCTGGTGGCGGTTGTAGAGATCGTGACTCATGAGAGATGGGTGGAATTCAGGGTGGTGAGGTGACGGTGAGGAGAAAGAAAGGCTGGTGAGGGTGAGGAGAAAGAAAGGGAGGTGAGGGTGAGGAGAGTAATGATAGGAGAGAGTAGGGTAATTGATTAGTATATAATCAGTTTTTTTAGTTTATAATTATCATTTTATATGGTAAAATATTTATTAACTTTAATCAAACAGCTAAATATTACCAAACACATTTATACAAACAGCAGTCAAATCCGCAGTCAAATAAGTAAAAACTCTAACAGCAAACTCTAAATTCTAACCTCTAACTCTAAACTCTGTTTGTCAAACAGGGCCAATATCTGACCTTTCTCATTCTTTTTTTTTTCAATGCTTAGATACACCAGGGGTTTATTTAACAATTTAAAGAATAAAAAAAGAAAGATAACAAAAAACCACCTCACGTGATGGTGCAAATCACAAAGAATTTCTTTTTTTTTTAAAAATCTACATAATCGAATCTATCTATAATTAAGAAAAAAAAAAATTTCTCTTGTTGATTATACATGAGTTTATTTTTTAGGAAGCCTTATTTTCTCTCTTTCTTCACTCTAATTTATTGAGAAAGTATTGTATACAATTGTTATTTCAATAATAACATATAATCCACAATATTAATAGTATTTTATTTAAAATGTTAAGCGTAATTTTTTAATATATAGTACTCCCTCCGTTTCTTTTTGTTTGTCCTACTTCCGTTTTTGTCCCTTTCTTTTTGTTAGTCCTACTTTTTCATCTTTCCTTATATGGAAATATTATATTACTCATTTACCCATACTTTATGACTTTTTGGTCCCACATGTACCTTATAATCTTCTCTCACCTACTTTAATCACCCATTTACTAAAAAATAAGTAAACTTTTTAATTGTTGTCCCTACCAACATGCCTATGACATCACTCTCATTGGCATTTGGAGCTACAGTAAATGGGACAAACAAAAAGAAACGGAGGGAGTGCATGCTACTATTACAATTGTTTGTTTTAAAATGGATTGTTACTTTAATAGATAACACATGTTCTTTTGTACAATATTAATAGTTATTTTTAAATGTTAAGCATATTTTTTTTACTCCGTATTATATAGTTTATGCTATTACAATTGTTTTTTTTAAAATGGATTGTTATTTTAATATATAATACATGTTCTTTTGTACAATACTAATACTTCCTCCGTTTCTTTTTAATTGCAACATTTGCCTAAAATGGAAATATCAAATTAATTGCAACAAATGTTTTCTTTCCTTTTTTACTAGTCATTTCTCTCTATCTCTCTCCGTATCACATGCCCCACTTTCTCTCTCCATCCCTTTCATACTCACACCAAAATTTTGCCTAATTTCCACACACTTGAGTTTGTTGCAATTACAAAGAAACAGAGGAATTAGTTATTATTAAATGTTAAGCATAATTTTTTACTCCGTATTATATAGTTTATGCTATTACAATTTTTTTTTTTAATGAATTGTTATTTTAATATGAAAAAATTGTATGTTACCACCTTTTGGTTTACAGATTTTGTATATTACCACCTTGACTTTTTTTTTAAATTACCACCTTTTGTTTCGTTTTCTTCACAATCTCCCACCATTTAACGGATTCTGTCAATTAAATCGTTTGTGGGGCCCACTTCATATTTACTTTACCAATTTCCTCATTTCCCCCTTTTATCTTTCCTCTTCTTAACCTAATTTCCCCAATGAATGAGAGCTAAAATAATCAGATTTGCTTCTCTTTCTTCAAATCAACAAATAGAGAGTAAGAGATAACCATAATTCGATCCACTTTGGAGCAAAACGAGATGAAGAAGGTAAGTGCAATTGTTTATGTTTGAATGATTCGAAAATTAGGGTTTTGTGACGAAAATTAGGGTTTTCATTATTGAATTGATTTAGAGTTTAAGTTGTCGAATTGAATTAGGGGTTAATCCTGTTTAATTGAGTTAGGGTTTATCTTGTCAACTGATTTAGGGTTTTGGTTGTTAAATCAATTTAGGGTTATTGATGGTTCAATTGAATAATCAAAACCCCTAATGTACTTCAACACAAGCAAAATCCCTAAATCAGTTGAATAACCAAGAACCCTAATTGACTTTAACAAGCAAAACCCTATTCAATTAGACATAAAATGAGTAATTTTTAATGTAATTAAGAAGTGTGCCCACATTAACGGTTTTCTTGACGGAATCCGTTAGTTGGTGGGAGTTTATGAAAAAATGGAACCAAAAGGTGGTAATTTTTTTTAAAAAAAGTCAAGGTGGTAATTTACGAAAAGTGATACACAAAAGGTGGTAATATACAATTTTTTCTTTTAATATATAATACATGTTATTTTGCACAATACTAATAGTTTTTTTAAAATGTTAAGCATAAACTTTTACTCCATATTATATAGTATATGCTACTATTACAATTTTTTGTTTTAAAATGAATTGTTATTTTAATACTTCCTCCGTTTTTTAATAGTCGCACCATTGAACCAGTTTACGCAACCCAATGCACAATTTAGATGTTAAATATATTTTATTATACACAATAAAAAATTATGCAAATTAGATTTTAATAATCTATACATTGAGACGAATCTAACAAGATCCCACATGGCTATATTATTTCTTACATATAAGTCACAATATTAATTTAAGTGGACATGTGTGAATAGTGTGAATAGTGTGAAATGGTGCGAGTATTAAAGAACGGAGGAAGTATATAACACATGTTCTTTTACACAATACTAATAGTTCTTTTAAAATGTTAAACAGAATTTTTTATTCCGTATTATATAATACTCTTGCTATTACAATTGTTTATGTTAAAATGGATTGTTATTTTAATATATAACACATATTCTTTTGTACAATACTAATAGTTCTTTTTATACGTTAAGTATACTTAGATTATGTTATTGGGAATAGTTTTTGATTTTTGAAAAGCAAAACTCAAAAAAAAAAAAGGTTTCAAAAATTAAAAGGCTATGACCAATTGATTGGGAAACGTAGACCGTGAGAATCAATGGGTGATTCTCACTCAAATATCACGTATTGCCCACTTTCAAAATAAAAATTTGTTTTTCAAATTAAAAAGTTATTAAAAAAATATTTAGGTTCCTATTTTTTCTCCTTAGTAGTTATTTTTTTCCTCTCTTCTCTCCAAAACTCACGTGATAACTCTTTTCCTTATAATTTTTTTTTTCTTTTTTTCTTTTCTCTTGTAACAAAACTACGTCGTTTAATCACATGGTGTACCTTGCAAGGTATACCCTGGTGCACCTTCTAATTTGCACTTTTTTTTAACCCAGAAAATACTTAATTTTGTTACAAACATCTGGGGATGCAAGTGCACCCCCGGCTCCGCCTCTGCAGGCTTGAAGCCACCGCATACACAACTTCCATTCCCAGATCGAAAATTTCTGCTTGATCTTGTTTTTACAGATTGTCTGGGTTTCAGCCCCAATATGGCTTTTTCAAGAACCATAGTTCTTCTTGGCTTCCTTAGGAAGCTATTGTATTGTTTGTTATTTTTTCCTATTAGTTTTCTTGTACTTCCTCCGTTTCTTTTTAATTGCAACAAATGGGTATTTGTGAGACATAAAAAATTCCTTTGTTGCTATTAAAAAGAAATGGAGGAAGTATTTTAGTTCTTACTTGGTTATATTTTACAAAAAGAAGGTTTGATGATGCATCCTCGTTGTTGTACACTTGTACCTGTTCAAATAAAAACAAAAATTGTCAGAAATTATTAAAACCACAATTTTGAGAAAAAACACATTTTAAAACAATTTTTGCAAAAAATAACCTAAAATAAAATTTTGTTTGTGAAAAGAAACCTCTAAGTAAAAATCCGGCGTTGAAATCAATTTCTGAGGCATTGACTTACCCTTTTTATTACCAACCAACTTACAAATTGATATTAGCACCCTCTAATTATTTTCTCTCTGCTTTTATGTTTCGAAATATACTTCTAAAAAGGGGTATGTTAATGCCTAAGAGTGAGTTTATCCATAAGACTCCCTCCCATATTTCAGACTCTGCCACATCAGCTTTTCACTAACTTTATCTACTCTCTAATATTTCAGACTCACATAAGACTCATTCCAGTTTTGATCTTTATCCCTCAGACTGCCTTTCAGACTCTTCAAAAAATCTGATTATATTATATTGACACGTGGCAACGCACTATTGATTTCCTTATATAAGGTGAGTCTTAAGAGGAGTCTTGGATCTCTAAGACTACCCTTAAAACTCCCCAAGTCTTAAAGTATGTTTATTGGGAGTCTTTGATAAGACCCTACAAAGTCTTATCTTAAGACTCCCAATAAACATTCCCTAAGTTTTTTTTCACAAAACTTTTGTTGTTGTATGTTTCTTTTCATAAAAACTGTTTTTAAAGATAGTTTATCGCAATTTTTCCTAAAAATAATAAGATTGCCATTACACCTTTTCCATTTTCTTAATTTTTTGATATTTTGACCATTACTTACGTCAACTAAAATTAGACAACGACCCAAACCCAATAAAAAGAAAAGAATCAAGCATCTTTTCGAATAAAGTGATAGACTTTGATGGGTCTAAGTTAGTTTAATTTTAAGGATTTTTTGTCAGAAACCCCCACTAACTTTCAACTTATTGAAAACAACTCCCAGGATCTTTCACTTTTAAAAATAACCTCCCTAACCTTTCTAAACTTGTTGGTTGCACCCCCAAAACTTAACTCCGTTAATTATTTCCGTCTATTGGCGCCCAGTAACAGCTTTATCCCTCTTAAAACACATGATGAAATTACTGATATAACCCTCAGTAACTCCATCTCAACTAATTTCCCTCTCTCCTCCATCAATTCGATTTCAACTCTGTAAAACTCATCACTTTCTCCATATCTCTCTTCTCTGAAACTCAGTAACTCCACCATAACTGCTGTAGAAATTAGGGTTTTTTTTACTAATTGTACTTGGAATGGAATCTGGTGATGTCATGGGTGAAAAAGGGAAGAAAATTTGGGCTGTAAAACAAGAAATTGGTGCCCAAATGAGGTAAATACTATTCGTAAACCTAGTCCCTTTTTTATACTTCGATTTCACAATTTTCCCAAATTTAAAGTTCCATTTACTGATTTTCGATATGAAATCACAAACCCTAATTCTTAAAAAAGAAACTCTTTATGCAAGAAAAATTTTTACCTAAAATTGTACAGCTTTAATTTCAACAATTTGGGGATTAGGTTTAAATTAGGACTTCGAGTTGATTGGGAATGCAAATTTGATGCTCAATTGGAATTGGGTTGAAGAACTTTACGAATGTTACCGTTGTGTTCAATTGGAATAGGAAGGTTGTTAATGAGATGATATATAAAGCTGTTACTGGGCGCCAATAGACGGAAAAAATTAACGGAGTTAAGTTTTGGGGGTGCAACCAACAAGTTTAGAAAAGGTTATGGAGGTTATTTTTAAAAGTGAAAGATCCTGGGAGTTGTTTTCAATAAGTTGAAAGTTAGTGGGGGTTTCTGACAAAAAATCCTAATTTTAACATAAAATTGAACCACCTCTTTTAATCAATTTTCATAATTGTTTCAAAGGAAGAAAAAGTACTGTACTACGATTTAGATTGTTATCATAGTGCGTCCTGCCTTCCTCTATGATTTTATCAATCATACTTTGTCCTTTTCTATTCACCATTTGATACAGTTATCACTTAATCAGTTATCATGTAGAGAGGTGAGAGATAGAAAGAGGTAAATAATGTAATAAGAAAGAAATATAAAAATGCTTTTAGCCAAATTTTATAGTGTTGCAATTGATATTGAACCAGGGAACATTGCAATAAAAGAAAAAATTGAGGAAGTAAAAGTCTTGCAACTTCACCAGACGTCTTACGTTTGTGTTTGACTAGCCTTATATGCACACAATGTGTGCAAAAATTATATCATAGTAGTTTTGGTATTTTGAATCAGTTTTTTTTATGTTATTTATTTATTGAGGTTGGGTGAGTGGGTGAGTGGGTGGTGAGTGGTTATTTTTTGTGATGTAGTGGGATTGTGGGATGATTATAGGTGGTTTATTTATGCAATTGTTCTCATTAATTTTTTATGATAAATTATTTTTTTCTGTAAATTATTAATTAAACAACAAAGGGTAAATTAGGTAATACACTAAGTTTGGTGTCCCACCCCTCTTCCCTTACAGTATAGAGTTTTTTGAGTTTTTGGACTTTTTATACAAGTTCTACGATTTGGAATGTAACAAATTTTTGTGTTGCTCAGTGATCAAACAATAAAAATAAGTTATAACAATTTGAAAACTAAAATACTCCGTGCATTTCTTTTAAATAATTACACTTTAACATAAATATTTGTCACTGATCACTAATTTCACTTTGACCATCATTTATAATGTATAGCTACTGAAAAATATACTTATTTGAGATCTTACTTGATTTTTTTTCGATATGTACTTTCGAATTATTTTCTCTAATTGTTAGAAATACACAACTAGAGATATTAACGCTCAAACATTTATATCGACAAGTGCGAAAAGGTAAAGAGTAACCATTATTTAGATAAGGACAAAGTAATTTTTTCAAAATAAGAAAAGCTACTATCGAAAATTATTTGTTACTACCAATTAATGAAATTTGTTATCTAATAACATAAGAATAGGCCCAGTTTCTCCCTTCTCTCTCAAATGACATTTTCTACTCACACTTTATGTAAAATTGTTGCACCCTTAATCTTTTGAAAATAATGCATTTTGTATCCCTGAAGATTTAACAAATGTATCGCGCGCGTGCCCCTAACGTCTACTCCATTAGTCATTAGATTCAAAATATCCTAATTAACTCAAATACTTCCTACTTACCCGATTAATTATATTTTAAAATCAAATTAAATCTAATTAAACCTAATTAACCGTAGTTTACTAAATAACATATCATCTTCTTCCTCCCTCAAGCCTCCACAACCCCCTACACAGCTACCCCTACTCCTCCACCTCTCTTGAACATCCCCCCACCATTGTCGTGATCCTCCTTTGGCGCTCGTATCAGTTCTAATACCTCAATCTAGAAAGCTTAACAATTGTCAGAGGTTTGGAGGAGGTTCTAACCGAGCTAATTAGCACAGCTCCGGTTCAATGAACATGTCGGTGAATCCATCGATGGGTTTTCCATGCGTCATTGTTTTTTGGAAAAATTGTATATAATAACTCAACCTTTAGGCCATCTTTTAGTATTAAGTTAACATTTTGATTATGTTTGAATAAGTCTAACTTTGATATGCATTTTTTTAAACAAGTTACATAACCCGTGACCGGGTTCACATGTAAGATCACTTTGTTCACATTTTGCCTCTCATATTAGCCTCTTCCTCCTTCTCTCATCCTCTTTCTCTTTGTTTAGCTCCATGAATGTCGCCCCTTCAACCAAGCACAAGCGATTTCAACTTTTCGACTTCAACCTCCCATGTTAACCACCTTCATAACCACTACTAAACTCTACTACATCACGAAGCCGAATAACCCAGTAGCCCCAACCCTCTTTTCCCTCTGCCTCCTTCTCTTTCCCTCGTTCATCATGCCAGCTGCCCTACCACACTGAGCTGCCTCCAACGCCAACCCTGGTCATCACCCAACAACCACATCTCCTCTGCCTCCCCTTTGTCCATCAACCACCACCGCACTAGCGTCACTATGGACCCCACTTTCTCCCTTTTTTTAAAACATTGAATGTGAAGACGAATTTTGGAGACGAGGGGAGTTGGTGGCCAACCCGCATCCCCGCCATTGGTTATCGAGGTTGAGCCACCCAGAAACGCTACTATAGCCCCGCCTGCTCCCAACTGAAAATCGACAAAGAAGGAGAAACCAAGGTTTATTGTCGAGAGAGAGAAATCTATTGGTATTTTGGAGCTTAAATTATTCCATCATTACGGACAAAGGGAGAGATGAGGGCACTAGGCAAGTGGTATCGGGGTGGTTGTGGAAATAAAGAGGAGGAGAGAAAAAGAAAGAGGATGGTAGTGATGAATTAATGGTTAGAGAAGGAGGAGATGGAAATGGAAAAGAAGGGAGAGAAGAGAGAGATAGGTAAGGATGGCAATGGGACGAGTCTGATGAGACCCAAACCCATTAATTTCTTCTAGACCCCCTCTGGATCTGATGGGTCTACGAGTCCTTAATGGGCCATTTTGACTTTCAAGTTTAATCGCATTTTTATCCGATAAATTCATTTCGCCTATTTTATAGGTTCGCGTGACCATGGTTAATGTTTGTATCGCAACAATGAACAAAATATACTCCAACAACTCATATAATCTTAAAAGTGTTTCAACTGACGTCATTACATGTCTTAAATGGAGTTACAACTACTCATAAAGTCATAATTCACAAGTTATTTTTTAAAAAATCTGATATATTTAAAAAATCTATATATATAGGTCTATGGTTCGGGTATGAGTCTGATATATTTGGACCCGGACCCAAACCCGACAAATAGCTTCTGGACGTAGACCCGACTCAGACCTATTGGATCTAAAAAGGTTGGACATGGGCCCTTATTGAAAGATAATTAATTCCTTCATGAATAATTGTTACAAGCTAATCATATATACTAGGATACAAGAGATAATAATCACATCCTATAAACTAGGAAACAAACTAGGTGATATACATCAATCTAAAAGATATGTACAAGATAAATATGAATAATGAAAATATAATGCTATATTTTCATATATTCTTACACACCCCCTCAGTCGAAGCGGAAGGAGGTCGGACGCTGAGACTGTTCCTAAAGTCTTCAAAGAGAATCAATGGAAGACCTTTGGTGAAGATGTCAGCTATCTGATGTCGGGAAAGCACATGTAAAACACGAACTTCACCACATGCTACCTTCTCATTAACAAAGTGAATATCCATCTCAATATGCTTGGTTCGTTGATGCTGAAGCGGATTACCAGATAGATAAATGTCACTCACATTATCACAATATACTAACGTGGCTTTCTTGATAGGATAATGAAGTTCAATCAATAAATTTCGTAACCAACAAGACTCAGACACCACATTAGCAACTCCCCTGTACTCAAATTCAGCACTGGAACAAGACAAGGTTGCCTGTCGTTTCGATGACCATGAGAGTAAGTTATCACCAAGAAACACACAATAACTAGACGTATCTAGTGTCAGGACACCCACCCCAATCAGCATCAGTGTAAGAAATGAGGGTGGATGTATCAGAAGGATACAAGTGCAGACCATGATGAAGTGTGCCCTTAACGTATCTGATAATACGTTTCAGAGCATGCATGTGGTCCTCCATAGGCTGATGCATAAATAAGCAGACTTGCTGAACAACATAAGTAATATCAAGCTTAGTAAAGGTGAGGTACTGAAGAGCACATGCAAGACTCCGATATAGAGAAGGATCGGAGCAAGGAGTGTCAGATTTGGCACAAAGTTTGGACTTAGTGTCAACTTGAGTAGCAGAGGATTTACATGCAGACATACCTGCACGTTCAATAATTTCTTCGGCATACTTTCGCTGAGATAAGAAGAGACCACCTGCATGACGAGTAACAGCAATACCCAAAAAATAACTCAAGGTCCCTAAGTCTTTCATGGCAAACTCAGATGTGACATGATAGACTTTGGGAGAGCAGCAGAGGAGGCAGTCAAAATAATATCATCAACATAAAGAAGCAGATAGGCAGTATCAGGACCCTGGCGATAAATGAATAAGGAATGATCAGATTTACTGTTATGAATCCCAATTTGAGTTACATAATCAGCAAACCTACGATACTGCACCTTGGGGGCCTGTTTAAGTCCATAAAGAGACTTCTTTAGTAAGCAAACATGATTCGGGAAATTAGGATCCCGATGCCCCACTGGTTGATGCATATACACTGTTTCGTTTAATTTTCCATGAAGAAAAGCATTCTTGACGTCTAAATGATGTAGAGACCACCCTTTAGAGAAAGCCAAGCTAAGAACCGTCCGAACGGTAGCTGGTTTGACCATAGGGCTAAAAGTCTCACCACAATCAATGCCCACCTGTTGTGTTTTACCATCACCTACAAGACGAGCTTTATGCCTCTCAAAAGTACCATAAGATTTTTCTTTATGAGCAAAAATCCACATAGAACGAATAACATTAGCATCATGGGGGCGGGGGACCAATTCCCAAGTCTTATTTTTAATTAGAGCATCATATTCGTCATCCATAGCCATTTTCCAATTCGGGTCACGCAGAGCTGACACGGGGTTACGGGGAATAGGGGAGCGAATGACACTAGTATGCATAGAAACGATGTTCTTGGGCTTAAAAATGCCATTTTGGGCTCTTTAACGGACCGGGCTGGAATGGAGGGAGCTGGGATTGGTTGTGGCTGAATAGTAGGCTGCAGTGGGGAGGAAAAGAGGATTGGGCCCTTAGCAGTCCGCGGCCCCCTGCCAACGGGCATGTGGAGCTAGAGGAGGACGGGCTTTTGGAGTCTGGGCTCGAAGCGGAATGGGTCCAGGGACCAGCCATGATGGACGGTGAACCAGGCGAAGGAGAAAGAGGAGCTAAGCCACGCATTATGGGCTGAGGAGGAGGCGTGCAGTTTGGAGGTGCACACATCATGGGCTTGGAGTGTGGAGTGATGGAGGGCAAGTCCAAAGGGGAAATGGACTCCAGAAATTTATATGTGGAGGAAGTGGGCTGATTTAAGGAGGAGAAGGGAAAATTATACTCATCAAATGTAACATGGCGACAAATCTAAATTTTTCGAGATGAAGCATTGTAGCATTTGAAACCATGATGATTGGAGGGCTTATGTATGGTAGTGGAATGGAACGTGCTTGTAACTTATGTATGGTAGTGGCCGGGAAAAGAGGAAAGCACAAGCATCCAAATACGAGTAAGTGAGAGTAGGAAGGGTCCTTGTGAAAAAGAATCTGAAAGGGAGAATGATAGTCAAGATTCTTATTAAGAAGAATAATTAGAAGATACGTGGCCATTTGAAGAGCATGATGCAAAAATGAAGGGGGAAGAGAGGCATGAGTGAGAAGAGTTCTTACAATGTTATTAATGGAACGAAGTTTACGCTCGGCTTTACCATTTTATGGAGAAGAGTATGGGCAAGATAAGCGGAAGTTGAGGCCATTAGATTTAGAGAACTCCCAACCTGGAGCATTTTCAAATACCCGTCCATTATCACATTGTATATTTTTAATGTCTCGCTCATATTGTGTTCTAATATATACCCTAAATTGTAAGAACGTAGGATAAACTTGAGACTTTTTAGCAAGAGAAAACGTCCATACAAATCTACAGTAATCATCCAACACAACAAGATAATAGCGATGACCGATAGAACTTAAAATAGGCGAAGTCCATAAGTCACAATGAATAATATCAAAAGGCATCATAGTCATAGAAGTAGAAGCAACAAAAGGCAATTTCACGTGTTTTCCAAGATTATTACATTCAATGAAATTATTCTTCCTAAGAGAATCTAGAATAGAAGCACCATGATGACCCAAACGGTCATGCCACAAAGAAGGTGCAAGAGCAGCAAAGGTAGAAGGAGAATGAGCTTGAGCGTTGATAGAAGTGATAGGATAAAGGGCACCCTGACTCTCACATCTCATGATTGGTCTCCCCGTCCGAAAATCCTTCACAAAAAACTCAATAGATTCAAATTCAACATTTCATTATTATCAGAAGTAAATTTTCGAACGGAAGCAAGATTTTTAATTAACTTAGGAGCATGAAGAATATTTTTTAGAGCTAAAGGAGGGTGAGGGGTAGGTAGTTTAGCGTCTCCATAACCAAAAATTGGACTACTATTACCACTTCCGACAATAATAGCATCATTTTTGCTCAAATTAAAATAAGAACTAATGTTACCTTGGAATTAGTCATATGAGATTTTGCGCCCGTATCCATGTACCAATTTGGGTCCGGTGGAGTAAGCCCAAGTGTGTGCATTGCGGCTTCAATGTCCGTTGGAGTAGGAGAAGTGTCCGCATTATACGCTTGGGGACGCGCCCCAAGAACTCGTGGACCATGCGGTCCATAAGGTTGTTGTTGCTGCTTGGTAGGAAAGGGAGGCCTCGCCCATGTAGATGTGGGGTATGGGCAAGGGGGAAAAGCCCAAGGCCACATCTGTCATGGGAGGGACTTGACGTTGCTTTTGGGCCGTATGGCCATTGCCCAGGCGAGTGAACTTGCTGCTGCTACTAACTGTACGACCGTCCGCCGTTGCTGCCACCATGCTGCTGGCGGCCGTCCTTACTGCCACCTTGACCGCCGGTGGAGCCACCCTTCCCATATTTTTTATTTTTTATTTTTATTGTTTTGACGATTATTATTACCACGATTATTATTTTTATTATTATGGGAAAAGGAGTCTGTTGACGAGCCATCATTAGAGTGTGACATAAGAGCCGTAAGGGACGAACCAAAGGCGGCCTTCTTGGCCAAACCGGCCTCCTCAAGAACTAGCAGCGAACGGGCCTGATAATATGGTGGTAGAGGATCACTTTGTCTAAGAAACATACCTACGCCACTATAAGCGTCAGAGAGGCCGGCCACCACTTTTAAAACAAGCCGGTTGTTGGAAACAGGAGCCCTAACGTTCTTCAACTGATCAGCCAACATTTTCTGTCGGTTGACAATACGCCGAAGCGTTTGGAATATCCTCCATAGAAGTGTTGGAGAATTCCATCTCAAGAGTGATGGCACGAGACGATTTGTTGTCTTGACAAGTGTCACGAAGGCATTCCCAAGCCTCTTGAGCCGTAGAATCGATATCTAGTATGGTGTTAAGAAGATCTTCACTAATAGTACCATAGATCCACTTGAGAACCACATCTATGGTGGTCCATTCGTCCTTTTTCTCATCCGTTTTAGGAACTTTGGCCTATGAAGACCGAATAATATGATCAATGACCCGATTGGAACGTGCAGTGATCTTGAATAACTCTGCCCACGTAGAGTATTTAACTTTTTCCATGTCTAGTGTGATGGGAATCATATGTTTAATGTTTGTATAAGAAAGAGAAGAAGATAAAGAAGAGAAAGAAGTAGATGACGAAGATGACTTATCTTTGCCGCCGCCGGTCATGGTGGCTGGACGGGTAGAAGGACAGTGGGCGGTGGGGATGAGGCGCGGCTAGGGCAGCGGAAGCAAGAGAGGATAAAAAAACCCTAACTTATGATACCATGAAAGATATATAATTAATTCCTTCATGAATAATTGTTACAAGCTAATCATATATTCTAGGATACAAGAGATAATAATCACATCCTATAAACTAGGAAACAAACTAGGTCAAAGATACTGATCTTCTATCTCTTCGAGCTCCACTAAGGTGTGATGCCATGGCGCAAAATCGAAGCAAGAAGGGTCAAGGAAGCAAGTCTAATCGCGATATAGAAAGGAAGAATAACCAAAATTCCAGCGCAAATGCGAAACAATCACAGAAGAAGAACACTAAGAACCTCAGGAACAAGAGTAAGGAGATTGATCAAGAAATTGAAAATGCAATGGCGGGCTCTGTTTCTTGGCATTCAGACTTGGAAATTTCTTCTAATGAGGAAGATTGTGATGATTCTTGGAGCAAAATTGAGCAGCTTCAGTGCCAACATCTAGCGGATGATCGACCAAACCCTAGCAATGGTGTTTGTGGAGGTAATTTTGTGCATAACTCTAAACTCCCAATTGTTCGCCAATTTACTGTTGGTGGCAATATTGTTGAATTGAATATGCCTGTTACCCATATAAGAGCACACAATTTTGATTCTGTTACTGTACCTATGAATGTGCCTGTGAATGTAGACTCCATTAGTAGTGAACGAAACATAACTGTGTCTAATAACAAAATTCATAAACCTGTAACTGAACTTGATGATGTAAAGGAGGAAATTGAATTTTGGAATACAGCTGTTTACTGTTTTGTGGTTGGTGCTAGCCCTCCACCTCATGTTATGGAGGGGTTTGTGAAAATAATATGGGGTCAATGGGTAGTTGATATTGTTGCTCCATTGGAGAAAGGTTTTGTGGTGACATTTAAGGATAAGAATGGTGTTGGTGAGGTTAGTAAAGGATATGTTACTTTTGATAGTAAGCCTGTTGTGGTTAAACCTTGGAACCCAGATATGGAGATAGAGGATCTATATACTCAGAAGGTGCCAATATGGATCCAACTGCCCAATCTAAATCTGAAATATTGGGGATTTAGATGTTTAGGGAAGATTGTAGAGGGTATTGGAGAGATTATCAAACTGGATTATTACACTGAGCACATGGAGAGACTGAAGTATGCAAGGGTCATGATTGAGGTGCAGATTGATCAAGGCTTTTCTGATCAGATTACTTTTATTAATGAAAGAGGTGTTGAGGTGACTCAGGAGGTGGTGTATGAATGGAAGCCTACTACATGTTCCTCTTGCAAAAAGATGGGACATGAAACTGAGGATTGCTAGTACAAGAAGCAACAGAGGAAGGTTTGGAGGCCAAAAGCCATACAACCACAAAAGCAACAACAGGCTACTAGAACTAGAACTGTGGATGAGGATGGTTTCATCACTGTAACTGGTGGACAGAGGAATGAGCAGAAACAGGGGAAGGTTGAGGCGCTGCTATGCTCACCACTGTTAATAATTTCAATGTTCTGTTACAGGTTGCTGTGCCTGATGAAAAGGTATGGGGTGACAGTGTCATTGCTGTTAAGGATGATGGAGATCAAGAACAGAGAGTGGAAAACAAGTGGGAGAGCCTGGGGGTCGTACCCCCATCTTGCGATGGATAACATTGTGGTGTGGAATACCAGGGGGCTCAACAGTATTAGTAAGCAAAATGAAGTAAAGAAAATGCTTCATTTACATCATGCTAGGCTGTTTTGTCTTCTGGAAACTAAGGTGAGAGCAGCTAAACTAGGGGCTCTCTACCTCAACATTTGCCCTAACTGGTGTATCACTACTGACATTCCCTGGAATGGGAAAGGTAGGATTATTATTGGTTGGGATCCTAGCTCTTTTCAGGTGGACATTCTAAAATGCACTACTCAAATGGTGCATTGTAGATTGAAGCCTAACAGAAGTAGGAACTGGTTTGATTGCACATTTATATATGCATATAATCAAAGAGAAGACAGAGTTGGTTTATGGAGTGATCTATGCAGTTTAGCTGCTAGCATTCAAGGTGCTTGGATGTTAGCTGGTGATTTTAATATCATAATGCATGCTGAGGAGAAAAATGGGGGACTTCAGTCTAGAAGAGGTATGGAGGAATTTAGTGAATGTGTGCAGCATTGTGGTTTGGATGATGTGAAATTTACTGGCAGGTTGTTCACTTGCAGTAATAAACAGGAGGGTGAGCACAGAGTAATGACAAAACTGGATAGAGTGTTAGCCAATGGTGAATGGATTAGTTCATATGCAAATGCAGAAGTTACCTTCCTACCTTAGGGTGATTTTGATCATAGCCCTGCTATTATTAGATGTTTCCCTGATGTTAAGGGTAACAAACCTTTCAAAATTTTCAACATGTAGGCTGAGCATAGTAGCTTTGAAGAGCTTATCAAAGAGCACTGGAGTGTACAGGTGGAAGGGTATGCCATGTTTAAAGTTGCTCAAATACTTAAAACCCTGAAAACAAAGCTGAAGAGAATGAATCATACTTACTTTCTTGATATTGCTACTAGAGATAAGGAAGCTTAAATTCAATTAGAGAAAGCACAAAAAGTGATGCATGAGAACCCTTATAATGCAAAGGCTACCAGTAATGAAGCTGAGGCTTACAAAAGCTACAAGGCAACTCATGATGCATATCTATCTTTCCTCAGACAGAAAGCTAGGGAGGATTGGGTGTGCTATGGTGATGACAATAGTGCCATGTTCCACAGGGCTTTAAAAGCCAGAAACAACAGAAGCAGAATCAACACAGTCCAAAATGGTTGTGGAGATTGGGTTGTTGATCCTAGTGAGGTTTGCCAGGAGTTTGTACAACACTTCTCTACTTTCATGACTGGTAGTAAGGGCTCACTGCCTAAACTCAGTCAGAAAATTATGAATTGTGGCCCTGTACTAGATGATAATAAGATTAGCACCTTGAACCTGGAGTTCACTGGAGAGGAAATAAAAGCAGCAATTTGGTCTATTCCAAATAATGAGGCTCCAGGTGTGGATGGGTATAACAACTTGTTTTTTAAAAAGGCTTGGGGTACTATTGGGGAGGAGGTGGTGGCAGTTGTCAAAGTGTTCTTTAGGAAGGGCAAAATTCTTAAAGGGATCAACTCCACCTCTGTTACTCTGGTGCCTAAGGTCAAGTGTTCTGTGAAGGTAACTGATTACAGACCTATATCTTGTTGCTCAGTACTATATAAGTGCATCTCAAAGCTCATCTGGTCAAGACTGAAACTGGTATTTCCTGATTTAATATCTCAAAATCAGGGTGCTTTTGTATGTGGGAGAAGCATCATTGACAATATTCTTGTGTGCCAGGACTTGGTAAGGCACTATGATAGGAAGAATGCTCCTAAGGGGTGCCTACTAAAGGTGGACCTGCAAAAAGCATATGACACTGTAGAGTAGCAGTTTCTTAAGGATCTTCTCAAGGCTTTCAAGTTTCCTGATCCTTTCATTGAGATCATTATGGCCTGTATCACCACAACCAGCTTTACTCTGCTAATAAATGGCACCACTCAGGTGTTCTTTGGTGCTAATAGAGGCTTGAGACAGGGTGACCCTATGTCTCCCTTGCTGTTTGTGCTGTGTATGGAATACCTATCAAGGACTATGTGTTACATTGGTCAGAAAAAGGATTTTAGTTTTCATCCTAGATGTAGAGGCTTGAAGCTAAATCACCTATGTTTTGTTGATGATCTAATGCTCTTCTGCAAAGGAGACTTGAGGAGTGCAAACAGATCACTTCAGGGGCTTCAGCATTTTGATAATGTCTCTGGTTTAAAGGCTAATGGCTCAACGTCTGAAAGATACCATGCTAATATGGCTAGCACAGATTTGGATATGATTTGTCAGAAAACTGGTTTCATTATAAGCAAATGGCCTTTCAAGTACCTGGGTATTCCTATTTGCAACAAGAGGCTGAATAGGGATGATTGTGAAGCACTAATAAGCAAAATCACATTGAGAATCCATAGCTGGAAGTCAAGGAATATCTCCTTTGCTGGTAGACTTCAACTGATCAACTCTGTGTTGATTAGCCTTTGCACCTATTGGATGCAAATTTTGATTATCCCCATGGCTGTTATACATAGAATAAATCAAATATGCAGAAGATTTATTTGGGAAGGCAATGATAAAGGAGCAAAGCCAGGCTATGTCAAGTGGAGCAATGTATGCAGGCCTAAAAAGCTTAGTGGATTGGGAATCAGAGACACAGCTATATGGAATAATTTAGCTACAGGCAAGATTATTTGGCAAATTGATACAAAGAAGGATACACTTTGGGTCAGATGGATTCATAGTGTGTATTTGAAGAACAAAATATATTCCCTCCTCAAATGCTAGCTGGATATGGAAAAGAATCTGTAACACTAGAGCCTGCCTGAATGCTCTAAATAGTGCTAGCTGGTGGCCTACTAGCAATGGTAACTACTCTATTCAGAAGGCATACAGAGCCATTACTGAGGTGGGTAGGAAAGAGGAGTGGACTTCCTTTATTTGGAACATATTATCTGTTCCTAAGCACAGGTTCAACTGGTGGCTTGTAATGCTTCAAAGACTACAGGTCAAACCTAGATTACTGAGTTTTGGCATCTCTCCAAATGCTGATTGTTGTATCTGTGGAGCTGCTGAGGAAACTCATCAACACCTATTTTTTGACTGCACATATGCCATCAGAGTATGGCAGGAGATAATGCTGTGGTTGGGGCACAGAGTAACTCATAGTACCATGACTAGTGTGATAAACTGGGTAAGAAGGAGAAGAGCTATGACAGTCACACAGAGCAAGGTGATGCAAGCTGCAGTGGCTGCCATTCTGTATCAGATCTGGAGAGTGAGGAATCAGTCTTTATGGCTCATGGAAACACCAATAATTGCCTATTGTAAGCAGATAAATTTTTTGTTAGCAATAGATGTAAATTGCTGTATAGTGGTAGGATTACTAACAAGGATAGAGAATGGATGAGGAGCATACATACATGATGAAGTTTTGTATTAGTTGATCTTGGTACATGTTATCAGGTGGGCAACTTGCCTGTTATTCTTGATTGGGGTTGAGGTGCCTACCTAGTAGGGATGTCCACCCCAAATCAAAGATAGGTTGTAAATGGTTTGATTGAGCTATAATATATTTTACTTTACCTAAAATTAACTAGGTCAAAGATATACATCAATCTAAAAGATATGTACAAGATAAATATGAATAATGAAAATATAATGCTATATTTCCATATATCCTAACACTTATAAATGGGTCTGTGGGTCAGGATATAGGTTGGGTCTAAGACCCATTGCCATTCCTAGAGATAGAGGTAGAGAAATATAAAATATAAAATATTAATTTTAAATCAATCAAAACAAGACATGTGGACAGTTAACCTGCCATAGCAAGCTACTAATAGGTCACCAATCTGTTGAACTCATTGAAGGCCATGTAAAGCATGACCAATTATAAACAAATTTTCCTTTCTTTTTTAATATCACTTAAAAAACCGTTATTTATTATGTATTCCCATTGCTTTACTCCCATACGAAAAAAAACCCTTCTGGTTTCACTCCACTCCACCAAATATAACAATTTTTGTTAAACATGTATAGAGCATAATATCAGCTACAGAGGAGTAATTAGTTAAACTAATGATTAAGCTAAGGACCAGTACACTGTACACGCCGTACAAAATCAAGAAATCGACATGCACGAATTCATTTAGGCCGTTTATACAATTGGTTGAGGCGTTTCGGTCACAGATGCATGTAACAGGATTAAAGAATAGACAAGACTAATTGAGGTATGCCGTGACTTCTCAATGTCGGTATTGTCATGCTCTGAGATCTTTCCCCTTCATCGTGCTAATATTGGGGTAACAGCATATTCATCTTCCACCTACAATTAGCTAGTGGACAATCAATTGTACACGTAAGTTTTTGATGACATGAGCTGAATAAAGTCGAGGTTTCATATGAGATTTTTTTTTACGTACGAGTAACATGCTCGGTGGGCTAATGAGGGAGAATAAAATGAATTTGGACCTTAAAAAAAACAAAATTTAACTGCTGAAAGAAGTAACAAGTCACTAAGACTATGATGAAAAAAGTACTAGCAAATTTGTTATTTATGTTTTGAAATATGTTTTTGGAGAATTGGTTGGATGAACACCTATTTACTCGGACGAGCAAATAAGTCAAAGAAAGCAGGAAGTTACTGATCATGGTGTTTAGGCCAACGATAGTAGTCACGCTGGAACTGCTTGGGCGAGCAACAATCATGCTTGGCTTGGGCGAGCAGTTCAATATTTTGCGGGCAACCTTTTTTTGGTCTGATATTTAGGTTCCTATTTACTCTGATTTCATTTAGATCTAAAATTTTTCTTATGATGACTATTGACATATTTTAATTTTTAAGATTTTTGTAAGGGTTTCCTTATGTTACAAAAGAGGATCGACCATCGGGTCATTAAATAATTAAGGCATTCGAAAGACTCATATTATGATCCTGTAGAATTCTTCATTGAATATTAGAAAAGTTCTAAGTCACATCGACCGAACCACTTCAATCCTTTTATCTTTGCCTTTTCTTCTTTATTGCTTCCCTCTCTAATATTATTTTATTGTTGGCTACTATTGATCCGAACTATGACACACATTCATCGCCTACTGCATAACAATTGGTATCAAGGGATTAGGTCATGTTTCTTGCTTTGAGTTCGGTGCTAAGAGAGTAATTTACTTTCCGTTAACATGTCATAATGAAATTTAATATCGATAAGTTCAATAGGTATTTGAATATTGGCCTATGGTAATTGTAGATAAAGGTTTTTCTAGTTCAATCATGATGTCATAAGACTGTGATCTTGGGTCCAAGAAGTCCACGAGTATGACCGTGGACAAGTGGGAGGATATGAATGTGAGGATATAAGATTTGTCTATCTCTTTTTGACGAAGTTTTAAGAGAAGTTGATGAGGAATTTTTGCAGCGGCTTTGTGGTTGAAGTTGGAGTAACTATACATGACCAAGAGTGTTACCAATCGTCTACTACTGAAAAGTAGACTTCAGGATCTTCACGTAGAAGAAGGTAATCCACTTGAGGTGTGTTCTGTTCTATCATTATGGATTTGCTAAATATCAATGTGAAGATCGATAATGAGGATATGACTACTAGGTTGTTGTGTTGTTCACATCCCTCCTATAAGCACTTTAGTGAAACCTTCCATATGATAGGGGTGATTTGAGTTTAGTGGATGTTAGGGATGCCTTAACCTAAAAGGATTTAATTGACAATCATATGGTTGCTAAATCTAGTGGTCTGTCTCAAAATATTGTTTTGAGTGTTGGTGGTGGTAAGAAATTTAACAAAAAAAAAAAAATGTAACTATTGCATGTTAAAGGGAACATCACGTTGGAGTGTTGGAAGTTGAGGGAAAAGGGAGAAAATTAGTGGTAAGGAAGAATATATGACAAGCCTAACGCTAGATTATGTGACACTGATAGTTTTGATAGTGATGATGCATTATAGGGTTACATATTTGAGGTTGCGTTATTACAATCTCTTTATGTTTGATGCCTTTGAGATCCTCTAGAAAAATGCCTTTGAGATTGTTGGTCAAAAGAGAAACAGTGTTGATGTTTGTTTTGGAGTCGAAGTCACATTGATTTTGTAATAAACTTCAATCTTTGAAACTGCATTAGAGTAATGTTTCTATTTATGATATGTCTTATCTTAATTTAGATACTTTCATGTTTTTGTTAAGTACAATTATAACAATTTCAAGATTTTGATTTTAAGAATTGTTTTAGTTTGATTTCTTCAGACGTTTTGCAATAGGGCTCATGATGGCTATGATTTCTTCCGACGAGCTTGGTTCTTCTTCAATCTCAACCAATTTTATTTATTCTCATTTGGTGCCCCAGACGCCTTCCTCAAGGGCATACCAGGAAATTGAGACATTCCAACCGTCTTCCTAGAGGAAGAGCTGGGTAGTTGTGATTTTTCTTGCTTCCACGACCTAGGTGTCAATGTCGTCAAGTAGCATTTCCTAGGTGTTAGCCGATCCGCAAATAAGCAAGCAACGGTTTCATCATCATTTTCAAACTTCATGAGCATCAGATGAGTAACAACCACAACTTTGATGTAAATGAGAGTAAGACGACCTAGGATAATATTATAAGCAGTAAAATATCTAACTATCAGGAACTTAATGCAAATGGTCATTGATCTCTTTTTTTCTCTAATCTAACTATTCTCAAGGGCGTCTTCATTATGGCCGGAGTTTTAAGATCGTGATGCTCTTTGATTTCCATCAAAATAGAGTTGGGGTCCTTGTTTAACTCAATTGGATCCTCTGACCCTTCTTTTCCTCTTCTCTTGTCCCTGAGCCAACTCTTTACAGCATCCACTGTCCAGATCACAACTTTCTTTGGGTCCTTATTCTTTGATGGGACTACTTCTTCTAGTACGGGTGCTTGGCCTCGGCACACACCTCAGTTGCATGTATAAAAGCTCCTCCCTCCTTCAATGCATTGGCCAAGGTAGTCATTTTCTTCTCGACAACGTCAAACTTCAAACTTCCAAGTCTTATTCCTCTGATGAAGGCGTAAAAGTAACTCTGACATTTCAATCTCGGATTTAGAGTTCTTTAAGGTTAAATCATTTGACAAAACTCCTTAAAGATTCCTTAAGTGACTGGATTACCTTCCCAAGGTGTATGTTGGTATTTTGTACCTGCCGATCAGCCACTGGGCCACAAAGTGATTTGTGAACAAGGAACTTAGTTCAAGAAAACTATTGACAAAGTTGGAGGGAGGTTGTTGATCCATTATTAGGTTACTCCCTCCTGAGTGGTCGAGAAATTCTTGCACCATGTGGCATCATCAGCGGGTTGCATGTAAATCTGATGCTTGTAAGCAGACAAGTGATTATCTGGATCAGTGGTACCATGGTGGGTAGTTGGACTTTTGGGTAAGGGGTGGTGCATTCATTATCCTCCCCGAGAATCATGTTGGCCAATTTATTAAAAGTGCTCACACTTGTTGCACCAAGGGTTGGCTTGGACTCATACCCATCATCGGCATAGGCAACTAGCTGTTGAACACTGGCCTCTTGATCAGATTGGGGAATCAGTACTGATAGTTTTGTCTCTCTTGATGGGAATAGGAGATCAAAGGTTGGTCCCGTAGATAGAGAATAGAACCAATAAATTTTTCTAGGCAACGACCCTCTTAGCCTTTAAGAGCTGACGTGTGTTAGACCTTAAGGTCTCCATCTAAGGGTCAACACCTTGCTCTTTGGGGGCCACAACTATTTCATTTCAGTTAAGCCTTCTTGGTTGTTGAAACCTAGCCGACAGCTCTCGTTTGGAAACCCCCGGTTGTTTCCCAGATGAGCTGGCCTGCTAGGTTTTCCCGTAATTTTATTAATTTTTTAAATATATTTAAAGTATATTTATAAATAAATTTCTTATTTAATTAATTAAATTATTTAATGGTTGACTATTTTGATGTCAAATAATTATTTAACGTTTTAAAGTATTTTATTGGGTTTGGACTTTGAAATTTATTAAAGGTGTACTTGGATTTTGGGTCAAGTTTAATTAGTTTCTAAATATGGGCTGAGGAGCCCAACATACCCTTAAGCTTGATGATCAACTCAAAATCCCAATTAGACGCTAACCCACTTAAACTAGGTTTTTAGACAAACCTATAAATACCTCATTAAACCCCAAAAACCCTCACCCCTACACTCTTTATTTTCTCTCTCTCACCCGCCGGACACCCTCCTCTCTCGCTCGGTTTATGAACCGGCAACCACCACACGTACCACGTACCCTCACTCTCTTTTCTTATTTCTCCAGCGAGCCACCGTCACTCACCACTCCTCCTTCTCTTCGTTGGTTGCTGCCTCCAGCAGTAGCACTCACCCACTTCCTTTCTTCTCTTCTCGGCTCATGTCAGCCGCCAACATATCCAACTCTCAAATTATAGTTTGTGTGATAGGTTTTTTTTGTCAAAGTATAATACAAACTTTCTCTTCATTGGGATTTTGTTTAGTTGATGAGACTTCTATCGTAGATTGAAGAAGTTCAGAGGCACCTATTTTGAGTTTCGGAGGCCCCAAGATGCTTCCCAAGGCTTTGGACTAAATGAGCATTGAAGACTTGGCTTTAAGATACAAGGAAAAAAGATAAGTAAAAAGACCCGATCTGATGGGACGAAGGTCGCCTAATCGGGGGAGGACTTATTTTATAATTTGAATTTGTTATTGCTGGCCCAGGCGAAGAATCGTTGAGGAGGCCCGATCAGGCGCGTCAGCTCGATCTTATCAGGAGGTGTTGCAGTACCATAAGAAGAGGATTGAAGGAAAAACTGGACGACTAGTTCCATTGGGCGGGTTGATCCTGGTCTGACGAAGCACCCGAAAGGATAACATAACTATTGAATCGATCCTAGGTTTTTCTATAAATAGATTTGTTATAATATTTTCATACGATCTTTGGTTTCATTAGATTTGTTCCTAGTTCCAAGTACTTCAAGAGTTTATGCACTAGATATTGACTATGTACTTGGTCTAATTATCTGCTTTCAATAAAGTTAAGTTGTTAGACTCCACTCTGGTAATTTTTTCTCTTTGTTCTTGAGTAGTTTGTGATATCACGTATTTATATAGACTTTTCTCCCTTATTTACAAGCTAATTTGTGCGTCATTGGAGCTCTTGGGAGCTATTTTATGCTAACTATCGTAAATAGTTGTGGTTTCGTGTTTTAGTGTTGAATAGCAGGTTTTAGGGAGTTTTCTCCTTATTCCCGAGCCATTTGGAAGCAACCACGGCTTTACGAGATGTTACGAGGCACGTAGGATGGCTCACGAGCTTTATGGATAGTTTAGGAGGTCCCAAGACCCCTAAGCGTAAAGATTAAAGAGCCAAAGAGTCAAAAAGGAGGTTTCCGTGCACTGATCGGGCAGAAATGGCCCGATCGGGCGAAGATATATTGATCGGGTATGAAAGTCGCGGACCCGATCGGGCAAGGTGTGCCCGATCAGATCGGGCGAGCATCATTACACCAGACCCGATCGGGCATAGTGTGCCCGACCCGATCGGGTGGGGTGCTGCTAGGTCTCATTGTGAAGCTGCGGACGAGGAGAAGTTGCTGGGCTCATTTACCTCCAGGCCCGATCGGGTGCTGCTGCTTGGCCCGATCGGGTGGGCCGTAATCTCAGATTTAGGCCTGCTATGAAGCTGCGTTGGAAACAAAGGTGCAATTTGGGCTGATTGTGTCACGGCCCGATCGGGTACTGCTGTTTGGCCCGATCGGGTCTGGTGCTATTATTCGCGGACTTCGTTAATTAGTTTCCTATTTTAATTAGACTTGAGGGGTATTATAAATACCTGTTTTCTCATTAATTAGAGACATCTTTTATTCATCTTTTTACTGCTTAGACTCTAGTCATTTCTCATTGTTCTTAGTTTAATTCAAACACTTTAGATTAGATTAAAGGTGATCAAACCTATTCCGATTTCAATAAAAGTTCTTGCTTTATGTCAATTGGTATTCTTTCTTACTCTAATCTCTTTTATTATTCTTAATTGCTTAGTTTATTTATTCAATTATTCTTGATGCAATTATTAGGGTTTTACATTAGTTTTGTTGTTATTAATTCGATTATGAGTGAGTAGTTCAATTTCTAGGGATTTAGAGAGGGAAGCCATGTTTATACCATGATTATTTGAATTGCTATTAGTTTCTAGGGTTTGATGAAATAGGTTATGGTGTGATTTGTTCTTATTGAGTAATTAACGTTATTGCGCAGTTTCTTTGATTACTTGAGGTTAATAATCGTTTGCACAGATCCGTCTTACTTTTAGAGGCCTAGTACACACCAGTAATTCTGATTATGTTTGTGAACATGCTGCATATGTTGAATTATGGACGTTAAGACTTAACCATAGCTTGACACGTGTTCTAATCTATCGATTCTCGACCTAGGTTCTGATAGTTGTTTTATCCTTTGATTGGTATAAGCATGGTGGACCGAACTAATTCCCTAGACCTTTAATTCATAGTTAAATTCCGATCTTTATATTGCTTTCTAGTAGTTAATTATTAGTTCAGCTGAATTCTATGTGATTTTTGTCTGAAGTAGCTGTTTGGCTAAATATTAACTTAGAACGCCATCTCTCTGTGGATTCGACCCTACTTCCCTTGACTACCATTGTTAGAGGACTTAGATTTATCTCTGATTAGGTGATACGACTTTAGCCTATCAAATTTTGGCGCCGTTGCCGGGGAGACGGCTAGTTTTCTAAGTTTTTGTTTGGTTATTTGGTCTACTTCTCTGTGCCTCATTGGTACTTCATTGTTCCAATTGAGGTACATTTTACTGCTTCTTTTTCTTTCTTTTGTATGCCCAGGTCTCAAAGAAACGGTTCCCCCATTTCAGCGGACCCCGATCTTACCAGGACAATCAGGCGGATCCGAAAGAAAAATCAGAAAGAAAAGCAGTCTGTTCAGCTGAACACCTCTGGAAGAGAAACCTTGAGTTCAGTTATGTCAAAATCATTGAAGTCATATGGGGTGCCCAACCCAAATGGTCTCTCCACTGGACCTACTATGCCCACCATTGCCGCGGCAAATTTTGAAATTAAGCCTGGACTCATCAGCATGGTCCAGCAAAATCAGTTTGGTGGGCATCCTACTGAAGATCCGGCAAATCATCTGCAACGGTTTCAACAACTTTGTCGAACCGTTAAACATGCCGGCGTCACTCCAGAGCAACTAAAGGTCATGTTGTTCGAGTTCTCATAGAGGGATAGAGCCCAGAAATGGTTGGACGACGTGAAAGAAACAGAATGGAGTGAGATTTCTGCTGCATTCCTGAGAGAGTATTATCCACCCACAAAGACAACAGAAATCAGAAATAAACTAGCCACGTTTTCCCAAGAGCCTGATGAAACATTACGGGAAGCGTGGGCTAGGTTTAGGGATTCACAGAGAGAGTGTCCACACCACAACGTGGACAAATGGTTCTTGACGCAGACATTTTACATTGGTCTGCAGCCTCAGACGAAGAGTATTGTTGATTCGTCTGCAGGAGGAGTTTTTCTGGATAAGGAAGTGGATGTAGGCTACGAGTTTCTATCAAACCTCGCAGCCAATGATCATTCCACTTCCCGAAGCCTCACGAGGAAGGTACTGGAGGTAGATGCCATTGCATTATTGACTTCGCAGATGGCGAAACTGAGTCAACAAATTAACACCTTCAACTCCTCTTCCTCAGAAGCACCTCCTTTGAGCATTAATGCTATGTCTGCCATAGCACCCATTACCTCATCTTACTGCGAGGTATGTGGTGTTCAGGGTCACTTTGGGCATGACTGTCAGTTCAGTCAACTTCAGATGGAGCAAGCAAATGCCTTCCAACAGAGACCACAAAATTTCCAACCTCCACATAGCTACCAAAACCCACAAAACCACCATCCTCCACCTCCACAAAACCATCCCAAACCCTCTTACTACCAAGCCCCACAAAACTTTCAAAGACCCTCTTCACAAAACTTCCACAACCACAATAATTTCTAAACCCCACAAAATTTTCCCACCCCACCTCCACAAAACAACAACCCACAAGAGCCCCCCATATCTGAAGTGATGAAACTGATGTTAAGCATGCAAAAGGCAAATGAGGAGGCACAAAGAGCCCAAGAGCGACAGATGCTAGCCATGCAAAGATCTAATGAGAAAGCACAAAGAGCCCAAGAGAAATGCATCAAACTTCTCGAGGCTCAAGTTGCACAATTAGCAAGCTCTAATGCTCAGAGGCGGCAGGGGGAATTGCCAGGGCAACCCGTTCAGAGAGAACATGTGAATGCCATCACTCTTCGTAGTGGCATTGCATATGATGCCCCTTTAGTGCCTGTTGATGAGGTTATCCCAACTAGAGGGAAGAAGAGGGTAGTAGAGGAAGGAAAAAGGAAGAATTCGACGTCTGAAGTCGATTTATCTGCAGAAGCTGAACAGATAGGGAAGAAATAGGAGAAGGTTTCTGAAACGCCTTTTACACCAAGGCTACCTTTTCCTCACAGGATGCAACAGTCTAAGGTCGATCAGCAGTTTGGTAAGTTCTTGGCTATGGTCAAGAACCTTGAGGTAACGATTCCATTCACAGATTTAATTACCCAAGTGCCTGTTTATGCCAAATTTCTGAAAGACATGATCACTAAGAAAAGAGACTTTGGGGGGATAGAACGTGTCTCTCTTACTGAAGAGTGTAGTGCTTTTATCCAAAATAAAACCCCACCAAAGTTAAAAGATCCTGGTAGTTTTTCTATACCCTGCCATCTTGGACCTTTTTTTATTGACAAGGCTTTATGTGATTTAGGTGCTTCTGTTTCTGTTATGACATTATCTGTTTTTGAGAAACTGAACATGGGAGCCCTTAAATGCACACAAATCACTTTGCAGATGGCAGATCATTCTATAAAATACCCTCTAGGTGTTTTAGAGGACGTTCCTGTTAGGGTTGGGAAATTCTATATCCCTGTTGATTTTGTGGTGTTAGATATGGATGAGGATGCCCAAATTCCTATTATCTTGGGTAGGCCATTTTTGTGTACTGCTGGAGCTATAATTGATGTCAAATCTGGGTCTTTAACTCTTAGTGTTGGTGATGATAAAGTGATATTTAAACTAACCAATGCTGTTAAGGCACCTATGCTTGAAGAATCTTATTGCAGGGATGAGGTTTTGGATGAGGTAGGTGTGGAGAAGGTTCCAATTCCACCTAAGGTTGCCTCACCGTCTGGAGGCATTGTCAAGAACATTTGGAGAAGAAAGATATTTGATGAGGGTGGCACTCATTGCCAAGCCCCTCCTATTTGAGAGATGGAGGATTATGGTCGTGCGGGACCTTTATAAACCAGCGCTGTGCGAGAGACAACTCGTATTTTTCTCTTCCTTTTCCTTTTCTTTTTATTTTTCTTCTTTTTGTGAGCGAGAGTGAGGGCACTAACATTGTTTTTCCTCTTAGCATAGTCCTTATCACCTTTTGGCATTGAGGACACTGCCAAGTTCAGCTTGGGGGAGGAGTTCTGTTTGTATTCTCTATCTCTTTTACTGCTTTCTAGGATAGATTTATTGCTTTCGAAAAAAAAATACTGAAAAAAATCAAAAAAATATGGTTCCCATGACTGGTTTAGTTGCCTCCTTGTGCCCCTTGTTGTGCTCTATTTGAAAATGATTTGACTTTGTTTTCTGGATAGCTGGGAATTTCTGATCTTGAGGTTATGATTTGATGTTTGATTGCTATGATTTCGAGCGATTTTGGATTATATTACACCAATTTGTGCTGCATACCTGAATTGGTTAGACTGTGAGGCCTCTTTGTAGCCTACTGGATTCATATTATTATCCAGTCTATTCTTGTGTGTTAGTTCCTCTTTAGTGGATTGATCTTGACTTTGACTTCGTACTTGTCTGATATTCGATGACTTGTAGCATTAGCTGTGATAGAGGCGTTCTTTTGTCTGATTCTTGAGCCTCAGAGTGAATATTTGATATACTTTTATCCTCCTTAGCCCCGTTGAGCCTAATGACTTGTTTCATGTTACTTAAACCCCTATTATGAGCCCAAGGCCTTCTCTTGATATTATTCCAAGCCTAGCTTGGGGGAGCTTTTGTATGGGTCGAGTTTGAGATTAGTTTCTTGGTTTAGTTTGGTTGTTGAGGAATTTAAAAGTGTATTTGTTGTGGCTTGAGGGTGAGAAAAAGAAAAGAAAAATCAATTCTAGAGTTGCGTGAATGAAGTTCAGAAAAATGAAAGAAAATGAAAAAGAATTCGAAGTTCTTCCATTCACGTACGTTCTTAAGGAAATATTCGCTTCATTGCTTGAAAATTGGGTTTGTTATGAGTTTCTCATTGATTCATGAGAGTTGGGTTACTTTACGTGGTTCTATGGTGTTGTAGGGAGTTGTGTAGGCCATCTTAGGCCTTATTTTAATGATTTATGCTCCCCCTTTCTTGGTTTTTCCACCACATTACCCCAAAGTATCCCCTACCTCTTGCCTAAGCCCCATTACAACCCTCTAAAGTCCTCTTGAGCTCGTGTCTGCATTGTTCATTTGATTGATTTCGAGTCAGTTTGTCAAAGATAAAGTGTATTTCTGCTAATTGAGTCGACTTGACTAGGATGAGCGTCATTGAACCTTCTTAAACACATGAGAGTGTGAGTGGGAAGGGTATTTATGGTCGGGTTGGTGAGCGTTCGGGCATATTCCTTGCCTGCCACATAATAGAGAGGAGTGACACCCTTGTGAGACCCTTTTCAGGACTTGTATGCCTTATGAATGCTTGAGTTTGATAAATTGCTTGAATGATTGGTGGTTGGATGGATTTGATTAGCCAAACTTGAATTATGCCTGCTTAAATGATTCTTAGTCTTGAAAACGTTTTGAGCTTTGATTGATTTTTATCTATGGGGTGAGGCAATCTATTCCATGTTCATATTCTGTTTGCTTGAGGACAAGCAAAGGTTTAGCTTGGGGGAGTTTGATATCACGTATTTATATAGACTTTTCTCCCTTATTTACAAGCTAATTTGTGCGTCATTGGAGCTCTTGGGAGCTATTTTATGCTAACAATCGTAAATAGTTGTGGTTTCGTGTTTTAGTGTTGAATAGCAGGTTTTAGGGAGTTTTCTCCTTATTCCCGAGCCATTTGGAAGCAACCACGGCTTTATGAGATGTTACGAGGCACGTAGGATGGCTCACGAGCTTTATGGATAGTTTAGGAGGTCCCAAGACCCCTAAGCGTAAAGATTAGAGAGCCAAAGAGTCAAAAAGGAGGTTTTCGTGCACTGATCCGGCAGAAATGGCCCGATCGGGCGAAGAATTATTAATCGGGTATGAAAGTCGCGGACCCGATCGGGCAAGGTGTGCCCGATCAGATCGGGCGAGCATCATTGCACCAGACCCGATCGGGCATAGTGTGCCCGACCCGATCGGGTGGGGTGCTGCTAGGTCTCATTGTGAAGCTGCGGACGAGGAGAAGTTGCTGGGCTCATTTACCTCCAGGCCCGATCGGGTGCTGCTGCTTGGCCCGATCGGGTGGGCCGTAATCTCAGATTTAGGCCTGCTATGAAGCTGCGTTGGAAACAAAGGTGCAATTTGGGCTGATTGTGTCATGGCCCGATCGGGTACTGCTGTTTGGCCCGATCGGGTCTGGTGCTATTATTTGCGGACTTCGTTAATTAGTTTCCTATTTTAATTAGACTTGAGGGGTATTATAAATACCTGTTTTCTCATTAATTAGAGACATCTTTTATTCATCTTTTTACTGCTTTAGACTCTAGTCATTTCTCATTGTTCTTAGTTTAATTCAAACACTTTAGATTAGATTAAAGGTGATCAAACCTATTCCGATTTCAATAAAAGTTCTTGCTTTATGTCAATTGGTAATCTTTCTTACTCTAATCTCTTTTATTATTCTTAATTGCTTAGTTTATTTATTCAATTATTCTTGATGCAATTATTAGGGTTTTACATTAGTTTTGTTGTTATTAATTCGATTATGAGTGAGTAGTTCAATTTCTAGGGATTTAGAGAGGGAAGCCATGTTTATACCATGATTATTTGAATTGCTATTAGTTTCTAGGGTTTGATGAGATAGGTTATGGTGTGATTTGTTCTTATTGAGTAATTAACGTTATTGCGCAGTTTCTTTGATTACTTGAGGTTAATAATCGTTTGCACAGATCCATCTTACTTTTAGAGGCCTAGTACACACCAGTAATTCTGATTATGTTTGTGAACATGCTGCATATGTTGAATTATGGACGTTGAGACTTAACCATAGCTTGACACGTGTTCTAATCTATCGATTCTCGACCTAGGTTCTGATAGTTGTTTGATCCTTTGATTGGTATAAGCATGGTGGACCGAACTAATTCCCTATACCTTTAATTCATAGTTAAATTCCGATCTTTACATTGCTTTCTAGTAGTTAATTATTAGTTCAGCTGAATTCTATCTGATTTTTGTCTGAAATAGCTGTTTGGTTAAATATTAACTTAGAACTCCGTCTCTCTGTGGATTCGACCCTACTTCCCTTGACTACCATTGCTAGAGGACTTAGGTTTATCTTTGATTAGGTGATACGACTTTAGCCTATCAGTTTGCTTTAGAAATTTTTTTGTTATTATTGCAGACTACGCATTTTCAAATTGAAACTGTTATTACTTTCAGATCATGAGTGAGTAGTTACATTAATTCTATGGTTAGGAATTTATGTATGCAACGAGGGATTGATAGATTAGTTTAATCTTCTTTAAATTGAATTGCTTCTTATTGTTGAATTGTTCATGCTAGATTTATGTATGGTGCACGATTTGTATTTCTATTGTTGCAATACTGAATCTACTTCGAGAGGAGAGATATCTTATAGGATTTCAATCAATAGACAAAGTGACCCTTCAGCATGCGAGAGCGGCTGGGTAATCTTTCAAGGAGGCAACGTTCGAGAGAAATTGCATGTGACCTAAGTAAATTGACTTACTACTATTACTAGGTAGTTATTATTCATCTCTGCTTTTTTCAAATTGTATTCATAGTGATCTACGATCCTACATCTTTATTAATTGATTTATTCCATGATATTTAATTTTTTCATTAGCATAGAATAGTTATACAAATTATGTTTTTGACTGTTAGTATAATAGAATAGTCAGACTGAACTAGTCACATCATCTTCTTACAGATTCAACCTTCCTTGCCTTTCTATATTAATAAGAGTCCTATAGGATTATTTTTGATAGTACGTGACTGACCTATCACGAGGAAAGAATAATGAAAGTGTAAGACTAATAACGTAAAATGTATATTGAGTACAACTTGCGTCACACAATTCAAAGTATCGTATATATAAGTTGTCAAAGATAGTTCAAAATAACGAAGCTTGGCTTGGTCTAGTGGTAAAGGTTTAATCTCATGACTTGAAGGTCATGGGATCAAATCCCACTAGGGGCATTTGGGGGTAGGGATTCCCTTACCATTCCCCCCTACTCTCAAATGTCGGGCCCCGCAAACACCAGATCAAGAAATTGTGATAGTTGAAATATGGCCAGGGGTCCACCACATTACCTTTCAAAAAAAAAGAAAAAAAAAGATAGTTCAAAATATGATTAAAATAAGATATTCGTATAATATATAATTTTAGTGGATATAATATTGTGATCCATTATTACGCTATTCAAAACACGTTAGTAATTTGTTGAATGCAATGATGTCATTTTTTTAATATAAAAAAGCTTAATATAGTATTAGAGCCTGTTCTTTTCAGCTTAGGGTCGTTCTTTTCGTCTAGTCTGATCTGAATTTTTCTGATCTGGTCTAGTCTGATCTGATCTAAACTTTTCTGATCCAATATAAATTTTTCTTATTTGATCTAATTTGATTTTTTCTTATTTGATCTGATC
Organism: Patellifolia procumbens; assembly: GCA_947645195.1. Taxonomy (NCBI): domain Eukaryota; kingdom Viridiplantae; phylum Streptophyta; class Magnoliopsida; order Caryophyllales; family Amaranthaceae; genus Patellifolia; species Patellifolia procumbens. The sequence goes on from CANSGD010000972.1 coordinate 5,151,062, forward strand.
TGATCTGAATTTTTCTTATCTGATCCGATCTGAATTTTTCTTTTCTGATCTGAACTTATTATAATTGTTTTTTGTTCTTATTATTTTCTAATCTGATCTGAACTTTTCTGATTTGTGCTGATTTTTTCTGATATGATCTGATCATTTTTGAAATACGCATTAGAGTGCTTAAATAAGTTAAAGAGAACATATCCTTATTTTTAGTTCAGTTCAATTCAGCTCCAATCAATTCAGTTTAATTCTCTTCAGTTCAACTCCATTTATTTAACCATTTCGTTAATATTACTTCCTCCGTTTCTTTTTATTGACTATACTTCTTTTTTCACGCTTATCCAGGAAGTGATTTAATAAGGGTGTAATAAACGATTAGATTTTTCGATGAAATTTTAACACAAGTATTATAGAGTCTCATTCTTGTTTGTATTAACTAACTTATATAATTGTTGTTCACTTTAACTATCTTATATATGTAATACCAGTAGCTTTCACTACCAATAGATGATTTTTGGTCAAAAACCGTTAATTTTAGTCGTCAAACCACTCATTTTGTGTCGGAAAACCACCTATTGATAGTAAAAACTACTAGTACTTACATATATAAGTTAGTTAAAGTGCACAACAATTACATAAGGTAAATAAACCACTAATGTGCATTATATTAGGTACTCCCTCGTTCCCATCATATTAACAATTTGAGGAAATCTTCTAAATTCTTCAATATATATAAGAAAAAATATAGTCATGTGGAGTCTTGTTTGATTCGTCTCAATGAGTTTATTATTATTATTCCAGCGTTATAATTTTACTAATATGTAATGGAAGATGATGATGGTCAAAGAAGTGCTTTGACAAAGGTGCAAAGTCAAAGCGGGAACAACAATAGGGAACAGAAGGAGTAGTTATTAACAAAAAAATCCTATAATTAATGTATTACATGCTCTTATAATTTAGGGATGAAAACTCAATTTTTTTTAAAATTTATCATTAGATAATTAATATCGTCATCTAATTAAGTTATACATATTTAAAATGACAAAAGACCACAACCCATAATATTAATATTAATATTTAGTTTTACTTTTAAATATCTATATACTATAAGGGAAGAGAGGGGGATAGACACTTGACACCAAAAATAAGAAAAGGAAAAAAAGAAGAAAATAAATCAAGAAGTTAAAGCTCCTATAATTAACGAATTAAATTTTTATTTACAACATTAGCCATATACTTTAACTAATTTAGTTAGGTGATAAAGAAACAGACGTCGTGGTTACAATTGTTTTATTTTCTCTTCCCTACTCGGCTACTCCCTCTCCCTTTCTCACTCTAAACTACATCTTTCATTAATATTTAATAAATTTTCTTTTTTGGCGTTTTGTTTTCTGATCATTATTGCTAATCTATTCTCTAATATTTTTTACTCATTTTTATGTATTTTTATATTGTTTCGCACTTTAAAATCTTTTGAGATTACAATTACAACCTCTAGAAAACAAAATAACAAAAATTTAAGGATAATTTTTAAACCGAACAAGAAAAAATATATACACTTCACTTGAGAAATTGCAATGTAGTTTCTCCAAAATCCTTACATATATTACACTTTCGCACGCATCACGTTTATATGAGACTAGTATAAATAAAGTGAGCAACAAAGCGTGTAGGTTAAATTATACTCCCTCCGTCCCCCAAAGGATTTCCCATTTTTCCATTTATGTTTGTCCCAATTACATTTCCCATTTCCTTATTTGGATATGGTCCACCTACAGACCTACTATAATATTATTTTCCATGCAAAAAGTATTTGACCCCACACTCTCTCTCTTAATAAACAAATCTAAAAAATACTCACTACCTTACTTTTCCATTATAATATGAAAACTAGGCCCCACATCAACATCTCCTTAAACTTTGTGCCCAAAGGAAATGAGAAATCCTTTGGGGGACGGAGGTAGTAGTATATATAAAAAAGTTTTTTTATTAACGTAAAATTTTTAAAATATACAATATAAAACATAACTCATGTATCACATGGATTTATAACTAGTATCTCTAATAGGGTTGAAAAAGGAGTTCAAGTTGAGGAGCTAATGAGGTTAAATTGCCAAATTATGTGCAGATCGAAAAGGGAATTTATGTCACTTTGTTCATTATCATGTTCCATCTTTCATGGCGTAGTATAACATAACATGACTAACAAGTAACAAGACTCGCCTTTTCTTTTAAACAAGAACTTAATAATTTTTTATTTAATAAGATCTAATACATAACTGAGTTCTAACACATCATTAACTCTTCATCTTCACCGTTGAGCTGAGAAGCAATAAACCGATCAAGCGTCATCCAATCACTAAGCCTTGGTTTACCATTATCTAGTACCTGGTTATCATGACACAGATCAGTGTTAGGATCATCGTTGTGTTGATGATCGTATGGTGGTGGACTGCTGTTAGTAAGCACAGGAAGACTGTACGGATCATCATCAGCTGAAAATATTTGACTGTTTAGCTGATTATTTGCAGGCATAACGATATAATCATCGCTAACATTTAACCTTTCTTGGGTTGTGTTGGATCACAAGGAGACACTCAAGAATGGGGGTTGAATTGAGTGTGGTATTTTCTAAATTTTATCAAACTTTCTTTCGATATCTCAGAGACCTTCTCTGAGCTTTTGAGTTGCGTATATGAATATTGTTAATTCGATAAGAATTTCTAGAATGGTAAATAGAAAGGCAGTAATAAAGAGACGAGACAAGCAATTTTACCGTGGTTCAATCTCACCTCTGAGATCTACGTCCACCCTACCTTTTCTTTTATTAATTGAATCACAAAATACCAAACTCTTGATACAACTTGATTCCCTCACTACTAACCCTAGTAGTGCCCCCCAACACTTAACTCTAAGTGTTGCCTAATTAAGTCTAATTCCCTTAGGAACTCAACTCAACACTCTCTACAAAAGATGAAATTACAGAAAGATTTGAATCCTCTTTTTTTTGTGCTTCTGGGTTAAGCAGTTTAGAGGTATTTATCGAGCTTAAATATGTGTTTTTATGTCACAGATCTCAGTGCTGATCTCAGAGAGGTTAAAGATATGTTTCTGAAAATAGCTCTCTAAAACAATTTCTGGAAACGCGTATCTTTATATTTTCTGATCTTTTTACTCTTTGTCAAGGCTCACGTTTTTCAAATCAGTTTTTAAGCTTTACAAAGATAGAATTTTCCTCTTGATAGTTTCCTAATCCTAAGCAAACAATTATCTTTAAAGAAGATTTTATCTCCTTTAAGATATTAGTTTCCTAATAGGATTAGGACTGATTTTGTAGAAAAATTCTTTCCTTAAAATCAGAATATTACTAAAATCTTTTTATTCCAAAACTTATCTTTTCCCACAAAAAAGATTTTCCAGATTTTCTACAAAACAATCTTCAACAATAAAACGATTTCCCTTTTTCTTTTCAACTTTCGCAAATCGTTTTATTTAGGTGTTATATTATAGATTGCATTTATTTTACTATCTCAAATAAAATACCTAATATCTCTAATATTACACATTATCACTTTGATCCGTTATTTACGAACACACACTTTTACATATTTGGAAATTGGCCTTAGTCTAAAGCGTTTGACAATTGATTCTTCGAGACTTCGTTTAGGCATCTGCAACAAAACTTCACCAAACATGTTAGATCAACTAATTGTGTTTGTCATCATCAAAATACACATGGACAATGTGTCCCAACAAATTCCCCCTTTTTGATGATGACAAACACATAATAGTTCCCCCTCAACATAAGCAAATATTATATTGGCAAACATGATACGATTTCACGAGAATGAACATCTAGCATTAACATAGTGCTATATACCAAATCTTCCCCCTTTTGGCATTATCAAAAAGGAGGCATAAAAATCCATAGTATCATAGTTCGAAGTCAATTGTCCATGCAAAATAGTAGCTCAAGCAAAAATCAATCTAGTGATGCTGGTGCTACGTCAAGATTCAATTCACAATCCAAAGTTTTGAAGCAAGAACTAATCCAACTCACAATCCGAAACTATGAAGCAAGAGTTAATCCAATTCACAATTCAAAGTTATGGATCATAAGGTAAAAGTGAAGAATTATGGTAGGATAAAGAAATAAGGTAAGCAAGCTTGAATTATTTGGAATGGGGATATGCTCAACAAGTGCTCAAACCTTATTCACCTTTTTGACATAATCACGCATAGATTTTGGAACTTTCTTCACTTCGGCACTGTATATGTTATTGTGCCACTGGACAATCTCTTTCCTTCAAATATAGCTTTGCTTCGTATATTCAATAATCCAAAGACATGGTAATCACAACTCTTTTCATCATCTCATAATTAAATTCTAATATGAATTGTCTCATCTCATTTTATTTTTTAATTTTTTTTTTTGATGTCATGGAAGGATTTATTTTTTTCAATTTTTTTCCTTCCTATTTTCCATTTTTTTTAAAGGACATGTGGACTATATAGAAATCATAGAGTCAATTAATGAGAACCAGCAAAGAATATTAACTTGTGAAACGTGATCTTATCTTCTTTCAAATTATGTCCATGGCACTGTGCCTTGTACTGTGCCCCACTGATTTCTTTCTTTCACTTATAGAATTTCATTGCCGACCTCTTCAAGTTCCCCCTCAACTCATGACATCTTCTTTCACTATTTTTACAGAATGTCTTTGCCCCGAACATAATCATGAATCAAGGTTAAAAGCACTTGTTGTTTGGAGCAATAGGGGATGAAAACAAGGATGTAATGGGGAAGTAAATGAAGAATAAGTAAAGAAGAAATAATAAGGCCAAATGTCAAACTCAAAATAAGCAAATCAAAATATCGGCCTAAAGATCAAGCTTGCCATAGAAAAGTGAATTATCATTTCATAGCTCAATAGTTCAGCAACTTAGGATCATTTAGCTTAATACTTTGGCAACTTAGAATCAAGACATCAGGACAACATCATTAGACCTTGCGAGTCCTAAATCACAATTAAAAGACTCTTTCACAAATTTTCACATAGATAAATATTATAGACTCCGATTCAACACATCTATGAGAGAAGATAAGGCATATAACACAAATCAATTGCTAGAAATATATCTCAAAGCCAATAAATTCACCCTTTTTTTTATTGTTGCCAAATGTAACACACCCTCCATGGTAAGGCTACAAGTGAGAGGAATTGAATTTTCACTAATCATAGGTCTTAAGCAGCTAATGCGGAGGATAATAGGCTGCTCTCTCTCACTTTCACCTGCAAAAAGATCACTTGTTAGTTGTAGGAACCCAAACTTGCTTGGGTCCCTTCTTCTTTCGTTGAGCATCTAAGAGATGTTTTCTAACCCATATTTGATTTACATACTTTGCATTCTTCTCAACATGTTTTTTCTTTGCATTACAGTCATTCATGAGATGTCCATTCTTTCCACAGAAGTAGCAAATCAAATATTCAGGAAGATCAACATTTTTGCGCTTTCGAAAGTCTCTTTCACAATTTTTAGCTCTGAGACCTGTACTGAGCTTCTGGTCAGTATATCCTAAACCATGTCTATTTCGATTTTTGTTTGAGAGATCATATGGTCTAGGATATTACTACAAGGTTTGGCAATTTTTGACTTCTGCAGGTGCACCTTCAAAGACTCAATTGTTGCTTTCAAGTTTTCATTTTTGTCATTTAGGGTGTTTAAGTCATGTTTGGCTTTTTCAAAATCTTCACAAAGTTTTGTACCTTGTCCTTCATTTATAGGGTCAACCCTAGGGTTTTCCTTTTCATTTTTCAGTTCCAGTAGTTCAAGGTTCAAAACGTTTATATGTTTTTCAAAGTCAAGATTCTTTGCCTCAAGCTCAGTATAGGGCACAGTGCTGTTTACAATTTCTTTAGCAAGAGCTTTTTCATATTTTAGCGCAATTATCTCAACGACTTGGTCATTTATCGTTTTGTCCATTTCTTTATTTCTTTTGACCAAGTCCTTGTTATCATCTAGCAATTCCTTATATTCCAATTCCAACCCAATTTTTTGCTTAGTGATAATTTTCAAATCTTTTTTCATGTTTATAAATTCATCACGCATTTCTTGGCAATCGTCAATTACATTACTAAGCAAAGCAATTAGTTTGTTTTTGGATAATAGAGGTATCTTAGATTTCAAAGAAGTGAGATTTACCTCTGCATTGTCCTCCTCATCTTGGGAGGTGGGTGTTTTCGCCATAAGACATAGATGCGAGTCATCTAGGTACTGAGACCTTCTCTGAGATCCTTCAGTTGCATTTAGGCAAAGTTTTGCCTCTTGGCTCAGTGCCTCTGACCGTTCCTCATCAGACTCGGATTCTCCCCATACGGCTGCTACCATGGCCTTCTTGAACTCCCTTTTTCATTGTTCTCTTTTATCTTTGGGTTTCTCATTTTCCCACAAGGGACATTCCTTGATCCTGTGGCTATATTCTCCACACTTAAAACATCCAGAGTTAGTAGCACTTTTCTTATAGTTAGATGTAGTACTCTTACCTTTGAAATTCGCATTCTTGCTAGGATTACTATTTTTTTCTTTTAAGAAATTTTTGAATCTCCTAGTAAGAAAAGTAACATCTTCATCACTATCACTATCATCACTTTCTAATTCAGTTTTTAATGCTAGACCTTTGCTCTTTGGTGTAGGATTTTTAGCATCTAGAACAAGTTCATGAGTCATTAAAGAACCAATTAATTGTTCTCGGGGAAGTTTCGACAAGTCCTTGGCTTCTTGTATAGCAGTTATTTTTGGTAGCCAACGATTTGTCAAACTTCTTAACACTTTCCTAACCAATTCTTCTGACGAATAAATTTTTCCAAGAGAACGCAATTCATTTGTGATAATAGTAAAGCGAGTAAACATTTCATTTATTGATTCATCTTTATCCATGGTAAACAATTCATATTGTTGAACTAACAAATCAATGCGAGATTGTTTTACCTCATTTGTGCCTTCGTGGGCTAACTCGAGAGCATCCCATATTTCCTTTGCCGTTGAGCAAGCAGAGATCCTTGAGTATTCATCAGGTCCAATTCCATATTGGAGAATATTCATAGCTTTAAAGTTCTTCTCGGCCTTTGCATAGTCGGTTGAATCGTAGTCGTCTTCGTCTTTGTCAACCAACTTTCCCTCATTATTTTTGACTTGGATGAGGATGGGTCCTTTTCTTATGATTTTCCAGCATTCATAATCCGACCCTTGGATGTAAATCCTCATCCTAGCCTTCCACCATCCATAATCTTCTCCATTGAAAACCGGGCACTTTGAGTGTCTTCTTTGAGAGTCATCTTGTGAATTCATGCTAGCTATTCTCTAGGGATTCACCTTACAAGAATATTAGGCTCTGATACCAATTGTTGGATCACAAGGAGACACTCAAGAAGGAGGGGTTGAATTGAGTGTGGTATTTTCTAAATTTTATCGAACTTTCTTTCGAGATCTCAGAGACCTTCTCTGAGCTTTTGAGTTGCGTATATGAATATTGTTAATTCGATAAGAATTTCTAGAATGGTAAATAGAAAGGCAGTAATAAAGAGACGAGACAAGCAATTTTACCGTGGTTCAATCTCACCTCTGAGATCTACGTCCACCCTACCTTTTCTTTTATTAATTGAATCACAAAATACCAAACTCTTGATACAACTTGATTCCCTCACTACTAACCCTAGTAGTGCCCCCCAACACTTAACTCTAAGTGTTGCCTAATTAAGTCTAATTCCCTTAGGAACTCAACTCAACACTCTCTACAAAAGATGAAATTACAGAAAGATTTGAATCCTCTTTTTTTTGTGCTTCTGGGTTAAGCAGTTTAGAGGTATTTATCGAGCTTAAATATGTGTTTTTCTGTCACAGATCTCAGTGCTGATCTCAGAGAGGTTAAAGATATGTTTCTGAAAATAGCTCTCTAAAACAATTTCTGGAAACGCGTATCTTTATATTTTCTGATCTTTTTACTCTTTGTCAAGGCTCACGTTTTTCAAATCAGTTTTTAAGCTTTACAAAGATAGAATTTTCCTCTTGATAGTTTCCTAATCCTAAGCAAACAATTATCTTTAAAGAAGATTTTATCTCCTTTAAGATATTAGTTTCCTAATAGGATTAGGACTGATTTTGTAGACAAATTCTTTCCTTAAAATCAGAATATTACTAAAATCTTTTTATTCCAAAACTTATCTTTTCCCACAAAAAAGATTTTCCAGATTTTCTACAAAACAATCTTCAACAATAAAACGATTTCCCTTTTTCTTTTCAAGTTTCGCAAATCGTTTTATTTAGGTGTTATATTATAGATTGCATTTATTTTACTATCTCAAGTAAAATACCTACAATCTCTAATATTACACATTAGCACTTTGATCCGTTATTTACGAACACACACTTTTACATATTTGGAAATTGGCCTTAGTCTAAAGCGTTTGACAATTGATTCTTCGAGACTTCGTTTAGGCATCTGCAACAAAACTTCACCAAACATGTTAGATCAACTAATTGTGTTTGTCATCATCAAAATACACATGGACAATGTGTCCCAACAAATTCCCCCTTTTTGGTGATGACAAACACATAATAGTTCCCCCTCAACATAAGCAAATATTATATTGGCAAACATGATACGATTTCACGAGAATGAACATCTAGCATTAACATAGTGCTATATACCAAATCTTCCCCCTTTTGGCATTATCAAAAAGGAGGCATAAAAATCCATAGTATCATAGTTCGAAGTCAATTGTCCATGCAAAATAGTAGCTCAAGCAAAAATCAATCTAGTGATGCTGGTGCTACGTCAAGATTCAATTCACAATCCAAAGTTTTGAAGCAAGAACTAATCCAACTCACAATCCGAAACTATGAAGCAAGAGTTAATCCAATTCACAATTCAAAGTTATGGATCATAAGGTAAAAGTGAAGAATTATGGTAGGATAAAGAAATAAGGTAAGCAAGCTTGAATTATTTGGAATGGGGATATGCTCAACAAGTGCTCAAACCTTATTCACCTTTTTGACATAATCACGCATAGATTTTGGAACTTTCTTCACTTCAGCACTGTATATGTTATTGTGCCACTGGACAATCTCTTTCCTTCAAATATAGCTTTGCTTCGTATATTCAATAATCCAAAGACATGGTAATCACAACTCTTTTCATCATCTCATAATTAAACTCTAATATGAATTGTCTCATCTCATTTTATTTTTTAATTTTTTTTTTTGATGTCATGGAAGGATTTATTTTTTTCAATTTTTTTCCTTCCTATTTTCCATTTTTTTTAAAGGAGATGTGGACTATATAGAAATCATAGAGTCAATTAATGAGAACCAGCAAAGAATATTAACTTGTGAAACGTGATCTTATCTTCTTTCAAATTATGTCCATGGCACTGTGCCTTGTACTGTGCCCCACTGATTTCTTTCTTTCACTTATAGAATTTCATTGCCGACCTCTTCAAGTTCCCCCTCAACTCATGACATCTTCTTTCACCATTTTTACAGAATGTCTTTGCCCCGAACATAATCATGAATCAAGGTTAAAAGCACTTGTTGTTTGGAGCAATAGGGGATGAAAACAAGGATGTAATGGGGAAGTAAATGAAGAATAAGTAAAGAAGAAATAATAAGGCCAAATGTCAAACTCAAAATAAGCAAATCAAAATATCGGCCTAAAGATCAAGCTTGCCATAGAAAAGTGAATTATCATTTCATAGCTCAATAGTTCAGCAACTTAGGATCATTTAGCTTAATACTTTGGCAACTTGGAATCAAGACATCAGGACAACATCATTAGACCTTGCGAGTCCTAAATCACAATTAAAAGACTCTTTCACAAATTTTCACATAGATAAATATTATAGACTCCGATTCAACACATCTATGAGAGAAGATAAGGCATATAACACAAATCAATTGCTAGAAATATATCTCAAAGCCAATAAATTCACCCTTTTTTTTATTGTTGCCAAATGTAACACACCCTCCATGGTAAGGCTACAAGTGAGAGGAATTGAATTTTCACTAATCATAGGTCTTAAGCAGCTAATGCGGAGGATAATAGGCTGCTTTCTCTCACTTTCACCTGCAAAAAGATCACTTGTTAGTTTTAGGAACCCAAACTTGCTTGGGTCCCTTCTTCTTTCGTTGAGCATCTAAGAGATGTTTTCTTACCCATATTTGATTTACATACTTTGCATTCTTCTCAACATGTTTTTTCTTTGCATTACAGTCATTCATGAGATGTCCATTCTTTCCACAGAAGTAGCAAATCAAATATTCAGGAAGATCAACATTTTTGCGCTTTCGAAAGTCTCTTTCACATTTTTTAGCTATGAGACCTGTACTGAGCTTCTGGTCAGTATATCCTAAACCTTGTCTGTTTCGATTTTTGTTTGAGAGATCATATGGTCTAGGATATTACTACAAGGTGTGGCAATTTTTGACTTCTGCAGGTGCACCTTCAAAGACTCAATTGTTGCTTTCAAGTTTTCATTTTTGTCATTTAGGGTGTTTAAGTCATGTTTGGCTTTTTCAAAATCTTCACAAAGTTTTGTACCTTGTCCTTCATTTATAGGGTCAACCCTAGGGTTTTCCTTTTCATTTTTCAGTTCCAGTAGTTCAAGGTTCAAAACGTTTATATGTTTTTCAAAGTCAAGATTCTTTGCCTCAAGCTCAGTATAGGGCACAGTGCTGTTTACAATTTCTTTAGCAAGAGCTTTTTCATATTTTAGCGCAATTATCTCAACGACTTGGTCATTTATCGTTTTGTCCATTTCTTTATTTCTTTTGACCAAGTCCTTGTTATCATCTAGCAATTCCTTATATTCCAATTCCAACCCAATTTTTTGCTTAGTGATAATTTTCAAATCTTTTTTCATGTTTATAAATTCATCACGCATTTCTTGGCAATCGTCAATTACATTACTAAGCAAAGCAATTAGTTTGTTTTTGGATAATAGAGGTATCTTAGATTTCAAAGAAGTGAGATTTACCTCTGCATTGTCCTCCTCATCTTGGGAGGTGGGTGTTTTCGCCATAAGACATAGATGCGAGTCATCTAGGTACTGAGACCTTCTCTGAGATCCTTCAGTTGCATTTAGGCAAAGTTTTGCCTCTTGGCTCAGTGCCTCTGACCGTTCCTCATCAGACTCGGATTCTCCCCATACGGCTGCTACCATGGCCTTCTTGAACTCCCTTTTTCATTGTTCTCTTTTATCTTTGGGTTTCTCATTTTCCCACAAGGGACATTCCTTGATCCTGTGGCTATATTCTCCACACTTAAAACATCCAGAGTTAGTAGCACTTTTCTTATAGTTAGATGTAGTACTCTTACCTTTGAAATTCGCATTCTTGCTAGGATTACTATTTTTTTCTTTTAAGAAATTTTTTGAATCTCCTAGTAAGAAAAGTAACATCTTCATCACTATCACTATCATCACTTTCTAATTCAGTTTTTAATGCTAGACCTTTGCTCTTTGGTGTAGGATTTTTAGCATCTAGAACAAGTTCATGAGTCATTAAAGAACCAATTAATTGTTCTCGGGGAAGTTTCGACAAGTCCTTGGCTTCTTGTATAGCAGTTATTTTTGGTAGCCAACGATTTGTCAAACTTCTTAACACTTTCCTAACCAATTCTTCTGACGAATAAATTTTTCCAAGAGAACGCAATTCATTTGTGATAATAGTAAAGCGAGTAAACATTTCATTTATTGATTCATCTTTATCCATGGTAAACAATTCATATTGTTGAACTAACAAATCAATGCGAGATTGTTTTACCTCATTTGTGCCTTCGTGGGCTAACTCGAGAGCATCCCATATTTCCTTTGCCGTTGAGCAAGCAGAGATCCTTGAGTATTCATCAGGTCCAATTCCATATTGGAGAATATTCATAGCTTTAAAGTTCTTCTCGGCCTTTGCATAGTCGGTTGAATCGTAGTCGTCTTCGTCTTTGTCAACCAACTTTCCCTCATTATTTTTGACTTGGATGAGGATGGGTCCTTTTCTTATGATTTTCCAGCATTCATAATCCGACCCTTGGATGTAAATCCTCATCCTAGCCTTCCACCATCCATAATCTTCTCCATTGAAAACCGGGCACTTTGAGTGTCTTCTTTGAGAGTCATCTTGTGAATTCATGCTAGCTATTCTCTAGGGATTCACCTTACAAGAATATTAGGCTCTGATACCAATTGTTGGATCACAAGGAGACACTCAAGAAGGAGGGGTTGAATTGAGTGTGGTATTTTCTAAATTTTATCGAACTTTCTTTCGAGATCTCAGAGACCTTCTCTGAGCTTTTGAGTTGCGTATATGAATATTGTTAATTCGATAAGAATTTCTAGAATGGTAAATAGAAAGGCAGTAATAAAGAGACGAGACAAGCAATTTTACCGTGGTTCAATCTCACCTCTGAGATCTACGTCCACCCTACCTTTTCTTTTATTAATTGAATCACAAAATACCAAACTCTTGATACAACTTGATTCCCTCACTACTAACCCTAGTAGTGCCCCCCAACACTTAACTCTAAGTGTTGCCTAATTAAGTCTAATTCCCTTAGGAACTCAACTCAACACTCTCTACAAAAGATGAAATTACAGAAAGATTTGAATCCTCTTTTTTTGTGCTTCTGGGTTAAGCAGTTTAGAGGTATTTATCGAGCTTAAATATGTGTTTTTCTGTCACAGATCTCAGTGCTGATCTCAGAGAGGTTAAAGATATGTTTCTGAAAATAGCTCTCTAAAACAATTTCTGGAAACGCGTATCTTTATATTTTCTGATCTTTTTACTCTTTGTCAAGGCTCACGTTTTTCAAATCAGTTTTTAAGCTTTACAAAGATAGAATTTTCCTCTTGATAGTTTCCTAATCCTAAGCAAACAATTATCTTTAAAGAAGATTTTATCTCCTTTAAGATATTAGTTTCCTAATAGGATTAGGACTGATTTTGTAGACAAATTCTTTCCTTAAAATCAGAATATTACTAAAATCTTTTTATTCCAAAACTTATCTTTTCCCACAAAAAGATTTTCCAGATTTTCTACAAAACAATCTTCAACAATAAAACGATTTCCCTTTTTCTTTTCAAGTTTCGCAAATCGTTTTATTTAGGTGTTATATTATAGATTGCATTTATTTTACTATCTCAAGTAAAATACCTACAATCTCTAATATTACACATTAGCACTTTGATCCGTTATTTACGAACACACACTTTTACATATTTGGAAATTGGCCTTAGTCTAAAGCGTTTGACAATTGATTCTTCGAGACTTCGTTTAGGCTGCAACAAAACTTCACCAAACATGTTAGATCAACTAATTGTGTTTGTCATCATCAAAATACACATGGACAATGTGTCCCAACAAATTCCCCCTTTTTGGTGATGACAAACACATAATAGTTCCCCCTCAACATAAGCAAATATTATATTGGCAAACATGATACGATTTCACGAGAATGAACATCTAGCATTAACATAGTGCTATATACCAAATCTTCCCCCTTTTGGCATTATCAAAAAGGAGGCATAAAAATCCATAGTATCATAGTTCGAAGTCAATTGTCCATGCAAAATAGTAGCTCAAGCAAAAATCAATCTAGTGATGCTGGTGCTACGTCAAGATTCAATTCACAATCCAAAATTTTGAAGCAAGAACTAATCCAACTCACAATCCGAAACTATGAAGCAAGAGTTAATCCAATTCACAATTCAAAGTTATGGATCATAAGGTAAAAGTGAAGAATTATGGTAGGATAAAGAAATAAGGTAAGCAAGCTTGAATTATTTGGAATGGGGATATGCTCAACAAGTGCTCAAACCTTATTCACCTTTTTGACATAATCACGCATAGATTTTGGAACTTTCTTCACTTCAGCACTGTATATGTTATTGTGCCACTGGACAATCTCTTTCCTTCAAATATAGCTTTGCTTCGTATATTCAATAATCCAAAGACATGGTAATCACAACTCTTTTCATCATCTCATAATTAAACTCTAATATGAATTGTCTCATCTCAATTTATTTTTTAATTTTTTTTTTTGATGTCATGGAAGGATTTATTTTTTTCAATTTTTTTCCTTCCTATTTTCCATTTTTTTTAAAGGAGATGTGGACTATATAGAAATCATAGAGTCAATTAATGAGAACCAGCAAAGAATATTAACTTGTGAAACGTGATCTTATCTTCTTTCAAATTATGTCCATGGCACTGTGCCTTGTACTGTGCCCCACTGATTTCTTTCTTTCACTTATAGAATTTCATTGCCGACCTCTTCAAGTTCCCCCTCAACTCATGACATCTTCTTTCACCATTTTTACAGAATGTCTTTGCCCCGAACATAATCATGAATCAAGGTTAAAAGCACTTGTTGTTTGGAGCAATAGGGGATGAAAACAAGGATGTAATGGGGAAGTAAATGAAGAATAAGTAAAGAAGAAATAATAAGGCCAAATGTCAAACTCAAAATAAGCAAATCAAAATATCGGCCTAAAGATCAAGCTTGCCATAGAAAAGTGAATTATCATTTCATAGCTCAATAGTTCAGCAACTTAGGATCATTTAGCTTAATACTTTGGCAACTTGGAATCAAGACATCAGGACAACATCATTAGACCTTGCGAGTCCTAAATCACAATTAAAAGACTCTTTCACAAATTTTCACATAGATAAATATTATAGACTCCGATTCAACACATCTATGAGAGAAGATAAGGCATATAACACAAATCAATTGCTAGAAATATATCTCAAAGCCAATAAATTCACCCTTTTTTTTATTGTTGCCAAATGTAACACACCCTCCATGGTAAGGCTACAAGTGAGAGGAATTGAATTTTCACTAATCATAGGTCTTAAGCAGCTAATGCGGAGGATAATAGGCTGCTTTCTCTCACTTTCACCTGCAAAAAGATCACTTGTTAGTTTTAGGAACCCAAACTTGCTTGGGTCCCTTCTTCTTTCGTTGAGCATCTAAGAGATGTTTTCTAACCCATATTTGATTTACATACTTTGCATTCTTCTCAACATGTTTTTTCTTTGCATTACAGTCATTCATGAGATGTCCATTCTTTCCACAGAAGTAGCAAATCAAATATTCAGGAAGATCAACATTTTTGCGCTTTCGAAAGTCTCTTTCACATTTTTTAGCTATGAGACCTGTACTGAGCTTCTGGTCAGTATATCCTAAACCTTGTCTGTTTCGATTTTTGTTTGAGAGATCATATGGTCTAGGATATTACTACCAGGTGTGGCAATTTTTGACTTCTGCAGTTGCACCTTCAAAGACTCAATTGTTGCTTTCAAGTTTTCATTTTTGTCATTTAGGGTGTTTAAGTCATGTTTGGCTTTTTCAAAATCTTCACAAAGTTTTGTACCTTGTCCTTCATTTATAGGGTCAACCCTAGGGTTTTCCTTTTCAATTTTTCAGTTCCAGTAGTTCAAGGTTCAAAACGTTTATATGTTTTTTATAGTCAAGATTCTTTGCCTCAAGCTCAATATAGGGCACAGTGCTGTTTACAATTTCTTTAGCAAGAGCTTTTTCATATTTTAGCGCAATTATCTCAACGACTTGGTCATTTATCGTTTTGTCCATTTCTTTATTTCTTTTGACCAAGTCCTTGTTATCATCTAGCAATTCCTTATATTCCAATTCCAACCCAATTTTTTGCTTAGTGATAATTTTCAAATCTTTTTTCATGTTTATAAATTCATCACGCATTTCTTGGCAATCGTCAATTACATTACTAAGCAAAGCAATTAGTTTGTTTTTGGATAATAGAGGTATCTTAGATTTCAAAGAAGTGAGATTTACCTCTGCATTGTCCTCCTCATCTTGGGAGGTGGGTGTTTTCGCCATAAGACATAGATGCGAGTCATCTAGGTACTGAGACCTTCTCTGAGATCCTTCAGTTGCATTTAGGCAAAGTTTTGCCTCTTGGCTCAGTGCCTCTGACTGTTCCTCATCAGACTCGGATTCTCCCCATACGGCTGCTACCATGGCCTTCTTGAACTCCCTTTTTCATTGTTCTCTTTTATCTTTGGGTTTCTCATTTTCCCACAAGGGACATTCCTTAATCCTGTGGCTATATTCTCCACACTTAAAACATCCAGAGTTAGTAGCACTTTTCTTATAGTTAGATGTAGTACTCTTACCTTTGAAATTCGCATTCTTGCTAGGATTACTATTTTTTTTCTTTTTAAGAAATTTTTTGAATCTCCTAGTAAGAAAAGTAACATCTTCATCACTATCACTATCATCACTTTCTAATTCAGTTTTTAATGCTAGACCTTTGCTCTTTGGTGTAGGATTTTTAGCATCTAGAACAAGTTCATGAGTCATTAAAGAACCAATTAATTGTTCTCGGGGAAGTTTCGACAAGTCCTTGGCTTCTTGTATAGCAGTTATTTTTGGTAGCCAACGATTTGTCAAACTTCTTAACACTTTCCTAACCAATTCTTCTGACGAATAAATTTTTCCAAGAGAACGCAATTCATTTGTGATGATAGTAAAGCGAGTAAACATTTCATTTATTGATTCATCTTTATCCATGGTAAACAATTCATATTGTTGAACTAACAAATCAATGCGAGATTGTTTTACCTCATTTGTGCCTTCGTGGGCTAACTCGAGAGCATCCCATATTTCCTTTGCCGTTGAGCAAGCAGAGATCCTTGAGTATTCATCAGGTCCAATTCCATATTGGAGAATATTCATAGCTTTAAAGTTCTTCTCGGCCTTTGCATAGTCGGTTGAATCGTAGTCGTCTTCGTCTTTGTCAACCAACTTTCCCTCATTATTTTTGACTTGGATGAGGATGGGTCCTTTTCTTATGATTTTCCAGCATTCATAATCCGACCCTTGGATGTAAATCCTCATCCTAGCCTTCCACCATCCATAATCTTCTCCATTGAAAACCGGGCACTTTGAGTGTCTTCTTTGAGAGTCATCTTGTGAATTCATGCTAGCTATTCTCTAGGGATTCACCTTACAAGAATATTAGGCTCTGATACCAATTGTTGGATCACAAGGAGACACTCAAGAAGGAGGGGTTGAATTGAGTGTGGTATTTTCTAAATTTTATCGAACTTTCTTTCGAGATCTCAGAGACCTTCTCTGAGCTTTTGAGTTGCGTATATGAATATTGTTAATTCGATAAGAATTTCTAGAATGGTAAATAGAAAGGCAGTAATAAAGATACGAGACAAGCAATTTTACCGTGGTTCAATCTCACCTCTGAGATCTACGTCCACCCTACCTTTTCTTTTATTAATTGAATCACAAAATACCAAACTCTTGATACAACTTGATTCCCTCACTACTAACCCTAGTAGTGCCCCCCAACACTTAACTCTAAGTGTTGCCTAATTAAGTCTAATTCCCTTAGGAACTCAACTCAACACTCTCTACAAAAGATGAAATTACAGAAAGATTTGAATCCTCTTTTTTTTGTGCTTCTGGGTTAAGCAGTTTAGAGGTATTTATCGAGCTTAAATATGTGTTTTTCTGTCACAGATCTCAGTGCTGATCTCAGAGAGGTTAAAGATATGTTTCTGAAAATAGCTCTCTAAAACAATTTCTGGAAACGCGTATCTTTATATTTTCTGATCTTTTTACTCTTTGTCAAGGCTCACGTTTTTCAAATCAGTTTTTAAGCTTTACAAAGATAGAATTTTCCTCTTGATAGTTTCCTAATCCTAAGCAAACAATTATCTTTAAAGAAGATTTTATCTCCTTTAAGATATTAGTTTCCTAATAGGATTAGGACTGATTTTGTAGACAAATTCTTTCCTTAAAATCAGAATATTACTAAAATCTTTTTATTCCAAAACTTATCTTTTCCCACAAAAAAGATTTTCCAGATTTTCTACAAAACAATCTTCAACAATAAAACGATTTCCCTTTTTCTTTTCAAGTTTCGCAAATCGTTTTATTTAGGTGTTATATTATAGATTGCATTTATTTTACTATCTCAAGTAAAATACCTACAATCTCTAATATTACACATTAGCACTTTGATCCGTTATTTACGAACACACACTTTTACATATTTGGAAATTGGCCTTAGTCTAAAGCGTTTGACAATTGATTCTTCGAGACTTCGTTTAGGCATCTGCAACAAAACTTCACCAAACATGTTAGATCAACTAATTGTGTTTGTCATCATCAAAATACACATGGACAATGTGTCCCAACAGGTTGTGTTTGGGGGGTTCTCAGTATTGGTTGTTCGATGAGCATGATATGTCTTCTCCATGCAACAAAATATACGAGGATTTGCTCTTACTAAACTTCTAGGACGACTGTCATATGCCTTTTGGTAGTTTTTCTTTCTGAAAACGCGGCATATCACCCACCCTTCTTCCGCTATACCATTATCATCTGTCGACACCTATGAATGTATATCATCAATTAATGATAGGGGTGTTAGTTTGAAGAATACGTTATATGATTAAGGGTGCATTTTCTTCACCGGTGCATCTTACACAAATACTTCTAAACCATAAGGATGATCATGTTTAAATACGTGTCAACAAAAGATGAATTCAGAGGTGATCACTTTCAATTAGGCTTAAATTAAATTCAGTTTAGGTGAAAAGAGCACTCCTTCTACTATAATCGGACTATTTACATAGGACTAGAAGTAACCAAAAATATACTTCCTTCATTTCTAAATAAGTGACCCACTTCATGTTTTCACGTTTACTAATCAATATTTTAAAATATTTACGTTGAGACGAATTTAACAAGATTTCACATGACTATGTTTTCCTTAAAATGTAAATCACCAAAACTATTTAAAATTTAAACTGTGAATATTTAACACTATGCGAACGTGTCACTTAATTTGAAACGGGAAAAGTATATGTTGGTGTATATGCAAATTTCGCAAACTCTTTTTCATCAAGTAAACTCATGTCATGAAATTCATGTGATGAAGTTTAGTACTTCCTCCGTTTTTTTTTTAATCGCTACACTTCTCATTTCACGGACTCCTAGGCAAAACTTTGGTGAGTGTGTAAAAGTGAGTAAGAAAAAGTGGTAGGAGAGAGATAGAGAGAAAAAGTTACTAATAAGGGAAAAAAGGAGAAGTGTAGCAATTAATTTAAAACTTCCTAGAAAGGAAAATGTAGCGATTAAAAAAAAACGGAGGAAGTACATAAAAGAGCCGAAAGCATAGCTTGAAGTGCAGAAGCTATAATGACCAATTATTGTAAGAATTCAAGAACTTTATACATAATACTGACATCATGAACCAAACAAAAAGTTGGTAATTGTGTACCTTGTAAGGATATTTTTGGTCTTTTAAGCCTCTTCTACACATAGGGGGTATTTGGCAATCGGCTGGTGGCTGGTGGCTGTGGCTGGATCGACCGGCTGTTTTTAATGGCTTGTTTGACTGGCTGTGTAATTATTGGCTGTATATAAAAGTGTTTGGTAAATACGGCTGTTAGTGTTGGCTGGCTGTTTAACCAGATTTAAAAGCCAAAAGCCAAAAGCCAATGGAAAAGCCACCTAAAAGCCATTTACCAAACACCCCCTATAAGCTTGTAGTAGAAGCTTATTGATGTGCGACACTAAAAAAGGAAATGTCTATAAACAAACATAGATGTATTTGTAAACCAAGTCTAGTATAGACCCGGTCTACACTAAACTTATTGTAGACCAAGGTGAAGCCCCAAAAGTTAAGGTTTTTTTTAGCAAAAGTTATATTTTAGCTCACCAAAAGTTAAGGTTTTTTTAGCAAAAGTTAAGATTTTGTAATTAAAAGTTAAGGTTTTGTAATAAAAATTTAAGTGTTATAAATGAAAAGTTAAGGTTTCTTTAGCAAAAGTTAAGATTTTATAATTAAAAAGTTAAGGTTTAGCAATCAAAAGTTAAGTGTTATAAATGTAAGGTTTCTTTAGCAAAAGTTTAGATTTTGTAATTAAAAATTAAGGTTTAGCAATCAAAAGTTAAGGTTTTGTAATAAAAAATTCAGTGTTATAAATGAAAAGTTAAGGTTGTTTTTAACAAAAGTTAAGATTTTATAATTAAAAGTTACGGTTTAATAACTAAAAGTTAAGCCGTAGCCTAACTCAACTTTCCCGATGATTAACAAGTTAGCGCAACGAACATACACGAAAATCCCATGCCCATATGATTACCAGTACTAGTACTCATTGTTGCTAATTGCTTTGTTTTGATAAAGAGAAAATGACGGAGACTTCAAAGTACTAGTGTATTACCAAAATCAACACTAAAATTCAAGAAATTCCCCATACTCATCAAATTCGCTGGCAAATAGCGAACACAATTCTATCCCCCTTTCTCTCTCTCTCTCCAAAATCAAACAAAACTCACAAACCCTAACTCTATTTTTTCCCCAAAATTTTCAATCATCTTCCAAAATTTCAAGAAATTCCTGCAACAAATCATCTGCAATATCATTAGATTTAGCTTTGAAGGTGGATGTGGAATCACCACTCGTCTTTACGGCAGCAATTGCAAACATTTGACCCTTTGCACTAAATCAAAACACTGAATGAACCAAATTCCACACATCAACATCAAATAATCAGGCATCAAATCTAAATCATAACTAAACAACAAAAGAACTAAAATTTCAGATCTAAAATGCAAAAAATTCAGGAAAATTCAGCTGAAGTTTCATGGCTTGTTTAGCAAAAAAATCAGAAAATGAGGTTGTAGTAGATAGAACTTCGCCGGGGAATTTGGAGGAGAAATCTCCGATCATTGGTGATCGGATTCCGGCGAATTTGGAGGAGAAAGGAAGTGGAAGAGAGGTGAGAGAAAGTTGGGGGTTGAGCAGGAGGAGCTTCACGACCAAATCCTAAGAAGAAAAATAATGGATCTACATTATTTCTATTGTGGACCATGTCCACCCAAGTCTTTCATGTATTTGTATTGTAGATCATCAATTTTGTACTTCGGCTAATTTAAAATGAAAGATAAAAATATTCTCTTTACTTTATATTTATAAAAAGGATGTAATAGCTTACATTGGAGTGATCATGCTCTATTGTGTAAGTAGCAGTGCAGTCTTCAAGCCTATACTCATGCATGATCCAATCAGATTTCTCACCATTTGGAGCTCGACCTTTGTAGAAAACCAGAGTCTTTCTCATACCAATGCATATATTGTTGTCGTAGATCATCTTGTCGCGGCCTGTGGCCTTCCAGAACCCGGCTGCAGTGGCACGATTTGTTCGAGTCCCTGTTGGGTATTTCATGTCTTTATGACTGAAGAAGTACCAGTCATTTTGTGGCCCTGATCCTATTCCGCATATCTCTGGAAAATAATATTATTTGTACAAAAAGATTAAATGTTCCCCATAATATTTTAAAACTAAGATGTTATCTATGGGGACCGAAAACCCTTGGGCTCGTCGGCTCGTTTAGTTATTGAGTGGGTTCGACTCTGCTCGGCTCGTGAGCTCGGCGAGTTTGGAAATCTAGAGCTCGGCTCGAACTCGTGAAATATTTTGGGGTTCGAGTTCTGCTCGATTATTGGAGGCTCGTTTTTGAACCATTTTTTTGAAAAAAGAATCTATTTTTCGTAGGAAATAGTTTAGTTTTTTAAAAATAAGTTTTATTTTAGGAAAAAAAGTTAGTCGAGCCTGTTCATGAGCTTTTGAGCTGAGCTAGGCTAGGCTCAGCTCGGCTCATTAAGCTTTCGAGCCGAGCCCGAGTTCGAGCCGAGCTTCTACTAGTCGAGCTTTGACCGAGTCGAGGCCGTACTGTTCGCGAACAATACAAACTCATTCTCACCCCTATATATATATAGTTAAATTTAAAAGGCGTGAACAACTAGAGTCAGGTTCTGCTAAAAACCTATAAATTGCTGAAAAGTGAAAACTAACAGTCCTGATTAAAAAAAGGGTAAATATAAGATTTATAAGGGTACATATTACGATTAAAGGGTACGCGTACTACTAACATTAAAGTTGTGCTGTTAACATCAAATTAAGTTGTCAGTATTTATAATAATGCCATTAATGAAAGCACGCGTACCCCTATATGTTAACATGTACCCTTTTTACTTGATTTTCATGGTGAAAACATTTTTCACTAGATCCTCTTCCTATATACTTCCTCCGTTTCAAAAAAATAGCTACACTTTTTTTTTTGCGGACTCCTAGGCACTTTTTGTTTGTGTGAGAGATTGTGGGGTAAGATATGTGGTAGGAGAGAGATGGAGAGAAAAAGTTACCAAAAAAAGGAAAAAGGAGAAGTGTAGTTATTAATTTGAAACTTCTTTAAATGGAAAGTGTAGCTATTTTTTTGAAACGGAGGAAGTATATATAGTTAAATTTAAAAGGCGTAGAGCCCGAGGTCGTCATACACTCTAGTTTCAAACTCATGACCTCAACCCCTCAAATATGAAACAAAGTTTTATTCACCACTTCACTGCACTCATATTACTTATATATTTTATCAAAGATAAAGATGGTAATATGAGAAAATACTAAAAGAGTTATTTCTTTCTTAAATTTGCATACGGAGTATCTATATATTCTAATAAAGCAAAATAAATCAGTACACATGTCATCTTTTGGAGGAATTGATGACGTGTCATTCACTGAAAGCATTAGGTGAGGTGTCGCAATACTATGCATCTTCGATTTCTTGAGAAAATATTCCGTGTAAAATAAGCAATTTACCGAAAATATATCCTTAAATCAAGCCTTAAATATTAAATCAACTACAAATTAAGCCTATTAGGCGTGTGATCAGAATATTAGGTAAAATCTGAATATATTTTCCTTATAAAAACCAAAAAATATCTCCTAAAAAATCAGACGTGTTATTATGATTCATGAAAGATATCTCTAAAAAAAATTGTTACGATTCACATGTGTTTAATGGAAATAAAGTGCGGTTTAAATTATTTGACACGATATATTATGATTCAGGTTCAATCCATTCCAGTACGCTGAATAAAATCAAAATAAATATATTTCTGATATCTTTTGTTTATAAAAATAATTGTTCATTAAGGTTATGTTTCTGAATAAAACACCTCGCATGCGTAATGGAAATAATTGTTTAATACAATAGTTATCCTAATTTTATGGATACTAAAAGATCACAAATCCTTACTACCAGACCTTGGTAAATCAAAAATTATAATCACTTAGCTAATTCCATAAATGTGTTTTATCAAATGCATAAATCAAGCCTAAGATGTCTCCTAAATGCACGTTAGGATTTAGAGAATGGAGCAATTGATTATATAGCATCCTTTAAAAAATGAATATAAATTATGGAAAATCAATTGAGTCAAATAAATCTAACCAAAATATTTGAGTAGTATTAAAAAGTGTTTTAGCGCTATTCTATGAGATTCACTACTAATATTTTATTAGGATAAAAAAAATAAGTAACCAAAATATTTGAGTGGTTTCAAAAATCAAAATGTTTTATCCGTTATTCTTCAAACTCACAAATAATATCTAATTAAGATAAAAAATAAAAAATATATACATCTTTTGTTGGTGATCTTATATTTAAAAATATAGAAAATATTTAGGATTTCGAATTTGGTAAAGTTTGTTAGCAATGCTTTTTAATAGGGTAGAGGAATAAAACCAGTTTTTATTAAAAAAACTTGACCTTTTTGACACGTAAAACTTTATTTCGGTTAAATAAATCAAATTAATCTATATTATGAAAACCTTTTTTGGACGGAAAAAAAATACGAAAATAAATTTACGGGGAAAAATACAAATTGATATTAGCTTGAAATCATTCTTAGTTAAATAAGAGGGTTTTGGGTTAAAATTTTAGGAGTTCACATAAATTAATCTAACTGAATTAGTTAGAATGTTTAAGGATTCCTAAGTCATCATATCAGAGCGTGTTTATTTAATCAAGCAGTAAAGAATCAAAAAATATCATGTGATCAAATGTTAGATAAAAATCTAAAGAATGGCCACAAAATGCACGATTTTAACACTGATATGCTTTTTTACCATTCCTAAGTTTCAGATCAAATATTAGAAAAAAAATATTGGATAAAAACGTAAAAAAATAGCCACAATATGAAATATAGTGTTAAAGGTGTATACTCAATAAGAATGGCCGCAATGAAATCGTAAAGGGGTATACCCATCCTTTGTTTTTCAGTGTTAGACAAGATCAAAGTGATATTTTTGTTCAATTAAATTAGGCAAGTATAATTTTAAAATTAACTTGGGCAAGTATATATTTAATTTAAGTTAGGTTAGTAGTATTTTCCTAAACTAAAAATATTGAATACACATTACATATGTGATCTTTGTGTTTAATATCTTTTCATATGAGGAAAATTTATGTTGTTTTGCTGATTTCCCTCCAAATAACATAATGATATGTTTCTAAATTGTCAATCAAGCTACTTTATGATGTACTGTATTTCATTCTCAATTAGGGGTGTTAATGAGCCGAGCCTGCTTGCGAACTATTCGAATTCGGCTCGGTCAAATCTCGGCTTGGTGGGGCTCGACTCGAGCTCGGGCTCGGCTCGAGTTTTAATGAGACGATACATGAGCTAAAATAAGCTCGGCTCGAAAAGCTCGTGAGCGGCTCGAATTATTTTTATATCATATATTTACCAAAGTGTTCACTATTCTCTTAGAACTAAAGTCCCACCTTTGGCTAAGAAAACAAACACCAACCTTATTTTCTTTATAAATAGCTACTACTCCTTTATTTCCTCAATTTAGAGCTTGATTTTGTACCTCCTTGGTTGGTATACAAAATTTATACTCAATTTCCTTCACAAAAGGAATAAAGTATATTTTAAAGTATTTGATTATTTAATAAATATTATTTAAATGTACTGAGAGTTTTATTGTTACAAGGCTAGAAGTATTATTTAATACATGAAGTCCCACATTGAAATTATAGTGAAGTTAAGAAATAAACAAAATTATAAAAACATATGTCGAGTGATTCTTTTTCTTTAACAAAACATTGAGTCCCACCTCGAAATTTTAGCAATGGTAAAAGGGAAACCAAGTTATAAAAGCATACGTTAGATAAGTTTAAAAAAAAACATGGAGTCCCACCTCGAAATCTTAGCAATGCTAAGAGGGAAACCAAATTATAACACGGGTTTGATGAGTTTGCCTTGATCAAACTATGGAGTCCCACATCGAAATCTAAGAAATGCTAAGAGGAAACCAAGTTATAACATGAGTTAGATGAGTTTGTTAATGAGTGGGTAAAAACGAGCCACGGGCTCGAGATATCAAGGCCCTACAAGCCACGCGAGCTCGAGCTGAGCTCAAATATCGAGGCTTGATGAGCCACGAGCTCGAGCCGATCCGCGAGTAGAGTCTCAACACTCCTATTCTCAATGAATGGGTTTGATAAATAGCGTGGGAGGTAATGGGTTTGATAAAACAGTGTTTGATGCAATTAATGGATGATGGTTTACAACAAAAACTATGATAAAACAAAAGACCCAAATAATGAATTATGTGTTTCAGACTTTTCTACCATTTTCATTTGTTTTTTTTTAAGTTTTCTTTTGCTTTTTTTAAGTTTTCTTTTGTTTTTTAGTTTTTTGTTTTATTAAGTTGTTTAGTTTTTTTTTTACTTAATTTTCACTACTTGGTCCAACTTTGCGATAGGGGTACTTTAGGTATTCCTTATATATGCTCAAAAATAAAAACAAAATGGAGTAATAAGGTATTCTCTTAGAAAGGTAATAAATATTAAGATAAATGATTTTTAATTCATGTTTTTAAAAGCACAAAGTTTATCTATATAGTGTATACATTAAGAATATATATTAGTCTTAAATGAGTATTTAAAATTGTAGATTTATTATTTTCTCCATTTCTAAATACTTACGAAATTAGCAAACTAACTATTATTCATCTACCAATCTTATACCATATTTTATCGCATGTGTAATATAAAAAACAAAAACAGAAAGTTGTCTTCTTGATTCGTCTTAATGCATATTTTGTTACTATCAACTTTTAAAATGTCAACTTTTCAATAATTGAGGTTTTATAGGTTAGAAGTATTGTATTGGATAGCGTGTAAGCAAGAAATTTTGTGAGTATTGCATTACGAAGGAAGTATGTGTTATTTAATATTTGTGGAAAATAACTAACATAAATTATGTTTTTATATTTATATTTTATTTGATGTTCATTTCACCATATATACCCCGTGCTTTTGCACGGGTTTAAAACTAGTTTCCGTAATAAATTGAAACTAGTGAGACACTACCGAGGAATTCATGAGGGTAGTTGTTAAACTTTCACTACCAATTGCAACTTTTGAAATCTATACTATATGACTTAATTTTTCTTTTTAATAATACATTTTTTACACTACATGATAAGTATTAGTTATTTTTAACTACTATCGAATGATAACGTGTAAAACAATTGAGTATTGCGAGTGAAAACACTAGCTGTACACTTGTAAGGAACATAAAGGAAAAGAAGGAGGGGTTTAAAGAGTTTAAATTTTTGAGAGAACTTAAGTAGTTACAAAGAAATCTTTGTTTGATTGGTTTAGTTTCAATCTGTTACAAATCATTACAATTTTATTACACACTCGGGTATACTATAAGTATGGTACATCTAAACTTATTTATTGTCAAATAGATTTGGGTGTACTATGAGCATTATATACCCAAAACTATTGTTTGCTCAACTAGTCTTGGGTGTACCGTGCTCATGGTACACCCAGGTGTATGATGTATACTCTCTACAAACTATACATTTGAAAATACACCCTGTTTAGTTGGGAGGAAAACGTTTTTTGTTGCAAAACTAATTCATTTTTCTTTGTTTGGTTTGTAAACGATGGAAAATAGTTTACCTGAATTTTTTTTTTCATAAAATAGCAAACGTTTTCCTCCCTATATGTGGAAAATACAATGTCCTTTTTATTCTTTACTTTTCGCCCATTTATCCTACAATTATTATTCTGTTCTTCTTTTTCCTCTATCTTTTTATACAAGGAAACAAACGAAAGAAAGATAATCGAGGAATGAATGAAACATGACTTTACGTTCAACCAAATCAATCCGTATGAAGCGTTTCTCCCTCTTAAAGGTGGGGAAGATAAAGGGACCTTAACGGCTTAACCCACAAGGAAACTTAGGGGGCGTTTGGATGGAAGAGGGGAAAGGGAAAGGAATCATGAAAGGGTTAGGTAAGGAAAGGAATTTCAAACCCTTTGATTGTTCAACATGTTTGGTTAAGCAAAAACAAAGGGTTACAAAATTACCCTCCTCCCCATCTCCATCACTGACAACTCCTCAGGGAGACACCTTCCACCACCGGAATTGCTGAAAAGCTCCTTCACTTAAGCATCACCGGCGACTCACCATCACCGGAAGCACCACCGTCGACTCACCAGCCCCGGCAGCGATGAAGATTTCCTTCTCTCACAACCTTCTCTCTCCACCACGAACTTCTCTTTCTCCGATTTCAGATCTGGGCGTGGCGGGGCTGGGTTGTGGTCATGGCGAGACTGGGTTGTGTTCATGGCGAGACCAGAGAGGAGTGTTGCGGTTTTTGTGGTGGGGATGTATGGTGGATGCGACAGTGGTGGAGGGTGGTGAAGCTAGATGTGGTGACAGGAATGGGTGTGGGGATGTGCGGTGGTTACTGCGGTGGCTATTGCGGTGGGGTTGTGGCCGTGATAGGGTGGTCAAGGGTAGTGAGGTAGTGTTTAAGGTTGGTCAATGGTGGTTGACTTGTAGAGGAATTTGGGGGAATACAAAACCTTAGGGGGGTAGGGGAATCAAGGTAGAAGGGTTTGGGGGTAAACTAAAACTGAAATGGGGTAAAGGGAAAGCAAAAAAACATCAAACAAACAACAAGTAAGGGAAAGCTAAGGTTTCATTTCCTTTCCCTTTCCTGAAGACCCCTATCCAAACGCCCCCTTAATTTATTTATATTGATTAATATTAGGAATTATCTAATGAATAAAACCATTATAATGGAAATTTGTCAAAAATTTACCTTGAATGTCCCAAGGTTCAAGCTTGTTAAGGTCAATATCTTGAATGACATCAAGGTCAATCTTGTCAAAGCCCAATTTCTTCTTCAAGTAATACTGGAGAAGCTCTTCTTCTGTAGGATGGAACCTAAAACCTGGAGGTAGTTTTGAGTGTCCATTCACTGGTAGGTTCATATTTTGACTTTTCCAGCGATGGATTTTGAACGCAAAGTCGATCAAAGAGTTTTGGGAAATAGATTTTTGAGGTAGTAAAGGATGATAAAGAACACATTATATATAGCGGAAACGAGGATAAAGGAGAAAATTATAGTCCAAAAATTGCACGGAAAGGTCTGGTGTCATGGCCATTCTGATGTACTTTATGGGTCCATGTAATTAGGCTTTGAGAAAGGGTTAGTTAATATGCGCAAAAATAGTGAATTAACCCTTTAACTTTGTCCCTACCTGATATTAGGCTCCTATATTTTTATTGTAATATTTAACTCCTACGTGTAATATTATTGTAATATTATGCTCCTAGTTAATATGCGCAAAAATAGGGAATTCTGGGTAGCCCGTGAATGCCACCCTCTAGCCCAGAACAACCTCCGTGTAAACAACATCCAGAGACATTGTAGAGACCAAAAACTGCTTATATCTTGTGATGCCTCTTGGGTTGATAACAGGAAAGTTGCGGCCATTGCAGTGGTGATTCGAGATTGGAGAGGAGATTGGATTAAGAGTTTGTCAAAATGTATCTTTTCTACTAACCCTCTTATGGCAGAACTTTTTGCTATCATGTTAAGTCTTGATGTAGCACAAAAACACCATTGGAACGAAGCCATTATTATCACGGACTGTGCAAACGCAAGGGAACTTATTTTTGATGATAATCTAGCGCGAGATGATAACTTCAATATTGTTTTGAGATGCAGGGACCTTCTCTCCCTCCTGCCTGGTTTGAAGATTGAAGCGACTTCACGACAAAGCAATAGACTAGCGGATTGTTTGGCTAAAGAAATGAGACTAAGAGGAGCTTTTCTTCATGTTCTTTTAGAACTCAATGTTGTCCCTAGTTTTTGTAATGATGTGCATTTGGAGGATCGCAACATCCTTAACCCTTAGGTTACGTAGACTTGGTTGTACTAACTCTAACGTCTTTGCGTTATTTTAGTTCCTGATTTGCATCAAAAAAAAAAAAAAACTCCTACGACTTCATTAAAAGATGAAAATAAGCCTCATATACCTTCAATTTTTTTTTTACCGTAAAATAAATACAATACTATTGGAATCTTTTAAGAATTTTAAAAAATTAAAAATACATAAATTATACACATTTTATACAAAATCCTCTCCCAACCACTAAAATGCGTTTTTCACTCTTCGTTGTGTTTGGTCTGCACAGTCCTTCTCCCATTCGTTTCCTATTGCAGACATTTCAGAATGTCTAGCACCCATCCAATCTAACATTGTTGAAAATTTCTGAAGAAAATGGCAGGCGAAGAACTAAATAGAAATAAGGGTTTTTAACAATTAAATTGGTGCTTTTTAGGTTGTCAATAAAAACCAATTAAATTGGTAAAGAACTAAACGGGTAGGCCATATGAGATTAAATTAAACCTAGATAAACCAACTTAACCTGCTCAATTGCTACGTCAAATTCAATTTGTTTTTTTTTTTTGTTGACAATTGTTTCGACGATGCTATTGATTCATGTCAAAATTTGTTAGAATTGATGGAGATGGAGATGGAGATGGAGATGGAAGTAGCCAGATGGAGATGAGGAGCAAGATGGACATGGAGGTGGGAGATGAATCAAGTAAATAACAAGAACCAGGAAGATTAAGGGCCAATTGACGAAATTGGTAAAACAGTGACCCTCAACGACAATTTGGTAAAAAAAACTCGCTTTGACGATAAATTGGTAAAAAAATTTAAGCTCTGGTAATAAGTTGGTAAAAACACTTGAGCTCAAACGACATTTAAGTAAACAAAATGAGTTTCAACGACAATTTGGTAAATAAACTGAAATCCTAGCGACATTTAGGCCATATTTTCTATAATTTTTCAGCTTTATCAAAATTCAATGCGTGTATTTACATGCCTTTAATTTATATAGATTTTTCGTGTTTTGATCAAATTAACTTCTCTTGTCACTACACATTATTTACCCAATTTTAAATAAAATCTTTTAAAGTACAAGTTAGGATCAAATCTATAAGAAAAAATTGGCCTAACTGTCGCCGGAGCTTAATTTCTCTAACCAATTTGTTGTCAGAGCAAGTTTTTTTGGTACCAAACTAGATTTTAGGCCCGTACAAGAATGCACGTAATTTTTTTTTGTTTATATATATTTTTAAATTAAACTATATAATAAATTATTTTATGTGAACAATTTTACGGATGCATTAATTATCATATATCAATATTATTTAAGTTGTATTCGTACTATTTTTGGATTTTATTAATCTATAATACGGAAAGGACATTAAAATTTTGGATGAGATACATTATAATATGCACACATAATTAAATAGACATTAACTAAACAAATATATTACCAACAATATATATACCAAAAACTAAAATATAAATATAAGGTTATACTTTTTTTAACTAAAGATATAATATCATTTAAACAACTGTTAATTTTTTCTAAATATATTATACCTATAATATGTATACAAAAAAACTAAATGAACATAATAATAGTCTCATAGTACTCTAACCTAAAATAATTTATCAAAAATACCTATATTCTTTGTAAAAGAAAATTTCTATAATATTATTTAACATTGACTTCTATACAATGGTAAAACAAAAGTTGCTACAAAATGTATATGAATAATATCAAACACATTTAACATATCAAATAAAAAGATACATATAATTTGCTTTTATACAATGGTAGGAATAAGTTGGGATAAATTGTATATTAATAGTGCTGAAACATCAACATAACAAATAAAAATAGACAAACTAAAAATTAGGATAAGATTATAACATAATACGCACAAACCTGAAATTTGACATATAATTATATCTTCATAAATACTATTTTCATTATTCCTTGGGTCTAACTTTAGTATTACGTGTCTCCTTTTCTCCTTCTCACCCTCACCAAATTCCCTTCCTTTTGCTTCTAGACCATTTCAGAAACCCTCATTTCATCGATTCTCCCTCACTCTCTTAGTCTCTCTTAACTCTCATTCCTCTACATTTGTCATTCGAAAGATCATATCCTTCCCTCACACTTTTTTACAACTCTTCCCTTTTTCTTTCTTTATAATAAAATTCATTTGAAATGAAAAATAATATTAAATTGGATGTAAAATGTTATTGTGAAATGAAAAAATATGAGAATCTACACCGTGAATAATTCTCAACCAAATATTTAGACAAATTTACTTGACCTAAGTTCATTGATTTAAGATATATCAGAGTTTACAAACAGTTTTGTAGCATAACAGGAATTAGATACACGAACTTGTCTTACAAAAAGGTACAAATACACATATTTTAGCACAAAATAAAAATTATATTATCTTTTTTTATTAAAAAGATGTAAAATAGTACTTTAGTACATTGATATGATACTCTTTTACCAGATTGAACGACAACCACTATTGGGATATTTGTATTTTCCTTATCGCTTGATTGCTTAGTTGTAAAAAATAATTAATATATCAATGTATAAATTTAAAAATTTATAAGACAAATCTAAAAATAAAAGAAGTAAAGATTTTACACACGCTCTAATAACTCCAAAGTGGTCATCTTAGATGTTGTGATTGGTTCTACACCATTGTATCTAGTGATTATGTAATGACATATCAGAAGAAAAATCGAAAATATTACACGTGACATTTTGAGATTCATTGACGTATTAATATATAGTATTACTATCAAAGTTGATTGCTTTATATCTATATAGTATACACCAGATTTTTTTCCAAGAATATGGCACGAACTCATATATCCATATTGGGAAATTGCAAGATTTCACTATGATGATTGGTACTTGAATGGCGCGCGAATTGGATTTGGTAGTTAAATCAATCACTCGGACATTGAATAAATTCATAGTGAGATGAGAAGTGTATGTAAGTTCAAAATAGTAAGGAGAACACTATATATATATATATATATATATATATATTGGTCTAGCTATGATGATTACGATATTTGGCAAGATTCCCACGATATAACTTAAATGCCAAGAAAATTCTAAAAGAAAGTTTGACTGTAAAAATCAAATGAAAAAAATCCAAATAATGTTAATGATATTCTTATCTTTATTATATATATTCGAATCAAAGTTTTCATGAGAACCTTATAATTAATATGCATATTGATAATTATTTATTAGCACTTCTGTTGGATCACAAGGAGACACTCAAGAAGGGGGGGTTGAATTGAGTGTGGTATTTTCTGAAATTTATCGAACTTTCCTTTAAAATCTCAGAGACCTTCTCTGAGCTTTTGAGTTGTGTATATGAGTATTATTAAATCAATAAGACTTTCTAGAATAGTAAAGAGCAAGACTGTAATAAAGAGAAGAGACAAGCAATTTACCGTGGTTCAATCTCACCTTTGAGATCTACGTCCACCCTAACTATTCTTTTTATTACTTTTGAATTGCAATTATCACACCCTTGATACACAATTCCCCCACTACTAACCCTAGTAGTGCACCCCAACACCTAACTCTAAGTGTTGCCAAATTAAGTTTGATTTCCTTAGAAACTCAACTTAACACTCTCTATCAAATATGAAATTACAGAAAAGTTTTTAATCCTCTTTTCGTGTGCTTCTTAGTTAAGCAGTTTAGAGGTATTTATCGAGCTTAAATATGTGTTTTTCTGTCACAGATCTCAGTGCTGATCTCAGAGAAGTCAAAGATATGTTTCCGAAAAATGCTCTCTAGAAAATCCGTATCTTTTAAAAATCTGATCTTTTTATTCTTTGTCAAGGCTCACGTTTTCAAAATCAGTTTTTTAAGCTTTACAAAGATAGAATTGTCTACTTGATATTTTCCTAAACTTAAGCAAGCAATTATCTTTTAAAGAAGATTTTATCTTCTTTAAGATATTTGTTTCCTAAGTATTAGGGCTGATTTTTATAGACATATTCTTTTATTTAAAATCAGAGATTTCTAAAAACCTTTTATTCCAAAAAAACGATTTTCCCCTTTTTTGTTTTTCTGTTTTCGCAAATCGTTTTATTTAGGTGTTATATTATAGATTGCATTTATTTTACTATCTCAAGTAAAATATCTACAATCTCTAATATTACACCTTAGCACTTTGATCTGTTATTTACAAACACACATTTTTACAAATGTCCTTAGTCTAAAGCTTTTGACAAGAGTTTCTTCGAGACTTCGTCTAGGCATCTGCAACAAAAACTTCACCAAACATGTTAGATCAACTATTTATGTTTATCATCATCAAAAGTATATAGGACATAAAGTCCAAGTCTAACAAATTCCCCCTTTTTGATGATGACAAACATATTCAAATATTTCCCCCTCAAATGATGCATCATGTATTATAATTACTTGGGGAAAACAACAGCATATAACAATAGGCCCAATAGCATATATACTATAAAGAACATGGGATCTTCTTAGGAAACAGTTATGTAAGTGCCTAGTCTTCCCCCTTTTGACATTATCAAAAAGGAGGATCAAAAAAAACTACATCCAGTGCCAAGCATATCAAGAGTAGACAAATAAAGGCAGAAATGGCTCTAGCACAATAATCTAGTGATGCTGGTGCTACAGTTAAACCAACTCACAATCCCAAAAGTTAGATCATTCTTCACAAAATATTTCCAAAAGCAGCTAAAAAAAGTTTGTTAAAGATAGTGCATCACCAACAGAGCAAAAGAAACCACAAGCAGCAATGGAGTTAACGAGGTGGAGGTCGAGAAGCTGAAATGGCAAGAAGGGACATGACTTGGCGATGGCGCCTCTCCTGAACACGAATCTGTGCCACAAGCTGCTGTAACTGCCTCCCCCTGTTTTAGGACACAATCATGAAGTTTCAAGCAACCCACACATGCCTCACGAGGCCGAAAGCCTAGATAATCCTTTTTCAGCAACTCGCCACCCAAAACACATAAGTCCATCTTGGTAAGAATCCCATCATGCATGATATCTTTAGGAGACATACCCTGATCATCATCCTGAATAACCTTAGCAGCTCTAAACAATCTAGTAAGCCAAACCCCATAGGGAAGAAAGGAACTATTTGAGGATTGAATGTGTTTAATATGTTGAAGAATGAGATGGGGCAGGCTCACAGGCAAGTTTTGAGCAAAGTGCCAAAGAAGCACTTGATCCATGATTAAGCAATCCCCTCGATTTTCAGTACGAGGCAGGAGGGTTTTGGTGATCAACATGCGAGAGAGCTTGAAATCAGCCGAAAGGTAAGAGGAGGAGAAATTTTGGCCATGAGTGAAAGGTTGGCCAGAAAGAGAGGTGCTGATTGATGCATTGTCAATACCAGAAAGTAAAGGCCAATGTTTGGCATTATAATCACTGAAACCAACACAAGGAACTCCAAGAATTGCTGCAAAGTCTTTAACAGAATAAAACAAATTCTTCCCATTAACTTCAGCACCAAAAGCCAAATCATCAGTTATTATCACAGTATTGTAGAATTGACGAACTTCAGACTCAAAGACATAATCAGAGTAACTAAGCAAAGCATTCCATCCTTGTAACGCAACCAAATCAGAAAGAGTATGAAATTCAGGCCTACAAAACCAAGAATTAGGAAAAATTCGACCATGAAGAATATTTGGGTCACCTTTGGATTTTTTTGTAGGGTTTGAACTTGATGGGGAACCAATGCCAGTACTTTGAGATGCAGCTCGTTTTCTCTTCTTGACGACCTTAGGAGAAGATGGTGGTGAAGATCGAGCAGGGGGCGACGACGGTGGTGAAGGTGGAGCCGGCGGCGACGATGGTGGTGGAGACGATCTAGCCGGCGGCGATGATGGTGGTGAAGATGGTTGCGGGGTCTGAGTAGCGAGCATGGTCTCGTGCAGCGGAGAGGAGGATGTCTTTGCGCGTGTGGTTCGACGCGTGCCAGGAGTGGTGGTGATGGGTTTTGGTTTTTGAGGTGGTTTGCGGGTAGTTTTGCGTTTGGGTGGTTTGTTGAGCTTGACCCTCACCATGGTGAGATGAGGGGTTGAGAGTCGATGACGGTGGGAAGAAGGGAGGAAGGTGGGAGGTCGAGGGAGTGAGAAAGGTTTTGGGAGGGTGGGAAAGAGGAAATGAAGTGGGTTTGCAGGGTTTAGGGGGGTCGGTGTGTGTGGAATTTGGGTAGGGTAGTGGGCTTGGTAAGTGGGCTAAGTAAGTGGGATAAGAAGAGGAGTGGGCTAAAGGGAAATGGTGTGATAGTGGGTCTGCTTTATGTTGGATCTCCATGCTTGTTAGCTTTGCTTCCTTTGTTAACAGAATTTTCGAAATCAAGTAAAACTTTTTGTTTGGAAAAACAGATTCAGGATATTTTCGAAAGCATAGAAATTACAATGTTCTGGATGATCTCACAAAAGGGCAACTTAGGTTTTGACTATGAGGACAGCATCAATAGACTAGGCGAGTTTTTCATTGAATATTTCATTGACTCTATCACACAACAGGCACATAAATATGCATTTGAAATCCAAGTGCACATGAGTTTTAGGAGAGTCATAGGCACATTACGCACACTAATTTCCATGGATTAATCCCAATGCCACTCGTAATTTTTCAAAACGTTCTCGAGCAAGTGGTTTTGTGAAAATATCAGCTATTTGGTCATCAGTGTTGACGAATTCAAGTGATATATTACCCTTTTCAACATTGTCACGCAAAAAGTGAAATCTTATTTCAATATGTTTGGTGCGTGAATGTTGAACCGGATTTTTTGAAATGTTAATTGCACTTGTATTGTCACACATGATAGGCACATTGTCAATAATTACTCCGAAATCACGGAGTTGCTGCCTTACCCAAAGTATTTGAGAGCAACACGATGCAGCAGAGACATACTCAGCCTCGGCGGTGGAAAGGGCAACTGAATGCTGTTTTTTCGAGGCCCATGAGATTAAGCATGGTCCTATAAAAGTTGCCATCCCGGAGGTACTCTTTCTATCTACCAAAAAACCTGCATAATCAGCATCTGAAAAACCAACCAAGTCAAAGTTCCCTTCTTTGGGGTACCACAGATACAGACTAGAAGAGCCTCTTAAATAGCGAAGGATTCGCTTCACAGCTTGAAGATGAGACTCTTTAGGACAAGATTGAAATCGAGCACAAAGGCACACACTATGTAAAATATCGGGTCTACTAGCAGTGAGATAGAGAAGTGAGCCAATCATACCTCTATAGACCGTCTCATCAATTTTATTACCTTTGTCGTCAATACCCAGTTTGCACGCTGTTGCCATGGGAGTGGTATGAGTTTTCGAGTCTTCCATCCCATATTTCTTAAGAATTTCCTTCACATACTTTTGTTGATGTATCATGATTCCTGTGGAAAGTTGTTTAATCTGCAAGCCTAGGAAGAAACCTAATTCTCCCATCATTGACATTTCAAACTCACTTTTCATTAGTTCAGCAAAATAATGGCACATCACATCATTTGTGGCCCCAAAAATGATATCATCCACATAGATTTGAACAACTAACAGTTCTTCCCCCTTAGTTTTTAGAAACAAGGTTCTATCCACTGAGCCACGCTTAAATCCATTTTCCAATAAAAAATTTGACAAGCGTTCATACCAAGCTCGAGGAGCTTGTTTTAACCCATATAGAGCTTTGTCCAGTTTAAACACATAGTTAGGAAAATCAGGGTCAACAAAACCGGGGGGTTGTTCAACATAAACAGTTTCTTTCAAATAGCCGTTAAGAAAGGCGGTCTTAACATCCATTTGAAAGAGGGTGATATTTTTATGGGCAGCAAAGGCAATCAGAATTCTTATAGCTTCTAGACGTGCTACTGGAGCAAAAGTCTCATCAAAGTCAATTCCCTCTTGTTGATTGAATCCTTGACATACAAGTCTGGCTTTATTTCGAACAATCATCCCACTATCATCCAACTTATTCCGAAAAACCCATTTTGTACCAATAACGGATTGAGTAGTGGGACGAGGTTCTAAATGCCAGACTTCATTTCTTTTAAATTGGTCAAGTTCATCTTGCATGGCAAGAATCCAATCAGGGTCAGTTAAAGCAACTTTGAAATTTGTAGGTTCAATTTCAGATAAAAAAGCGTTGAAAGCACAAAAGTTTTTAAGAGATGATCTTGTTTGTACTCCTTTTGCAATATCTGTCATAATCAGATCAGTAGGATGTGAGCTTTGATGTTTCCACTTTCTCGGAGTGAAAGGAAGGTGTGTAGGCACAGTGCCTTTTTCAGAGAGCTGCTCAGTGCCTTCTACTGAGATTGAGGTTGGAGTTTGATTTTCTTCTAAATCAGAACAGTTTATCTCATCTCTATTAATTCCTGTTTCTGTATTCTGTATAGCATTGACATTTTCAGGAATATTGTCCATTTGATTTTTCTTTTGAACTTCTGACTGTGCCTCTCTCAGAGCTTCTGACTGTGCCCCTGATTGTACCTCAGATCGTTTTTCAGCATGACGATCGTCTGGTGCATTTGATGATTCTCGTATTAATCCAATTGAGAAGTCCTCATCATCAACCTGCACTACTTGCTCAGTATGGTCAGTTTCATCAAATATTATGTGGATACTCTCCTCCATTCTTATTGTTCTTTTATTGTAAACCTTGTAGGCTTTACTATGGGAGGAGTATCCAATAAAAATTGCTTCATCACTTCTAGGATCAAATTTTCCCAAATTGTTCTTACCGTTATTATGCACATAGCACTTGCAACCAAAGCATCTTAGGTGAGAAATATTTGGTTTTCGCCCCTTTAAAAGTTCATAGGGGGTTTTGTTTAAAATCTTTCGAATCATAGTTCTATTGTAAATGTAACATGCCGTATTTACCGCCTCGGCCCAAAAATTTCTAGGTAAGGCACTATACAATAACATAGTACGGGACATGTCTTCCAGAGTACGATTCATCCTTTCTACCACTCCATTTTGCTGTGGAGTCCTTGGAGCGGAGAAATTATGATCAATACCATTCTCATTGCAAAATATTTCAAAATTAGTGTTTTCAAACTCAGTGCCATGATCAGTGCGTACTGATAGTAATTTGCAATTTAGTTGATTTTGGACTTTACGAATATGGACAAGAAATACCTCGAAGGTTTCATCTTTTCCACCAATGAATAATGTCCATACATATCTAGTGAAGTCATCCACAAGGACTAGCACGTATTTGCTACCACCTCTACTACTAACTCGCATTGGCCCACAAAGATCCATGTGGATTAGTTCCAAGGGTTTAGAAGTGCTAACAAATTTCTTTGATTTAAAAGATGATCGAACATGTTTACATCTAGCACATGCTTGACAAACCATTTCCCAATCGAAGTTTATTGAGGGTAAACCATCAACCAACTCCAATTTTCTAAGTTTGTTAAGCAATCTAGAACTAACATGTCCGAGTCTTTTATGCCAAAGCCATGGATTGTCGTGCAAAACGCTCATGCAAGAGATGGTATTATCAGGGAGATTGCTTAGACAAGTCATGTAAACGTTATTTATTCTCTTCCCTTCTAATATCATCTCTTTTGAGTCCTTGTTTATAATTTTACAAAGATTGGCATGAAATTCTACTGTGTTACCTCGATCACACAACTGTGATATGCTCAACAAGTTGTGTTTCAAACCACTTACTAACAAGACATTTTCTATGGAGTGTGTCAAGCATTTGCCGACTTTTCCAATACCAATGATTTCTCCCTTTTTATTATCGCCAAATGTGACACACCCTCCTTGATAGGCTACTAATGAGAGGAATTGTTTTTTGTCTCCAGTCATGTGTCGTGAGCAGCCGCTGTCCAAGTACCATAAGCTGCTCCCTCTCATGTTCACCTGCAAAATTTTCAAACGTTAATCTTGGGAACCCAGATTTTCTTGGGTCCCTTCTCTTTCTTTTGCGCATATAATATGTCTTTTCTTACCCATATTTGTTTTGCATGTTTCATATTTTTTTCCATATAATTTTTCTTGACTGTGCATTTATCTTGGATGTGGCCATTTTTTCCACAGAAATAGCAAATCAAATATTCGGGAAGATCGACATACTTTCGCTTTCGAAAGTCTCTTTCATAGTTTTTAGCTCTGAGACCTGTACTGAGCTTCTGGTCAGTATATCCTAAACCATGTCTGTTTCGATTGTTTTTTTGAGAGATCATATGGTCTAGGATACTACTACCAGGGGTGGCAATCTTTGACTTCTGCAGTTGCACCTTCAAAGACTCAATTGTTGCTTTCAAGTTTTCATTTTTGTCATTTAGGGTGTTTAAGTCATGTTTGGCCTTTTCGAAATCTTCATAAAGTTTTGTACCTTGTCTTTCATTTATAAGGTCAACCCTGGAGTTTTCATTTTCATTTTTCAGTTCCAGTAGTTCAAGGTTCAAAACGTTTATTTGTTTTTCAAAGTTAAGATTCTTGGCCTCAAGCTCAGTATAGGGCACAGTGCTGTCTACAATTTCTTTAGCGAGAGCTTTTTCATATTTTAGCGCACTTATCTCAACGACTTGGTCATTTATCATTTTGTCCAATTCTTTATTTCTTTTGACCATGTCCTTGTTATCATCCAGCAATTCCTTATATTCCAATTCCAACCCAATTTTTTGCTTAGTAATGTTTTTCAAATCCTTTTTCATGTTTAAAAATTCATCACGCATTTCTTGACAATCGTCAATAACATTGCTAAGCAAGGCAATTAGTTTGTTTTTGGATAATAGAGGAATCTTAGATTTCAAAGAGGTGAGATTTACCTCTGTATCGTTCTCCTCATCTTGAGAGGTGGATGTTTTTGCCATAAGACATAGATGCGAGTCATCTAGGTACTGAGACCTTCTCTGAGATCCTTCAGTTGCATTTAGGCAAAGTTTTGCCTCTTGGCTCAGTGCCTCTGACTGTTCTTCATCAGACTCGGATTCTCCCCATACGGCTGCTACCATGGCCTTCTTGAACTCCCTTTTGATTGTTCTCTTTTGTCTTTGGGTCTTTCATTTTCCCACAAGGGACATTCCTTGATCCTGTGGCTATATTCTCCACACTTAAAACATCCAGAGTTAGTAGCACTTTTCTTTGGAACAAAATTGGTGTTTTTGCCTTTAAAGTTTCCATTTTTGTTGTTAAAATTTTTGTTCTTTTGTAGAAAACTTTTAAATCTTCTAGTTAGAAAGGCAACATCCTCATCACTATCACTTTCATCATCGTTAAAATCAGTTTTCAAAGCAAGACCTTTGCTTTTTGGTTCGGGAGCCTTTGTATCAAGAACAAGTTCATGTGTCATAAGTGACCCAATTAATTGTTCTAGAGATAGGGTTGTCAAGTCTTTGGCTTCTTGAATAGCCGTTATTTTGGGAAGCCAACGACCTGACAAACTCCTCAAGACTTTCCTAACCAGATCTTCCGAAGCATAGATCTTTCCAAGAGAACGTAATTCATTAGTGATTATGGTAAAACGAGTGAACATTTCTTTTATTGACTCATCTTTATTCATAGTAAATAACTCATATTGTTGTACTAATAAATCAATACGTGATTGCTTTACCTCGTTCGTACCTTCGTGGGCTAACTCAAGAGTGTCCCATATTTCTTTTGCTGTAGAGCATGCGGAGATTCTTGAGTATTCTTCTGGTCCAATACCGTACTGAAGAATACTCATGGCTTTGAAATTCTTTTCGGCCTTCCCATAGTCAACGGAGTCATAGTCATCCTCATCTTTCTCGATCATCTTTCCTTCTTTGTCTTTCGTCTGGATGGAGATGGGTCCTTTTCTTATTATCTTCCAGCATTCAAAGTCGGACCCTTGAATGTATATTCTCATTCTGGTCTTCCACCATCCGTAGTCTTTGCCGTTGAAGATGGGACACTTCGAGTGTCGGTCTCGGGAGTCTTCTTGTGAATTCATGCTAGTTATTCTCTAGGGATTAACCTTACAAGAATATTAGGCTCTGATACCAATTGTTGGATCACAAGGAGACACTCAAGAAGGGGGGGTTGAATTGAGTGTGGTATTTTCTGAAATTTATCGAACTTTCCTTTAAAATCTCAGAGACCTTCTCTGAGCTTTTGAGTTGTGTATATGAGTATTATTAAATCAATAAGACTTTCTAGAATAGTAAAGAGCAAGACTGTAATAAAGAGAAGAGACAAGCAATTTACCGTGGTTCAATCTCACCTTTGAGATCTACGTCCACCCTAACTATTCTTTTTATTACTTTTGAATTGCAATTATCACACCCTTGATACACAATTCCCCCACTACTAACCCTAGTAGTGCACCCCAACACCTAACTCTAAGTGTTGCCAAATTAAGTTTGATTTCCTTAGAAACTCAACTTAACACTCTCTATCAAATATGAAATTACAGAAAAGTTTTTAATCCTCTTTTCGTGTGCTTCTTAGTTAAGCAGTTTAGAGGTATTTATCGAGCTTAAATATGTGTTTTTCTGTCACAGATCTCAGTGCTGATCTCAGAGAAGTCAAAGATATGTTTCCGAAAAATGCTCTCTAGAAAATCCGTATCTTTTAAAAATCTGATCTTTTTATTCTTTGTCAAGGCTCACGTTTTCAAAATCAGTTTTTTAAGCTTTACAAAGATAGAATTGTCTACTTGATATTTTCCTAAACTTAAGCAAGCAATTATCTTTTAAAGAAGATTTTATCTTCTTTAAGATATTTGTTTCCTAAGTATTAGGGCTGATTTTTATAGACATATTCTTTTATTTAAAATCAGAGATTTCTAAAAACCTTTTATTCCAAAAAAACGATTTTCCCCTTTTTTGTTTTTCTGTTTTCGCAAATCGTTTTATTTAGGTGTTATATTATAGATTGCATTTATTTTACTATCTCAAGTAAAATATCTACAATCTCTAATATTACACCTTAGCACTTTGATCTGTTATTTACAAACACACATTTTTACAAATGTCCTTAGTCTAAAGCTTTTGACAAGAGTTTCTTCGAGACTTCGTCTAGGCATCTGCAACAAAAACTTCACCAAACATGTTAGATCAACTATTTATGTTTATCATCATCAAAAGTATATAGGACATAAAGTCCAAGTCTAACAACTTCTTTTTTAAAACGTAATATATTGTTATTATCAAATATTTATAAATGATCTCAAAAGGTTAGTAATTATTTAGGAAAAAAAGGTATTAAAGATGTTTAGGGAAGATTTATTATGGAAGGTTAGATATTTTATGATAATAAATTTCGATATTAAACAAAATTTGCAGATTCTATCTGATATGATATAAAATAACCTCCTAAAAATAAGCTAAACTATCTATATACAAACATTGCCTAAACCGTTTGATATCCCAAAACTTATGTCATTTAGCTGATTTTTAAGTTACTTATAATACAAATTGCCTACAAACGTGTGATGTCCCAAAAAATAAAGTTAGATAGTTTTCTAAAAATCAGCTAAATAGTTTAAAAGAAAATGATATAAAATCTTTATATCCAAAAAGAAAAAGGTAGCGTATATGATTTGCCTATAATACAACTGATACGTTATAATTTCCTAAACCCGGAGTTCTAAAAGTATTTAAAAATATATAGAAAGTGGTGTTATTTTAAACTTTTTCCTAAATAAGTAAATATCATATGATTTGCCTAGAGAAATTTGATAACTTAAAAAAATTATAGTATTTACTCTCCTAAAAATAGCTAAATATCCTAAAGGAAACTAATACAAAATCTATATATCCTATTTCAATTACCAATTAAATTAAATATCATATTTCAAATATATTTTGATAATAATGGGAATTTTTGTTACATTATTTTGAAATATTAATTTTTAAAAACATATAGGCTAATTTTAAAATATGATCTACAAAAACCAAATTATCTTATTTGCCTATAATAACGATTAATATGCTAAAAATTCTTCGTAAAACCTCTAATATCCCAAAGTCAGATTATTTATATGGTATGTTTTTTAAATCAAGATTAGTC
Organism: Patellifolia procumbens; assembly: GCA_947645195.1. Classification (NCBI taxonomy): domain Eukaryota; kingdom Viridiplantae; phylum Streptophyta; class Magnoliopsida; order Caryophyllales; family Amaranthaceae; genus Patellifolia; species Patellifolia procumbens. Next base: position 5,194,176 of record CANSGD010000972.1, read on the forward strand.
AAGATGTACTCTTATTAAGAGCCAAATCAGTCAAGCAAAATTAAGCAAGCGCAAAATAGCCTTCATTTACAATTTAGAATCAATTGACTTTATCTTCTCATATGTTCAATCAATTTAATTTTTTTTGCAAATTATGCTATTTTAGCAAATAAAATTTTATCAATTTTCTTTAAAAACTTTTTTATAGAAAACACAAAAATCAGTCAGAAATCTATTTTTTACCATGTTATATGAAGGAAATTTTGCTGATTTTTAGTATATCACATGATGATTTTAGCAAATAATTAGTTGATACGTTTTTTTTATAGCAATTTAAAGTCAATCATTATCTTTTTTATTCTGTTCAAGTCATGATAATCTTTAGCAAATCACGCTCATTTTTAGCATTTTAAAAAATCTGCAAGTAATAAAGATAAGATTCTGCTTGATATGCTATTATATTGTAGGTAAATCATATAATCTCACTGGAAGATTTCTTATGGAAGGTTCTACATTGGGGAAATCTTTAAGATTTAAATTCTTAACCGAAAGATTTTTTAGGAAAGGTAAGATATTTCCGGTGTACTTTTTGGTATTTAGCAAAATTTGCAGATTTTGCGTGATATGCTATTAAATAGCCTCCTAAAATCATCTAAATTATACATATAATAATATTGCCTAAAACCATTTGAAATCACTTTAAATCATCTCATTTAGCGACTGATATGCTAAAAAAATCTCCTTAAAATGTCTGATTTCCCAAATAATCAGCTAAATAGTGTATTAAAAATCCACCAAAAACTTTTAATATTTTAAGGGATTCCATACATTTTAGGAATTCATTTATAAACGGAAATGAAGACTTGAAGGGATTTATTTACACTAATATTCTTAAGATTTAAATAAACAGAGATTAATCAAGGATGACAAATTAGGAACTAAATTTGATATAAATGTGTATTATCTTAAAATTTCCAAAAAAAAAAATGACTATTAAATTCGAACTTTAAAAATATAATTTAAATTGACGATATTCTTATCTTTATTATCTTTTGTTTAATTATGGTGAGTGATCACCCAAATCAGTAAAATTTAGCAAGAAATTAGAAAATTATTAGTGTAAATATTATGAGTGATTTATATAATTAGAATCTATATTAAAAAATTAATTCCATTTCAAAAGAAGGAAATGTTTAGTAATAGAAATTAAGATTAAGTAGAATTTAGTAATCAAAATCTTTTTAAAAGAAGAAAATCTATTGAAATTAAGGAATAGCCGAATTTAACAAATAAAATCACAATGACTTTATTATTATACAATAAATTTGAAATAATAACAAATAAAATTATTACTCCATTTAAGTCTTAAAAATAGGAAACATTTTTTAATTGAGCTTATAATTTATGTCATTGTTGATTACTTTCACATTAAAAACATAACACTATAAAATTAGGCAAACATAATAAATGAAATCAGTTAAGAAAAAAAATATGTACTTAACTTAGGAATCTTTGCCAAACATAAGCGTTATTGAATAATTTAAAAAATTACCATAAAAAATATAAAATCACAAACATTTTTCAAAATCTTTTTAAAAGAAGAAAATCTACTGAATATAAGGAATAACCAAATTTAAAAAGACATTTAACAAAAAACCGGAAATCATAAAGCTTTGGAGAAGAAAACATCTTTAGGATTTAGGAAATGTCTTCCTAAACACAATAACGTGATACAATCTTTTAGTTCTTAAAAAAATAAAATTGCCGTAACCAAAAAAGATGTTGTTTTTTATAAAGGTAATTAGCAAAATTTTAAATGTAAATTCAAAATTATTCAAAAATGCAATTATATAAAACAAAAAATTAATTAAATTACCAAAAGTACTATAATCATTTTTATAAAATAACAATTTAATTATTCGGTTAATGTTTTATTAAAATTAAAATTAATATACAATTCAATTATTCACTTGACTACATGAGAAGATTAATTAGATAGATATAAAACACTAAATTATAATCAATGTAATTATATAAGACACAATTTTTACATAAATCAACAAATCTAACAAAATAACTAACAAACTCAAAAATGATTATGAAAAATACATTGTATTGAACGAATCAAAGAAAAGAAACAAATACTAAAAAAACTAATCGTATTTTTCTATTAACAAAAAATGATTACATGAACATTTAGAATAACTACGAGATTGCATAAAGAACTGACAAAAGACTATATTAAATAATCAAATTTAAATATAAATATGACAAAAGAATAAAATGAAATGATTTTATCAATATTCAATAAGGATTACATTCCATGAATTAACAAACAATAAGATACAGAAAGAAATGACAAGACAATAAAAAATGAATTTTTATGATTAAATGACAAACGAATTTATATAAAAAGTGCCTACCTAAATAATAAACATCAAAAAATTTCTTAGAGAGGATATCTTCAAAGGTAATAAAATCGAGACCATAAAGCCGAATGGACGTATCTTCATAGTAGTTGAATAATTTAATGAAATCTTACAACTATGTCTTGTTGCTTGTTCTACTCCAGTGCTTTCAAGAATTTTTGATATCTCCCTAAATTCTTCCTCAACAATCATAGGCTTGAATGCATTGATCAAATTTTAACGACAATAATCTTGGATCCTGTCACCCTAAAATTGAAAATAATACGTTTTATAAACAGTTTATAGATAATAAAAAAATTAATATTAAGTTCAAGCTAAATAATAATAAAAAATTTACGTACATGTTTGTCAACTAACACCATTTCAATAGAACTTACTTCAGAAGGACTGATTTTTTCGTTTCTTTCCCAAACACGTACTATTCAAACCCTAATGGTGCAAAATTTCTTCCCTTTGGTTATGTCACTGATATTGATAAGTTGGCACTGACGATCCAAATTCCGCAAACATGAATTCGTCTCCCTACAATAAACATGGAGGTAAATCGATAAATCAATATAACATAAAAAAATTTAAAATAATGCAAAATATTAAAGAACAATAACAAAAAAGACAATACATGTTCATCAATCAAAACCATTTCGATCAAATCAATTTCAACTAAATTCGTCAGCAATTGATTTTACCATAACCTAATTATCCACACTTAAATAGCCCATATGTAGATTCAAGAGACAAAGAACTAACTCGGATAATTTGTTTACTCATGGTGTGGTTCGTCCAACAACTGATGATGCAAAAATGATGTTAATGGTGTGAAGACTAATTGTAGCTTTATGCCTATATATGATAGTTAATTTCACAAACTTCTTAGAAAATACTGACCATAATATATATTTTAAAGGAAGTAAGTAATATTAACTAATTGCAATATTAGGCAAGTATGAAGATTCACGTAAAAGATTGCATAATGGGCGCCTAATTTAAACGATCTTATGATATTTCTTGACCATAATTTCTGCTAAATTTCGATTTATTAATAAAAATTAATAAATCAGCTAAATTTAGTTCCATAAATGGCAATAATAATATTCTAAAATCTAATATTAAATATAGCCATGAATTATCTTCTTAAATAGAAAAGAATATTACCTAATTATGAATATAAAAGCTGGATTTCAAGGAGATTTTCCCCTAATTAAGCCTTGAACAGATTTTGTATTTTGCAAGGGATGAAACGAAGACACATGGACAGATTCTTGCTTCATTGACACGTAGCACCCGAAATTACCTTAATGCGACATTTGGCAAAATTTATTTTGCTTTAATGTATTATATAGATTGTCGTTGAGGGTCACTTTTTTTACCACTTTAGTCACGTGGCCGAAGATTAAGAAAACAAAAATAATAGAAAAGCCATGTATGATAAATAACGTATAACACATGGTATTAAAACTATATTATCTTTTGTGACTTTGTATTTGTGAAATTATACGTATTTTTTAATTTTAAGGTTTAATTCCACCTTGAAGTGAAGTGTTTGGGGTTAAATATAACAATTGTAAGTTAAGGAGCCTAATCCCATATTCGAAAAAACTTAAGGAGGCTATTAGTTTTGCGCCCGATAATAGGAACATTATTTGATACTAAGTTTGACCTCTATAAATTTACTGCTACTTCCTCCTTTTTTTAAAAATGTGACACTTTCCTTTTTTGGGGTGTTGCAAATTAAATGTGACACTTTTTTTTCTTTCCCTTTATGGTAAGTTTTTGATTGCAAAAAGACCAACCTACCCTTACTAACATTTGTTAAAACAACTTAACATTACCTAATAAAACTAATTATACACTAATCTAAGCTACTTAATCTATCACTATTAACCAGTAACCCCCCAAGGCCCCAACACCCACTTTCTCTCTCCTCACCCATTTCCACCAGACCACCGCCACAACTCTTGCTTCCTCGTTTATCCTCCTGCTCCTCTGCCGTCTATCCTCCTCCTTCCACTCTGGCGACCTCTCCTCCTCCTTCAACTCCGGCAACATCTCCACCTCCGTCGTCACCTCCGTCACCTCCTTCACCTGCCGGCGAACTCTGCCTACACTACTCTTCCGAATCTAAAAGTTCCGCTTCTTTTGCTTTTATTCTCCGATAATCTAAAAACACCAAAAATCAGCTGAAATGAAGCAATATCTTGACTGAAGAGAAAATATAAAGGAAAAAAGAAACCGAAAATGGAGGTAAAAGCAATGGAAAAGGTACAATAAAGGAAGAGAAAGAGTTAAACCTCGAAGATCAGATGTAAAATCAAAGAGAACTTTTCCCTTTTTGCCTTTTGAAACTCGTTTAACTCCTTCTGGTTCTGGTACTGGTTCAGGCTCTTTTTTTGTTTTGATTTTGTATCATTTTCATGTTGATTTTGATTTTGTTACATTTTCTTCTGCTTGAGTTTGATTTGGATGTTTTTGATTTCCCATTTTCACTTTGATTTAGATTTAGATTTGGAAGGTTGCTTGAACAGTTGGATTTTTTAGATTAGGGTAGTGGTGGTGGTTGGCTTGTTGTGGAGAAGGTGGTGTTTGGGTGGTCTCGCGATTCAGATGGTGGTGATAGTGGCAATGGCGGACTGCAAGTAGCGGTGGTGGAAGATGGCAGAGGGTGGTGGTTATGGGTTGGATTACTTCATGCCCCACTCCCCTAATACATACCCTTACCTTTTCTTAATCTTTCAATTAAACTTTTGCCTAGGAGTTTGTGCTACACAAAAGTGTCACATTTAAAAAAAACGGAGGAAGTATATTACTTTCTGTGGATGCCACCAAGGTTTGATCCTCCTCACCCCCTCGCCCCTCCCCTGGGCATATAACCCCTCTCCCTTCCTGAGATAGGAATAGGGGTGGGCCCTCCATGTACCTCTATAAAAAAATATTCACGATTCAGGAAATTCAAAAGTTGGTGAAAGAGAGTATTTATTTGACCTTTTGGGTATGAAGTTATGAATGATAAATTTGTTTAGATTTCAAGGCATTACTAAATAAACTAAGTGGACATATATAGTGGGATATAAGAATGTAAAAGAGAGAAATTATTAAAATTATTTACATTTAATTAATATAGGGAAGATTTAAAATTAAACAAGGTTTGACAGTGTTTATCGAATAAGGTGAGTATCTCAATAAGAGTGAGTGTACAAAGAGGGATCAATTACGAATAATTATATTGTATACTTTAGAGTATATAGCGTTGTTTACTCACAAGACACAAGTTTATAATTGTATTCGTTATTCGCTTGTAGTGCACAAAATTAATGAATAAAATGTTAGAATGATGTCTTGGGAGTGCATATTTGTAAATACTCCTTAGAATACCTCTTAAATATTCGTCAATTACATGTGTAAGGTACTTTCGACTAGTTATTTAATTCAATTGAACAACATGATAGGAGTAGCATTTATCGATAAATATTGCTATAATGCTACTAATAGTATATAAAGACTTGCGTCAAACATTCTATCCATGAACATATGAATAATTTTGTTGGTACAAAAAAGATGTAAACAAGAAACGATGTCCCGTTGTAAGGTGGTCCAGAATACTAGGGAGGTGATGCACTCTCCTAAGGTCATTAACCCTTAGAAATAAGGGATACTCACTAACTCAAGAAGCACAACTAGAACATGAATTGATGGCTAAATATATTGCAATGAGAATATAGAAAATACGAGAGACAAGTAGCAAATTACATAAACCAACAACTGATTACTTCATTGATGTATGCATCAACTTCCAGTCTTACACAAAATTTGATTGAAAAGAAAGTAACATACAAGCTGAATTGAGGAATAAGGGGAGGTATATTGTCATCTTTTTTGCGCTCGATGAAAGAGTTGAAGGATACCCTAGCTAGAACATGAAGTGTTCTGGGTAAGTAACTAACTAATTTGCTAAACTACGCTAAGAGATTCTAAGTAGAATGAGTTTGATTGTTCGTTGTGTATTTGATGCTTGGTGAAGCCTTTTATTATAGCTAAGGTTGATGGCGGTTATTGGTAGGCCTAACTTTCGTATCTTCAATGTTCTAAATAACACTCTGATTGTGAGATAACCTGACACATCATGGATATAACTTCCCACGCTCCTTGAAGTTTATAGGCTTCTCCAGACTCTGCATTCTGGATGTCCACAGTGTCACGTGTCTTTCGGATTATTTTTTTGGTCTTCATTCATTGTTTACTGGACCTTGACTTGGGTCAACATGCACTCCAGCTTGACTCTATTGGGTTGGGGCTTTGAATTTTATCTTTCTTTAAGCCCAAAACTAAAAATGGTAGTAGATATCCCTAATTTGTGAGGTTGATGTACTAAAAATCTTGCAAAGTAATACTTTTTGGATGGACAAATTGCATAAGAGTAAGATGATATCCAACAAATTTCATCAATTATGCATAACAATATTTTATATTACATTTCATTGATGCTAGAAACATAAAAAAGCTATATTTAAACTTTAATTTAAAAAAAATAGGAAGTTTCAGTATCCTTCCTTTACTTGAAATTTTAGAGTCTCAATTCTCACATTTGAGACTCTGAGACGATCCTTGTATCTTTGAAGACTCTGGAGCTGTTACTCCCATCCAGTAGAAGGTGGGATTCCCAGGCTTGGATCAGTCACACACCGGAGGATGTGTCTTTGGTGCTTATAATCAATAGAGATGCCACCTTTATACAAGTTGTCGACCATCATTTGCAATGTATGGAGTTACTGCACTCCTATAACGACATCCCAAATTCTCACACTAACATTAGCAGAGGAACATAATGATTAAATCAGGAGGGAACTTGCCTTCGCTAGAAATACTCATGTGGGATGGAGCGAACTAATGTTCAAAGAGTTAGCTATTCCTTCGCTCAATATTGGGTTGTCTATAACCCTCAACTATCATTTTCCCCCACTCTTTGTACACTACCGTATCCTTCTTCGTAGTTGGGTGATAAAGTTTTGGAAGTTCATGGTAGTTAATAGATTTGGATTGGAGACCCCTTTGAAATCATGAGTTTCAGTGGGGTATTCAAATACAATTCTCCTTCTTGAGAAGTACATGTGGATGGATTTTTTCCATAGCTTCGTCTCCAAATAAGCAAATTCTTCTTTGTCCCTCTCTAAATCATCAAAACTTAGATGATGGTTAGGGCAATCAACATACATTTGGGCAGTTTCCAGACCCTTCAAGAAAGTTTCTGGTCATTGGAATAGGCTCATATTTTCTTATGCTTCTCTACATGTTTGGGTTTTTTTTTGTCTCTGGGAATGTGTATTGTTACTCTTGAACATTAAATCCCCTCTTTAGAGAATAAAATTAGTGAAGGGTAGAGAAATGTGGTTGGTTTCCACTTTCATCCACTTTTGTTGGCACTACCATCCACTAATTAGTTTCCTTATTTTGTAGAAAACAGATTTAGTGTTTGTTTGGTTTTCGTGGTAATCCTATGAGGATTAAAATTTCATGGGAAATCATTTCCCTTAAGAAATTCCTATGAATTACCAAAACTTGTTTAGTTGACATCAAGGGAATTTGAAATTCCCATGAATTTTGATTGACTAAGGGGGGGCTTGGTAATTTATTTTCCATGTTTTGTTGGAAATTCAAATTCCCATGAATTCTCACAGTTACCGGCTATTCTGTCATTAACGGCCATGGGCCTCTTGTATTTACTCCTTGTAATAGTTAGCCTAGGCTATATGTTAAATGAGGCTCTTAGGTTGTATATTAACCAAAAAGCATTGCACACTGTTCATGAGATTAACTAAACAATTAAAACCCTAAAATCTGTCATGGTATCAGAGTCGTGCGCTTAGCAAGACTGACACCGATGACCTTCTTCTTCCGTCGTCTTCTACATTGCCGATCTCGAACGCCACCAGCGTGCACAAGTTCCTGATCAGTTATGGACGACGAAGAGACAAAAATTGACCTTACTTCACCGTTTTATCTCGGTGCCGGTGATCAACCCGAGAATTTTATTACTCACGTCACTCTTAAAGGAGACAACTATGTCGCATGAGTTAGGGCAATGAACCTCTCTTTGAAAGCCAGACGCAAGTTCGTCTTTGTTGATGGTACCATCAAAAAACCGGCAGATGGAAGGAAGCTTCTCAAATGGGAAACGGTAAATTCGATGTTGGTGTCATGGATACTTCGTAGTATGGATGGCAAGTTATCTCCATCCGTACCCCATCACGAGGAGGCGAAAACTCTGTGGAAATATCTTGAAAAACGCTTTTGCGTTGATAACGGGCCGAGTCGGGAACAACTTCGTACCGATATCATTGTCTATAAACAAACCAAATCTATGTCCATTAATGATTATTCTACTCGGTTGATGAGTTTGTATGATTAACTTAACCGATTGAAACCACTTCATGTGTGTTCGTGCAACCAGTGCTCGTGTGGTATAGTAGGAAAATTTGCGCGGGATAGTGATGAAGAGAAACTTCATCAGTTAATGAGTCGTATGCGCTTGTACGCTCTAATATGCTTTCCCAATCTCCTGCTGCTGATCTTGATTGGGCTTATCAAGCCTTGCTCCAAGAAGAGAAGATGCATGATATAGCGAGAGGGAAGGCGACCGATGAGGAGTCTCACGCCTTTGCTCTCGAATCTGAACAATCAAGGGGTTGTGTTGACAAACGGCAGCTTTATTGCCACCATTGCAAGCAACGTGCCCACGATAACTCCACATGCTTCAAACTGCACGGGTATCCAGAGTAGTGGAAAGAGAGAAATAAGCGGAAACCGCTCTCGTAATGCCTCGGCTACTGATGCAAACTCAGGCCATGGACTTGAACAAATGCGCGACAATGCTGTGACCGAGATGACACCAACAAACAGTGGCAGCATCCCTTTGACAGATTTCAAGCCCGAACAAGTAAAAACACTTCTCAATATGATTAACAGTGAGTCTTCCCATACACGTGATCGAATGAGTGGTAAGTACTCTTCCTTGGGTTGGATAATTGACATGGGGGCGTCTCATCACGTCACCAGTGACGCACATTGTTTAATTGAAACAAAGACTTTAGGGCATTGGCTCGTTGGGTTACCGGATAGGAAGAGTGTGATGGTTACTTTGATGGGGGCGTGTTGTATTGTCTCGAGATCTCATACTTGAGAATGTGTTGTATGTGCTGAAACTTCAATCCAATTTGATCTCTGTCCCTCAATTAATAGATGATTCCAAGTGTCTTGTGCATTTCACTGACTCTTTATGTGCTATACAGGACCAATGCACGAGGAATCTAATTGGAGCAGGTGAACGACGGGACGGACTCTACTTCTTCCGTAGCATTCCTATACTTCATGAAGTCACAACAATGGGTGTGTCGGAGTTTCAGTGGTGGCATCGCAGATTGGGACATCCTTCGGACGTAGTTCTCAAGTTAGTGCCTACGATTAATACTAGTACTTCTAAGAAAAGTTTGAATAAAGCCAGTGTCACTTGCCCTATGGCTAAGAAAACTCGTGATAGCTTTCCTGTTAGTAGTAATAAAACATGTCGTAGTTTTGAACTTATTCATTGTGATTTATGGGGACCCCATAGTCTTCCTTCTTCTTGTGATGCTGTGTATTTTTTACTCTGGTTGATGACTATTCCCGCGTTGTTTGGGTATATTTGCTAAGAAGTAAATCAGAAGTCTCTAAATATTTTCGTTCCTTTTTGGCTATGGTTGAACGACAGTTTGAAACCAAAGTCAAAACTATTCGCAGTAATATTGGCACGGAATTTACATGCATGTTTGAGTATTTTATTGCTAATGGGATTCTATTTCAAAATTCTTGTGTTGGGACTCCACAACAGAATGGTCGTGTTGAATGAAAGCATCAACACATCTTAAATGTTGGTCGTGCTCTCATGTTTCAATCTCATTTGCATGAACATTTTTGGGGTGAATGTGTGCTTGGGGTTGTTTTTAATTAAAAGAACTCCTTCTGGTTTGTTGGGCAATAAAACCCCTTATGAGATGCTTTAGGCAAAATGCCGGACTTTGATTCGATACATGTTTTTTGTTGCTTATGTTTTGCTCAAAACCAACGTGCTAAAGGAAATAACTTCGCTCCTCGTGGGCGAAAATGTGTTTTTGTTGGATATCCAAACGGGAAAAAGGGGTGGAAATTATATGATCTTGATAAAGAAGAACTTTTTGTTTCACGAGATGTGTTATTCTAGGAACATGAGTTCCCGTTTGAGAATGCTATTGGGGGCCCTAATAATATTTTGCCTACTTCTGACATTGATGAGCCCTTTTTGGATGATCTTGAGTCCACTATGGATGTAACGCCCCGACCACTAATGCATGATTTATAGTGTCATTAAGTAGGGGAAAACCTATTACTTGGTCGGGACATTACCGCCGTATATTCCGTTAGGAAAAAACAAGGCTACAATCATACATTAAATCATAATAACATACTATTAAAACTACTTAGAAGCTCAAAAGCTTACAACTTAGATTGTTCTTACTAGTGAAATTACTACAACTTAGGTGATATTTTAGGTGGCTAATGATAATGAAAACCTCGCTATACACGCAACCGTCTTCAAGTGGCTTGGGGCAGTCTCGGACATAGTTGTCTCGGCTTCCGCATCGATAACAAGTGTCTGTGCCAATTCGACACTCGCTTTGTGTATGGCTCATTCTTCCACGCTTGGCACACCCTTGAGTTCTATTTGCGGGTTTCACGTAATTATACAGGTTCCAGTTTGCTCCTTGATAACCTTGGTTCCTATTGCCGTCGTTTCTCCTGAAATTTTGCCCTCCTTGATATCCTTGATTTGGCCTTTTTCCTCCTCTATGATTGCTATTCTTGCCGTCATTCCTTCTATTATAGCTATTATTCGTAGATTCTCGAAGCAATACGACCCTTTCAACGTTCACAGCAATGTCAACCATGTCCTGGTAAGGGGCAAACTTCTGAGATGCCAATCTATCCTGATACTTGAGATTAAGAGCTCGCTCAAACCGATTCGTCCTTAACTGCTCCGTGGATACCATCTCTGGCGCAACCTTGATAATTCCATAAACTTGTTAGCATACTCTAAAATGCTCATTGTACCCTGCTGTAAGTGGAGAAATTCACCCTCTTTTTGATTCCTAAGGGATGGTGGATAAAACTTATCTCGCATCAGCTCTTGGAGTTTGCTCCATCCAAATTCAGGCTCTTTCTTCTTTTCCTTATTAACCTTCCACCACAAATTTGCTTGGCTAGTGATGTAACATCCCGTCCTTTAACAGTAATAAAAATAAAGACAAAATAACATAAAAGAAATAAATCTATTAAATAAAAGATCAGTGGCAGTGGAAATACCACTGGGACGAAAATATTATTCTAAACAATGAAATAGAATAAAATCCCAAGTCAATAATTAACCTCAAAATAAATAAGGAGATGATGTCCCATACCCTCATTCCATAATCATACTAAAAATCCCAAATAAACATCAAACCAAAATCCAACTAAAGAAATCCATAAGATAAGAACATCCATAATAAAACTACTTAAGACCCACTAGAAAGGTGGTCTTAATATTCCTATCATAGTGCTCATCTATAACTACTAGGACCATATCCTTCCTCACAGGACCATGTCTCACTGTCCCAGTCCAGACGGTAACGATCCTAAACTTCCAAATCTGCAAAGAGATACAACAAAAATTCACAATCAGTGGGGAGTAACTAACAGCTCTCCCAATCCAATCAGGATTCAATTAACAATTTAAAATATGAAGAATAAAGTCAGGCATACACAATAATCATACAAAGCATAAGGAAAAACATACAACATATTAAGTAGGAAATAATAAGACAAGTAAACAACAAGATAAGGGAAGGTAGAAATAGTTCCATAAATAGACCGTCAAAAGGAAAGAGACTTCAAAATTAGTAAGTGAAATAAATAAAGTAATAATTTAATAATTTAGATGAGTGAGATGAACGCTAGTGACCCGCAGCCCACTTCCTAAAAGATCACAACCTCCAAAACGGCCTATGGGTTAGTTCCCTACCGTCTGTGTCTAAGAATGGTAAACTCCCGATGCAGGACAATACGCGCAGTACCTCCCGACCTCTCGTACGATAACATATCCTAAGTTTCTCCAATGTAGGGTAGCACCCTGCTCAGTGCCCTCTCACCTCTCAGAGGGCATGTTCAGTATCCTTGAGATAAAATAATCCATTAGACTACTCAACTCAAAGTAAAACAATCAAAACCAATAAAGTTCTTCAAATTTAAATATTTATCAAAACATCAAACATTCTTCAAATATTCTTCAAATCATCAAATACTTCAAACATACTTCAAATCATCAAATAACCATTAAATAATAATTCTTCAAAAATAAATACTCCAAAAATCAATTCTTCAAAATAAATAAAGTAACTAAATTAAATGCTCTCCAAAAACCAAGATTTCAAAATATAAATTAAAAACTTCTTCAAATCCCAATTCAAATATAAATCCATCAAAGTCGTTATCTGAGTTTGGGTACGAAGTTGATTATAAATTTAATTATAATCTTTCCCGTACATAACTTTTAGCCAAATAAAGCTAAGGGCAGTATTATTCTCCCCCGAGCATTACGACGTCGATAACTCAAAATTTTCAATGTACTAAAGACGGTTTCACAATAACATGCATCATCACCACATTTCAAGAATTAAATCAATCAAACATACTTCCAATATTAAATACGACAAAACTGCAATATTAAAATAATTAAAAATAACTTCAATAGTGCTGCTAAATACCCAATAACACGAAACAGTAGGCCAAAAGGAAAAAGCGGGAGACAACACTGGGTCGTGGGCCACGATCGGGCTTCGCGAGGCGCGCCTCTGCTCGTGGGTCGCGAGCGGCTACTGTCCCCTCTTCGCCCGTTTTTGGTACTTTACGTACCCAAATAAATTCACATCAAACATGCTCTAAAAAATTCAAGAAAAATTAAATATAGCTTTAATAACATCAAATTAGGCATGCTTGAATTAATACTCCAAAGAATTAAAGAATAAATATAATTACAAGTCCTTTAAATCATGAAACTCTACTTATGAACATGCTAAAAACATAAATAATAATTCCAATTAACTAAACTAAAATTCCAGCAATTTAATACCCAAGATAAATCATTAGAAGACAACCCTAAAAGCATATACATCATACTATAAAAATTAGGGCATGCTTAGAAGTTAAAAACCACTCAAATAAATTCATTTACCTCATGAAAAAAAATTCCAGCAATATTAAAATTAATAAAAGGCCAAAAGAACATCTAAATTCATGCTAAATCATATTCCAAGTTAATATAATAAATCCATCATCACTCACACTTCAACCAATTATTAAAAACGATAAATTTAATTAAACTAAAATAATTCCAGCATTAATAAATTTAATAAAAACATGAATTAAACATGCTAATCAATGAAATAAATAAAGAGTAACAATCCTTACATGATATTAATCAATACTAACAATTCCAACTTCAAAAATAACAGTTTAACTACTCTAAAACATAAATTAAAACAATAAAACAAAACCTAACATGAATTCTAATAATAATAACGTTAACATCATAGATCTAATAACTAAAACACATCCTAACATGATTCTAACATACTTAAATAATTAATTAAATACTAAAGTACTAGAAGGGATGTTAGTTACCTCGATCTACCCGTAGAGTAAATAAATACCGAAAATAAAGAGTAATAAATAGCTAGAAAAAAGCCTCTTGGGAGAAATACCAAGAAGAGAAATAAATCCGAACTTGAGTCTTGAATTAACTCTTGAAAATGATTTTTTAAGTCACTAGGAAGTAGGAAATTATGAAGAACAAGTGGGAAAACGTTTTCCCTTTTTTTTAGCAATAGGCGTGTGAATGGGGGGAAAGGGAGGAGAGTTTAATTGCTGTAAATTTAGGTTTAGGATACCAATAATGATAAGAAGAGTAAGAATAAATAATAGCTAAATTAGAGTGGAAGAATAAGGGGTAATTGGCTCTCATTGGAGGAAGGGATTAGCTACCAAAAATAAACGATGCTAGCTTCAAAATTTAAAACAAAAATCCCCCTCTAATTCTACGCCAAAACCGGCCACCCTAATCCCACACAACAAGTGGGTTGGCCCACTTAAGCGGTAAATGAAGCCTTCAATTAGTTTGGCCCAAAAATAAAATAGTAAGACTCAAACTAAAAATAAATACTAAGTACTAACACTACTAAAACATAAATAATAATACTACCTCTATAAAAATATAAAACTCAAATAATCACACCAGAATAATCGCAATTGCTTGAACACAACAATTAAATATAAACATTCAATGCTTAAGAAAATAATAATAAGTTATATATAAATTTAATTTTCAAATATAAACATATATAATTATACACAACAACACTTAATATAATTATATATATAAATAAAGAATATATGAATAATTCAAGGATATAAATAAATATAACGTAATAAATAAATAATTAACGCGCGAATTTTCTAGTGAAATTATGGGGTGTAACAATCTTCCTTCCTTAAGAAAAGTTTCGTCCTCGAAACTTGAAATTGCAAGAAAAGTACCTGGGATGAACAACTCAGGGTACTTGAGTCTCATAGACTCTTCGGTCTCCCACGTAGCCTCCTCGTACTTTTGACTCCTCCAAAGTACTTTTACTAAAGGGATCACCTTCCTCCTCAAGGCACGGTTCTGACAATCCAAGATACGAACTGGTCGTTCCTCAAAGGTGAAATTCGGTTCAAGAGACTGACTCAACGGGGATGATGTGTGTAGGATCACTGCGAGATCTCCTCAACTAAGACACATGGAACACATTATGAACTTTAGACAAATCTGGCGGCATGGCCAAACGGTACTTAACCTCCCCAATTCTCTCCAGAATCTCATAGGGACCTACATACTTAGGGCTCAGCTTTCCTTTATGCCCAAATCTCATCACGCACTTCATTGGGGATACCTTCAGCAAGACTTTATCACCAACAAAATACGAAATAGGCTTACAGCGAAGATCGGCATATGACTTCTGTCTATCCCGAGCAGCTTTCATCTTTGCCTGAATCACCTTAATCTGCTCCACCGTATCCTGAATCAATTCTGGCCCCAAAACCAAAGAGTCGCTGATGTCGCTCCAACAAGTAGGACTACGACACATACGGCCATACATGGCCTCATAGGGAGCCATTTGAATGCTGGCATGGTAGCTATTATTGTAGGAGAACTCCACTAAGCTTAACGATTTAAGCCAAGACTGCTGAAATTCTAGAGCACAAGCACGGAGCATGACCTCCAAGGTCTGAATAGTCCTCTCCGTTTGTCCATCAGTAGCAGCATGAAAAGCGGTACTCAACTTCAACTTGGTACCAAATGCCCCTTGCAAAGCAACCCAAAAGTGAGATAAAAATCTCGGATCTCGATCAGAGCCAATATTCTTCGGAATGCCATGCAGACGGACAATTTGATTAGCATAAGCTTCAGCCAGTTCTTCCATATACCAAGTATTCTTCATAGGGATAAAACGAGCTACCTTGGTCAATCGGTCCACAATCACCCATACGACATTCTTACCACTAGAGGTTCTCGGAAGACCCATCACAAAGTCCATCGAGATAGAGTCAAACTTCCATGCAGGGATTGGTAAAGGTTGTAACAAACCACCCGGCCTTTGATGTTCAATCTTCACCTTCTGACAAACCAAGCACCTAGCCACAAACTAGGCCACTTCTCTTTTCATATTCGGCCACCAAAAGTTGACCTTAAGGTCCTTATAGAGCTTATCTCCCCCAAGATGAACAGAATAGGGAGTACAATGAGCTTCTTCGAGGATCTTCTTCTTAACATTCGGATCATTAGGCACACACCAACGACCCATGAACTTCATATCACCATCGGGACCTATCTCAAAGCTTTCAGCTCGTCCCTGTGTCTTAGCAGCACGAATCTTATCTAGTGTCGGATCCTCCTTTTGCTTACTTTTCAATTCTAAGAACAAGTCAGGCTCAACACTCATGGAACAAAGAGTAGCAACAGACCCTTGAGGTACCACCTCAATCCCGAGCTTTCGGAATTCCTCACACAAGTCCTTATGCAGGACTCTAGCAGCACTAAGAGAGTGTTTAGTCTTTCGACTAAGAGCATCAGCAACCACATTAGCCTTTCCCTCGTGATAATCGAACTTCAGATCATAGTCTTTGATCAACTCCAACCACATTCTCTGGCACAAATTCAACTCACGCTGAGTGAAGATGTACTTCAAACTTTTGTGATCAGTAAATACCTTGCACGGAACCCCATATCACTAGTGTCGCCAAATCTTAAGAGCAAACACTATCGCAGCTAACTCAAGATCATGAGTAGGGTAGTTCCTCTCGTGCACTTTCAGTTGTCTTGAAGCGTAAGCCACAACCTTCCGTTGTTGCATCAGAACACAACCCAAATTTGAATATTTTTTTTGAGATCTCATACGCTGAATTGTATATTCAGATTTGATCAAAGACAATGACGAATTCTCTACTGTGTTGACGACATCGACGAAGTTACTTATGCGAGTCCTCCAACTGATTCATTCTTTTGTTCATTTTGGTGCATGGATCTAGGTTTTCAGTTTGCTTTATATTTTTATGATTGTAGATGTATTCAATTTTACTTTTTTCTTTAGATTTTTTGAAATATTTATCATATAAGATTCTGCAATATATGTAATGTTAAAAATTTGTAATCTTTACATGAATATATTGCCTCCAGTTTTTTCTATGAATTTCTCCTTTTTCTTGATTCTTCGTTGAACTGGTGGGCAATTTTTTTAAAAAAAAACAATAGAGATAAGAAACAGGAGCTCTGCCCAAACCTGTTTCCTTTGAAATGCAAGCACACCTCTTTTTTTCAATATTCGGTTTCCTTGCTGCCTTTATTTCCTTCTTTCACACCCATCAAAGACACCGAACATGTGACATCTCTGGTGTCTTAATTATATATATGAAACCAGATTACAAAACCGGTTTCTTAGCCTACGAGACCTATGAGATGTACACCGGTTATAAACTGGTTTCTCAGGCTATTTTGGACCGGTTTTGTAGAGGTTTTTTGTAGTAGTGTGTACAAGTGGAAGGGTATGCCATGTTTAAAGTTGCTCAAAAACTGAAAACCCTGAAAACCAAGTTGAAGATAATGAATCATACTCACTTTCTTGATATTGCTGAAAGAGATAAGAAAGCTGGAATTCTATTAGAAAAAACACAAAAAGTGATGCATGAGAACCCTATTAATGCAGAGGCTGCCAGTAATGAAGCTGAGGGTTACAAAAGCTACAAGGAAACTCATGATGCATACCTATCTTTCCTCAGACAGAAATCTAGGGAGGATTGGGTGTGCTATGGTGATGATAATAGTGCCATGTTTCACAGGGCTTTAAAAACAAGAAACAATAGAAGCAAAATCAACACAGTCCAAAATGGTCATGGAGATTGGATTATTGATCCTAGTGAGGTCTACCAGGAGTTTGTGCAACACTTCTCAACTTTCATGAATGGTAGTAAGGGCCCATTGCCTAAACTCAGTCAGAAAATTATGAATTGTGGCCCTGTACTAGATGATAATCAAATTAGTACCTTGAACATGGAGTTCACTGGGGAGGAGATAAAAGCAGCAATTTGGTCTATTCCAAATAATAAGGCTCCAGGTGTGGATGGGTATAACACCTTGTTCTTTAAAAAGGCTTGGGGCACTATTGGGGAGGAGGTGGTGGCAGCTGTCAAGGAGTTTTTCAGGAAGGGCAAACTGCTTAAAGTGATCAACTCCACCTCTGTTACTTTGGTGCCTAAGATCAAGTGTCCTGTGAAGGTAACTGATTACAGACCCATAGCTTGTTGCTCAGTGATATATAAGTGCATCTCAAAGCTCATCTGCTCAAGACTGAAACTGGTATTACCTGATTTAATCTCTTAAAATCAGGGTGCTTTTGTGTGTGGGAGAAGCATCATTGACAATATTCTTGTGTGCCAGGATTTGGTAAGGCACTATGCCAGGAAGAATGCTCCTAAGGGTTGCCTACTAAAGGTTGATCTGCAAAAAGAATATGACACTGTAGAGTGGCAGTTTCTTAAAGATCTTCTCAATGCTTTCAAGTTTCCTGATCATTTCATTGAGATTATTATGGCTTGTATCACCACTACCAGCCTTACTTTGCTAATAAATGGCACCACTCAGGGTTTTTTTGGTGCTAATAGCGGCCTGAGACAGGGTGACCCTATGTCTCCTTTGCTGTTTGTGCTGTGTATGGAATACCTATCAAGAACTATGTGTTACATTGGTCGGAAAAAGGATTTTAGCTTCCATCCTAGATGTAGAGAGTAGCTGGAAGTCAAGGAATATCTCCTTTGCTGGCAGACTCCAACTTATCAACTCTGTATTGATGAGCCTTTGCACCTATTGGATGCAAATTTTTATTATCCCTATGGCTGTTATACATAGAATAAATCAAATATGCAGAAGATTTCTTTGGGAAGGCAGTGATAAAGGAGCAAAACCAGGCTATGTCAAATGAAGCAATGTATGCAGGCCTAAAAAGCTTGGTGGTTTGGGAATCAGAGATATTGCTATATGGAATAATCTAGCCATAGGCAAGATTATTTGGCAAATTGATACAAAGAAGGATACATTGTGGGTCAGATGGATTCATAGTGTGTATTTAAAGAACAAAATATGGAGGGACTATATACCCTCCTCAAATGCTAGCTGGATATGGAAAAAAATATGTAACACAAGAGATTGCCTGAATGATCTAAATAGTGCTAGCTGGTGGCCTGCTAGTAGTGGTAAATACTCCATTCAGAAGGCATACAGAGTAATTACTGAGGTGGGTAGGAAAGAGGAGTGGACTCCATTTATCTGGAACATATTATCTGTTCCTAAACACAGGTTCAATTGGTGGCTTGTCATGCTTCAAAGACTACTGGTCAGAGCAAGGTTACTGAAGTTTGGCATCTCTCCAAATGCTGACTGCTGTATTTGTGGAGTTGCTGAGGAAACTCATCAACACCTCTTTTTTGACTGCACATATGCAATCAGGGTATGGAAGGAGATAATGTTGTGGTTGGGGCAGAGAGTAACTCATAGCAACATGACTAGTGTGATAAAATGGCTAAGAAGGAGAAGAGGTTTGACAGTCACACAGTGCAAGGTGATGCAAACTGCAGGGGCTGCCTTCCTGTATCAGATATGGAGAGTGAGGAATCAGTCATTATGGAGCATGGAAACACCAATGATTGCCTATACTTGTAAACAGATAATTTTTTTGTTAGCAATAGATGTAAATTGTTGTATAGTGGTAGGATTACTAACAAGGATAGAGAATGGATTAGGAGTATACATACATGATGAAGTTTTGTATTAGTTGAGCTTGGTATATGATACCAGGTGGGCAAATTGCCAGTTTGTTTCTTGATTGGGGTTGAGGTGCCTACCTAGTAGGGATGTCCACCCGAAATCAAAGATAGGTTGTAAAGGGTTTGATTGAGCTATAAAATATTTTACTTTACCTAAAAAACATTAAAGGGATATCTAGAGCCCAACACATAACAAACAATAGCAGAATTCCAAAAACAGAGTTCATCATGGATTTCATCCAAAGTAATTTGCACCAGGGACTTACCAGAATGATCACCCTTCATTAGATCCAGCCCCTCATAATGAAGATGCTCAAAACATCGCTGATTCCACGATGGACCAGGTGCATCAACACAATTTACCTTCCTCAACACTTCCTCACCATTTCCCTGTTCCATTGCACCTTGAACACTCGCAACCTAGCTTCTAAGTTGTTGTGATGAAGCTTCCTGAGCTGCCATAGCAGTTAATCGAACTCTAGCATCCAACGACGAGCAAGTACTCAATGATTCTCTCTCCGACGAAATCGACGAATCAGACCAGTTTAACAAAGGAATACCTACAATATCTCTCATTGATTTAGTTTTCTTAGCATCAGCAGTATTTGGAATACCTTTCTTAGCCTTCCCTGTCCCTTTTGAATGTGAATGGCTACCCCTTTTTACCTTCCTACCCCTTGCCATGGCGTCAGCTAGAGCTGAGGAGCAGGAATATCACAAGAGGCCGTTATTTCGTAGAGAGAGAGGAGAGAGTTTCTCTCTCTAGAAACAAAACCATTCTCGGGGGTTAGCCTAGATGATTATTAATTCTTCTTACCTTAATATAATCTCATACTTATAAAATCTCATACTTATAAATGAGATACCAAGTAAGTGTTGGCCCAGTGGTGATGGAGACTGGCTTTGGTAGGACGGACCCGTGCTCGAATCCCCGCAACACCCTTGAGAGAGGAATGAAACCTAACCACCCCGAACTTGGCCTCGATCCGGATGTAACCAGAAGGGTGAACCGGGTGCAAACACCAAAAAAACTTATAAATGAGATTATATATTAAGAAAAAAAAATTTATATACTTTTCTTAGCATTACTCAAGGGTATTCACTACTAGATGTTTGATCTTCGTGCAATTGAAAACGTACCCATTACTCAACCCAAAAAATAGGTGTTTAGAAACAAGGTATCCAATGATACCAAATCAAGGTAATTAAATTAGAGTATTCTCTTTAACAGATAGTTGAAAAAATTAGGCTATGATCCAGTTTGAAAATAGGGTACCTCTAATTGGATTTGTATTTTACTGCATCAAATCATTTACGGTACCAGCATATCAACGCATTTTTTTGAAGATAATTGAAAAAAGGGGTTATGAACAAACCCAAAAGAATTAGCTACCCACACCGTTTCCAACTTCGTTTTTACCCAATTCGATGCTCGTTAACTTTAACTTTACCACATTAGTGTAGTATGTTGTGTTATAACTATAAAAGAGAAAATGCGTAACGAAAGAGATGGTTAACACTAAAGATATTTTTGATATGATATTTAACGTATAGTTACAACTAATAACAACATAAAATAATTCTGTCACATTATGTATACCTTGTGCAACTTACGTGTTTCAAAACCTAGTATTAGCCAAAATAATAATCATTATAATTATATTATAAAAAATAATATTCATTCTGATTGTATTAATTAAAAAATCAATCATTGTAAATGTAGATGAAATATTATTATGTTCATATTAATTTGTCAAAAACCATCTAATATAATGGACATTATTGGTTTAACTACCTATTCTAATTTTTTTCATTTTAACTACCTTATATATGCAAATCCTGTAGGTTTCACTACCAATTGGTGGTTTTTGGCCGGAAAACCGCTCATTTTTTGCCGGAAAACCACTCATTTAGGCCAAAAAACCGCCCATTGGTAGTTAAAAATAACGGTATTACATATATAAGGTAGTTAAATTAAAAAAATTAGAAAAGATAGTTAAACCAATAATATCAATTATATTAGGCGGTTTTTGACAAAAAATCATTTTGCTAATCTCTCTATATATAAAAAAGCGTAAGCATAGATTGCAATCAGCCACGTGTCACTCTCCCTTCTTTTCAACAATATTTTATCAACCTTATTCTCATAAAAAATGTGCAAATTGTCCATGATAAGCTTCGATCCCATGACCTCGAGTATGAAAGATAAATGCTCTAACCATTGCGCCACTACATTATTGTTGGTTCTTTTATCAATTGTAATAATGATATTATATGTTTTCAATGAATAACAATTATTAAGTTACAATATTTAAATTGTAATTACGAATAAAACTACTAATTTATAACTTTTTACTAATATCTTTCTACACTAAATTTTAGTTGTCTTATATTAGTAACTTATAATACAGATAAATCTCATAGCATCGCCTGTGCCTAAATACTAGTTATATTATCATATTAGTACATACAGCCCAGGTAGTCCCGAAGGAGATACCTCGGGCATCATTTTTCTACATATAAAAGTACTACTTCGGATTTTAATTCTCTTACTATTAGAATAGAAAAACACCTAAACTCTTAGCTCACTACCTTTCTTTTAAACGTAAGACCAGTAGTTCTGTTTCAGAGCGATTTTGAAGTAGTGCCAATCTTCACCATGGCAACATCAAAACAACCAAGTTCCACAACAAACAAATTGGATGCTATTAATCAGAATTTTTTCTAGAGAAAGGTCTAAATAATGAACAAGGCATTCCCTCTTATAGCTAGGGATAAGATTTGCAAACTAAAAATTCTAGGAGGTTTAGGTCTCAGGAAGACAAACACATGAATCAAGGTATTTTAGCTAAACTAGCGTGGAAAATTCTAACGCACCCATCTAATAAATGAGCAAAAATGATAACGACGAAATACTTGAGGAACAACTCCTTTTTGAATGCCAACCTAAATTACTCTGACTCCCGATCCTGGAGAGAAATTCTTCACACGCAAGACGTGATCCGCCGAAGAATCCTTTCGTAATATTTTCTTAAAACACAATTAAAAAATACCAATATACGTTCAAATATGTGCATTGGAAGACGTGAAAATTTTATTGTTGCAATTAAAATGAAACAGAAAAAGTATTAAAATTTTGAATATATGACAAATTAATGCGTTGGCCAGTATAATTATTGTTTATGTTACTTTATTGTTTCCATTTGTTGTTACTTTTTCGTAGCGAGAGTGTTCATTAGAGAAAAGCTCTCTAATGTTGTTTAAAAAGTAATTCTAACCTAAGTTGATGATGCGATAAACGCAAATACCAAATCATGTGCAGAAAAGCACATTCATGTCACTTTCATCATTACCATAGTAATTTTAGGAAAACATGACAAACAAGACTGTTTTCTTCTTATAACAAGAACTAATGAGTTTAAATTATAAGATCTAAAACGTAAATGAGTTTGAACACATCATTAACTCTTCATCTTCACCGTTGAGCTGAGAAGCAATAAACCGATCAAGCGTGATCCAATCATTAAATCTTGGTTTAGCATTCGCTAATATCTGATTATCATGACACAGATTAATGGTAGGATCATCTCTGTGATGTTGGTCGAATGGTGGCCAAATGCTTGTAAACACAGGAAGACTGTACTGATGATCATCAGCTGATAATATTGGACTGTTTAGTATAAGCTGATTATATGAAGAATTAATCATATGATCATCATGAATAATTAACCTTCCCTGGTGTTCTTTTAGGGGATTTTCAGTATTGCTTGTTTCATAAGCATGATAGTGTTCATCTTGATATGTCTTCCCCATGCAAAAAAAGATATGATCATTTGCCATTTGGTAGTTTTTCTTCCAGAAAAGGCGGCATATCACCCACCCTTCTTGATCTGCTATACGAGTATCATCTCTTAACACCTATGTATGTATATTATCAATGATAGTGTTGTTAGTTTGAAGAATTTGTTATGCGAAAGATAAGTTTAAGCTAAGGATGACTAGGTTTGAATTGGTATAAGCATAAGATAGAATCAGAATTGATTACGGTTAATCTGCTGAAGAATAAAATAAAGAAACTACTTACTGTAAAACTATAGAAAACAAAATGACTGCAACTCTACATTGATAAGGAGAACAAAGTAAATGGGGCAAACTCACAATATTTCACTAACTCAAGAGACTAGATACAAGCTTAGTGGTTGTTTGGTATATATAGAAATTTAATTCCCGTGGTAAGTTACAATATATTGGAAGTTAATTCCCTCATGTATTCCTAGAAATTTGTTAAAATTGTTTGGTTGACATCAACTAATTTGAAATTCACAAGAATTTTGAATGACCAAGGAGGGAATGGGTCAATAAATTCCCACGTTTTGTGGGAATTACAAATTCCTAGGAATTTTGAGTTCCCCCATTTTTGTTACTTTCCGCTAACCAAACAACTAACCATTCTAAAAATTCATGAGAATTTTCATTGCCTATGTTTTTTCCTGCATACCGAACAACCACTTATTATATAAGCTAAGACAATGTTTTCGTCAACTTATTTTAATAAATTACAGTAAAATAAGTTCAGTTCAGTAAATATAAGTTTAGTTCAGTACTAATAAGTTCAATTCAGTAAAAATAAGTTCAGTTCAGTTCAGTAAAAATCAATAATGCAAAGAAGGAAAACAACATGAATAAGTAAAAATAAGTTCAGTTCAGTAAAAATAAGTTTAGTTCAGTAGTAATAAGTTCAGTTCAGTAAAAATAAGTTTAGTTCAGTACCAATAAGTTCAGTCAGTTCAGTAAAAATAATTTCAGTTCAGTAAAAAAAATAAGTTTAGTTCAGCAAAATTCAGTTGACGAGAACAGGGCCTAAGTAGTAACAAATAATAATCGGAAATATATTAACCATAAACCCACTAACATTTAACTGACCCACTATTCTCTTATGAGAACAATAAGTCAGTTTGTGATACAATAAGTCAAATCATTGTGGAGATTGAAACAAAGGATCAAATTAGAGATTGTACCCTAAAATTCAAATCAATAAGATTTCTTATTTTGTTATATTTATCTTGACTCTGTTTTGCAGACTTAGTTAAAATTTATGTTTACAGTAACGTTAAGGAAAATTTTCACGAAACCAACTTAACTTTTCACTTATTTAGAAACTTCCATCTTTATGATTTTTTCCCTAAATTTCCACCTAAACTTTTCAAAACCTTTATAAACTCCCACCATTTGACAGTTTTTGGCTAACTCCGTTAAGTGGTGGGCCCCCATTATGCTTTTGTTATTTATTTTCCCTCCAATGATTTCTCTCTTCCTTTGTCTGTCTTCTTCTCTTCTCTACTCTCCCTCATTCGATTCTCTTTTTTTATTCAGTCCCTATTAGATCACTAATTACAAAACTGGGTTAAAGTTTCCACATAAACACTAAAAATAATCTCGTATATAATAAATCTATACAATATTAATACCTTATCATCAACATCTTGAAGCTCCAATGTAAAAAAACAACATATTGAAGCTCAGAATTAGAGCTCTCATTAGATTCATTTAATGGAGATTCATTCCCAACAACTGGTATGGTCTTCCCAAACAACTTAAATGATCAACTGACCTCTGTAATTTCTAATGCCAACATTTCATACCAATCACGGACCACTGTAATTCTTGAGTCCCTAATTCCTGACCTCTGTAATTATTCATACCAACTTAAGAACAACTAGTATCTCTAATTTCTAATATTCATACCAACTTTTCATCAAATGGAGATTCATCCCTCATTCAAAAGTGTGGTGGGATTATACGTTAGCAAGAATTACAGAGGTCGGTAAGGGTTGTTTAGTGAGTATTAGTGTCTCGTTTTAGAGAGAGAAAGAGAAGGAGAAAGATAGGTGTATTTGGAATGCAAATAAGATGATTTTGATCTGTTTAAAATCCAATAAGATGCCCATTTACATCACACCAAATTCCAATTTGTACCCAATTTAATTCTTCAACTAATCTCTCAAACCAATTTCCAACTTGAGTCCCTTGACCTCTCAAATCTCTCCAAATTTCTATCTAAGGCTATTCAAGAACTGTCCATTTCATCTTTGAGCTCAAATAATGATTTTGATCTGGTTGTTTTATGTCAGTTATTGACTAATTTAGAGGAGTTGGATATTAGTGATCCTAGGGATGATTACTATGTAATAAGTGGGGATGTTTGTAAAATTATGGGTCAATCTACCTCTTCACTCTCCCACCTTTATCTCTTTCTTTTTTTTCACTAATTCCAGGTAAAGCAAGAGAGATGAATAATGAGAAAGAGAAGGGATTGAAAAAAAGAGAGAGAATTGAATGAGGGAGAGTAGAACAGAGGAAGAGTTAAATGATTGTGTTGGAGGGAAAATAAATAACAAAATCATAGTTGGGCCTAGTACTTAGCGGAGTTAGCCAAAAACTGTTAAGCGGTGGGAGTTTATAAACAATTTGAAAAGTTTAGGTGGAAATCTAGAAAAAGAAATCATAGAGGTGGGAGTTTCTAAAAGCGTGATAAGTTAAGGTGTTTTTGCACAAAAAATCCTATCGTTAATCTACAAACTTTCCTAATACTTACCACTAACCCACTATCTTAGCAAAACTAACAAAGTTACTGACATCAGCTTAGACTTAGGAAACTAACTCCCTAAAAACAATGCAACTAATATTTGAATCATATTCCAACATAATCAAGCCTAAAATACAGTTAAGTTTAGGTGAATACAACATATACATCCTCATAATACTTAGGAAAATTTGTGAAAAACCACTCTAAATTTTCAATTTTTGAAAACAACCACCATTATTTTTATTTAATTACTATAGCTTTCCTAAATTTTGTCAAGCACCACCTTTTAACAGCTTTCGTTAAGAAATCTCTTTGATGGGACCCACTCATCATCTTTGATCTCCATTTACACCACCATCCCAATTGACACCACCATTGTCACCTACACCTCACTCTAACCCTTCACCACCACTCACAATTACTACCCATCACCACCCACGCACCACCTCTATATTCAAAAACCCTTACCCCTAAATTCACCACCAACCAACCACCATGACCACCGTTCAATATTGCGCCACCAATACACACCACGACCCACCTCCGCAAGTTCACTACCAACCACCATCTAGCTTCGAAACTTCAACCTTTTAAATCGTCACTAACTAACCACAACCATCACTCCCTTTCGAAATTTCGCCACCAACCATCAATCCCTTTCGAGATTTCGTCACTGACCACCACAATCTACATTCAAAAACCTTAAACTTCACAACCCACTTACAAAAACTTTTGTTTCTCACTTTTGTATGAAGTAGTAGTAGCCGTAGTCCCCTCTCTACTTTTTTTGCTTTTCTTACAATTTAAGCCCAACCCATATGACTAAATAGAAAATAATAGAGAAAGTATACGGTAATAATAAAGTATATTTATGTCAGGATATTTAGCTCATAAATTAAAATAACGAGGTCGACAAAAATACCAGAATTTGAGCAAGTATTTTAAGATGCAAGAAACTCATACTCCCTCCCTCCCATAATATAAGTCTTGTTTTCTTATATGGTGTCCCAGAATATAAGTCATATTTCTAAATTAATCATATATTTATACCTAATATACCCTCATTAGAATATTTAATTTCCTAAAATATCCTCATATTACTCTAAAAAATTGCACCCTAATTTAATGCATAGATAGAATCTTTTTATCTCTTTCCACCTTTTCATCCTTCACTTATTTCTCCATTTTATTTGTTAACATTCTCTCTCCTCCCACACTTGCCCATTTTCCATTTTTCGCTCATTTTTCATCTCACTTTTCATCTCCTCTGTTATCTCTATACTATAAAGGAAAACCAAAATTTAAAAATATGAAAAAATATTTAAAACAAATCAAGGAAGTTATTAAGGAATTAAGTTTTCTTTCCAAACTTAGCAATCAGATTTTTAGCCAAAAATGTTTAAAAATTCAAACTCCGATATCTAAAAATCTACAAAGTAATAACAATTAAAAAATATATCGATGGTTAGATTTTCTTGCGATCTATAAAAGGACACCCACTTTACTATATTTTTATATACTTTTGAATCTTTTTATTTTCAAATACATGAGTAGTTGATTGCTCATAAGTGGGGGTGCAATTGATCAAATAATTGATCATGAATCATGATAAATTATTTTAGCATGAGTGAGAAAGTGGTAAAGGGATAAGAATGATATATATTTTTATACACATGAGTGGTGATGCTAATTACATCTTTTTGTAAAGTTTTTGATCTTTTTTGGCGTTTTGTTTTTAAATCACTATTGCTAATCTACTCTCTAATATTTAATACTCCTTTTATGTATTTAAGTTACTTCACTATTTAAACTCTTTTGATATTCCAATTACACCCTTTAAAATAACAAAATAACTAAAACTTAACGATTACTTTTAAAAGTACGAAAAAAATATGTATACACTTCAATTGAGAAATTACAATGTAGTTTCTCCCAAATCCTTACATATTAATCTTTTGCACGAGGCACGCATCGCGTGCATATAAAGCTAGTTAGTTTTGAAGAAAATTGGCTTCGTTCAAATTTTTATTATTTAATCGTTCGAAAGAGTAGATTTTGTCATCCGTCAATTTTTTTAGGGTAAACTGAAGAACTTGTGACCAACTATAATGACTTTAGTCACAAAGATAATATAGTCAACTCAAGTGGGATCTTGTTAATTTCGTTTTAGTACATAATTATAATAAACTTTCTATAAATTTTACTTAATAATTAGAATTGACAATGTTTAACTTTGTACATTGGGAGGCGTGAAACTTTATATGTAGAGATTAACAAACTTTAGTACCCTTTCAAAAACTTTTTATCACTCTTGTCGATGTCATCTCCTTTGACAACGGTTTCAGTTGACGATTCATGTTAGCCGACCCCAAATCACTTTGGGAATAAGGCTTAGTTGTTGTTGTGGTATTAACAAATAACGGAAAAATTATTTATTGAAGGGTAAGAATTTAGGTTCAAAAACTAACACTGGTTTGATCATGTTGTTCTACTGTATAAGTAGCAGTGCAGTCTTCAAGCCTATACTCATGCATGATCCAACAAGATTTCTCAGCATTTGGAGCTCGACCTTTGTTAACAAACCAAAGTCTTTCTCATACCAATGCATATATTGTTGCTATAGATCATCTTGTCGCGGCCTGTGGCCTTCCAGAACCCGGCTGCAGTGGCACGATTTGTTCTAGTCCCTTTTGGGTATTTCATGTCTTTATGACTGAAGAAATACCACTCATTTTGTGGCCCTGATCCTATTCCGCACAGCTCTGAAAATTTGTACAAACAGATTAAATCTTAGCCATAGTTTTTTGAACTAATTTATTATAAAGAATTAATCAATCGTAGTATTCGTAGATGAAGCAACCCTTGTAAGAAGCTTTGCCAGATTCCGTAATTGTTTTGAACAAATTGGTTTTGGACTTGTAAGGAACCCTAATGGTTAGGTATTATTTTGGTGGGATTAAAGGGAGTTTAATCCCATTCCCAATCCCATGGGAATATAACTATCCCCCCAAACAAACATGGGAATACTACCCATGGGGATATAAATTCCCAATCCCACCCCTTAATCCCCCTAAACAAACAAGCCCTAAAGAAATAGGTGGGAGAGGTTTTGGAAGGGTTTTACTCTTTTGAGATAATCTAGGTAGTTCACGAAAAGTCTGTATTAAAGGGGTTTGTTTCTCACTGTCACAAACCGTTCTGAGCTATAGGGCATTTCTCCCCTTATTCTGTTACACGGAAATTCTCTTTAAAGTTTGATGTTTTTGTATCTACACATGTCGCACCGAAACTCTTAGAAATTTCAATTGTTTAGTTTTCGGCCATGGAAGCAACAACTCTAATTGTTAGCGTCTTGTCAAAAAAGAAAGTTATACTAAAAAAAAGGAAAATTTGTTAAAAATCACTATAAAGTTTATGCTTTTTGTAAAAACCCCTTATAATTTTTTTTAAATTTAATTACTAGAATTTTGCAAAATTATATAAAGCACCACCTATTATCAAAAAACGTTAAGTTTACCGTCAAAAACCCTAACCCTTAAATTCGCCGCCAAACGGAAAACTTATCATTTTCCGTTAGAAGGGGGTGCTTCATAAAATTTTGCAAAGTTATAGTAGTTAAATTTTAAAAAAAAAGTAATTTGTGATTTTTTTTTCAAAAAGTGTAAAGTTTGTAGTTATTTTTCACAAATTTTCTTAACAAAATTTTGTAGGAAAAGTTGTTAATTAACGTTTTCACATTTCCCACATTTCCGTTTACTTTGGGATGATAAAGGGACCTTAACCTCCCAAGGAAACTTCATATAGGTAGATTGTTTAATGTGAGTTTACTCAGAAGAATTGATGATAATTTAGATAGGAGATTTGACATAAAATTACCTGGAATATCCCAAGGTTCAAGCTTGTTAAGGTCAATCTCTCGAATAACATCAAGGTCAATCTTCTCAAAAGCCAATTTTTTCTTCAAGTAATACTGGAGAAGCTCTTCTTCTGTAGGATGGAATCTAAAACCTGGAGGTACTTTTGAGTGTCCATTTACTGATATATTCATATTTTGTCTTTCTAATGCTTCAACAATGGAGTAAATCAAAGGGTATCAAATACACTAAAAAAAATAAAAATAAAAGAAGAGTTAAGAAGAACGAAAAAGCTGAACATGTTGATGACTGTAAGGAATGTTGAATGTTGCAAATAAGGAAAGAATAGCAGCTCAAAGAATTGTGGGACATTATTTTTGAGGCAAAAAAGGATATGTTCTTACACTATATATAAAGGCATTGAGGATAGAGTAGGAATTCAGTCAAAAAACTGCATTAAGGTTTGGTGTCATGGCCATACTAATGTACTCTATGGGTCCATCTATTTGCGCTTCAACAAGGGGCTAATTAGTTAATCCTTGTGTTTCATAAATATATTCCCTTTTATTATATACTTTGTTCTTTTGAACTTAGGGGGTGTTTGGTTCAAGTGATGGAATGCAAAGGAAATGGAAACAAAAGAGAGAATACAATGGAAACAAAAATCATTAATTATCAAACTAATTTGGTTCAACCAAACAATGGAATATACCATTACAAACGTACACAAAAAAAAACCAACAGTTATTATAAGAGAGAGAGAGAATGTTGGCTGGAACATGTCAGAAATTTGAGAGAGTAGTTGGTAGTATTGGTATCCAACAGTGGAGAGAAGGATGGGTGGAATGGCATTTGTTACCTTAGGGGTGAGAAGGGTATTATTTGGGAAGAATTAGATCAAGTAGAGAAATGGAGTGAAAAAACTTTTTTGTTAAAACAAACAAAATGAAAGGGAGTGAGAGATTGACTCCCTTTCCAAGAGTTAAAAGAACCTCCAACCAAACACATGCTTTTAATGGAACCGAACTGAATTGGCTCAAACTGAACTGAGGTGAAATTAGTGGAACTAAACTAAACTGTACTAAGCTTATATTTTACGGAGTAACCTTAACAATAATAATAAGTAGAATAATATAATTAATACTAATATTAATAGTAATGATAATAAAAACTTATAATATTAACATAAATAATAAATTATGATTATAATTATGTTATTATTTTGTTACTAGTTATTATTAATATTATTATTTACGAATAATTATTTAAAGGAAAAATTGGATCAAACAGCACAAACTATACGTTTGTTGCACAAAGCAGCACCAACAAAAAAGGTGCACAAAACAACACAAACTTTTTCTAATCGGTGCAGAAAAGAACATAAGTGGGTTTTTTCGCCTGAGATTCCCTATTTCCGGCGAATCTTTATTATTTTAGATATTTTTTATTTTGCTATCTTTTTTCCTTCACTTTAAATAAACTATTGGATCCAAAAATCACCTTATTTCCTCTTTGAAACCATAAAATTTTCCCCAAATTGATTTTTTCTGTTAAACCCTAGAATTGGAGGATGAGTGGCTAATTTTCAATAAAGAAATCAAAAGGAATGTCTACAGTGTATAGGTAATAGAAATCTAAAATCTAAAATACTAAATATTCACCGGAATTAGGGAATCTCAGTCGAAAAACCTACTTATGTCGTTCTCTGCACCAATTAGAAAAAGTTCGTATTGTTTTGTGCACCTTTTTTTGTTGGTGCTGTTTTGTGCAACAAGCGTCTAGTTTGCGCTATTTGATCCAATTTTTCCTTATTTAAAAGACAGTAATGACTTTAAGATTACTAAATAATATTTATACTAGATAAACAAAAATATTTCCTTACAAGCCTTGGTGTTAATTTTTACTTGTTAGACGTTTGATAACTTACGAGGAATACTAGAACATTTCAACTATTGACATTCATCATTGCAAGTGCCTATTGAAGGTGTAGGTCCATTAAAGAAAAGGTGGAGCCGCAAATGCCCGAAAAGTATCACATTTATAATTGATGCAAATTGCACATACCCTTCATGATTTTATAAAAATGTAAAAGTCTGGAATACCAATTGTGCAAAATAAACCGAAGTTGAAGGAATTGTTGATATTGACATGTTTAATGATGATTGGAAGATTTCAATATTTGAAAGAAAAAAATAACTAAGATAATTTGAAAAAAATGTGAAATCAGTTGATGCATTTATATCAGAAAGGCTATGTCATGTACAAACTCGGCGTATTTCGGAAGCTTTAAGGCCCTGCTGACACGGTTTAGAAAGATTCTTCTTTATTGATGGTGACCAGTCATAATCCATAAAATGTTGCTCAAGAGCAATCCCGAGAATTGGAGAGGTCATCGGCTCCTTAGTAAGGGTTGATCCATGAGCCCAATTGCATTCAAATCTAGATCGACTCCCAAAAAAATTTCGCTAAGCTGGTCAAGAGGTTCATGATGATCATGTAGGAGATGGTGAAGAAGTGATAGATCTTATGAAAATAGATAATTAGGAAATTATAAGTAGAATTTTTTTTGTTGATATGTACTGTACATGATTTAATATTAATACTAATATTATAAAATTTCAAGTCAAATTACAAACAATTTTAATTTGGTAAAGACATACAATAATAATGATATGATAATGATAATAATAATAATAATATTAATATTAATATTAAAAATAATAATAATAAGACTAATAGTAATGACATGGATATGACAATATCTAATAGATAAGACGATAGTAATAAAAATAGCAATAAGAATTTTAAAAAATAATTAAATATAATAATAGGTTTATCATAAGTGAGTATAATAATGTCTAACTCAAACAATAATATTAGAAAAATCGGTAATAAGGTTACAAAAATATAATTAAATATTAAAATATTAAAATTTTAATTTAATTCAAATACCAATATATTAATAATTAGTATAACGATAATAATGATTAGAATAATTGTAAAGATGATGACAAAAGTGTTGTTAATAATAAATTGAATTGAAAGAATTTAAATCAACCGAAATTAATGTAGCTGAACTGTACTAAACTAAAATTAATTTACATTAATCCAGTCCAAAAAGAAGGCCTTAGTGGAAAGTATGGTTCTTTAATTTGTTTAACTTTTGAGATTGACAGAGAAAGTTGTTTAGCAATATAAATATTATTTAATAGATCAATTTGGATCAATTTAGTGGGCTAAGGGACTAATCTGGGAAGATGAAAGAGAGAAAAAAATAGTAAACAAAAATATAGCAAAATAGGAAGAAAAAAAATATCTAATGGAACACCTTAAAACAAAAAGATATTTGCCAATGTAAATTAGATCCAAAGAGCAAAGATTATAATTAGTAGAATGGACGATCTAATTTTCACATATAATTGGACCAACAATTTCAGTGTAAACCAACACTGTTCCTCAACATACTCAACATCTTGCGCCTAGTCATTTGTTTTGTTATGTTTCCTTTGTTTCCATTTGAATCTCGAACCACAATAGAAAGCTATAAAAAATAACCTACTAGATTTATCGAAAGGATTAATGTAGTCACTAGATGATGAAGAGTGTATGATTATAAAGTGGATTAAACTGGTCACCAATTGGATTTAAATAGTCACCACAATAAAGGAGGGGTTTCTTTCTCTTCTTAATATTAGGCTTTGGATCATTGCCTAGGTTTTTTTTAATATAAAAATAGGCAGCTCTATAAGACTAACTCTAAATTTATACTCCCTCCGTTTTCTAGGTTCTTCGTTCTTAGAATTTTGACGTAGTTGACACTCTTTAGAAGTAAAAGAAATCTTCTAAATTCTTTCCGATATATATGAAAATAACATAATGATTTGTGGTCTTGTCTAGATTCAATTCTTTCCATAATAACTACATTGAAAAATCTCAAACCCGACCATATATTTTTACTTATAAATGATATAAAATATGCATTGATAGACATACAAACTAAGCTTATATAAAAAAATAGGGGGGTATTTGGTGCAAATAGGATAAGGCAAATGTAAATAATAAAGGTGTACCTGGGGAAATTAAAGTAAAGTTAAATCCTTAGTTGGGTAGTTTTTTTTTCTCTTTCACCCTTCGTCCTCTTCACAACCATTTCCTACTCTTCCGCACCATGTTTCCTCTCCCATCGTTTCCATTGTCGCCCCCTCCCCGCCACCCTCCTCTTGGATGCAACCACCGCACCGGATCTAATGCATCATCCTCCTTTATAGTTGAAATAAGTTCTCTTTTCAATCTTATTCTCCCTTCAGATTCGGTGGTATCGATGGGGGTTGAATGTTTTTAGGCACGGAAAATGTGTGAATATGCCATGTCGAATTATGTTTGCGTCAATGTCAACTTATTAAATCATTATAAATTTGACAGTCAATAAAACTATTTAAGTTGGGCTGACAATTTATTTGGCCCATTTTTGGTTATGTTGATCAAACCCATTTGACTAATTGATAAAACCCATCTAAATAGGTCGGCTATTTTATGGGTCATAATAGTTGAGTTTGAGCTCAAAAGGCCCAAAAGATCTTTAAAACCATAAACCTTTGAGAACTCTATAAATATAGGCCTCCAAGTGTCATTTGAAGGGTTTCAGAAAAAACTAGATGGCGGAGAAAACCATAGTTATTCTAGAGTATACAAATTATCAATAGAACTCAAGAAACTTCATCAAATTTTCAACCTAAAAGAACCACAAGCATAAATCCAATGTGACGTTCTATTATAGAGAAGAAAAATTGAACAGATCAAGCTCATTGGCAATCATTCAAGAAATCAAAACAGGATTTGAAATGATCAAGCCATCCAAGGAAATCAGATCCGTCTCGCGAATCTTTCAAGCCAAGTTTATGATACAACAACAAAAACCGTTTGTGGAGATCGAATCAGCAGATAATATATTTGAGATTGTACCCCAAACTCATTATCAATACAAATTTTATTATTTGTTACATCTGTTGGATATGCCTTCAATTATCTGTTAGCTTTTCGGTTGTTATAAGGTTTGATTAAACCTTATATTCTGATATGGGTTTTAGGTCCAAGTCTGTTTAGGTTAACTCTAAGGGTGCTTATATAAACCCTTAGGTTAAACCTATAGCCGTATTATTCACTATTCAGTTAATGTTAGTGTTGTCTAACACTAATCTGTATTCTGGTTCTCTCCTAATAAAACTACTTTCCCTCTGGTCTGGTGGACGTAGCTAGCACATTGCTAGTAAACCACGTTAAATTCTATGTGTTATTTATCGCTTTCACGTTCTTACTATTCTTTAGCGCCTCTTCTGTTGTAACAACATCTATTTTAATTCTGTTTTGCGGACTTATTTTGTTTATAAAGGGGTCCAATAAACATGAATGGTGGTTGGATGTTTGTTTAAGGCGTGAAAGTGTGCGAGCTAATGTCAATAGAATGGCCTATTTTCGTTCCAAGTACATATGTTTCTCTCGATGGAGTATGCGGCTTAGCCGCAGATATCGCTTTTAAAAATTAGGGGGTTGTGTTGATCATATGTTACAAATAAGTACGTAGGAGAAATTTCGCAATGGTTGATCTGGGTTGGTCTTTGGTGGTGTTAATCGGAGAGATCGAGGAGATCCATGGGCGTCAATGGAGCAGGGAAGAAAGTTTGGTGTAGCGCCATTTTTCCAAAAGGCATTAGTGCACGGGCAGATTAAGAAAAGGTGGTTTATATCTTCGTTTGAGAAATTTTATTTTTGGAATCAGAAATGGGTGTCCCCTATCATGATATGACGCTATTTGTCATCACGATCATCAGATGCATCTGAATCCCCTTGATATACAACGGATCCCTGATGAGAAGGAGCTAGAAAAGCTTGTAAGCTATCTGAAGATGATTATCCGACTTTCTTAATACAAAAGGCCAAAGTATGAATTGGATTGCTATTGGAGATGAGAATTTCAAGCTTTTGCACTATAGCATCAAGAAGTACAAGAAGGTTTTGTTGGTTTCCATGAATCCTTATTAGGCCAAACCTACTCTAATAGAGGCCCTATACATCAGATTGTGATTTACCAACCCCCTATGATTATAACGGATCAAGAGTATCTTTTGCTGTGTAATTTTATGGAAGGTGATGTGAGAACGACCTCAATGCCAAATGAGAAAGCAGGGGCGTATTTTAGTATCTAAGGTGTTCCACACAATATAGGGCCTCTAAAATTTTAGGGCCTCAAAAATCGAAATACTTAAGAAATAGAGAACATTCCGTATATATTTATATCAACTTACAATTTATGTTTAGAGTATTAAACTTCTCAACGAAGATGAATTTTACTATTGAACCTGTTAACATATAAATTATGCCATTATTTTTATTTTTTGGGGCCATTTACTATATATGCAGAGGGCCTCTTCCCCTGTTGAGACGACCCTGTGAGAAAGCCTCTTGGGTTAGATGATTATAATATCATGTTCTTTAAGCACAGTTGGATCATAGTTGGGCCTCAAGCGTCAGCTGTTGTCCTGGATTTTTTAGAATAGGAAAGCTCTCGAAACAGCTTAATGTCAACTTCTACATTGATTACTAAGATCCAAAGTTCTTCACAGTTAAGGACTTTTAGAACTAGTTCCTTTTGTTTAGTTATTATATAGAGGATTTTTTTCTTGAAACCACCTAAACTTTTCACGTTTTTAGAAACTCTTATCTTAATGAATTTTTCTTTCAAATTTCCACCGACCATTCCCAATTTTAATAAAAGCTCTCACCACTTAACGGTTTTTGTTAAATTCGGTTAACAAAATCGTTAAGTGGGCCCCACATATGCGTTTTATTATTAATTTACGCTGAAATCGAAGTCAATTTCATCAATTTAAGGGGAAAATCTCAACAAATTTGGAGCAAATCTGGAACTAATTACAACTATTTGGAAAAATTGCAACTATTTCAAGTTCAATTTCGTTAATAAAATGTATATGCAGGACCCACTTAATGGTTTTGTTAACGGAATATGACAAAAACTGTTAAGTGGTGGGAGGTTTTAATAAAATTGGAAATGGTAGGTGGAAATTTACAAAAAAAAATTATTAAGGTATGAGTTGCTAAAAACGTGAAAATTCTAGGGGATAAGATGCGATTTACGTTATATAAACTCATCACCAAACTGTTGGGTGAAAACTGAAGATGGTTCATTGATTCCACCTAGTAATATCTCAAACACTCAAGGTGCTTTTGTGGGTGGCAATAAGAAAATTCTAGGGGATAAGATGCGATTTACGTTATATAAACTCATCACCAAACTGTTGGGTGAAAACTGAAGATGGTTCATTGATTCCACCTAGTAATATCTCAAACACTCAAGGTGCTTTTGTGGGTGGCAATAAGATCTTGAACAATGTTCTCGTTTATCAAATTTTGGTGAGATCAAAAGAAGAAGTAGACAAGGCCTTGTTGTATATGCTGAAAACTGTTAAGTATGGGTCTGGGCCGCACCCATAAGGAGGAGAGAGAATCCACTTCACAAGACCAAGGAGGTTCCACCTTAAAACCATATGGCAATAAGGGGAGTAGCCCCTTAGCCTTATTAGGTGAACATCTCTCTTCAAGTTAATCAATGTGGGACTCTCACATGTGATGTTTCATGGGGCCAAGAGCTTCAACACTCCCCCTCACATGTGAGGTCCCTTTTTAATTGGCCCAGAGTATATTAAAGGACCCAACCGTGGGCCTGGCTCTGATACCATGTTAAGTATGGGTCTGGGCCGCACCCATAAGGAGGAGAGAGAATCCACTTCGCAAGACCAAGGAGGTTCCACCTTAAAACCATATGGCAATAAGGGGAGTAGCCCCTTAGCCTTATTAGGTGAACATCTCTCTCCAAGTTAATCAATGTGGGACTCTCACATGTGATGTTTCATGGGGCCAAGAGCTTCAACAAAAACAGACAAATAAAGAGCCTATGACACTACTGTTGGTCATTTTTTATTCATTAATGAACGCATTGCGTTGCTCGCTTTAAGTGATCTAATATTTCTATCAAACATGAATTCATCTTATGCACTGCCTTGGCTTTCCAGACTGGTCCTCACTTATATAACAAGCCCAAGCTTTACTCTGATGATAAACGGGCATCCTACTGGTTTTAAAAAATCTAACAGGGGTTTGAGGCAGGGCGATCCTAAATCTTCTCTCTTATTTGTTTTGTGTATGAAGTATTTGATTAAGATCATGATTTACATTGGAAACCAGCCTGATTCCCAATTTCACTCAAGGTGCAAAGGCCTTAAACTGAACCACCTTTGTTTTGATGATGATCTAGTGTGTTTTTGTAGGGGTGAATTCAAGTTGCTGTTCATGCTAATGCAAGGCTTCAAGCTTTTTGTAAATACTAATGAGTTGCAATCTAATACAAGCAAGTAATGCTATCTATGTTTGTGGGGTGCAAAATATAGAACTTAGAACAGTTGCAGATGCTACTGGTTTAAAAATAGGTGCTCTACCTTTTAGATACATTGGCATCCCAATAAGTTCCACAAAGCTAAGAGCTAGTGACTTTGAACAATGGTTGATAAGATGGCTGCTAGAGTCAAAACATGGAGCTCTAGGCATCTCTCCTAAACTAGAAGATTACGATTGATTAATGATGTATGTGTTGATGTCAATACATATACTATGGGCTCAATATTTTTTATTTTTTTTTTGGCGATGGGGCTCAAGATTTCATTTTTAGCTTTTTCCTGTGAACAAGGGATTTCAATTATTCAAAGCCTAGTTTAGTTAACTGGAATCAGGTCTTTTGCCCCAAGAAATGTGTTAGGTTAGGTATCAGGGACTTACTAGCCTGGACCAATCTGCATTAGCCATTAGGAAAGCAGCCAGGTGTGGAATATACCTCAGAAGACTAACAATCTCTGGGTTAAGTGGGTCCATGTGGTCTACATTAAAGACTATATGACCAGGAGTATAAAGCTCCTGCAAGGACTAGTTGGATTTGGAAACTGATTTAGTGATTTGCAAAACGAAGGATGATATTAACAAGAATGCGCAGAGTAATGCTTGAATATGCCATCATAGCTACTCTATTACTAAAATGTATCAAGATACAGCTGATGTGGGATAGAAGATTCACTGGTTCACTGAAATTTGGAATAAATTTAATATTTCAAGCATAGATATATCACATGGTTTTGTGTGTCGAGGAGACTTCAGACTACGCAGAGATTAGCTGCTTTGAAGGTTTATCCCTCTGATAATGTGCTTTATGTGAAGAACCGGGGGAATCTCGTCAACATCTACTACTTTGGTTTGCAAGCAAATCCCGCTTTATGTGTAGTAATAGCTGGGCATTAACTGATCCTCCTTTGATGCCCAAGCTATTCAAAGATGGTTTTAACAGAAGATACGGAGGGAGTCTATTTAGGAAAAAGGTCTGCAGGGCTATGGTTGCAGCAAGTGTATATCTGGTATGGAGAGAGAAATAATGCAATTTGGAATTTCACCATGGAAACGCCCCAAGCTATTATCAAAGATATACAGGTTTGCGTAAGGCTAGGTAGTGACTTAGTCTCGTTTCAGCCTTTGTTAATAAGCAATTTGGGTTGATACACTACGATGTAGTTTAGCCTAGTGCTATTCTGTTATTAGTTGGAGGTTCTTTCTACAAGGTTTGTCCTTGATATTTCAGGCATCAATACAATTTACTAGTGGTGGATCTAGGAATTTGACGATATGGGGACAATTTAGATAACCCAATTCAATTCACAGACTAATTGACCAAATCACACTCTAATTCACAAGCATTAAACAATGACAATTGATAAAATGATGAATTCACAAATTAATTACTAAAATTTTGTAAACTAGAAGTTTAAAAATATAAAAATCTATTTGAAAAACCGAACTTACCAATACCTCACCGTTGTCGGCCGCCGTTGCCGTCAATAATCGCCGGAAATGTGAATTAGAGTGTTTGGAAGACGTGGGCCCACCACTGCCTAGTAGGTTTTAATAACGAAAATTGGTCCTTCAAAAATTTATAAACGCCTAGTAGGATAAAAAAAATTATAAACGCCTGAAATGCGAGCTTACCAAAATAAACGCAAGACACTTCAAAAAAACGAACTTGTCAGAACTTGTAAAGTGTAAACAGCGAACCAAAATGTTGTTCTTTTCTTTTTTTTTGTTACTCTGCGAGTATTCTCAATCTCACCTTCTGATGTTATCTTTTCCAAAGTGGGTCCCCCTTCAATATTTAATGCACTGAGCCACCGACAAACCTTTTCTCTCCCAACTTTTCTTTCCTTTCTACTTTTTCGTTTAACAGTGATAGTGGGCCCTATCCCCACAGCCCCACTCCTTCCTTTTCTCTCCCTCTCACGCGTGTTTATTGATTTTTTTTAAAGTGAGGGGACAATGGTCCCCCTTGTTCTAAGGTGGGTCCGCCAATGTAATTTACTTACTTACCAAAAAATTAGAAGCAGGCCAGAGGAAGGCAGAGAAACCCCTCTTCTGATGGAACAATAGAGAGAATTTTTATTTATTTTCTTCTATAGAGTTGAAAGAGATTTGAGTAATTGGGCGGGAATAAGTTTCACCAGAGATTGACACCTATACTTGTCTTAGGTCAGCTGATGTCAGCTGTATTCTATTTTAGTAATAGTTAATAGACGATTATAGTTTGTTCTTTTGCTTGTGTAATATCATTAAAATTGAGAGTCGGTCAACCTAATTAATCACGAATATGATTTTTGTATTTTTTAGATTACTTTGTTAACATTATCATGAATCTTGATTGTTACTTTGTTGACGTTAGCTATGTCATTGTAGTGATGGTAAATGCTCTGCCTTTTGGAACATGAGTGTTGGTGAATTCAAATCCTAATGCTTATATTTGCTTACTTTATTATTTAGGAAAAAATTGATAGGAATAATCCGACCTTTGCCCGGTCTTCCACCACTGGTAGCACCTTCAATTAATCCAAGTATAATCTGACCTTTGACCCCCATATCCTCATATTGTTCCCTCACCTGTTGGTGACCTACAATCATCGGTAATATTCCTAATTACGTGATTAATAGCTAATTAAGTATATTTTAAACTTAAATTTTTAATTAAAGTTTTAAATTAGATTTAATTAAAAAAACTTTTAAAAAAATCACCCCCCTCCCCTTCCCCCACCGCTGCCACCCACCCTCTCCAGCCCCACCGTCGGCCTTCCTTTCCGAAAACCTCACTTCCACCAGCCCCAATGCCCCACCACCGGGCTTCCCTTCCGAGAACACCACACTCACCAGCCCCACCGCCAGCCTTCCCTTCCGAGAACACCACACTCACCAGCCCCACCGCCAGCCTTCCCCCTGAACTCCCTCGCGACCCTCAACAACACTCATTCCCTTGCCCACCCTTCCCGCTCCCCTAAAACCACCGCCCCTCCCCCTGAAATCACTACCCCTCCTTTCCCCACTCCATAAAATCACCGCCCCTCCCCTGCAATCGTTTCCGACGAGTTTTGGCGAAAAAGAAAAACAGAAATAGGGGGGACGGGAAGAGAATAAGAGGAAGGTGAGAGAGGGGTTGGAATTTCGGGGGGGGGGGAAGGGAGAGGGGTGGTTTCCGAGGTGTGTGGTGGCGCTTTTAGGGGAGGGGAGGGTTTTGGGGGTGGGGCAGTTGTGTTACGGGGGAGGGTGGCAGGGGAAGGGGAGGGGTGGCAGTAATGGGGGATGGGGGAGGGGTGGGTTTTTTTAAGTTTTTTTTACAAAAGTCAGTAATTTTGGCCGGTCAAACAGGTTGCCATCATCCTGTACCAATGGGAGAATATGAGGGTCAAAGGTCGGATTAGACCTGGATTAATTGAAGATGGTACCAGTGGTGGAAGACCGGCCAAAGGTGAGATTTTTCCTATTATTTATGAGCAAATAATATCCAACCGTGTGTGTATGATGACAAGCAAATTAGAACCTACACTCGAGAGTACGATGCGCATGATACTCTCGCTAAAAAACGCAGCCTTTTTAAAACAAAACAAACGAATTAAGATGTTCATTTGTTTTACGTTATTGTTCATTCACAATATTTAATATGTTCATTTACGAATATCAATTGTACATTAGAAAATCAACTCAATTTTTCTCAAAAATCGCTTGTAGTCACCATTTTCACTTAAATTCGATTTTTTGCCAAAAAGGCGGGAATGAATATTTAAGATGTTCATTTACCTTATGTTATTGTTCATTCAAGATATTTAAGATGTTCTTTTATGAATATCAGATGTACATTAGAAAATCAACTTCATTTTTATCAAAAATCACTTCTAATGTGCTAGATTTGATGTTCACTTATCTTACGTTATTATTCATTCACGATAATTAAGATGTTCATTTATGAATATCAAATGTACATTAGAAAATCAACTCAATTTTTATCAAAAATCACTTCTAATGTTGATGTTCATTTATCTTAAGTTATTGTTCATTCACAATCTTTAAGATGTTCATTTAT
The DNA here is from genome assembly GCA_947645195.1 of Patellifolia procumbens. Lineage (NCBI taxonomy): Eukaryota > Viridiplantae > Streptophyta > Magnoliopsida > Caryophyllales > Amaranthaceae > Patellifolia > Patellifolia procumbens. The sequence continues at coordinate 5,236,983 of CANSGD010000972.1, forward strand.
GAATATGAAATGTACATTAGAAAATCAACTTCATTTTTATCAAAAATCACTTCTAACGTACATTTGATAAATGAATATAAAAAATGTACGTAAAATAAATGAATATAAAAAATGTACATTAGAAGTGATGTTTGATAATAAATTAAGTTTACTTTCTATTGTACATCTGATATTCATAAATAAAAATATTAAATATCACGAATGAACAATAATGTAAGATAAATGAACATCTAAAATATTGGTGGAAACATATACTTTTTGAATTTGAAGTGATTTTTGAATTGATGTTCATTTAAATCCTTTAAATGTTCCATCCCGCCTTTTTGACAAAAAATTGAATTTGAAAAATTTTGAATGAAAATGGTGAGTACAAGGGATTTTTGAAAAAAGATTATGTTTGGTTTTGTGATGTACATTTGATATTTGTTAATGAACATATTAAATTTGTGAATTAACAATAACGTACAATAAATGAACATCTTAAATATTGGTGGGAGCAGTTGTTTTTTGAATTTGAACTGATGTACATTTAAATGCTTTTGTTATCGGTCATTTAAATGCTTTTAATGTACATTCCGTGCACACCACTCATTTAAATAGCGCGTTTTGCTTTAAAAAGGTTGTTTTTTGAGCGAGAGTACCATGCGCATCGTACTCTCGAGTGTAACATCTACCCTTTGATGGTGACATGACACTAGGTCATTGGGAAAGATGAGGTGACACTAACGTGATAGAAAATCTAAAAATGATTTTTAATAATATATATAAATTGTGGCCAATAAGCTAAATGTCAACAAAAAAAGTCATTTAGAGCAGCTTTTCCATTTTCGCTAGTAATAAGCCATTTAAAAATCAAGCTGTTTGGTCGTTTAACCGTATTAAAAAGCCAATATCCAATCAACAAGTTAGTTAAAAGTCATTTACTAATCACTCCTTCCCTTTGTTTGAATAGCAATGATGGAAAAACGAGGGAGAACAAAGGAAAGGGAACGAAGAGTGAGTTTGTATTTTCTTTTCAAATTTTCCAACATTGAAAGGTTTGGTTCATTAGGAGAGAAAGGGAAATGAATCACTTCATTCTCGATTGCTTCGGTGCTCCCTTTCCCTCAACCCTAATTGTAATACATATAGCACGAGAAATATTTCACTTTCTTTATCTCCTTTCTATTTCCGGTCCTCCAACTCTTCGGCTCTGTTTGTTCTGGAGGAAAACATCTTCGCGGAAAATGATTTTCCACCATCTTTCCATTTTCCTTTATTTGTTTTGTTAAAGGGAGGAAAATCATTTTCTCAAAGTGGAAAATTTCTCTTTTAAAATGGACAACCATTTTCCTTTTCTAAACAAGGTATGACACATTTTCCATCATCCTCCTTACTTCTCCTTATTCACTTCTTCCATCCTTCCACTCCTTTTTACTTCCGTTTCCTTTTCCCCCTAGGTTTTCAATCATTAAACAAACAAAGAAAAATGTGTTCTACAATCATATTTGCTTGGAAAATGCTTTTCCATGAAAATTGTTTTCTGTACAATAATAATAGTGTCATTTGTAAGATAGTCAAGGGTTTATAATAAAACTACATTACTCTAACAAGCATTTGGTTCAGGGTCATAGAGCCTTTATAGGTCAATTATGCGGCAAGCTTAGGCCTCAAAAAATCCTAAATATACATTCTAAAAAAAGAATTTTTTTTGCAAGTTTCACGTACAATGCGTTATCTACCACTTTAAAAATTTAGTTTTATATCCTTCCTAAACTACTTAATTGCAATAACATTAATACTATACTTGTTATTGAAGTCCCGATTCTGAATATTAGTATCCTACAATTTTATAATAAAAAAACATGGGACTAAGCTAGATCTTAGGTAGAAATCTTAATTTTGTAGGATATCGCGATCCTTTTTCAAGTTTTGGGGTTAAAACATGATTGTACGATCCGATCATACAATAGTTATTTGAGTAACAATAAATCATTCTTTTTTGTCAAGTTTTCTATCTGCTTTTAATTTCATTATTATGATTTAAAGGTTTAAGTAATTCATTTTCTTATAAATGATTTCAGGTTTGAAAAGAATTATCGAGTATATTCTCTAATCACATCTTGAAAAATGTATGGTAGAGAAATTTATTTTACTAATTAAAGCTTTCAAAATGAAAAATTGTAATTAAGTATCATTCTATTTAAAATATCTAAATTACACGATGGGATCGCACAATCCTATGACCAGATTATACCTATCTGATCCTATCCTCTTAATTAATCTTAAGTAGGATTCCTATCCTAATAACCTTGTAGTTTGCCATTAGGTGCAATCGCTATAATTATCAATCGACATGCAGGAATCAATAATGTAGCCATGTAGGCCGTATATAAAAACTGGTTTGGGAGTTTTTTGTCACAGCTGTAGTATTAAGGTCGAAGATTAGACATGACCCGTTTAGGTATGCGATAAATTGCTGATGTTCATTGTCATTGTCGTTATGCTGAATTGCTGATGTCGAGTTTCATATCTTTTTCCTTTTTGGGATGGCTGATGTTGTTCCTTCACTCTCTTGTCATGTTTCGTGGTCTTTTCCCTTCACAGTGCTACAAGGGCCCGGTTTTAGGGATGTAAACGAGTCAAGGCAAGGTAAGTACTACTTTATGCATGATAATTTCGTTTAAGTTTATTTGAACACGTGCTATTTATGATATAATATGTTCAACCTTTGTTTATTGGGTAATTAGCATCTTCAAGCTGAGTTAGTTTATTAAATCGCTTTTAAATGGTGTTTAGTTCATGTACGAGATTTTGTTCATAAACATCGAGACAGAGTTTGTTTATAAACGTTTAAACGTGCTTTTGTTGTAAACGTCAAAACGATCTTTTTCTTTTTTAAAAAAATAATATAAATGAATTCGCAAAAAGTTATAAACTACATCAGCTTTTAAATAAAATTAAACAAGCTATTAATTGAACATTATACTAGCTGCTCATAAACATAGATAAACGAGTTTTTAATAATGAACATATAAGAGTTTGTTTGTGAACGCATATAAATGAGTCATTCTTGAGTATAAATAAATGAGTACTTGTATGTTGATGTTCAAACTCGTTTATGAAACGAGCTCTAAACAGAAATGAACTTTAATTGAGTTCAAGCCAGATGTTGATTACGAATTTCAACTCGTTTATACTACGACCTGACTTAATTGATTATGTGTTGTTTAAGAACCCTGCCAAAGGAAAAAATATTGTTCCCACTATTTTGATAATTGAAACTCCCGATCCTAAGGATAAAACTAAATCTGATGGTGGAAAAACTAGTGGTGGAAAATCAGATGAACGTTGTCTTAAAAGTAGAGAAAAGACAATAGGATTCTTAAAGGGTCACTTGTTGAATCATACGGACAATACTACCTTTAACCTGTTTATTGATAATAAGTTTACCAAGTCTATCGAAGAAAGTCAAAAACCCTTCAAAAAAAATATGGGGTTGATGATGCTAGAAAGAAAAAATATGCTACATGGAAATGGCTGAATCTTCATATAGTGGATAACAAACCCATCATAAAACAAGTCCATGTGTATGAGAATTTGGTACTTCCTCCGTTTTTTATTAGTTGTGACACTTTTAATTTCACGGACTCTTAGACAATTTTCGGAGAGGAAAGAGATAGAGAGAAAGAAAGGAGGGGACCCATGTGATAGGAGAGAGATAGAGAGAAAGATTTGCCCAAAAGAGAAAGTGTCACAATTAATTCCAAACTTCCTTATATAGAAAGTGTCACATTTAATAAAAAACGGAGGAAGTAAATTGTTTCCTGGCTGAGGGTTAGAGGTGTCAAAAGGTGACCCGACCCGATTACCCGACCCGATCCGACTCGGACCCGAGCCCGATTCGATCCGACCCGGACCCGAGCCCGATTCGATCCGAGAATTGCATACCCGAAACCCGACCTGGTCCAGACCCGAAATAGACCCGACATTAATATGACCTGATATGACCCGACTCGAAACCCGACCCGTAGTCAACCCGTACCCGATCAGCCCCGATAGTCAGTGACCCGAACCTGACCCGGACCGACCTGAAACCTACGCGAAACCCGCTTCAACCCGAAGAATACCCGAAAAGGCCCGACCCGTAATAAACCCGACCCGTGTTTGACCCGACCCAATAAAATCCATCAACCCGACCTATTTTGGACCTCATATAGTTTTTTATCTCCTATGTCCCAAGTTAAAGACAACACTTTCCCTTTCTGGCTCTCCCTATTTACAGGCAACACTTCTATATACGGCAATAAACACACTATTTTTTAAATGTTTCTCACGCTACAAGTAGAGCTGTCAATTTGGTTGAAAAGTGTTGGTTGAACTGCGAACTGAACTGAAACGAAACTGAATAAACCGAATCAAAAACGACCAGTAATTGATTTTATTTCATACACAATATATTTATAAGAAAAATATTGATTTTGTTGATTTGTTAGAGAAATTGAACAATAGAGCTCAAACTGTAATTGTGATAGCTTTATTACTCTCTCAATATCTTCCTAATATGATAATTTTTAAATAAAAAAATAAAATAAAATTTTGGCCTCCACGACTAACGCTATGGAAAACCATAGTGCCTCTAATTGGCAAAAAAAATTACATGAATATAGTTAGTATCTTAGTCAGCTAATTTTAATCTATAATCTCTAAATAACCTAAAATAAATTACAGAAATCATATTCAAAGTATCATCAACATTCACAATCTATACCTCGTGAACAACATATTTATCCCTCGTCAAACAGGAGTAAGTCTCATCAAACATAAATATGAAGTATAAAAAGCATAATCCCTATCATATACTTTAGCATTAAATTAATGGAGTGAGTTGTTCTTTCGAGTTTCGATAAACAACAATGTTAAATAAAAGTTTGATTTTTCTATTGGTTTATGTTTTTTTTGTTATAAAAAGTTAAGAAATTCTACATACTAGCCTTGTACTTCTTTTTGGTCCATGGTAGCCAAAAGTTTGAGAAGTTATATGGTAGTCTCTAACTTCTTTCTATGTATATTCAATAACCAAATTATATTAAAAAATCATTTTTAATATTAAAAATACATTTTTATAACAAAAAAATCAAAAAAAGTTTTCCCTCCTTAACTAGCAGCCCACTCCCCCTGTCCCCCCACTCTTAATCGTCCCTCCCCCTCCCCTCTCACACTCCCAGGAAAAAAAAATTGGATTTCTACTTCTACCAACTAAATACTAGCCAAACTTTCAAGCTTTCTGATATTGGTTGTGCAAAGATTTGTATTAAAAAAAAAAAAAAATTCACTTTGAAGATGAAGAGCAGCAAACCCATTGCACAGAAAAAAAATTAACTACAGATCTTAATACAAAGTTTGTTTATTTTGACTGTGAGCCTCTAGATAATTCTTTTGGAATGAATTTGATCCTTCGGTAACGAAAGATTGTTAAGAGCTTCATAGAGTATGGCGCACATCTCTTATTCCATGAGATTCTTATGGATCATTGGTTTATTTTTCGTTCAATATACACGAAATTAACAAGGTTATTTCATGTAATTAATTCAAAATCAGCGAATCAATTTCTTAAACATTGTATGAAGTAAGATCCGAAATTTCATTAACTCATTATTTGTCTGGAATTTTTAATCCAGGCAAAAACATGAATGCACAAGTAACAACAACTGAATAAAAATAATTTTAATCCAAGCAAGCATCTGTTTGATCTGACAATGGAACAACATGAACAACAAAAACCCAGAATTTTAGACAAAGAAAAACGAAAATAACATGAAAATAGAGAAATCAAACAAATCGACCTATGGATTAATAAATTAAACATTTCTAGAGTATAAACAATGAACAAGTAGGTATAGACGGTGAGGAAAGCTTCAACTTTATGAGCTTTTATGGTGGAATTCGACCATAAAAGCTCCATATTTGGAACTTTTATCACCGAATTCGACCATTGAAAGCCCTAAGTAGCACTTAAACTTCGACATATCTTCATCCAATATCTTCCCACTCTTTGTTTTAGTCACTTTTCACCATAAAGCAAACTCGGTTCAACTCACCGAGTTTAAATCCCGACGAGAATGGCAACCAAACCTTCATCATCATCATTGAACACAATGAAATCCCATCCCCTTCCAAAAACCTACCATCACCTTCTCCATTGAAAGTCCTTCGATTGAAGGGAACCAGAGAAAGAAGAAAAAGAAATAGAGGAGAGGAGGCGGGTGGAAGATAAAGAGAGGGTGCTTTAGGGTTTAGAAAAGGAGCAAGGTTTATATATGCAAAAGGGGAGTAATTTTTACCGTTGATTTAAGTTGCATATCATATCTGACGGCTAATAATGACAATCCCTGTGTAATTGTGTTAGTAAGCTTTTAGCCATAGATTAAATTTGATCAATGGTTGAGATGAATTGTTTTTTCTTTGTTAGATTTACAAGTTTTTTCCATTTTGATCAACTAATGAGATAATAGCATTATTAGAATTTGTAATATAAAGATATTATAATAACAATGTATAAAACTTTTGACGTAAAATGTCTTTTTATAAGCTATAACGCTGATAATGTTTAATAGTCGTTGTTGGTGTAAGACTTAAACTAATATTCTCGTTGTATAATAAACGATCTATCAAACTATAACTGAATGGAATTTATAAACTTATCACCATTCACCACTCAAATTTATATATATATATATTTATACCTAGATGAAAGGTAGGATATTTTCTAAATATTAGTATGATAATATTATGTAAATTAGCTCACTCTTAGTAAAGTACTAATTAAGTAGATGACTAATGTGTACTATACTGATAAATTGTATTGACAAATTGCTTTTAAGTATTGTCTATTAGTTTTTTTTTTGACGTGAAGTATCGTCCATTAGTTATACTTGTTTACCATAGTCCACATTGTTTACATCGTGGTATCACAAAGAACTGTCTTATTCACCAGTTTAATATATTGCTAGTTGGTCTAATACACTAATCTTAACTATTTTATTCACTGAACTAATATAATGTATTGATAATCAAATATTAACTGTCGTATACATTAATCTATATGATGATGATTGATCTACTATATTGATCTTAACTATCGTAGATATTGATCAAGTATGTTGATGATTGATCTAATACATGAACTAAACTATTACAATTGATCTAATGTATTGGTATGAATGGTCTAAAACACTAATCATAGCTATAATATACATTGATCTAATATATTGATGATTGATAGATTGATCTTAAGTATGTAGATGATTGATCTAATACACTAATCCTAACTATATTGATGCCTGATCTTCTAATACAGTAATCTTAATTATCTTATACGCTGATCTCTAGCTTATTGACAATTGATCTAATATATTGATCTTAAATATCTTATATATTGATCTAATACGCCGATGATTGATGTGATACGTTAATCTTAATTATCGTATATATTGATCTAATATGTTGAGAATTGTTCTAATGCATAGATCTTACTGTATAACTCTAAACTACATTACATACTAATCTAATATATATATTGATGATTGATCTGATACACTAATCTTAACTATCTTAAATGTATTGATGATTGATTGATTGTTGTAATACACGGATACACTAATTATAACTATCGTATACATTGATCTAGTATATCGGTGATTGATCTAATACACTAGTACTGATTATCGTAAACTTTGCTTTAATGTATTGACGATTAATATTCCACAACTTTGTTGATTGTTCTAATATATTCATGATTGATAAAATATATTGCTCTTAACTATCTTATACGTTGATCTATTATATTGATGAATAATTCATTACATTAATGCTAGATGTAATAATGATTAATCTAATACACTAATCTTGATTATCGCATACATTAATATAATATATTAATTATCGCAGTGTTTCTTATTAATTGATTTTACTAACTTAACTTAAAACTTGTAAAAAGTTTTCAAATTTTAAGTTTTTTGAAAATAAAAACTAATAATATAATCAATTAATTTAATTAGTTTATTTCACTTTGCAGGAATAGAAAAAAACGTGGCCATGAAAGTACAATACTTTTTGATTTATACATCGATCTTTATACTTTCAATAACCGAGTCATTTTCAATATTTTAATAACGGAGTATAATACTTTTTAATTCTAATATTCTTAAAAACAATTAATAACACGTTATCAAGAATAATTTTGGTCTAAGATACAATCAAATAAAGTGATTACAAAAATAGCGATGATCTTCGAAACACATCATAATAATTCAACTTCAAGAATAAGTTCATTTGTTAAGACTCAATCATAAACATACCCACCGTTGAGTGTGATACTAAATGAATTCAACTTGAATCCGAATCGAATGCCACGGAAATAACTTGAGATAAAGTTGAGCGGACTTGAAATGAACTAGAGTCGCAGGCCATAATAGGCAGCCGATCTTGAATCGACCGACCCAAAGTTGTCCGAACCCGAAATTAACCCGACCCGAAGTCGCCCGAATCCGAAATCAACCCGACCCAAAGGCTACCCGAACCCAAATCAACCCTAATCAACCCGTTTATTACCCGACCCAGAATGGTCCGAACCCGATAAGCCCCGACCTGATAATGACCCGACCCGAGACCGACCCGAACCCGACATGCTCATTTACCCGGAAACGCCCGAACATTACAAACCCGGACCGACCCGACTCGAACCGACAAACAAACTAACCCGACGACAACCCGACCCGATGTGGACCGACCCGAACCCGACCCAACCACCCGATTTGACACCTCTACTGAGGGTATGAAAATGTGTGAGGTCCTGCCGGCAATTGTGTTGATTGAGAAATTGCTTAAGAGGTGGGGTGCCTACAGGAACCATCTGAAGCACAAGAAACGAGATCTGACCCTAGAGGAACTAGTGGGTAAGGGCGATTTGAAAATTTGTAACTGCATAACTGTACCATTTAGCTCTGTAGCCGGTTACGGTAAAGTTAATTTATCGTATGGTTAAGACAATGTTGTTTATCTTTACCCCGTTGTGATCGGTTAAGGTTATGGTTACAAATTTTCACTAACTGCTAACTATTTTTTTTTATATATATGCTTTGAAATGTTTCATACAAATAAACAAGTCAATTTCTTACTTAATAAATTACTAATAGTTTTCACACTAATTATATGATTACTCTTACCAAATCCACAATCTCACCCTTCCTCTTTTTTACTTCCTTGATTAGAAATTCTAATATTATACGTTATTTTTGGTATTCTAAACTTATTATTATAGATTTAAAATTTTATTGATTTATCGTGTGTTGGAAGTACTGAAACAATTTAACGTTTTATTGTCAGGATTCAAAATGGTAACCAAGTATCCCCATCTGTTCTATACCCAATTCATATATAGAAAATTTCTATAGTCCTTAGCTAATTGAAGCTAAAAGTCTCAGCACGATGATGTAACTTATATTTGTAAAATATTGTTCAACCTATTTTTATTATAGAAAATCTTCTAGGTTACATGATTAACCGCTAACGGTATCGTCAATTTACGGTTAATCGTTATAGTTAACGGCTCCGAAATGATAACTTATGGTTACTAAAAAAAATATCAAGCTAAATCTCGGCCTAAAATATGTCTGCTAAAGTTAACCTTGTGGAATCTAGTATTAAATCTCACAGGTTGAAAGGAGGTGATCAAAAGAAGAAGGGCAAAAGGCTGACTACCAGAAGAAGGGAAAGTTCTAGGTGGGTGGCGAAATTGAGAAGAAATCAGTACGAGGCTGCTATATTTATCAAAAGACCGGTCACCGTGCTTATCAGTGTCATCAGATGAAAGATGGCAACAAACGTCGAAAGTCTGACAAAGAGCAAAAACCATGAAAAATTGGCTGAATGTGATGATATCATTGTTGTTGTGGTTTATATGGACAACTTGGCGGAGAACTACATTGACTGATAGTTGATGACCTCGGGCATCTCGTCACTTCTATGCCAATAAGGATCAGTTCGTGGAGCTCGAAAAGATTGAGCAAGGCGAATAAGTCTACATGGGAACTGTAGGAGCTCCGATGTGCTTGATAAAGGGAAATTTCTTCTCAAACTTACTTCTAGCAAGACTTTAGCTTTCCATAATGTATTATATATGTAACACCATGATTTACTAACTAAAAACAAATAATAAATAACTGAAATAATGAGAATATAAAAAAACTTTGCAAAAGTTACCACCTAAATCGAAGGTATCACCTCCACACTTGACAACATTGTCAAATATTAAGGCTTACAAAATCCCAAAATAAAACAACTATTAGACTAACAAATGAGCTTAAGAAATCATATGTCAACCGGTTTACATCTAATAGGTGTCATAGGTTAAGGTACCAGGCACGAAAATCGGTGTTCTAGCTATATTTGTGGAACCAGATTTCTCTCCCCACACGTTTCTTAGGGTAGTCTAAATTTAATAATTAAAATAACACTAGGAAACCAGTGAACGCTATCCTGAAATGGTGCCAAAAAAGAAAATAATTCTCATACGGTGTTCAGTTTAGAATAATTTCATTTTATGATGTTTAATTAGGTTTGGATGTGGAGGTTTGGTTTATGATATATGAATAATTCTCATGATGGTATTCAATTTAAAATGGTTTCGCTTTATGGCGTTGAACCAGGTTTCGGTATGGAGGGATGGTTTGTGATAAAAAATAACTCTTATAATGGTGTTCAATTTACAATAATTTAACTTTATGGTGTTTAACTAATCAGCAACATCTTAAGGCTATTTTTCTTCAATAATGTATTTCTTTTTCTTACGAGAACCTGTGAAATAAACCTTTTATACTCATTTATCAAATTTTTTGATACAAATTGACCATGCGTTCTCCAAAAACATAGAAGATAATTTTTCAACATAGCAACTCAAGCACCAAAAATACTATAATAATAATTCAATAAATCTGACATGTTTAACCATCCAAAATTTTCATCCAAACAAACACATGTGTTTTTATCAAATTTTTAATGCTCAACAGCCAGCATATCCAATTCTCACAATTTGTTTTTTCAAAAAAAACTTTCATGAAAAGCTAAAGTACTATTCTCTCCATTCCAAATCTCATCACTTTTATGCTCATTTATAACAAGAGTTCGGAACAGTTACATCGTCCAGACAGCAGATGATGATGCTCCATTTGATCTACAAAATTCATATATTCATGAAATGAATGCTTTCCCAAAGTAGTGCTTGAGAAGAAAATAATTCCAAGTTAGGTGTTAAGAAAATAACTCCATTTGGTCTAAGGACCTAATTATTTATAGCAACTCCATTACATTAGGCCATTCCCGGTATACAATTCTGATTACACTCTTTCACTCGTCATTAAACTAAAATTCATGTTGTTCTTCTTCTTCAATTCAATACTGGATTATTTGCTTCTTCTTCAATTCGATTCTGTGTTTGTTCAATCACTCAATTTTCCCTTCGAATTTGTCTCTGGATGAAATTTTGGATGGTTAAACATGTCAGATTTATTGAATGATTATTACATTGTTTTTTGTACTTGAAGTTGCTATGTTGCAATATTATCTTCAAAGTTTTTGGAGAACGCATATCCAATTTGGATGCAAATTTTGATAAATGAGCATAGAAGATTTATTTTACAGGTTTTTCGTCAGAAAAAGAAATACATTGTTGGAGCTTGGAGATGTTGCTGATTGGTTAAACATTATAAAGTTAAATTATTGTAAATTAAACACCATTATAAGAGTTACTTTTTTTATCATAAAACAACCCTCTAAGCCCGAAATTAGTTCAACACCATAGAGCGGATTTATTGAAATTGAACACCATAATGAGAATTATTTTTATATCACAAACCAAACCTCCACATCTGAAACTATTAAACACCCTAAAACAGAATCAGGGTTGTTTTCGATGTTTTGGGGGGGAGAGGGTGAAACAACAGTTATTACACTTATCAAAAGATATTTTCCGGTCATACAAATTCCAATTTCATGAAAAAAGGATATAGAGTAATGCTCCCTCCGTCTCAATTTGATGTTTCCATTTTCCTTTTTGGGATGTTTCAAAAAGTTTTTCCAATTTTGAATCTTTTCCATTTTCAGAATATTTATTTCCCCATCTTACCCTTTAACAACCAATTATTTACTACACTTTTTTACTTTTTGTCTTACACAGGGCCCACTTTAGAATCTTTTATTTTCCAGTCACCCACTTTTCTGTCTCTCTCTTACTTTTTAAAAGCAAAAAGGTACTAAAGTACACTTTTTACAATATAAAATTAAAAATATTCTAATTCACCCCCGGCTCGGGGGACCAGAAAAGGCCTTTCGTTTTCCCCCCTTCGTCGGCCCTTACCGCCTTCCTTAACAAGCCCTCGAGCCTCCTTTTCGCTGCGTTCCTCATAGAAGCCGCCGGGTTGACCCCGAAGGCCGAATTCTATGGTAGAGAATGTTGTAATAAGAGTTGGGCCATGAGAGACCTTTTTAAGTATTACAAAAGAAAGGGCTCACCTCAATTTGCATTGCATTTGTTTTCCCCCATATTCCAAATGAGAACATCAAATTGAGACGGAGGGAGTATGAGTTATTAACAATATTTTTTGTATAATTTATATAATAAAATACTTTATCTCCTTTTTCGTAGGTTTAGTCAGTTACGTGTTTCATCTATCGAGTTACTATAATATTATGATTAATCATCTTCATATAATTAAAATTACATCTTGATTCTTAATCTTTTACTAAATTTTTATTTCTTGGATATAATAAAATTTAATAAGAAAAGCAAAGTTATATTTTTCTTAAATAAATTAGGCACCAACACTTTGTTGGTGAAAAAAAAATAAAGGTTTATCCAAGAGAAGAAGATGATGAAATCACCCTTGAGAAATGGGTTCCACAAGGCTCTCCTTGTATCTTAAAAAGGAAAAAAATGAAAAATAGAAACAGATAATAAAGCTTAAAACTCAAAGAGAGAAAATGGAAACAAAGAGATCAACCACTAAAAAATATAGGAAACTTCAACGGGAAGGCAAAGATATTGAAAACGAAGCTTATAACTTAAAAGATTGAAAATGGAAATGAAGTGAGAAAAGTTGCTACGACGGGATTCGAGCATAGACTCCACTCATAACCGTTCCACCTAAATACGACTGGAGTACGATGAGTTAGATGGACATCGAATGTATATTACAATTTTTTTTACTATTTGTCTGATGAACAATTCATAGCTGGGCATTTCCCTCCGTGGACCTAGGGCGACCGCCCCGCCTGCCCTGCCCCAGAAAGGGGACTGAATTAAATTAGTATAAATTGAATATTATTATGAAAAAATATTTTCTTTTTCGACACCATTTCAGGAAAGCGTCCAGAATTATAGTACAAATTTTCAGTCAAAGATGATATTTTAATATTGTAAAAAAGTGAATAAAGATCATATTTCACCTCCAATCTTAAGGGCCTAAATTTATGTTTCCCACATGTATATCCCCAAAAACATGAGACAACACCCTTTTCATTTTCGTTCCTTCAATCTCTTTCATTAGCCTAATTAACAATTAATCAATCTTAAAAAATCTGTTAAAGAAAGGGGCTCTTACCAAGAATCAAGCAACATGAACTAATTAAACAATAATTAAAGCAATAACAATAGTTTTTAAGTCATAAAAAACAAATAAAATCCCAATTACGCTTCTTTTTTTGTCAAATCCAATCTCACATGCTCAATTACAAATCCTAGTTCCATGTAATTGACTAATTGGCCTGGCATGAGAATATTAAATTAGTAATAGAATACTTGTTAGAAATGTCAAATTACGTACAAAATTCAAGCATCAATTATGCAATATCAATGTTAATTTTGATCAATCCCTCCATTATTAAACACAAACCCTAATATTTGTAAATTGACCAAAAAAAACCCTAATCTCTGACTTATTCTAGGCAAATTACCTGAGTTTGGTAATTGAAGTTGAAATGGAAGTAATTTACTCACTAAATTAATTCCCCAAAATCGCTTATAATTTGCCCCTTCAATTGTAGAAGAATGCTTTGTTCTTCACTTCTTAAGGTTTGGAGAAGAATTAGTCAATATATGGGCCCACAAAATGAAGTAATTTGGGATATTCCGTTAACAGGTGGGAGTTTTTAAGAATTTCATAACGTTTTGGTGGTAATTAAAAAAAATAAAATCAAGTTGGTAACTTTTAAAAAGTTGTAAAGAAATGGTGGTAATTGTCAAAAAATCCTTTTTTTTTCCATTTTTTTTTCCATTTTCCTTTTTTGTTTCTTTGACAACATTACTTTTAGACTTCTAGTTATGGTTTTGTTTTTTTTTTTCTTTCTATTTTCCTTCTTTGTTCGTTTGTTATCTTATTTTTAATTTTTTATTAATCTACTTGATTTTTACCCATGAGTGCAAATGAAAATTTTAGTGTACTTAAAACTTCTCCTATCAAAATTCTAAAACTTCTAGGTTTGCTCAATACTTTGAATTTTTTTTTTTGAGTTACATTTGAAGAGGGGAACCGGATATTTCACCACTCCAAGGCACGGAAACTACGCTTTCCTATTAGTTTTATTTCTCCCCTCTAGGATCACCGGGTTACACGAAATAACTAATGAGATACAATCGAGTAAAATAATTCACTTCTATGATCTTAGAAGTGAATCCTTAAGAACTTGTGTTTGATGTGTTTATGAAGAACACTTAACAAAACTAATCAGATTTTCTTAAGCAAACAATCTTTTCAAGTTGTGTCCAAGGATGGAGTGAACCTCCTCCTTTTATCTCTATTATATAAGTGAAGACGTAGGGGTGGACACCAAAAAGAAAAAAAGGAAAAATAAATAAAATAAATCAATGAGTTTATTAAGTAATTAAGTTTTATTTCCAAATTTAGCCATCAGATTTTTAATAAAAGATGTTCAAAACTTCTAACTGAAATATCTAAAAACCTAAAAAGTAAAAAAAAATTTTAAAAATATCAACGATTATATTTTCTTGAGATTTATAGATAGACACCCACTTTGCTACACTTTTGTATACTTTTGAATTTTTTTATTTTGATAGTAATTGATTGTTCATGAGTGAAGGCACATTTGATTAAATTGATCCTGATAAAGTTATTTAGCATGAGTGAGAAACATGATAAAGTATTTTCAAGTACTTTTGAATTTTTTATTATATAGGATAATGAGCAAAAAATACCTTACTGGGTACTATATAATAAAAGTTGTAGTTGATGGTGGGGAGTAAGGGATGTTTTCAAAGAAAAATGAGCCAATTTAGCTTGAAAATAATATATGTTGTGTACCTTCATATTTTATCATGTTACAGTAGCCAAAACACACATCGTATGCAAATAAAATTAGGATTTTTTTGTTCAAAACTACCTAAATTTTTCACATTTTTAGAAACTCCCACCTTAATGAATTTTTCTTTTAAATTTCCACCTATCATTCCCAATTTTATTAAAAACTCCAACCACTTAATGATTTTTGTTAAATTTCGTTAACAAAACCATGAAGTGAGCCCCACATATGCACTGTATTATTAGTTTACCCAGAAATTAAAGTCAATTTCATCAATTTAAGGGTAAATCCTCAACAAATTTAGAGCAAATTTGGAACGAATGACAACTATTTAGAACGAATTACAACTATTTGGAAAGAATTGCAACTATTTCAAGTTTTATTTTGTTAACAAAATGTATATGTGGGACCCACTTAATGGTTTTTTGTTAATGAAATTTGACAAAAACCATTAAGTGGTGGGAGTTTTTAATAAAATTGTAAATGGTAGGTGGAATTTTTTTAAAAAAATCATTAAGGTGGGAGTTTCTAAAACATGAAAAGTTTAAGTGGTAAGATGCGACTATCCGTAAAATTATCTACTGTAGATTATTAAATTTCATAATAAAATTATTGTCGCACGCATCGCGTGCATAGAAATCTAGTAGTCATATATGCAAGGGACCTCATTAAGGACTTTTAATAGGATCCTTAATAAGGCCCTTAAATCAGAGAATAAAGGCCTGCAATAACCATGCAAAACCGCTCATAATCGAGCAAAACGCTTCAACGAATATAAACGAGCATATCACAAAACTGAAGCGTCACAGGCAGTGCCCAGTCGCGACTCACGACCCAGCTCGCGGCCCGCGAGCTGACACTGCCCCCTTTTCTCTTCTTTTTCCGGAAATACATCATTCACCTCTATTTATTTCCCCCATATGTGAACTAACTAAATCCATAGCCCTTATAAATGTACCAAAAATCCTCCTCCCATTTGTAGGGTAATGTTGAACGGTTTACCTTATGCAAAATTATAAACAAACATGCTCATGCATCATAGAAATATCTAATGATTGAGTTTCCACTAGTATAAGTAAACTTAACAACAATTACGATTGAAATGATAGACTAAGATTTGAATCATTCAACCACTTCAAATTATTGAAGTTACAAATACACACAAGGACAAAAACTAATGTTCTTAAAACCTCTGACACCTTAGTAGCCGTGGTGTCCATATCCATTCATAAGCGTTCCAAGTCAAGCCTAGACTTGTTGAAGCGGCAAAACCCTTAGCTCATATAGGTAAATCTTTACGCACATGCTCCTGCAATTGAGCACTTTATCAAAGATTTGTTAAGAATTTTAATTCAACCTCCTTTAAATTGCAGTAACAAGCACTAACCTTGGGATGTATATTACACAAGTGCTTCCAAACTTTAAAGAAAAGTACTATCCTCATTGATTTTGAGATCTAACATTGTATTAGACATCAAATTTAGTTTTCCTTAGTTAAAGATTGATCAATAGGCTTAAGACCCATCCCTATGTTCATTTTATTCACTAGTTCCCTTCGCAACGGTTTTGTAAACGTATTCGCCAAGTTTACACTAGACCGAACAAAATCAATGGTTATACATCCATTCCTTATCATCTCACGTACATAGCTATGTCTAACCCCAATGCGTCTTGACTTGCCATTGTAGACTTCACTATACGTCTTAGCTATTGTGGATGCACTATCACAATGGATAGCTAGAGGAGACATTGGTTTGACCCATAAGTCAACCTCACTCAACACATTCCTTAGCCATTCCGCTTCTTGACAACAAGAATCTAATGCAATGAATTCTGATGCCATAGTTGAATCAATAATACATGTTTGCTTCTTACATGCCCATGAGACGGCACATCCTCCAAGAAGAAACACACATCCACTTGTAGAAGAATAATCTTCCTTATTGGATATCCAACTAGCATCGGAGTACCCTTCTATGATTGAAGGTTCTCCCGTATAAGTTAAACCATAGTCTTTGGTTTTGTTCATATACCTTAGTACTTTTCTCAAAGCTTGCCAATGCATCATACTAGGTTTACTAGTATACCGACTAAGATTTCCAATAGCAAATGCTATATCCGGCCGGGTGCTAGTCATAACACACATTAAGATTCCAACAAAGCTTGCATACTCCAATTGAGCAATAGGAGTACCACGACTCGGAACCAAGTGAATACTAGGATTCATGGGAGTAGCAAAATGAGATGAGTTTGACTCATTATACCTCTTTACCACTTTCTTAATGTAATGAGCTTGCGATACAGAAATAGTCCATTTACCTCTCATTATTCTAATACCAAGAATAAAATCCGCTTGACCCAAATCTTTCATTGAGAAGCTACTTGAGAGAAAAGCTTTAGTGTTTTTCACTTGTTCCAAATCAGTCCCAAAGATGAGCATATCATTAACATATAAGCAAATTATAACTCCTTTACTGTTATTATCAAATTTGCTACATACACACTTATCAAACTGATTTATTTTAAACCCATTAGCCGAAACTACATCATTAAATTTTTGATGCCATTGCTTTGGTGCTTGCTTAAGTCCATACAAAGATCTAACTAACTTGGAAACCTTAAACTCTTGACCTTTGACCACAAATCCTTCAGGTTGATTCATATATACTTCCTCCTCCAATTCACCATTAAGGAATGCCGTTTTAACATCCATTTAGTGAATTACAAGACCATGAATCGCCGATAAAGCTATCAATAGTCTAATGGTAGCAATTCTAGACACCAGAGCATAAGTGTCAAAGTAATCGATACCATATTTTTGCCTAAAATCTTGGACCACTAACCTGGCCTTGTGTTTTAATATGGTTCCGTCGATTTTTCGTTTTCTTACGAAAATCCATTTACAACCTACACTACAAAAAAAAGAGTTTTGGCTACGAAGTTTTTTGACCACAAAACTTCGTAGCCAAAACTCTCTTTTTTGTGGTTGATAGCAATCCATAGCAAATTTTGCAACATAATTGTATTCCGTTTCAAACTTTGCAACGGAACACAATTCCGTTGCAAACTTTGCTACGGCTTTCAATTCCGTAGCAAAATATGCTACAGTTTTCAATTCCGTAGCAAAATTTGCTACGGTTTTCAATCCATTGCAAAATTTGCTACGGATAACTAAATCTTATCAAATATTTGTTACAGAATACGATTCCATAACTAACTTTGCTCCGGAATATGAATTAGTAGCAAAGTTTTGCAACAGATTACGATTCTGTAGCAAAATTTTGCAACGGAATACGATTCCGTAGCAAAAATTACAACAGAATCGTAATTCGTAGCAAAAATTTACAACGGAATACGATTTCGCAGCAAAATTTTTTTACGGAATACGATTGACAACGTAATATTAAAAAGACATATAATGAACATAAGCCAACTACGAGTATGTGCATCATGTATAGCTCAGTTGGGAGCTATTCTACTTTCCACAGCCTTGTCTCGGTTTCGATTCCTACTAATGGCATTTCCATGGGATTTAGGGGGGGGGGGGAGTGGGTCAGGATGAGGATAGAAAAAATCCGTAGCAAAATTTTTACGGATTTTCATTTCCTATGGAAACAAAACCGTAGCAAATTTCTCTACGGATCTTCTTCCTCCGTCGCAAAATTCAGTTTGCTACGCCCACTTTTACTACAGAATATTTGCGTTGCAAAAACACAGTTTGCTACCGATTTTTGATGTTTTCTACGGAAAAATAGTTTTTTTTGTAGTGCTAAGGGTTTGCAACCGGGAGGTAAACTAGCTAAAACCCATGTATTATTCCCCATTATTGAATCCATTTCATCATTCACGACCTCTTTCCAAAAGGCGGAATCATGAGACTTCATAGCCTCATCAAAAAGGTTAGGATCCTCCTCCATATTGTAACAATATGAAAATTGAGTCACAACTGACTCCCTTAACCCTTCAACTAAATAAGGTTGAAAATTTGGTCCAAAATATTTCTCTTTTCCAATTCTTTTACTTTTCCTAATTTCTGATGTTGTGGTTTCATCATCATCATTGATGTCACCCACAAGTCCACAACCTTGGAACTAGTATTAGGTATCATGTTCTTTGGTCTAGGAATCGAAGAGAAACGAGTCTCATCAAATATTGCATCCCTTGACTCTATCACAGTGTGAATAGAGACAAAATCATTATGTTCAATGACATAAAACTTATAGGCTTTGCTATTTTCCGCATAGCCTATAAAAATGCAATCAATTCCTCTTTTACCTAAAGTTTTACGTTTAGGTTCCGTCAATTTGACAATAGCCCTACATCCCCATACCTTAAGGTAATTTAGATTAGGCTTTCTCTTTGATCAAAGTTCATATGGGGTAGGCTTGTTCCTTTTATTAGGAACCCTATTCAATATATAGCATGCCGTTAAAATATCATCACCCCAAAATCCGTCACTTAGACCCGAATTAGAAAGCATGGTATTAACCATTTTTGTTAAAGTCCTATTTTTCCTTTCCGCCACACCATTACTTTGAGGTGAATATGGTGCGGTAGTTTCATGGATTATTCCAATGGAATTAAAATAACTAGGATTATAGTATTCACCACCCCTATCTGTCCGCAGTCTTTTAACTTTTCCATTAAGTTGAAGTTCCACTTCGGTCTTATAGTCCTTAAACTTTTCAAGTACTTCATCTTTTGAGAATAACAAATAAATGTAACAAAACCTTGAATAATCATCAATAAAAGTTACAACATATTTATTATTTCCCAAAGATGGTCAGCTATGAAAGTCACATAAGTCACTATGCACCAATTCTGGCAATACCGATTGTCTTGTCACACTAGGAAAAGGATTCTTTGTAATTTTTTTTAATGGGGGGAAAGGGAGGAGAGTTTAATTGTTGTAAATTTAGGTTTAGGACATCAATAATGATAAGAGGAGTAAGAATAAATAATAGCTAAATTGGAGTGGAAGAATAATGGGTAATTGGCTCTCATTGGAGGAATGGATTAACTACCAAAAATAAAAGATGCTAGCTTCAAAATTCAAAACAAAAATCCCCCTCTAATTCTACCCCAAAACCGGCCACCCTAATCCCACACAACAAGTGGGTTGGCCCACTTAAGCGGTAAATGAAGCTTTCAATTAGTTTGGCCCAAAAATAAAATAGTAAGACTCAAACTAAAAATAAATACTAAGTACTCCCTTCGTTCCCAAATGTTGTTCACATTTGGAATCGGGGAGAGAATTAAGAAAATTGAAACTTAGTATAATATTATTTAAAGATTGCATGTTTTTGGGTTAATTATTGAATATTTTATCTTACCAAAGCATAATAAATGTAAAAGAAACATTTAATGTAAGGACAACACATATCACTATGCAAAACAACCAATAAGATTGAGAGTTTATAAGAAAATATGTTGAATTTATGTAAGTTAACTTTAGAAAGATTCCAAATGGGTTCAACTTAAAGGAACACTAATTCGGAAAATGGGAACAACATTAGGGAACGGAGGGAGTACTAACACTACTAAAATATAAATAATAATACTACCTCTATAAAAATATAAAACTCAAATAATCACACCACAATAATCGCAATCTCTTAAACACAACAATTAAATATAAACATTCAATACTTAAGAAAATAATATTAAGTTATATATAAATTTAGATTTCAAATATAAACATATAGAATTATACACAACAGCACTTAATATAATTATATATATAAATAAAGAATATATGAATAATTCAAGGATATAAATAAATATAACGTAATAAATAAATAATTAACTCGCGAAATTTCTAGTGAAATTACGGGGTGTTACAAGTATAGGTAAAACACAGCAAAGTCAACTCTCCATTTCTCTGGACAGTGCAGAGTTTCAAACAACTGATCCATGTGGTTAATCCAATCTTCAAACTCAACTGGCTCGGGTTTACCATCATAGGGTGGCGGGTTAAGGGATGAGAACTTTTTAAACATAACAGCACTCTCATCCTGATTCGTGACTTTCTTTTTCAAGGTATCCTGGACCAACTTAGCCAGCATAGTACTCATTTTCTCCAATCTTTCCATTCGTCCCTCAGCTTCTTCTATAGGCTGATTGGGTTCGTGGATGCCCTCCGCATCCATTTCTTCCACGACCACATTATCATTTCCGTTGCTAGCATCATTATTAGAGTCAGTGGTTGACATTCTGCAATATAGGTATGATTAGGGTAAAATAAACTTGTAAAATAATTCCCTTTATCCCGTTTCCTACGCTCACACTCCTCATGTTCATTCTTTACCCTTATCCTACTCATCCATATTTAATTTTAAACCTCTTTTATCCTTAACCTTAAACATTTTACTATAATTCTTTTATTCCTAAATCATCACTGATCATTCGTAAAACCTCTTAGTTTTACTGATAGGTTTCAGAACCGTATGCTCTGATACCATTTTGTAATGCCCCGACCACTAATGCATGATTTATAGTGTCATTAAGTAGCAGAAAACCTATTACTTGGTAGGGACATTACCGCCGTATCTTCCGTTAGGGAAAATACAAGGCTACAATCATACATTAAATCATAATAACATACTATTAAAACTACTTAGAAGTCCAAAAGCTTACAACTTAGATTGTTCTTACTAGTGAAATTACTACAACTTAGGTGATATTTTAGGTGGCTAATGATAGTGAAAACCTCGCTACTACACGCAACCGTCTTCCTCAGCAGTACCTAAAACATAAATACAAAAACGGATGAGTCGGGAGACTTAGTAACGACTACTCTAGTAACGTAAATTCATTTCAACTCATTTTATTTGTAAAACAGAGGGAGAGAATATTTCAAACATTTATAAAATACAGTATCAATTCATTAACATAATCCATAATATCATTTGTCAATTATTATACTGGTTGCTGCAAAATCAGTCAGCTCTGGGACGTCTCCCAGGATGTGTATGCACCACTGCGCAAGGGCCATGTGCCCCGGGCATTGCCCTACAACAATAATGGGCCAGTGCCCAGTAAATATAATAGTAACGGGCCAGTGCCCCATTCATCAGCTCGGTACGTGCACGACCATCATTTCAGCTCAGCTCAGCAAACCATTTCTTTCACTTTTATCATGTTTCACGTCTCTTAATATTTATAAGTGACATTCAGTATACTTTAACTATTCAGCTCAGCTCTACCTTTATAGGTAGTAAAATCATAATGTTCATTATTCACAAAATTCCTCGTAAAACACTTATTAAACATTTCAGAACATTCATAATATTGTTGGTTCATAAAGCAATTATACCAACAATCATTCATAAAGCATTTATAATAACATAATCCCGCAACTCAGAAAACATGTTAGAAAACATCATATAATATCTCAGTGGTATATTCATATCTTACAAACACATTTCAAGGGAGTTGCGGGTACTAGCAGTAGTGTTACCTCAATCTGCAGTATAATACCAGTATTCTTTTTTATGCTTGAGGGTCGTTCTCGCTGAGCTCCGAGGTACGAGTTCTTTTGTATTCTTTTAAACACGTATGCGAAAATAAATACTTAAGTTAGTAACTAGTTATAAAATACTTTCTTACACACTTAAGTGGTTAGAAAAGTTCACTAAAAGTATATTAGTTTATACTTAACTTGTTGTTTAATAGTTTATAAGATTCATAAAAATAGGTTTAGAAATGTATAATTAGGAAAGTACACTAGAGTCGTAACTTCTTTTGAAAGTACATATAATATCATACAAGTACTAGAAAAATAGTATTAGTTCAGAGTGGTCAATAATGTACAAGTAAATTGGAATATATTTACATACATATTGTGTCATTATAAATTATGAGTAACGATATATAATTTAAGAAATCCAAAAGCATTTACAGAGCATTGTTGAGATAATAATAGTAGTACCAATAAATATAATAATAGTAACAATAATACTAATAATAATATTAACAAGAGTAATAACTAATGGTTATAACAATAATAATAATAATAATAATAATAATAATAATAATAATAATAATAATAATAATAATAATAATAATAATAATAACCATAACATCATTAAGAATAGTAAACTATTAGTTTAACAATGTATATATGTATAGTAATACAAGATATTTCACTTTAAATTGAATAATTGCCTTAGAAAGTAGGATTAGTAGACTTACATAAATGGGTAATTATGAGTCAAACAAGGAGAAGGAGGTGTTGACTTTTGAATTTAATTGCCCAGCTCTTTATTTCTCAATAGCAGACCAAAGACAGTCTTTTTTTCCTTTCTTCAATGGGAGGCACGTAAGAGGAAGATGAAGGAAAGCAGAGCTGCCGGTGGCGGCAGAAGGTGGCGGTGGGGGCCGGTTTTCGGCGATCAGTGGTGGCGGGTTGGCGGTTCTGGCGCAGGTGGTGGTGCGCCGTGGTGGTTTAAGCGAAGGGGAGAAGTGCAACGTGGTCTGGGCTGCACGCACAGAGGGAGAACGAGAAGGAGAGGGAGTGGGGTTGCGGGTTTGGGCTGCCGGCCAAGGTGGCTGAGAGTGGTGGTGGTGCTAGGCATCAGTTTCCGGCGAAAAGGGGGCGGCAGTGGTGGTTGTATGGATGTGGTTGGGGTGGTTTTTGGTTGGTAAAAACAGAGAAAATATAATTCAGAAGATGGAGAAATTTATCTGATTCAAGTTGTTTCTTTGTTACTCCATGGCTATTTGAGACTGATTTATTCTCTATTTTTAGGCAAAGATGAAGGTGGATTTTCAGAAATACCAATAGCTATGGTTCATGGTTTTAGTAAATTCAATGAGTTTAGGTAATTGAATCTATGGGGAGGAGTTGCTGGATTTTAAAAACAAGCAAACTGAACAATGGTTTTTCATTGTTGTCTCACGTAGAACGAGCAAAGAAATGGTGGTTGGTTTGACTTTAGTTAGCTTATGGAAGAAGAAGAAGATTTTCTTCTGATTTCTTGTTTCCTCTTTTCTTTTGCTTTTTCCTTTTTCTTTTATTTTCTGATTTTGGGTTTAGTGGGTAGTCTTAGGTTGGGCTTGAAGTTTGGATATTGGGTCATGAAACTTGTTATTTGTCCAAGTACATCAATCCAACAACATACTAACTTTATAAATATCAAAATAACTACTTTAAAATTTTACTTAAAAATATAGGTAACTTTATTTATAATCTGATTTTAGTATTAATTCATAAAACAATCACATTTAAATTAATAATCAAAATTAGTTAGTAAAATGATTTTATTTAGAAGTTCGACGTATTACAATGCAGGAAGCCCATCCTATCCCTGATCCCACACCTCCGCCCATACTAGAGTCCATGCATGAGCCCCCACCTAATCCCCTTCCCACCCAGCCCATCCCTGAGCCGAGCTCTAAACTCATAAACTCTCCTCACCCACAAATGCCACCTGAACCGCATCTTCTTCCCATTATTGGGCCTGATCCGCCCACTCCCCTTATATTTCCTCCCTCTACATCTTCTCATGGGCCTCCTTTAGCTGCTGCTGCGCCTACGCAACACTCGTCAATTGTTGTGGACACTCTTAGTGCTCTTAAGGTGCCTGCTCTTGGTCGTGGGTTTCGTGAAAAACGTTCTTCTGTTCTCTTGTGGGATTTTGTCACTACTGTTGTCCGTAAGTCGAGTCCCGTCCCCGGTTCATCCTACACCGATTTCTCAGGTATTCCCTATTCTTTAGCACATTTTGTTAGTTGTGATAAATTTTCAGCACGACTCGTGCTTTTCTTGCATCTCTTCTTGATGGGGTTGAGCCTCGGTCTTTTCGGGAGGTTATGACACATGATAGCTGGCAAGTTGCCATGCAGGAAGAAATTCGGGCTCTTGAGGATAACGGCACATGGGTGATGGATTCTCTTCCCACGGGGAAAAAGGCTATCGGTTGCAAATGGGTCTACAAGATCCAATACAACTTTGATGGGAGCGTTGAGCGTCTTGAAGCTCGTCTGGTTATTCTTGGTAATCAACAGGTGGAATGTATTGAATATCATGAGACATTTGCTCATGTTGCCAAGATGGAAACTGTGCAAGCTTTTCTTGCTGTTGGTGCTGCTAAGAATTGGGAACTGCACCAAATGGATGTTCACAATGCCTTTTTACTTTTCGTGGAGAATTTGATCCCGTAATTGGGGGATCTCTATTGAAACGTCTTTTCCAAAACAAATAAAAAGTCATCTCTGGCGATTAATTAACAAGTTAAAGTCTTTTTCTTGCGTATTCTTAATAAACCAGCGTCGAAATAGAGATATAGGAGGACACATTCGGGAAGTAAGAAGCTTTAATATGATCCGATTTTATGAGTAAGCTAATTATCTCTTGTAAAATATGAGCAACACAAAAGCCTTCTAAATCCCAAACCTCCATTTCTCCTACTCATTCTGCCCCTTGCTGGGCTCTCCCCTTCGCTCATACGACGATGTAATTGGTTTTAAGCTTGGAAGCGCAATCCCTTTGACATATGATGATGGGGAAAAACATTGTTTTAAAGCAAGTATTAGGGAAGTGAAACACTATCTTGTCCTACATGATAGTGGTAAAAGGTGTCTCTGACTTTAAATGATAAGGTATCTAACAAGAAATGGAAAAGTCACTAGTCCCCACTTGCAAGTAATAGAAGAGTTATACTTTATTGGTAAAGCAAAGATGTTTTAACTTGTGTTTGAAGAATTCTTAATTTACTATAAACTGTGGGTTTTTATGCGGATAACGAGTTAGAACGAAGAAGAGACAAGCAAATAAACAAAGAAGAGTGAGTTGTGTATGCAGCCCGGGCGCGTTGTACATTGTCCCAGGTAGGGCTGTGCAAAATTCAGTTCAGACCTGATTTTAGACCGGTCCGGACCTGAATTTGGATCGGACCGGACTGGACCGAAAATTCAGGTCCGGTCTTCGTTCCGCAAAATATTGAGATTCCGGGTTTCAGGTCCGGTCCGGTCCAAGACCTGAAAAAACCGGGTCGGACCTGAAGACCTGAAATAATCTATTTTATTATATTTTAAAATTTTTTATGAAGGATGTAATGGTTGTAAAGTTACATTGCATTAATAAATTTAAGATAGGTTTTCGTTTAGAGGTTATTGTACATATATATCTAAAAAATTATACAAGAATACGTTTAATATAAAAACTTTAGTACAAATTTGCAAAATGTGAATATGATTTGTCTTTTTGTCTCTACATCGTAGTTTATGATATTAGATACATATCGATAATATGCTCGTATTCATGAAACATGTCGAAAAATTCGAAAAATAAAATAAAAGATTTTAAAGAAAATATATGAAAAATCTGAAAATAGGTCAAAATAGGTCCTGACCTGGACCGGACCTGAATTTTCCGGTCCGGTCCTCGGTCCACCAAAATTGAAAATTCTGGTCCACAGGTCCAATCGGTTCCGGTCCGGTCCGGTTCTGGACCTGTGCAAAGCCATAGTCCCAGGTAGTCAGTTTTGAGCCCAAACGGCTGTTTACAGTTGGGTGACAAGAACTTCTTGAAGCTTAAATAGGGCATCCAATCTCGTGGTTAGGCGGACGATATGGTGGTTACATATTTTCTTTGGTTTCTTTATTCTAGTCGGTTTCGGTACTTCTTCTCCCCTAAAAATTTATATGTAGCCATTTTTCATTAAAAAACATTTAATAAAAAGTTTATGATCGATAAGGACCTAAGAACTTTTAAGGATATTTGAGAGCCTAAAAAGATTAATAATCCCTTCTGTAAACGTCATATCATACTATTGTAAAGTCGTTCAAAGCGATCTATTATTTTAATTTTGAGCCAAAGTACTCAAAGGAGGGATTCCAGAGAGTAGTATGGGGGAGCATTTATACAATGCTGAGGGTAGAGGGAGGAGATAATAATCGAGATCTGAGTGGGGGATGTCAAAGGATAAGAGTAGTATATTTCTCTATTATTTTAATACATCCTCAAAAGAGGGAGGAAGGATAAATGGGCCAGAGACTATGTGTTGGGAATATGGCAAAAAAGTTCATCATAGAAGACAATGCTAGAATTCCAAGCATTGATAATGGAAAGAAAAAGAAGAAGGAGGATCAAGATAATGATGAAGGTAGTGATGCTTCAATGAATTCATTTTTGAAGTATGTGTTATGATGCATTGGTGGTTAGTGCAGAAAGGTCGCGAGTTCTTGGATCTCGTATTCGAGTTCTTATCCTTCTTCACCTAGTAACAAGTTGTTTCCGAATTTGGAGTTTGAGAAGTTTAGGCAAGTGTACCTTGCTGGTAATAGACCACTAGAGGTTCCGGACAAGACAGATGTGAGCATGAAGGTTGCGAGTGGAATATGTTAGAGTTGAAGGATGTCAAGTTTATCCCTGTTCAGAAAAAAGAACTTGATATGGATTAGTTTGCTTGACAATTCTGGTCATAATGTAGTGATTGAGGGTAGTTCGTGGAAAGTTACTACGGGTGCTATGATGATAGTTGGAGGTGAAAGTTGTGGAACAATGTACACCCGAGGACCACGATAAAGGTGACTAAGCAAGGGATGACAAGTACTTTCATAAGGGTGTTGCTGGGTCAAAATTATATTTACAGTATGCTTGTGAAATGAAAATCTTGAGGATAAAGTCGGGTTTTATTCAAAAAAGTGTGGATAGTGAAACAAAAAAAGGCGAGGAGTAGGCACAAAAAAGTGTGGTGTGTGGGAAATTGAGCATAGAAAAGGATGTTTTGTTCTAATGGAAGCATCGTAGGAATGCTCAAAGAAATGTGAAGAGTCCTTATAGTTCTTGTTGTGATGCTGACTCGGGGTTGAGTGACGCCTCAATCTGGCTTTTTCTGTGAGTTAAAAGCGGGATTATACTAGGTGTAAGCATAGAGAGTGACGATGACAAATGTTATGTTGGCTATATTTATTTGGGGCATGTGCTTCGCTCATATCGATCTCCAGGTGGGAAATCATTAGATAAAGTGGATATGATGTATATGAGTAAGCTAGATAAAGTATTCCTAATCACATATTTGATTAGCTTTCCCGTAAGGAATTTATTGACTGCTAAAAACAATGAGTTGCACAATAGATCTAATAAGATAGGAAGAAGAAATACATTTTTCTTGATTGTTTTGGCAGAGTTTGGTAATGCTTTGTGTTTGAACAAGAAAACATATCGACAGTAATGTTCTCTCTAGCAAGTATATATAAATATATTATAATTATCTAGAACGTTTTCATACCTCCCCCGACTATGAGGTAAGGCACTATGCCAGGAAGAATGCTCCTAAGGGTTGCCTACTAAAGGTTGATCTGCAAAAAGAATATGACACTGTAGAGTGGCAGTTTCTTAAAGATCTTCTCAATGCTTTCTAGTTTCCTGATCATTTCATTGAGATTATTATGGCTTGTATCACCACTACCAGCTTTACTTTGCTAATAAATGGCACCACTCAGGGTTTTTTTTGGTGCTAATAGCGGCCTGAGACAGGGTGACCCTATGTCTCCTTTGCTGTTTGTGCTGTGTATGGAATACCTATCAAGAACTATGTGTTAAATTGGTCAGAAAAAGGATTTTAGCTTCCATCCTAGATGTAGAGGTTTGAAGCTAAATCACCTATGTTTTGCTGATGATTTAATGCTATTCTGCAAAGGTGACTTGAGGAGTGCAAACATATTACTTCAGGGGCTTCAACATTTTGATAATGTTTCTGGTTTAAAGGCTAATGGCTCAAAGTCTGAGATATATCATGCTAATATGGCTAGTACTGATGTGGATCTCATTTGTCAGAAAACTGGTTTCATTATAGGCAAATGGCCTTTTCAGTACCGAGGTATCCCTATTTTCAATAAGAGGCTGAACAGGGGTGATTGTGAAGCACTGATAAGCAAAATCACACTGAGAGTAGCTGGAAGTCAAGGAATATCTCCTTTGCTGGCAGACTCCAACTTATCAACTCTGTATTGATGAGCCTTTGCACCTATTGGATGCAAATTTTTATTATCCCTATGGCTGTTATACATAGTATAAATCAAATATGCAGAAGATTTCTTTGGGAAGGCAGTGATAAAGGAGCAAAACCAGGCTATGTCAAATGAAGCAATGTATGCAGGCCTAAAAAGCTTGGTGGTTTGGGAATCAGAGATATTGCTATATGGAATAATCTAGCCATAGGCAAGATTATTTGGCAAATTGATACAAAGAAGGATACATTGTGGGTCAGATGGATTCATAGTGTGTATTTAAAGAACAAAATATGGAGGGACTATATACCCTCCTCAAATGCTAGCTGGATATGGAAAAAAATATGTAACACAAGAGATTGCCTGAATGATCTAAATAGTGCTAGCTGGTGGCCTGCTAGTAGTGGTAAATACTCCATTCAGAAGGCATACAGAGTAATTACTGAGGTGGGTAGGAAACAGGAGTGGACTCCATTTATCTGGAACAGATTATCTGTTCCTAAACACAGGTTCAATTGGTGGCTTGTCATGCTTCAAAGATTACAGGTCAGAGCAAGGTTACTGAAGTTTGGCATCTCTCCAAATGCTGACTGCTGTATCTGTGGAGCTGCTGAGGAAACTCATCAACACCTCTTTTTTGACTGCACATATGCAATCAGGGTATGGAAGGAGATAATGTTGTGGTTGGGGCAGAGAGTAACTCATAGCAACATGACTAGTGTGATAAAATGGCTAAGAAGGAGAAGAGGTTTGACAGTCACACAGTGCAAGGTGATGCAAACTGCAGGGGCTGCCTTCCTGTATCAGATATGGAGAGTGAGGAATCAGTCATTGTGGAGCATGGAAACACCAATGATTGCCTATACTTGTAAACAGATAATTTTTTTGTTAGCAATAGATGTAAATTGTTGTATAGTGGTAGGATTACTAACAAGGATAGTGAATGGATTAGGAGTATACATACATGATGAAGTTTTGTATTAGTTGAGCTTGGTATATGATACCAGGTGGGCAAATTGCCAGTTTGTTTCTTGATTGGGGTTGAGGTGCCTACCTAGTAGGGATGTCCACTCGAAATCAAAGATAGGTTTTAAAGGGTTTGATTGAGCTATAAAATATTTTACTTTACCTAAAAAAACATTAAAGGAATATCTAGAGCCCAACACATAACAAACAATAGTAGAATTCCAAAAACAGAGTTCATCATGGATTTCATCCAAAGTAATTTGCACCAGGGACTTACCAGAATGATCACCCTTCATTAGATCCAGCCCCTCATAACGAAGATGCTCAAAACATCGCTGATTCCACGATGGACCAGGTGCATCAACACAATTTACCTTCCTCAGCACTTCCTCACCATTTCCCTGTTCCATTGCACCTTGAACACTCGCAACCTAGCTTCTAAGTTGTTGTGATGAAGCTTCCTGAGCTGCCATAGCAGTTAATCGAACTCTAGCATCCAACGACGAGCAAGTACTCAATGATTCTCTCTCCGACGAAATCGACGAATCAGACCAGTTTAACATAGGAATACCTACAATATCTCTCATTGATTTAGTTTTCTTAGCATCAGCAGTATTTGGAATACCTTTCTTAGCCTTCCCTGTCCCTTTTGAATGTGAATGGCTACCCCTTTTTGCCTTCCTACCCCTTGCCATGGCGTCAGCTAGAGCTGAGGAGCAGGAAGATCACAAGAGGCCGTTATTTCGTAGAGAGAGAGGAGAGAGTTTCTCTCTCTAGAAACAAAACCATTCTCGGGGGTTAGCCTAGATGATTATTAACTCTTCTTACCTTAATATAATCTCATACTTATAAAATCTCATACTTATAAATGAGATACCAAGTAAGTGTTGGCCCAGTGGTGATGGAGACTGGCTTTGGTAGGACGGACCCGTGCTCGAATCCCCGCAACACCCTTAAGAGAGGAATGAAACCTAACCACCCCGAACTTGGCCTCGATCCGGATGTAACCAGAAGGGTGAACCGGGTGCAAACACCAAAAAAAACTTATAAATGAGATTATATATTAAGAAAAAAGAAATTTATATACTTTTCTTAGCATTACTCAAGGGTATTCATTACTAGATGTTTGATCTTCGTGCAATTGAAACGTACCCATTACTCAACCCAAAAAATAGGTGTTTAGAAACAAGGTATCCAATGATACCAAATCAAGGTAAATTAGAGTATTCTCTTTAACAGATAGTTGAAAAAATTAGGCTATGATCCAGTTTGAAAATAGGGTACCTCTAATTGGATTTGTTTTTTACTGCATCAAATCATTTACGGTACCAGCATATCAACGCATTTTTTTTTGAAGATAATTGAAAAAAGGGGTTATGAACAAACCCAAAAGAATTAGCTACCCACACCGTTTCCAACTTCGTTTTTACCCAATTCGATGCTCGTTAACTTTAACTTTACCACATTAGTGTAGTATGTTGTGTTATAACTATAAAAGAGAAAATGCGTAACGAAAGAGATGGTTAACACTAAAGATATTTTTGATATGATATTTAACGTATAGTTACAACTAATAACAACATAAAATAATTCTGTCACATTATGTATACCTTGTGCAACTTACTTGTTTCAAAACCTAGTATTAGCCAAAATAATAATCATTATAATTATATTATAAAAAATAAATTCATTCTGATTGTATTAATTAAAAAATCAATCATTGTAAATGTAGATGAAATATTATTATGTTCATATTAATTTGTCAAAAACCATCTAATATAATGGACATTATTGGTTTAACTACCTTTTCTAAATTTTTTCATTTTAACTACCTTATATATGCAAATCCTGTAGGTTTCACTACCAATTGGTGGTTTTTGGCCGGAAAACCGCTCATTTTTTGCCGGAAAATCACTCATTTAGACCGAAAAACCGCCCATTGGTAGTTAAAAATAACGGTATTACATATATAAGGTAGTTAAATTAAAAAAATTAGAAAAGATAGTTAAACCAATAATATCAATTATATTAGGCGGTTTTTGACAAAAAATCATTTTGCTAATCTCTATATATATAAAAAAGCGTAAGCATAGATTGCAATCCGCCACGTGTCACTCTCTCTTCTTTTCAACAATATTTTATCAACCTTATTCTCATAAAAAATGTGCAAATTGTCCATGATAAGCTTCGATCCCATGACCTCGAGTATGAAAGATAAATGCTCTAACCATTGCGCCACTACATTATTGTTGGTTCTTTTATCAATTGT
This sequence comes from Patellifolia procumbens, assembly GCA_947645195.1. Classification (NCBI taxonomy): domain Eukaryota; kingdom Viridiplantae; phylum Streptophyta; class Magnoliopsida; order Caryophyllales; family Amaranthaceae; genus Patellifolia; species Patellifolia procumbens. Next base: position 5,269,525 of record CANSGD010000972.1, read on the forward strand.
AATAATGATATTATATGTTTTCAATGAATAACAATTATTAAGTTACAATATTTAAATTGTAATTACGAATAATACTACTAATTTATAACTTTTTACTAATATCTTTCTACACTAAATTTTAGTTGTCTTATATTAGTAACTTATAATACAGATAAATCCCAGAGCATCGCCTGTGCCTAAATACTAGTTATATTATCATATTAGTACATACAGCCCAGGTAGTCCCGAAGGAGATACCTCGGGCATCATTTTTCTACATATAAAAGTACTACTTCGGATTTTAATTCTCTTACTATTAGAATAGAAAAACACCTAAACTCTTAGCTCACTACCTTTCTTTTAAACGTAAGACCAGTAGTTCTGTTTCAGAGCGATTTTGAAGTAGTGCCAATCTTCACCATGGCAACATCAAAACAACCAAGTTCCACAACAAACAAATTGGATGCTATTAATCAGAATTTTTTCTAGAGAAAGGTCTAAATAATGAACAAGGCATTCCCTCTTATAGCTAGGGATAAGATTTGCAAACTAAAAATTCTAGGAGGTTTAGGTCTCAGGAAGACAAACACATGAATCAAGGTATTTTAGCTAAACTAGCGTGGAAAATTCTAACGCACCCATCTAATAAATGAGCAAAAATGATAAGGACGAAATACTTGAGGAACAACTCCGTTTTGAATGCCAACCTAAATTACTCTGACTCCCGATCCTGGAGAGAAATTCTTCACACGCAAGACGTGATCCGCCGAAGAATCCTTTCGTAATATTTTCTTAAAACACAATTAAAAAATACCAATATACGTTCAAATATGTGCATTGGAAGACGTGAAAATTTTATTGTTGCAATTAAAATGAAACAGAAAAAGTATTAAATTTTGAATATATGACAAATTAATGCGTTGGCCAGTATAATTATTGTTTATGTTACTTTATTGTTTCCATTTGTTGTTACTTTTTCGTAGCGAGAGTGTTCATTAGAGAAAAGCTCTCTAATGTTGTTTAAAAAGTAATTCTAACCTAAGTTGATGATGCGATAAACGCAAATACCAAATCATGTGCAGAAAAGCACATTCATGTCACTTTCATCATTACCATAGTAATTTTAGGAAAACATGACAAACAAGACTGTTTTCTTCTTATAACAAGAACTAATGAGTTTAAATTATAAGATCTAAAACGTAAATGAGTTTGAACACATCATTAACTCTTCATCTTCACCGTTGAGCTGAGAAGCAATAAACCGATCAAGCGTGATCCAATCATTAAATCTTGGTTTAGCATTCGCTAATATCTGATTATCATGACACAGATTAATGGTAGGATCATCTCTGTGATGTTGGTCGAATGGTGGCCAAATGCTTGTAAACACAGGAAGACTGTACTGATGATCATCAGCTGATAATATTGGACTGTTTAGTATAAGCTGATTATATGAAGAATTAATCATATGATCATCATGAATAATTAACCTTCCCTGGTGTTCTTTTAGGGGATTTTCAGTATTGCTTGTTTCATAAGCATGATAGTGTTCATCTTGATATGTCTTCCCCATGCAAAAAAAGATATGATCATTTGCCATTTGGTAGTTTTTCTTCCAGAAAAGGCGGCATATCACCCACCCTTCTTGATCTGCTATACGAGTATCATCTCTTAACACCTATGTATGTATATTATCAATGATAGTGTTGTTAGTTTGAAGAATTTGTTATGCGAAAGATAAGTTTAAGCTAAGGATGACTAGGTTTGAATTGGTATAAGCATAAGATAGAATCAGAATTGATTACGGTTAATCTGCTGAAGAATAAAATAAAGAAACTACTTACTGTAAAACTATAGAAAACAAAATGACTGCAACTCTACATTGATAAGGAGAACAAAGTAAATGGGGCAAACTCACAATATTTCACTAACTCAAGAGACTAGATACAAGCTTAGTGGTTGTTTGGTATATATAGAAATTTAATTCCCGTGGTAAGTTACAATATATTGGAAGTTAATTCCCTCATGTATTCCTAGAAATTTGTTAAAATTGTTTGGTTGACATCAACTAATTTGAAATTCACAAGAATTTTGAATGACCAAGGAGGGAATGGGTCAATAAATTCCCACGTTTTGTGGGAATTACAAATTCCTAGGAATTTTGAGTTCCCCCATTTTTGTTACTTTCCGCTAACCAAACAACTAACCATTCTAAAAATTCATGAGAATTTTCATTGCCTATGTTTTTTCCTGCATACCGAACAACCACTTATTATATAAGCTAAGACAATGTTTTCGTCAACTTATTTTAATAAATTACAGTAAAATAAGTTCAGTTCAGTAAATATAAGTTTAGTTCAGTACTAATAAGTTCAATTCAGTAAAAATAAGTTCAGTTCAGTTCAGTAAAAATCAATAATGCAAAGAAGGAAAACAACATGAATAAGTAAAAATAAGTTCAGTTCAGTAAAAATAAGTTTAGTTCAGTAGTAATAAGTTCAGTTCAGTAAAAATAAGTTTAGTTCAGTACCAATAAGTTCAGTCAGTTCAGTAAAAATAATTTCAGTTCAGTAAAAAAAATAAGTTTAGTTCAGCAAAATTCAGTTGATGAGAACAAGGCCTAAGTAGTAACAAATAATAAACGGAAATATATTAACCATAAACCCACTAACATTTAACTGACCCACTATTCTCTTATGAGAACAATAAGTCAGTTTGTGATACAATAAGTCAAATCATTGTGGAGATTGAAACAAAGGATCAAATTAGAGATTGTACCCTAAAATTCAAATCAATAAGATTTCTTATTTTGTTATATTTATCTTGACTCTGTTTTGCAGACTTAGTTAAAATTTATGTTTACAGTAACGTTAAGGAAAATTTTCACGAAACCAACTTAACTTTTCACTTATTTAGAAACTTCCATCTTTATGATTTTTTCCCTAAATTTCCACCTAAACTTTTCAAAACCTTTATAAACTCCCACCATTTGACAGTTTTTGGCTAACTCCGTTAAGTGGTGGGCCCCCATTATGCTTTTGTTATTTATTTTCCCTCCAATGATTTCTCTCTTCCTTTGTCTGTCTTCTTCTCTTCTCTACTCTCCCTCATTCGATTCTCTTTTTTTATTCAGTCCCTATTAGATCACTAATTACAAAACTGGGTTAAAGTTTCCACATAAACACTAAAAATAATCTCGTATATAATAAATCTATACAATATTAATACCTTATCATCAACATCTTGAAGCTCCAATGTAAAAAAACAACATATTGAAGCTCAGAATTAGAGCTCTCATTAGATTCATTTAATGGAGATTCATTCCCAACAACTGGTATGGTCTTCCCAAACAACTTAAATGATCAACTGACCTCTGTAATTTCTAATGCCAACATTTCATACCAATCACGGACCACTGTAATTCTTGAGTCCCTAATTCCTGACCTCTGTAATTATTCATACCAACTTAAGAACAACTAGTATCTCTAATTTCTAATATTCATACCAACTTTTCATCAAATGGAGATTCATCCCTCATTCAAAAGTGTGGTGGGATTATACGTTAGCAAGAATTACAGAGGTCGGTAAGGGTTGTTTAGTGAGTATTAGTGTCTCGTTTTAGAGAGAGAAAGAGAAGGAGAAAGATAGGTGTATTTGGAATGCAAATAAGATGATTTTGATCTGTTTAAAATCCAATAAGATGCCCATTTACATCACACCAAATTCCAATTTGTACCCAATTTAATTCTTCAACTAATCTCTCAAACCAATTTCCAACTTGAGTCCCTTGACCTCTCAAATCTCTCCAAATTTCTATCTAAGGCTATTCAAGAACTGTCCATTTCATCTTTGAGCTCAAATAATGATTTTGATCTGGTTGTTTTATGTCAGTTATTGACTAATTTAGAGGAGTTGGATATTAGTGATCCTAGGGATAATTACTATGTAATAAGTGGGGATGTTTGTAAAATTATGGGTCAATCTACCTCTTCACTCTCCCACCTTTATCTCTTTCTTTTTTTTCACTAATTCCAGGTAAAGCAAGAGAGATGAATAACGAGAAAGAGAAGGGATTGAAAAAAAGAGAGAGAATTGAATGAGGGAGAGTAGAACAGAGGAAGAGTTAAATGATTGTGTTGGAGGGAAAATAAATCACAAAATCATAGTTGGGCCTAGTACTTAGCGGAGTTAGCCAAAAACTGTTAAGCGGTGGGAGTTTATAAACAATTTGAAAAGTTTAGGTGGAAATCTAGAAAAAGAAATCATAGAGGTGGGAGTTTCTAAAAGCGTGATAAGTTAAGGTGTTTTTGCACAAAAAATCCTATCGTTAATCTACAAACTTTCCTAATACTTACCACTAACCCACTATCTTAGCAAAACTAACAAAGTTACTGACATCAGCTTAGACTTAGGAAACTAACTCCCTAAAAACAATGCAACTAATATTTGAATCATATTCCAACATAATCAAGCCTAAAATACAGTTAAGTCTAGGTGAATACAACATATACATCCTCATAATACTTAGGAAAATTTGTGAAAAACCACTCTAAATTTTACAATTTTTGAAAACAACCACCATTTTTTTTATTTAATTACTATAGCTTTCCTAAATTTTGTCAAGCACCACCTTTTAACAGCTTTCGTTAAGAAATCTCTTTGATGGGACCCACTCATCATCTTTGATCTCCATTTACACCACCATCCCAATTGACACCACCATTGTCACCTACACCTCACTCTAACCCTTCACCACCACTCACAATTACTACCCATCACCACCCACGCACCACCTCTATATTCAAAAACCCTAACCCCTAAATTCACCACCAACCAACCACCATGACCACCGTTCAATATTGCGCCACCAATACACACCACGACCCACCTCCGCAAGTTCACTACCAACCACCATCTAGCTTCGAAACTTCAACCTTTTAAATCGTCACTAACTAACCACAACCATCACTCCCTTTCGAAATTTCGCCACCAACCATCAATCCCTTTCGAGATTTCGTCACTGACCACCACAATCCACATTCAAAAACCTTAAACTTCACAACCCACTTACAAAAACTTTTGTTTCTCACTTTTGTATGAAGTAGTAGTAGCCGTAGTCCCCTCTCTACTTTTTTTGCTTTTCTTACAATTTAAGCCCAACCCATATGACTAAATAGAAAATAATAGAGAAAGTATACGGTAATAATAAAGTATATTTATGTCAGGATATTTAGCTCATAAATTAAAATAACGAGGTCGACAAAAATACCAGAATTTGAGCAAGTATTTTAAGATGCAAGAAACTCATACTCCCTCCCTCCCATAATATAAGTCTTGTTTCCTTATATGGTGTCCCAGAATATAAGTCATATTTCTAAATTAATCATATATTTATACCTAATATACCCTCATTAGAATATTTAATTTCCTAAAATATCCTCATATTACTCTAAAAAATTGCACCCTAATTTAATGCATAGATAGAATCTTTTTATCTCTTTCCACCTTTTCATCCTTCACTTATTTCTCCATTTTATTTGTTAACATTCTCTCTCCTCCCACACTTGCCCATTTTCCATTTTTCGCTCATTTTTCATCTCACTTTTCATCTCCTCTATTATCTCTATACTATAAAGGAAAACCAAAATTTAAAAATATGAAAAAATATTTAAAACAAATCAAGGAAGTTATTAAGGAATTAAGTTTTCTTTCCAAACTTAGCAATCAGATTTTTAGCCAAAAATGTTTAAAAATTCAAACTCCGATATCTAAAAATCTACAAAGTAATAACAATTAAAAAATATATCGATGGTTAGATTTTCTTGCGCTCTATAAAAGGACACCCACTTTACTATATTTTTATATACTTTTGAATCTTTTTATTTTCAAATACATGAGTAGTTGATTGCTCATAAGTGGGGGTGCAATTGATCAAATAATTGATCATGAATCATGATAAATTATTTTAGCATGAGTGAGAAAGTGGTAAAGGGATAAGAATGATATATATTTTTTTACACATGAGTGGTGATGCTAATTACATCTTTTTGTAAAGTTTTTGATCTTTTTTGGCGTTTTGTTTTTAAATCACTATTGCTAATCTACTCTCTAATATTTAATACTCATTTTATGTATTTAAATTACTTCACTATTTAAACTCTTTTGATATTCCAATAACACCCTTTAAAATAACAAAATAACTAAAACTTAACGATTACTTTTAAAAGTACGAAAAAAATATGTATACACTTCAATTGAGAAATTACAATGTAGTTTCTCCCAAATCCTTACATATTAATCTTTTGCACGAGGCACGCATTGCGTGCATATAAAGCTAGTTAGTTTTGAAGAAAATTGGCTTCGTTCAAATTTTTATTATTTAATCGTTCGAAAGAGTAGATTTTTTCATCCGTCAATTTTTTTAGGGTAAACTGAAGAACTTGTGACCAACTATAATGACTTTAGTCACAAAGATAATATAGTCAACTCAAGTGGGATCTTGTTAATTTCATTTAGTACATAATTATAATAAACTTTCTATAAATTTTACTTAATAATTAGAATTGACAATGTTTAACTTTGTACATTGGGAGGCGTGAAACTTTATATGTAGAGATTAACAAACTTTAGTACCCTTTCAAAAACTTTTTATCACTCTTGTCGATGTCATCTCCTTTGGCAACGGTTTCAGTTGACGATTCATGTTAGCCGACCCCAAATCACTTTGGGAATAAGGCTTAGTTGTTGTTGTTGTATTAACAAATAACGGAAAAAATATTTATTGAAGGGTAAGAATTTAGGTTCAAAAACTAACACTGGTTTGATCATGTTGTTCTACTGTATAAGTAGCAGTGCAGTCTTCAAGCCTATACTCATGCATGATCCAACAAGATTTCTCAGCATTTGGAGCTCGACCTTTGTTAAAAACCAAAGTCTTTCTCATACCAATGCATATATTGTTGCTATAGATCATCTTGTCGCGGCCTGTGGCCTTCCAGAACCCGGCTGCAGTGGCACGATTTGTTCTAGTCCCTTTTGGGTATTTCATGTCTTTATGACTGAAGAAATACCACTCATTTTGTGGCCCTGATCCTATTCCGCACAGCTCTGAAAATTTGTACAAACAGATTAAATCTTAGCCATAGTTTTTTGAACTAATTTATTATAAAGAATTAATCAATCGTAGTATTCGTAGATGAAGCAACCCTTGTAAGAAGCTTTGCCAGATTCCGTAATTGTAACAAATTGGTTTTGGACTTGTAAGGAACCCTAATGGTTAGGTATTATTTTGGTGGGATTAAAGAGGGTTTAATCTCATTCCCAATCCCATGGGAATATAACTATCCCCCCAAACAAACATGGGAATACTACCCATGGGGATATAAATTCCCAATCCCACCCCTTAATCCCCCTAAACAAACAGGCCCTAAAGAAATAGGTGGGAGAGGTTTTGGAAGGGTTTTACTCTTTTGAGATAATCTAGGTAGTTCACGAAAAGTCTGTATTAAAGGGGTTTGTTTCTCACTGTCACAAACCGTTCTGAGCTATAGGGCATTTCTCCCCTTATTCTGTTACACGGAAATTCTCTTTAAAGTTTGATGTTTTTGTATCTACACATGTCGCACCGAAACTCTTAGAAATTTCAATTGTTTAGTTTTCGGCCATGGAAGCAACAACTCTAATTGTTAGCGTCTTGTCAAAAAAGAAAGTTACACTAAAAAAAAAAGGAAAATTTGTTAAAAATCACTACAAAGTTTATACTTTTTGTAAAAACCCCTTATAATTTTTTTTAAATTTAATTACTAGAATTTTGCAAAATTATATAAAGCACCACCTATTATCAAAAAACGTTAAGTTTACCGTCAAAAACCCTAACCCTTAAATTCGCCGCCAAACGGAAAACTTATCATTTTCCGTTAGAAGGGGGTGCTTCATAAAATTTTGCAAAGTTATAGTAGTTAAATTTTAAAAAAAAGTAATTTGTGATTTTTTTTTCAAAAAGTGTAAAGTTTGTAGTTATTTTTCACAAATTTTCTTAACAAAATTTTGTAGGAAAAGTTGTTAATTAACGTTTTCACATTTCCCACATTTCCGTTTACTTTGGGATGATAAAGGGACCTTAACCTCCCAAGGAAACTTCATATAGGTAGATTGTTTAATGTGAGTTTACTCAGAAGAATTGATGATAATTTAGATAGGAGATTTGACATAAAATTACCTGGAATATCCCAAGGTTCAAGCTTGTTAAGGTCAATCTCTCGAATAACATCAAGGTCAATCTTCTCAAAAGCCAATTTTTTCTTCAAGTAATACTGGAGAAGCTCTTCTTCTGTAGGATGGAATCTAAAACCTGGAGGTACTTTTGAGTGTCCATTTACTGATATATTCATATTTTGTCTTTCTAATGCTTCAACAATGGAGTAAATCAAAGGGTATCAAATACACTAAAAAAAATAAAAATAAAAGAAGAGTTAAGAAGAACGAAAAAGCTGAACATGTTGATGACTGTAAGGAATGTTGAATGTTGCAAATAAGGAAAGAATAGCAGCTCAAAGAATTGTGGGACATTATTTTTGAGGCAAAAAAGGATATGTTCTTACACTATATATAAAGGCATTGAGGATAGAGTAGGAATTCAGTCAAAAAACTGCATTAAGGTTTGGTGTCATGGCCATACTAATGTACTCTATGGGTCCATTGCTTCAACAAGGGGCTAATTAGTTAATCCTTGTGTTTCATAAATATATTCCCTTTTATTATATACTTTGTTCTTTTGAACTTAGGGGGTGTTTGGTTCAAGTGATGGAATGCAAAGGAAATGGAAACAAAAGAGAGAATACAATGAAAACAAAAATCATTAATTATCAAACTAATTTGGTTCAACCAAACAATGGAATATACCATTACAAACGTACACAAAAAAAAACCAACAGTTATTATAAGAGAGAGAGAGAATGTTAGCTGGAACATGTCAGAAATTTGAGAGAGTAGTTGGTAATATTGGTATCCAACAGTGGAGAGAAGGATGGGTGGAATGGCATTTGTTACCTTAGGGGTGAGAAGGGTATTATTTGGGAAGAATTAGATCAAGTAGAGAAATGGAGTGAAAAAACTTTTTTGTTAAAACAAACAAAATGAAAGGGAGTGGGAGATTGACTCCCTTTCCAAGAGTTAAAAGAACCTCCAACCAAACACATGCTTTTAATGGAACCGAACTGAATTGGCTCAAACTGAACTGAGGTGAAATTAGTGGAACTAAACTAAACTGTACTAAACTTATATTTTACGGAGTAACCTTAACAATAATAATAAGTAGAATAATATAATTAATACTAATATTAATAGTAATGATAATAAAAACTTATAATATTAACATAAATAATAAATTATGATTATAATTATGTTATTATTTTGTTACTAGTTATTATTAATATTATTATTTACGAATAATTATTTAAAGGAAAAATTGGATCAAACAGCACAAACTATACGTTTGTTGCACAAAGCAGCACCAACAAAAAAGGTGCACAAAACAACACAAACTTTTTCTAATCGGTGCAGAAAAGAACATAAGTGGGTTTTTTCGCCTGAGATTCCCTATTTCCGGCGAATCTTTAGTATTTTAGATATTTTTTATTTTGCTATCTTTTTTCCTTCACTTTAAATAAACTATTGGATCCAAAAATCACCTTATTTCCTCTTTGAAACCATAAAATTTTCCCCAAATTGATTTTTTCTGTTAAACCCTAGAATTGGAGGATGAGTGGCTAATTTTCAATAAAGAAATCAAAAGGAATGTCTACAGTGTATAGGTAATAGAAATCTAAAATCTAAAATACTAAATATTCACCGGAATTAGGGAATCTCAGTCGAAAAACCTACTTATGTCGTTCTCTGCACCAATTAGAAAAAGTTCATATTGTTTTGTGCACCTTTTTTTGTTGGTGCTGTTTTGTGCAACAAGCGTCTAGTTTGCGCTATTTGATCCAATTTTTCCTTATTTAAAAGACAGTAATGACTTTAAGATTACTAAATAATATCTATACTAGATAAACAAAAATATTTCCTTACAAGCCTTGGTGTTAATTTTTACTTGTTAGACGTTTGATAACTTACGAGGAATACTAGAACATTTCAACTATTGACATTCATCATTGCGAGTGCCTATTGAAGGTGTAGGTCCATTACAGAAAAGGTGGAGCCGCAAATGCCCGAAAAGTATCACATTTATAATTGATGCAAATTGCACATACCCTTCATGATTTTATAAAAATTTAAAAGTCTGGAATACCAATTGTGCAAAATAAACCGAAGTTGAAGGAATTGTTGATATTGACATGTTTAATGACCATCGGAAGATTTCAATATTTGAAAGAAAAAAATAACTAAGATAATTTGAAAAAAATGTGAAATCAGTTGATGCATTTATATCAGAAAGGCTATGTCATGTACAAACTCGGCGTATTTCGGAAGCTTTAAGGCCCTGCTGACACGGTTTAGAAAGATTCTTCTTTATTGATGGTGACCAGTCATAATCCATAAAATGTTGCTCAAGAGCAATCCCGAGAATTGGAGAGGTCATCGGCTCCTTAGTAAGGGTTGATCCATGAGCCCAATTGCATTCAAATCTAGATCGACTCCCAAAAAAATTTCGCTAAGCTGGTCAAGAGGTTCATGATGATCATGTAGGAGATGGTGAAGAAGTGATAGATCTTATGAAAATAGATAATTAGGAAATTATAAGTAGAATTTTTTTTGTTGATATGTACTGTACATGATTTAATATTAATACTAATATTATAAAATTTCAAGTCAAATTACAAACAATTTTAATTTGGTAAAGACATACAATAATAATGATATGATAATGATAATAATAATAATAATATTAATATTAATATTAAAAATAATAATAATAAGACTAATAGTAATGACATGGATATGACAATATCTAATAGATAAGACGATAGTAATAAAAATAGCAATAAGAATTTTAAAAAATAATTAAATATAATAATAGGTTTATCATAAGTGAGTATAATAATGTCTAACTCAAACAATAATATTAGAAAAATCGGTAATAAGGTTACAAAAATATAATTAAATAATAAAATATTAAAATTTTAATTTAATTCAAATACCAATATATTAATAATTAGTATAACGATAATAATGATAAGAATAATTGTAAAGATGATGACAAAAGTGTTGTTAATAATAAATTGAATTGAAAGAATTTAAATCAACCGAAATTAATGTAGCTGAACTGTACTAAACTAAAATTAATTTACATTAATCCAGTCCAAAAACAAGGCCTTAGTGGAAAGTATGGTTCTTTAATTTGTTTAACTTTTGAGATTGACAGAGAAAGTTGTTTAGAAATATAAATATTATTTAATAGATCAATTTGGATCAATTTAGTGGGCTAAGGGACTAATCTGGGAAGATGAAAGAGAGAAAAAAATAGTAGACAAAAATATAGCAAAATAGGAAAAAAAATATCTAATGGAACACCTTAAAACAAAAAGATATTTGCCAATGTAAATTAGGTCCAAAGAGCAAAGATTATAATTAGTAGAATGGACGATCTAATTTTCACATATAATTGGACCAACAATTTCAGTGTAAACCAACACTCTTCCTCAACATACTCAACATTTTGCGCCTAGTCATTTGTTTTGTTATGTTTCCTTTGTTTCCATTTGAATCTCGAACCACAATAGAAAGCTATAAAAAATAACCTACTAGATTTATCGAAAGGATTAATGTAGTCACTAGATGATGAAGAGTGTATGATTATAAAGTGGATTAAACTGGTCACCAATTGGATTTAAATAGTCACCACAATAAAGGAGGGGTTTCTTTCTCTTCTTAATATTAGGCTTTGGATCATTGCCTAGGTTTTTTTTAATATAAAAATAGGCAGCTCTATAAGACTAACTCTAAATTTATACTCCCTCCGTTTTCTAGGTTCTTCGTTCTTAGAATTTTGACGTAGTTGACACTATTTAGAAGTAAAAGAAATCTTCTAAATTCTTTCCGATATATATGAAAATAACATAATCATTTGTGGTATTGTCTAGATTCAATTCTTTCCATAATAACTACATTGAAAAATCTCAAACCCGACCATATATTTTTACTTATAAATGATATAAAATATGCATTGATAGACATACAAACTAAGCTTATATAAAAACAATAGGGGGGTGTTTGGTGCAAATAGCATAAGGCAAATGTAAATAATAAAGGTGTACCTGGGGAAATTAAAGTAAAGTTAAATCCTTAGTTGGGTAGTTTTTTTTTTTCTCTTTCACCCTTCGTCCTCTTCACAACCATTTCCTACACTTCCGCACCATGTTTCCTCTCCCATCGTTTCCATTGTCGCCCCCTCCCCGCCACCCTCCTCTTGGATGCAACCACCGCACCGGATCTAATGCATCCTCCTCCTTTATAGTTGAAATAAGTTCTCTTTTCAATCTTATTCTCCCTTCAGATTCGGTGGTATCGATGGGGGTTGAATGTTTTTAGGCACGGAAAATGTGTGAATATGCCATGTCGAATTATGTTTGCGTCAATGTCAACTTATTAAATCATTATAAATTTGACAGTCAATAAAACTATTTAAGTTGGGCTGACAATTTATTTGGCCCATTTTTGGTTATGTTGATCAAACCCATTTGACTAATTGATAAAACCCATCTAAATAGGTCGGCTATTTTATGGGTCATAATAGTTGAGTTTGAGCTCAAAAGGCCCAAAAGATCTTTAAAACCATAAACCTTTGAGAACTCTATAAATATAGGCCTCCAAGTGTCATTTGAAGGGTTTCAGAAAAAACTAGATGGCGGAGAAAACCATAGTTATTCTAGAGTATACAAATTATCAAGAGAACTCAACAAACTTCATCAAATTTTCAACCTAAAAGAACCACAAGCATAAATCCAATGTGACGTTCCATTATAGAGAAGAAAAATTGAACAGATCAAGCTCATTGGCAATCATTCAAGAAATCAAAACAGGACTTGAAATGATCAAGCCATCCAAGGAAATCAAATCCGTCTCGCGAATCTTTCAAGCCAAGTTTATGATACAACAACAAAAACCGTTTGTGGAGATCGAATCAGCAGATAATATATTTGAGATTGTACCCCAAACTCATTATCAATACAAATCTTATTATTTGTTACATCTGTTGGATATGCCTTCAATTATGTGTTAGCTTTTCGGGTGTTATAAGGTTTGATTAAACCTTATATTCTGATATGGGTTTTAGGTCCAAGTCTGTTTAGGTTAACTCTAAGGGTGCTTATATAAACCCTTAGGTTAAACCTATAGCCGTATTATTCACTATTCAGTTAATGTTAGTGTTGTCTAACACTAATCTGTATTCTGGTTCTCTCCTAATAAAACTAATTTCCCTCTGGTCTGGTGGACGTAGCTAGCACATTGCTAGTAAACCACGTTAAATTCGATGTGTTATTTATCGCTTTCACGTTCTTACTATTCTTTAGCGCCTCTTCTGTTGTAACAACATCTATTTTGATTCTGTTTTGCGGACTTATTTGTGTTTATAAAGGGGTCCAATAAACATGAATGGTGGTTGGATGTTTGTTTAAGGCGTGAAAGTGTGCGAGCTAATGTCAATAGAATGGCCTATTTTCGTTCCAAGTACATATGTTTCTCTCGATGGAGTATGCGGCTTAGCCGCAGATCTCGCTTTTAAAAATTAGGGGGTTGTGTTGATCATATGTTACAAATAAGTACGTAGGAGAAATTTCGCAATGGTTGATATGGGTTGGTCTTTGGTGGTGTTAATCGGAGAGATCGAGGAGATCCATGGGCGTCAATGGAGCAGGGAAGAAAGTTTGGTGTAGCGCCATTTTTCCAAAAGGCATTAGTGCACGGGCAGATTAAGAAAAGGTGGTTTATATCTTCGTTTGAGAAATTTTATTCTTGGAATCAGAAATGGGTGTCCCCTATCATGATATGACGCTATTTGTCATCACGATCATCAGATGCATCTGAATCCCCTTGATATACAACGGATCCCTGATGAGAAGGAGCTAGAAAAGCTTGTAAGCTATCTGAAGATGATTATCCGACTTTCTTAATACAAAAGGCCAAAGTATGAATTGGATTGCTATTGGAGATGAGAATTTCAAGCTTTTGCACTATAGCATCAAGAAGTACAAGAAGGTTTTGTTGGTTTCCATGAATCCTTATTAGGCCAAACCTACTCTAATAGAGGCCCTATACAGCAGATTGTGATTTACCAACCCCCTATGATTATAACGGATCAAGAGTATCTTTTGCTGTGTAATTTTATGGAAGGTGATGTGAGAACGACCTCAATGCCAAATGAGAAAGCAGGGGCGTATTTTAGTATCTAAGGCGTTCCACACAATATAGGGCCTCTAAAATTTTAGGGCCTCAAAAATCGAAATACTTAAGAAATAGAGAACATTCCGTATATATTTATATCAACTTACAATTTATGTTTAGAGTATTAAACTTCTCAACGAAGATGAATTTTACTATTGAACCTGTTAACATATAAATTATGCCATTATTTTTATTTTTTGGGGCCATTTACTATATATGCAGAGGGCCTCTTCCCCTGTTGAGACGACCCTGTGAGAAAGCCTCTTGGGTTAGATGATTATAATATCATGTTCTTTAAGCACAGTTGGATCATAGTTGGGCCTCAAGCGTCAGCTGTTGTCCTGGATTTTTTTAGAATAGGAAAGCTCTCGAAACAGCTTAATGTCAACTTCTACATTGATTACTAAGATCCAAAGTTCTTCACAGTTAAGGACTTTTAGAACTAGTTCCTTTTGTTTAGTTATTATATAGAGGATTTTTTTCTTAAAACCACCTAAACTTTTCACGTTTTTAGAAACTCTTATCTTAATGAATTTTTCTTTCAAATTTCCACCGACCATTCCCAATTTTAATAAAAGCTCTCACCACTTAACGGTTTTTGTTAAATTCGGTTAACAAAATCGTTAAGTGGGCCCCACATATGCGTTTTATTATTAATTTACGCTGAAATCGAAGTCAATTTCATCAATTTAAGGGGAAAATCTCAACAAATTTGGAGCAAATCTGGAACTAATTACAACTATTTGGAAAAATTGCAACTATTTCAAGTTCAATTTCGTTAATAAAATGTATGTGCAGGACCCACTTAATGGTTTTGTTAACGGAATATGACAAAAACTGTTAAGTGGTGGGAGGTTTTAATAAAATTGGAAATGGAACCTACACTCGAGAGTACGATGCGCATGATACTCTCGCTAAAAAACGCAGCCTTTTTAAAACAAAACAAACGAATTAAGATGTTCATTTGTTTTACGTTATTGTTCATTCACAATATTTAATATGTTCATTTACGAATATCAATTGTACATTAGAAAATAAACTCAATTTTTCTCAAAAATCGCTTGTAGTCACCATTTTCACTTAAATTCGATTTTTTGCCAAAAAGGCGGGAATGAATATTTAAGATGTTCATTTACCTTATGTTATTGTTCATTCAAGATATTTAAGATGTTCTTTTATGAATATCAGATGTACATTAGAAAATCAACTTCATTTTTATCAAAAATCACTTCTAATGTGCTAGATTTGATGTTCACTTATCTTACGTTATTATTCATTCACGATAATTAAGATGTTCATTTATGAATATCAAATGTACATTAGAAAATCAACTCAATTTTTATCAAAAATCACTTCTAATGTTGATGTTCATTTATCTTAAGTTATTGTTCATTCACAATCTTTAAGATGTTCATTTATGAATATGAAATGTACATTAGAAAATCAACTTCATTTTTATCAAAAATCACTTCTAACGTACATTTGATAAATGAATATAAAAAATGTACGTAAAATAAATGTACATAAAAATAAATGTACGTAAAATAAATGAATATAAAAAATGTACATTAGAAGTGATGTTTGATAATAAATTAAGTTTACTTTCTATTGTACATCTGATATTCATAAATAAAAATCTTAAATATCACGAATGAACAATAATGTAAGATAAATGAACATCTAAAATATTGGTGGAAACATATACTTTTTGAATTTGAAGTGATTTTTGAATTGATGTTCATTTAAATCCTTTAAATGTTCCATCCCGCCTTTTTGACAAAAAATTGAATTTGAAAAATTTTGAATGAAAATGGTGAGTACAAGGGATTTTTGAAAAAAGATTATGTTTGGTTTTGTGATGTACATTTGATATTCGTTAATGAACATATTAAATTTGTGAATTAACAATAACGTACAATAAATGAACATCTTAAATATTGGTGGGAGCAGTCGTTTTTTGAATTTGAACTGATGTACATTTAAATATTTTTTTTATCGGTCATTTAAATGCTTTTAATGTACATTCCGTGCACACCACTCATTTAAATAGCGCGTTTTGCTTTAAAAAGGTTGTTTTTTGAGCGAGAGTACCATGCGCATCGTACTCTCGAGTGTAACATCTACCTTTTGATGGTGACATGACACCAGGTCATTGGGAAAGATGAGGTGACACTATCGTGATAGAAAATCTAAAAAATGATTTTTAATAATATATATAAATTGTGGCCAATAAGCTAAATGTCAACAAAAAAAGTCATTTAGAGCAGCTTTTCCATTTTCGCTAGTAATAAGCCATTTAAAAATCAAGCTTTTTGGTCGTTTAACAGTATTAAAAAGCCAATATCCAATCAACAAGTTAGTTAAAAGTCATTTACTAATCACTCCTTCCCTTTGTTTGAATAGCAATGATGGAAAAACGAGGGAGAACAAAGGAAAGGGAACGAAGAGTGAGTTTGTATTTTCTTTTCAAATTTTCCAACATTGAAAGGTTTGGTTCATTAGGAGAGAAAGGGAAATGAATCACTTCATTCCCGATTGCTTCGGTGCTCCCTTTCCCTCAACCCTAATTGTAATACATATAGCACGAGAAATATTTCACTTTCTTTATCTCCTTTCTATTTCCGGTCCTCCAACTCTTCGGCTCTATTTGTTCTGGAGGAAAACATCTTCGCGGAAAATGATTTTCCACCATCTTTCCATTTTCCTTTGTTTGTTTTGTTAAAGGGAGGAAAATCATTTTCTCAAAGTGGAAAATTTCTCTTTTAAAATGGACAACCATTTTCCTTTTCTAAACAAGGTATGGCACATTTTCCATCATCCTCCTTACTTCTCCTTATTCACTTCTTCCATCCTTCCACTCCTTTTTACTTCCGTTTCCTTTTCCCCCTAGGTTTTCCATCATTAAACAAACAAAGAAAAATGTGTTCTACAATCATATTTGCTTGGAAAATGCTTTTCCATGAAAATTGTTTTCTGTACAATAATAATAGTGTCATTTGTAAGATAGTCAAGGGTTTATAATAAAACTACATTACTCTAACAAGCATTTGGTTCAGGGTCATAGAGCCTTTATAGGTCAATTATGCGGCAAGCTTAGGCCTCAAAAAAATCCTAAATATACATTCTAAAAAAAGAATTTTTTTTGCAAGTTTCACGTACAATGCGTTATCTACCACTTTAAAAATTTAGTATTATATCCTTCCTAAACTACTTAATTGCAATAACATTAATACTATACTTGTTATTGAAGTCCCGATTCTGAATATTAGTATCCTACAATTTTATAATAAAAAAACATGGGACTAAGCTAGATCTTAGGTAGAAATCTTAATTTTGTAGGATATCGCGATCCTTTTTCAAGTTTTGGGGTTAAAACATGATTGTACGATCCAATCATACAATAGTTATTTGAGTAACAATAAATCATTCTTTTTTGTCAAGTTTTCTATCTGCTTTTAATTTCATTATTATGATTTAAAGGTTTAAGTAATTCATTTTCTTATAAATGATTTCAGGTTTGAAAAGAATTATCGATTATATTCTCTAATCACATCTTGAAAAATGTATGGTAGAGAAATTTATTTTACTAATTAAAGCTTTCAAAATGAAAAATTGTAATTAAGTATCATTCTATTTAAAATATCTAAATTACACGATAGGATCGCACAATCCTATGACCAGATTATACCTATCTGATCCTATCCTCTTAATTGATCTTAAGTAGGATTCCTATCCTGATAACCTTGTAGTTTGCCATTAGGTGCAATCGCTATAATTATCAATCGACATGCAGGAATCAATAATGTAGCCATGTAGGCCGTATATAAAAACTGGTTTGGGAGTTTTTTGTCACAGCTGTAGTATTAAGGTCGAAGATTAGACATGACCCGTTTAGGTATGCGATAAATTGCTGATGTTCATTGTCATTGTCGTTATGCTGAATTGCTGATGTCGAGTTTCATATCTTTTTCCTTTTTGGGATGGCTGATGTTGTTCCTTCACTCTCTTGTCATGTTTCGTGGTCTTTTCCCTTCACAGTGCTACAAGGGCCCGGTTTTAGGGATGTAAACGAGTCAAGGCAAGGTAAGTACTACTTTATGCATGATAATTTCGTTTAAGTTTATTTGAACACGAGCTATTTATGATATAATATGTTCAACCTTTGTTTATTGGGTAATTAGCATCTTCAAGCTGAGTTAGTTTATTAAATCGCTTTTAAATGGTTTTTAGTTCATGTATGAGATTTTGTTCATAAACGTCGAGACAGAGTTTGTTTATAAACGTTTAAACGTGCTTTTGTTGTAAACGTCAAAACGATCTTTTTCTTTTTTAAAAAATAATATAAATGAATTCGCAAAAAGTTATAAACTACATCAGCTTTTAAATAAAATTAAACAAGCTATTAATTGAACATTATACTAGCTGCTCATAAACATAGATAAACGAGTTTTTAATAATGAACATATAAGAGTTTGTTTGTGAACGCATATAAATGAGTCATTCTTGAGTATAAATAAATGAGTACTTGTATGTTGATGTTCAAACTCGTTTATGAAACGAGCTCTAAACAGAAATGAACTTTAATTGAGTTCAAGCCAGATGTTGATTACGAATTTCAACTCGTTTATACTGCGACCTGACTTAATTGATTATGTGTTGTTTAAGAACCCTGCCAAAGGAAAAAGTATTGTTTCCACTATTTTGATAATTGAAACTCCCGATCCTAAGGATAAAACTAAATCTGATGGTGGAAAAACTAGTGGTGGAAAATCAGATGAACCTTGTCTTAAAAGTAGAGAAAAGACAATAGGATTCTTAAAGGGTCACTTGTTGAATCATATGGACAATACTACCTTTAACCTGTTTATTGATAATAAGTTTACCAAGTCTATCGAAGAAAGTCAGAAACCCTTCAAAAAAATATGGGGTTGATGATGCTAGAAAGAAAAATATGCTACATGGAAATGGCTGAATTTTCATATAGTGGATAACAAACCCATCATAAAACAAGTCCATGTGTATGAGAATTTGGTACTTCCTCCGTTTTTTATTAGTTGTGACACTTTTAATTTCACGGATTCTTAGACAATTTTTGGAGAGGAAAGAGATAGAGAGAAAGAAAGGAGGGGACCCATGTGATAGGAGAGAGATAGAGAGAAAGATTTGCCCAAAAGAGAAAGTGTCACAATTAATTCCAAACTTCCTTATATAGAAAGTATCACATTTAATAAAAAATGGAGGAAGTAAATGATTTCCTGGCTGAGGGTTAGAGGTGTCAAAAGTTGACCCGACCCGATTACCCGACCCGATCCGACCCGGACCCGAGCCCGATTCGATCCGAGAATTGCATACCCGAAACCCGACCTGGTCCCGACCCGAAATAGACCCGACATTAATATGACCTGATATGACCCGACTCGAAACCCGACCCGGACCGACCCGTAGTCAACCCGTACCCGATCAGCCCCGATAGTCAGTGACCCGAACCTGACCCGGACCGACCTGAAACCTACCCGAAACCCGCTTCAACCCGAAGAATACCCGAAAAGGCCCGACCCGTAATAAACCCGACCCGTGTTTGACCCGACCCAATAAAATCCATCAACCCGACCTATTTTGGACCTCATATAGTTTTTTATTGCCTGTGTCCCAAGTTAAAGACAACACTTTCCCTTTCTGGCTCTCCCTATTTAGAGGCAACACTTCTATATACGGCAATAAACACACTATTTTTTAAATGTTTCTCACGCTACAAGTAGAGCTGTCAATTTGGTTGAAAAGTGTTGGTTGAACTGCTAACTGAACTGAAACGAAACTGAATAAATCGAATCAAAAACGACCAGTAATTGATTTTATTTCATACACAATATATTTATAAGAAAAATATTGATTTTGTTGATTTGTTAGAGAAATTGAACAATAGAGCTCAAACTGTAATTGTGATAGCTTTATTACTCTCTCAATATCTTCCTAATATGATAATTTTTAAATAAAAAAATAAAATAAAATTTTGGCCTCCACGACTAAAGCTATGGAAAACCATAGTGCCTCTAATTGGCAAAAAAAATTACATGAATATAGTTAGTATCTTAGTCAGCTAATTTTAATCTATAATCTCTAAATAACCTAAAATAAATTACAGAAATCATATTCAAAGTATCATCAACATTCACAATCTATACCTCGTGAACAACATATTTATCCCTCGTCAAACAGGAGTAAGTCTCATCAAACATAAATATGAAGTATAAAAAGCATAATCCCTATCATATACTTTAGCATTAAATTAATGGAGTGAGTTGTTCTTTCGAGTTTCGATAAACAACAATGTTAAATAAAAGTTTGATTTTTCTATTGGTTTATGTTTTTTTGTTATAAAAAGTTAAGAAATTCTACATACTAGCCTTGTACTTCTTTTTGGTCCATGGTAGCCAAAAGTTTGAGAAGTTATATGGTAGTCTCTAACTTCTTTCTATGTATATTCAATAACCAAATTATATTAAAAAATCATTTTTAATATTAAAAATACATTTTTATAACAAAAAAATCAAAAAAAGTTTTCCCTCCTTAACTAGCAGCCCACTCCCCCTGTTCCCCCGCTCTTAATCGTCCCTCCCCCTCCCCTCTCACACTCCCAGAAAAAAAATTTGGATTTCTACTTCTACCAACTAAATACTAGCCAAACTTTCAAGCTTTCTGATATTGGTTGTGCAAAGATTTGTATTAAAAAAAAAAAAAATTCACTTTGAAGATGAAGAGCAGCAAACCCATTGCACAGAAAAAAAGTAACTACAGATCTTAATACAAAGTTTGTTTATTTTGACTGTGAGCCTCTAGATAATTCTTTTTGAATGAATTTGATCCTTCGGTAACGAAAGATTGTTAAGAGCTTCATAGAGTATGGCGCACATCTCTTATTCCATGAGATTCTTATGGATCATTGGTTTATTTTTCGTTCAATATACACTAAATTAACAAGGTTATTTCATGTAATTAATTCAAAATCAGCGAATCAATTTCTTAAACATTGTATGAAGTAAGATCCGAAATTTCATTAACTCATTATTTGTCTGGAATTTTTAATCCAGGCAAAAACATGAATGCACAAGTAACAACAACTGAATAAAAATAATTTTAATCCAAGCAAGCATCTGTTTGATCTGACAATGGAACAACATGAACAACAAAAACCCAGAATTTTAGACAAAGAAAAACGAAAATAACATGAAAGTAGAGAAATCAAACAAATCGACCTATGGATTAATAAATTAAACATTTCTAGAGTATAAACAATGAACAAGTAGGTAGAGACGGTGAGGAAAGCTTCAACTATATGAGCTTTTATGGTGGAATTCGACCATAAAAGCTCCATATTTGGAACTTTTATCACCGAATTCGACCATTGAAATCCCTAAGTAGCACTTAAACTCCGACATATCTTCATCCAATATCTTCCCACTCTTTGTTTTAGTCACTTTTCACCATAAAGCAAACTCGGTTCAAATCACCGAGTTTAAATCCCGACGAGAATGGCAACCAAACCTTCATCATCATCATTGAACACAATGAAATCCCATCCCCTTCCAAAACCCTACCATCACCTTCTCCATTGAAAGTCCTTCGATTGAAGGGAACCAGAGAAAGAAGAAAAAGAAATAGAGGAGAGGAGGCGGGTGGAAGATAAAGAGAGGGTGCTTTAGGGTTTAGAAAAGGAGCAAGGTTTATATATGCAAAAGGGGAGTAATTTTTACCATTGATTTAAGTTGCATATCATATCTGACGGCTAATAATGACAATCCCTGTGTAATTGTGTTAGTAAGCTTTTAGCCATAGATTAAATTTGATCAATGGTTGAGATGAATTGTTTTTTCTTTGTTAGATTTACAAGTTTTTCCATTTTGATCAACTAATGAGATAATAGCATTATTAGAATTTGTAATATAATGATATTATAATAACAATGTATAAAACTTTTGACGTAAAATGTCTTTTTATAAGCTATAACGCTGATAATGTTTAATAGTCGTTGTTGGTGTAAGACTTAAACTAATATTCTCGTTGTATAATAAACGATCTATCAAACTATAACTGAATGGAATTTATAAACTTATCACCATTCACCACTCAAATTTATATATATATATATTTATACCTAGATGAAAGGTAGGATATTTTCTAAATATTATTATGATAATATTATGTATATTAGCTCACTCTTAGTAAAGTACTAATTAAGTAGATGACTAATGTGTACTATACTGATAAATTGTATTGATAAATTGCTTTTAAGTATTGTCTATTAGTTTTTTTTTGACGTGAAGTATCGTCCATTAGTTATACTTGTTTACCATAGTCCACATTGTTTACATCGTGGTATCACAAAGAACTGTCTTATTCACCAGTTTAATATATTGCTAGTTGGTCTAATACACTAATCTTAACTATTTTATTCACTGAACTAATATAATGTATTGATAATCAAATATTAATTGTCGTATACATTAATCTATATGATGATGATTGATCTACTATATTGATCTTAACTATCGTAGATATTGATCAAGTATGTTGATGATTGATCTAATACATGAACTAAACTAATACAATTGATCTAATGTATTGGTATGAATGGTCTAAAACACTAATCATAGCTATAATATACATTGATCTAATATATTGATGATTGATAGATTGATCTTAAGTATGTAGATGATTGATCTAATACACTAATCCTAACTATATTGATGCCTGATCTTCTAATACAGTAATCTTAATTATCTTATACGCTGATCTCTACCTTATTGACAATTGATCTAATATATTGATCTTAAATATCTTATATATTGATCTAATACGCCGATTATTGATGTGATACGTTAATCTTAATTATCGTATATATTGATCTAATATGTTGAGAATTGTTCTAATGCATAGATCTTACTGTATAACTCTAAACTACATTATATACTAATCTAATATATATATTGATGATTGATCTGATACACTAATCTTAACTATCTTAAATGTATTGATGATTGATTGATTGGTGTAATACACGGATACACTAATTATAACTATCGTATACATTGATCTAGTATATCGGTGATTGATCTAATACACTAGTACTGATTATCGTAAACTTTGCTTTAATGTATTGACGATTAATATTCCACAACTTTGTTGATTGTTCTAATATATTCATGATTGATAAAATATATTGCTCTTAACTATCTTATACGTTGATCTATTATATTGATGAATAATTCATTACATTAATGCTAGATGTAATAATGATTAATCTAATACACTAATCTTGATTATCGCATACATTAATATAATATATTAATTATCGCAGTGTTTCTTATTAATTGATTTTACTAACTTAACTTAAAACTTGTAAAAAGTTTTCAAATTTTAAGTTTTTTGAAAATAAAAACTAATAATATAATCAATTAATTTAATTAGTTTATTTCACTTTGCAGGAATAGAAAAAAACGTGGCCATGAAAGTACAATACTTTTTGATTTATACATCGATCTTTATACTTTCAATAACCGAGTCATTTTCAATATTTTAATAACGGAGTACAATACTTTTTAATTCTAATATTCTTAAAAACAATTAATAACACGTTATCAAGAATAATTTTGGTCTAAGATACAATCAAATAAAGTGATTACAAAAACAGCGATGATCTTCGAAACACATCATAACAATTCAACTTCAAGAATAAGTTCATTTGTTAAGACTCAATCATAAACATACCCACCGTTGACTGTGATACGAAATGAATTCAACTTGAATCCGAATCGAATGTCACGGAAATAACTTGAGATAAAGTTGAGCGGACTTGAAATAAACTAGAGTCGCAGGCCATAATAGGCAGCCGATCTTGAATCGACCGACCCAAAGTTGTCCGAACCCGAAATTAACCCGACCCGAAGTCGCCCGAATCCGAAATCAACCCGACCCAAAGGCTACCCGAACCCGAATCAACCCTAATCAACCCGTTTATTACCCGACCCAGAATGGTCCGAACCCGATAAGCCCCGACCTGATAATGACCCGACCCGAGACCGACCCGAACCCGACATGCTCATTTACCCGGAAACGCCCGAACATTACAAACCCGGACAGACCCGACCCGGACCGACAAACAAACTAACCCGACGACAACCCGACCCGATGTGGACCGACCCGAACCCGACCCAACCACCCGATTTGACACCTCTACTGAGGGTATGAAAATGTGTGAGGTCCTGCCGGCAATTGTGTTGATTGAGAAATTGCTTAAGAGGTGGGGTGCCTACAGGAACCATCTGAAGCACAAGAAACGAGATCTGACCCTAGAGGAACTAGTGGGTAAGGGCGATTTGAAAATTTGTAACTGCATAACTGCACCATTTAGCTCTGTAGCCGGTTACGGTAAAGTTAATTTATCGTATGGTTAAGACAAAGTTGTTTATTTTTACCCCGTTGTGATCGGTTAAGGTTATGGTTACAAATTTTCACTAACTGCTAACTATTTTTTTTATATATATGCTTTGAAATGTTTCATACAAATAAACAAGTCAATTGCTTACTTAATAAATTACTAATAGTTTTCACACTAATTATATGATTACTCTTACCAAATCCACAATCTCACCCTTCCTCTTTTTTACTTCCTTGATTAGAAATTCTAATATTATACGTTATTTTTGGTATTCTAAACTTATTATTATAGATTTAAAATTTTATTGATTTATCGTGTGTTGGAAGTACTGAAACAATTTAACGTTTTATTTTCAGGATTCAAAATGGTAACCAAGTATCCCCATCTGTTCTATACCCAATTCATATATAGAAAATTTCTATAGTCCTTAGCTAATTGAAGCTAAAAGTCTCAGCACGATGATATAACTTATATTTGTAAAATATTGTTCAACCTATTTTTATTATAGAAAATATTGTAGGTTACATTATTAACCGCTAACGGTATCGTCAATTTACGGTTAATCGTTATAGTTAACGGCTCCGAAATGATAACTTATGGTTACTAAAAAAATATCAAGCCAAATCTTGGCCTAAAATATGTCTGCTAAAGTTAACCTTGTGGAATCTAGTATTAAATCTCACAGGTTGAAAGGAGGTGATCAAAAGAAGAAGGGCAAAAGGCTGACTACCAGAAGAAGGGAAAGTTCTAGGTGGGTGGCGAAATTGAGAAGAAATCAGTACAAGGCTGCTATATTTATCAAAAGACCGGTCACCGTGCTTATCAGTGTCATCAGATGAAAGATGGCAACAAACGTCGAAAGTCTGACAAAGAGCAAAAACCATGAAAAATTGGCTGAATGTGATGATATCATTGTTGTTGTGGTTTATATGGACAACTTGGCGGAGAACTACATTGACTGATAGTTGATGACCTCGGGCATCTCGTCACTTCTATGCCAATAAGGATCAGTTCGTGGAGCTCGAAAAGATTGAGCAAGGCGAATAAGTCTACATGGGAAGTGTAGGAGCTCCGATGTGCTTGATAAAGGGAAATTTCTTCTCAAACTTACTTCTAGCAAGACTTTAGCTTTACATAATGTATTATATATGTAACACCATGATTTACTAACTAAAAACAAATAATAAATAACTGAAATAATGAGAATATATAAAAACTTTGCAAAAGGTACCACCTAAATCGAAGGTATCACCTCCACACTTGACAACATTGTCAAATATTAAGGCTTACAAAATCCCAAAATAAAACAACTATTAGACTAACAAATGAGCTTAAGAAATCATATGTCAACCGGTTTACATCTAATAGGTGTCATAGGTTAAGGTACCAGGCACGAAAATCGGTGTTCTAGCTATATTTGTGGAACCAGATTTCTCTCCCCACACGTTTCTTAGGGTAGTCTAAATTTAATAATTAAAATAACACTAGGAAACCAGTGAACGCTATCCTGAAATGGTGCCAAAAAAGAAAATAATTCTCATACGGTGTTCAGTTTAGAATAATTTCATTTTCTGATGTTTAATTAGGTTTGGATGTGGAGGTTTGGTTTATGATATATGAATAATTCTCATGATGGTATTCAATTTAAAATGGTTCCGCTTTATGGCGTTGAACTAGGTTTCGGTATGGAGGGATGGTTTGTGATAAAAAATCACTCTTATAATGGTGTTCAATTTACAATAATTTAACTTTATGGTGTTTAACTAATCAGCAACATCTTAAGGCTATTTTTCTGCAATAATGTATTTCTTTTTCTTACGAGAACCTGTGAAATAAACCTTTTATACTCATTTATCAATTTTTTTGATACAAATTGACCATGCGTTCTCCAAAAACATAGAAGATAATTTTTCAACATAGCAACTCAAGCACCAAAAATACTGTAATAATAATTCAATAAATCTGACATGTTTAACCATCCAAAATTTTCATCCAAACAAACACATGTGTTTTTATCAAATTTTTAATGCTCAACAGCCAGCATATCCAATTCTCACAATTTGTTTTTTCAAAAAAAACTTTCATGAAAAGCTAAAGTACTATTCTCTCAATTCAAAATCTCATCACTTTTATGCTCATTTATAACAAGAGTTCGGAACAGTTACATCGTCCAGGCAGCAGATGATGATGCTCCATTTGATCTATAAAATTCATATATTCATGAAATGAATGCTTTCCCAAAGTAGTGCTTGAGAAGAAAATAATTCCAAGTTAGGTGTTAAGAAAATAACTCCATTTGGTCTAAGGACCTAATTATTTATAGCAACTCCATTACATTAGGCCATTCCCGGTATACAATTCTGATTACACTCTTTCACTCGTCATTAAACTAAAATTCATGTTGTTCTTCTTCTTCAATTCAATACTGGATTATTCGCTTCTTCTTCAATTCGATTCTGTGTTTGTTCAATCACTCAATTTTCCCTTCGAATTTGTCTCTGGATGAAATTTTGGATGGTTAAACATGTCAAATTTATTGAATGATTATTACTTTGTTTTTTGTACTTGAAGTTGCTATGTTGCAATATTATCTTCAAAGTTTTTGGAGAACGCATATCCAATTTGGATGCAAATTTTGATAAATGAGCATAGAAGATTTATTTTACAGGTTTTTCGTCAGAAAAAGAAATACATTGTTGGAGCCTGGAGATGTTGCTGATTGGTTAAACATTATAAAGTTAAATTATTGTAAATTAAACACCATTATAAGAGTTACTTTTTTTTATCATAAAATAACCCTCTAAGCCCGAAATTAGTTCAACACCATAGAGCGGATTTATTGAAATTGAACACCATAATGAGAATTATTTTTATATCACAAACCAAACCTCCACATCTGAAACTATTAAACACCATAAAACAGAATCAGGGTTGTTTTCGATGTTTTGGGGGGGACAGGGTGAAACAACAGTTATTACACTTATCAAAAGATATTTTCCGGTCATACAAATTCCAATTTCATGAAAAAAGGATATAGAGTAATGCTCCCTCCGTCTCAATTTGATGTTTCCATTTTCCTTTTTGGGATGTTTCAAAAAGTTTTTCCAATTTTGAATCTTTTCCATTTTCAGAATATTTATTTCCCCATCTTACCCTTTAACAACCAATTATTTACTACACTTTTTTACTTTTTGTCTTACACAGGGCCCACTTTAGAATCTTTTATTTTCCAATCACCCACTTTTCTGTCTCTCTCTTACTTTTTAAAATCAAAAAGGTACTAAAGTACACTTTATACAATATAAAACTAAAAAGATTCTAATTCACCCCCGGCTCGGGGGACCAGAAAAGGCCTTTCGTTTTCCCCCCTTCGTCGGCCCTTACTGCCTTCCTTTACAAGCCCTCGAGCCTCCTTTTCGCTGCGTTCCTCATAGAAGCCGCCGGGTTGACCCCGAAGGCCGAATTCTATGGTAGAGAATGTTGTAATAAGAGTTGGGCCATGAGAGACCTTTTTAAGTATTACAAAAGAAAGGGCTCACCTCAATTTACATTGCATTTGTTTTCCCCCATTATTCCAAATGAGAACATCAAATTGAGACGGAGGGAGTATGAGTTATTAACAATATTTTTTGTATAATTTATATAATGAAATACTTTATCTCCTTTTTCGTAGGTTTAGTCAGTTACGTGTTTCATCTATCGAGTTACTATAATATTATGATTAATCATCTTCATATAATTAGAATTACATCTTGATTCTTAATCTTTTACTAAGTTTTTATTTCTTGGATATAAATTTAATAAGAAAAGCAAATTTATATTTTTCTTAAATAAATTAGGCACTAACACTTTGTTGGTGAAAAAAAAATAAAGGTTTATCCAAGAGAAGAAGATGATGAAACCACCCTTGAGAAATGGGTTCCATAAGGCTCTCCTTGTATCTTAAAAAGGAAAAAAATGAAAAATAGAAACAGATAATAAAGCTTAAAACTCAAAGAGAGAAAATGGAAACAAAGAGATCAACCACTAAAAAATATAGGAAACTTCAACGGGAAGGCAAAGATATTGAAAACGAAGCTTATAACTTAAAAGATTGAAAATGGAAATGAAGTGAGAAAAGTTGCTACGACGGGATTCGAGCATAGACTCCACTCATAACCGTTCCACCTAAATACGACTGGAGTACGATGAGTTAGATGGACATCGAATGCATATTACAATTTTTTTTACTATTTGTCTGATGAACAATTCATAGCTGGGCATTTCCCTCCGTGGACCTAGGGCGACCGCCCCGCCTGCCCTGCCCCAGAAAGGGGACTGAATTAAATTAGTATAAATTGAATATTATTATGAAAAAATATTTTCTTTTTCGACACCATTTCAGGAAAGCGTCCAGAATTATAGTACAAATTTTCAGTCAAAGATGATATTTTAATATTGTAAAAAAGTGAATAAAGATCATATTTCACCTCCAATCTTAAGGGCCTAAATTTATGTTTCCCACATGTATATCCCCAAAAACATGAGACAACACCCTTTTCATTTTCGTTCCTTCAATCTCTTTCATTAGCCTAATTAACAATTAATCAATCTTAAAAAATCTGTTAAAGAAAGGGGCTCTTACCAAGAATCAAGCAACATGAACTAATTAAACAATAATTAAAGCAATAACAACAGTTTTTAAGTCATAAAAAACAAATAAAATCCCAATTACGCTTCTTTTTTTGTCAAATCCAATCTCACATGCTCAATTACAAATCCTAGTTCCATGTAATTGACTAATTGGCCTGGCATGAGAATATTAAATTAGTAATAGAATACTTGTTAGAAATGTCAAATTACGTACAAAATTCAAGCATCAATTATGCAATATCAATGTTAATTTTGATCAACCCCTCCATTATTAAACACAAACCCTAATATTTGTAAATTGACCAAAAAAACCCTAATCTCTGACTTATTCTAGGCAAATTACCTGAGTTTGGTAATTGAAGTTGAAATGGAAGTAATTTACTCACTAAATTAATTCCCCAAAATCGCTTATAATTTGCCCCTTCAATTGTAGAAGAATGCTTTGTTCTTCACTTCTTAAGGTTTGGAGAAGAATTAGTCAATATATGGGCCCACAAAATGAAGTAATTTGGGATATTCCGTTAACAGGTGGGAGTTTTTAAGAATTTCATAGCGTTTTGGTGGTAATTTTAATAAATAAAATCAAGTTGGTAACTTTTAAAAAGTTGTAAAGAAATGGTGGTAATTGTCAAAAAAATCCTTTTTTTTTCCATTTTGTTTTTCTGTTTTCCTTTTTTTGTTTCTTTGACAACATTACTTTTAGACTTCTAGTTATGGTTTTGGTTTTTTTTTCTTTCTATTTTCCTTCTTTGTTCGTTTGTTATCTTATTTTTAATTTTTTATTAATCTACTTGATTTTTACCCATGAGTGCAAATGAAAATTTTAGTGTACTTAAAACTTCTCCTATCAAAATTCTAAAACTTCTAGGTTTGCTCAATACTTT
This sequence comes from Patellifolia procumbens, assembly GCA_947645195.1. Lineage (NCBI taxonomy): Eukaryota > Viridiplantae > Streptophyta > Magnoliopsida > Caryophyllales > Amaranthaceae > Patellifolia > Patellifolia procumbens. The sequence goes on from CANSGD010000972.1 coordinate 5,299,840, forward strand.
GATTTTTTTTTTAGTTACATTTGAAGAGGGGAACCGGATATTTCACCACTCCAAGGCACGGAAACTACGCTTTCCTATTAGATTTATTTCGCCCCTTTAGGATCACCGGGTTACACGAAATAACTAATGAGATACAATCGAGTAAAATAATTCACTTCTATGATCTTAGAAGTGAATCCTTAAGAACTTGTGTTTGATGTGTTTATGAAGAACACTTAACAAAACTAATCAGATTTTCTTAAGCAAACAATCTTTTCAAGTTGTGTCCAAGGATGGAGTGAACCTCCTCCTTTTATCTCTATTATATAAGTGAAGACGTAGGGGTGGACACCAAAAAAAAAAAAAGGAAAAATAAATAAAATAAATCAATGAGTTTATTAAGTAATTAAGTTTTATTTCCAAATTTAGCCATCAGATCTTTAATAAAAGATGTTCAAAACTTCTAACTAAAATATCTAAAAACCTAAAAAGTAAAAACAATTTAAAAAAATATCAACGATTATATTTTCTTGAGATTTATAGATAGACACCCACTTTGCTACACTTTTATATACTTTTGAATTTTTTTTATTTTGATAGTAATTGATTGTTCATGAGTGAAGGCACATTTGATTAAATTGATCCTGATAAAGTTATTTAGCATGAGTGAGAAACATGATAAAGTATTTTCAAGTACTTTTGAATTTTTTCTTATATAGGATAATGAGCAAAAAATACCTTACTGGGTACTATATAATAAAAGTTGTAGTTGATGGTGGGGAGTAAGGGATGTTTTCAAAGAAAAATGAGCCAATTTAGCTTGAAAATAATATATGTTGTGTACCTTCATATTTTATCATGTTACAGTAGCCAAAACACACATCGTATGCAAATAAAATTAGGATTTTTTTGTTCAAAACTACCTAAATTTTTCACGTTTTTAGAAACTCCCACCTTAATGAATTTTTCTTTTAAATTTCCACCTATCATTCCCAATTTTATTAAAAACTCCCACCACTTAATGATTTTTGTTAAATTTCGTTAACAAAACCATGAAGTGAGCCCCACATATGCACTGTATTATTAGTTTACCCTGAAATTGAAGTCAATTTCATCAATTTAAGGGTAAATCCTCAACAAATTTAGAGCAAATTTGGAACGAATGACAACTATTTAGAACGAATTACAACTATTTGGAAAGAATTGCAACTATTTCAAGTTTTATTTTGTTAACAAAATGTATATGTGGGACCCACTTAATGGTTTTTTGTTAATGAAATTTGACAAAAACCATTAAGTGGTGGGAGTTTTTAATAAAATTGTAAATGGTAGGTGGAATTTTTTTTAAAAAATCATTAAGGTGGGAGTTTCTAAAACATGAAAAGTTTAAGTGGTAAGATGCGACTATCCGTAAAATTATCTACTGTAGATTATTAAATTTCATAATAAAATTATTGTCGCACGCATCGCGTGCATAGAAATCTAGTAGTCACATATGCAAGGGACCTCATTAAGGACTTTTAATAGGATCCTTAATAAGGCCCTTAAATCAGAGAATAAAGGCCTGCAATAACCATGCAAAACCGCTCATAATCGAGCAAAACGCTTCAACGGATATAAACGAGCATATCACAAAACTGAAGCGTCACAGGCAGTGCCCAGTCGCGACTCACGACCCAGCTCGCGGCCCGCGAGCTGACACTGCCCCCTTTTCTCTTCTTTTTCCGGAAATACATCATTCACCTCTATTTATTTCCCCCATATGTGAACTAACTAAATCCATAGCCCTTACAAATGTACCAAAAATCCTCCTCCCATTTGTAGGGTAATGTTGAACGGTTTACCTTATGCAAAATTATAAACAAACATTCTCATGCATCATAGAAATATCTAATGATTGAGTTTCCACTAGTATAAGTAAACTTAACAACAATTACGATTGAAATGATAGACTAAGCTTTGAATCATTCAACCACTTCAAATTATTGAAGTTACAAATACACACAAGCACAAAAACTAATGTTCTTAAAACCTCTGACACCTTAGTAGCCGTGGTGTCCATATCCATTCATAAGCGTTCCAAGTCAAGCCTAGACTTGTTGAAGCGGCAAAACCCTTAGCTCATATAGGTAAATCTTTACGCACATGCTCCTGCAATTGAGCACTTTATCAAAGATTTATTAAGAATTTTAATTCAACCTCCTTTAAATTGCAGTAACAAGCACTAACCTTGGGATGTATATTACACAAGTGCTTCCAAACTTTAAAGAAAAGTACTATCCTCATTGATTTTGAGATCTAACATTGTATTAGACATCAAATTTAGTTTTCCTTAGTTAAAGATTGATCAATAGGCTTAAGACCCATCCCTATGTTCATTTTATTCACTAGTTCCCTTCGCAACGGTTTTGTAAACGTATTCGCCAAGTTTACACTAGACCGAACAAAATCAATGGTTATACATCCATTCCTTATCATCTCACGTACATAGCTATGTCTAACCCCAATGCGTCTTGACTTGCCATTGTAGACTTCACTATACGTCTTAGCTATTGTGGATGCACTATCACAATGGATAGCTAGAGGAGACATTGGTTTGACCCATAAGTCAACCTCACTCAACACATTCCTTAGCCATTCCGCTTCTTGACAACAAGAATCTAATGCAATGAATTCTGATGCCATAGTTGAATCAATAATACATGTTTGCTTCTTACATGCCCATGAGACGGCACATCCTCCAAGAAGAAACACACATCCACTTGTAGAAGAATAATCTTCCTTATTGGATATCCAACTAGCATCGGAGTACCCTTCTATGATTGAAGGTTCTCCCGTATAAGTTAAACCATAGTCTTTGGTTTTGTTCAGATACCTTAGTACTTTTCTCAAAGCTTGCCAATGCATCATACTAGGTTTACTAGTATACCGACTAAGATTTCCAATAGCAAATGCTATATCCGGCCGGGTGCTAGTCATAGCACACATTAAGCTTCCAACAAAGCTTGCATACTCCAATTGAGCAATAGGAGTACCACGACTCGGAACCAAGTGAATACTAGGATTCATGGGAGTAGCAAAATGAGATGAGTTTGACTCATTATACCTCTTTACCACTTTCTTAATGTAATGAGCTTGCGATACAGAAATAGTCCATTTACCTCTCATTATTCTAATACCAAGAATAAAATCCGCTTGACCCAAATCTTTCATTGAGAAGCTACTTGAGAGAAAAGCTTTAGTGTTTTTCACTTGTTCCAAATCAGTCCCAAAGATGAGCATATCATTAACATATAAGCAAATTATAACTCCTTTACTGTTATTATTAAATTTGCTACATACACACTTATCAAACTGATTTATTTTAAACCCATTAGCCGAAACTACATCATTAAATTTTTGATTCCATTGCTTTGGTGCTTGCTTAAGTCCATACAAAGATCTAACTAACTTGGAAACCTTAAACTCTTGACCTTTGACCACAAATCCTTCAGGTTGATTCATGTATACTTCCTCCTCCAATTCACCATTAAGGAATGCCGTTTTAACATCCATTTAGTGAATTACAAGACCATGAATCGCCGATAAAGCTATCAATAGTCTAATGGTAGCAATTCTAGCCACCAGAGCATAAGTGTCAAAGTAATCGATACCATATTTTTGCCTAAAATCTTGGACCACTAACCTGGCCTTGTGTTTTAATATGGTTCCGTCGATTTTTCGTTTTCTTACGAAAATCCATTTACAACCTACACTACAAAAAAAAAGAGTTTTGGCTACGAAGTTTTTTGTGGTTGATAGCAATCCATAGCAAATTTTGCAACATAATTGTATTCCGTTTCAAACTTTGCAACGGAACACAATTCCATTGCAAACTTTGCTACGGTTTTCAATTCCGTAGCAAAATTTGCTACAGTTTTCAATTCCGTAGCAAAATTTGCTACGGTTTTCAATCCATTGCAAAATTTGCTACGGATAACTAAATCTTATCAAATATTTGTTACAGAATAAGATTCCATAACTAACTTTGCTCCGGAATATGATTTAGTAGCAAAATTTTGCAACAGATTACGATTCCGTAGCAAAATTTTGCAACGGAATACGATTCCGTAGCAAAAATTACAACAGAATCGTAATTCGTAGCAAAAATTTACAACGGAATACGATTTCGCAGCAAAATTTTTTTACGGAATACGATTGACAACGTAATATTAAAAAGACATATAATGAACATAAGCCAACTACGAGTATGTGCATCATGTATAGCTCAGTTGGGAGCTATTCCACTTTCCACAGCCTTGTCTCGGTTTCGATTCCTACTAATGGCATTTCCATGGGATTTAGGGGGGGGAGTGGGTCAGGATGAGGATAGAAAAATCCGTAGCAAAATTTTGCTATGGAATATGGTTTGCTACGGATTTTCATTTCCTATGGAAACAAAACCGTAGCAAATTTTTCTACGGATCTTCTTCTTCGTCGCAAAATTCAGTTTGCTACGCCCACTTTTACTACAGAATATTTCCGTTGCAAAAACACAGTTTGCTACGGATTTTTGATGTTTTCTACGGAAAAATAGTTTTTTTTTGTAGTGCTAAGGGTTTGCAACCGGGAGGTAAACTAGCTAAAACCCATGTATTATTCCCCATTATTGAATCCATTTCATCATTCACGACCTCTTTCCAAAAGGCGGAATCATGAGACTTCATAGCCTCATCAAAAAGGTTAGGATCCTCCTCCATATTGTAACAATATGAAAATTGAGTCACAACTGACTCCCTTAACCCTTCAACTAAATAAGGTTGAAAATTTGGTCCAAAAGATTTCTCTTTTCCAATTCTTTTACTTTTCCTAATTTCTGATGTTGTGGTTTCATCATCATCATTGATGTCACCCACAAGTCCACAACCTTGGAACTAGTATTAGGTATCATGTTCTTTGGTCTAGGAATCGAAGAGAAACGAGTCTCATCAAATATTGCATCCCTTGACTCTATCACAGTGTGAATAGAGACAAAATCATTATGTTCAATGACATAAAACTTATAGGCTTTGCTATTTTCCGCATAGCCTATAAAAATGCAATCAATTCCTCTTTTACCTAAAGTTTTACGTTTAGGTTCCGTCAATTTGACAACAGCCCTACATCCCCATACCTTAAGGTAATTTAGATTAGGCTTTTTCTTTGATCAAAGTTCATATGGGGTAGGCTTGTTCCTTTTATTAGGAACCCTATTCAATATATAGCATGCCGTTAAAATATCATCACCCCAAAATCCGTCACTTAGACCCGAATTAGAAAGCATGGTATTAACCATTTTTGTTAAAGTCCTATTTTTCCTTTCCGCCACACCATTACTTTGAGGTGAATATGGTGCTGTAGTTTCATGGATTATTCCAATGGAATTAAAATAACTAGGATTATAGTATTCACCACCCCTATCCGTCCGCAGTCTTTTAACTTTTCCATTAAGTTGAAGTTCCACTTCGGTCTTATAGTCCTTAAACTTTTCAAGTACTTCATCTTTTGAGAATAACAAATAAATGTAACAAAACCTTGAATAATCATCAATAAAAGTTACAACATATTTATTATTTCCCAAAGATGGTCAGCTATGAAAGTCACACAAGTCACTATGCACCAATTCTGGCAATACCGATTGTCTTGTCACACTAGGAAAAGGATTCTTTGTAATTTTTTTTAATATACATATCTTGCACTTCTCTAAATTCAAATCAAAGGAAGGTATTAAACCTAACTTCGACATAGCATATAATCTACAATAGTTCACATGACATAACCGATTGTGCCATAGAGAAGAAACATCAAGCTTGTAAATAGAATAGCAATTTTATTATCAATGCTAAACTTAAACATTCCATTACAAAAGTAACATTGACCAACATAAATACCACTCTTAAACACTACAAACTTATCGGATTCAAAAACAATCTTAAAACCAAACTTATTGAAAAGACCTCCCGACACAAGGTTTATACTAAATTCCGGAACATAAACAACATCCCGGAGAGCTAGAGTCTTTCCCGAGGTTAACAACAATTCTACTTGGCCAATTCCCTTAGTCTTTACCGTATAATCATTCCCCATACACAAAATTGTACGATCATCCAATTCCTTCAAAGACTTAAAATGGTGCCTATTATTGCACACATGTCGAGAAGCTCCCGAATCAATCCACCAAGAATCATCAACCTGCACAACATTAATTTCAGAAATCATAGCCACAAAATTCATTTCTTCAATTATGTTTTCATGTGCAACCATACCTTGGTTTTAACCAACACTAGGTTGATCTTTCTTTGTCGTCTTCTTGTTCTTCCAAGACGGACAATCCCTCTTCAAATGAGGACCATTGCACACCCAACAAGTGAGAGTTTTCCTCTTCTTGTTTGCAACATTGGTTTTAGATTGAGCATTGGATTTCTTGGTCCAATTAGACCCACCAACCTCTACCACATTAACGGTAGACTTAGGAGCCCTAGAAATAGTGTACTTAACCCCTTGGTGAGCCCGGATCCCCTCTTCAATACAAATATGAGTTCCTAAATCCTTCTTATGTTTCAAAGTATGTATAGTGTCTTTCCAAGAAGGTGGTAATTTATCAATAATGGAAGCAACGACAATTGCTTCATCCATTACCATATCATGTGATCGTATTTGATTTAAAATGTGATGATGAAATTGCTCCATTATAGGCCTTTCATTAGTCATTTTAAACATATTAAAATTACTAACAAGAAACTTCTTACTTGAAGCATCTTCCGAGATGTACTTGGCCTCTACAAAATCCAAAAGCTCCTTTGCACTCTCCACATTTTGGTAAAGATCAAACAAGGCATCCGAAAGTGCATTGAGAATATGACCACGACAAATGTAGTCATCATTCTCCCACTTTCGCCTCCTCGTAGTCTCCAAAGCCTCTTCAACCCCTTCATCGGGGTAAGCCGGAATGGGTGTTGTTAGTACATACACCACACTGAGTGTTGTTAAGAGGAAATGAATCTTCTTTTGCCAACGACGAAAGCCCACCCCTTCAAACTTATCCAACTTTTGGAAGTTCAAAGTCAAGTCCTTGAGTGATAAAGCCATATCCGAAAGAAAATAAAACTAATAGATTGTTAGAAGATGAACAGTGAAACAAGAGGGAACCGGATATTTCACCACTCCAAGGCACGGAAACTACGGTTTCCTATTAGTTTTATTTCGCCACTCTAGGATCACTGGGTTACACGAAATAAATAATAAGATACAACCACTACTAGAAAAGGCGTTAAATCTCGGCGCATATCTCTCGACACATCACCCTAGCGTTGAATGGAATTTTCTCTATTCCGTGTTATCTCGGCGCTATTTTGTGTCGATGAGAATTCTCGATACATAAGAGCGCCCAAAATTGGGAATAATGCACATGCCATAAACGTGACTTGCTTCAACCTACGCGGGATTATAAAATTTGGGGGAAAAAGAAGGCGGTCTCAATGGCACTCCCACAGTCCCACTCTCTCTCCCACTCTCCCATTCTTCCACTATCTCCTTCTTCTTTGCCCTAACTTATCTTCACCAACCTTGAAATTTTCCGTTGTACTCTCTGATTTTTGTCAATAAAACAAGTATTGATATCATATACAATCGAAAAATCGAGGTCCTCATCAATTTTTTGTCAAGTATTGTTTTCTTCTCTCCTTTCCAGATCTAAATTCTAGGTTTTTTTCAGATCTCAAAAGTAATCTTTCCATGTTCTTGTTGGTTAATTTATCTTCAAATTAATATATAGAGACCTAGAATTACCCAAGGAGAATTTAATTATTATTTAGAGCGATTAACTTAACTCATTTTTGATTTTTGGAAAGTAGAATGTTGTATAAATCAATTGCTCTTAATCCTTCGCATATTTTGTATATTAACACTTGCCATTGTTAAAGAGTTTCTCTCTCTAAACCCTAGATTCAGTTTACTCTGCAAGTCCCCTTTTTTTCGAGGTTTCGCAATGAGGTACGGTTCTTCAATCTCAAACTCAATTTGATTTCAAGTTCCAATTTCATTTTCCATTCTCATCAACATTGAAATAGTTCCACGATGCTCTACTTTACTTGTTTTTTTGCTCCAAATTTCGTTGAACTGAAACTGTTTCTGTTGGGTGTTGCCCAAATGCTATAGTCAAATTTATTGAAAATTCATTATGGTACTGCCGCCTAAATCATCCAAACATGATTCATGATTTCTCTAGAAACCATTGTAGGGATTTCTTAACATTTGCAACAACTCTAACCCACTTTAAAATGATGGCAGTTAAACATAGAGTCTATAAATGTCTCCAGCCTTCCTTCCATTTCTCAGACCGATTTCATAAAGTATAAGTAAATTAAGAAGCTGGTTTCATTTTTTGGGCATACACAATACACATAAGCCTTGGAGATAATACTACAACACATATCAAAGAAGCCATAGCCACATACAATACACTAGCCTTCCTTCTTACACACTCGTTGTAATAATCTCCCTAATATTCCACTATTTCTCTAATTACTCTTAGTGAGTTTCTAGTGAGAGTTTTATTTGTACATTTATACTACACTACTACTCACCCTATTAATTTGTGAGTTCTTGTACTCTCTTATTTTACTATAGTGGATTAATACACTAGCCTTCCTTCTTACACCCTCCTTGTACTACACTACTACTCACCCTATTAGCATTAAAAGTTTGAGTTCTCTTCTTGAAGCTTTACCTGAGGAACTTCTGTATAGTCTTTTTTCCCTTGTAAAATCCTCTAGTTTGAAGTTTTTTGTGCTAATGCGGTGAGTAGTTGAGTTCAATTACTTTCGTCTCTCAGCGAATTGAATCTTCATTTCGAACTAAAGTTATCATTGTTTATGGTACATCAATTATTTCAATGAAATTAGATCTCTATGCATTTTCATTTAAAATTGTATGTAGTGCGAAGAAATCGTATTTTGCATTCAGCACGCCTTTGAAAACGCAAGCATTTAGAAATTCAAATGATTTGCTGAATAATGCGATGGAGATCCAGTTATCCTTCCCATCAAGTTATTATCTTTCCGCGATTTTAGTCTCTGTAGTTTTTTTTTCTATGTTGGATGTATCTCTCTTTGTCTGACTGTTAATTAACTTTCGTCCACAATCTGCCAATGATACATGGCGGAACCTCCATTCAGATTCACTTCTAATGATCCGGCAAAGGGAGGAAGAAGCTCTGGCTCGAATAAAGAAAAAGTCAGTGAAGATGGCTTTGATTTGTAAATCAGTGAGTTCTTCCCCATTGAATCAACACTCTTTTCTTTTATTATAAGTCATGTGTAAGATATTCTTGATTTTTATTATTTAATTAAGATTATGACCGTATAACCTACTATGGTCTAATCAATCTGTTCATCTCCTTTTATGGCAGACTGATTTCGGATATTAGCAATTTCAGGACTTGGATGGATTTTTATTGAACCAATGGTGTGGTTGTCCTCTGTTCAGTCATCTTGTTCTGCCTTTTCGATTGAACTGCTACAACCACACAAGTGCTGCCTGTCAGCGGCAAGGTGGTTTGGCGAGATGCTGCCTCTGTTCCGCGTTCTTCTTGCTGCTGCGTTTCCTCTGTTTGGTTGTTGTTCTGCCTTTGCCATTTGTTGTTTTTGTTTTGTACAACAGGTGCATCTCTTTGAGCAGAATGCTATGTCGAGTTTCCTCTGTTTGAATGATTCTTCTTAAGATTTTCCACATAGTAACATGTGATTCTTTCCTTTAATTTGTTGTTTCTTTTTCTGGAATGGTTATATGTTCATTGATTGTTGATTATATTTGATTTGTTTGTTTTAATCTTTATGCTAGTTACTAGTTCGTTGTTTTTCATTCTGACTATTGATCTTAGATCTTCTTACATCTACCTATAGCATTTTCTCTCAAAAATTTGGTAGTCTTTGTTAGGTATCAACAATATTGACTCTTTATATTCTCCAGATTTGTTCAGTACTCTAATTCTTGCAGTCATCTTTTTTGAGGAACAACTTCCAAACATACTCAGGGGTATGTGAATTTCATGAGTGCTTTATGGATAGTGACTGACTAGTGTCTATTAATTAAGTTGGAAGTTCTCTTGTCTGCAGTCGGAGAAATGTTTCCATCACAACTTTATGCTTTAGTGAGGTATATGTATGCCTATTGCAGTATTGCCTTTTTTACTGATATTGAGCATTTGCCTTTTAATTGCAGCGTCCAGATACAAATTACTTAGTCATGGGTGATTATGTTGTCCGTGGATATTATTAGGTTCTTAGGACACTCGAAAGTCTTGTGACCTTCCTCTCTACAGTAGTAGCATACAACCTTAAAACCATCACAATTCTTCCCCGGATGAAACGGTTTCTCACACTTCCTGCATTTAGTAGGATCATAGCTCGGCCTAGCACCAGAATTTTGAAATCCACCTCGAGCATTGGGTTCAAACCTCGGCTTCTTTGCAGGAACCGGAGCATAGGATGTAGCAGGCTTTCTCACAGCAGCAGCCTTAGATGCTTCCTCCTCTTTGATTGAGGCATGGATACTAAGTGCTAACTCATAAGCCCCCTGAATTGAAGTAGCTCCAAAGCACAATAAATGGGTCCTTACTCTTGGATCCATCTTCTTGATGTACCTCTTAACCCTTTCTGCCTCAGTAGGTACGATAAAAGTAGTAAACTTAGCCAACTCAGTGAAACGGTCCGTATACTCCTGAATACCCAAGCTTCCTTGAGTCAAGGACAAGAATTCCTCCTGTTTCTGCCAGCGGAGTTCATCAGGATAGAACCTCTCTTTTAACCTAGCAGAGAACTTAGACCACTCAAGACCAGAGCAAGCGTCTCTGACCGTGCTTCACCAATTATTGGCTTCCTTCTTTAGATAATAGAAACCGATAGATACCCGTTCAGTGGCAGGGCAATTAGTAGCAATGAATAGCTTTTCCATCTCCCTTAACCAGTTTTCTAGAACCAAAGGGGTCAGCAGTACCCTCGTAAGTCGGTTGTCTATGACGATCAAAACGATCGAAAGCTGACTGTCCAGAAGAGGAACTAGAAGACTTGTTGGCCAAGGAGATGAAAGCACCCTCTAGCGCTCGCCGGCGACGGCGTGCAGCCTCCTTTCGAACACAACAATTATGTTGTCGTGAATGCATTCTACAAAACAAAAGATCAAGTTTAGACGATAAGGCATACGTTAGCAACTCAAGTGCAGAAATAGATAAGTCAAAATGGTTCCCAAGGCTTTCTTCCTACCCAAGTAACTCTCACTAAGTAGTTTATTTGAAGCCTGAGACACTAGTAATCTTAGTTACAATGACTACACATCTCTCATGAAACATGTAGCAACTCAACGAGAGTTTTTGGAACGTTTGGCTCTGATACCAACTGTAACATCCCGTCCTTTAACAGTAATAAAAATAAAGACAAAATAAAATAAAAGAAATAAATCTATTAAATAAAAGAACAATGGCAGCGGAAATACCACTGGGACGGAAATGTTATTCTAAACAATGAAATAGAATAAAATTCCAAGTCAATAATTAACCTCAAAATAAATAAGGAGATGAGGTCCCATACCCTCATTCCATAATCATACTAAAAATCCCAAATAAACATCAAACCAAAATCCAACTAAAGAAATCCATACGATAAGAACATCCATAATAAAAGTACTTAAGACCCATTAGAAAGGTGGTCTTCATATTCCTATCATAGTGCTTATCTAAACCTACTAGGACCATATCCTTCCTCACAGGACCATCTCTCACTGTCCCAGTCCAGACGGTAACGATCCTAAACTTCCACATCTGCAAAGATATACAACAAAAATCAAAAATCAGTAGGGAGTAACTAACAGCTCTCTCAGTCCAATCAGGATTCAATTAACAATTTAAAATATGAAGAATAAAGTCAGGCATACACAATAATCATACAAAGCATAAGGAAAAACATACAACATACGAAGTAGGAAATAATAAGACAAGTAAACAACAAGATAAGGGAAGGTAGAAATAGTTCCATAAATAGACCGTCAAAAGGAAAAAGACTTCAAAATTAGTAAGTGAAATAAATAAAGTAATAATTAAATAATTTAGATGAATGAGATGAACGCTAGTTGCCCGCAGCCCACATCCTAAGAGTATGTCAGATCACAACCTCCAGAACGGCCTATGGGTTACGTTCCCTAAGAATGGCGAAACTCCCGATGCAGGACAATACGCGCAGTACCTCCCGACCTCTCGGACGACAACATATCCTAAGTTTCTCCAATGTAGGGTAGCACCCTGCTCAGTGTCCCCTCACCTCTCGGAGTGCATGTTCAGTATCCTTGGGATAAAATAATCTCGTAGACTACTCAACTCAAAGTAAAACAATCAAAACCAATAAAGTTCTTCAAATTTAAATATTTATCAAAACATCAAACATTCTTCAAATATTCTTCAAATCATCAAATACTTCAAACATACTTCAAATCATCAAAGAACCATGGAAATCATAATTCTTCAAAAATAAATACTCCAAGAATCAATTCTTCAAAATAAATAAAGTAACTAGATTAAATGCTCTCCAAAAACCAAGATTTCAAAATATAAATTAAAAACTTCTTCAAATCCCAATTCAAATATAATCCATCAAAGTCGTTATCTGCGTTTGGGTATGAAGTTGATTATAAATTTAATTATAATATTTCCCGTACATAACTCTTGGCGAAATAATGCTAAGGGCAGTATTATTCTCCCCCGAGCATTACGACGTCGATAACTCAAAATTTTCAAAGTACTAAAGACGGTTTCACAATAACATGCATCATCACCACATTTCAAGAATTAAATCAATCAAACATACTTCCAATATTAAATACGACAAAACTGCAATATTAAAATAATTAAAAATAACTTCAACAGTGCTGCTAAATACCCAACAACACGAAACAGTAGGCCAAAAGGAAAAAGGGGGAGATAGCACTGGGTCCCGGGCCGCGATTGGGCTTCGCGAGGCGCGAGCGGCTACTGTCCCCTCTTCGTCCATTTTTGGTACTTTACGTACCCATTCACATCAAACATGCTCTCAAAAATTCAAGCAAAATTAAATATAACTTTAATAACATCAAATTAGGCATGCTTGTATTAATACTCCAAAGAATTAAAGAATAAAAATAATTACAAGTCCTTTAAATCATGAAACTCTACTTATGAACATGCTAAAAACATAAATAATAATTCCAATTAACTCAACCAAATTCCAGGAATTTAATACCCAAGATAAATCATTTAAAAACATTAAAGAACAACCCTAAAAGAATATAAATCATACTATAAAATTAGGGCATGCTTAGAAGTTAAAAACCACTCAAATAAATTCATTTACTTCATGAAAATAAATTCTAGTAATATTAAAATTTATAAAAAAGCCAAAAGAACATCTACATGCTAAATCATATTCCAAGTTAATATAACAAATCTATCATCATTCACACTTCAACCAATTATTAAAAACGATAAATTTAATTAAACTAAAATAATTCCAGTATTAATAAAATTAAAAAAACATGAATTAAACATACTAATCAATGAAATAAATAAAGAGTAACAACCCTAACATGATACTAATCAATACTAACAATTCCAACTTCATAAATAACGGTTTTAAGTACTCTAAAACAAACATTACAACAATAAAACAAAACCTAACATAAATTCTAATAATAATAACGTTAACATCATAGATCTAATAACTAAAACACATCCTAACATGATTCTAACATACTTAAATAATTAATTAAATACTAAAGTACTAGAAGGGATGTTAGTTACCTCGATCTACCCGTAGAGTAAATAAAAACCGAAAATAAAGAGTAATAATTAGCTAGAATGGGAGAAATACCAAGAAGAGAAATAAATCCGAACTTGATTCTTGAATTAACCCTTGAATATGAATTTTTAAGTCACTAGGAAGTAGGAAATTATGAAGAACAAGTGGGAAAACCTTTTCCCTTTTTTAGCAATAGGCATGTTAATGGGGGGAAAGGGAGGAGAGTTTAATTGTTGTAAATTTAGGTTTAGGACAGCAATAATGATAAGAGGAGTAAGAATAAATAATAGCTAAATTGGAGTGGAAGAATAAGGGGTAATTGGCTCTCATTGGAGGAATGGATTAACTACCAAAAATAAAAGATGCTAGCTTCAAAATTCAAAACAAAAATCCCCCTCTAATTCTACCCCAAAACCGGCCACCCTAATCCCACACAACAAGTGGGTTGGCCCACTTAAGCGGTAAATGAAGCTTTCAATTAGTTTGGCCCAAAAATAAAATAGTAAGACTCAAACTAAAAATAAATACTAAGTACTCCCTTCGTTCCCAAATGTTGTTCACATTTGGAATCGGGGAGAGAATTAAGAAAATTGAAACTTAGTATAATATTATTTAAAGATTGCATGTTTTTGGGTTAATTATTGAATATTTTATCTTACCAAAGCATAATAAATGTAAAAGAAACATTTAATGTAAGGACAACATATATCACTATGCAAAACAACCAATAAGATTGAGAGTTTATAAGAAAATATGTTGACTTTATGTAAGTTAACTTTAGAAAGATTCCAAATGGGTTCAACTTAAAGGAACACTAATTCGGAAAATGGGAACAACATTAGGGAACGGAGGGAGTACTAACACTACTAAAATATAAATAATAATACTACCTCTATAAAAATATAAAACTCAAATAATCACACCACAATAATCGCAATCTCTTAAACACAACAATTAAATATAACATTCAATACTTAAGAAAATAATATTAAGTTATATATAAATTTAGTTTTCAAATATAAACATATAGAATTATACACAACAGCACTTAATATAATTATATATATAAATAAATAATATATGAATAATTCAAGGATATAAATAAATATAACGTAATAAATAAATAATTAACTCGCGAAATTTCTAGTGAAATTACGGGGTGTTACAAGTATAGGTAAAACACAGCAAAGTCAACTCTCCATTTCTCTGGGCAGTGCAGAGTTTCAAACAACTGATCCATGTGGTTAATCCAATCTTCAAACTCAACTGGATCGGGTTTACCATCATAGGGTGGCGGGTTAAGGGATGAGAACTTTTTAAACATAACAGCACTCTCATCCTGATTCGTGACTTTCTTTTTCAAGGTATCCTGGACCAACTTAGCCAGCATAGTACTCATTTTCTCCAATCTTTCCATTCGTCCCTCAGCTTCTTCTATAGGCTGATTGGGTTCGTGGATGCCCTCCGCATCCATTTCTTCCACGACCACATTATCATTTCCGTTGCTAGCATCATTATTAGAGTCAGTGGTTGACATTCTGCAATATAGGTATGATTAGGGTAAAATAAACTTGTAAAATAATTCCCTTTATCCCATTTCCTACGCTCACACTCCTCATGTTCATTCTTTACCCTTATCCTACTCATCCATATTTAATTTTAAACCTATTTTATCCTTAACCTTAAACATTTTACTATAATTCTTTTATTCCTAAATCATCACTGATCATTCGTAAAACCTCTTGGTTTTACTGATAGGTTTCAGAACCGTATGCTCTGATACCATTTTGTAATGCCCCGACCACTAATGCATGATTTATGGTGTCATTAAGTAGCAGAAAACCTATTACTTGGTAGGGACATTACCGCCGTATCTTCCGTTAGGGAAAATACAAGGCTACAATCATACATTAAATCATAATAACATACTATTAAAACTACTTAGAAGTCCAAAAGCTTACAACTTAGATTGTTCTTACTAGTGAAATTACTACAACTTAGGTGATATTTTAGGTGGCTAATATTAGTGAAAACCTCGCTACTACACGCAACCGTCTTCCTCAGCAGTACCTAAAACATAAATACAAAAACGGATGAGTCGGGAGACTTAGTAACGACTACTCTAGTAACGTAAATTCATTTCAACTCATTTTATTTGTAAAACAGAGGGAGAGAATATTTCAAACATTTATAAAATACAGTATCAATTCATTAACATAATCCATAATATCATTTGTCAATTATTATACTGGTTGCTGCAAAATCAGTCAGCTCTGGGACGTCTCCCAGGATGTGTATGCACCACTGCGCAAGGGCCATGTGCCCCGGGCATTGCCCTACAACAATAATGGGCCAGTGCCCAGTAAATATAATAGTAACAGGCCAGTGCCCCATTCATCAGCTCGGTACGTGCACGACCATCATTTCAGCTCAGCTCAGGAAACCATTTCTTTCACTTTTATCATGTTTCACGTCTCTTAATATTTATAAGTGACATTCAGTATACTTTAACTATTCAGCTCAGCTCTACCTTTATAGGTAGTAAAATCATAATGTTCATTATTCACAAAATTCCTCGTAAAACACTTATTAAACATTTCAGAACATTCATAATATTGTTGGTTCATAAAGCAATTATACCAACAATCATTCATAAAGCATTTATAATAACATAATCCCGCAACTCAGAAAACATGTTAGAAAACATCATATAATATCTCAGTGGTATACTCATATCTTACAAACACATTTCAAGGGAGTTGCGGGTACTAGCAGTAGTGTTACCTCAATCTGCAGTATAATACAAGTATTCTTTTTTATGCTTGAGGGTCGTTCTCGCTGAGCTCCGAGGTACGAGTTCTTTTGTATTCTTTTAAACACGTATGCGAAAATAAATACTTAAGTTAGTAACTAGTTATCAAATACTTTCTTACACACTTAAGTGGTTAGAAAAGTTCACTAAAAGTATATTAGTTTATACTTAACTTGTTGTTTAATAGTTTATAAGATTCATAAAAATAGGTTTAGAAATGTATAATTAGGAAAGTATACTAGAGTCGTAACTTCTTTTGAAAGTACATATAATATCATACAAGTACTAGAAAAATAGTATTAGTTCAGAGTGGTCAATAATGTACAAGTAAATTGGAATATATCTACATACATATTGTGTCATTATAAATTATGAATAACGATATATAATTTAAGAAATCCAAAAGCATTTACAGAGCATTGTTGAGATAATAATAGTAGTACCAATAAATATAATAATAGTAACAATAATACTAATAATAATATTAACAAGAGTAATAACTAATGGTTATAACAATAATAATAATAATAATAATAATAATGATGATGATAATAACCATAACATCATTAAGAATAGTAAACTATTAGTTTAACAATGTATATATGTATAGTAATACAAGATATTCACTTTAAATAGAATAATTGCCTTAGAAAGTAGGATTAGTAGACTTACATAAATGGGTAATTATGAGTCAAACCAGGAGAAGGAGGTGTTGACTTTTGAATTTAATTGCCCAGCTCTTTATTTCTCAATAGCAGACCAAAGACAGTCTTTTTTTCCTTTCTTCAATGGGAGGCACGTAAGAGGAAGATGAAGGAAAGCAGAGCTGCCGGTGGCGGCAGAAGGTGGCGGTGGGGGCCGGTTTTCGGCGATCAGTGGTGGCGGGTTGGCGGTTCTGGCGCAGGTGGTGGTGCGCCGTGGTGGTTTAAGCGAAGGGGAGAAGTGCAACGTGGTCTGGGCTGCACGCACAGAGGGAGAACGAGAAGGAGAGGGAGTGGGGTTGCGGTTTGGGCTGCCGGCCAAGGTGGCTGAGAGTGGTGGTGGTGCTAGGCGTCAGTTTCCGGCGAAAAGGGGGCGGCAGTGGTGGTTGTATGGAGGTGGTTGGGGTGGTTTTTGGTTGGTAAAAACAGAGAAAATATAATTCAGAAGATGGAGAAATTTATCTGATTCAAGTTGTTTCTTTGTTACTCCATGGCTATTTGAGACTGATTTATTCTCTATTTTTAGGCAAAGATGAAGGTGGATTTTCAGAAATACCAATAGCTATGGTTCATGGTTTTAGTAAATTCAATGAGTTTAGGTAATTGAATCTATGGGGAGGAGTTGCTGGATTTTAAAAACAAGCAAACTAAACAATGGTTTTTCATTGTTGTCTCACGTAGAACGAGCAAAGAAATGGTGGTTGGTTTGACTTTAGTTAGCTTATGGAAGAAGAAGAAGATTTTCTTCTGATTTCTTGTTTCCTCTTTTCTTTTGCTTTTTCCTTTTTCTTTTATTTTCTGATTTTGGGTTTAGTGGGTAGTCTTAGGTTGGGCTTGAAGTTTGGATATTGGGTCATGAAACTTGTTATTTGTCCAAGTACATCAATCCAACAACATACTAACTTTATAAATATCAAAATAACTACTTTAAAATTTTACTTAAAAATATAGGTAACTTTATTTATAATGTGATTTTAGTATTAATTCATAAAACAATCACATTTAAATTAATAATCAAAATTAGTTAGTAAAATGATTTTATTTAGAAGTTCGGCGTATTACAATGCAGGAAGCCCATCCTATCCCTGATCCCACACCTCCGCCCATACTAGAGTCCATGCATGAGCCCCCACCTAATCCCCTTCCCACCCAGCCCATCCCTGAGCCGAGCTCTAAACTCATAAACTCTCCTCACCCACAAATGCCACCTGAACCGCATCTTCTTCCCATTATTGGGCCTGATCCGCCCACTCCCCTTATATTTCCTCCCTCTACATCTTCTCATGGGCCTCCTTTAGCTGCTGCTGCGCCTACGCAACACTCGTCAATTGTTGTGGACACTCTTAGTGCTTTTGAGGAGCCCACTCCCCTTATATTTCCTCCCTCTATATCTTTTCATGGGCCTCCTTTAGCTGCTGCTGCGCCTACGCAACACTCGTCAATTGTTGTGGACACTCTTAGTGCTCTTGAGGTGCCTGCTCTTGGTCGTGGGTTTCGTGAAAAACGTTCTTCTGTTCTCTTGTGGGATTTTGTCACTACTGTTGTCCGTAAGTCGAGTCCCGTCCCCGGTTCATCCTACACCGATTTCTCAGGTATTCCCTATTCTTTAGCACATTTTGTTAGTTGTGATAAATTTTCAGCACGACTCGTGCTTTCCTTGCATCTCTTCTTGATGGGGTTGAGCCTCGGTCTTTTCGGGAGGTTATGACACATGATAGTTGGCAAGTTGCCATGCAGGAAGAAATTCGGGCTCTTGAGGATAACGGCACATGGGTGATGGATTCTCTTCCCACGGGGAAAAAGGCTATCGGTTGCAAATGGGTCTACAAGATCCAATACAACTTTGATGGGAGCGTTGAGCGTCTTGAAGCTCGTCTGGTTATTCTTGGTAATCATCAGGTGGAAGGTATTGAATATCATGAGACATTTGCTCATGTTGCCAAGATGGAAACTGTGCAAGCTTTTCTTGCTGTTGGTGCTGCTAAGAATTGGGAACTGCACCAAATGGATGTTCACAATGCCTTTTTACATGGAGATCTGAGTGAGGAAGTTTACATGAAACTACCTCCTAGTTTCACCCCTACTTCTCCTGGACAGGTTTGTCGCCTAAAGAAGTCTCTCTATGGCTTACGTCAGGCTTCTCGGTGTTGGTTTTCTAAATTAGCTGCTTCTTTGAGAAAATATGGTTTCCGACAGTTGTACTCTGATTACTCCTTATTTACCCTCTCCAAGGGTCGTGTTCAGTTGAATGTTCTGGTGTATGTTGATGATCTCATTATTTCTGGTAATGATACTTCGTCTTTGTCCTCGTTCAAGGATTACTTGGGTACTTGCTTTCATATGAAGGACTTAGGTGTCTTGAAGTACTTTCTTGGCATTGAAGTAGCTCGCAATCCTGAAGGGTTGCTTCTGTGTCAACGTAAGTACACTCTTGATATCATTGCCGAAGCTGGTCTCTTGGGTGCTAAACCGGCTGCCTTGCCAATTGAGCAAAATCACACTTTGTCTCTTGCCACTGGTCCTATCATAGATGATCTAGAGTCTTATCGTCGCTTACTTGGACGTCTCATCTATCTCTCCTTCACTCGTCCTGATCTTGCCTACACCGTCCATATCTTGGCCTAATTTATGCACTCTCCTCATCATGAACATTGGGATGCCTCATTACGTGTTGTTCGATACTTGAAAGGCTCTCCAGGTCAGGGTGTTCTCCTTACTTAACTATGTGATTTGTTATTGAATGCAGATTGGTGTGACTAGGGATGACAATGGATCTTGGACCCGGTCTAGATCCGTTTAATAGGATCTGGATCTGGATCCGGGTCCTTGTTTTGCAAACAGATCTAGATCTGGATCTTGCACTTGAGATCCAGATCCGGCCCGCAGATCCGTTTTAAAATTCTTTAAAAATATATATAACGATAAATAGTATGTAAATAACATAATAATGTAATAATCTTATTATGTAATATGTAACTTTGAGAATAAATATTAAGTGAACCACTACACAATAAATAGCTAACAAATATAATAAAGTCGTTACTCCCAAACATTCATATAACGATGAAAAATATGGTAAATGTTTTTCTTTACCCCCGCTAAAATTATGTATATGAATTTTTCGTGTACAAAATACAAATAATTATCTAAAAAATATACATTGACTTTCTTAAATAATAAAAGAGAGGATCCGTTTAAGATCCATGGACCCGTTGGATCCGCGGATCTGGATCTGGGTCCTTGTTTTCGAAAACCAACAGGATCCGGTCTAGATCCGCCCCATTGCATATCTAGGTGTGACTCTAATTGGGCTAGTTGCCCTTTGACTCGGAGATCGATCTCTGGATGGTTGGGTGATTCTCCCATTTCTTGGAAGACCAAGAAACAACACACTATATCTCGTTCTTTGGCCGAGGCCGAATATCGTTCTATGGCCACCATCAGCAGCGTGCCATGCTTCTCTATTGCGATAGCAAGTCAGCACTTCATATTGCTCAAAATTCCGTCTTTCACGAATGCACCAAACATATTGAGATTGACTGCCATTATGGACGTGATGCCGTTCAATACGGTCTTATTCTTCCTTGTCATGTGTCTACCACTGAGAAGCTCATCGCTATCTTCACGAAGGCACTTGGGAAACGGCAATTCATGTATATTTTGTGCAAGTTGGGCATTCTTGATCCCCATGCTCCAACTTGAGGGGGTGTTAGCGGTTATTCTGTCATTAAAGGCCATGAGCCTATTGTATTGACTCCTTGTAAGCATTAGCCTAGCCCATATGTTAAATGAGGCTCTTAGGTTGTATATTAACCAAAAAGCACACATTTAATGAGATTAACAAAACAATTAAAACCCTAAAATCTGTCACTCACTTCCTCCATTTTCAATTTTTTGTGTCAACCAAACAACTAGCCATATTTACAATTTTCATGAATTTCCATTTCCCTCATTTTTGAGTGTCAACCAAACAACCACTTAGTTAGTTATGAAGGACGTGGATTTAATCCCATGTTCTGAGAGTTATCATTTTATCAACATAACTTTGCATTGCTCCTTATCTTCATCCTATTTCTAACCAATGGCACAAGAGTGATGATTCGATTAGGCGTTGAGAGTCTTGAGACCATACCAGTTGTCATAATTTAACTTTCTTATTTTCTGTTTTGGGGGAAAAACATACTTATGATTTAGGATCGATCTGTTCTTTTATTAGACCTGAGCGATGGCTTTGTACCCTCTACCAAATCCCATGATAATCAGTACTTGTGGAACTCAAGAGACACAAAACTAAGGTATCCTATGGTTTTCCTACTCTCAAGTCTCATTAGACATTTTGTTTACAATTAATGTTAATTAATCACTAATAATGCAAAGACAATAAGTGTTAAAATATTGATTTAAAGCCATTATTAAAAAAATGGTCATCCAATAATAAGACTTTTGCTTTTTTCAAATGAACGATTTGGGTGGTAATGCAGAGGAACTATTACTGTAAGGCATAGAGGGGGAGGTCATAAGTGTCTATATTTTAAACCCAGTTTATACCAATAGAAACCATAAATTATTTTATACCCAATAGATGAATATAATCTTTTCATTTTAGATAGTCACATTGAATTGGTCAAAATATGCAGAATCGCTTACTTTTCGTGGAGAATTTGATCCCGTAATCGGGGGATCTCTATTGAAACGTCTTTTCCAAAACAAATAAAAAGTCATCTCTGGCGATTAATTAACAAGTTAAAGTCTTTTTCTTGCGTATTCTTAATAAACCAGCGTCGAAATAGAGATATAGGAGGACACATTCGGGAAGTAAGAAGCTTTAATATGATCCGATTTTATAAGTAAGCTAATTATCTCTTGTAAAATATGAGCAACACAAAATCCTTCTAAATCCCAAACCTCCATTTCTCCTACTCATTCTGCCCCTTGCTGGGCTCTCCCCTTCGCTCATACGACGATGTAATTGGTTTTAAGCTTGGAAGCGCAATCCCTTTGACATATGATGATGGGGAAAAACATTGTTTTAAAGCAAGTATTAGGGAAGTGAAACACTATCTTGTCCTACATGACAGTGGTAAAAGGTGTCTCTGACTTTAAATGATAAGGTATCTAACAAGAAATGGAAAAGTCACTAGTCCCCACTTGCAAGTAATAGAAGAGTTATACTTTATTGGTAAAGCAAAGATGTTTTAACTTGTGTTTGAAGAATTCTTAATTTACTATAAACTGTGGGTTTTTATGCGGATAACGAGTAAGAACGAAGAAGAGACAAGCAAATAAACAAAGAAGAGTGAGTTGTGTATGCAGCCCGGGCGCGTTGTACATTGTCCCAGGTAGGGCTGTGCAAAATTCAGTTCAGACCTGATTTTAGACCGGTTCGGACCTGAATTTGGACCAGACCGGACTGGACCGAAAATTCAGGTCCGGTCTTCGTTCCGCAAAATATTGAGATTCCGGGTTTCAGGTCCGGTCCGGTCCAAGACCTGAAAAAACCGGGTCGGACCTGAAGACCTGAAATAATCTATTTTATTATATTTTAAAATTTTTTATGACGGATGTAATGGTTGTAAAGTTACATTGCATTAATAAATTTAAGATAGGTTTTCGTTTAGAGGTTATTGTACATATATATCTAAAAAATTATACAAGAATACGTTTAATATAAAAACTTTAGTACAAATTTGCAAAATGTGAATATGATTTGTCTTTTTGTCTCTACATCGTAGTTTATGATATTAGATACATATCGGTAATATGCTCGTATTCATGAAACATGTCGAAAAATTCGAAAAATAAAATAAAAGATTTTAAAGAAAATATATGAAAAATCTGAAAATAGGTCAAAATAGGTCCTGACCTGGACCGGACCTGAATTTTCCGGTCCGGTCCTCGGTCCACCAAAATTGAAAATTCTGGTCCACAGGTCCAATCGATTCCGGTCCGGTCCGGTTCTGGACCTGTGCAAAGCCATAGTCCCAGGTAGTCAGTTTTGAGCCCAAACGGCTGTTTACAGTTGGGTGACAAGAACTTCTTGAAGCTTAAATAGGGCATCCAATCTCGTGGTTAGGCGGACGATATGGTGGTTACATATTTTCTTTGGTTTCTTTATTCTAGTCGGTTTCGGTACTTCTTCTCCCCTAAAAATTTATATGTAGCCATTTTTCATTAAAAAACATTTAATAAAAAGTTTATGATCGATAAGGACCTAAGAACTTTTAAGGATATTTGAGAGCCTAAAAAGATTAATAATCCCTTCTGTAAACGTCATATCATACTATTGTAAAGTCGTTCAAAGCGATCTATTATTTTAATTTTGAGCCAAAGTACTCAAAGGAGGGATTCCAGAGAGTAGTATGGGGGAGCATTTATACAATGCTGAGGGTAGAGGGAGGAGATAATAATCGAGATCTGAGTGGGGGATGTCAAAGGATAAGAGTAGTATATTTCTCTATTATTTTAATACATCCTCAAAAGAGGGAGGAAGGATAAATGGGCCAGAGACTATGTGTTGGGAATATGGTAAAAAAGTTCATCATAGAAGACAATGCTAGAATTCCAAACATTGATAATGGAAAGAAAAAAAAGAAGGAGGATCAAGATAATGATGAAGGTAGTGATGCTTCAATGAATTCATTTTTGAAGTATGTGTTATGATGCATTGGTGGTTAGTGCAGAAAGGTCGCGAGTTCTTGGATCTCGTATTCGAGTTCTTATCCTTCTTCACCTAGTAACAAGTTGTTTCCGAATTTGGAGTTTGAGAAGTTTAGGCAAGTGTACCTTGCTGGTAATAGACCACTAGAGGTTCCGGACAAGACAGATGTGAGCATGAAGGTTGCGAGTGGAACATGTTAGAGTTGAAGGATGTCAAGTTTATCCCTGTTCAGAAAAAAGAACTTGATATGGATTAGTTTGCTTGACAATTCTGGTCATAATGTAGTGATTGAGGGTAGTTCGTGGAAAGTTACTACGGGTGCTATGATGATAGTTGGAGGTGAAAGTTGTGGAACAATGTACACCCGAGGACCACGATAAAGGTGACTAAGCAAGGGATGACAAGTACTTTCATAAGGGTGTTGCTGGGTCAAAATTATATTTACAGTATGCTTGTGAAATGAAAATCTTGAGGATAAAGTCGGGTTTTATTCAAAAAAGTGTGGATAGTGAAACAAAAAAAGGCGAGGAGTAGGCACAAAAAAGTGTGGTGTGTGGGAAATTGAGCATAGAAAAGGATGTTTTGTTCTAATGGAAGCATCGTAGGAATGCTCAAAGAAATGTGAAGAGTCCTTATAGTTCTTGTTGTGATGCTGACTCGGGGTTGAGTGACGCCTCAATCTGGCTTTTTCTGTGAGTTAAAAGCGGGATTATACTAGGTGTAAGCATAGAGAGTGACGATGACAAATGTTATGTTGGCTATATTTATT
The DNA here is from genome assembly GCA_947645195.1 of Patellifolia procumbens. NCBI lineage: Eukaryota > Viridiplantae > Streptophyta > Magnoliopsida > Caryophyllales > Amaranthaceae > Patellifolia > Patellifolia procumbens. The sequence goes on from CANSGD010000972.1 coordinate 5,324,597, forward strand.
TGGGGCATGTGCTTCGCTCATATCGATCTCCAGGTGGGAAATCATTAGATAACGTGGATATGATGTATATGAGTAAGCTAGATAAAGTATTCCTAATCACATATTTGATTAGCTTTCCTGTAAGGAATTTATTGACTGCTAAAAACAATGAGTTGCACAATAGGTCTAATAAGATAGGAAGAAGAAATACATTTTTCTTGATTGTTTTGGCAGAGTTTGGTAATGCTTTGTGTTTGAACAAGAAAACATATCGACAGTAATGTTCTCTCTAGCAAGTATATATAAATATATTATAATTATCTAGAACGTTTTCATACCTCCCCCGACTATGAGGGTTGTGCACTTATGCTACTGGAGCCTTAGTACAGGGCCTTATAGCCGTAGGCGTCCGATATTAGAATGCAGTAGCTCAGTGGTAAGTAACGCTTGCCCAACGCTTAAGAGAAGGAGCGGCACTTACAATATTATAGCTTTTTCCCACTTCTTACTTTATGAATATATGCTCATGTTTTCTTTAGACCTTATTTACATTTAATTTAATATCCGAAATTTGCTAACATATATGCATAAAAAATATCAACTTAGGATATTTTACTTATACTTGCAATATCTCTTTTATAGGTAACATTTTTTATGGGAAATTTTATACAGTGACCTTTAGATTTTGAAAGTTCTACATGGTGGATTTTTTTCCTCATTCTATTTGGTGACCTTCAACTTATTTTTTTTTTCTTTTCTATAACTTTCTAATTAGAAAATTAATTATTAAACAAAAAATATCTTATGTTAGAAAATAATTTTAAAAACAAAAAAAGTCCTCCCTCGCCAGCCCAGCCAACCCACCGCGTCCAACCACACCTAGGGATGTCAGTGGGACGGGGTTACTGGATGTTGGATTCGAGGCTTGAGAAAGCCTCTTTGGTGTTTTTCCAAGGGTCCATATCACTTGTGAGAGGGAGATTTCCTTTGTATATTTACGCCCTGCCTCTCCCTACCTATTGACTTGGTTATTACATGGATGACTTTTTTGGTTGGACATCTTACTTGAGCATTTGGCTTGCTACCACACACGAGCGTGCCGCCCGCCCGGACCGGACCAGGTCTGGCCTGCGACCTAGGTTGGTTCTGGGAAGAGCTGAGTTGGAGCTTATCTTTTTGGACCCGGACCAAGTGTGTGTCACGGTAGCTTGATGGACTGAAACGTTTTTAACGTTACAGTCTTAATTGCTATTGATATCGCCTTTAATTCCCTCCGTCTGTTTATTGCATTCCTTATTTGGCCTGATTTTTTGCTAAAAAATCAGACCTATGCTGCTGCTGTTCAGTATCCGAAAATACTCTTCCTCTCTTCTCTTCTTCTCAATTTCCTCGGTACGTGCTTTATCTCCAAAGCTTTTCTCTGTTTGTAGTGACTTAGAAAGGCTACTGTGTTAACCTTGGGGAGCTTTCCGGCCAGTTGCGATTGCCACCATAGTCGGGCCGTAATTGCTTTCAAGTTACTGTCTTCTACTTATAGAAAGGGAGTTGAGCCATTAAATGAGGAATTGAAAATTTTTAAGGTTAATTTATGGTGTCTAATCCCTCTCCCCTTATATAATATAAATTGTAATTTGTAGGTATCTATTAACTAAATATATTATCTAGTATCAAAATAGCTATGTATGTGGTGAAAAACAGTTTAAGAACACTCATATTGCGCAACAAAAAAAGGGTGTATCAGGTAAAGAGGAGAGATTTTCCATGTTTAGAGAATTAGAACGCCAATCATATATTATTGAGTTAATTGGGCGCAACAACACAAACTATAGGTGTGATTCCAACAAGTTATTTTTTTGGAGATTTTTTACAGTTAATGAAACTGATTTGTTTGTTTTTCTGATTTTTGTACGCATAATATCAAAACAAATGTAATGACATCAACTAGTCTATGAATATTAAATACTTGTTGAACATGGCAGACAAAGTTGGTCAATTTGGAATAATGACAGCTTCAAAGATTCCCACAAAAGGTGTGATTCTCTTCAATATATTAACAACCATGGGGCCCATGTACATAAGTGTATTTGTCCAAAAACTGATCCAAATTCATAACCAGTACAATAATATGAAGTTGCAAACCTTTACATCAGTATCTTCAAGTACTTCAAAAACTCAATAAGTGCATCAGTTTCAAACTGATGCATCTAAAAAAAAAAGTATGCTACCCCAACAGATCCAACCCGAAAAAATCCAAATGAGACCTAACTTTATCCAACCCAAAAAACCCAAAGAAGTGAAAAAAACCCTAACAGATCTGATATTCCTCAAGCTATTCAAGTAGATGTTGTTGACTGTTCTGTTGAAATAATGCCACCCTGCAAATCAAAAAAAATGCCAAGCTGGGTATATGTGTCTTGCACACTTTCTCCAACAGCTCTCATTATTGCCTGCATACAAAGACATACAAAAAAACAGAAAAGTTACATCATCAATCTGATATTAAATACTATAACAAAAATAATTAGAAGGGAACATCAATACCTTATGCTGATCTGATATTACAGTGCAGTCTTTTCCTCCAAATCTAGGTAGAACTTTCTTCAGATTCTCCAAAAACCATTCCCATGATTCATTATTTTCTCCTTCAACAACTGCCCACACAAGTGGGAACATCTGGTTATTACCATCTCTAGATGTGGCAGCTAATAGTTGTCCTCCAAGAAAGGTTTTGAGAAAACAACCATCAATGACAATAACCTTCCTGCAGGCTGCTAAGAAACCATCTCTAAGTGTAGGGAAACTGATAAAAAGCCTCTGAAAGTATTGCTCACCATTGTCTTTCAAATCTTGTGTTTGTAGTTGAAACATAAACTCAGGATCAGCCTTCTTCAACTCATGAATGTATGAGGCAATCTTAGAATAATGGTCAAACAAGTTGCCATGGAGAATAGTATGTGCATGGGTTATAACTCTGTAGCAATTCCACTTGCTTAACCTTACACCAAATCTCTGCATAACCTCCTTTTCTAGATATTTTCTAGGCCAGTTTGGATTCTCCCTATACTTGTCAAGAAACTCAGAGACTAACCATTTTGCTTTGGCTTGGAAGTTATTGAAATCTGCCCTGTTGCATGTGTGTGTTGCCTGAACTGATTTAACTATGAAAGACTTGCCCCCACCATCCCAAGATGCATATATCTTCCACTCACATTCACCATTGCAAATAGCCTCCATTTTCTTCTTCTTCTCATTCCTCTTCCACCTAATGTCATACCCACCAATCACTGCATATCTATTAACCATTTGTTGAAAGAAATCAGGGGATGAAAACTTCATCCCAACCTTCCAAACTAGCCTCTTAAAATCAGTGTTCAAGTCAACAGTCAAAGCATGCCCATCTTTCTTTCTAGTTAGCCTATCTTGATCATCAACCTCAACATCTGAATCTGGTATATCATCCTCATCATCATACTCACTCTCCCACCCTAATGTCAAAGGAACAGTCAGCTTCTCAGTAGAATTACCCTCCTTCAACACCCTTCCCTTTGATACCTTCAATTCTTTCACTCTAGTTCTTATTTGTTGTAACTCATCATCACTAGAACTACAGTCACCCTGATCTGCTTTATAACTCTCATCCTCACTATCATCATTTTGGGAACTATCATCATCACTATGGCAACTGTCACCAGATGACAGATTCAACTCACCCTCATCAACAACCCAATCACACTCTTTGTAATTGAAATCCTCATGCACATCAGTTTCATTCTCAGCATAATCAATATCATCATTACAATCAAAGTCTTCATGAAAATCAAAATACAAATCTTTAACTGCTATGTAGTCATCAGTACACTCAGTTTCAGTGTTCAACTCAGGGATTTTTATGATCAATTGATTAGTTATATGTTGGTCAATGACAGTTTCATTATGTATAGGTGAGCCATGGTCAAAAGTTTCATTTGTTGGGGTTATGGTGATATGAGCATTTTCAGTTTTATTTGTTTGGCTTTTGGTATGAGCATTTTCAGTTTCATTATGGCTTTTGGTGATATTCAATGGAGTTTCAATGGGAGAAATAAGTATAACTTCAGGTAGAGGTAACCTAGGGCTTCTTCTCACAGAAAAACTAGATGACATTAACACTCTTTTTTTGGCAACCATTTTCTTCCTAGGAGATATCCTAACACTAGGTTCAATAGTGATTTGAGAGGGCTGCGTGTCATGTGTCTTTAGGGGTGGAGAAGGTATATCTTTTGAGGTGCCAGCATCCACCTTACTTTGTGTTTTCCTAAGGCTTAACACTAACTGATTCAATGAAGTAGGCTTCTTAGCAGCATCAACCCACAAGAAAATCAAATCTTTCCCTACAAGTCTCTCAAACATATCTACCAAATCTTTGTCAGTCTCTATACCATGTTGTTTCATCTTCCATACATAGCTAAATGTAGGATTATTAGGTTTTGGAATTCCAATTTCACAAGCTTTATCCTCATACTCAATTACCAAATCTAGCAAATTACACTTTTCAGTGTCAACAACAAAATCAACTTCTTTTCCCTAGATACTGAAACCTTAATACACGCTTATCATCACCCATTCTGCATAAAATAGTAACGTAATTTCAAATCCCCAGCATTAAAAAATCTTGAAAATTTCAAAATCAAATTCATATTCAAAGTGCATTCAAGCTCTTAATCAAGTACATAGTAATTGCAAAGAGTGATTAGAAGACAAAATCAAAAATTGGTTACTACAGCATCAGATGTAAAAAACAAACCCTAAATCGACTACAAAGAAATTAAATAACAAAAAGAGGAAGAGATACTTATAGGGATGGCAATTCAGTCCGACTCCGACCCGAGTCCGATTCGATCCGAAGGAAAAAGTCCGATCCGAATCCGAAAACAGAAAAGTCCGAATGAAATCCGATAGGAGTTGGACCTTAGGTAAGATCCAATCCGAATCCGACTAAAGTCCGATTATTACTTGTTACCTCGTCAACTAATAGATTAAAAATACATTTTAATAGAAATAATAGATTTACATTATAAGAAATTGAGGAAAACATTAAAAAATTTATATTAAAGATGTGTTTTGGTTATTTAATATGGTTATTTAATCCGAATCTGATCCGAGTCCGAAACAATCCGAAGGAAAAAGTCTGAGTCCGAATCCGATAATATATAGTCCAAATCCTTATAGTAGTGTAAAAATCATAGTCCGATTGAAATGGAGCGGACTTGGAGTTTGGTAAGTCCGATCCGAGTCCGATCCATTGCCATTCCTAGATGCTTACAAATTTATCAATGGCGGCTTTCAATGAAGAAATCAGACTGGGAGCAAAAGAGCACGTTCGATCTTCAATGGCTTCAGTTGAGGAAGAAAGGAAATGAAGAAGTGAAATGGGGAAGAAGAGTTTTGGGAGGGAAGAATAGAAGGCACGTGATTCGAAGAATATGAAAAGTCAGGAGGCAAAAAAAAAATTAAAATCATTAAAGTGAACTTTCCGGCGAGAATCTCAGGCGAAGGTCTCATTTATGTTGTGGCATGCACCCACTCATTAAGTTCATGCTGTGATCTGCACCCGAACAAAGTTGTGTTGTAGCTTGCACCCAAGATATAGTTTGTGTTGTTGCGCCCAATTTGCTCTATATTATTATAGGAACAACTAACAATGAAAAATATCATCCATTTTTCAAGGAAGGTTTCGGGTTTTTTTTTTTACTAGAATACCTCCGAAAATAATTCATGGTGAAAGAGCATAATTCCTTGATTTATTAGGTTTACAAACTAGGGCTTGGAGTTCATTAATGTAGTGGAGGGATCAATAGAGCAGAAAACACAAACACCTAAAAACCCGGAGATGAGAATAGGGGGTTATTTTTGATAGAGAACTTGAATTGGAGAATGGTAGGCGACAATCTTACTTGGAAGGATGCTAAAAAGATAGGTGGCCAAAAAGATGATGGGAGTGAAGCATGAGCATTGAGCAAACTAACATAGTACGATCAATATTATTCATAGTCCGTATTTTTCTTTCGACTTTACCATTTTGAGGGGATGTGTAAGGGCATGAAAGGCGGGAAGCCAATCCATGATTTTTACAAAATCCAAAAATGGCTCGTTATTGAATTCCCGACCATTGTCAAATTGCATAATTCATAATGTCCCCTTCAAATTTTGTGTGGATGTAAGAACGTAGAAAACACTTCTAGACTGAATACCAATTTTCTTAAAAAAGGATACGCCCATATAAAATTTGTAGAATTATCTACCATCACATGATAATTACGATGGCTCATAGAGTTCAAACTCGAAGAGGTCCAAAGATCACAATGAGCAATGTCAAACGACATCATAGTAGCAGAAGTACAAGCAACAAAAGGAAATTTAACATGTTTTCCCATAAGACAAGTGTAACAAACCCTATCTTCTTCCGGATAGCTAGTTTAGTCAATTTTCATACCCTCCCAAAGAATAGTCAGTTCAGCCCAAAAAAGCGTCAGTTTAGTCAATATCTTCCAAATTGATTAAATTGTAAATACTAAACCCTATCTTCTTCCTCATACACTTTTTTGAACAGTTTTTGTCTGCTCGTTCCTCAATTTTCACATTCGATCTCATAGCAAAGTTTCAAGCAATGCGTTCTATAATATTCTGGATTTGTTTGGGAAGAAAAGATGGGAACTCATCATTATCTGCTCTTACTCTCAAACATTTTCTGGTGTTGATGCAGCTCGTCAAATGGCGCATGCTTATGTAGCTTCTTGGTGTTAGTGGCTTAATTAGTGTTATTGCCATTTTTTCTTTCTTTATAAACTAAATGACATTAACTCAAACTCAATGAGAAACTGAGAATGGTTGTTGGACTTATACAATAATATCACTTACAAATCCGGATTTGGATATCTGAATTACCGGACCTGATACTAATAGAGCTATTTTATTATCCGGAAATTCGGATATCCGGATCAGATTGGATCCGATATCCAGTTTTACACACCCCTACCAACACCATTACATGCCTCGGTGAGGCCCGCAACCATTTGCAACACAAGCCTATTGTTGGAAACCGGAGCCCCAACATTCATGAGTTGGTCGGCCAACATCTTAAGACGTTGACAATACGTAAAGGTTTTAGGAAAATCCTCCAATATGCTTGTATTTGAGAACTCTTGTTCAAGGGTGACATCACAATATGTTTTGTTATCTTAGAAAGTATCTTGAAGTCGTCCCCAACGTTCTTGAGATCCTCTTAGATTGTGGCATAAATTTTCTTCAGCATCGTAGCATCAATCGTTGATGAATCTTCCTATCATCATTGATAATAGGTATCTTTAGTTGGCGGTTAGCCGGAGAAATATATGGTGGATGACACGATTAGAACGTGCATGAATCTTGAACAACTAGGCCCACTACTTTAATTGTTGCACATTCTCATTAGAACCCGCAAGAGAAGACGAAGAAGAAGATAAACTGCTGGTGATGGTGGCTGAAGCGAGTGTGGGTGGTAGCTTGGAGAGCTCAGGCGTGGTAGAAACATGAAAAATAACCCTAGAAATTTGCAGTTGGTAAAAGGTACACCTTGGTGTACGTACCTCTACGTACACAAATGAGTATGAGTTGGTCAAAATGAGTACGAAGCAAAATGAGTATGATTTGGTCAAAATGAGTACGAAGCGAAATGAGTATGATTTGGTCAAAATGAGTACGAAGCAAAATGAGTATGATTTGGTCAAAATGAGTACGAAGCAAAATGAGTATGATTTGGTCAAAATGAGTACGAAGCAAAATGAGTATGAATATTCAAAATGAGTACGAATTACCTAAATGAGTATGAAGCCAAATGAGTATAAGTTTTTTTTCTATGAGTTTTCCAAATGAGTGTGACTTAGCCAAATGAGTATGAGTTAGGCTTAAGAGAAATTACTAAAATAACTATGAGTTTTCCAAATGAGTTTGACTTAGCCTAATGAGAATTTTTCAAATGAGAATGAGTTTTTCTTCTCAAACCTAGATTCCTACTTCAATAATATCCAAATGAGTAAGTTTTTCAAATGAGTATGCATTATCTAAATGAGTATGAAGTCAAATAAGTAGTCAAATGAGTATGAGTTTGTCAAGTGAGCATGAGTTGGGTTGAGGTTATTTATTTAATTTTTTAATTATGATATCTCTTGATTTATAAAATAAGCATACTCTTTTGAGTTTATGTACCCATAAATTAAACATACTAAAATGATTATAAATGAGTATATAAAAATGTCCAATAATGTTGTTCAAATGAGTATGAGTTGAGTTGACGTTTTATTTAATTTTTAATTAGAATATCTCTTGATTTAAAAAATAGGCATAATATCCGAATAATATTAAAAATGTGCAATTATAAGTTTATGTACCCATTAATTAAACATACTAAAATGATTATAAATGAGTATATAAAAATGTCCAAATGAGTATGAATGTTGTTCAATGAGTATGAGTTGAGTTGACGTTTTATTTAATTTTTAAGTAGAATATCTCTTGATTTAAAAAATTGGCATAATGTCCGAATAATATTAAAAATGTGCAATTATAAGTTTATGTACCCATTAATTAAACATACTAAAATGATTATAAATATGTATATAAAGATGTCCAAATGAGTATGAATGTTGTTCAAATGAGTATGAGTTAACGTTTTATTTAATTTTTAATTAGAATATCTCTTGATTTAAAAAATAGGCATAATGTCCGAATAATATTAAAAATATGCAATTATAAGTTGGGAGCGGAGTCGAACCGCCAACCTCCTGTACACTCAGATGCGTGTCTAACCACTGGGATATAAGTTTTTTTGTGATATAGTGGGCGCGCAACTTGTATATATTACAACTACCCGGGTGTACCTACCGCAAGGTACACCCGGGTGTACGCAATAAGTTGCGAGAAATTTGATACCATAGATGAAAGAAAATAATTACTTGGATAATTAGATTTACAAACTAAATATATATACTCATGATTACAAGCAAGATTATAGGCTATATTTAAGGAACTAATATACACCTTCCAAACTACTCCATCCGTCCCCCAAATGATATCGAAAATAAAGATTAAAAAACATTAAAAAAAATAAAGAACACTTATATTTAATGTGGTTCACTTTTTTATTTTTAATAGATGCATCATATTGACTTTTTACATACACTACCTTTGTTTTAATGTGGTTCTTTATCTTAATTGTTATACTTCACTTTGCAATAACCAGGGAAGTTGGTGAGAAATATGGTGTGATTATTTGGGGAGTCGAGAAAGTATGAGAGACAAAGTTGCAAAAGCTAATTAGTGTAAAATAATTGGGTGTTTGGCCGTCTAATAAAATCTATCATGCTTTAAGCACTCCTAATCATAGTACCCACTAGCTAAGTAGCTATCTAGCATCCATCAAGCTACATTAGTATGTATTACTAGTAAGACTTTGGGTGGATAGTCGTGAAATTGGGTGATTAATTGGAAAAAGAAAATGACAAGTGGGATCTAAAACTGTGGAAAAAGAGGAACAAAGAGATGTGATTTCTTACAACATATAGAAAAGGTAATATTGTAATAATTAAGAAAAAAAGATGAAAAAAGAAAAATGTAACAATTATAAAAAAAACAGAGGGAGTACAAGCAATGAAGGAGAGAAAGGAAAGTTTAAAAAGTGTTGAGCCTATATAGTTTTATTTTCTTTAAAAATCTTTTCAAAAAAATTGATTTGATAGAAGGAAAACTGAAAAGTAATCATGCATTTCGATTTCAATCTCTTACCTTCCCTCCATCTATACTAGTGTTATATGTACGCGATACGTGCGAATGCATATAGAAAGGTAAATTAATAACATAGATACATCTAGTAAGCTTAAATAATGTTCAAGAAAAAATGTCCATAAAGTTTTGTGGAAACATGTGAATAGAGCTAAAATTCATCGTGAGGATAATTGAAGAATGCTTGGGTTATTGGTGATCAAAATTTCTCTTATTACCAATTAATTTCCCTAATATGCTAATCACTAATACTTCCTCCGTTTCTTTTTTATTGCAACAATTGCCAAAAATGGAAATATTAAATTAATTGCAACAAATGTTTTCTTTCCTTTTTTACAAGTCATTTCATTCTATCTCTCTCCTTATCACATGCCCCACGTTCTCTCTCCATCCCTTTCACACTCACACCAAAGTTTTGCGTAGGAGTCCACCCACTTGAGTTTGTTGCAATTAAAAAGAAACGGAGGAAGTAGATTAGAACATGTGTATCAAATAATATGAATTTATAAAGGTTTGATTTCATCCTATATGAAAATATACACATCCGACATCACCACCATGACTCCATGAGTCCATGATTTCAAGTATTTAAACCTTTTTGGAATTGCCCCCACTTACATCACATCTCTCTAAGACCCACGTACAAATGTAAAGTCTTGATCCTAATCAGAAGAGTATACCAAAAATTGGAGCGTAGAGAATCAAAAATTGGAAGAAAGTACAAACGAAAAGCATACCAATTTTGCACTGAGACGATTGTTGTGTCCGATTGTGCTCATACCAACAAATTGGTGAGATAAGAGAGAACGAAGAGACTCAGATGATCATGGATTTTAGAGAGATGATCAAGTTCAATAACAAATGTAGATCTAAGCACACTAAGAAGTGAGCACTCTTCCCGCTTCGATGTAATCTTCTTGGAATAATCATTCTCGATTTTTGTTTTAGAAATTGAACAATTTCGCTTTAAATTTCTGCCTTCTATAACGAATTTTGTGATGCAAAACCATGGTGCCTAAAATAGGTGAGATTTATCATAGGGTTAGGGATTTGGAGAATGCCCAACTCAGGAAAAGATGAAATTTTCTTTTTTTGGGGGGGGGGGGGGGTTGGACGGGGGAGGAGAGGCTTGGATTCGGGATTTCAAGCGCATCTCAGTTTAGATTTTTTCAATTTTTGAGGATAAGCAGTTAGGATTATTTTTTTTCTAGAGAGGAAACGAAGACGTGGGGATATGGAAGGGAAGATGGTGGCCATGGCGGGTCTCTGGTCAAGAGCAAAGACTATTCCACTTTTTTCTTGCAATTTTCATGGTAGCAGTTTTTTTTTAATGTGTGAGTAGTTATTATTTTGTATTTTTTTCTTTTTCTATTTTTGGTGTCCACCACCGATTACCTTATAGAATAGAGATTGTGTCCAAACGAGTTAAAAATTATTCATATAGTTTTCTCTTCTTCGTGCCCTTCAAATCCTCCTGTCCAAACTAATTGTATGAGTTTCTACAAGAGTGTTGAAATGAAGTATAGTGCCATATTGTAAATGGAAAGTTATTTGTTTCCCTTTTGTATCCTTACTCTTTTAAAAGAGAGAAGTCTCACTACTGTTCTTAAGAACAGTGTTATGAGTCTATTTTAGCTGAAGTTCACTGTTCATAAGAAACCAATAGCATTCCTTTGGAAAACGACTTCGTCATCGTCCTTCCTCCCATTTTCCTCCTGGTTTTCCTCTCTGTCACTCATCCCACATCTTTCTCTCTCCTCAAACCTTGCTTAGACTTATCCAATCTAGGGTTCTTAGAAATCGTAGTTCTTGTTCCCTCAATTATTGGATCAGGTATTTCTCTCTTTCTTCTTATCTTTTTTACTTTCTTTAGCTTTTCTTTATTTTTTTGCTACTATTTCTTTAATTCTGTTTCTTTCATCTTCTTTTTTCGCGTTGCTCCTGATTCTGTTTTTCAAGGTCGTTTTTTTTATTGATTGATTTGCGTTGTCTTCGATTTCATGGGATTTTGAAGTATTTTTGTGAAGTCATCTTCTTAGATCTGTTATACGCATGTTATTTTTTTGCTGTAGAATTGAATTCATGGATTTTACTTGTGTGAATTTGATAGGTTAGGGATTTGATGTTGTTTAGCTTATGTGATTATGAAAGTTAGGGATTTGCTGCCATTTAGCTTGTGTGATTATGAAAGATCTTGTTTTTTATGATTTAGATTGTATAAAAACTATGGTTGTTTGAATTTATTCATGTTCGAACGTAATCATATGGTGTGAGGGGGTTAAAACTGTCTGTGTTTAATCATGGGTTAGCTTCTCTTTACCTCCCCATAGAGACAAAACAAATCTATCAATTCTCCTCCCTCAAACTTTGTCATTGGCAACCACCCATCATTACCTCCACCACTCTCATTCAACCCAAACTCCCCATTAGATGTTTTCAACACTTCCGAGCATCTCTTTGGCAATGGTCACATGGGCTATGATCCTCGCTTACCTCCTCAGCACTTGGAGCTTCGAATTTTGTAAGTTTCTGTCTCTTCTCTCAACCCTAACTCTCTCTCTCTTTCCTTATGTTTCTACTTTCTCTCTTTCTAGAATAAGTTGTTCTAAGCTCCTCCACGATTGAATTTAAGCTGAATTTGTTGAGCTGCTCTTTGCAGGAACTGAATTTCATTTTTGTTTTTCAATTTTCGGTTAATTTGCTAAGAGTATATTGCCTTTCGTGCAGTGAAGTTCCGTAACTGATATAATTGTGCTAATCAAAGTTTACTTGGGCGTGAGAGTTCATCACAGTCACAGATATATACTCCCTCCGTTTTTTTTAATATGCACATTTTTCCATTTTGGGGTGTTTTTTTTTAATTGGTACCTTTCTACCTTTTGCCATAAATGGAAAGTTGACCCACCTAATTATTACACTTCTCTCCTACTTTTTCTTTCCTTCTCTCTACCTTTTTCACTTTTTCCTTACTTTTACTAACCTTCTCTCTTACTTTTGTACTTTTTCCTTGGTCCTAGTGCAAAGGCTTAAGTGCATATTAAAAAAAACAGAGGGAGTATATCTTATCTCCTTAGATATGTTATACGCATGTTATTGGCACTGGTTTGTAAAAGCCTTTGCTTTACTCACGGTCACAGGTTTATTTTGTTTCAAATTAGCGTGGCCAATGTGGAATTTCTTTTAAAATGTTGTGATGTAATTATGAGCTTTCAAAAAAAATTATGGACATAGTTTTAGCCTTGTATTGTTTCTCCTCGATGTGCTTCAAATGATGCATGTTTTATGATGTCCTTATGCTGATTAGTTGATAGCATGCTAGCTTTTAATCTATGTTTCAGCAAGACAAACCTTTATTTTTGGTTTTCTATTGCTTCTTGGAATCTGATTTTCTTTTAAGATGATAAGTATGTATAATTAATTAGTATATCATTGTTTTGATTGTTTAATACTTTTTCTCAAAAATACTTCTTCACAAACCAGTGGAGCAACCTATTTTGTAGACAAATACATCGATAAGTATGTATAATTAATTAGTATATTCGATCAAAGTCTTTTCTTTTAATGAGTATGTATAATGAATTGTTTTGTAATTCTTTTTCCTATGTAATTCTGATATTGCTTTGATCTCCAGGGAATAATTCTTGGCTCTGTACACTATGTTGATGAGCAATTATGGGCTTCATCATTCAACCGCTTGCATCTTTGTGTTAAGCCTACTGCTAAACACAAAGGTATAATCTTTTGCATGCACTCCATTTGATTTTTGTTGAACAATCTTATAATGCGGCTATCCCGCCATAGTCCTCTTTGATTGCCAACACCATCATATTCGTGACTACTTATCTAGGTCGATACTCATTTCAATCCATTAACTTTGTTCTTTTACTTCCATGAATATGTTCCGCAGCACAGGAATCTAACAAATATATGAATGTGAAATGTAATGGAGGGCAAAATCAAATGCGTACTGGTTTGCTCCAGAAATAATGGGTTTTTCATTATTGTCGTTGTTGTCATTGTTGTCGACGAGGAGGACGTTGTTGGTGAATTTTCGTCTTTGCATGTTGGATTTTCATTATTTTTCCATTTTTCTTCATTTCATCATTAATTTTGATGGTTCTTGGTTATTGAACATTTATGCTTGTTATTGTTCAGGTAATAATTTTCTCTGCTGATGAAGCCGTCGTCAATTCCTCTTCCCTTTCAGTATTTTTCCAGATTTTCAAGCTAAGATTTTGCATTTGCTTCCTTGTAATCTTAGACATTTCTGACTCATTATTGTTTAATCTCATTAATTATCTCTTCCTATTTCAGCAATAGTTCCCTAACAATTTACTTTCACATAAATAACAAAGAAATGAACCTTGGATTCTACCAGTTGCTTTTGTCACTTTGCCTTCTGCAAGAGTTTGAGCTATATGAACTTAAAATGAGAAACTTAGTCTTTCTATTCGTTTTATTTTTTTGTTAAAAGGAGTTAGCTATCAAGATACCAAAGACCATCAAAATTAAACTACTTAAATCCATATGTTTTTTTTGTTGCCATAGCCATCATCATACCAAAGTTTCATGTGCCCATTAAAGACTCTAAAAGCTTTAGATTGATATTTCTATCTCCATTTTTTTTCTTTTCTTGCTTAGGGTGAAGTTTATAGGTAGAAAGTTATGTTGGTTTTTTCTCTAGCCATCATTTTGAGGTGAATCTATGAAGGGTTGCTGATATGGCTTCTACATTGTTATGTTAATAAGGGGCCAACTTGTTATGTAGGCCAGAGAGGGTAATTGTCAATTGTAGATTGCACTGAGCACTGAGCACTGAGCGGGCTGGCTGAATTATTGGAAGTTATAGAGGATGGCCAAAGTTGCCAAAGCTTCTTAGTCTTCGGATTTACTTCATTTTCAGAATGCTAATGCTCACCCTCTTCTTAAGAGAAAGACGCCATCTCAACTCAGTGTATATTATTTCTCTCTATTTTATCTTTGCAATTGGTACCCTTTATTTTATACCCGAGACTGAATTAATAGTGGAATACTACCAATGGGACTTAAGGGGGGAAAATAGAGAAAGTCGCTTGGCTTTGGCATTGTTATATCGATCACATTTTTGCTGTCCTCTGCAATATATTACTGTTGTAACCATTAAGGAAATGGGGGAAAATAAGCTGAATGCCATTTCAATACACATTTTGTAACTGACGATTTTATTAATCCCAAAACTTTGTTATGAAGAATTCGTATGACATACACCCGAGGAAATATTGAAGCTCCTATGGTAGTCTACAAAATAGGTTGCTCCACTGGTTTGTGAAAAAGTATTAGGAACTTGTATTTTGTTTGTATTCCAAAGCATTTTCCTTCCTGTTAAGTAGTTGAGTTTCAAGATATTCGAGTGGAGTCTTCTTAATATGCAAAGTAGATCTGTGTAAGTTCTTGGACTTACAGGCGCATATAAATGCGGGCTATGGTGAGTTTGCAGGTGTTTGGTTTGCATTTTGTGTCGTAAACTGTAGGTAAACTATCTAATTTGGACTCCAATACTTTCTTTTTTGCTGAGTTAAATTTCCAAGTCGGTTTTGTTAAAATGTGTATTTTTTTTCGTGTTTCCGTGTTAAAAGTTCAAAACCTAGCAAACCCAACCTGTTTAATAAGTGTGTCGTGTAGGGTCAACCTATTTATTTAATGCGCTTATTAAATCGTTGACCCAAACCCGCTAATTTCGCGGCGGGTTAGGGTTGGGTTGTTAGATTGTGACAACTTTTACCGCCTTTAGGTGACACTTATTGAGCGTAAATTTGAAGTTGTAATCATGTAAAA
This sequence comes from Patellifolia procumbens, assembly GCA_947645195.1. Classification (NCBI taxonomy): domain Eukaryota; kingdom Viridiplantae; phylum Streptophyta; class Magnoliopsida; order Caryophyllales; family Amaranthaceae; genus Patellifolia; species Patellifolia procumbens. Next base: position 5,340,185 of record CANSGD010000972.1, read on the forward strand.
AAGTATATAAGATTTTGATATAGAAATTGCATCATTATCGAAATAAAAGCACGAGATATACAAAAAATGTTATAGTCACGTTTATTATTTTCATAATGAAGAACATATTTACAATCTAATTGTATCCTTAGTCTGCCATGGTCGTTTTGGTGAGTGTTCTATTATGGAAAGATTTTATTTCTAGATTTGTATTTGATTCAAGATTCTTGGATAAGTTACCCTTAAACGAAAAAATAGAGAAAAATGTATATCGTAATCTGAAATGCATGGATATTCCCCTCGTAATTTACTCTTACTACCAGTTACTTCATTAAATAAATTCACATTGAAGGAGTTACATTGTATATTAATTCATATTGAGAGTTGAAACTCATATTACTTATTAGTGAGATATAAAAGTCAAGACTGTTGTTTCCAGGTCTTCTCACTAAGGCGCTCAAAACTGACTCAGACAAGATTGGTTCATTGAAGAAAGCGTGATTGAGTAAAATTCATAATCTCACAGCTGGAATAAAGGGCATATCAGATACTTTGGTTTTTCTAATGTAACTTATATATTACTCTATCTATGTAAATATGTCCAGTGTTAGATATTATCTATGTAAAACTTTTTCATTTCTTCAATATATCTACTTGATAAACTCTTGCATATTACATTTGGTATCTTCAATAAAGACAATTTACACAACCTAGGAACGACTAATTAAACAACAAGTATAACCCCCCCCACCAATTACATAACCATATTGGGGGGTCGCGCGCGTTAGTGCGCGGTCCAACAACTAGTTAGGCAAAAGCAAGAATTATTAGGTTGTATTCTTGTATATATTGGGCCTGACATTTCAATGATTCGCAGTGAAAGAAGATAATTCCTTACTTGATAATTGTTACAACCTAACAATATATACTAGGCTACAAAAGATAGTCAACAAATCCTATAAATTAGGAAACAATAATAACTTAAGAGATATACATGATCAACTAATTTATTTACATAAATACAAAAGATATTTTCATATAATCTAACACACCCCCGCAGTCGAAACGGGAGGAGGGCGAACGCTGAGACTGTCCCTAAAATCCTCAAATAAAACTAAGGGAAGACCCTTAGTAAATATATCGGCAATCTGATAGCGAGAGGGGACATGTAACACACGAAATTCGCCTCGAGCGACCTTTTCACGTACAAAATGAATATCCATCTCAATATTCTTAGTACGTTGATGCTGGACCGAATTATCGGATAGTTAGATCGCACTCACATTATCACAATATACTAATGTAGCCTTGCGAATAGGACAATGAAGCTCAACTAGTAAGTTACGTAACCAACAAGATTCCGAGACTACATTCGCTACTCCCCTATATTCTGATTCAGCACTCAAACGAGACAAGGTGGACTGTCGTTTCGAAGAGTAGGAGCAAATTATCACCAAGGAACACACAATAACCCGAAGTAGAACACGAGTGTCAGGACACCCACCCCAATCTGCATCTGTGTAGGAAATGAGACTAGCAGTGGAAGAGGGATAAATATGAAGGCCATGAGCTAGTGTGCCCTTCACATAACGAACAATGCGCTTAAGCGCGCTCATATGATCCTCCATAGGCTGGTGCATAAAGAGACAAATCTGCTGAACTGCATAAGAGAGATCAGGTCTGGTGAAAGTAAGATACTGTAAAGCCCCAGCCAGGCTCCTGTATAAGGAGGGATCACTACAAGGAACCTCAGACTTAGCACTGAGCTTGGGTTTGGTATCAACTAGAGTAGGAGATGGCTTACAAGCAGACATGCCTTCTCATTGAATGATCTCTTCAGCGTACTTGCGCTGAGATAAGAATAAACCACCTGCATGACGAGATACAACAATTCCCAAAAAATAACTCAACAATCCCAAGTCTTTATTACAAACTCAGAACCAAGAAGATCGATGATAGACTTGCAGAGTGTAGAAGACGAAGCAGTCAGAATAATATCATCGACATATAAAAGCAGATAGGCCATGTCTGTACCTCGACGATATATGAACAAAGAATGATCAGATTTGCTGTTCCCAAAACCAATGTTAGACACAAAATCAGCAAACCTGCGATATCAAGCACGAGGAGCCTGTTTCAGGCCATATAAGGACTTCCTCAGAAGGCAAACATGATCAGGATAAGTGGGGTCCCTGTAGCCAACGGGCTGATGCATATATACTGTTTCATGAAGCTCACCATGTAAGAACGCGTTCTTCACATCAAGCTGGTGAAGCGCCCAACCCTTAGAGAGAGCCGGACTAAGAACAGTACGAATAGTAGCGGGTTTGACCACAGGGATAAATGTATCCCCACAATCAATTCCAAGCCGTTGTGTTTTCCCATCACCTACAAGACGAGCTTTGTACCTCTCAAAAGAACCGTCAGATTTTTCTTTATGAGCAAATATCCACATAGGCCGAATAATATTAGCATGAGGAGGACGAGGCACTAATTCCCAAGTCTTATTTTTCATTAGAGCATGATATTCATCATCCATGGCCTGTTTCCAATTCGGGTCACGTAGGGCCGACACAGGGTTACGGGGAATAGGGGACCGGTCAACATGAGCAACAAGGGACACAATCTTTTTATTCTTATAAATCCCATGTTGACCATGAGTGACAGCACGGGAATCAGTAGGTCGAGGATGACGAGGGTTAGCTCTTTTTGCGGATGGCTGACGGGGAAGAGGAGGGTGTATTTGGGAAGATGGGCTGCGTGGAGGATGAGACCCAGAGGGGATGGGGAGTAAATTAGATTGCAACATGAAACAGACCAAAAATGAGGGAACTAGTATATATTGTTAGGTTGTAACAATTAGACTTTTGGTAATGAGGGAACTAGTAAATTACATTACAAAAGATATCTCTTTAGTTATTATTGTTCGTTAGTTGATCATGTATTTCACATATGAGCTTAGTAATACAAAAACTAAATTGCATTGCAACATGAAAAAGACCAAAAATCTCCAACATTTAGACTTTTGGAATGAGGGAACTAGTAATAGAAATTTTACATCTTTGAGGAGCTTTCCATGTTTAAAGAAGTCCAGGACAGCAAAAACTACATCACTTTCAACAATGTGCCAATACATCACCAACGTCAAGCACCATGTAAGCATATGAGATATGACATCTAAAGGTAGGGGTTATTTACATGCTGTGACTGTGAGCGCACATTTCAAACTATTTAGGAGATAATTGTGATAAGTCGCTAACAAGTCTTTGGGGGCGGGGAAGACTTGTAAATCAAATTGGAAGTATTTTTTACGAAATTAGGGACACTTCGACGAGAAATGATTAAGAGACTTGTCTAATCGAGGTTTCCCTTCCTGACTTCAACTTTAATCATGAAACAGAGAATTGAGCTCGAGGGTTAAGGTACAAATTAAGTCGAATTAATTCAGATTCACTCAAATATTGATCTTTACTAAACGATTCAAAATTCTAGAAAATGACTAATGATAACCAAATAATAGTCAATTTAACACCCTGATATAATGATTAATCTAATAGTGAATAGTCTAAACATATTAAAGACTAATATTTGTTATAAATATAAATTAATTAGTCAATCATTGTATAAGGATATGAGACCAGTTATCCAAGTTATCTTAGGGCTCGTTCTTTTCGGAATAGATGAGCTAAACTGAGCTGAACCAAATTGAATATAGCTGAACTAGACTGAATTGAACTGAACTTAACTGAATGCAGCTGAATTGAACCGAAACGCATTGAATTGCAATTAATAATATATAATAATAATAAAATAGTAAATTCATAATAATAAATTAGTCATTAATAATTATTATATATAATAATAAATACAATAATAATAATATTTTAGTTGTTATTAATTGATAATTATAAATAAATAGATAATAGTAAGAATAAACAATAGTAAAAAATAATAATTAGTAATAATAAGTAATTATTAGGCATGAGATGATTGGATGAGTGCATTCTTAGTATTTGCGGGTTATGTAAGTGGTCTTGCTTGATTGCGGGTTATACCAATTGGTTATTTGCTTGAGTTAATTGGCTAATGATGATACTTGCCTACTAGATTGGTCTTGAATCTGTTGATTTTTGAACTAATTCTCTTTATCCATGTGGGCTGACACAATTCATGTGCTAGTTCACTTGCATGTTATTGCTTGAAGACAAACAAAGGTTTATAACATGTTAATTCATATTAATTTATCTATATAATATGTTTAGGGTGAAATAAAATACAAAGCCAAAGGCGCTTGTTGCTTCTTTTTCTGTACTCTGTGTTGTTTATGAACCTGTATATCATGGAACCATAGAGGATTTGAACCAAGCCACAATTATAGAAATATTTCCAACAACAATGCAATTGCGTAATGTCACTGCTTGAAATCACTAAAATAGGTTTGTAACAATGCAGATGAATCTTCGGAATGCTGGAATTAATTGTTTTAAATGTCACCGACAATTACTAAAAGTGTAATACCCCTATTTTTAAAGAATATTTTATTAATAGCTAAGTATGATTACTAGCTTGATTATATTATTAATGCTCCCCAAGTTTATTTAAAAGAAATTGAATTTGATTATACACTTATTGAAAAGCTAATTATATTTAATTATTGAACTTTGTTGTAATGGAATCAATTTGAGAAATATTGAGTTTAATTCTTTTAACGAGTACGAGTTATTATTGTTTTGAAGTTGTATTGGGATTTTTTCTATATTTTAAAAGGTAAATAGATGTACTTAGATATATAATAAAAGAAGCTTAAGGTAATTAGACAAAATAGATTAGAAGGGGGAGATTAGAGTAAGTTAGATGGAAAAAATATAGAAGAGAGGATACGTGGAAGGAGTTAAGGAAGGAGGAGTAGGATGACTCATCAACTTTTAAAAAAAAAAAAGAAAGAGAAAGAGACAAGTCTATAGAATAACGTAGAAGAAAGAAAGAAAGGGACGAAGAAAGAAAGAGAGGGAGGAAGAAAAAGCATTGAGGGGACGACAAAGCCCGACTTGTTCTTGTCGAGCGACGGCCGCAAAACCACCACATGTGGTGGTACTCGTGTAGTAGCGTGAGGAAGAGAAAGGAGCAAGAGGTGGTTCTCCGATTTGTGCTAACGTTTAGGGTGTAATTTATGGTCGAATTCTTAGCTTCCTTCATCCTCAACCTTCCTTTATTTAAGGGTAAGTTGAATTCATAGTTTAATTTCAGTTTTTCTCAAGTTTATAAAGTTAGGGTTTATGAAGTGAAATTGATTTGGGCATTTTTGATTTGAAAGTTTTGTGTAGGAATTGATTGAGTAGGAGGTTTAATTAGGTGTTTAATAGTTAGTTTATATTATTAATTTTATGGTTAAACTTATTGTTGTTCAAAGAAATGAAGTGGTGTAATTCGTAAGCAAAATAGACCAGTTTGGTAAATTGCGTTTTTGGACAGTTTCTGGGCATTTTTAGCAAAAAATACTATTTCACAAAAGTTTTTCGTATTGAAATTTTACTCAAGATAGGATCAAGAAACTCTTGATTTGGACTTTGTAGGAGGAAGTTATTATCATTTTAAGTTTGTGCCCAAAATTCATATTTTGTATAGTTCATTTTAAAACTCTAATTTTCATATAATTGTATCACAATGAACTTTTCAGTATCCAAATGTGTATATGCTTCTTAAAGGTCGATTTTATATAAAGTAAGAGGATTTTTTAATTAATTGGTAAAGGATTTTAGTTAGACGGTTATTAATGTTAAATAAAAGTTTAAGTTAGAACATAAAAGTCATTTATATGGTAAATGAACATGATATGTTTGTTTGATGTTTTATGTGAGATTAGGAAAGGTTGATTTGCTTTGTGAACTAAAGTTACTTGTATCGAAATCTTTTATTACTTACGAAGTACACACATTTATATTGTAGCTTTCGGTTTCACTGAGGAGTCGTTTAGACCGAGTTAGTTGTTTAACTGTGATTCGAAAAGGTAAGATTTCATATTCACGTCTTTTATAGTTTACGTAAAAAGTTCAAATAGGTAAAATTTCTTACTCAAATATTTTATAGTTTACAAGCAATGTATTGAAAGTTGTGATTTTGGTTTGAAAGGGAGGATGTTCCTCCAAAGATCGAAAGTTTAGTTTTAAAGAAACTTTCGTAGTTCACAAGAAGTGATTTTAAAAGGTTTTTATCTCGGTTTTGTTGAGAATGGATTGATTGGGAGGATGTTCCTCCAAATATCGAAAGTTTGGTTTCCGAACCGTAATTAAAAGGAAAGATTGTAGAAAGATATTTCGAATAGTTTAATGTTTTGAAAGATGATGGGATTTCCTTTGTGGTATCTCAAAGTAATAGTTTTGTGTTTTCGAAGTTGTGGGAATTACCTAAGTGGGATCTCAAGGGATTTGGAACTTAGTCGGGTTTGGCTCGACTATACAAAATAGAATAGTTGGGGTACGTTAATCAGTACCTCGGATTTAGATCTTCTGCTACGGTTTGGCCGTATGTAGGGTGTGCACACTAGGGGTCTTTGTCTATACTTATCTAGAGGGCCTAGCTAGCCCAAAGGCAAGGAAAGTTTTTTCCATTCCCTAGGTTTATGGTTCTTTCTTCCTGAAAAAAAAGAGAAGGAAAGGATTTTTTTAGAAAAGGAAAAAGGAAAGATTTGAAAAAGGAAAAAGAAAGGATTTGATTTAGAAACTGAAAAGAACGGTTTTGTTTTATAAAAAGAAATATGGAAAAGGTTTTATAAAGTTTTAATATTTGGTTATGAAAGAAAAAGATTTGTAGGATATGTTTAATAATATCCTACCTGCATATATATTTGGCTTCACAATATGAAATCTTGCTCAGCCAGTTTGGATGATACTACGTGCCGGTATATGCAGGTACATAAAGGTAGTAGTGTTAAAGAATGTTTGATGATTGAAAGTTATATTATTTGTATTGCGGCGAGGACGATCGACTTTGTAATAGTATAGTTAATAGTTAATATGAGTAATAGGTTGTTCTACTATTATATTCCTTTAGATTACAGTTATGAAACTACCTATTCAGTTCCCACTTTCCTTCTTGTGTCAGCTTGATCTTCATTTCCTACAATAATACTTGTCATGCCAATTTCATTCAATTTCACATGCCCACAAAATTGTTACTTACAACACAATATACGACCTTACAAAAATTATATGATGAGCAATCACTCAATTCAACTCCTCTTCTGCCACACTGTAATGAATCTCATAGATTTCCTTTTCTGTGAGAATGTCTCAAGTTCCTTAGACGTAATTTCGTTTAATGACGCATATCATATGAAATATATAAATCTAAAAGTACTATACCAATAAACATATTTTCAGAGACAAATCTATTGAGTCGTAAGACACAAATGAATCTTCACTTGCTTGCTAAGGTAGGCATTTGACTTTAAAGTGAGCATTCATTTCCAGTTTAGTTGTATCCATCATCCTTAGCTCTTTTGACTCTTCATGCCATTTCTCAATTTGCTCCTTGGGGATCTTGTATCAAACATTTAAAAAAGAAGACATGTAAAATAAAGTGCAAATAATCAAAGTAACATTTGTAATTTGTAGCTTTTACACGTGAGAACTCGCTCTTCAAAGTCTGGTTGAACAAAGACTTTCCATATTCCAGCATCTCAAAAACCTAAACATTTGATAGTTTAAATGACCCACAACACTAGATGAGTGCTAGACCACTAACTCCAAAAAGTGGAATGTGAAAGAATGACCACATATTTCTCAAAGTATGATTAATTGATTAAATTCCCCAGCTTTCTCAAGAATGCGAGCATGCCAAGCCTCATTTCTTTGGAAGCACAAAAGTTCATCTCATTTTCTTCTTCCTTATTTACTTCATTTGCTTCACCTCTGTCCTCGCTTCTTTCATACTCCGGCTAACAAAAGCTATCTAAAATGTAGGTGAATGTAAAGAATAAACCTAACAGCAGTGAATTATTCGTTACTCATCTATATTGTGTAGCGTACATTGTCCATCTTGCGCTTCCTTGCTATATGAGTATTTTTATCCTCCATGTTGATTAGTGATGATTACTGATTTATTATTCTGCATCAATTACTTTACTTTGATCATGATCTTACTCTTTACTGCCACAACCTATTTAGTAGCTCACACTAAACTCACTTCTTAAGCCTGCTGCTGAACCAAATGGGTGAAGGAATAGAAGATGAGTAAGTAGATTTGCATAGTTTCAATGTTAGAGATTAACGATTTAGTGTTTAGTCTCCTAATAATTCTTCCACCACTTATTTGACTATTGGGATAGATTCTTAACCCGAAGTTCTCGTATATATTGATAAGCTAGAAAGTTGACATGTAAAAACTAACAACACAGTTGTGTTTCCATGGAACTAGAAATAGACCTGTAACCCACCATCCAAAGAAGCAAAGGAAAAAAAAAAGCAGACTGCCTGTATCTATATGTTCAACCAATTGGACAACGGAAAAAACATCTAAGGTTATTTACAAAGAAAGAGCATAAACCTGGCTTGTATCAGCATGTGGCTTCTGCGCTGCCCAACAACTTTCCAAATCATAATAAGCTCTGGCGTTCTTGTCTAAGGCATGAACAATCACTGATCCTGGAATGGTAATGGCAATACCCGAAAAAAAGAAAGGGTTTTGTGAGATAAAATTACCAACTAAAAAGATTGTAAAAATGAAATGCAAAAAAAATAAAATTGATTAATAGAATCCAAATTTTTGTTTTTAATGATAATAATAAAAAAGAAAAACTAAGAAGAAAATTCTATTTCCAAGAAGGTTGTTTAATCCCTCTCAGGCTACATCACATTGATTGTTAGTTTAGGAAAGTTGGTTGTCAAATATAAGCATTCTATATGAAGCACAAGATTGAGAGCAAGAAAAACAATTATTCCATGAGTCGAGAGAAATCATGAGACCTAGATAAGCTAATTTGTTAGACGGTTATATTTGTCCCTTGAATTCTCGAATTGCATGTGTGGTGCTAAAGTCCTAGCCTTTTTATTATCTAAGTTATTCATATTTTGTTTTGGTTGTTATTTAGTTTAGAAAACCAACTTGATTATGTTGGCTAGGCTTCTAAATTAAAGTTTATCCAGATAGAAATAGTGAAGCTATCTCTCTATGGATAATGGTTTATCTTTGTTTAGGTGTGTGATTTAGTGTGTCACATGCTCGTGCTTATAAACTGCCATGCTTTCAAGCTAATGACAACCTCGAAATCAGTTAACGTTCGTTCTATTTTACACATAGTCAAGAGTTCCTCATAACACGTCAATTTCAATAGAAGAATATCCGTAACTAAGATTACACCCAAGAACTAAAGCTATGAGATAATCACCAAAATCCTTAATCATTTAAAACCCCATAAAACTTCTTCACTCATACACTATCTATCTAGGAGTTTATTGACATGAACCTATCTAGCTAGGATTAAATTGACATAAACCTGGCCAATGGATTGTAGCTTTTACTAAACCAATATACATCTTGTAACGCTAAAAAATAAGACGCTGACAGTACGTTTGGCAAAAAAATTTAATTTTCCAACATTCTATATATCTTTACCGAGTTGGTGTCCTCATATAAGATTAAAATGCACTTTAAAGTAAAAGTTGGTATCCTTAAGATAGTACTCCATATTACCAAGAACTTTAAGTATGAGGGTGCTGTGAAAGGCCAATAATTTAACATTTTGACATGCACTTTCCTTTGCAAATTATGCAAATAACATTCTCATGTAAACACCCCATAATAACTCATCAATGAGGAAGCATAATGAATTTTCAAATTCAAATCATACTAACATAAGCAAAACACATCGGTTCAGATGGTAAAACCTTAAAATAGTGGCGTGCAAATGTATACCAGAAAGTTTTAGACAGCTGAAACCTTAACACGGTGCGCAAATGTAAACTAAAGGCTTTATACATATAAAGTTAATTGCTAGGCAAAATATTCCGGCAAACAGTTTATCAATTGAAAAGACCCCAATATGATATAGAAAAAGATCACACAATACAACAATGAGTTCATCCATTACACATGCAAATTATAGTATGTAGATAATATATCTAACAGATTGAAGGATACCCAGGCTAACAAAAAATAAGTTATCAACATATATCATTTATACCGTGAATAGACAAAAGGCACAGATAATTAGTTATAGGGAGTAATAAATCACCCATGAAAGGTTGCTCACTAGACAATCTATTACGTCATGCTTATGGTGTTCGGTGATGGCTATAACCACCTAGCCTCCCTTCCCCAAACAGATTTGTACACATGTGACACCCACATAAAGGACAAAAGAAAATAAATTAATCACACAAAGTAAATTGGATATTCATCCTTGAATAAAATACACAAACAAAAATGACAACAGTAGAAAGTTCTTTATTAGAGAACAATTATATTTCAAAAGCCATTACTTTTTATTAATTGTTTCTTCGTTAAAAATATCACATTCATTCCATTCCATTCCATCCCAAAAGCTTCCAACCAAACGCCTAAATCTTTTTCTTACCTTTGTAGTACGTAGGGGAATACGCCTCCCTTCCTTAATGCAGTCCTCAAGCCACGAAACTTCTTGGCAAATTCATATTTCCCCTTTCAAACTTCAATCTGTCCAACAACATAATTTCCCCATTTAGAAGAGACGATAGAAGCTCTTCAGCGTAAGCAAAATTTTGTCCACATAAGCAAGTGATATTTTGTCCACATACGCAAGTGATATAGTATTATAGCTTTCTTTGTAAAGAAGTATAGATCATCTCCTAAACTATTGATAAATTACTATGACAACTTGACAAGCATACCATACCCGCTATTTTTCTCACAAATAACAAAGAATTGGTCACAAATTGAAAGAGTCTGATGTTGAAACACAAAACTATCACTTGCTTCCTATATATTCACAACAACATGTTTTTGTATATCCACTAGCTCCTACAAAGTACCCTCGAAACCTCTTACTCAAGATGATCCAGCCATCCCAGAGTAGGAAGTTTCCTTCTAAATTACAAATCTAAATCAAGGTATGTGCTAGTTGCTATTGTATTTTTTTTTTCTTTCTGAAAACTATCAAACAATAGCTATGCAACTTTCAGGAGAAAAATCTTAATTACTTAAAACATTTAAAGTTGAATTCCACATATTCATGAAACAAGCATCCATCTTTATGAAGTTTGAACTTCTTGCACACTCATAATTCAACCTAAATTCTATCAAGTTATTCTTCATAGCACTGTATTAATTAGAACCCAAAAAAAACCTTCAATTCCTATAGAGTTTCCATGATTATACCTGATTCTCACCGAGAACGACGTAAAACCTAAAACTCTTACCATTCATCACCTCATACCTAATTAGAGCAAGAAATAAGCAAGCACTAACCAACTGCGCCGTATATCTTGACAAATACCAACGTAATTAGCAGCAGCCAGAGCTATTAACTCTATCAGCTTCATAAGCTCATAGCCATAGTAGCCATGAGTGTTACAATCATAATATTCATTCCTTCCAACATTTTGCTAAAACCGTAGCAAATTCATATGGTGTATATATTTTCTAAACTTCCAATACAAGGTTGGGGTTTATTATCTATATAAGTAGGATTTTTTTAGTATTAATATATTAAAATAATAAGTTTCACGATAGAACAATTGTGATAGAGAATTTTTGCGTCGCTAGACAAAAACTCCAAATAAAACCTAACTAACCAAATATGAGTACGTGGCAAGTAAGGGTCAAGATCCACAGAGACTAGACTAGACACTAAGCACGTAAGTGAACATGTAAGCTAAACCGAAGAGAAGAAGTTGATTGATTTCGAACTCAATTATCACTAGTAAGTCACATAAAAGGGTTGTAAATCGATGGGAAAAGGCGTTAGGGGGTGATAGGGATCCAATGCAATGAGATTGATTTACAAAGTGAGATTAAAGGAGTATGTGATAGGGGATTGAATTAAGACGTTGCAACCAAGAACTCCTCTTTCAAGGATGCTCAAGGTGATGCAACACTCTTAATTAGGGGTTAGATAGTCAATGATGGAACATGAGGTAGGAATTAGCTAAGTTCAACCGAATCTCGCCTTTCGAATGTTGAATGGGTTAAGACTCTAAGAAAGGTGGGATTCCTCACTCAACCTTATTTAGAGATAGCAATTCCAACTTCATTGTACATCTCAACAATCTACACCTAAAGGGCAATCCATTGATTCATTGAGGTAAAGTTAGGCCTTTCAACTTTTACTTAGTCAATCAATCAATGGATTTGCTAATACAACCCATCAAACATGCCAATTTAGGGCCTCATATCATGAAACAATGTCCATTGCACCTTCACCCAACCCCCTAACTAAAAGACTACTCAAAGTTGGTTCTCATGTTAACTAAACTAGTTCTACAATGCAAATAGGAGATTAGTAAACCAAAAATCATTGCTTTTTTATTCATACTTAATGTTTGCAATAGAGAAGAGCATAAGCAAGTGAAAAAGAGCAACTAAAACTAAGACTTCAATGAGAATGAATGGTATTGAAACTACTAACAAGGTAAAAGCAAGAATAAATGATAAAGTAAAACAATAAATGAGAGCAAAGAGAAGAAAAGTTACTAAAGCTTCATTAATACTCCTCAAAAATATGAAATTCTTCTTCAAATCACCATTAAAGACCTTGAAAAACACCCAAAGCTCACTCAAAAGTCTAACCTCTCAGTAGCTCTCTAGAGTTCAAAAAAAGGAAATCAGCCTAATGTAATTTTAGGTCAAAAAGGTATTTATACAAGCCCCAACTAAGGGCAAAAAGGGAAAGAGAAAATGAAATAGGCGGTTTCCGCAAACCCGCAGTGATCGCCCGATCACCATGAGGCAGGAACTCAGTGAAATCCACAGCCGTGATCGGGCGATCCAAAGGTGGATCGGGCGATCCACCTGCCCGGGTTGCTTTGTCTTCTTCTCCTCTCTTCCTTTCTTTTTGGGCTTGGGCTTCTTTCTTTCTTTCATTCTTTTCTTCCATTCCAATCTTCCTTGCTTGGACTTGGGCTCTCTTCTTTCTTTCTTTCATTCTTCATTTGGATTGGCCCTCAACTTCTTCCATTCCAATCTTCTTTAATTTGCTTTGCACTCATCTTTTTCCTATATGTTAGTCATATACAAGAAAAATACAATACAAAGCATATGGAATAGAAAATAAGAATAGAAAACCATGAAAAATGAGAGAAAATCAAAGGAAATTGTGAAAAGCTCCAAATAGGACGGAGATGATGAAAATAGATGTAAGAAGTAAAGAAACACCAAGAAAAAGCAATAAAATGGACCAAAAAGCTACCCTATGAGTGCGATAAATCTCACTCATCAACTTCCCCCAAACTTGACTTTTTGCTTGTCCTCAAGCAAATCAAAATGGATGACTAGACGATGCACAAAGGTAACTCGATAAAACCAGCAAAATGAGACCACCAAAAGGGGGAAAGGGAGGAAATCAAACAAACTCACTTTCGTGGAGTCCACGGTTGTATTTAGCATATGCAACAAGCCCTTTAAACCCCTAGGATGACCCTAGTGGACGAGGATGGTCTCGTGTGGGTTTTCTAGAAGGCATACCCACAAAGCCAATACACCAACTCAAACAAGCAACAACCCAAGAATGGGAACATCACCAAGGTGTGAGAGATGGAGTCATGAGCGGACCACAAGCAAGCATATATAAGAATATTTTCTTTCAATTCCAACACAACACATGAGTAGAGAAGGAGGTTGTGAGATGAGCTAAACTAATGTGTAAGTTCAACAAATTCTCTAACTCTTCCACTACTTTCAATGCCATTACTCCAAGGGTCATTTAGTTCACAAACTCATGTTTACGATGAGAAAACTGGCTCAAGTAACTCTAGTCCTCAATGTGCGGAATATTTTTCCCCAAACTTAGCATTTTCATTTTTATGGAGATGAAGATATGTGAAATAGTGATGAAACTACCAAGGAGTGCGGGGCTTAGTCTTCGCCCTCTTTGTGCGTTCCGTCCACTCACGAATTTGACATGTTTCTCAGGCACGGTACCAAGTACTCGGTCGGAGACGCACTAGGAGGAAAAACTTTCATACTCAAGCCGCAACGATCCCGTCGTCACTAGGGAGTTCTACTTCACTTTTTCGAACCCCCACTTGAGCATTGGAATGCGCTAGGACCTTGGTTACTAACCATCCTTTCGCAACTCGTATTGAAAATATGCATTTTTTTCCTTTTTGTTTCCTTTTCATTTTTTTTGAGGCTACTAGCCTTTTTTTAAGAAACCAAAATTTTTCGTTATAGGGTGGTGAAAATGCCAAGCTATTTGGGGTAGTTTATCAAATGCACTAGGGGACTCAAGTTATGAGAACCAAGTACGGACTTCCTATATATTGAAGGATAGAACTAAGTGACTTATTTAAGGAGAATCTTGTTGTTTTTGTTTATGAGTTATTTGACTTGATGGCAAAACAACAAAGTTTAAATCATCTCAAAACTCCCTAATCTACACATGTTCCAATATTAGGTCACACAATTTCATTCTCATTTTCGCTTGCTTTGGTCATCATAAACTCTTTCAAATAGAAACGATCTTGGGTGTTTGTTTTTTCTTGAGTTTTATTTATTCTAAGAACTTCCTTTTTTTTTTTTTTTTCAAAAATAAATTTTCCTTCTTTTTTTTTACAAGGAAGATAGGAAAACACAATAAAAGATTTTTACAAAAGAAGAAAGGGAAAAATAAAATAAAATGGGAGAAAAGTTTGTACAAAGGTGTTTCAGAGACTTTGGATTTTTCAAGTGGGAGCTAGAGCAATCGAACTCATCAATCACAAATCAAGCAATAAGGACCCAACCTTAACTAAGTATGTGCACTAGCAATAAAGGAACCATGGGGTAGACAACAACATATAGGGCACCAACATCCAACAACAATCAACAACAATCAATGACATGACAACAACCATCACCAAAACATCTATGCATGCAAATGAGACATGATAAGGCACAAAATATTTCAAGTCTAATAATTAAGCACAAGTCCTTGATCGCCTTATGATGCACCCCCAAACTTAGAATGAACACCGTCCCGGTGTTACAAAGTGAGAAAACATGTGGAGGTGATCAAGGGCGATCCATTGCCAACCTTCCGGGGGAGGGAATGGGTGTGGGGGCCATGAGGGATAGTGTGGGTAAGGCGGAAAAAAGTTTTGACTAACTTGATAGGCGTACATTTGATCTTGCCTTAACCGCATACCTGCGACGTCTTGGCGTAGAGTGCCAAGTGTCTCACTCATGCTATTGAGTCTAGCATCCATGCCACGGTAGTTAACATCAATGCTATCAAGTCTAGTGCTCATGTTATCATAGTGAGCATTGATGTTATCAAACCGAGTGTAAATATTTTGAAATTGGGTGCTTTGCTCACTAGACATGGCCTCAATAGCCGCACCAATAGAACTAAAATCGTAAACATGAGAAAAGGACGTACCTTCGTCGGATGGGCCGACTTTGTCCATGGGGTGAGTGGATTGTTGGGGTCGTCGACGTTGTTGTTGTTGTTGTTGTTGTCTCCTCGCCTCATCAATGGCACGAGCTTGCAACTCCGCTTCCCTTTGGGCGATCTCTCGCGCCATGAGGTAGGGGCGCGCTCCATCTCCAAACCGGGTTAGTGTGGGGTTCGGAAGGTGACAATAATCGAACTCTCGCACTAACCAAATGATTCGGTCATGGTTGCCTTCAATGTAGCGGTAGAAATTCATTTGATGCAATGTTGCATCATCAAGAAGGATTCGTTGAGATATTGGTGCAATGGTGTTGAACTCTTCATTGGTGTGTCAATACCTTGCTATAATAGTTATCATCCCGCCCATGATAATATCCTTGCGGTGATGAACACCATCACGGAGCATGATAAATCTTTGAATGAGGTGCTCGGCAAAGTTGATTGGCACATGCCTAACTTTTTGGAGGCATATGGTCCAAAGAGCCTTTCCCTCATCCTTGCTAGCGTTACCAAGTTCCGCTCGTCCATATATGCAATACACAAGAAGACGGTGGACGTAGCGGACGGCCGGATGTATGATGTGGGAGGACTTTGGATTTTTAGGTGGGTTGTAGTTGCCCGTGATATCTCCCCATGTTCTTTCAAACTCATACCCATTGAATTCATTGGCGAAATACTCGTTTAAGGGAGATTTCGCATCCCAACCAAAAATCTTGCAAAGGAAAACATAGTCTACCTCCCTATGAATGCTAAAGAGTTGGAATGTGATTTGAGGATAACCCTCATCATCCTCGTCCTCATTTACGTCAACAATTGTACACTCGAGTGTGGAGAGGAACTCAAGTGTAAGACGCTCATAGGTGAGGGGGGGCATGGATACGAAGTTGACCCACCCTAAACGGTCACATAGCGCAAGAGTTTCCTCAAAAACACCTAAATTGCGAAGTACTCTCTCATCAAAGAATTTGGTGGGCTTGATTGCACGACCTAAGAGAGACACAAAGCGTTCTTGGTGGATTTTTGAGGTAAGGGTGATGCCCATTTGCCCCCATGATGTTTTTGAGGAGGAAGTGGATGGTGTGGCTCGTTTTGAAGTTTTTGTAGCTTTGGTTTTTGGGGCCATTTGTGAGGAGTGGAAGTTTGGTGATGGGTGTGGAGTTTATGGAGAATGTCTCGACCACAATTAACAAGGTGCCCAATAACAAACCTTCAAATATAATGAACAATTTAAAGTACCCAACACTGAAGACCAAAGCATACACCAATTCAACCAAAGGCAACCAATCAACTATCCAACAATATAACACTTCAATGGAGATGATCACACAACCAAGATTTTTAGTCTAACACTACTCCAACTAGGACCAATTCACACTCAAAACTCCAAGGAAACCAATAATAACCAACTTAAGACTCAACTAAACAAGTCTAGGCAATTTCTTCACAAATAATCAAGAGTATGAGCAAAAATGGTGGAGTAAGGAACAAAAAGAGAATGAAGAAATTGTATGCCAAATAGTGAGCACAATCCTTCCTTAAAGCTTGGGAAATGTTCCTTCAACCTTTGTTAAGCTTCCATTGCCTTCAAACTTGTTAAAATTTGAAGCTCTTGAAGATGGTAGAAATTTGGGGTTTGATGGTGTATTGGGGAAATGAGTGGGAAAATGGTGAAGAAATGTGGATTTTGTGGAGTAGTTGATATCACGTATTTATATAGTCTTTTCTCCCTTATTTACAAGCTAATTTGTGCGTCATTGGAGCTCTTGGGAGCTATTTTGTGCTAACTATCGTATATAGTTGTGGTTTTGTGTTTTAGTGTTGAATTGCAGGTTTAGGGAGTTTTCTCCTTATTCCCGAGCCATTTAGAAGCAACCACAGCTTTACGAGGTGTTACGAGGCACGTAGGATGGCTCACGAGCTTTATGGGTAGTTTAGGAGGTCCAAAGACCCCAAAACGTGAAGATTAGAGAGCCGAAGATTCAAAAAGGAGGTTTTCGTGCACTGATCGGGCAGAAATGGCCCGATCGGGCGAAAATACATTGATCGGGTATAGAAGTTGCGGACCCGATAGGGCAAGGCATGCCCGATCGCATCGGGCGAGAACACATGTGCCCAGGCCCGATTGGGCATCCACCGCCCGACCCGATCGGGTCCAGTGCTGCTACATCTCATCTTGGAGCTGCAAAAGAGGCGAGCTTGGTGGGCCAATTATGTCGCCTGGCCCGATCGGGTGGATGCCCACGGCCCGATCGGGTGGGCCGTCAAAATCACTTTAATGCTGTGCTGCTGCTAACGAAGGCCCAGAAGACAAAGTGCTGAGTTTGGTGTTTAACCCGAACGGGTGGAGGCCGCGGCCCGATCGGGTCTGGCGCCATTTGTCGCGAACTTCGTTAATTAGTTTCCTATTTTAATTAGACTTGAGGGGCACTACAAATACCCGTTTTCTCATTATTTAGAGAGATCTTTTATTCATCTTTTTATTGTTTTAGACTCTAGTTATTTTCTAATTGTTCTTAGTTTAATTCAAACACTTTAGATTAGATTAAGGGTGATCAAACCTATTTCGATTTCAATAAAAGTTCCGGCTTTCCGTCAATTGGTACTCTTTCTTACCCTAATCTCTTTTATTATTCTTGATTGCTTAGTTTATTTATTCAATTATTCATGACGCAATTGTTAGGGTTTCATATTAGTTTTGTTGTCGTTAATTCAATTATGAGTGAGTAGTTCTTTTTCTAGGGTGTTAGATAGGAAAGCCATGTTTATACCATGATTGTGATTTAGATTTCTATCAATTTCTAGGGCTTGATTAGGGTGATTGTGGTGTGGTTTGTTCTTATTGAGTAATTAATGTCAGTGTACAATTTCATTGATTGCTTGTGGTTAATAGTTGTTTGCACAGATCCGTCTTACGACTAGAGGCCTAGGTTACATCAGTAGTTCTGATTACGTTAGTGACCATGCGGCGTATGTTCAACTATAAGCGTTGATCTTAACCATAGCTCAACTCGTGCTCTAATCCCCCTACTCTTGACTTAGGTTTTGGTAGTAGTTGACCCTATTTGATTGGTAGAAGCATGGTGGACCGACCTAATACCCTAGGTTTTTATTCCATAGTTGATTCCTCGATTTAGTCCATCTTCCTTAGTTTACTCATTAGTTTAATTAATTCTTCCCTGATTTCGTCTGAAGTAGCTGAATTGGTTGAATATTAATTTAGAAACTCTGTCTCCCTGTGGATTCGACCCTGCTTCCATTGACTACCATAGTTAGAGGACTTTAGGTTTATTTTTGATTAGGTGATACGAATAAAACCTGTCAAATTTTGGCGCTGTTGCCGGGGAGACGGCTAGTTTTCTAAGTTTTTATTTGATTATTTGGTCTACTTCTCTGTACCTCATTGGAACTTCATTGTTTCAATCGAGGTACGTTTTACTGCTAATTTTTGTTTCTTTTGTATGCCCAGGTCCCAAAGAAACGGTTCCCCCATTCCAGCGGACCCCGATCTTACTTGGACAATCAGGCGGATCCGAAAGATAAAGCAGAAAGAAAAGCAGTCTGTTCAGCTGAACATCTCTGGAACAGACACCTTGAGTTCAGTTATGTCAAAATCACTGAAGTCATATGGGGTGCCCAACCCAGATGGTCTCTCCACTGGACCTACCATGCCCACCATTGCCGCGGCAAATTTTGAGATTAAGCCTGGACTCATCAGCATGGTCCAGCAAAATCAGTTTGGTGGGCATCCTACTGAAGATCTGGCAAATCATCTGCAACGGTTTCAACAACTTTGTCGAACCGTTAAACATGCCGGCGTCACTCCAGATCAACTTAAAGTCATGTTGTTCGAGTTTTCACTGAGAGATAGAGCCCAGAAATGGTTGAACGATGTGAAGGAAACCGAATGGAGTGAGATTTCTGCTGCATTTCTGAGAGAGTATTACCCACCCACTAAAACAGCAGAAATCAGAAATAAACTGGCCACGTTTTTCCAAGAGCCTGATGAAACATTACGGGAAGCGTGGGCTAGGTTTAGAGATCTATAGAGAGAGTGTCCACACCACAATATGGACAAATGGTTCTTGACGCAGACATTCTACAATGGTCTGCAGCCTTAGACGAAGAGTATTGTTGATTCGTCTGCAGGAGGAGTCTTTTTAGACAAGGCAGTTGATGAGGGTTATGAATTCCTATCAAATCTTGCAGCCAATGACCATTCATCATCTAGGAGTTTGACTAAGAAGGTACTTGAAGTTGACGTCATTTCATTGCTTACATCTCAGATGGCGCAACTAACTCAGCAGCTAATGAAGTCTTCTAGTTTGACACCTCCCCCTTTGAGTATCAATGCTATGTCTGCAGTAGCACCCATTACCTCATCTTACTGCGAGGTATGTGGTGTTCAGGGTCACTTTGGGCATGACTGTCAGTTCAGTCAACTTCAGATGGAGCAGGCAAACGCCTTTCAACAAAGGCCACAAACCTTCCCCCCTCCACATAACTACCAAAACCCACAAAACTATCAACCTCCACCTCCACAAAACTACCCTAAACCCTCATACCATCAAACCCCACAAAATTTCCAAAGACCACCACCACAAAACTTCCATCATCCCAATAACTTCCAAACTCCACAAAATTTCCACACCCCAGCTCCACAAAACAACAACCCACAAGAGCCTAGCAATTCTGAACTGATGAAACTGATATTATCTATGCAAAAGGCAAATGAGGAAACATGGAGGGCGCAAGAGGAGGCACGGAGGAACCAAGAGAAGCATATCATACTTCTCGAGGCTCAAGTTGCTCAGTTGGCAGAAACTAATGCACAGAGGCAGCAAGGACAATTGCCAGGGCAACCCGTTCCGAGAGAACATGTGAATGCCATTACTCTTCGTAGTGGCATTGCATATGATGCCCCTCCAGTGCCCGTTGATGAGGTTACCCCAACTGCAGGGAAGAAGAGGGTGGTAGAGGAAGAAAACAGGAAGAATTCGACATCTGAAGTCGATCTGTCTGCAGAAGCTGAACAGACAGGGAAGAAAAAGGAGAAGGTTTCTGAAACGCCTTTTACACCAAGGCTACCTTTTCCTCACAGGATGCAACAGTCCAAGGTCGATCAGCAGTTGTATAAGTTCTTGACTATGGTCAAGAACCTTGAGGTAACGATTTCATTCACAGATTTAATTACCTAAGTGCCTGTTTATGCCAAATTTCTGAAAGACATGATCACTAAGAAAAGAGACTTTGGTGGGATAGAACGTGTCGCTCTTACTGAAGAGTGTAGTGCTTTTATCCAAAATAAAAATCCACCAAAGTTAAAAGATCCTGGTAGTTTTTCTATACCCTGCCATCTTGGACCGATTTTTATTGACAAGGCTTTATGTGATTTAGGTGCTTCTGTTTCTGTTATGCCATTATCTATTTTTGAGAAACTGAACATGGGAGCACTTAAATGCACACAAATCACTTTACAGATGGCGGATCGTTCTATAAAATACCCTCTAGGTGTTTTAGAGGACGTTCCTGTTAGGGTTGGGAAATTCTATATCCCTGTTGACTTTGTGGTGTTAGATATGGATGAGGATGCCCAGATTCCTATTATCTTGGGTAGGCCATTTTTGTGTACTGCTGGTGCTGTAATTGATGTCAAGTCTTGGTCTTTAACTCTTAGTGTTGGTGATGATAAAGTGAAGTTTAAACTAACCAATGCTGTTAAGGCACCTATGCTTGAACAATCTTGTTGCAGGGATGAGGTTTTGGATGAAGTAGGTGTGGAGAAGGTTCCAACTACACCTAAGGTTGCCTCGCCGTCTGGAGGCATTTTCAAGAACATTTGGAGACGAAAGATGTTTGATGAGGGTGGCACTCATTGCCAAACCCCGCCTATTTGAGAGAGGGCGGATTAGGGTCGTGCGGGACCTTTAAAAACCAGCGCTGTGCGAGAGGCAACTCGTATTTTTCTTTCCCTTTTCCTTTTCTTTTTATTTTTCTTCCTTTTTGTGAGCGAGAGTGAGGGTACTAACATTGTTTTTCCTCTTAGCATAGTCCTTATCACCTTTTGGCATTGAGGACACTGCCAAGTTCAGCTTGGGGGAGGAGTTCTGTTTGTACTCTCTATCTCTTTTACTGCTTTCTAGGATAGATTTACTGCTTTCGAAAAATTCTGAAAAAAATCAAAAAAATATGGTTCCCATGACTGGTTTAGTTGCCTCCCTGTGCCCCTTGTTGTGCTCTATTTGAAAGTGATTTGACTTTGTTTTCTGGATAGCTGGGCATTTGTGATCTTGAGTCTATGATTTGATGTTTGATTGCTATGATTTCGAGCATTTTTGGATTACATTAGACCACTTTGTGCTGCATACTTGAATTGGTTAGACTGTGAGGCCTCTTTGTAGCCTATTGGATTTATATTATTATCCAGTCTATTCTTGTGTGTTATTTCCTCTTTAGTGGATTGATCTTGACTTTGACTTCGTACTTGTCTGATTTTCGATGACTTGTAGCATTTGCTGTGATAGAGGCGTTCTTTTGTCTTACTCTTGAGCTTCAGAGTGAATTTTTGATATACTTTTATCCTCCTTAGCCCCGCTGAGCCTAATGACTTGTTTTGTGTTACTTAAACCCCTATTATGAGCCCAAAGCCTTCACTTGATATTATTCCAAGCCTAGCTTGGGGGAGCTTTTGTATGGGTTGAGTTTGAGATTGGTTTGTTGGTTTAGTTTGGTTGTTGAGGAATTTAAAAGTGTATTTGCTGTGGTTTGAGAGTGAGAAAAAGAAAAGAAAAAAGCAAGTTTAGAGTTGCGTGAATGAAGTTCAGAAAAATGAAAGAAAAATGAAATGAAAATTCAAAAGAATTCAAGTTCTTTCATTCACGTACGTTCATAAAGGAATATTCGCTTCATTGCTAGAAAATTGGGTTTGTTATGAGCTTTTCATTGATTTACGAGAGTTGGGTTACGTTACATGGTTTTATGGTGATTGTTGGGAGTTGTGAAGGCCACCTTAGGCCTTGTTTGAATGATTTATGCTCCCCCTTTCTTGGTTTTTCCACCACATTACCCAAAAGTACCCCCTACCTCTCACCTAAGCCCCATTACAACCCTATAAAGTCCTCTTGAGCTTGTGTCTGCATTGTTCATTTGATTGATTTCGAGTCAGTTTGTCAAAGTTAAAGAGTATTTCTGCTAATTGAGTCGACTTGACTAGGATGAGCGTCATTGAACCTTCTTAAACACATGAGAGTGTGAGTGGGAAGGGTATTCATGGTCGGGTTGGTGAGTGTTCGGGCATATTCTTTGCCTGCCACAAAATAGAGAGGAGTGACACCCTTGTGAGAGCCTTTTCAGGACTTGTATGCTTTGTGGATGCTTGAATTTGATAAATTGCTTGGATGATTGGTGGTTGGATGGATTTGATTAGCCAAACTTGAATTATGCCTGCTTGAACGTTTCTTAGTCTTGAAAATACTTTGAGCTTTGATTGATTTTTATCTATGGGGTGAGGCAATCTATTCCATGTTCATGTTCTGTTTGCTTGAGGACAAGCAAAGGTTTAGCTTGGGGGAGTTTGATATCACGTATTTATATAGTCTTTTCTCCCTTATTTACAAGCTAATTTGTGCGTCATTGGAGCTCTTGGGAGCTATTTTGTGCTAACTATCGTATATAGTTGTGGTTTTGTGTTTTAGTGTTGAATTGCAGGTTTAGGGAGTATTCTCCTTATTCCCGAGCCATTTAGAAGCAACCACAGCTTTACGAGGTGTTACGAGGCACGTAGGATGGCTCACGAGCTTTATGGGTAGTTTAGGAGATCCAAAGACCCCTAAACGTGAAGATTAGAGAGCCAAAGATTCAAAAAGGAGGTTTCCGTGCACTGATCGGGCAGAAATGGCCCGATCGGGCGAAAATACATTGATCGGGTATAGAAGTTGCGGACCCGATCGGGCAAGGCATGCCCAATCGCATCGGGCGAGAAAACATGTGCCCAGGCCTGATCGGGCATCCACCGCCCGACCCGATCGGGTCCAGTGCTGCTACATCTCATTTTGGAGCTGCTGAAGAGGCGAGCTTGCTGGGCCAATTATGTCGCCTGGCCCGATCGGGTGGATGCCCATGGCCCGATCGGGTGGGCCGTCAAAATCACTTTAATGATGTGCTGCTGCTAACGAAGGCCCAGAAGACAAAGTGCTGAGTTTGGTGTTTGACCCGATCGGGTGGAGGCCGCGGGCCCGATCGGGTCTAGCGCCATTTGTCGCGAACTTCGTTAATTAGTTTCCTATTTTAATTAGACTTGAGGGGCAATATAAATACCCGTTTTCTCATTATTTAGAGAGATCTATTATTCATCTTTTTACTGTTTTAGACTCTAGTTATTTTCTCATTGTTCTTAGTTTAATTCAAACACTTTAGATTAGATTAAGGGTGATCAAACCTATTTCGATTTCATTAAAAGTTCCTGCTTTCCTTCAATTGGTACTCTTTATTACCCTAATCTCTTTTATTATTCTTGATTGCTTAGTTTATTTATTCAATTATTCATGACGCAATTGTTAGGGTTGCATATTAGTTTTGTTGTCGTTAATTCGATTATGAGTGAGTAGTTCTTTTTCTAGGGTGTTAGATAGGAAAGCCATGTTTATACCATGATTGTGATTTAGATTTCTATCAATTTCTAGGGCTTGATTAGGGTGATTGTGGTGTGGTTTGTTCTTATTGAGTAATTAATGTCAGTGTACAATTTCATTGATTGCTTGTGGTTAATAGTTGTTTGCACAAACCAGTCTTACGACTAGAGGCCTAGGACACATCAGTAGTTCTGATTACGTTAGTGACCATGCGGCGTATGTTGAACTATGAGCGTTGATCTTAACCATAGCTCAACTCGTGCTCTAATCCCCCGACTCTTGACTTAGGTTTTGGTAGTAGTTGACCCTATTTGATTGGTATATGCATGGTGGACCGACCTAATACCCTAGGTTTTTATTCCATAGTTGATTCCTCGATTTAGTCCATCTTCCTTAGTTTACTCATTAGTTTAATTAATTCTTCCCTGATTTCGTTTGAAGTAGTTGAATTGGTTGAATATTAATTTAGAAACTCTGTCTCCCTGTGGATTCGACCCTGCTTCCATTGACTACCATAGTTAGAGGACTGTAGGTTTATTTTTGATTAGGTGACACGAATAAAACCTGTCAGTAGTGTGAAGGATGTGGTTGTTTTTGTGAGATTTTGGAAGAAAAATGAGTGAGATTGATGGAGAATTGAGAGAATGGAGGTTAGGGTTTGAGAAGAGTAGAAGAGGAAGATGAAGATGAGGTTGAAGATGAGAGTGAGAGATGAGTGGAAATGAAAGGTAGAAAAGAGGGTGGGGGACAGTTTTTGAGCTGGGTAAAATTTTTTTTTGTAAAAAATTGGGCGAAAAAGAGAGAAAAGCTGATCGGGCGATCAGGTACCCGATCGGGCGATCCTGAACCTGATCGGCCGATCAGATTTGGTGTGCGATTTCAAGAGTTACTGACCCCCCCTGATCGGGAGATCATAGAGGGGGATCGGCCGATCTTCTGTTCGCCTACTCCTCCCTATTTTTTTATTTTTTTTTTCTTTATCATTTTTTTCTCCTTTTTCTTTTCTCTTTTTTTTCTTTTCAATATTTTTCCACTATTTTACTCCCTCCTCTTTTCCTTCCTTCTTTCTCTTTGTTTTCCCATCAAATTATTTGTTCACTAAAATTTTTTTCTTTTCCCTTTTTTTTGTAATTACCTTTTTCTCCCCTCTTTTTTTTTTAATTTCTTCTAATTATCTCTCATCTCACTTTTCACCTTAAACCACCATCTCTCACATTGTCAACCTCAAATGCTCATAGCTATCCACACTCATCAAGTGCTAACCATAACATCCAAAACACCAAAAGGAAAAAAAATTGAAAATAAAAATCAAATAATTACAAGGTTAGACAAGTGTCAAATAAAATAATCGAAAAATTAAGAGAAAAAGGATAGAAAAATTAGGTTGCCTCCCAATAAGCGCTTGTTTTTAAGGTCATTAGCTTGACCATAAAAGGATATCACTTCTCTTGGGGTGAGGTGCCAAACTCCTCAAGATTGATGGAGAACACTTTTCCCACTTGGTCTCCTTCATAGTAGATTTTCAATCTTTGCCCATTAACTTTAAAGGAGCCGGTTGCTTCACTCTTAATCTCCACCGAACCATATGGGAGCACATTGACCACCTTAAAAGGTCCGCTCCACCTAGACTTCAACTTGCCCTGAAAAAGCTTCAAGCGTGAGTTGAATAGGAGCACCTTATCCCCTTTTGCAAATTCCCTCTTCAAGATGTTCTTGTCATAAAATGCCTTAGTTCTTGCCTTGTAAATGCTTGCACAATCATAGGCCTCTTACCTAAGCTCCTCCAAAGCATGAAGATCCAACCACCTTTTCTCACCGGCACTCTTCAAATCAAAGTTTATGTGCTTGATAGCCCAATGTGCTCGATGCTCTAACTCAACCGGTAGGTGACAAGACTTGCCATAAACAAGCTTGTAAGGGGTGGTGTCAATATGTGTCTTAAAAGCGGTTCGATATGCCCACAAGGCATCATCGAGCTTCAAAGACCAATCTTTTCTCGCCCTCTCTACCATCTTCTCTACGATGGTCTTATCCCTATTTGAGATCTCGGCTTGACCACTAGTTTGAGGGTGATAAGCCAACCCAACCTTGTGTTTCACTCCATACTTCGCAAACAATGATTGGAATGACTTTTTGGCGAAGTGAGAGCCACCATCACTTATGATGGCTCTAGGAACACCGAATCTTGGGAAGATAATCTTCTTGAACATCTTCATCACTACTTTGGAGTCATTTGTTGGAGATGCAATTGCCTCGACCCATTTTGATACATAATCAACGGCTACTAGGATGTATTGGTTACCACAAGAGGAAGGAAATGGGCCCATGAAGTGAATAGCCCATACATCGAACACTTCAAGTTCAAGGATAGTGTTGAGCGGCATCTCATGTCTCCTTGAAATGTTCCCCATCCTTTGGCACCTATCACAACTCTTGACGAAGCTCCAAGTGTCTCTAAACATGGTTGGCCAATAGATACCACTTTGAAGTATCTTGGCCACCGTCTTGTTGGAGCTCATATGCCCCCCACATGGTGAAGAGTGGCACATTTCCAAGACGCTTCGAACTTCCTCATTAGGCACACATCTCCTATATAGACCATCGGACCCTCTCTTGTACAATAGTGGCTCATCCCAAATAAATTGCTTTGCATCATGCCTAAGTTTTCGACGTTATTGCTTTGTGAAATCCGGAGGAATCACGCTACAAGCTAGGTAGTTGACGATGTCGGCAAACCATGGCAAGCTTGTGCTCTCAACCGCATATAGAACGTCGTCCCTCATGTAGTCATCAATGGGAAGAGCCGGTAAATCCTCATCACAAACAATTCTTGAGCGGTGATCCGCCACAAGATTTTCGGACCCCTTTTTGTCCCTCACCTCAATATCATACTCTTGGAGCAATAACACCCAACGAATCAACCTTAGCTTGGCATCCTTTTTCGCCATCAAGTACTTGAGGGCGGAATGGTCCGTATAAACAATGGTTTTGGACCCCACAAGGTATGCCCGGAACTTCTCAAAAGCATACACCACCGCTATTAGTTCTTTCTCCGTGGTGGTGTAGTTCTTTTGGGCATCATTGAGAGTTTTTCTTGTATAGTGGATGACGTGGAGCTTCCCTTCCTTTCTTTGACCCAATACTGCCCCAACGGCGATATCACTCGCATCACACATGAGCTCAAAGGGAAGACTCCAATCTGGTGCTTGAAGAATCATGAGAGCACTTTTGATTCTAGCAAAGGCATCTAAATAAACATCATCAAATTCAAACTCGTTTTCCTTTTGGAGCAAAGATGTGAGCGGTTTGGCGATCTTTGAGAAATCCTTGATGAAACGTCGGTAAAAACCGGCGTGACCCAAGAAAGACCTCACTCCCTTCACATTTGTGGGAGGGGGTAGTTTCTCAATGACCTCAACCTTGGCTTGGTCAACCTCAATTCCTTTATGTGACACTTTATGGCCAAGAACAATTCCCTCTTGGACCATAAAGTGGCATTTTTCCCAATTGAGGACCAAGTTAGCTTTCTCAAACCTCTCCAAACATCGAACGAGATTTACAAGGCAATCATCAAAAGATCCTCCACAAACGGAGAAGTCATCCATAAATACTTCCATCTCCTTTTCAATCATATCGGCGAAAATATCCATCATACAACGTTGGAAAGTGGCGGGTGCATTACACAACCCAAATGGCATCTTACGATAAGCATAAGTACCATAAGGGCAAGTGAATATAGTCTTTTCTTGATCCTCGGGATGAATTGGGATTTGAAAGAATCCCGAGAACCCGTCAAGATAGCAAAAGTACTTGTGCACCGCTAACCTTTCAAGCATTTGATCAATAAAAGGTAAAGGAAAATGGTCTTTCTTGGTGGAGGCATTCAACTTTCTATAATCAATGCACATCCTCCACCCCGTCACGGTCCTCATAGGGATGAGCTCGGATTTTTCATTTTTAACAACCGTTATCCCACCCTTTTTAGGAACTACTTGCACAGGTGCCACCCATCTACTATCGGAGATAGGGTAGATGATACCAACGGCAAGTAGTTTGAGGATCTCCTTTTTCACCACTTCCATCATTGGAGGATTGAGCTTCCTTTGTCTTCCGATAGAAGGTATAGCATCATCCTCCAATGAAATGCGATGCATGCAAAGTGTTGGGCTTATTCCTTTCAAATCATTCAAACTATAGCCCAACGCTTTGCGATGCAAGCGCAACACATCCAACAACTTTGAGGTTTGAGCCTCATCCAAACTAGCATTCACAATGACCGGAAAAGTAGAAGAAGGTCCCAAGAATTCATACCTCAAGTTGGAAGGTAGAGGTTTTAGCTCTACCTTGGGGGCATCTTCTTCGTCGGTCGGTTCATCTTTTCCTTGTTCCTCTTCTAGGCAAAGATATGCCTCCTCCTGTGCTTCTAAAGTGGGAGGTAGAGCAAGATTCTCCTCAATTGCATCTACCTCCACATCAAGATTTTCTTTCTCTTTGTCATCCATCACATCATACTCAAGCATATTGTTAGATGAATGCAAATGCATGGCTATATATTCATCAGTGACATGATCTAAAGTATCAATGCGCATGCAATGGTCATCCATGTGAGTGGGACATTTCATGATTTGGTTTAAATTAAACTCAATGTTTTCACTTCTTACCTTGAAGCTCAATTTGCCATTCTTTACATCAATGATAGCCCCCGCCGTAGCTAAGAAAGGTCGCCCTAAGATTATGGGGACATTTGGATCTTCATCCATCTAAAGTACAATAAAGTCTACGGGAATGTAGAACTTCCCAACCTTAAGGGGTACATCCTCAAGCTTTCCTACGGGCATCTTAACCTAACGATCGGCTAATTGAAGTGAAATTTGAGTAGGCTTGAGTTCACCTAAGTCCAATCTTTTGCAAACGGAGTAAGGCATCAAACTTACACTAGCACCCAAGTCACACAAGGCCTTGTCAATGGTCATATCACCTATAGAACATGGAATGGAAAAGCTTCCGGGGTCCTTAAGTTTCGTGGGCAACTTGTTTTGGATAATGGTACTACAATTTTCGGTCAAATTAAGAGTTTCCACACAATCTAAGTCCCTTTTCTTGCTTAACACATCTTTCATGAATTTGGCGTAGGTGGGCATTTGCTTAATGGCATCGGTGAATGGTATATTAATGTAAAGTTTCTTGAGCACATCTAAGAACTTGGCAAATTGATCATCAAGTTTGGAACTTGCAAACCGTGAGGGGTATGGCAACTTTGCCACAAAGGGAGGTGGGTCATTCTTTGCTTTCTCAACACTTTTATCTCCCTCACCACAAGTAGTTTCAACCGGTTGGTCATTTTCAAAATCATTTTCAACACTTGGTAATTCCACCTCATTTAATTTCTTACCACTTCTAGTCACAATGGCATTAGCATGTTCTCTTGGATTTACACCTTGACTAGGCAATTTAGTTGATGATCCTTCCTTAATGGACCCCGCCATTTGAGCTAATTGAGTCTCAAGCATTTTTGTGTGAACTTGCATTTGCTTGAGGCTCTCTTTTAGCTCATTAGTCTCTTTAGTTTGAGTAGTAATGAAAGATTACATCATACTTTCGAGACTAGTAGTGGTGGTGGGTGGTCCAATTTCGAGAGGAGCATTCAAAGGAAGAGCATTTGAATTCCTTTGGTTTCCTTGGAAACCCGAAGAGTTTCCATGAAAATCGGGTGGTACTCTTGAATGAGAATTTTGGCCTTGATTAGGATACGAACCACGGTATTGACCTTGGTTGTATCCATATTGGCCTTGATTAAATTGATTTTGACCTTGGTTGAAATTTTGAGAAAAGTTATTTTGACCTTGACTTTGAGTTTGACCTTGACTATAACCTTGGTTGGCATTTTGAGTTGGATTTCTCCAACTAAAATTGGGATTTTGACGCCAACCCGGATTGAAAGTATTAGAGTAGGGGTCAAACTTTTGGTTCAAAACATTTACTTGTTCCATTGAAGGAGAATGACATTGTTGAGACTCGATGCTATTACATTGTTGGGGGTGATGGTCATAAGACCCACAAATATCACAAAACATGCAATTCATCGGCATATTGTTATTCAAACCATTCGGACCATAACCACATTGATTCATTTGTTGCACATTAGGGGGAGCATAAGAATTGGGATTAGAGGATTGACCAAGCATAGAGACATTACAGGGAGAGGGGGACATATTGGTGGACTTCAATTGACTCATCAATGCATCTACTTTAGAAGTAAGAACACCAATACTATCAATTTCATACCTTCCACCTCTTTTGGAGGTTGAGGTCGATGCTCTCTCGCTTTGGCTCCAATCACAATCATTTTGTACCACATTCTCAATGGAGTCAAAAGCAACATCCATCGGTTTCATCATAATGGGACCTCCGGCACCCGCATTCAAACTTGTCTTGTTTT
Source organism: Patellifolia procumbens (assembly GCA_947645195.1). NCBI lineage: Eukaryota > Viridiplantae > Streptophyta > Magnoliopsida > Caryophyllales > Amaranthaceae > Patellifolia > Patellifolia procumbens. Next base: position 5,370,795 of record CANSGD010000972.1, read on the forward strand.
GGGTTGAGAGACCATTGTAGAAGCAATGAAGTTGCATCCACTTTTCCATATTGTGATGTGGACATTGCCTCAACAAACTCTTGAACCTCTCCCATGCATCACATAAGCTCTCTCCCTCATTATCTTGGAAGTTCACAATGCTTGCCCTTATTTAGACGGTCTTTTGTAATGAGAAAAATCGGCTAAGGAAGGCTCTTGTGACATCATCCCAAGTAGTCAATGAGTTTGGAGAGAGCGTTGTGAGCCAATGTGAAGCTTCGTCCTTGAGTGAGAACTTGAACATACTAAACTTGATGAAGTCTTGAGTGACCCCATTGTGATTCACCGTAGAGTAAAACTCGGTGAACTTCCTCAAATGTTCTTGAGGGCACTCATAATTAGACCCACCATATTGGTTGTTGGAGATTAGTTGGATGAAAGCCGGCTTGAACTCGAAATCATTCGCTTGTGTAGATGGAGGAACAATAGCACTAGAAGGGGCATAGGCCATTGGGGTGCCATAGTCCCTCAAAGTTCTATTTTCTTCCATATTTGTGTCCAAATAAAGGAATGAACTCGAGTAGCTTGAGTGGCTAGTTATTGGGGAGTGCGGAGGACTATAGAGGGTGGAGCTTGTGTCGCCCTCCACCTCTACAAATGGTGTTGAAGATGAAGCTTGTGCTTGTTGGCTATCTTTCCTTAGCTTTCGCTTGAGAGACTTTACCGTCCTTTCGAGCTCAATGTCAAGAGGGATCAATGGCAAAGCTCGATCGGAACGGGGCGTACAACACCAAGCTAAGAAGGGGGTTAGCAATAACAATCACAAGTATGTATATAGTAACAAGAGAAATAAAATAGAAGGAAATGGTTTAGACTCATACAACTTATGTTAAACCTAATGCTAATAACTAGTCCCCGGCGACGGCGCCATTTGATAGAGAATTTTTGCGTCGCTAGACAAAAACTCCAAATCAAACCTAACTAACCAAATACGAGTACGTGGCAAGCAAGGGTCAAGATCCACAGAGACTAGACTAGACACTAAGCATGTAAGTGAACATGTAAGCTAAACCGAAGAGAAGAAGTTGATTCATTTCGAACTCAATTATCACTAATAAGTCAAAAAAAAAGGGTTGTAAATCGATGGGAAAAGGCGTTAGGGGGTGATAGGGATCCAATGCAATGAGATTGATTTACAAAATGAGATTAAAGGAGTATGTGATAGGGGATTGAATTAAGACGTTGCAACCATGAACTCCTCTTTCAAGGATGCTCAAGGTAATGCAACATTCTCAATTGGGGCTTAGATAGTCAATGATGGAACATGAGGTCGGAATTAGCTAAGTTTAACCCAATCTCGCCTTTCGGATGTTGAATGGGTTAAGACTCTAAGAAAGGTTGGATTTCTCACTCAACCTTATTTAGAGATAGCAATTCCAACTTCATTGTACATCTCAACAATCTACACCTAAAGGGCAATCCATTGATTCAGTGAGCTAAAGTTAGGCCTTTCAACTTTACCTTAGTCAATCAATCAATGGATTTGCTAATCCAACCCACCAAACATGCCAATTTAGGGCCTCATATCATGAAACAATGTCCATTGCACCTTCACCCAACCCCCTAACTAAGAGACTACTCAAAGTTGGTTCTCATGTTAACTAAACTAGTTTTATAATGCAAATAGGAGATTAGTAAACCAAAAATCCTTGCTTTTTTCATTCATACTTAATGTTTGCAATAGAGAAGAGCATAAGCAAGTGAAAAAGAGCAATTAAAACTCAGACTTTAATGATAATGAATGGTATTGAAACTACTAAAAAGGTAAAAGCAAGAATAAATGATAAAGTAAAGCAATAAATGAGAGAAAAGAGAAGAAAAGTTACTAAAACTTCATTAATACTCCTCAAAAATCTTAAATTCTTCTTCAAATCACCATTAAAGACCTTGAAAAACACCCAAAGCTCACTCAAAAGTCTAACCTCTCAATAGCTCTCTAGAGTTCAAAAAAAGGAAATCAGCCTAATGTAATTTTAGGTCAAAAGGTATTTATACAACCCCCAACTAAGGGCAAAAAGGGAAAGAGAAAATGAAATAGACGGTTTCCGCAAACCCGAAGTGATCGGGCGATCCATAATGGTGATCGCCCGATCACCATGAGGCAGGAACTAAGTGAAAATCCACAGCCGTGATCGGGCGATCACTTTTGTGATCGGGCGATCACTTTTGTGATCGGGCGATCACTTTTGTGATCGGGCGATCACTTTTGTGATCGGGCGATCACTTTTGTGATCGGGCGATCACTTTTATGATCGGGCGAGGCTTCGGGCGATCCACCTGCCCGGGTTGCTTTGTCTTCTTCTCCTCTCTTCCTTTCTCTTTGGGCTTGGGCTTCTTTCTTTCTTTCTTTCATTCTTTTCTTCCATTCCAATCTTCTTTGCTTGGACTTGGGCTCTCTTCTTTCTTTCTTTCTTTCTTTCTTCATTTGGATTGGCCCTCAACTTTTTCCATTCCAGTCTTCTTTGCTTTGCACTCATCTTTTTCCTATATGTTAGTCATATACAAGAAAAATACTATACAAAGCATATGGAATAGAAAATAAGAATAGAAAACCATGAAAAATGAGAGAAAATCAAAGGAAATAGTGAAAAGCTCCAAATAGGACGGAGATGATGAAAATAGATGTAAGAAGTAATGAAACACCAAGAATAAGCAATAAAATGGACCAAAAAGCTACCCTATGAGTGCGATAAATATCACTCATCAAATTGTTGTTTAGAATTAAAGATAACAACATAACATGTTGTATGTCGATCCCAATTTAATCAAACTTAGTCATGCTATTTTCACTTTCATGTACTTTTTACCAAAGTAAATGCCAAGATTATCCAGAACCAATTATTAAAAACTTAAAAACAAAGACCTATTAGAAAGATGTAAAGTTCATGCTTGACGTGGTTCCTAGAGCATACGGGTCATTAAAGTTAAGATAATGAATTATTATTATTACCCACCTATTTTAGATTAACTAAGAGTTTAATTTTTTATATTTTAAGCTAGATCGGATATACTCGTTAAAGTCTGAAGCTGGATCCTGAGAGAGTCAAGCAAGATCGAGCAAGATCGAGCAAGCTTGACCAAGCATAGCTCAAGTATCTTGTGAGTCGCAAGTCGGCTCGAGTCATTAGCACCCCTAGTGGAGACGTGATCAATAGAGTATATATTCTAGAATCTGTCATGAGAGGTTATGTTTGGTATAACTTAGCTAGAGAGGTTAGTATAAACCTCCCAAAGTAGGGGCAATATGTTATACTTTCGTATTGTCCACTCGCTCCTTTCCAATGCCTCTCTACTTCATAAAGTCCAAATATAGCACCACCACAACTTGGAGTCTTGGACAAATGAATCAAACCCCATAATTTAGCCAGTAATCAGTTCTCGTTACTACTACAATGCATTCTCTTTGGTTCCAAGATAGAACTAATTCACCCAAAAGCAACTTAATCAATAATATTTATCTGATAACATGATTGAAATGGAAGAGAGGACAGAGAAACCCTAAAATCAGACGGCCTCACGGTATAAGCCCTAAAAAAGGGAGAAAGAGACGATAACGCAAAAGATCCCCCAGATCAAAATGAATGTAAATTTTAAACAAAATTAACTTAAAAAAAGGAAGTGAAATTGGGAAGAATAACATTAAATTGACAGCGGATATTGCGGGATCTGAAGAGGGCATCGACGATGAAGGAAGGCGACGACATCAACAAACACATCATATAATCAAGAGTATAAGCGCCTCCATATCATTGATACGACCCAGAACGCGCAAAAGCCAGAGATGGCGGTTATGAGGTTCAGCCCAATAAGGGTGCAGACTGTAGAGGATGGGAAAGAATGAGAGAACTGGAAGCGTGAAAAAAGTTGAGGACAACAAAAGCAATTACGTTGAAATAGAAGGGCAAACTGGTCCAAGCACTATTCATAAACTACAATACTCTAACTTCTCTTTTTTTTTTTTTTTTTGAGATTTTAAGATTTGTGATGCAGTACATGAATAAATGTTCAACTCTGCACTCCTACCCGAAAAGACAAAAATATATCTTCGCACCTTTTCCATTGATGGTCGATGCGTCAATATCTCCATTGTCACATTACCATTATCGTCAAAGTTTGATTAAAGTTTCTTAATTAACGTGATATATACTGATGTGAGACCTTGGCACTAATTTATTTCGTGCAAAACGTAGAGCTTCCTATTTAAAGGAACAAAATAAGTATATGAAGCATATAATAAGGGGCGGAAGAATTATCACATAGTGATATATTACTAGCTAGTATAAGCGCAAATTATGTGCTACACACGGACTCATTGTGAGCACCATGCGAACAATGAACATCAGTCAGTGAACAATGAACATCACCCAATGAACATCATCCAATGAACATTACCCAATGAACAATGAACACCATCCAATGAACATTAGTTGGACATCACCCAATGATTCACCTAATGAACAATGAACATCACCCAATGAACATCAGTTGGACCTCACCCAATGAACATCAGTTGGACATGTTCTTTTAATTGAAATAAATGTTCTTTTAAACTGAACTTGATGTTCATTGCTTTAATGTTACATATTTCGAAGTTCAAAAGTTTGAATCATATTTGAAAATTGTAAATGTTCTTTTGATTTACTTTATTGTTCATTTGAGTGAACTTAGTGTTCTTTTAACATAAACTGATGTTCATTTGGTTGACATTTTTGAAAATTTTCATGTCATATCAATTTTGGAGTCTTGTTCATTGGAGAACTGATTATTGTTCTTTGTGTGTGAACTTAGTGTTCTTTTAACACAAACTGATGTTCATTGGGTGACGTTCATTGGATAATGTGCAAGTTATGTTCAGTGGGTGATGTTCATTGAGTGATGTCCAACTGATGTTCATTTGGTGACGTTCATTGTTCATTGGTTGATGTTCATTGGGTGTGTTCATTGGGTGATGTTCATTAAACAGTGGGTGATGTTCATCGTGTGCATGGTGCTCACCATGAGTCCGTGTGTAGGATCGACCAATTTTAGTATAAGTGACAATAGGTGAGACCCTATTTTCCGTATTCGTATATGTGTAGTATTAAAACTTGTTAGCAATTACTGATATCCCGTTGTAAGATGTTCTGGATATGGAGATATTTCGTCTTTAAACATATCGACCCTTAGAAATAAACTCGCTAACGCAAGCACAACTACTAATGACTATAAATAGCGTGCAAAATTACTAAAGAAATCAATTAATACAAGTAGTGTTAATGTCAAATATCATTCCTTAAGAAAGGAGTTTATATTAATGATAAATGCATCAACTTCAGTCTTTACACACACTTTAAGGATAATAAAAATAACATAATAAGCTTAATTGAGGAAGAAGGAGAGGCGTATTAATGTCAAATATCTTTCAAACGGATTTTATGAAGCTTATGGTGGAACTACTGCAAGGAAACCGCCCTAAGCCGAAGACTGGCCAAGAAGAGTGTTCGGACATGTTTAAACGTCTCTCTGCACATCATCCCCCTACATATGATGGGAAGCCGGACCCCACTGAGTTTGAAGAATGGCTAAGTAGCATGGAGAAGTTGTTTGACTCCAGTCAGTGCCCCAATAAGTGGAAGGTTAACTTTGCGATCTTTTACTTAAAAGGGCAAGCCCACTTATGGTGGAAGACGGCGAAGGATATGCAAAACGAACCTGGTTTCGGGTGGAAAATTTTGAAGGAGGCTATGAAAAATCAGTTCTACCCCCAATCTCTATAGCTTCAGATGGAATATGAGTTTATCCATCTGAGACAAAGGAACATGACAGTGTTGGAGTATGTTGTTAAGTTCAATGAACTTGCCCGTTTTTCCCCTGACTTGGTGACAACTGATCGGTATAGAATGAACCGCTTTGAAGGGGGGTTAAACCTCGAAATCCAAGAGAGGCTTTCATCAACCATGAGTAAAACATACCAAGAAGTATATGATAGGGCTATAAATGTAGAGAGAAAAATGAAGCTACGAAAGGAGTTTGAGAACGGGAAGAGAAAACCTCAAGAAGGCCAGTCAAGAAACAACTATAAGAAACAAAACACGGGATATGCTGATGGAAGTGGTAATCAAAGACATTCCCCCCGTTGCAACAAGTGTAATAAGCGTGGCCACACGGATAGAGAATGCCGGAAAGGAACTAACCAATGCTACCGGTGTGGTAAGAATGATCTCTTGGTTCGAGACTGCCCCATGAACGAAAGGAGAATCCAAAACTTCAACAACAATGGCCCTAAAAAGGATCAGAGAAATGTTTTGAACTCCGGTTATAAAGGGAACACCACCAACACCCCGAGAAACCCTCCACGAGGACCACCATAAACCGGAAGGGTATTTATGATGCAGAGAGAAGAAGCCGATGCTGACGGCACTGTTATTACCGGTACTTTCCCTGTCAACTCTATGCCTGCTTATGTTCTTTTCGATTCCGGAGCTTCTCATTCATTTGTTTCTGCATCATTTGTTGCAAATTTCAAATTAAAACCATGTTCTGAATTCCCCACTATGTGTGTTACTCTCCCAAATGGAGAATCCATTGCATGTCCTGACCTATATAGAGATTTCCCTATTAAAATAGAAGGTTGTGAGTTTCATGTGGACTTAGTTCGTTTCGAATTAACGGACTTCGATGTTATTTTGGGTATGGATTGGCTATCTAAGTATAAAGCCGACATCAACTGCCTTACCCATGAGATAACTCTTAGAAGTTCAGACGGGTGTAAGGTTTCTTATCGGAAGAAGAAAGTCAAGTCGAAGACCATCTCGACCATGAAAGCGTTCAAGCTATTTGCTAAGGGTTGTCATGGCTACCTATGCAATGTAGTTGACTTAACCACCCCTGAACCCTCCCTCTCTGACATTCATATAGTCCGTGAGTATCCCGATGTGTTTCCGGATGATGTTCCCAGTATGCCTCCACAACGAGAAATTGACTTCAGCATTGATCTTGTCCCAGGATCCCCTCCTGTCTCGAAGGCTCCTTACATAATGGCGCCAGCAGAACTACAAGAGTTGAAGAAGCAATTAGATGAGTTGCTCGAGAAAGGGTACATTCGACCGAGTGTCTCACCTTGGGGTGCACCGGTCCTATTTGTGAAGAAGAAAGACGGAAGTCTAAGGCTATGCATTGCTTATCGAGAACTGAACAAGATCACCTTCAACCGTTGCCCCGTATCGATGACTTATTTGACCAACTTCGAGGTGCAACCACTTTTCGAAGATAGACTTGAGATCCGGATTCCACCAACTTCGCATTAAACCGGAAGACATCTCGAAAACCGCCTTCAGGACCCGGTACGGTGACTATGAGTTTACAGTAGTGCCCTTTGGCTTAACCAATGCCCCCGCGGTTTTCATGGACTTGATGAACCGAGTATTTAAACCGTTTCTTGATAAGTTTGTGGTTGTATTCATAGATGATATCTTTGTGTTCTCAAGGAGCCCGAGTGAACACGAAGAACATTTGAGATTGGTGCTCGAAGTACTAAGAGAGAATAAACTGTATGCGAAGTTGAAGAAATGCGAGTTTTGGTTGAAAGAAGTTGCCTTTTTAGGGCATATCATTTCGGAGGATGGAGTCTGAGTTGACCCTTAAAAGATAAAAGCCGTTATGGAGTGGCCTAGACCCACCAACGTTACTGAAGTTCGGAGTTTCATGGGCTTAGTTGGCTACTATCGAAGGTTCGTCCAAGACTTCTCCAGAATAGCTTTGCCGATAACACGACTGGTGAAGAAGTCGGTCAAGTTTGAATGGAGTGAAAAATGTGAAGCAGCCTTTCAAGAGTTGAAGAAACGCCTCATCACCGCCCTTGTACTCACCCTACCTTCCGAGAATGAAGCTTTTGTTGTCTACAGTGATGCGTCTAAACACGGCTTAGGATGTGTGTTGATGCAAAATGAGAAAGTGGTAGCCTATGCCTCTCGCCAACTCAAACCCCATGAACAAAACTACCCAACTCATGACCTTGAGCTAGCAGCCGTTGTTTTTGCTCTCAAAATCTGGCGACAATATCTCTATGGTATTCCGTGCAAGATTTTCACCGATCATAAGAGTCTCAAATACATTTTCACACAGAAAGAGTTGAACTTGAGACAACGTTGGTGACTAGAACTTCTGAAGGATTATGACCTTGATATCCAGTATCACCCCGGGAAGGCAAATGTCGTGGCAGATGCCTTAAGCCGGAAAGCTTACCTGAATACAACTCTAGCTCTACCAAAGGCCATTAGTGACGACCTAAGGAGGATGGAAGTGGAGGTCGTAAAAAGGAAAGGGGATGCTTATTTGAATGCGCTAGAGTTAAAGCCGATATTGCTGGAAGAAATAAAGGAGGTGCAAATCGGAGATCTAGAATTAGAGAAGATAAAGCACGATTTGAAGAAAGGAAAGTCACTAGGGTTTGTAATCAAAGATGATGGCACTTTCAGATTCCAAGGTAGAATATGTGTTCCGAATAAAGAAGTTATAAAGAGGAAGATTCTCGAAGAAGTTCACAACAGTCCTTTCTCTATACACCCTGGAGGAAACAAGTTGTACAAAGATTTGATACAGACATTTTGGTGGAGCAATATGAAGCAAGAAGTCACCGAATTCGTAGTTAGGTGTTTGACTTGTCAGAAGATCAAGAATGAACACTAGAGGCCTGCAGGATTGCTACAACCTCTTGATGTCTAGACATGGAACTGGGACTCGATCTCGATGGATTTAATTATGGGATTACCCCTATCCCCTCGAGGAATGAACTCCCTATGGGTGATAGTTGATAGACTGACAAAATCAGCGCATTTCTTGGCTATTAGGAATAATTGGAGTTTGGATAAGCTAGCCGAGCTGTACGTAAGTACGATTGTCAGGCTACATGGAGTACCGAGCTCAATTGTATCTGATCGATATTCAAGATTCCAAGCAAAATTCTGGAAAGAGTTACAGAAAGCTCTCGGCACGAGACTCGATTTTAGCACTGCCTTTCACCCAGCCACAGATGGTCAGACAGAGCGAACTATTCAGACTCTCGAGGATATGCTAAGGGCATGTGTATTAGATTTTCATGGAAGTTGGGAGAAATAATTACCATTAGTAGAATTCTCATACAACAACAGTTACCAGGCGAGTATTAAGATGGCCCCATATGAAGCACTCTATGGAAGAAGGTGTAGAACCCCGCTTTGTTGGAGCGACATAGACGAAGCTAGAATAATTGGCCCCGACCTGATACAAGAAACGACTGAAAAGGTGTGATTGACCCAAGATAGAATTAAAGCGGCGCAAAATAGACAGAAGAGCTATGCAGATCATCGAAGAAGGCCCCTAGAGTTTATGGTGGGCGATCACGTATTTCTAAGGGTTTCGCCTACAAAAGGTGTCATGAGATTTGGTCAATCTGGAAAGTTAAGTCCAAGGTATATTGGCCAATATGAGATTCTTGAACGAGTAAATGAAGTTGCTTATCGATTGGCACTACCGACTGATTTAGATAAGGTGCATAACGTTTTTCACGTATCCATGTTGCGAAAGTACATACCTGACCCGAGTCATGTTATTCAACACGAGCCCTTGCGGCTTCGTAACTATCTAACGTATAAAGAAAAACCAATCGAGATCCTCGATCATAGGGAAAAGCAACTCCGAAGCAAAACAATCCCCATGGTGAAGATTTTATGGGCAAATCACACCTTGTCCGAAGCAACCTGGGAAGTTGAAGATCAGATGAAAGCAAAATACCCCTCTTTGTTTGCTTAGACGATTTTGTCGTGACTTTTTGTAACGGTGTATGAATGAAGATATATGTGATATGCATGTACATGTGTGTTATCGTTAAGTTAATAAATACATTATGTTTTTCTCTAATCTTGTTTGCCAAGTTTCGAGGACGAAACTTTTTCTAAGGGGGTGAGGATGTAATATCCGAGAAAATTAATCGTTCTTAATGATGCAAAATCGTAATTATATATATATATACTTATACGACTTATTAAATTTATTAACGTTAAATAAGCTTAAATTATTAAAATCAATTTCATAATTTCCTAAAATAGTTTCTAAAATTAAGTTGTTTAACTAAATGGGTAATTCATACTATCAAGTTTGTCCAACCAACTACCTAAAGCCCAATCTCATACCCTTAACCCAAAACCCATCCATATTAAAATGCCCAATTTATAAACCCACCTTCCCTCCATCTTTCTTTTACTGATTTTCTTTTCCTTGATCACCAAGACAATTGAAGCTTGTTCTCCAAGCTCACTTGCTCCCCAAGTATACTTGCTCCCCAAGGACTTCATCTACCAATCTACAACAAAGCTTAATCTGATTTCCCACCCTAAAGTTTTCTAAAAATAGTTGTATAAACTTTGCCAAACTTCACTTTACTACTCATCTTCCTCCTTCTCTACTTCCTCCATTTACGTTGTTATCAAACACCACCATCAACCACCAGCACCCGAACCACCACAACACACGCTGCCACCGTCGTCCACCCACCACACGCCACTAGAAACCGCCGACGAACCCACGTCGCCACCAGCAGCATCCCCTCGCTGCTTCTCTTCCTCTCGCAGTCCCTGTTCTCCCCTCCTCTTTCGTTTCGCTACTGCCCAACGCAGCACCGCCGGACGCCGTCACCTGCCGTTGCCGCCCAGCTGCCGTCAGTCCTCGACAGACGCCGCCGGACCGCAGCCAGTGCCGCCGGACCTCTGCTTTCCCCTCTGCTTCTTCGCTGCTCTGTTGAGCAGAGGTAACAACAGTTACCTATCTTGCCTATTTATATTTATTTTGGTTAGTTTAAGTTAGTTATTAATTAATTAATCTATGTTAATCTTAGTTAATAATTAGCCTAAATCTGATTATTAGTTTAAGTAAAGATCACTTTTTTTAATTTATGATTATATATAATCCTAAGTTATTAACTTTAATTAAACTAGCTAAAGTTTATGAACAAATTATCTTAGTTTGTTTACATTAAGTTATTTTTATTTTAGACCCTTTATTAGTTAAATACCTTATGTTAATTAGTCTAAATATGTTTTTAGCTTAACTAAAGATACTTTAACTTATGTCTATATATATGTATGTTAGATAATAAACTTTAATCAAAATTAGCTAAACCTTATGGATTAATTATCTTAGTTGTTTATAATAAATTATTTAGTTATTCTTAAATCCATTATTAATTACATTTCGAGATGAAGACTTAAAGGCCTTATACGGAGCACTGCTTATCCAAAGTCTTCCACGGCAAGATAGTCTACTATTGCCGATAGCTCATAAATCAATGAAAAAAATGTAAATATGCTATATTAGTATTGGACTTAAATTTGATTTTTAATTTAAGTATAACTACTTTGTTAAAATTATGTATATATGTACTATATTATTATTAACCTAAGTTAATCTAGCTAAAGTAAATGGATCAATTATTGAAATTTGTTAGTTATTTTTTTAAAATAATTACATAGTTTTGGGTATAAATATTAAATTAAAGTTTTTCAATAATAGTTATTTACTTTAAAGTTTAGTGAATAAAACTAAGTTATGTAAATTAGTGACTAATTTCATGTAATAAGTTATGTTCATATAATTATTTTAGTTTAATAGTAAACACCTATTTTAAATATTATGAGTATTATCTATATTGAATTATTAATCAATGGGTTACTTTAATATTATTAACAAATATTCACTATATATATATTTCCAAGTTTTATAAAAAGACAAGTTATATGTTTAGTTTCTAATTAAAAAGGAAAGTAAATTATGTTGAAATACTTATAATGAATTATTATTTATAAACTATTTATGACTCGCTAAATACTATTTGATAAAATATATGAATTATTTTATATTGCTTAAGTAATAAAATTAATGTATAATATTTTAGTTTATTTATTAGCTTAATAATAATTCTGGTATTTATAGAGTATATACTTATATTTTATAGTTTATGCATTTAAGTATTTAAACATAAATTTTATATGAATTATAAAGTAGTAATAGTTTACTTAAATTTAGCTTATTTATGTCGTACTTAATAACCAAGTTATAAAGACCATAAATCTTAGCTGATAATATTAAGTTATTAAACGAGTAACTATTATATTACTAATTATTAAACGAGCCTTAATATAAAACCTCTTTGGAACTTAGTAAGTTTAAATAAAATAAATAGTTAAAAGGATTCACATGAAGGAAATGGTTCGTAAAACTTAGAGTAAAATATTAACGATTACTTATTAATTCATGAATAGATTATAAAGGAAAAGGATATTACAAGCCTCCCCCGGCTAACAAGGTTAAGCAGGACTTGAGGTAACGTCTACTGCTAACACCCACAATCCCCTTCCAACCATGTTTATGATAATGTTTTGTTTTTAATGATGTTATTTATGGATTGCGGGATATAAAATGTTATTATGCAAATGATGTTATAAATGCTTTCTGTAAATGGTTTGATGAAACATGACTATAATAAGACATGAAACATGATAAAGAAAAGTGAAAGATGGTTCTTGGCAGTATTCTCTTATGTTGGTCGTGCAAGTTCCATTATGGCGGCTCTGTCACCTATGTCGGGGGATAATAATCTCCCATGACATCCGTGTTATGTAATTATGCCACCTATGTTGGGAGATAATAATCTCCCATGGCACGCCACCTATGTTGGAGGACTTCCGTTCTCCGTGGCCTATGTTATGTTCTACTTGCCAAGTTACCAAAATGAATGATATATGTTTATAATCCTGATAAGGAAGATGCTGCCATATGATATATCTCAATGATTTCAACTGTAATGTTATATGTTTTCCAATGAATTTACGATATTTCATATCCCTCTATTTGCAAATAAAATGAATTGAAATGAATTTACGATGTTAGGGTAGTATGTTACTGAGCCTCGGCTCATGACGTTTTGTTTTCCTGTTTTAGGTACTGATGGGGATGAAGTGAGGATTAACGTAGTACTAAGTTTTGGAAGTCTCACAGTTTTTATTATATAATTTACCTTTTTGTAAGACTAAGACTTGTTAGCTAATTAAAACTCCTTTTAATATATTATTGTTGCCCATCACTCAAGTTGTTAATTTATTAGTAATGTTATGTTTTATGTCGCCTTGTATTTTCCTAACAGAAAGTACGGCGGTAACGCACCGACCACCTAGGTCTTCCGCTGCTAATGCCAGGTCAATTAACCTAATAATAATGATTAGAAGTCGGGGCGTTACACCAATGATAAGAAACAATGAGATCCTAGAACATGAGATGTTCAGTCTAAGCTAATTAACAAAGCTACACTAAAACTAAAAGATTCTAAGTAGAATGTGTTGATGTTAAGTTCTTGTGTGTTGTGTTTGTTGATGAAGTCCTCCTTTTATAGTTGCGTTTGATGGCGTTTATTTGCATAGTCAACCACCATGATCTTTAGTCTTCACGTTGTCTCATGAACTCTATATATATTGTGGCACCACTTCCTCAATCATGGGATAACAATTTATATTATGCCCCACATTTGTGAAACTTCTAGACTCTAGATTATGAGTTCTGGACTTCTCGAGTCTTGTGTCTCTCTTTCGGGCTATAATACATTTTGGGCTCTTGGACTTCATTAACTTTGGTATCGGATCCTGACATTGACTTATTGGACCTCGGTTGACTATTACCTTTATTTGGGCCCAATTTCAAAATGATAGTAACAATATCCTACTCACATCTAGTCAAACTTAGATTCTTTGAAATGAATTGCATTCAGATTTGATTTATTTTTGGATTTGAAAAAATTTAATTCTACAAAAATAGCATAAGATTTAAATTAGTTTTAGATTCTGTTAAAATTCAACACCATAAAAAGTTTGAGAAAGTAGTTACACTATATTTGACTTGATTTTTAATATGCAAACATTACTGTCAGATTGTAGTTAACTTCAATATATCAATTGATAAATTGATAATAGTAACTAGATATGGGTCGAATATATAGGATCTTCCCGAGTTTCAAAGCTTCTATAGGGTTCTGATCAGATTTTTTAGTCTTAAAATTTAGATCATTTAAAAAATACAATATGAATCAGACTCAAATTGGATTCAACTTGTTGGTTTACATCTCTAATCATTAGTTAGTAAAATTATTGACTGAGCTAAGGACCGTTAGTCCCTTACACCGTAAGATCACGAAATCAACTTGCACCAATCATATAGGCCGTTTATACAATTGTTGGGTTGTTTCTCTCACATATGTATCAAATGTATGCAGGAGGCTAAAGGAATGAGACATGACCATCTCAAAAAAAAGTAAAAGAATAGACATGACCAGTTTAGGTGTGCCATGACCCGTCGATGTCGGTGTAATGATGTTGTTGTGCTCTCGGCTCTTTCCACTTCATCATGCTGTAATAAGTTTATAACATACGACATAGTTTTTAGTAATATTATTAGTAACATTGATGATAACTAATAACGTTACAATAATAATAATAATAATAATAATAATAATAATAATACTTCCTCCGTTTTTTTTTTAAATGTGACACTTTTAAATTCACGGACTCTAGGCAATTTTTGGGAAGGAAAGAGATAGAGAGAAAAAAATAAGGGGACCCATGTGAGAGGAGAGAGATAGAGAGAGTTTATTGACCAAAAAGAAAGTGTCACATTTAATTTAAAACTTCCTAAAATAGAAAGTGTCACATTTAAAAAAAAACGGAGGAAGTACTATTAACGATAATAATTTTATTTATTATTGATTGTATTGATTATATATATATATATATATATATAGGAAGAGCATCCGGTGAAAACTGTTTTTCTCCATGAAAACCAAATAAAAGAGGTACATGTTAAGATATAAGTGTAACAGCTTTTATTAATGGCATTTTTGTAAATACTAATAACTTTATGTTTAAATACGCAAAATTCTTTAGCTTAACATGTACCCCTGTAAAACTTATATGTACCTCTTTTCTAAACTTTTCACGGTTTTCAGCAAACTTGTGGATTTTCTTGGTAGCATTAGGAGTTCCAAGTAGGGTGGCCATATCATATTCTATGTCTAATATTATATCTTTAAAATTATCAAAAGATAATTATATTGTATTTTTTCAGGATAAAGATCATTAGAGTTTTGGTTAAATAAGAATAAAGTTTGGTTTTCAATAAGCTAGACAACTCAATAAGTTATAAAATTTATATCATCGTATTCAACTCAATAAGCGTTTGCTTAGGATTTGGGGGAAGGGGATTGGGAGTATATGGCTTGTAATGGGCCTTTGGGTGCGAGCCTTGTAGGAGGGCAGCCTAGATGATTTTTTTTTTAGGTAAACATGTAAGCGATGACACAAGAGATGTACGTTCTAATATGTGTGTTAACCTTGGATGTGAGAAACAATATTATCGAGAACCCACTCCTTTCAGTTTGTGTTAATGAGTTATTCTATCACGGTAGTATATTGAACGGATACATTGCAATCCCCCTATAATCTTGTATATTCGTTTGAATTTCTTGATTTGGCATGAAGATATTCCACCTTTTCTAACGAGTGAAGGAGGAACTAAAGGATGTTTGGACAAAAAAATATTTTTCCCCATGTTGCCCCATGGAAAGAACTTATTCTTGTTTTCTCCCGGGGACAAAAATGTTGTATATTGGTATTAAAGTACTTCTATAAGCTTAATTATGTGGCGATGGAAATGTTCTATATTGGTGTTTATTGTACTTATATATATACGTGCGTGTGGTTAAGGGGTCACCAAAGTACTGACTTTTTTGCTAGTAGCTGCTGTATGTATGCACAGTGCTAGCATAATTTTTTTTATTAATATGAATGACCAATAGCACCGGGCTTCACTTCATGCCTGCTGCAATAACAACTAATAGAACCGGGCTCCAGGAAAATGCTCGCTGCAAAGCACAGCATTAGAAGCGGGCTTCCGACAAGGCCCGCTGCTACTATACATTATTAGCATCGTACAAGCCCGCTGCAGTAGGAAATAAGCAATAGAACCACCTACAATTGCAACGTCTTTCAATACGCTGCAACAAGCCATTTTATGCCCGCTGCTACTAGTGTTTTTTCCACTAGTGTCTCACCACTGTTAATAATTGCAATGTTCTGTTACAGGCAGCTGTGCCTGATGCACAGGTGTGGGGTGACAGTATCATTGCTGTTAAGGATGATGGTGATAAAGAACAGAGAGGGGAAACAAGTGGGGAGCTTGGGGGTGGCACCCCCATCTTGTGATGGATAATATTGTGGTGTGGAATACCAGGGGGCTTAACAGTATTAGCAAGCAAAATGAAGTAAAGAGAATAATGCTTCATTTACATCATGCTAGGCTGTTTTGTCTTCTGGAAACTAAGGTGAGAGCAGCTAAACTAGGGGCTCTCTACCTAAACATTTGCCCTAACTGATGTATCACTACTAACATTCCCTGGAATGGGAAAGGTAGGATTATTATTGGTTGGGATCCTAGCTCTTTTCAGGTGGATATTCTAAAATGCACTGCTCAAATGGTGCATTGTAGATTGAAGCCTAGCAGAAGTAGGAACTGGTTTGATTGCACATTTATATATGCATATAACCAAAGAGAAGACAGAGTTGGTTTATGGAGGGACCTATACAGTTTAGCTACTAGCATCCAAGGTGCTTGGATGTTAGCTGGTGATTTTAATATCATAATGCATGATGAGGAGAAAAATGGGGGAATTCAGTCTAGAAGAGGTATGGAGGAGTTTAGTGAATGTGTGCAGCATTGTGGTTTGGATGATGTGAAATTTACTGGTAGGTTATTCACTTGGAATAATAAGCAGGAGGGTGAGCACAGAGTAATGACAAAATTGGATAGAGTGTTAGCCAATGGTGACTGGATTAGTTCATATGCAAATGCAGAAGTCACTTTCTTACCTGAGGGTGATTTTGATCATAGCCCTGCTGTTATTAGATGTTTCCCTGATGTTAAGGGTAACAAACCTTTCAAATTTTTCAATATGTGGGCTGAGCATAGCAGCTTTGAAGAGCTTATCAAAGAGCACTAGAGTGTCACTACTACAAAAATAGGATAAAGCCCCTTTTATAAGACACCTGTTTAGTTAGTAAACTGGTTTCTCAACCTAAGAGACCGGGTTTTGATGATAACTGGTCTTCCAAAAAAACTTAAGGAACCATGTATTAGTATAACCAGTTTCCTAGGCTCTCACTCATCTCCCCTATACACGGTTAACCTTCTACCAAAATGTTTAATTTTTTTAATTTCACAAGCATGACACTTGTTACCCTAAATCCTATATAGCCGCCATTTTGCCTCCCACTACTCCACCTTCCCATTTAACATTAACTGCTCTCTCCCTCTTAATTTCATATCATCTTCTCCCTCTCCTGTATCTTTCAATTGCAATATCATCTTCCCACTACCACCATCAATGCACGCTTGAATACTTGATGTCTACAATTTATGAGAAGAGAAGATCAATGTTTCTCACAATGGATTAGGAACTGATTTTTCTTTGAAACAATTATAAGTTCAATTTCTATATTTGAGTCAATGTTTTTTATTATCTTTTGTTTTCGAATCTATTGATGTATGTTTTGTTCAATTATTGTTCTAACTTTTGGCTTTCATACTTCCATTCATAGCTTTGAATATTTTTTTTGAGATCTCATACGCTGAATTGTATATTCAGATTTGATCAAAGACAATGACGAATTCTCTACTGTGTTGACGACATCGACGAAGTTACTTATGCGAGTCCTCCAACTGATTCATTCTGCGGCCAATTTTTGTTCATTTTGGTGCATGGATCTAGGTTTTCAGTTTGCTTTATATTTTTATGATTGTAGATGTATTCAATTTTACTTTTTTCTTTAGATTTTTTGAAATATTTATCATATAAGATTCTGCAATATATGTAATGTTAAAAATTTGTAATCTTTACATGAATATATTGCCTCCAGTTTTTTCTATGAATTTTTCCTTTTTCTTGATTCTTCGTTGAACTGGTGGGCAATTTTTTATAAAAAAAACAATAGAGATAAGAAACAGGAGCTCTGCCCAAACCTGTTTCCTTTGAAATGCAAGCACACCTTTTTTTTCAATATTCGGTTTCCTTGCTGCCTTTATTTCCTTCTTTCACACCCATCAAAGACACCGAACATGTGACATCTCTGGTGTCTTAATTATATATATGAAACCAGATTACAAAACCGGTTTCTTAGCCTACGAGACCTATGAGATGTACACCTGTTATAAACTGGTTTCTCAGGCTATTTTGGACCGGTTTTGTAGAGGTTTTTTGTAGTAGTGTGTACAAGTGGAAGGGTATGCCATGTTTAAAGTTGCTCAAAAACTGAAAACCCTGAAAACAAAGTTGAAGATAATGAATCATACTCACTTTCTTGATATTGCTGAAAGAGATAAGAAAGCTGGAATTCTATTAGAAAAAACACAAAAAGTGATGCATGAGAACCCTATTAATGCAGAGGCTGCCAGTAATGAAGCTGAGGGTTACAAAAGCTACAAGGAAACTCATGATGCATACCTATCTTTCCTCAGACAGAAATCTAGGGAGGATTGGGTGTGCTATGGTGATGATAATAGTGCCATGTTTCACAGGGCTTTAAAAACAAGAAACAATAGAAGCAAAATCAACACAGTCCAAAATGGTCATGGAGATTGGATTATTGATCCTAGTGAGGTCTACCAGGAGTTTGTGCAACACTTCTCAACTTTCATGAATGGTAGTAAGGGCCCATTGCCTAAACTCAGTCAGAAAATTATGAATTGTGGCCCTGTACTAGATGATAATCAAATTAGTACCTTGAACATGGAGTTCACTGGGGAGGAGATAAAAGCAGCAATTTGGTCTATTCCAAATAGTAAGGCTCCAGGTGTGGATGGGTATAACACCTTGTTCTTTAAAAAGGCTTGGGGCACTATTGGGGAGGAGGTGGTGGAAGCTGTCAAGGAGTTTTTCAGGAAGGGCAAACTGCTTAAAGTGATCAACTCCACCTCTGTTACTTTGGTGCCTAAGATCAAGTGTCCTGTGAAGGTAACTGATTACAGACCCATAGCTTGTTGCTCAGTGATATATAAGTGCATCTCAAAGCTCATCTGCTTAAGACTGAAACTGGTATTACCTGATTTAATCTCTTAAAATCAGGGTGCTTTTGTGTGTGGGAGAAGCATCATTGACAATATTCTTGTGTGCCAGGATTTGGTAAGGCACTATGCCAGGAAGAATGCTCCTAAGGGTTGCCTACTAAAGGTTGATCTGCAAAAAGAATATGACACTGTAGAGTGGCAGTTTCTTAAAGATCTTCTCAATGCTTTCAAGTTTCCTGATCATTTCATTGAGATTATTATGGCTTGTATCACCACTACCAGCCTTACTTTGCTAATAAATGGCACCACTCAGGGTTTTTTTGGTGCTAATAGCGGCCTGAGACAGGGTGACCCTATGTCTCCTTTGCTGTTTGTGCTGTGTATGGAATACCTATCAAGGACTATGTGTTACATTGGTCAGAAAAAGGATTTTAGCTTCCATCCTAGATGTAGAGGTTTGAAGCTAAATCACCTATGTTCTGCTGATGATTTAATGCTATTCTGCAAAGGTGACTTGAGGAGTGCAAACATATTACTTCAGGGGCTTCAACATTTTGATAATGTATCTGGTTTAAAGGCTAATGGCTCAAAGTCTGAGATATATCATGCTAATATGGCTAGTACTGATGTGGATCTCATTTGTCAGAAAACTGGTTTCATTATAGGCAAATGGCCTTTTCAGTACCTAGGTATCCCTATTTTCAATAAGAGGCTGAACAGGGGTGATTGTGAAGCACTGATAAGCAAAATCACACTGAGAGTAGCTGGAAGTCAAGGAATATCTCCTTTGCTGGCAGACTCCAACTTATCAACTCTGTATTGATGAGCCTTTGCACCTATTGGATGCAAATTTTTATTATCCCTATGGCTGTTATACATAGAATAAATCAAATATGCAGAAGATTTCTTTGGGAAGGCAGTGATAAAGGAGCAAAACCAGGCTATGTCAAATGAAGCAATGTATGCAGGCCTAAAAAGCTTGGTGGTTTGGGAATCAGAGATATTGCTATATGGAATAATCTAGACATAGGCAAGATTATTTGGCAAATTGATACAAAGAAGGATACATTGTGGGTCAGATGGATTCATAGTGTGTATTTAAAGAACAAAATATGGAGGGACTATATACCCTCCTCAAATGCTAGCTGGATATGGAAAAAAATATGTAACACAAGAGATTGCCTGAATGATCTAAATAGTGCTAGCTGGTGGCCTGCTAGTTAGGGCTGTTCATTTCGGATAACCCGATCCGATCCGATCCGAAATTTCGGATATCCGAAAATTTCGGATCAGGGAATTGATGATCCGAATCCGATCCGAAAAGTTTCGGATATCCGAAATTTCGGATCGGATAACCGGATAATCCGATCCGAAAGAATAAATTTCAGTTTTTTTTTTTGCAAATCCAAAAATTACTACTTGAAGTTCTAGTAGACAATTTTCATGTTAAGTTCATTAGCATTTTTTTTAATTACTTGTTTAATAGTTTTTTTGAGTTAGTTGATTAAATCATAATTGTCTATCTTAAATTCTTAATTAACTCATACATATCATATTTTAAAAAAAATAAGAAAACAACTTAACAAGTAAGTGAAATAACATCCAACATAGTCCTAAAAAAATTAAACATCCCAAAGTTCATAATTGAAAGTCCTAAATAAAATAAACATCACAAAGTTCATACTACGAAGTCCAACATAGTCCTAAATAAATTAAACATCCAAAAGTTCATAATTCAAAGTCCAAAACAACCATTACAACCAAAGTTTTCAAATTAACATCTAATAAAGTTCCACCATAATCCAAAATAACATTGTTTCAATCTCATACTTTAAGCCTCACGAGTCACGCCTCATGCACAAGTGTCCAAGGACTCATCAATATCAATGGTTGGTTGATCGATTGTCAAGTCTTTCATACCTACAAAATAAGCACAACAAATAAAGATATAGTAACATTAGATAACAAAAAATAGATGTAATCATAATTAAAAATAATTAATTTAAATAAACTAACCATCTTCCATTTTCTCCAATTCAAGCAAACTTTCCTCTATCACAAGAGGCTCATGAGAATTCCGCAACCAATCTTGAGCACAAACAAGAGCCTCCACCATTCTTGGGGTCAAAGAAGTACGAAATGAATCAAGAACACGTCCTCCGGTGCTAAAAGCGGACTCCGAAGCAACGGTAGAAACCGGTATAGCAAGTACATCTCGAGCTAAGAGTTGAAGGATTGGAAATGTCTTGACCCTATCTTTCCACCATTGTAGAACATCAAATTTGGGATTCTCTTTCTCACGGTCTTCACTCAAATATTTTTCCAATTCATTCTTCCCCTCATTAGTTTCCTCTCCACCTCTTTCCTTATTAAATCTAGAGGTCAACATTTCTTCAAAATCAATGACTCTCCTCTTTTCTACAACCTCATCATTATTCAAATTAGAAGTAGTAGAAGAAGAAGAACTTGAAGCTTTCTCTTTCTCTTTTGGTGGAGGTATGGAAGAGGCATAACAATCAAACAACTCACGCAAAGTAACTCTTATTTTAGCACTTAAGAGTCTACTTTCTTCGGCCCCATAAGAAGTTTCCACAATCCAATCCACATAATACAATTTCCTTCTAGGATCAAGCACTAATGCAACAAACATTAACATATTGAGATTATTGATATTCCCCCAATACTTGTCATGCTTTAATTTCATTTGACATGCCATATTTCGAATGCCTTCATCCTCACTTTGACGATAAGAATCAAGCAAGATACCAACACCAAATGCATCATGTACATATGCATTCGCCGTAACATAGCGAGACCCGGACAACCTCAAAGTAGCATCATAAAACATTTGCAAAAAAGGCAAAAGCACATCAATTTTACTCCAATCATGTCCTTCCGGCTTACCACCAAATTTTCTAAGCTCTCTAACACATGCATTATCACGAGAGTGTAAGTTGGTAAATGCTTTCTTGAATTTCAATGCGGATTCAAGCATCAAATAAGTGGAATTCCATCTAGTATCAACATCCAAACACACAAGACTCTTAGTTTCCAAATGCTCTTCATGTGCACAAGTTTTAAATTTTTGGAGCCTAGCGGGAGAAGATCGAACATATCTCACACTACCACGAATTTTTACTATGGAACTATCGAGATCTTTCAACCCGTCTCTCACCACAAAATTCAATATGTGAGCAACGCATCTCATGTGCAAATACTCCCCATTTAACAAACTAGTTTGATGGTGATTCATTCTTCTTTTCAAATATTGAATAGCTAAATCATTTGAACTAGCATTATCCACAGTCAAAGTCAAAATTCTCTTGATCCCCCATTCATTCAAGCATTTTTCAACCGCCCTTCCAATGAGTTCCCCACTATGACCGGCAATTGGACAAAAATTAATTATCCTTTTATGCAACTTCCAATTTCATCGATAAAGTGAGCGGTAAGACACATATAACTCAAATTTTGCCCAGAAGTCCATGTATCAGTTGTTAAACAAACTCTAGAAGACAAGGCTTTAAAAAAGTCCATTAACTTCTTTCTTTCTTCAATGAACAACTTATAACAATCTCTTTTTATAGTAGGACGTGAAGGTACAACAAAAAGAGGATTAAGAGACTTGCAAAAATCACGAAAACCCTCACGCTCCACAAACATGAAAGGCAACTCATCAATAATGACCATCCTAGCAAGTTGTTTTCTGGAAAAGTCTTGATCAAAATCCCACAACTTTGGAACATTCACAGTTTCAATAGAACCATCTTCATTAGTTATTGTTTTGGGTTCAAAATCTATCAATTTTTGCTTTCTATCAAGATTTGGAGGATACTTTTTACATCTTAGAACATGATTTTTCAAAGGAGTAGTTCCATTTGCCCCTCTACAACCAATCATAATATTACAATAACAACACTTAGCCACATCGGGATCATTAGTATCCTTATAATGAGCCCACCATTTTGATTTTTTCTTTCTTTGACGAGGTTGAGAAGACATACCACTTGTGTTAGGATGTAAAGGAGGCTTGCTTTTTTGGCTTGAAGACGTTGAAATATCATCTTTCTTCCTCTTAGTCGGTGGACTTTCTTCTTCATCATCGGATATAATATTTTCAATGTTGGCATCATAATCCATGTGATCATTGCTTCCGGTAAAATTACTACAAAAAGATAATGAAACAACAAGTGTTACCTTGAGTTTATGTACATCTAAATAACCAAATAGGAATCAAACTTTATCAATCAATAAGCATGAAAGCATGTATTAAAAAAAAAATGGAGTCCACTGATTTAGAAAGTCCTATGATTTAGAAAAGGATCCTTCACTTGGAGTGTGCCATAACTGCCATGAGTATACTAAGGAGCCTAAACTGTCAGCTTCACTGCCATTATTAGGCATACATGTGAAGGATAAGGATGTAAGTCTTGAGCTAGAAAAACCTAAAAGTTGTCACAGTCCTTGAATATCATCAGAACACTTTAGACAACAAACATATAGGTGCATTCTAAAAGTTGTCACAGTCCTTGAATGCAGCATTGCATATCACAAAGCATAGAACAATATCAAAGCATTATATTTTATTTAGATATACCAGACTACCAGTAGATATGCAATTATTAGTTAAATAGCTATGCATAGTTTACAATTGACAATCAGAAAGAGCTTACAAGCAACTAACTGACTCACATAACTCCTTATATCATATTCGTTATGCTACATTATCTGTACTACATTCATCCAAAGGGTTCCACAACCCCTTATTGCATACAGTTATATGCTACAATTATGTATAATGTTCATCATAAACAGTCCAACCAAACCAAAAAGAAGAACAATTAGTGATTTAGTTCAATAATTTTACTGGTATTCACCATTATTTATATCTACCTACACAGCTACACTTGCTACCCACAAAGATAAACCAACCAATCAAAGAGCTTAATCTAATTAGAGTAAGGAATAACTCAAATAGGCAAAACAACGAATGACAATCCAAACACCTATAATTTAACAACTAATTAGTTTTTATTTAAAAATTTCATGTAATTTTACAATAGCTAACAACCAACATTTGATTTACCAAACACTGAAAAATATATTTAAAATCAAACAACGAAAGCCAATCCAAACACCTAGCCAAATCAGTTAACCAAAACAACTGGTTGCCAAACAATAGTTTGCTCTAATTGTTGGCTCTTTTACTCTTTATACCCTGCAAAGAAAAATAATATATGTAAATGAAAGAAAATATCAATAAATGATCTAAAGATACTCAAAAGAGGGAGGAATGGGATTGAATACTTCGGTGATCTGATAATCTTTTCATGTCTTAAAACAACTAAGAACAAGATGAATTGTTCTCAAAACACTTAGAACTGAAAAAACAATAGACGCAGCAAAGGTTCAACCCAACTATAGCTTACACCTTCTTACCCTAATTATCTTATTAATCATCTATAAAATAAAATTAAGAAAAAGAAAACAAGAATAACACAAACTCAACAATTATCTTATTCTAGACAAACTACTTCACCCCACAAATACAAAAAAGAACTTACCTCATCTGAACGCCGGCGAACCTTTAACGGCAGCACAGAACGGCAGCAACGAATGACAGAAAACGACAGCACAGAACGCCGGTGAGATGAACGGCAGCCCAGATTAAGCTAAACGCCGGTGAGAAAGTTGAGATTTGAGACTGAGAGAGAGAGGCGCTTGAGAGTTGAAATGAAATGAAAGACTGAGAGAGGCGCCTACCCCTGACTTACTTTGCCCTAATAATTTTTTTTTAAAATCGGATCTTTCGGATATTTCGGATATCCGAAATGTTTGTTTTTGTGATCCGTATCCGATCCGATTTATTTCGGATATCCGATCCGAAAAATCCGAAAATCAAAAAATCGGATCGGATATCCGTTTTTTCGGATCGGATCGACCGGATCACGGATCGGGTCGACCGGATCGGATCCCTTTGAACAGCCCTACTGCTAGTAGTGGTAAATACTCCATTCAGAAGGCATACAGAGTAATTACTGAGGTGGGTAGGAAAGAGGAGTGGACTCCATTTATCTGGAACATATGATCTGTTCCTAAACACAGGTTCAATTGGTGGCTTGTCATGCTTCAAAGACTACTGGTCAGAGCAAGGTTACTCAAGTTTGGCATCTCTCCAAATGCTGACTGCTGTATTTGTGGAGTTGCTGAGGAAACTCATCAACACCTCTTTTTTGACTGCACATATGCAATCAGGGTATGGAAGGAGATAATGTTGTGGTTGGGGCAGAGAGTAACTCATAGCAACATGACTAGTGTGATAAAATGGCTAAGAAGGAGAAGAGGTTTGACAGTCACACAGTGCAAGGTGATGCAAACTGCAGGGGCTGCCTTCCTGTATCAGATATGGAGAGTGAGGAATCAGTCATTATGGAGCATGGAAACACCAATGATTGCCTATACTTGTAAACAGATAATTTTTTTGTTAGCAATAGATGTAAATTGTTGTATAGTGGTAGGATTACTAACAAGGATAGAGAATGGATTAGGAGTATACATACATGATGAAGTTTTGTATTAGTTGAGCTTGGTATATGATACCAGGTGGGCAAATTGCCAGTTTGTTTCTTGATTGGGGTTGAGGTGCCTACCTAGTAGGGATGTCCACCCGAAATCAAAGATAGGTTGTAAAGGGTTTGATTGAGCTATAAAATATTTTACTTTACCTAAAAAACATTAAAGGGATATCTAGAGCCCAACACATAACAAACAATAGCAGAATTCCAAAAACAGAGTTCATCATGGATTTCATCCAAAGTAATTTGCACCAGGGACTTACCAGAATGATCACCCTTCATTAGATCCAGCCCCTCATAACGAAGATGCTCAAAACATCGCTGATTCCACGATGGACCAGGTGCATCAACACAATTTACCTTCCTCAACACTTCCTCACCATTTCCCTGTTCCATTGCACCTTGAACACTCGCAACCTAGCTTCTAAGTTGTTGTGATGAAGCTTCCTGAGCTGCCATAGCAGTTAATCGAACTCTAGCATCCAACGACGAGCAAGTACTCAATGATTCTCTCTCCGACGAAATCGACGAATCAGACCAGTTTAACAAAGGAATACCTACAATATCTCTCATTGATTTAGTTTTCTTAGCATCAGCAGTATTTGGAATACCTTTCTTAGCCTTCCCTGTCCCTTTTGAATGTGAATGGCTACCCCTTTTTACCTTCCTACCCCTTGCCATGGCGTCAGCTAGAGCTGAGGAGCAGGAAGATCACAAGAGGCCGTTATTTCGTAGAGAGAGAGGAGAGAGTTTCTCTCTCTAGAAACAAAACCATTCTCGGGGGTTAGCCTAGATGATTATTAATTCTTCTTACCTTAATATAATCTCATACTTATAAAATCTCATACTTATAAATGAGATACCAAGTAAGTGTTGGCCCAGTGGTGATGGAGACTGGCTTTGGTAGGACGGACCCGTGCTCGAATCCCCGCAACACCCTTGAGAGAGGAATGAAACCTAACCACCCCGAACTTGGCCTCGATCCGGATGTAACCAGAAGGGTGAACCGGGTGCAAACACCAAAAAAACTTATAAATGAGATTATATATTAAGAAAAAAGAAATTTATATACTTTTCTTAGCATTACTCAAGGGTATTCACTACTAGATGTTTGATCTTCGTGCAATTGAAAACGTACCCATTACTCAACCCAAAAAATAGGTGTTTAGAAACAAGGTATCCAATGATACCAAATCAAGGTAATTAAATTAGAGTATTCTCTTTAACAGATAGTTGAAAAAATTAGGCTATGATCCAGTTTGAAAATAGGGTACCTCTAATTGGATTTGTATTTTACTGCATCAAATCATTTACGGTACCAGCATATCAACGCATTTTTTTTGAAGATAATTGAAAAAAGGGGTTATGAACAAACCCAAAAGAATTAGCTACCCACACCGTTTCCAACTTCGTTTTTACCCAATTCGATGCTCGTTAACTTTAACTTTACCACATTAGTGTAGTATGTTGTGTTATAACTATAAAAGAGAAAATGCGTAACGAAAGAGATGGTTAACACTAAAGATATTTTTGATATGATATTTAACGTATAGTTACAACTAATAACAACATAAAATAATTCTGTCACATTATGTATACCTTGTGCAACTTACGTGTTTCAAAACCTAGTATTAGCCAAAATAATAATCATTATAATTATATTATAAAAAATAATATTCATTCTGATTGTATTAATTAAAAAATCAATCATTGTAAATGTAGATGAAATATTATTATGTTCATATTAATTTGTCAAAAACCATCTAATATAATGGACATTATTGGTTTAACTACCTTTTCTAATTTTTTTCATTTTAACTACCTTATATATGCAAATCTTGTAGGTTTCACTACCAATTGGTGGTTTTTGGCCGGAAAACCGCTCATTTTTTGCCGGAAAACCACTCATTTAGGCCAAAAAACCGCCCATTGGTAGTTAAAAATAACGGTATTACATATATAAGGTAGTTAAATTAAATAAATTAGAAAAGATAGTTAAACCAATAATATCAATTATATTAGGCGGTTTTTGACAAAAAATCATTTTGCTATTCTCTATATATATAAAAAAGCGTAAGCATAGATTGCAATCCGCCACGTGTCACTCTCCCTTCTTTTCAACAATATTTTATCAACCTTATTCTCATAAAAAATGTGCAAATTGTCCATGATAAGCTTCGATCCCATGACCTCGAGTATGAAAGATAAATGCTCTAACCATTGCGCCACTACATTATTGTTGGTTCTTTTATCAATTGTAATAATGATATTATATGTTTTCAATGAATAACAATTATTAAGTTACAATATTTAAATTGTAATTACGAATAAAACTACTAATTTATAACTTTTTACTAATATCTTTCTACACTAAATTTTAGTTGTCTTATATTAGTAACTTATAATACAGATAAATCCCAGAGCATCGCCTGTGCCTAAATACTAGTTATATTATCATATTAGTACATACAGCCCAGGTAGTCCCGAAGGAGATACCTCGGGCATCATTTTTCTACATATAAAAGTACTACTTCGGATTTTAATTCTCTTACTATTAGAATAGAAAAACACCTAAACTCTTAGCTCACTACCTTTCTTTTAAACGTAAGACCAGTAGTTCTGTTTCAGAGCGATTTTGAAGTAGTGCCAATCTTCACCATGGCAACATCAAAACAACCAAGTTCCACAACAAACAAATTGGATGCTATTAATCAGAATTTTTCTAGAGAAAGGTCTAAATAATGAACAAGGCATTCCCTCTTATAGCTAGGGATAAGATTTGCAAACTAAAAATTCTAGGAGGTTTAGGTCTCAGGAAGACAAACACATGAATCAAGGTATTTTAGCTAAACTAGCGTGGAAAATTCTAACGCACCCATCTAATAAATGAGCAAAAATGATAAGGACGAAATACTTGAGGAACAACTCCTTTTTGAATGCCAACCTAAATTACTCTGACTCCCGATCCTGGAGAGAAATTCTTCACACGCAAGACGTGATCCGCCGAAGAATCCTTTCGTAATATTTTCTTAAAACACAATTAAAAAATACCAATATACGTTCAAATATGTGCATTGGAAGACGTGAAAATTTTATTGTTGCAATTAAAATGAAACAGAAAAAGTATTAAATTTTGAATATATGACAAATTAATGCGTTGGCCAGTATAATTATTGTTTATGTTACTTTATTGTTTCCATTTGTTGTTACTTTTTCGTAGCGAGAGTGTTCATTAGAGAAAAGCTCTCTAATGTTGTTTAAAAAGTAATTCTAACCTAAGTTGATGATGCGATAAACGCAAATACCAAATCATGTGCAGAAAAGCACATTCATGTCACTTTCATCATTACCATAGTAATTTTAGGAAAACATGACAAACAAGACTGTTTTCTTCTTATAACAAGAACTAATGAGTTTAAATTATAAGATCTAAAACGTAAATGAGTTTGAACACATCATTAACTCTTCATCTTCACCGTTGAGCTGAGAAGCAATAAACCGATCAAGCGTGATCCAATCATTAAATCTTGGTTTAGCATTCGCTAATATCTGATTATCATGACACAGATTAATGGTAGGATCATCTCTGTGATGTTGGTCGAATGGTGGCCAAATGCTTGTAAACACAGGAAGACTGTACTGATGATCATCAGCTGATAATATTGGACTGTTTAGTATAAGCTGATTATATGAAGAATTAATCATATGATCATCATGAATAATTAACCTTCCCTGGTGTTCTTTTAGGGGATTTTCAGTATTGCTTGTTTCATAAGCATGATAGTGTTCATCTTGATATGTCTTCCCCATGCAAAAAAAGATATGATCATTTGCCATTTGGTAGTTTTTCTTCCAGAAAAGGCGGCATATCACCCACCCTTCTTGATCTGCTATACGAGTATCATCTCTTAACACCTATGTATGTATATTATCAATGATAGTGTTGTTAGTTTGAAGAATTTGTTATGCGAAAGATAAGTTTAAGCTAAGGATGACTAGGTTTGAATTGGTATAAGCATAAGATAGAATCAGAATTGATTACGGTTAATCTGCTGAAGAATAAAATAAAGAAACTACTTACTGTAAAACTATAGAAAACAAAATGACTGCAACTCTACATTGATAAGGAGAACAAAGTAAATGGGGCAAACTCACAATATTTCACTAACTCAAGAGACTAGATACAAGCTTAGTGGTTGTTTGGTATATATAGAAATTTAATTTCCGTGGTAAGTTACAATATATTGGAAGTTAATTCCCTCATGTATTCCTAGAAATTTGTTAAAATTGTTTGGTTGACATCAACTAATTTGAAATTCACAAGAATTTTGAATGACCAAGGAGGGAATGGGTCAATAAATTCCCACGTTTTGTGGGAATTACAAATTCCTAGGAATTTTGAGTTCCCCCATTTTTGTTACTTTCCGCTAACCAAACAACTAACCATTCTAAAAATTCATGAGAATTTTCATTGCCTATGGCTTTTCCTGCATACCGAACAACCACTTATTATATAAGCTAAGACAATGTTTTCGTCAACTTATTTTAATAAATTACAGTAAAATAAGTTCAGTTCAGTAAATATAAGTTTAGTTCAGTACTAATAAGTTCAATTCAGTAAAAATAAGTTCAGTTCAGTTCAGTAAAAATCAATAATGCAAAGAAGGAAAACAACATGAATAAGTAAAAATAAGTTCAGTTCAGTAAAAATAAGTTTAGTTCAGTAGTAATAAGTTCAGTTCAGTAAAAATAAGTTTAGTTCAGTACCAATAAGTTCAGTCAGTTCAGTAAAAATAATTTCAGTTCAGTAAAAAATATAAGTTTAGTTCAGCAAAATTCAGTTGACGAGAACAAGGCCTAAGTAGTAACAAATAATAAACGGAAATATATTAACCATAAACCCACTAACATTTAACTGACCCACTATTCTCTTATGAGAACAATAAGTCAGTTTGTGATACAATAAGTCAAATCATTGTGGAGATTGAAACAAAGGATCAAATTAGAGATTGTACCCTAAAATTCAATTCAATAAGATTTCTTATTTTGTTATATTTATCTTGACTCTGTTTTGCAGACTTAGTTAAAATTTATGTTTACAGTAACGTTAAGGAAAATTTTCACGAAACCAACTTAACTTTTCACTTATTTAGAAACTTCCATCTTTATGATTTTTTTCCCTAAATTTCCACCTAAACTTTTTAAAACCTTTATAAACTCCCACCATTTGACAGTTTTTGGCTAACTCCGTTAAGTGGTGGGCCCCCATTATGCTTTTGTTATTTATTTTCCCTCCAATGATTTCTCTCTTCCTTTGTCTGTCTTCTTCTCTTCTCTACTCTCCCTCATTCGATTCTCTTTTTTTATTCAGTCCCTATTAGATCACTAATTACAAAACTGGGTTAAAGTTTCCACATAAACACTAAAAATAATCTCGTATATAATAAATCTATACAATATTAATACCTTATCATCAACATCTTGAAGCTCCAATGTAAAAAAACAACATATTGAAGCTCAGAATTAGAGCTCTCATTAGATTCATTTAATGGAGATTCATTCCCAACAGCTGGTATGGTCTTCCCAAACAACTTAAATGATCAACTGACCTCTGTAATTTCTAATGCCAACTTTTCATACCAATCACGGACCACTGTAATTCTTGAGTCCCTAATTCCTGACCTCTGTAATTATTCATACCAACTTAAGAACAACTAGTATCTCTAATTCCTAATATTCATACCAACTTTTCATCAAATGGAGATTCATCCCTCATTCAAAAGTGTGGTGGGATTATACGTTAGCAAGAATTACAGAGGTCGGTAAGGGTTGTTTAGTGAGTATTAGTGTCTCGTTTAGAGAGAGAAAGAGAAGGAGAAAGATAGGTGTATTTGGAATGCAAATAAGATGATTTTGATCTGTTTAAAATCCAATAAGATGCCCATTTACATCACACCAAATTCCAATTTGTACCCAATTTAATTCTTCAACTAATCTCTCAAACCAATTTCCAACTTGAGTCCCTTGACCTCTCAAATCTCTCCAAATTTCTATCTAAGGCTATTCAAGAACTGTCCATTTCATCTTTGAGCTCAAATAATGATTTTGATCTGGTTGTTTTATGTCAGTTATTGACTAATTTAGAGGAGTTGGATATTAGTGATCCTAGGGATGATTACTATGTAATAAGTGGGGATGTTTGTAAAATTATGGGTCAATCTACCTCTTCACTCTCCCACCTTTATCTCTTTCTTTTTTTTCACTAATTCCAGGTAAAGCAAGAGAGATGAATAACGAGAAAGAGAAGGGATTGAAAAAAAGAGAGAGAATTGAATGAGGGAGAGTAGAACAGAGGAAGAGTTAAATGATTGTGTTGGAGGGAAAATAAATAACAAAATCATAGTTGGGCCTAGTACTTAGCGGAGTTAGCCAAAAACTGTTAAGCGGTGGGATTTTATAAACAATTTGAAAAGTTTAGGTGGAAATCTAGAAAAAGAAATCATAGAGGTGGGAGTTTCTAAAAGCGTGATAAGTTAAGGTGTTTTTGCACAAAAATCCTATCGTTAATCTACAAACTTTCCTAATACTTACCACTAACCCACTATCTTAGCAAAACTAACAAGTTACTGACATCAGCTTAGACTTAGGAAACTAACTCCCTAAAAACAATGCAACTAATATTTGAATCATATTCCAACATAATCAAGCCTAAAATACAGTTAAGTTTAGGTGAATACAACATATACATCCTCATAATACTTAGGAAAATTTGTGAAAAACCACTCTAAATTTTACAATTTTTGAAAACAACCACCATTTTTTTTATTTAATTACTATAGCTTTCCTAAATTTTGTCAAGCACCACCTTTTAACAGCTTTCGTTAAGAAATCTCTTTGATGGGACCCACTCATCATCTTTGATCTCCATTTACACCACCATCCCAATTGACACCACCATTATCACCTACACCTCACTCTAACCCTTCACCACCACTCACAATTACTACCCATCACCACCCACGCACCACCTCTATATTCAAAAACCCTAACCCCTAAATTCACCACCAACCAACCACCATGACCACCGTTCAATATTGCGCCACCAATACACACCACGACCCACCTCCGCAAGTTCACTACCAACCACCATCTAGCTTCGAAACTTCAACCTTTTAAATCGTCACTAACTAACCACAACCATCACTCCCTTTCGAAATTTCGCCACCAACCATCAATCCCTTTCGAGATTTCGTCACTGACCACCACAATCCACATTCAAAAACCTTAAACTTCACAACCCACTTACAAAAACTTTTGTTTCTCACTTTTGTATGAAGTAGTAGTAGCCGTAGTCCCCTCTCTACTTTTTTTGCTTTTCTTACAATTTAAGCCCAACCCATATGACTAAATAGAAAATAATAGAGAAAGTATACGGTAATAATAAAGTATATTTATGTCAGGATATTTAGCTCATAAATTAAAATAACGAGGTCGACAAAAATACCAGAATTTGAGCAAGTATTTTAAGATGCAAGAAACTCATACTCCCTCTCTCCCATAATATAAGTCTTGTTTCCTTATATGGTGTCCCAGAATATAAGTCATATTTCTAAATTAATCATATATTTATACCTAATATACCCTCATTAGAATATTTAATTTCCTAAAATATCCTCATATTACTCTAAAAAATTGCACCCTAATTTAATGCATAGATAGAATCTTTTTATCTCTTTCCACCTTTTCATCCTTCACTTATTTCTCCATTTTATTTGTTAACATTCTCTCTCCTCCCACACTTGCCCATTTTCCATTTTTCGCTCATTTTTCATCTCACTTTTCATCTCCTCTGTTATCTCTATACTATAAAGGAAAACCAAAATTTAAAAATATGAAAAAATATTTAAAACAAATCAAGGAAGTTATTAAGGAATTAAGTTTTCTTTCCAAACTTAGCAATCAGATTTTTAGCCAAAAATGTTTAAAAATTCAAACTCCGATATCTAAAAATCTACAAAGTAATAACAATTAAAAAATATATCGATGGTTAGATTTTCTTGCGATCTATAAAAGGACACCCACTTTACTATATTTTTATATACTTTTGAATCTTTTTATTTTCAAATACATGAGTAGTTGATTGCTCATAAGTGGGGGTGCAATTGATCAAATAATTGATCATGAATCATGATAAATTATTTTAGCATGAGTGAGAAAGTGGTAAAGGGATAAGAATGATATATATTTTTTTACACATGAGTGGTGATGCTAATTACATCTTTTTGTAAAGTTTTTGATCTTTTTTGGCGTTTTGTTTTTAAATCACTATTGCTAATCTACTCTCTAATATTTAATACTCCTTTTATGTATTTAAATTACTTCACTATTTAAACTCTTTTGATATTCCAATTACACCCTTTAAAATAACAAAATAACTAAAACTTAACGATTACTTTTAAAAGTACGAAAAAAATATGTATACACTTCAATTGAGAAATTACAATGTAGTTTCTCCCAAATCCTTACATATTAATCTTTTGCACGAGGCACGCATCGCGTGCATATAAAGCTAGTTAGTTTTGAAGAAAATTGGCTTCGTTCAAATTTTTTTTATTTAATCGTTCGAAAGAGTAGATTTTTTCATCCGTCAATTTTTTAAGGGTAAACTGAAGAACTTGTGACCAACTATAATGACTTTAGTCACAAAGATAATATAGTCAACTCAAGTGGGATCTTGTTAATTTCGTTTTAGTACATAATTATAATAAACTTTCTATAAATTTTACTTAATAATTAGAATTGACAATGTTTAACTTTGTACATTGGGAGGCGTGAAACTTTATATGTAGAGATTAACAAACTTTAGTACCCTTTCAAAAACTTTTTATCACTCTTGTCGATGTCATCTCCTTTGGCAACGGTTTCAGTTGACGATTCATGTTAGCCGACCCCAAATCACTTTGGGAATAAGGCTTAGTTGTTGTTGTTGTATTAACAAATAACGGAAAAAATATTTATTGAAGGGTAAGAATTTAGGTTCAAAAACTAACACTGGTTTGATCATGTTGTTCTACTGTATAAGTAGCAGTGCAGTCTTCAAGCCTATACTCATGCATGATCCAACAAGATTTCTCAGCATTTGGAGCTCGACCTTTGTTAAAAACCAAAGTCTTTCTCATACCAATGCATATATTGTTGCTATAGATCATCTTGTCGCGGCCTGTGGCCTTCCAGAACCCGGCTGCAGTGGCACGATTTGTTCTAGTCCCTTTTGGGTATTTCATGTCTTTATGACTGAAGAAATACCACTCATTTTGTGGCCCTGATCCTATTCCGCACAGCTCTGAAAATTTGTACAAACAGATTAAATCTTAGCCATAGTTTTTTGAACTAATTTATTATAAAGAATTAATCAATCGTAGTATTCGTAGATGAAGCAACCCTTGTAAGAAGCTTTGCCAGATTCCGTAATTGTAACAAATTGGTTTTGGACTTGTAAGGAACCCTAATGGTTAGGTATTATTTTGGTGGGATTAAAGAGGGTTTAATCTCATTCCCAATCCCATGGGAATATAACTATCCCCCCAAACAAACATGGGAATACTACCCATGGGGATATAAATTCCCAATCCCACCCCTTAACCCCCTAAACAAACAGGCCCTAAAGAAATAGGTGGGAGAGGTTTTGGAAGGGTTTTACTCTTTTGAAATAATCTAGGTAGTTCACGAAAAGTCTGTATTAAAGGGGTTTGTTTCTCACTGTCACAAACCGTTCTGAGCTATAGGGCATTTCTCCCCTTATTCTGTTACACGGAAATTCTCTTTAAAGTTTGATGTTTTTGTATCTACACATGTCGCACCGAAACTCTTAGAAATTTCAATTGTTTAGTTTTCGGCCATGGAAGCAACAACTCTAATTGTTAGCGTCTTGTCAAAAAAGAAAGTTATACTAAAAAAAAGGAAAATTTGTTAAAAATCACTATAAAGTTTATGCTTTTTGTAAAAACCCCTTATAATTTTTTATAAATTTAATTACTAGAATTTTGCAAAATTATATAAAGCACCACCTATTATCAAAAAACGTTAAGTTTACCGTCAAAAACCCTAACCCTTAAATTCGCCGCCAAACGGAAAACTTATCATTTTCCGTTAGAAGGGGGTGCTTCATAAAATTTTGCAAAGTTATAGTAGTTAAATTTTAAAAAAAAGTAATTTGTGATTTTTTTTTCAAAAAGTGTAAAGTTTGTAGTTATTTTTCACAAATTTTCTTAACAAAATTTTGTAGGAAAAGTTGTTAATTAACGTTTTCACATTTCCCACATTTCCGTTTACTTTGGGATGATAAAGGGACCTTAACCTCCCAAGGAAACTTCGTATAGGTAGATTGTTTAATGTGAGTTTACTCAGAAGAATTGATGATAATTTAGATAGGAGATTTGACATAAAATTACCTGGAATATCCCAAGGTTCAAGCTTGTTAAGGTCAATCTCTCGAATAACATCAAGGTCAATCTTCTCAAAAGCCAATTTTTTCTTCAAGTAATACTGGAGAAGCTCTTCTTCTGTAGGATGGAATCTAAAACCTGGAGGTACTTTTGAGTGTCCATTTACTGATATATTCATATTTTGTCTTTCTAATGCTTCAACAATGGAGTAAATCAAAGGGTATCAAATACACTAAAAAAAATAAAAATAAAAGAAGAGTTAAGAAGAACGAAAAAGCTGAACATGTTGATGACTGTAAGGAATGTTGAATGTTGCAAATAAGGAAAGAATAGCAGCTCAAAGAATTGTGGGACATTATTTTTGAGGCAAAAAAGGATATGCTCTTACACTATATATAAAGGCATTGAGGATAGAGTAGGAATTCAGTCAAAAAACTGCATTAAGGTTTGGTGTCATGGCCATACTAATGTACTCTATGGGTCCATCTATTTGCGCTTCAACAAGGGGCTAATTAGTTAATCCTTGTGTTTCATAAATATATTCCCTTTTATTATATACTTTGTTCTTTTGAACTTAGGGGGTGTTTGGTTCAAGTGATGGAATGCAAAGGAAATGGAAACAAAAGAGAGAATACAATGGAAACAAAAATCATTAATTATCAAACTAATTTGGTTCAACCAAACAATGGAATATACCATTACAAACGTACACAAAAAAAAACCAACAGTTATTATAAGAGAGAGAGAGAATGTTGGCTGGAACATGTCAGAAATTTGAGAGAGTAGTTGGTAGTATTGGTATCCAACAGTGGAGAGAAGGATGGGTGGAATGGCATTTGTTACCTTAGGGGTGAGAAGGGTATTATTTGGGAAGAATTAGATCAAGTAGAGAAATGGAGTGAAAAAACTTTTTTGTTAAAACAAACAAAATGAAAGGGAGTGGGAGATTGACTCCCTTTCCAAGAGTTAAAAGAACCTCCAACCAAACACATGCTTTTAATGGAACCGAACTGAATTGGCTCAAACTGAACTGAGGTGAAATTAGTGGAACTAAACTAAACTGTACTAAGCTTATATTTTACGGAGTAACCTTAACAATAATAATAAGTAGAATAATATAATTAATACTAATATTAATAGTAATGATAATAAAAACTTATAATATTAACATAAATAATAAATTATGATTATAATTATGTTATTATTTTGTTACTAGTTATTATTAATATTATTATTTACGAATAATTATTTAAAGGAAAAATTGGATCAAACAGCACAAACTATACGTTTGTTGCACAAAGCAGCACCAACAAAAAAGGTGCACAAAACAACACAAACTTTTTCTAATCGGTGCAAAAAAGAACATAAGTGGGTTTTTTCGCCTGAGATTCCCTATTTCCGGCGAATCTTTAGTATTTTAGATATTTTTTATTTTGCTATCTTTTTTCCTTCACTTTAAATAAACTATTGGATCCAAAAATCACCTTATTTCCTCTTTGAAACCATAAAATTTTCCCCAAATTGATTTTTTCTGTTAAACCCTAGAATTGGAGGATGAGTGGCTAATTTTCAATAAAGAAATCAAAAGGAATGTCTACAGTGTATAGGTAATAGAAATCTAAAATCTAAAATACTAAATATTCACCGGAATTAGGGAATCTCAGTCGAAAAACCTACTTATGTCGTTCTCTGCACCAATTAGAAAAAGTTCGTATTGTTTTGTGCACCTTTTTTTGTTGGTGCTGTTTTGTGCAACAAGCGTCTAGTTTGCGCTATTTGATCCAATTTTTCCTTATTTAAAAGACAGTAATGACTTTAAGATTACTAAATAATATTTATACTAGATAAACAAAAATATTTCCTTACAAGCCTTGGTGTTAATTTTTACTTGTTAGACGTTTGATAACTTACGAGGAATACTAGAACATTTCAACTATTGACATTCATCATTGCGAGTGCCTATTGAAGGTGTAGGTCCATTAAAGAAAAGGTGGAGCCGCAAATGCCCGAAAAGTATCACATTTATAATTGATGCAAATTGCACATACCCTTCATGATTTTATAAAAATGTAAAAGTCTGGAATACCAATTGTACAAAATAAACCGAAGTTGAAGGAATTGTTGATATTGACATGTTTAAATACGATCGGAAGATTTCAATATTTGAAAGAAAAAAATAACTAAGATAATTTGAAAAAAATGTGAAATCAGTTGATGCATTTATATCAGAAAGGCTATGTCATGTACAAACTCGGCGTATTTCGGAAGCTTTAAGGCCCTGCTGACACGGTTTAGAAAGATTCTTCTTTATTGATGGTGACCAGTCATAATCCATAAAATGTTGCTCAAGAGCAATCCCGAGAATTGGAGAGGTCATCGGCTCCTTAGTAAGGGTTGATCCATGAGCCCAATTGCATTCAAATCTAGATCGACTCCCAAAAAAAATTCGCTAAGCTGGTCAAGAGGTTCATGATGATCATGTAGGAGATGGTGAAGAAGTGATAGATCTTATGAAAATAGATAATTAGGAAATTATAAGTAGAATTTTTTTTGTTGATATGTACTGTACATGATTTAATATTAATACTAATATTATAAAATTTCAAGTCAAATTACAAACAATTTTAATTTGGTAAAGACATACAATAATAATGATATGATCATGATAATAATAATAATAATATTAATATTAATATTAAAAATAATAATAATAAGACTAATAGTAATGACATGGATATGACAATATCTAATAGATAAGACGATAGTAATAAAAATAGCAATAAGAATTTTAAAAAATAATTAAATATAATAATAGGTTTATCATAAGTGAGTATAATAATGTCTAACTCAAACAATAATATTAGAAAAATCGGTAATAAGGTTACAAAAATATAATTAAATATTAAAATATTAAAATTTTAATTTAATTCAGATACCAATATATTAATAATTAGTATAACGATAATAATGATAAGAATAATTGTAAAGATGATGACAAAAGTGTTGTTAATAATAAATTGAATTGAAAGAATTTAAATCAACCGAAATTAATGTAGCTGAACTGTACTAAACTAAAATTAATTTACATTAATCCAGTCCAAAAACAAGGCCTTAGTGGAAAGTATGGTTCTTTAATTTGTTTAACTTTTGAGATTGACAGAGAAAGTTGTTTAGAAATATAAATATTATTTAATAGATCAATTTGGATCAATTTAGTGGGCTAAGGGACTAATCTGGGAAGATGAAAGAGAGAAAAAAATAGTAAACAAAAATATAGAAAAATAGGAAGAAAAAAAATATCTAATGGAACACCTTAAAACAAAAAGATATTTGCCAATGTAAATTAGATCCAAAGAGCAAAGATTATAATTAGTAGAATGGACGATCTAATTTTCACATATAATTGGACCAACAATTTCAGTGTAAACCAACACTGTTCCTCAACATACTCAACATCTTGCGCCTAGTCATTTGTTTTGTTATGTTTCCTTTGTTTCCATTTGAATCTCGAACCACAATAGAAAGCTATAAAAAATAACCTACTAGATTTATCGAAAGGATTAATGTAGTCACTAGATGATGAAGAGTGTATGATTATAAAGTGGATTAAACTAGTCACCAATTGGATTTAAATAGTCACCACAATAAAGGAGGGGTTTCTTTCTCTTCTTAATATTAGGCTTTGGATCATTGCCTAGGTTTTTTTTAATATAAAAATAGGCAGCTCTATAAGACTAACTCTAAATTTATACTCCCTCCGTTTTCTAGGTTCTTCGTTCTTAGAATTTTGACGTAGTTGACACTCTTTAGAAGTAAAAGAAATCTTCTAAATTCTTTCCGATATATATGAAAATAACATAATGATTTGTGGTCTTGTCTAGATTCAATTCTTTCCATAATAACTACATTGAAAAATCTCAAACCCGACCATATATTTTTACTTATAAATGATATAAAATATGCATTGATAGACATACAAACTAAGCTTATATAAAAAAAATAGGGGGGTGTTTGGTGCAAATAGGATAAGGCAAATGTAAATAATAAAGGTGTACCTGGGGAAATTAAAGTAAAGTTAAATCCTTAGTTGGGTAGTTTTTTTTCTCTTTCACCCTTCGTCCTCTTCACAACCATTTCCTACTCTTCCGCACCATGTTTCCTCTCCCATCGTTTCCATTGTCGCCCCCTCCCCGCCACCCTCCTCTTGGATGCAACCACCGCACCGGATCTAATGCATCATCCTCCTTTATAGTTGAAATAAGTTCTCTTTTCAATCTTATTCTCCCTTCAGATTCGGTGGTATCGATGGGGGTTGAATGTTTTTAGGCACGGAAAATGTGTGAATATGCCATGTCGAATTATGTTTGCGTCAATGTCAACTTATTAAATCATTATAAATTTGACAGTCAATAAAACTATTTAAGTTGGGCTGACAATTTATTTGGCCCATTTTTGGTTATGTTGATCAAACCCATTTGACTAATTGATAAAACCCATCTAAATAGGTCGGCTATTTTATGGGTCATAATAGTTGAGTTTGAGCTCAAAAGGCCCAAAAGATCTTTAAAACCATAAACCTTTGAGAACTCTATAAATATAGGCCTCCAAGTGTCATTTGAAGGGTTTCAGAAAAAACTAGATGGCGGAGAAAACCATAGTTATTCTAGAGTATACAAATTATCAAGAGAACTCAACAAACTTCATCAAATTTTCAACCTAAAAGAACCACAAGCATAAATCCAATGTGACGTTCCATTATAGAGAAGAAAAATTGAACAGATCAAGCTCATTGGCAATCATTCAAGAAATCAAAACAGGACTTGAAATGATCAAGCCATCCAAGGAAATCAAATCCGTCTCGCGAATCTTTCAAGCCAAGTTTATGATACAACAACAAAAACCGTTTGTGGAGATCGAATCAGCAGATAATATATTTGAGATTGTACCCCAAACTCATTATCAATACAAATTTTATTATTTGTTACATCTGTTGGATATGCCTTCAATTATCTGTTAGCTTTTCGGGTGTTATAAGGTTTGATTAAACCTTATATTCTGATATGGGTTTTAGGTCCAAGTCTGTTTAGGTTAACTCTAAGGGTGCTTATATAAACCCTTAGGTTAAACCTATAGCAGTATTATTCACTATTCAGTTAATGTTAGTGTTGTCTAACACTAATCTGTATTCTGGTTCTCTCCTAATAAAACTACTTTCCCTCTGGTCTGGTGGACGTAGCTAGCACATTGCTAGTAAACCACGTTAAATTCTATGTGTTATTTATTGCTTTCACGTTCTTACTATTCTTTAGCGCCTCTTCTGTTGTAACAACATCTATTTTGATTCTGTTTTGCGGACTTATTTGTGTTTATAAAGGGGTCCAATAAACATGAATGGTGGTTGGATGTTTGTTTAAGGCGTGAAAGTGTGCGAGCTAATGTCAATAGAATGGCCTATTTTCGTTCCAAGTACATATGTTTCTCTCGATGGAGTATGCGGCTTAGCCGCAGATCTCGCTTTTAAAAATTAGGGGGTTGTGTTGATCATATGTTACAAATAAGTACGTAGGAGAAATTTCGCAATGGTTGATCTGGGTTGGTCTTTGGTGGTGTTAATCGGAGAGATCGAGGAGATCCATGGGCGTCAATGGAGCAGGGAAGAAAGTTTGGTGTAGCGCCATTTTTCCAAAAGGCATTAGTGCACGGGCAGATTAAGAAAAGGTGGTTTATATCTTCGTTTGAGAAATTTTATTCTTGGAATCAGAAATGGGTGTCCCCTATCATGATATGACGCTATTTGTCATCACGATCATCAGATGCATCTGAATCCCCTTGATATACAACGGATCCCTGATGAGAAGGAGCTAGAAAAGCTTGTAAGCTATCTGAAGATGATTATCCGACTTTCTTAATACAAAAGGCCAAAGTATGAATTGGATTGCCATTGGAGATGAGAATTTCAAGCTTTTGCACTATAGCATCAAGAAGTACAAGAAGGTTTTGTTGGTTTCCATGAATCCTTATTAGGCCAAACCTACTCTAATAGAGGCCCTATACATCAGATTGTGATTTACCAACCCCCTATGATTATAACGGATCAAGAGTATCTTTTGCTGTGTAATTTTATGGAAGGTGATGTGAGAACGACCTCAATGCCAAATGAGAAAGCAGGGGCGTATTTTAGTATCTAAGGTGTTCCACACAATATAGGGCCTCTAAAATGTTAGGGCCTCAAAAATCGAAATACTTAAGAAATAGAGAACATTCCGTATATATTTATATCAACTTACAATTTATATTTAGAGTATTAAACTTCTCAACGAAGATGAATTTTACTATTGAACCTGTTAACATATAAATTATGCCATTATTTTTATTTTTTGGGGCCATTTACTATATATGCAGAGGGCCTCTTCCCCTGTTGAGACGACCCTGTGAGAAAGCCTCTTGGGTTAGATGATTATAATATCATGTTCTTTAAGCACAGTTGGATCATAGTTGGGCCTCAAGCGTCAGCTGTTGTCCTGGATTTTTTTAGAATAGGAAAGCTCTCGAAACAGCTTAATGTCAACTTCTACATTGATTACTAAGATCCAAAGTTCTTCACAGTTAAGGACTTTTAGAACTAGTTCCTTTTGTTTAGTTATTATATAGAGGATTTTTTTCTTAAAACCACCTAAACTTTTCACGTTTTTAGAAACTCTTATCTTAATGAATTTTTCTTTCAAATTTCCACCGACCATTCCCAATTTTCATAAAAGCTCTCACCACTTAACGGTTTTTGTTAAATTCGGTTAACAAAATCGTTAAGTGGGCCCCACATATGCGTTTTATTATTAATTTACGCTGAAATCGAAGTCAATTTCATCAATTTAAGGGGAAAATCTCAACAAATTTGGAGCAAATCTGGAACTAATTACAACTATTTGGAAAAATTGCAACTATTTCAAGTTCAATTTCGTTAATAAAATGTATATGCAGGACCCACTTAATGGTTTTGTTAACGGAATATGACAAAAACTGTTAAGTGGTGGGAGGTTTTAATAAAATTGGAAATGGTATGTGGAAATTTACAAAAAAAAATTATTAAGGTATGAGTTGCTAAAAACGTGAAAATTCTAGGGGATAAGATGCGATTTACGTTATATAAACTCATCACCAAATTGTTGGGTGAAAACTGAAGATGGTTCATTGATTCCACCTAGTAATATCTCAAACACTCAAGGTGCTTTTGTGGGTGGCAATAAGATCTTGAACAATGTTCTCGTTTATCAAATTTTGGTGAGATCAAAAGAAGAAGTAGACAAGGCCTTGTTGTATATGCTGAAAACTGTTAAGTATGGGTCTGGGCCGCACCCATAAGGAGGAGAGAGAATCCACTTCACAAGACCAAGGAGGTTCCACCTTAAAACCATATGGCAATAAGGGGAGTAGCCCCTTAGCCTTATTAGGTGAACATCTCTCTTCAAGTTAATCAATGTGGGACTCTCACATGTGATGTTTCATGGGGCCAAGAGCTTCAACACTCCCCCTCACATGTGAGGTCCCTTTTTAATTGGCCCAGAGTATATTAAAGGACCCAACCGTGGGCCTGGCTCTGATACCATGTTAAGTATGGGTCTGGGCCGCACCCATAAGGAGGAGAGAGAATCCACTTCGCAAGACCAAGGAGGTTCCACCTTAAAACCATATGGCAATAAGGGGAGTAGCCCCTTAGCCTTATTAGGTGAACATCTCTCTCCAAGTTAATCAATGTGGGACTCTCACATGTGATGTTTCATGGGGCCAAGAGCTTCAACAAAAACAGACAAATAAAGAGCCTATGACACTATTGTTGGTCATTTTTTATTCATTAATGAACGCATTGCGTTGCTTGCTTTAAGTGATCTAATATTTCTAT
This sequence comes from Patellifolia procumbens, assembly GCA_947645195.1. Classification (NCBI taxonomy): domain Eukaryota; kingdom Viridiplantae; phylum Streptophyta; class Magnoliopsida; order Caryophyllales; family Amaranthaceae; genus Patellifolia; species Patellifolia procumbens. Next base: position 5,414,864 of record CANSGD010000972.1, read on the forward strand.
CAAACATGAATTCATCTTATGCACTGCCTTGGCTTTCCAGACTGGTCCTCACTTATATAACAAGCCCAAGCTTTACTCTGATGATAAACGGGCATCCTACTGGTTTTAAAAAATCTAACAGGGGTTTGAGGCAGGGCGATCCTAAATCTTCTCTCTTATTTGTTTTGTGTATGAAGTATTTGATAAAGATCATGATTTACATTGGAAACCAGCCTGATTCCCAATTTCACTCAAGGTGCAAAGGCCTTAAACTGAACCACCTTTGTTTTGATGATGATCTAGTGTGTTTTTGTAGGGGTGAATTCAAGTTGCTGTTCATGCTAATGCAAGGCTTCAAGCTTTTTGTAAATACTAATGAGTTGCAATCTAATACAAGCAAGTAATGCTATCTATGTTTGTGGGGTGCAAAATATAGAACTTAGAACAGTTGCAGATGCTACTGGTTTAAAAACAGGTGCTCTACCTTTTAGATACATTGGCATCCCAATAAGTTCCACAAAGCTAAGAGCTAGTGACTTTGAACAATGGTTGATAAGATGGCTGCTAGAGTCAAAACATGGAGCTCTAGGCATCTCTCCTAAACTAGAAGATTACGATTGATTAATGATGTATGTGTTGATGTCAATACATATATTATGGGCTCAAGATTTTTTTTTTTTTTTTTGGCGATGGGGCTCAAGATTTCATTTTTAGCTTTTTCCTGTGAACAAAGGATTTCAATTATTCAAAGCCTAGTTTAGTTAACTGGAATCAGGTCTTTTGCCCCAAGAAATGTGTTAGGTTAGGTATCAGGGACTTACTAGCCTGGACCAATCTGCATTAGCCATTAGGGAAGCAGCCAGGTGTGGAATATACCTCAGAAGACTAACAATCTATGGGTTAAGTGGGTCCATGTGGTCTACATTAAAGACTCTATGACCAGGAGTATAAAGCTCCTGCAAGGACTAGTTGGATTTGGAAACTGATTTAGTGATTTGCAAAACGAAGGATGATATTGACAAGAATGCGCAGAGTAATGCTTGAATATGCCATCATAGCTACTCTATTACTAAAATGTATCAAGATACAGCTGATGTGGGATAGAAGATTCACTGGTTCACTGAAATTTGGAATAAATTTAATATTTCAAGCATAGATATATCACATGGTTTTGTGTGTCGAGGAGACTTCAGACTACGCAGAGATTAGCTGCTTTGAAGGTTTATCCCTCTGATAATGTGCTTTATGTGAAGAACCGGGGGAATCTCGTCAACATCTACTACTTTGGTTTGCAAGCAAATCCCGCTTTATGTGTAGTAATAGCTGGGCATTAACTGATCCTCCTTTGATGCCCAAGCTATTCAAAGATGGTTTTAACAGAAGATACGGAGGGAGTCTATTTAGGAAAAAGGTCTGCAGGGCTATGGTTGCAGCAAGTGTATATCTGGTATGGAGAGAGAAATAATGCAATTTGGAATTTCACCATGGAAACGCCCCAAGCTATTATCAAAGATATGCAAGTTTGCGTAAGGCTAGGTAGTGACTTAGTCTCGTTTCAGCCTTTGTTAATAAGCAATTTGGGTTGATACACTACGATGTAGTTTAGCCTAGTGCTATTCTGTTATTAGTTGGAGGTTCTTTCTACAAGGTTTGTCCTTGATATTTCAGGCATCAATACAATTTACCAGTGGTGGATCTAGGAATTTGACGATATGGGGACAATTTAGATAACCCAATTCAATTCACAGACTAATTGACCAAATCACACTCTAATTCACAATCATTAAACAATGACAATTGATAAAATGATGAATTCACAAATTAATTACTAAAATTTTGTAAACTAGAAGTTTAAAAATATAAAAATCTTTTTGAAAAACCGAACTTACCAATACCTCGCTGTTGTCGGCCGCCGCTGCCGTCAATAATCGCCGGAAATGTGAATTAGAGTGTTTGGAAGACGTGGGCCCACCACTGCCTAGTAGGTTTTAATAACGAAATTGGTCCTTCAAAAATTTATAAACGCCTAGTAGGATAAAAAAAATTATAAACGCCTGAAATGCGAGCTTACCAAAATAAACGCAAAACACTTCAAAAAAACGAACTTGTCAGAACTTGTAAAGTGTAAACAGCGAACAAAAATGTTGTTCTTTTCTTTTTTTTGTTACTCTGCGAGTATTCTCAATCTCACCTTCTGATGTTATCTTTTCCAAAGTGGGTCCCCCTTCAATATTTAATGCACTGAGCCACCGACAAACCTTTTCTCTCCCAACTTTTCTTTCCTTTCTACTTTTTCGTTTAACAGTGATAGTGGGCCCTATCCCCACAGCCCCACTCCTTCCTTTTCTCTCCCTCTCACGCGCGTTTACTGATTTTTTTTTAAAGTGAGGGGACAATGGTCCCCCTTGTTCTAAGGTGGGTCCGCCAATGTAATTTACTTACTTACCAAAAAATTAGAAGCAGGCCAGAGGAAGGCAGAGAAACCCCTCTTCTGATGGAACAATCGAGAGAATTTTTATTTATTTTCTTCTATAGAGTTGAAAGAGATTTGAGTAATTGGGCGGGAATAAGTTTCACCAGAGATTGACACCTATACTTGTCTTAGGTCAGCTGATGTCAGCTGTATTCTATTTTAGTAATAGTTAATAGACGATTATAGTTTGTTCTTTTGCTTGTGTAATATCATTAAAATTGAGAGTCGGTCAACCTAATTAATCACGAATATGATTTTTGTATTTTTTAGATTACTTTGTTAACATTATCATGAATCTTGATTGTTACTTTGTTGACGTTAGCTATTTTATTGTAGTGATGGTAAATGCTCTGCCTTTTGGAACATGAGTGTTGGTGAATTCAAATCCTAATGCTTATATTTGCTTACTTTATTATTTAGGAAAAAATTGATAGGAATAATCCGACCTTTGCCCGGTCTTCCACCACTGGTACCACCTTCAATTAATCCAAGTATAATCTGACCTTTGACCCCCATATCCTCATATTGTTCCCTCACCTGTTGGTGACCTACAATCATCAGTAATATTCCTAATTACGTGATTAATAGCTAATTAAGTATATTTTAAACTTAAATTTTTAATTAAAGTTTTAAATTAGATTTAATTAAAAAAAACTTAAAAAAAAATCACCCCCTCCCCTTCCCCCACCGCTGCCACCCACCCTCTCCAGCCCCACCGTCGGCCTTCCTTTCCGAAAACCTCACTTCCACCAGCCCCAATGCCCCACCGCCGGGCTTCCCTTCCGAGAACACCACACTCACCAGCCCCACCGCCAGCCTTCCCCCTGAACTCCCTCGCGACCCTCAACAACACTCATTCCCTTGCCCACCCTTCCCGCTCCCCTAAAACCACCGCCCCTCCCCCTGAAATCACTACCCCTCCTTTCCCCACTCCATAAAATTACCGCCACTCCCCTGCAATCGTTTTCGACGAGTTTTGGCGAAAAAGAAAAACAGAAATAGGGGGGACGGGAAGAGAATAAGAGGAAGGTGAAAGAGGGGTGGGAATTTCGGGGGGGGGGAAGGGAGAGGGGTGGTTTCCGAGGTGTGTGGTGGCGGTTTTAGGGGGAGGGGAGGGTTTTTGGGGGTGGGGCAGTTGTGTTACGGGGGAGGGTTGCAGGGGAAGGGGAGGGGTGGCAGTAATGGGGGAAGGGGGTGGGGGTGGGTTTTTTTAAGTTTTTTTTACAAAAGTCAGTAATTTTGGCCGGTCAAACAGGTTGCCATCATCCTGTACTAATGGGAGAATATGAGGGTCAAAGGTCGGATTAGACCTGGATTAATTGAAGATGGTACCAGTGGTGGAAGACCGGCCAAAGGTGAGAGTTTTCCTATTATTTATGAGCAAATAATATCCAACCGTGTGTGTATGATGACAAGCAAATTAGAACCTACACTCGAGAGTACGATGCGCATGATACTCTCGCTAAAAAACGCAGCCTTTTTAAAACAAAACAAACGAATTAAGATGTTCATTTGTTTTACGTTATTGTTCATTCACAATATTTAATATGTTCATTTACGAATATCAATTGTACATTAGAAAATCAACTCAATTTTTCTCAAAAATCGCTTGTAGTCACCATTTTCACTTAAATTCGATTTTTTGCCAAAAAGGCGGGAATGAATATTTAAGATGTTCATTTACCTTATGTTATTGTTCATTCAAGATATTTAAGATGTTCTTTTATGAATATCAGATGTACATTAGAAAATCAACTTCATTTTTTATCAAAAATCACTTCTAATGTGCTAGATTTGATGTTCACTTATCTTACGTTATTATTCATTCACGATAATTAAGATGTTCATTTATGAATATCAAATGTACATTAGAAAATCAACTCAATTTTTATCAAAAATCACTTCTAATGTTGATGTTCATTTATCTTAAGTTATTGTTCATTCACAATCTTTAAGATGTTCATTTATGAATATGAAATGTACATTAGAAAATCAACTTCATTTTTATCAAAAATCAATTCTAACGTACATTTGATAAATGAATATAAAAAATGTACGTAAAATAAATGTACATAAAAATAAATGTACGTAAAATAAATGAATATAAAAAATGTACATTAGAAGTGATGTTTGATAATAAATTAAGTTGACTTTCTATTGTACATCTGATATTCATAAATAAAAATCTTAAATATCACGAATGAACAATAATGTAAGATAAATGAACATCTAAAATATTGGTGGAAACATATACTTTTTGAATTTGAAGTGATTTTTGAATTAATGTTCATTTAAATCCTTTAAATGTTCCATCCCGCCTTTTTGACAAAAAATTGAATTTGAAAAATTTTGAATTAAAATGGTGAGTACAAGGGATTTTTGAAAAAAGATTATGTTTGGTTTTGTGATGTACATTTGATATTCGTTAATGAACATATTAAATTTGTGAATTAACAATAACGTACAATAAATGAATATCTTAAATATTGGTGGGAGCAGTTGTTTTTTGAATTTGAACTGATGTACATTTAAATGTTTTTTTTATCGGTCATTTAAATGCTTTTAATGTACATTCCGTGCACACCACTCATTTAAATAGCGCGTTTTGCTTTAAAAAGGTTGTTTTTTGAGCGAGAGTACCATGCGCATCGTACTCTCGAGTGTAACATCTACCCTTTGATGGTGACATGACACCAGGTCATTGGGAAAGATGAGGTGACACTATCGTGATAGAAAATCTAAAAAATGATTATTAATAATATATATAAATTGTGGCCAATAAGCTAAATGTCAACAAAAAAAAGTCATTTAGAGCAGCTTTTCCATTTTCGCTAGTAATAAGCCATTTAAAAATCAAGCTTTTTGGTCGTTTAACCGTATTAAAAAGCCAATATCCAATCAACAAGTTAGTTAAAAGTCATTTACTAATCACTCCTTCCCTTTGTTTGAATAGCAATGATGGAAAAACGAGGGAGAACAAAGGAAAGGGAACGAAGAGTGAGTTTGTATTTTCTTTTCAAATTTTCCAACATTGAAAGGTTTGGTTCATTAGGAGAGAAAGGGAAATGAATCACTTCATTCCCGATTGCTTCGGTGCTCCCTTTCCCTCAACCCTAATTGTAATACATATAGCACGAGAAATATTTCACTTTCTTTATCTCCTTTCTATTTCCGGTCCTCCAACTCTTCGGCTCTATTTGTTCTGGAGGAAAACATCTTCGCGGAAAATGATTTTCCACCATCTTTCCATTTTCCTTTGTTTGTTTTGTTAAAGGGAGGAAAATCATTTTCTCAAAGTGGAAAATTTCTCTTTTAAAATGGACAACCATTTTCCTTTTCTAAACAAGGTATGGCACATTTTCCATCATCCTCCTTACTTCTCCTTATTCACTTCTTCCATCCTTCCACTCCTTTTTACTTCCGTTTCCTTTTCCCCCTAGGTTTTCCATCATTAAACAAACAAAGAAAAATGTGTTCTACAATCATATTTACTTGGAAAATGCTTTTCCATGAAAATTGTTTTCTGTACAATAATAATAGTGTCATTTGTAAGATAGTCAAGGGTTTATAATAAAACTACATTACTCTAACAAGCATTTGGTTCAGGGTCATAGAGCCTTTATAGGTCAATTATGCGGCAAGCTTAGGCCTCAAAAAAATCCTAAATATACATTCTAAAAAAAGAACTTTTTTTTGCAAGTTTCACGTACAATGCGTTATCTACCACTTTAAAAATTTAGTTTTATATCCTTCCTAAACTACTTAATTGCAATAACATTAATACTATACTTGTTATTGAAGTCCCGATTCTGAATATTAGTATCCTACAATTTTATAATAAAAAAACATGGGACTAAGCTAGATCTTAGGTAGAAATCTTAATTTTGTAGGATATCGCGATCCTTTTTCAAGTTTTGGGGTTAAAACATGATTGTACGATCCGATCATACAATAGTTATTTGAGTAACAATAAATCATTCTTTTTTGTCAAGTTTTCTATCTGCTTTTAATTTCATTATTATGATTTAAAGGTTTAAGTAATTCATTTTCTTATAAATGATTTCAGGTTTGAAAAGAATTATCGATTATATTCTCTAATCACATCTTGAAAAATGTATGGTAGAGAAATTTATTTTACTAATTAAAGCTTTCAAAATGAAAAATTGTAATTAAGTATCATTCTATTTAAAATATCTAAATTACACGATAGGATCGCACAATCCTATGACCAGATTATACCTATCTGATCCTATCCTCTTAATTGATCTTAAGTAGGATTCCTATCCTGATAACCTTGTAGTTTGCCATTAGGTACAATCGCTATAATTATCAATCGACATGCAGGAATCAATAATGTAGCCATGTAGGCCGTATATAAAAACTGGTTTGGGAGTTTTTTGTCACAGCTGTAGTATTAAGGTCGAAGATTAGACATGACCCGTTTAGGTATGCGATAAATTGCTGATGTTCATTGTCATTGTCGTTATGCTGAATTGCTGATGTCGAGTTTCATATCTTTTTCCTTTTTGGGATGGCTGATGTTGTTCCTTCACTCTCTTGTCATGTTTCGTGGTCTTTTCCCTTCACAGTGCTACAAGGGCCCGGTTTTAGGGATGTAAACGAGTCAAGGCAAGGTAAGTACTACTTTATGCATGATAATTTCGTTTAAGTTTATTTGAACACGAGCTATTTATGATATAATATGTTCAACCTTTGTTTATTGGGTAATTAGCATCTTCAAGCTGAGTTAGTTTATTAAATCGCTTTTAAATGGTTTTTAGTTCATGTATGAGATTTTGTTCATAAACGTCGAGACAGAGTTTGTTTATAAACGTTTAAACGTGCTTTTGTTGTAAACGTCAAAACGATCTTTTTCTTTTTTTAAAAAATAATATAAATGAATTCGCAAAAAGTTATAAACTACATCAGCTTTTAAATAAAATTAAACAAGCTATTAATTGAACATTATACTAGCTGCTCATAAACATAGATAAACGAGTTTTTAATAATGAACATATAAGAGTTTGTTTGTGAACGCATATAAATGAGTCATTCTTGAGTATAAATAAATGAGTACTTGTATGTTGATGTTCAAACTCGTTTATGAAACGAGCTCTAAACAGAAATGAACTTTAATTGAGTTCAAGCCAGATGTTGATTACGAATTTCAACTCGTTTATACTGCGACCTGACTTAATTGATTATGTGTTGTTTAAGAACCCTGCCAAAGGAAAAAGTATTGTTTCCACTATTTTGATAATTGAAACTCCCGATCCTTAGGATAAAACTAAATCTGATGGTGGAAAAACTAGTGGTGGAAAATCAGATGAACCTTGTCTTAAAAGTAGAGAAAAGACAATAGGATTCTTAAAGGGTCACTTGTTGAATCATATGGACAATACTACCTTTAACCTGTTTATTGATAATAAGTTTACCAAGTCTATCGAAGAAAGTCAGAAACCCTTCAAAAAAATATGGGGTTGATGATGCTAGAAAGAAAAAATATGCTACATGGAAATGGCTGAATTTTCATATAGTGGATAACAAACCCATCATAAAACAAGTCCATGTGTATGAGAATTTGGTACTTCCTCCGTTTTTTATTAGTTGTGACACTTTTAATTTCACGGATTCTTAGACAATTTTTGGAGAGGAAAGAGATAGAGAGAAAGAAAGGAGGGGACCCATGTGATAGGAGAGAGATAGAGAGAAATATTTGCCCAAAAGAGAAAGTGTCACAATTAATTCCAAACTTCCTTATATAGAAAGTATCACATTTAATAAAAAACGGAGGAAGTAAATGATTTCCTGGCTGAGGGTTAGAGGTGTCAAAAGTTGACCCGACTCGATTACCCGACCCGATCCGACCCGGACCCGAGCCCGATTCGATCCGAGAATTGCATACCCGAAACCCGACCTGGTCCCGACCCGAAATAGACCCGACATTAATATGACCTGATATGACCCGACTCGAAACCCGACCCGGACCGACCCGTAGTCAACCCGTACCCGATCAGCCCCGATAGTCAGTGACCCGAACCTGACCCGGACCGACCTGAAACCTACCCGAAACCCGCTTCAACCCGAAGAATACCCGAAAAGGCCCGACCCGTAATAAACCCGACCCGTGTTTGACCCGACCCAATAAAATCCATCAACCCGACCTATTTTGGACCTCATATAGTTTTTTATTGCCTGTGTCCCAAGTTAAAGACAACACTTTCCCTTTCTGGCTCTCCCTATTTAGAGGCAACACTTCTATATACGGCAATAAACACACTATTTTTTAAATGTTTCTCACGCTACAAGTAGAGCTGTCAATTTGGTTGAAAAGTGTTGGTTGAACTGCTAACTGAACTGAAACGAAACTGAATAAACCGAATCAAAAACGACCAGTAATTGATTTTATTTCATACACAATATATTTATAAGAAAAATATTGATTTTGTTGATTTGTTAGAGAAATTGAACAATAGAGCTCAAACTGTAATTGTGACAGCTTTATTACTCTCTCAATATCTTCCTAATATGATAATTTTTAAATAAAAAAATAAAATAAAATTTGGCCTCCACGACTAAAGCTATGGAAAACCATAGTGCCTCTAATTGGCAAAAAAAAATACATGAATATAGTTAGTATCTTAGTCAGCTAATTTTAATCTATAATCTCTAAATAACCTAAAATAAATTACAGAAATCATATTCAAAGTATCATCAACATTCACAATCTATACCTCGTGAACAACATATTTATCCCTCGTCAAACAGGAGTAAGTCTCATCAAACATAAATATGAAGTATAAAAAGCATAATCCCTATCATATACTTTAGCATTAAATTAATGGAGTGAGTTGTTCTTTCGAGTTTCGATAAACAACAATGTTAAATAAAAGTTTGATTTTTCTATTGGTTTATGTTTTTTTTGTTATAAAAAGTTAAGAAATTCTACATACTAGCCTTGTACTTCTTTTTGGTCCATGGTAGCCAAAAGTTTGAGAAGTTATATGGTAGTCTCTAACTTCTTTCTATGTATATTCAATAACCAAATTATATTAAAAAATCATTTTTAATATTAAAAATACATTTTTATAACAAAAAAATCAAAAAAAGTTTTCCCTCCTTAACTAGCAGCCCACTCCCCTGTCCCCCCACTCTTAATCGTCCCTCCCCCTCCCCTCTCACGCTCCCAGAAAAAAAAATTTGGATTTCTACTTCTACCAACTAAATACTAGCCAAACTTTCAAGCTTTCTGATATTGGTTGTGCAAAGATTTGTATTAAAAAAAAAATTCACTTTGAAGATGAAGAGCAGCAAACCCATTGCACAGAAAAAAAATTAACTACAGATCTTAATACAAAGTTTGTTTATTTTGACTGTGAGCCTCTAGATAATTCTTTTGGAATGAATTTGATCCTTCGGTAACGAAAGATTGTTAAGAGCTTCATAGAGTATGGCGCACATCTCTTATTCCATGAGATTCTTATGGATCATTGGTTTATTTTTCGTTCAATATACACTAAATTAACAAGGTTATTTCATGTAATTAATTCAAAATCAGCGAATCAATTTCTTAAACATTGTATGAAGTAAGATCCGAAATTTCATTAACTCATTATTTGTCTGGAATTTTTAATCCAGGCAAAAACATGAATGCACAAGTAACAACAACTGAATAAAAATAATTTTAATCCAAGCAAGCATCTGTTTGATCAGACAATGGAACAACATGAACAACAAAAACCCAGAATTTTAGACAAAGAAAAACGAAAATAACATGAAAATAGAGAAATCAAACAAATCGACCTATGGATTAATAAATTAAACATTTCTAGAGTATAAACAATGAACAAGTAGGTAGAGACGGTGAGGAAAGCTTCAACTATATGAGCTTTTATGGTGGAATTCGACCATAAAAGCTCCATATTTGGAACTTTTATCACCGAATTCGACCATTGAAAGCCCTAAGTAGCACTTAAACTCCGACATATCTTCATCCAATATCTTCCCACTCTTTGTTTTAGTCACTTTTCACCATAAAGCAAACTCGGTTCAAATCACCGAGTTTAAATCCCGACGAGAATGGCAACCAAACCTTCATCATCATAATTGAACACAATGAAATCCCATCCCCTTCCAAAACCCTACCATCACCTTCTCCATTGAAAGTCCTTCGATTGAAGGGAACCAGAGAAAGAAGAAAAAGAAATAGAGGAGAGGAGGCGGGTGGAAGATAAAGAGAGGGTGCTTTAGGGTTTAGAAAAGGAGCAAGGTTTATATATGCAAAAGGGGAGTAATTTTTACCATTGATTTAAGTTGCATATCATATCTGACGGCTAATAATGACAATCCCTGTGTAATTGTGTTAGTAAGCTTTTAGCCATAGATTAAATTTGATCAATGGTTGAGATGAATTGTTTTTTCTTTGTTAGATTTACAAGTTTTTCCATTTTGATCAACTAATGAGATAATAGCATTATTAGAATTTGTAATATAATGATATTATAATAACAATGTATAAAACTTTTGACGTAAAATGTCTTTTTATAAGCTATAACGCTGATAATGTTTAATAGTCGTTGTTGGTGTAAGACTTAAACTAATATTCTCGTTGTATAATAAACGATCTATCAAACTATAACTGAATGGAATTTATAAACTTATCACCATTCACCACTCAAATTTATATATATATATATTTATACCTAGATGAAAGGTAGGATATTTTCTAAATATTAGTATGATAATATTATGTAAATTAGCTCACTCTTAGTAAAGTACTAATTAAGTAGATGACTAATGTGTACTATACTGATAAATTGTATTAACAAATTGCTTTTAAGTATTGTCTATTAGTTTTTTTTTGACGTGAAGTATCGTCCATTAGTTATACTTGTTTACCATAGTCCACATTGTTTACATCGTGGTATCACAAAGAACTGTCTTATTCACCAGTTTAATATATTGCTAGTTGGTCTAATACACTAATCTTAACTATTTTATTCACTGAACTAATATAATGTATTGATAATCAAATATTAACTGTCGTATACATTAATCTATATGATGATGATTGATCTACTATATTGATCTTAACTATCGTAGATATTGATCAAGTATGTTGATGATTGATCTAATACATGAACTAAACTATTACAATTGATCTAATGTATTGGTATGAATGGTCTAAAACACTAATCATAGCTATAATATACATTGATCTAATATATTGATGATTGATAGATTGATCTTAAGTATGTAGATGATTGATCTAATACACTAATCCTAACTATATTGATGCCTGATCTTCTAATACAATAATCTTAATTATCTTATACGCTGATCTCTAGCTTATTGACAATTGATCTAATATATTGATCTTAAATATCTTATATATTGATCTAATACGCCGATGATTGATGTGATACGTTAATCTTAATTATCGTATATATTGATCTAATATGTTGAGAATTGTTCTAATGCATAGATCTTACTGTATAACTCTAAACTACATTACATACTAATCTAATATATATATATTGATGATTGATCTGATACACTAATCTTAACTATCTTAAATGTATTGATGATATGATTGATTGGTGTAATACAAGGATACACTAATTATAACTATCGTATACATTGATCTAGTATATCGGTGATTGATCTAATACACTAGTACTGATTATCGTAAACTTTGCTTTAATGTATTGACGATTAATATTCCACAACTTTGTTGATTGTTCTAATATATTCATGATTGATAAAATATATTGCTCTTAACTATCTTATACGTTGATCTATTATATTGATGAATAATTCATTACATTAATGCTAGATGTAATAATGATTAATCTAATACACTAATCTTGATTATCGCATACATTAATACAATATATTAATTATCGCAGTGTTTCTTATTAATTGATTTTACTAACTTAACTTAACACTTGTAAAAAGTTTTCAAATTTTAAGTTTTTTGAAAATAAAAACTAATAATATAATCAATTAATTTAATTAGTTTATTTCACTTTGCAGGAATAGAAAAAAACGTGGCCATGAAAGTACAATACTTTTTGATTTATACATCGATCTTTATACTTTCAATAACCGAGTCATTTTCAATATTTTAATAACGGAGTACAATACTTTTTAATTCTAATATTCTTAAAAACAATTAATAACACGTTATCAAGAATAATTTTGGTCTAAGATACAATCAAATAAAGTGATTACAAAAACAGCGATGATCTTCGAAACACATCATAACAATTCAACTTCAAGAATAAGTTCATTTGTTAAGACTCAATCATAAACATACCCACCGTTGACTGTGATACGAAATGAATTCAACTTGAATCCGAATCGAATGTCACGGAAATAACTTGAGATAAAGTTGAGCGGACTTGAAATGAACTAGAGTCGCAGGCCATAATAGGCAGCCGATCTTGAATCGACCGACCCAAAGTTGTCCGAACCCGAAATTAACCCGACCCGAAGTCGCCCGTATCCGAAATCAACCCGACCCAAAGGCTACCCGAACCCGAATCAACCCTAATCAACCCGTTTATTACCCGACCCAGAATGGTCAGAACCCGATAAGCCCCGACCTGATAATGACCCGACCCGAGACCGACCCGAACCCGACATGCTCATTTACCCGGAAACGCCCGAACATTACAAACCCGGACCGACCCGACCCGGACCGACAAACAAAATAACCCGACGACAACCCACCCGATGTGGACCGACCCGAACCCGACCCAACCACCCGATTTGACACCTCTACTGAGGGTATGAAAATGTGTGAGGTCCTGCCGGCAATTGTGTTGATTGAGAAATTGCTTAAGAGGTGGGGTGCCTAAAGGAACCATCTGAAGCACAAGAAACGAGATCTGACCCTAGAGGAACTAGTGGGTAAGGGCGATTTGAAAATTTGTAACTGCATAACTGTACCATTTAGCTCTGTAGCCGGTTACGGTAAAGTTAATTTATCATATGGTTAAGACAAAGTTGTTTATTTTTACCCCGTTGTGATCGGTTAAGGTTATGGTTACAAATTTTCACTAACTGCTAACTATTTTTTTTATATATATGCTTTGAAATGTTTCATACAAATAAACAAGTCAATTGCTTACTTAATAAATTACTAATAGTTTTCACACTAATTATATGATTACTCTTACCAAATCCACAATCTCACCCTTCCTCTTTTTTACTTCCTTGATTAGAAATTCTAATATTATACGTTATTTTTGGTATTCTAAACTTATTATTATAGATTTAAAATTTTATTGATTTATCGTGTGTTGGAAGTACTGAAACAATTTAACGTTTTATTGTCAGGATTCAAAATGGTAACCAAGTATCCCCATCTGTTCTATACCCAATTCATATATAGAAAATTTCTATAGTCCTTAGCTAATTGAAGCTAAAAGTCTCAGCACGATGATATAACTTATATTTGTAAAATATTGTTCAGCCTATTTTTATTATAGAAAATATTGTAGGTTACATTATTAACCGCTAACGGTATCGTCAATTTACGGTTAATCGTTATAGTTAACGGCTCCGAAATGATAACTTATGGTTACTAAAAAAAATATCAAGCCAAATCTTGGCCTAAAATATGTCTGCTAAAGTTAACCTTGTGGAATCTAGTATTAAATCTCACAGGTTGAAAGGAGGTGATCAAAAGAAGAAGGGCAAAAGGCTGACTACCAGAAGAAGGGAAAGTTCTAGGTGGGTGGCAAAATTGAGAAGAAATCAGTACAAGGCTGCTATATTTATCAAAAGACCGGTCACCGTGCTTATCAGTGTCATCAGATGAAAGATGGCAACAAACGTCGAAAGTCTGACAAAGAGCAAAAACCATGAAAAATTGGCTGAATGTGATGATATCATTGTTGTTGTGGTTTATATGGACAACTTGGCGGAGAACTACATTGACTGATAGTTGATGACCTCGGGCATCTCGTCACTTCTATGCCAATAAGGATCAGTTCGTGGAGCTCGAAAAGATTGAGCAAGGCGAATAAGTCTACATGGGAAGTGTAGGAGCTCCGATGTGCTTGATAAAGGGAAATTTCTTCTCAAACTTACTTCTAGCAAGACTTTAGCTTTACATAATGTATTATATATGTAACACCATGATTTACTAACTAAAAACAAATAATAAATAACTGAAATAATGAGAATATATAAAAACTTTGCAAAAGTTACCACCTAAATCGAAGGTATCACCTCCACACTTGACAACATTGTCAAATATTAAGGCTTACAAAATCCCAAAATAAAACAACTATTAGACTAACAAATGAGCTTAAGAAATCATATGTCAACCGGTTTACATCTAATAGGTGTCATAGGTTAAGGTACCAGGCACGAAAATCGATGTTCTAGCATTTTGGGCTCATCTAATAACAAATGAGTCTTGTGTCTCTCTTTCGGGCTATAATACATTTTGGGCTCTTGGACTTCATTAACTTTGGTATCGGATCCTGACATTGACTTATTGGACCTCGGTTGACTATTACCTTTATTTGGGCCCAATTTCAAAATGATAGTAACAATATCCTACTCACATCTACTCAAACTTAGATTCTTTGAAATGAATTGCATTCAGATTTGATTTATTTTTGGATTTGAAAAAATTTAATTCTACAAAAATAGCATAAGATTTAAATTAGTTTTAGATTCTGTTAAAATTCAACACCATAAAAAGTTTGAGAAAGTAGTTACACTATATTTGACTTGATTTTTAATATGCAAACATTACTGTCAGATTGTAGTTAACTTCAATATATCAATTGATAAATTGATAATAGTAACTAGATATGGGTCGAATATATAGGATCTTCCCGAGTTTCAAAGCTTCTATAGGGTTCTGATCAGATTTTTTAGTCTTAAAATTTAGATCATTTAAAAAATACAATATGAATCAGACTCAAATTGGATTCAACTTGTTGGTTTACATCTCTAATCATTAGTTAGTAAAATTATTGACTGAGCTAAGGACCGTTAGTCCCTTACACCGTAAGATCACGAAATCAACTTGCACCAATCATATAGGCCGTTTATACAATTGTTGGGTTGTTTCTCTCACATATGTATCAAATGTATGCAGGAGGCTAAAGGAATGAGACATGACCATCTCAAAAAAAAAGTAAAAGAATAGACATGACCAGTTTAGGTGTGCCATGACCCGTCGATGTCGGTGTAATGATGTTGTTGTGCTCTCGGCTCTTTCCACTTCATCATGCTGTAATAAGTTTATAACATACGACATAGTTTTTATTAATATTATTAGTAACATTGATGATAACTAATAACGTTACAATAATAATAATAATAATAATAATAATAATAATACTTCCTCCGTTTTTTTTTAAATGTGACACTTTTAAATTCACGGACTCCTAGGCAATTTTTGGGAAGGAAAGAGATAGAGAGAAAAAAATAAGGGGACCCATGTGAGAGGAGAGAGATAGAGAGAGTTTATTGACCAAAAAAGAAAGTGTCACATTTAATTTAAAACTTCCTAAAATAGAAAGTGTCACATTTAAAAAAAAACGGAGGAAGTACTATTAACGATAATAATTTTATTTATTATTGATTGTATTGATTATATATATATATATATATATATATAGGAAGAGCATCCGGTGAAAACTGTTTTTCTCCATGAAAACCAAATAAAAGAGGTACATGTTAAGATATAAGTGTAACAGCTTTTATTAATGGCATTTTTGTAAATACTAATAACTTTATGTTTAAATACGCAAAATTCTTTAGCTTAACATGTACCCCTGTAAAACTTATATGTACCTCTTTTCTAAACTTTTCACGGTTTTCAGCAAACTTGTGGATTTTCTTGGTAGCATTAGGAGTTCCAAGTAGGGTGGCCATATCATATTCTATGTCTAATATTATATCTTTAAAATTATCAAAAGATAATTATATTGTATTTTTTCAGGATAAAGATCATTAGAGTTTTGGTTAAATAAGAATAAAGTTTGGTTTTCAATAAGCTAGACAACTCAATAAGTTATAAAATTTATATCATCGTATTCAACTCAATAAGCGTTTGCTTAGGATTTGGGGGAAGGGGATTGGGAGTATATGGCTTGTAATGGGCCTTTGGGTGCGAGCCTTGTAGGAGGGCAGCCTAGATGATTTTTTTTTTAGGTAAACATGTAAGCGATGACACAAGAGATGTACGTTCTAATATGTGTGTTAACCTTGGATGTGAGAAACAATATTATCGAGAACCCACTCCTTTCAGTTTGTGTTAATGAGTTATTCTATCACGGTAGTATATTGAACGGATACATTGCAATCCCCCTATAATCTTGTATATTCGTTTGAATTTCTTGATTTGGCATGAAGATATTCCACCTTTTCTAACGAGTGAAGGAGGAACTAAAGGATGTTTGGACAAAAAAATATTTTTCCCCATGTTGCCCCATGGAAAGAACTTATTCTTGTTTTCTCCCGGGGACAAAAATGTTGTATATTGGTATTAAAGTACTTCTATAAGCTTAATTATGTGGCGATGGAAATGTTCTATATTGGTGTTTATTGTACTTATATATATACGTGCGTGTGGTTAAGGGGTCACCAAAGTACTGACTTTTTTGCTAGTAGCTGCTGTATGTATGCACAGTGCTAGCATAATTTTTTTTATTAATATGAATGACCAATAGCACCGGGCTTCACTTCATGCCTGCTGCAATAACAACTAATAGAACCGGGCTCCAGGAAAATGCTCGCTGCAAAGCACAGCATTAGAAGCGGGCTTCCGACAAGGCCCGCTGCTACTATACATTATTAGCATCGTACAAGCCCGCTGCAGTAGGAAATAAGCAATAGAACCACCTACAATTGCAACGTCTTTCAATACGCTGCAACAAGCCATTTTATGCCTGCTGCTACTAGTGTTTTTTCCACTAGTGTCTCACCACTGTTAATAATTGCAATGTTCTGTTACAGGCAGCTGTGCCTGATGCACAGGTGTGGGGTGACAGTATCATTGCTGTTAAGGATGATGGTGATAAAGAACAGAGAGGGGAAACAAGTGGGGAGCTTGGGGGTGGCACCCCCATCTTGTGATGGATAATATTGTGGTGTGGAATACCAGGGGGCTTAACAGTATTAGCAAGCAAAATGAAGTAAAGAGAATAATGCTTCATTTACATCATGCTAGGCTGTTTTGTCTTCTGGAAACTAAGGTGAGAGCAGCTAAACTAGGGGCTCTCTACCTAAACATTTGCCCTAACTGATGTATCACTACTAACATTCCCTGGAATGGGAAAGGTAGGATTATTATTGGTTGGGATCCTAGCTCTTTTCAGGTGGATATTCTAAAATGCACTGCTCAAATGGTGCATTGTAGATTGAAGCCTAGCAGAAGTAGGAACTGGTTTGATTGCACATTTATATATGCATATAACCAAAGAGAAGACAGAGTTGGTTTATGGAGGGACCTATACAGTTTAGCTACTAGCATCCAAGGTGCTTGGATGTTAGCTGGTGATTTTAATATCATAATGCATGATGAGGAGAAAAATGGGGGAATTCAGTCTAGAAGAGGTATGGAGGAGTTTAGTGAATGTGTGCAGCATTGTGGTTTGGATGATGTGAAATTTACTGGTAGGTTATTCACTTGGAATAATAAGCAGGAGGGTGAGCACAGAGTAATGACAAAATTGGATAGAGTGTTAGCCAATGGTGACTGGATTAGTTCATATGCAAATGCAGAAGTCACTTTCTTACCTGAGGGTGATTTTGATCATAGCCCTGCTGTTATTAGATGTTTCCCTGATGTTAAGGGTAACAAACCTTTCAAATTTTTCAATATGTGGGCTGAGCATAGCAGCTTTGAAGAGCTTATCAAAGAGCACTAGAGTGTCACTACTACAAAAATAGGATAAAGCCCCTTTTATAAGACACCTGTTTAGTTAGTAAACTGGTTTCTCAACCTAAGAGACCGGGTTTTGATGATAACTGGTCTTCCAAAAAAACTTAAGGAACCATGTATTAGTATAACCAGTTTCCTAGGCTCTCACTCATCTCCCCTATACACGGTTAACCTTCTACCAAAATGTTTAATTTTTTTAATTTCACAAGCATGACACTTGTTACCCTAAATCCTATATAGCCGCCATTTTGCCTCCCACTACTCCACCTTCCCATTTAACATTAACTGCTCTCTCCCTCTTAATTTCATATCATCTTCTCCCTCTCCTGTATCTTTCAATTGCAATATCATCTTCCCACTACCACCATCAATGCACGCTTGAATACTTGATGTCTACAATTTATGAGAAGAGAAGATCAATGTTTCTCACAATGGATTAGGAACTGATTTTTCTTTGAAACAATTATAAGTTCAATTTCTATATTTGAGTCAATGTTTTTTATTATCTTTTGTTTTCGAATCTATTGATGTATGTTTTGTTCAATTATTGTTCTAACTTTTGGCTTTCATACTTCCATTCATAGCTTTGAATATTTTTTTTGAGATCTCATACGCTGAATTGTATATTCAGATTTGATCAAAGACAATGACGAATTCTCTACTGTGTTGACGACATCGACGAAGTTACTTATGCGAGTCCTCCAACTGATTCATTCTGCGGCCAATTTTTGTTCATTTTGGTGCATGGATCTAGGTTTTCAGTTTGCTTTATATTTTTATGATTGTAGATGTATTCAATTTTACTTTTTTCTTTAGATTTTTTGAAATATTTATCATATAAGATTCTGCAATATATGTAATGTTAAAAATTTGTAATCTTTACATGAATATATTGCCTCCAGTTTTTTCTATGAATTTTTCCTTTTTCTTGATTCTTCGTTGAACTGGTGGGCAATTTTTTATAAAAAAAACAATAGAGATAAGAAACAGGAGCTCTGCCCAAACCTGTTTCCTTTGAAATGCAAGCACACCTTTTTTTTCAATATTCGGTTTCCTTGCTGCCTTTATTTCCTTCTTTCACACCCATCAAAGACACCGAACATGTGACATCTCTGGTGTCTTAATTATATATATGAAACCAGATTACAAAACCGGTTTCTTAGCCTACGAGACCTATGAGATGTACACCGGTTATAAACTGGTTTCTCAGGCTATTTTGGACCGGTTTTGTAGAGGTTTTTTGTAGTAGTGTGTACAAGTGGAAGGGTATGCCATGTTTAAAGTTGCTCAAAAACTGAAAACCCTGAAAACAAAGTTGAAGATAATGAATCATACTCACTTTCTTGATATTGCTGAAAGAGATAAGAAAGCTGGAATTCTATTAGAAAAAACACAAAAAGTGATGCATGAGAACCCTATTAATGCAGAGGCTGCCAGTAATGAAGCTGAGGGTTACAAAAGCTACAAGGAAACTCATGATGCATACCTATCTTTCCTCAGACAGAAATCTAGGGAGGATTGGGTGTGCTATGGTGATGATAATAGTGCCATGTTTCACAGGGCTTTAAAAACAAGAAACAATAGAAGCAAAATCAACACAGTCCAAAATGGTCATGGAGATTGGATTATTGATCCTAGTGAGGTCTACCAGGAGTTTGTGCAACACTTCTCAACTTTCATGAATGGTAGTAAGGGCCCATTGCCTAAACTCAGTCAGAAAATTATGAATTGTGGCCCTGTACTAGATGATAATCAAATTAGTACCTTGAACATGGAGTTCACTGGGGAGGAGATAAAAGCAGCAATTTGGTCTATTCCAAATAGTAAGGCTCCAGGTGTGGATGGGTATAACACCTTGTTCTTTAAAAAGGCTTGGGGCACTATTGGGGAGGAGGTGGTGGAAGCTGTCAAGGAGTTTTTCAGGAAGGGCAAACTGCTTAAAGTGATCAACTCCACCTCTGTTACTTTGGTGCCTAAGATCAAGTGTCCTGTGAAGGTAACTGATTACAGACCCATAGCTTGTTGCTCAGTGATATATAAGTGCATCTCAAAGCTCATCTGCTTAAGACTGAAACTGGTATTACCTGATTTAATCTCTTAAAATCAGGGTGCTTTTGTGTGTGGGAGAAGCATCATTGACAATATTCTTGTGTGCCAGGATTTGGTAAGGCACTATGCCAGGAAGAATGCTCCTAAGGGTTGCCTACTAAAGGTTGATCTGCAAAAAGAATATGACACTGTAGAGTGGCAGTTTCTTAAAGATCTTCTCAATGCTTTCAAGTTTCCTGATCATTTCATTGAGATTATTATGGCTTGTATCACCACTACCAGCCTTACTTTGCTAATAAATGGCACCACTCAGGGTTTTTTTGGTGCTAATAGCGGCCTGAGACAGGGTGACCCTATGTCTCCTTTGCTGTTTGTGCTGTGTATGGAATACCTATCAAGGACTATGTGTTACATTGGTCAGAAAAAGGATTTTAGCTTCCATCCTAGATGTAGAGGTTTGAAGCTAAATCACCTATGTTCTGCTGATGATTTAATGCTATTCTGCAAAGGTGACTTGAGGAGTGCAAACATATTACTTCAGGGGCTTCAACATTTTGATAATGTATCTGGTTTAAAGGCTAATGGCTCAAAGTCTGAGATATATCATGCTAATATGGCTAGTACTGATGTGGATCTCATTTGTCAGAAAACTGGTTTCATTATAGGCAAATGGCCTTTTCAGTACCTAGGTATCCCTATTTTCAATAAGAGGCTGAACAGGGGTGATTGTGAAGCACTGATAAGCAAAATCACACTGAGAGTAGCTGGAAGTCAAGGAATATCTCCTTTGCTGGCAGACTCCAACTTATCAACTCTGTATTGATGAGCCTTTGCACCTATTGGATGCAAATTTTTATTATCCCTATGGCTGTTATACATAGAATAAATCAAATATGCAGAAGATTTCTTTGGGAAGGCAGTGATAAAGGAGCAAAACCAGGCTATGTCAAATGAAGCAATGTATGCAGGCCTAAAAAGCTTGGTGGTTTGGGAATCAGAGATATTGCTATATGGAATAATCTAGACATAGGCAAGATTATTTGGCAAATTGATACAAAGAAGGATACATTGTGGGTCAGATGGATTCATAGTGTGTATTTAAAGAACAAAATATGGAGGGACTATATACCCTCCTCAAATGCTAGCTGGATATGGAAAAAAATATGTAACACAAGAGATTGCCTGAATGATCTAAATAGTGCTAGCTGGTGGCCTGCTAGTTAGGGCTGTTCATTTCGGATAACCCGATCCGATCCGAAATTTCGGATATCCGAAAATTTCGGATCAGGGAATTGATGATCCGAATCCGATCCGAAAAGTTTCGGATATCCGAAATTTCGGATCGGATAACCGGATAATCCGATCCGAAAGAATAAATTTCAGTTTTTTTTTGCAAATCCAAAAATTACTACTTGAAGTTCTAGTAGACAATTTTCATGTTAAGTTCATTAGCATTTTTTTTAATTACTTGTTTAATAGTTTTTTTGAGTTAGTTGATTAAATCATAATTGTCTATCTTAAATTCTTAATTAACTCATACATATCATATTTTAAAAAAAATAAGAAAACAACTTAACAAGTAAGTGAAATAACATCCAACATAGTCCTAAAAAAATTAAACATCCCAAAGTTCATAATTGAAAGTCCTAAATAAAATAAACATCACAAAGTTCATACTACGAAGTCCAACATAGTCCTAAATAAATTAAACATCCAAAAGTTCATAATTCAAAGTCCAAAACAACCATTACAACCAAAGTTTTCAAATTAACATCTAATAAAGTTCCACCATAATCCAAAATAACATTGTTTCAATCTCATACTTTAAGCCTCACGAGTCACGCCTCATGCACAAGTGTCCAAGGACTCATCAATATCAATGGTTGGTTGATCGATTGTCAAGTCTTTCATACCTACAAAATAAGCACAACAAATAAAGATATAGTAACATTAGATAACAAAAAATAGATGTAATCATAATTAAAAATAATTAATTTAAATAAACTAACCATCTTCCATTTTCTCCAATTCAAGCAAACTTTCCTCTATTACAAGAGGCTCATGAGAATTCCGCAACCAATCTTGAGCACAAACAAGAGCCTCCACCATTCTTGGGGTCAAAGAAGTACGAAATGAATCAAGAACACGTCCTCCGGTGCTAAAAGCGGACTCCGAAGCAACGGTAGAAACCGGTATAGCAAGTACATCTCGAGCTAAGAGTTGAAGGATTGGAAATGTCTTGACCCTATCTTTCCACCATTGTAGAACATCAAATTTGGGATTCTCTTTCTCACGGTCTTCACTCAAATATTTTTCCAATTCATTATTCCCCTCATTAGTTTCCTCTCCACCTCTTTCCTTATTAAATCTAGAGGTCAACATTTCTTCAAAATCAATGACTCTCCTCTTTTCTACAACCTCATCATTATTCAAATTAGAAGTAGTAGAAGAAGAAGAACTTGAAGCTTTCTCTTTCTCTTTTGGTGGAGGTATGGAAGAGGCATAACAATCAAACAACTCACGCAAAGTAACTCTTATTTTAGCACTTAAGAGTCTACTTTCTTCGGCCCCATAAGAAGTTTCCACAATCCAATCCACATAATACAATTTCCTTCTAGGATCAAGCACTAATGCAACAAACATTAACATATTGAGATTATTGATATTCCCCCAATACTTGTCATGCTTTAATTTCATTTGACATGCCATATTTCGAATGCCTTCATCCTCACTTTGACGATAAGAATCAAGCAAGATACCAACACCAAATGCATCATGTACATATGCATTCGCCGTAACATAGCGAGACCCGGACAACCTCAAAGTAGCATCATAAAACATTTGCAAAAAAGGCAAAAGCACATCAATTTTACTCCAATCATGTCCTTCCGGCTTACCACCAAATTTTCTAAGCTCTCTAACACATGCATTATCACGAGAGTGTAAGTTGGTAAATGCTTTCTTGAATTTCAATGCGGATTCAAGCATCAAATAAGTGGAATTCCATCTAGTATCAACATCCAAACACACAAGACTCTTAGTTTCCAAATGCTCTTCATGTGCACAAGTTTTAAATTTTTGGAGCCTAGCGGGAGAAGATCGAACATATCTCACACTACCACGAATTTTTACTATGGAACTATCGAGATCTTTCAACCCGTCTCTCACCACAAAATTCAATATGTGAGCAACGCATCTCATGTGCAAATACTCCCCATTTAACAAACTAGTTTGATGGTGATTCATTCTTCTTTTCAAATATTGAATAGCTAAATCATTTGAACTAGCATTATCCACAGTCAAAGTCAAAATTCTCTTGATCCCCCATTCATTCAAGCATTTTTCAACCGCCCTTCCAATGAGTTCCCCACTATGACCGGCAATTGGACAAAAATTAATTATCCTTTTATGCAACTTCCAATTTCATCGATAAAGTGAGCGGTAAGACACATATAACTCAAATTTTGCCCAGAAGTCCATGTATCAGTTGTTAAACAAACTCTAGAAGACAAGGCTTTAAAAAAGTCCATTAACTTCTTTCTTTCTTCAATGAACAACTTATAACAATCTCTTGTTATAGTAGGACGTGAAGGTACAACAAAAAGAGGATTAAGAGACTTGCAAAAATCACGAAAACCCTCACGCTCCACAAACATGAAAGGCAACTCATCAATAATGACCATCCTAGCAAGTTGTTTTCTGGAAAAGTCTTGATCAAAATCCCACAACTTTGGAACATTCACAGTTTCAATAGAACCATCTTCATTAGTTATTGTTTTGGGTTCAAAATCTATCAATTTTTGCTTTCTATCAAGATTTGGAGGATACTTTTTACATCTTAGAACATGATTTTTCAAAGGAGTAGTTCCATTTGCCCCTCTACAACCAATCATAATATTACAATAACAACACTTAGCCACATCGGGATCATTAGTATCCTTATAATGAGCCCACCATTTTGATTTTTCTTTCTTTGACGAGGTTGAGAAGACATACCACTTGTGTTAGGATGTAAAGGAGGCTTGCTTTTTTGGCTTGAAGACGTTGAAATATCATCTTTCTTCCTCTTAGTCGGTGGACTTTCTTCTTCATCATCGGATATAATATTTTCAATGTTGGCATCATAATCCATGTGATCATTGCTTCCGGTAAAATTACTACAAAAAGATAATGAAACAACAAGTGTTACCTTGAGTTTATGTACATCTAAATAACCAAATAGGAATCAAACTTTATCAATCAATAAGCATGAAAGCATGTATTAAAAAAAAAATGGAGTCCACTGATTTAGAAAGTCCTATGATTTAGAAAAGGATCCTTCACTTGGAGTGTGCCATAACTGCCATGAGTATACTAAGGAGCCTAAACTGTCAGCTTCACTGCCATTATTAGGCATACATGTGAAGGATAAGGATGTAAGTCTTGAGCTAGAAAAACCTAAAAGTTGTCACAGTCCTTGAATATCATCAGAACACTTTAGACAACAAACATATAGGTGCATTCTAAAAGTTGTCACAGTCCTTGAATGCAGCATTGCATATCACAAAGCATAGAACAATATCAAAGCATTATATTTTATTTAGATATACCAGACTACCAGTAGATATGCAATTATTAGTTAAATAGCTATGCATAGTTTACAATTGACAATCAGAAAGAGCTTACAAGCAACTAATTGACTCACATAACTCCTTATATCATATTCGTTATGCTACATTATCTGTACTACATTCATCCAAAGGGTTCCACAACCCCTTATTGCATACAGTTATATGCTACAATTATGTATAATGTTCATCATAAACAGTCCAACCAAACCAAAAAGAAGAACAATTAGTGATTTAGTTCAATAATTTTACTGGTATTCACCATTATTTATATCTACCTACACAGCTACACTTGCTACCCACAAAGATAAACCAACCAATCAAAGAGCTTAATCTAATTAGAGTAAGGAATAACTCAAATAGGCAAAACAACGAATGACAATCCAAACACCTATAATTTAACAACTAATTAGTTTTTATTTAAAAATTTCATGTAATTTTACAATAGCTAACAACCAACATTTGATTTACCAAACACTGAAAAATATATTTAAAATCAAACAACGAAAGCCAATCCAAACACCTAGCCAAATCAGTTAACCAAAACAACTGGTTGCCAAACAATAGTTTGCTCTAATTGTTGGCTCTTTTACTCTTTATACCCTGCAAAGAAAAATAATATATGTAAATGAAAGAAAATATCAATAAATGATCTAAAGATACTCAAAAGAGGGAGGAATGGGATTGAATACTTCGGTGATCTGATAATCTTTTCATGTCTTAAAACAACTAAGAACAAGATGAATTGTTCTCAAAACACTTAGAACTGAAAAAACAATAGACGCAGCAAAGGTTCAACCCAACTATAGCTTACACCTTCTTACCCTAATTATCTTATTAATCATCTATAAAATAAAATTAAGAAAAAGAAAACAAGAATAACACAAACTCAACAATTATCTTATTCTAGACAAACTACTTCACCCCACAAATACAAAAAAGAACTTACCTCATCTGAACGCCGGCGAACCTTTAACGGCAGCACAGAACGGCAGCAACGAATGACAGAAAACGACAGCACAGAACGCCGGTGAGATGAACGGCAGCCCAGATTAAGCTAAACGCCGGTGAGAAAGTTGAGATTTGAGACTGAGAGAGAGGCGCTTGAGAGTTGAAATGAAATGAAAGACTGAGAGAGGCGCCTACCCCTGACTTACTTTGCCCTAATAATTTTTTTTAAAATCGGATCTTTCGGATATTTCGGATATCCGAAATGTTTGTTTTTGTGATCCGTATCCGATCCGATTTATTTCGGATATCCGATCCGAAAAATCCGAAAATCAAAAAATCGGATCGGATATCCGTTTTTTCGGATCGGATCGACCGGATCACGGATCGGGTCGACCGGATCGGATCCCTTTGAACAGCCCTACTGCTAGTAGTGGTAAATACTCCATTCAGAAGGCATACAGAGTAATTACTGAGGTGGGTAGGAAAGAGGAGTGGACTCCATTTATCTGGAACATATGATCTGTTCCTAAACACAGGTTCAATTGGTGGCTTGTCATGCTTCAAAGACTACTGGTCAGAGCAAGGTTACTCAAGTTTGGCATCTCTCCAAATGCTGACTGCTGTATTTGTGGAGTTGCTGAGGAAACTCATCAACACCTCTTTTTTGACTGCACATATGCAATCAGGGTATGGAAGGAGATAATGTTGTGGTTGGGGCAGAGAGTAACTCATAGCAACATGACTAGTGTGATAAAATGGCTAAGAAGGAGAAGAGGTTTGACAGTCACACAGTGCAAGGTGATGCAAACTGCAGGGGCTGCCTTCCTGTATCAGATATGGAGAATGAGGAATCAGTCATTATGGAGCATGGAAACACCAATGATTGCCTATACTTGTAAACAGATAATTTTTTTGTTAGCAATAGATGTAAATTGTTGTATAGTGGTAGGATTACTAACAAGGATAGAGAATGGATTAGGAGTATACATACATGATGAAGTTTTGTATTAGTTGAGCTTGGTATATGATACCAGGTGGGCAAATTGCCAGTTTGTTTCTTGATTGGGGTTGAGGTGCCTACCTAGTAGGGATGTCCACCCGAAATCAAAGATAGGTTGTAAAGGGTTTGATTGAGCTATAAAATATTTTACTTTACCTAAAAAACATTAAAGGGATATCTAGAGCCCAACACATAACAAACAATAGCAGAATTCCAAAAACAGAGTTCATCATGGATTTCATCCAAAGTAATTTGCACCAGGGACTTACCAGAATGATCACCCTTCATTAGATCCAGCCCCTCATAACGAAGATGCTCAAAACATCGCTGATTCCACGATGGACCAGGTGCATCAACACAATTTACCTTCCTCAACACTTCCTCACCATTTCCCTGTTCCATTGCACCTTGAACACTCGCAACCTAGCTTCTAAGTTGTTGTGATGAAGCTTCCTGAGCTGCCATAGCAGTTAATCGAACTCTAGCATCCAACGACGAGCAAGTACTCAATGATTCTCTCTCCGACGAAATCGACGAATCAGACCAGTTTAACAAAGGAATACCTACAATATCTCTCATTGATTTAGTTTTCTTAGCATCAGCAGTATTTGGAATACCTTTCTTAGCCTTCCCTGTCCCTTTTGAATGTGAATGGCTACCCCTTTTTACCTTCCTACCCCTTGCCATGGCGTCAGCTAGAGCTGAGGAGCAGGAAGATCACAAGAGGCCGTTATTTCGTAGAGAGAGAGGAGAGAGTTTCTCTCTCTAGAAACAAAACCATTCTCGGGGGTTAGCCTAGATGATTATTAATTCTTCTTACCTTAATATAATCTCATACTTATAAAATCTCATACTTATAAATGAGATACCAAGTAAGTGTTGGCCCAGTGGTGATGGAGACTGGCTTTGGTAGGACGGACCCGTGCTCGAATCCCCGCAACACCCTTGAGAGAGGAATGAAACCTAACCACCCCGAACTTGGCCTCGATCCGGATGTAACCAGAAGGGTGAACCGGGTGCAAACACCAAAAAAACTTATAAATGAGATTATATATTAAGAAAAAAGAAATTTATATACTTTTCTTAGCATTACTCAAGGGTATTCACTACTAGATGTTTGATCTTCGTGCAATTGAAAACGTACCCATTACTCAACCCAAAAAATAGGTGTTTAGAAACAAGGTATCCAATGATACCAAATCAAGGTAATTAAATTAGAGTATTCTCTTTAACAGATAGTTGAAAAAATTAGGCTATGATCCAGTTTGAAAATAGGGTACCTCTAATTGGATTTGTATTTTACTGCATCAAATCATTTACGGTACCAGCATATCAACGCATTTTTTTTGAAGATAATTGAAAAAAGGGGTTATGAACAAACCCAAAAGAATTAGCTACCCACACCGTTTCCAACTTCGTTTTTACCCAATTCGATGCTCGTTAACTTTAACTTTACCACATTAGTGTAGTATGTTGTGTTATAACTATAAAAGAGAAAATGCGTAACGAAAGAGATGGTTAACACTAAAGATATTTTTGATATGATATTTAACGTATAGTTACAACTAATAACAACATAAAATAATTCTGTCACATTATGTATACCTTGTGCAACTTACGTGTTTCAAAACCTAGTATTAGCCAAAATAATAATCATTATAATTATATTATAAAAAATAATATTCATTCTGATTGTATTAATTAAAAAATCAATCATTGTAAATGTAGATGAAATATTATTATGTTCATATTAATTTGTCAAAAACCATCTAATATAATGGACATTATTGGTTTAACTACCTTTTCTAATTTTTTTCATTTTAACTACCTTATATATGCAAATCTTGTAGGTTTCACTACCAATTGGTGGTTTTTGGCCGGAAAACCGCTCATTTTTTGCCGGAAAACCACTCATTTAGGCCAAAAAACCGCCCATTGGTAGTTAAAAATAACGGTATTACATATATAAGGTAGTTAAATTAAATAAATTAGAAAAGATAGTTAAACCAATAATATCAATTATATTAGGCGGTTTTTGACAAAAAATCATTTTGCTATTCTCTATATATATAAAAAAGCGTAAGCATAGATTGCAATCCGCCACGTGTCACTCTCCCTTCTTTTCAACAATATTTTATCAACCTTATTCTCATAAAAAATGTGCAAATTGTCCATGATAAGCTTCGATCCCATGACCTCGAGTATGAAAGATAAATGCTCTAACCATTGCGCCACTACATTATTGTTGGTTCTTTTATCAATTGTAATAATGATATTATATGTTTTCAATGAATAACAATTATTAAGTTACAATATTTAAATTGTAATTACGAATAAAACTACTAATTTATAACTTTTTACTAATATCTTTCTACACTAAATTTTAGTTGTCTTATATTAGTAACTTATAATACAGATAAATCCCAGAGCATCGCCTGTGCCTAAATACTAGTTATATTATCATATTAGTACATACAGCCCAGGTAGTCCCGAAGGAGATACCTCGGGCATCATTTTTCTACATATAAAAGTACTACTTCGGATTTTAATTCTCTTACTATTAGAATAGAAAAACACCTAAACTCTTAGCTCACTACCTTTCTTTTAAACGTAAGACCAGTAGTTCTGTTTCAGAGCGATTTTGAAGTAGTGCCAATCTTCACCATGGCAACATCAAAACAACCAAGTTCCACAACAAACAAATTGGATGCTATTAATCAGAATTTTTTCTAGAGAAAGGTCTAAATAATGAACAAGGCATTCCCTCTTATAGCTAGGGATAAGATTTGCAAACTAAAAATTCTAGGAGGTTTAGGTCTCAGGAAGACAAACACATGAATCAAGGTATTTTAGCTAAACTAGCGTGGAAAATTCTAACGCACCCATCTAATAAATGAGCAAAAATGATAAGGACGAAATACTTGAGGAACAACTCCTTTTTGAATGCCAACCTAAATTACTCTGACTCCCGATCCTGGAGAGAAATTCTTCACACGCAAGACGTGATCCGCCGAAGAATCCTTTCGTAATATTTTCTTAAAACACAATTAAAAAATACCAATATACGTTCAAATATGTGCATTGGAAGACGTGAAAATTTTATTGTTGCAATTAAAATGAAACAGAAAAAGTATTAAATTTTGAATATATGACAAATTAATGCGTTGGCCAGTATAATTATTGTTTATGTTACTTTATTGTTTCCATTTGTTGTTACTTTTTCGTAGCGAGAGTGTTCATTAGAGAAAAGCTCTCTAATGTTGTTTAAAAAGTAATTCTAACCTAAGTTGATGATGCGATAAACGCAAATACCAAATCATGTGCAGAAAAGCACATTCATGTCACTTTCATCATTACCATAGTAATTTTAGGAAAACATGACAAACAAGACTGTTTTCTTCTTATAACAAGAACTAATGAGTTTAAATTATAAGATCTAAAACGTAAATGAGTTTGAACACATCATTAACTCTTCATCTTCACCGTTGAGCTGAGAAGCAATAAACCGATCAAGCGTGATCCAATCATTAAATCTTGGTTTAGCATTCGCTAATATCTGATTATCATGACACAGATTAATGGTAGGATCATCTCTGTGATGTTGGTCGAATGGTGGCCAAATGCTTGTAAACACAGGAAGACTGTACTGATGATCATCAGCTGATAATATTGGACTGTTTAGTATAAGCTGATTATATGAAGAATTAATCATATGATCATCATGAATAATTAACCTTCCCTGGTGTTCTTTTAGGGGATTTTCAGTATTGCTTGTTTCATAAGCATGATAGTGTTCATCTTGATATGTCTTCCCCATGCAAAAAAAGATATGATCATTTGCCATTTGGTAGTTTTTCTTCCAGAAAAGGCGGCATATCACCCACCCTTCTTGATCTGCTATACGAGTATCATCTCTTAACACCTATGTATGTATATTATCAATGATAGTGTTGTTAGTTTGAAGAATTTGTTATGCGAAAGATAAGTTTAAGCTAAGGATGACTAGGTTTGAATTGGTATAAGCATAAGATAGAATCAGAATTGATTACGGTTAATCTGCTGAAGAATAAAATAAAGAAACTACTTACTGTAAAACTATAGAAAACAAAATGACTGCAACTCTACATTGATAAGGAGAACAAAGTAAATGGGGCAAACTCACAATATTTCACTAACTCAAGAGACTAGATACAAGCTTAGTGGTTGTTTGGTATATATAGAAATTTAATTTCCGTGGTAAGTTACAATATATTGGAAGTTAATTCCCTCATGTATTCCTAGAAATTTGTTAAAATTGTTTGGTTGACATCAACTAATTTGAAATTCACAAGAATTTTGAATGACCAAGGAGGGAATGGGTCAATAAATTCCCACGTTTTGTGGGAATTACAAATTCCTAGGAATTTTGAGTTCCCCCATTTTTGTTACTTTCCGCTAACCAAACAACTAACCATTCTAAAAATTCATGAGAATTTTCATTGCCTATGGCTTTTCCTGCATACCGAATAACCACTTATTATATAAGCTAAGACAATGTTTTCGTCAACTTATTTTAATAAATTACAGTAAAATAAGTTCAGTTCAGTAAATATAAGTTTAGTTCAGTACTAATAAGTTCAATTCAGTAAAAATAAGTTCAGTTCAGTTCAGTAAAAATCAATAATGCAAAGAAGGAAAACAACATGAATAAGTAAAAATAAGTTCAGTTCAGTAAAAATAAGTTTAGTTCAGTAGTAATAAGTTCAGTTCAGTAAAAATAAGTTTAGTTCAGTACCAATAAGTTCAGTCAGTTCAGTAAAAATAATTTCAGTTCAGTAAAAAATATAAGTTTAGTTCAGCAAAATTCAGTTGACGAGAACAAGGCCTAAGTAGTAACAAATAATAAACGGAAATATATTAACCATAAACCCACTAACATTTAACTGACCCACTATTCTCTTATGAGAACAATAAGTCAGTTTGTGATACAATAAGTCAAATCATTGTGGAGATTGAAACAAAGGATCAAATTAGAGATTGTACCCTAAAATTCAATTCAATAAGATTTCTTATTTTGTTATATTTATCTTGACTCTGTTTTGCAGACTTAGTTAAAATTTATGTTTACAGTAACGTTAAGGAAAATTTTCACGAAACCAACTTAACTTTTCACTTATTTAGAAACTTCCATCTTTATGATTTTTTTCCCTAAATTTCCTCCTAAACTTTTTAAAACCTTTATAAACTCCCACCATTTGACAGTTTTTGGCTAACTCCGTTAAGTGGTGGGCCCCCATTATGCTTTTGTTATTTATTTTCCCTCCAATGATTTCTCTCTTCCTTTGTCTGTCTTCTTCTCTTCTCTACTCTCCCTCATTCGATTCTCTTTTTTTATTCAGTCCCTATTAGATCACTAATTACAAAACTGGGTTAAAGTTTCCACATAAACACTAAAAATAATCTCGTATATAATAAATCTATACAATATTAATACCTTATCATCAACATCTTGAAGCTCCAATGTAAAAAAACAACATATTGAAGCTCAGAATTAGAGCTCTCATTAGATTCATTTAATGGAGATTCATTCCCAACAGCTGGTATGGTCTTCCCAAACAACTTAAATGATCAACTGACCTCTGTAATTTCTAATGCCAACTTTTCATACCAATCACGGACCACTGTAATTCTTGAGTCCCTAATTCCTGACCTCTGTAATTATTCATACCAACTTAAGAACAACTAGTATCTCTAATTCCTAATATTCATACCAACTTTTCATCAAATGGAGATTCATCCCTCATTCAAAAGTGTGGTGGGATTATACGTTAGCAAGAATTACAGAGGTCGGTAAGGGTTGTTTAGTGAGTATTAGTGTCTCGTTTTAGAGAGAGAAAGAGAAGGAGAAAGATAGGTGTATTTGGAATGCAAATAAGATGATTTTGATCTGTTTAAAATCCAATAAGATGCCCATTTACATCACACCAAATTCCAATTTGTACCCAATTTAATTCTTCAACTAATCTCTCAAACCAATTTCCAACTTGAGTCCCTTGACCTCTCAAATCTCTCCAAATTTCTATCTAAGGCTATTCAAGAACTGTCCATTTCATCTTTGAGCTCAAATAATGATTTTGATCTGGTTGTTTTATGTCAGTTATTGACTAATTTAGAGGAGTTGGATATTAGTGATCCTAGGGATGATTACTATGTAATAAGTGGGGATGTTTGTAAAATTATGGGTCAATCTACCTCTTCACTCTCCCACCTTTATCTCTTTCTTTTTTTTTCACTAATTCCAGGTAAAGCAAGAGAGATGAATAACGAGAAAGAGAAGGGATTGAAAAAAAAGAGAGAGAATTGAATGAGGGAGAGTAGAACAGAGGAAGAGTTAAATGATTGTGTTGGAGGGAAAATAAATAACAAAATCATAGTTGGGCCTAGTACTTAGCGGAGTTAGCCAAAAACTGTTAAGCGGTGGGATTTTATAAACAATTTGAAAAGTTTAGGTGGAAATCTAGAAAAAGAAATCATAGAGGTGGGAGTTTCTAAAAGCGTGATAAGTTAAGGTGTTTTTGCACAAAAAATCCTATCGTTAATCTACAAACTTTCCTAATACTTACCACTAACCCACTATCTTAGCAAAACTAACAAGTTACTGACATCAGCTTAGACTTAGGAAACTAACTCCCTAAAAACAATGCAACTAATATTTGAATCATATTCCAACATAATCAAGCCTAAAATACAGTTAAGTTTAGGTGAATACAACATATACATCCTCATAATACTTAGGAAAATTTGTGAAAAACCACTCTAAATTTTACAATTTTTGAAAACAACCACCATTTTTTTTATTTAATTACTATAGCTTTCCTAAATTTTGTCAAGCACCACCTTTTAACAGCTTTCGTTAAGAAATCTCTTTGATGGGACCCACTCATCATCTTTGATCTCCATTTACACCACCATCCCAATTGACACCACCATTATCACCTACACCTCACTCTAACCCTTCACCACCACTCACAATTACTACCCATCACCACCCACGCACCACCTCTATATTCAAAAACCCTAACCCCTAAATTCACCACCAACCAACCACCATGACCACCGTTCAATATTGCGCCACCAATACACACCACGACCCACCTCCGCAAGTTCACTACCAACCACCATCTAGCTTCGAAACTTCAACCTTTTAAATCGTCACTAACTAACCACAACCATCACTCCCTTTCGAAATTTCGCCACCAACCATCAATCCCTTTCGAGATTTCGTCACTGACCACCACAATCCACATTCAAAAACCTTAAACTTCACAACCCACTTACAAAAACTTTTGTTTCTCACTTTTGTATGAAGTAGTAGTAGCCGTAGTCCCCTCTCTACTTTTTTTGCTTTTCTTACAATTTAAGCCCAACCCATATGACTAAATAGAAAATAATAGAGAAAGTATACGGTAATAATAAAGTATATTTATGTCAGGATATTTAGCTCATAAATTAAAATAACGAGGTCGACAAAAATACCAGAATTTGAGCAAGTATTTTAAGATGCAAGAAACTCATACTCCCTCTCTCCCATAATATAAGTCTTGTTTCCTTATATGGTGTCCCAGAATATAAGTCATATTTCTAAATTAATCATATATTTATACCTAATATACCCTCATTAGAATATTTAATTTCCTAAAATATCCTCATATTACTCTAAAAAATTGCACCCTAATTTAATGCATAGATAGAATCTTTTTATCTCTTTCCACCTTTTCATCCTTCACTTATTTCTCCATTTTATTTGTTAACATTCTCTCTCCTCCCACACTTGCCCATTTTCCATTTTTCGCTCATTTTTCATCTCACTTTTCATCTCCTCTGTTATCTCTATACTATAAAGGAAAACCAAAATTTAAAAATATGAAAAAATATTTAAAACAAATCAAGGAAGTTATTAAGGAATTAAGTTTTCTTTCCAAACTTAGCAATCAGATTTTTAGCCAAAAATGTTTAAAAATTCAAACTCCGATATCTAAAAATCTACAAAGTAATAACAATTAAAAAATATATCGATGGTTAGATTTTCTTGCGATCTATAAAAGGACACCCACTTTACTATATTTTTATATACTTTTGAATCTTTTTATTTTCAAATACATGAGTAGTTGATTGCTCATAAGTGGGGGTGCAATTGATCAAATAATTGATCATGAATCATGATAAATTATTTTAGCATGAGTGAGAAAGTGGTAAAGGGATAAGAATGATATATATTTTTTTACACATGAGTGGTGATGCTAATTACATCTTTTTGTAAAGTTTTTGATCTTTTTTGGCGTTTTGTTTTTAAATCACTATTGCTAATCTACTCTCTAATATTTAATACTCCTTTTATGTATTTAAATTACTTCACTATTTAAACTCTTTTGATATTCCAATTACACCCTTTAAAATAACAAAATAACTAAAACTTAACGATTACTTTTAAAAGTACGAAAAAAATATGTATACACTTCAATTGAGAAATTACAATGTAGTTTCTCCCAAATCCTTACATATTAATCTTTTGCACGAGGCACGCATCGCGTGCATATAAAGCTAGTTAGTTTTGAAGAAAATTGGCTTCGTTCAAATTTTTTTTATTTAATCGTTCGAAAGAGTAGATTTTTTCATCCGTCAATTTTTTAAGGGTAAACTGAAGAACTTGTGACCAACTATAATGACTTTAGTCACAAAGATAATATAGTCAACTCAAGTGGGATCTTGTTAATTTCATTTAGTACATAATTATAATAAACTTTCTATAAATTTTACTTAATAATTAGAATTGACAATGTTTAACTTTGTACATTGGGAGGCGTGAAACTTTATATGTAGAGATTAACAAACTTTAGTACCCTTTCAAAAACTTTTTATCACTCTTGTCGATGTCATCTCCTTTGGCAACGGTTTCAGTTGACGATTCATGTTAGCCGACCCCAAATCACTTTGGGAATAAGGCTTAGTTGTTGTTGTTGTATTAACAAATAACGGAAAAAATATTTATTGAAGGGTAAGAATTTAGGTTCAAAAACTAACACTGGTTTGATCATGTTGTTCTACTGTATAAGTAGCAGTGCAGTCTTCAAGCCTATACTCATGCATGATCCAACAAGATTTCTCAGCATTTGGAGCTCGACCTTTGTTAAAAACCAAAGTCTTTCTCATACCAATGCATATATTGTTGCTATAGATCATCTTGTCGCGGCCTGTGGCCTTCCAGAACCCGGCTGCAGTGGCACGATTTGTTCTAGTCCCTTTTGGGTATTTCATGTCTTTATGACTGAAGAAATACCACTCATTTTGTGGCCCTGATCCTATTCCGCACAGCTCTGAAAATTTGTACAAACAGATTAAATCTTAGCCATAGTTTTTTGAACTAATTTATTATAAAGAATTAATCAATCGTAGTATTCGTAGATGAAGCAACCCTTGTAAGAAGCTTTGCCAGATTCCGTAATTGTAACAAATTGGTTTTGGACTTGTAAGGAACCCTAATGGTTAGGTATTATTTTGGTGGGATTAAAGAGGGTTTAATCTCATTCCCAATCCCATGGGAATATAACTATCCCCCCAAACAAACATGGGAATACTACCCATGGGGATATAAATTCCCAATCCCACCCCTTAACCCCCTAAACAAACAGGCCCTAAAGAAATAGGTGGGAGAGGTTTTGGAAGGGTTTTATTACTCTTTTGAGATAATCTAGGTAGTTCACGAAAAGTCTGTATTAAAGGGGTTTGTTTCTCACTGTCACAAACCGTTCTGAGCTATAGGGCATTTCTCCCCTTATTCTGTTACACGGAAATTCTCTTTAAAGTTTGATGTTTTTGTATCTACACATGTCGCACCGAAACTCTTAGAAATTTCAATTGTTTAGTTTTCGGCCATGGAAGCAACAACTCTAATTGTTAGCGTCTTGTCAAAAAAGAAAGTTATACTAAAAAAAAGGAAAATTTGTTAAAAATCACTATAAAGTTTATGCTTTTTGTAAAAACCCCTTATAATTTTTTTTAAATTTAATTACTAGAATTTTGCAAAATTATATAAAGCACCACCTATTATCAAAAAACGTTAAGTTTACCGTCAAAAACCCTAACCCTTAAATTCGCCGCCAAACGGAAAACTTATCATTTTCCGTTAGAAGGGGGTGCTTCATAAAATTTTGCAAAGTTATAGTAGTTAAATTTTAAAAAAAAAGTAATTTGTGATTTTTTTTTCAAAAAGTGTAAAGTTTGTAGTTATTTTTCACAAATTTTCTTAACAAAATTTTGTAGGAAAAGTTGTTAATTAACGTTTTCACATTTCCCACATTTCCGTTTACTTTGGGATGATAAAGGGACCTTAACCTCCCAAGGAAACTTCGTATAGGTAGATTGTTTAATGTGAGTTTACTCAGAAGAATTGATGATAATTTAGATAGGAGATTTGACATAAAATTACCTGGAATATCCCAAGGTTCAAGCTTGTTAAGGTCAATCTCTCGAATAACATCAAGGTCAATCTTCTCAAAAGCCAATTTTTTCTTCAAGTAATACTGGAGAAGCTCTTCTTCTGTAGGATGGAATCTAAAACCTGGAGGTACTTTTGAGTGTCCATTTACTGATATATTCATATTTTGTCTTTCTAATGCTTCAACAATGGAGTAAATCAAAGGGTATCAAATACACTAAAAAAAATAAAAATAAAAGAAGAGTTAAGAAGAACGAAAAAGCTGAACATGTTGATGACTGTAAGGAATGTTGAATGTTGCAAATAAGGAAAGAATAGCAGCTCAAAGAATTGTGGGACATTATTTTTGAGGCAAAAAAGGATATGCTCTTACACTATATATAAAGGCATTGAGGATAGAGTAGGAATTCAGTCAAAAAACTGCATTAAGGTTTGGTGTCATGGCCATACTAATGTACTCTATGGGTCCATCTATTTGCGCTTCAACAAGGGGCTAATTAGTTAATCCTTGTGTTTCATAAATATATTCCCTTTTATTATATACTTTGTTCTTTTGAACTTATGGGGTGTTTGGTTCAAGTGATGGAATGCAAAGGAAATGGAAACAAAAGAGAGAATACAATGGAAACAAAATCATTAATTATCAAACTAATTTGGTTCAACCAAACAATGGAATATACCATTACAAACGTACACAAAAAAAAACCAACAGTTATTATAAGAGAGAGAGAGAATGTTGGCTGGAACATGTCAGAAATTTGAGAGAGTAGTTGGTAGTATTGGTATCCAACAGTGGAGAGAAGGATGGGTGGAATGGCATTTGTTACCTTAGGGGTGAGAAGGGTATTATTTGGGAAGAATTAGATCAAGTAGAGAAATGGAGTGAAAAAACTTTTTTGTTAAAACAAACAAAATGAAAGGGAGTGGGAGATTGACTCCCTTTCCAAGAGTTAAAAGAACCTCCAACCAAACACATGCTTTTAATGGAACCGAACTGAATTGGCTCAAACTGAACTGAGGTGAAATTAGTGGAACTAAACTAAACTGTACTAAGCTTATATTTTACGGAGTAACCTTAACAATAATAATAAGTAGAATAATATAATTAATACTAATATTAATAGTAATGATAATAAAAACTTATAATATTAACATAAATAATAAATTATGATTATAATTATGTTATTATTTTGTTACTAGTTATTATTAATATTATTATTTACGAATAATTATTTAAAGGAAAAATTGGATCAAACAGCACAAACTATACGTTTGTTGCACAAAGCAGCACCAACAAAAAAGGTGCACAAAACAACACAAACTTTTTCTAATCGGTGCAAAAAAGAACATAAGTGGGTTTTTTCGCCTGAGATTCCCTATTTCCGGCGAATCTTTAGTATTTTAGATATTTTTTATTTTGCTATCTTTTTTCCTTCACTTTAAATAAACTATTGGATCCAAAAATCACCTTATTTCCTCTTTGAAACCATAAAATTTTCCCCAAATTGATTTTTTCTGTTAAACCCTAGAATTGGAGGATGAGTGGCTAATTTTCAATAAAGAAATCAAAAGGAATGTCTACAGTGTATAGGTAATAGAAATCTAAAATCTAAAATACTAAATATTCACCGGAATTAGAGAATCTCAGTCGAAAAACCTACTTATGTCGTTCTCTGCACCAATTAGAAAAAGTTCGTATTGTTTTGTGCACCTTTTTTTGTTGGTGCTGTTTTGTGCAACAAGCGTCTAGTTTGCGCTATTTGATCCAATTTTTCCTTATTTAAAAGACAGTAATGACTTTAAGATTACTAAATAATATTTATACTAGATAAACAAAAATATTTCCTTACAAGCCTTGGTGTTAATTTTTACTTGTTAGACGTTTGATAACTTACGAGGAATACTAGAACATTTCAACTATTGACATTCATCATTGCGAGTGCCTATTGAAGGTGTAGGTCCATTAAAGAAAAGGTGGAGCCGCAAATGCCCGAAAAGTATCACATTTATAATTGATGCAAATTGCACATACCCTTCATGATTTTATAAAAATGTAAAAGTCTGGAATACCAATTGTACAAAATAAACCGAAGTTGAAGGAATTGTTGATATTGACATGTTTAAATACGATCGGAAGATTTCAATATTTGAAAGAAAAAAATAACTAAGATAATTTGAAAAAAATGTGAAATCAGTTGATGCATTTATATCAGAAAGGCTATGTCATGTACAAACTCGGCGTATTTCGGAAGCTTTAAGGCCCTGCTGACACGGTTTAGAAAGATTCTTCTTTATTGATGGTGACCAGTCATAATCCATAAAATGTTGCTCAAGAGCAATCCCGAGAATTGGAGAGGTCATCGGCTCCTTAGTAAGGGTTGATCCATGAGCCCAATTGCATTCAAATCTAGATCGACTCCCAAAAAAATTCGCTAAGCTGGTCAAGAGGTTCATGATGATCATGTAGGAGATGGTGAAGAAGTGATAGATCTTATGAAAATAGATAATTAGGAAATTATAAGTAGAATTTTTTTGTTGATATGTACTGTACATGATTTAATATTAATACTAATATTATAAAATTTCAAGTCAAATTACAAACAATTTTAATTTGGTAAAGACATACAATAATAATGATATGATCATGATAATAATAATAATAATATTAATATTAATATTAAAAATAATAATAATAAGACTAATAGTAATGACATGGATATGACAATATCTAATAGATAAGACGATAGTAATAAAAATAGCAATAAGAATTTTAAAAAATAATTAAATATAATAATAGGTTTATCATAAGTGAGTATAATAATGTCTAACTCAAACAATAATATTAGAAAAATCGGTAATAAGGTTACAAAAATATAATTAAATATTAAAATATTAAAATTTTAATTTAATTCAGATACCAATATATTAATAATTAGTATAACGATAATAATGATAAGAATAATTGTAAAGATGATGACAAAAGTGTTGTTAATAATAAATTGAATTGAAAGAATTTAAATCAACCGAAATTAATGTAGCTGAACTGTACTAAACTAAAATTAATTTACATTAATCCAGTCCAAAAACAAGGCCTTAGTGGAAAGTATGGTTCTTTAATTTGTTTAACTTTTGAGATTGACAGAGAAAGTTGTTTAGAAATATAAATATTATTTAATAGATCAATTTGGATCAATTTAGTGGGCTAAGGGACTAATCTGGGAAGATGAAAGAGAGAAAAAAATAGTAAACAAAAATATAGAAAAATAGGAAGAAAAAAAATATCTAATGGAACACCTTAAAACAAAAAGATATTTGCCAATGTAAATTAGATCCAAAGAGCAAAGATTATAATTAGTAGAATGGACGATCTAATTTTCACATATAATTGGACCAACAATTTCAGTGTAAACCAACACTGTTCCTCAACATACTCAACATCTTGCGCCTAGTCATTTGTTTTGTTATGTTTCCTTTGTTTCCATTTGAATCTCGAACCACAATAGAAAGCTATAAAAAATAACCTACTAGATTTATCGAAAGGATTAATGTAGTCACTAGATGATGAAGAGTGTATGATTATAAAGTGGATTAAACTGGTCACCAATTGGATTTAAATAGTCACCACAATAAAGGAGGGGTTTC
The DNA here is from genome assembly GCA_947645195.1 of Patellifolia procumbens. Taxonomy (NCBI): domain Eukaryota; kingdom Viridiplantae; phylum Streptophyta; class Magnoliopsida; order Caryophyllales; family Amaranthaceae; genus Patellifolia; species Patellifolia procumbens. The sequence continues at coordinate 5,455,955 of CANSGD010000972.1, forward strand.
TTTCTCTTCTTAATATTAGGCTTTGGATCATTGCCTAGGTTTTTTTTAATATAAAAATAGGCAGCTCTATAAGACTAACTCTAAATTTATACTCCCTCCGTTTTCTAGGTTCTTCGTTCTTAGAATTTTGACGTAGTTGACACTCTTTAGAAGTAAAAGAAATCTTCTAAATTCTTTCCGATATATATGAAAATAACATAATGATTTGTGGTCTTGTCTAGATTCAATTCTTTCCATAATAACTACATTGAAAAATCTCAAACCCGACCATATATTTTTACTTATAAATGATATAAAATATGCATTGATAGACATACAAACTAAGCTTATATAAAAAAAATAGGGGGGTGTTTGGTGCAAATAGGATAAGGCAAATGTAAATAATAAAGGTGTACCTGGGGAAATTAAAGTAAAGTTAAATCCTTAGTTGGGTAGTTTTTTTTTTCTCTTTCACCCTTCGTCCTCTTCACAACCATTTCCTACTCTTCCGCACCATGTTTCCTCTCCCATCGTTTCCATTGTCGCCCCCTCCCCGCCACCCTCCTCTTGGATGCAACCACCGCACCGGATCTAATGCATCATCCTCCTTTATAGTTGAAATAAGTTCTCTTTTCAATCTTATTCTCCCTTCAGATTCGGTGGTATCGATGGGGGTTGAATGTTTTTAGGCACGGAAAATGTGTGAATATGCCATGTCGAATTATGTTTGCGTCAATGTCAACTTATTAAATCATTATAAATTTGACAGTCAATAAAACTATTTAAGTTGGGCTGACAATTTATTTGGCCCATTTTTGGTTATGTTGATCAAACCCATTTGACTAATTGATAAAACCCATCTAAATAGGTCGGCTATTTTATGGGTCATAATAGTTGAGTTTGAGCTCAAAAGGCCCAAAAGATCTTTAAAACCATAAACCTTTGAGAACTCTATAAATATAGGCCTCCAAGTGTCATTTGAAGGGTTTCAGAAAAAACTAGATGGCGGAGAAAACCATAGTTATTCTAGAGTATACAAATTATCAAGAGAACTCAACAAACTTCATCAAATTTTCAACCTAAAAGAACCACAAGCATAAATCCAATGTGACGTTCCATTATAGAGAAGAAAAATTGAACAGATCAAGCTCATTGGCAATCATTCAAGAAATCAAAACAGGACTTGAAATGATCAAGCCATCCAAGGAAATCAAATCCGTCTCGCGAATCTTTCAAGCCAAGTTTATGATACAACAACAAAAACCGTTTGTGGAGATCGAATCAGCAGATAATATATTTGAGATTGTACCCCAAACTCATTATCAATACAAATTTTATTATTTGTTACATCTGTTGGATATGCCTTCAATTATCTGTTAGCTTTTCGGGTGTTATAAGGTTTGATTAAACCTTATATTCTGATATGGGTTTTAGGTCCAAGTCTGTTTAGGTTAACTCTAAGGGTGCTTATATAAACCCTTAGGTTAAACCTATAGCAGTATTATTCACTATTCAGTTAATGTTAGTGTTGTCTAACACTAATCTGTATTCTGGTTCTCTCCTAATAAAACTACTTTCCCTCTGGTCTGGTGGACGTAGCTAGCACATTGCTAGTAAACCACGTTAAATTCTATGTGTTATTTATTGCTTTCACGTTCTTACTATTCTTTAGCGCCTCTTCTGTTGTAACAACATCTATTTTGATTCTGTTTTGCGGACTTATTTGTGTTTATAAAGGGGTCCAATAAACATGAATGGTGGTTGGATGTTTGTTTAAGGCGTGAAAGTGTGCGAGCTAATGTCAATAGAATGGCCTATTTTCGTTCCAAGTACATATGTTTCTCTCGATGGAGTATGCGGCTTAGCCGCAGATCTCGCTTTTAAAAATTAGGGGGTTGTGTTGATCATATGTTACAAATAAGTACGTAGGAGAAATTTCGCAATGGTTGATCTGGGTTGGTCTTTGGTGGTGTTAATCGGAGAGATCGAGGAGATCCATGGGCGTCAATGGAGCAGGGAAGAAAGTTTGGTGTAGCGCCATTTTTCCAAAAGGCATTAGTGCACGGGCAGATTAAGAAAAGGTGGTTTATATCTTCGTTTGAGAAATTTTATTCTTGGAATCAGAAATGGGTGTCCCCTATCATGATATGACGCTATTTGTCATCACGATCATCAGATGCATCTGAATCCCCTTGATATACAACGGATCCCTGATGAGAAGGAGCTAGAAAAGCTTGTAAGCTATCTGAAGATGATTATCCGACTTTCTTAATACAAAAGGCCAAAGTATGAATTGGATTGCCATTGGAGATGAGAATTTCAAGCTTTTGCACTATAGCATCAAGAAGTACAAGAAGGTTTTGTTGGTTTCCATGAATCCTTATTAGGCCAAACCTACTCTAATAGAGGCCCTATACATCAGATTGTGATTTACCAACCCCCTATGATTATAACGGATCAAGAGTATCTTTTGCTGTGTAATTTTATGGAAGGTGATGTGAGAACGACCTCAATGCCAAATGAGAAAGCAGGGGCGTATTTTAGTATCTAAGGTGTTCCACACAATATAGGGCCTCTAAAATTTTAGGGCCTCAAAAATCGAAATACTTAAGAAATAGAGAACATTCCGTATATATTTATATCAACTTACAATTTATATTTAGAGTATTAAACTTCTCAACGAAGATGAATTTTACTATTGAACCTGTTAACATATAAATTATGCCATTATTTTTATTTTTTGGGGCCATTTACTATATATGCAGAGGGCCTCTTCCCCTGTTGAGACGACCCTGTGAGAAAGCCTCTTGGGTTAGATGATTATAATATCATGTTCTTTAAGCACAGTTGGATCATAGTTGGGCCTCAAGCGTCAGCTGTTGTCCTGGATTTTTTTAGAATAGGAAAGCTCTCGAAACAGCTTAATGTCAACTTCTACATTGATTACTAAGATCCAAAGTTCTTCACAGTTAAGGACTTTTAGAACTAGTTCCTTTTGTTTAGTTATTATATAGAGGATTTTTTTTCTTAAAACCACCTAAACTTTTCACGTTTTTAGAAACTCTTATCTTAATGAATTTTTCTTTCAAATTTCCACCGACCATTCCCAATTTTAATAAAAGCTCTCACCACTTAACGGTTTTTGTTAAATTCGGTTAACAAAATCGTTAAGTGGGCCCCACATATGCGTTTTATTATTAATTTACGCTGAAATCGAAGTCAATTTCATCAATTTAAGGGGAAAATCTCAACAAATTTGGAGCAAATCTGGAACTAATTACAACTATTTGGAAAAATTGCAACTATTTCAAGTTCAATTTCGTTAATAAAATGTATATGCAGGACCCACTTAATGGTTTTGTTAACGGAATATGACAAAAACTGTTAAGTGGTGGGAGGTTTTAATAAAATTGGAAATGGTATGTGGAAATTTACAAAAAAAAATTATTAAGGTATGAGTTGCTAAAAACGTGAAAATTCTAGGGGATAAGATGCGATTTACGTTATATAAACTCATCACCAAATTGTTGGGTGAAAACTGAAGATGGTTCATTGATTCCACCTAGTAATATCTCAAACACTCAAGGTGCTTTTGTGGGTGGCAATAAGATCTTGAACAATGTTCTCGTTTATCAAATTTTGGTGAGATCAAAAGAAGAAGTAGACAAGGCCTTGTTGTATATGCTGAAAACTGTTAAGTATGGGTCTGGGCCGCACCCATAAGGAGGAGAGAGAATCCACTTCACAAGACCAAGGAGGTTCCACCTTAAAACCATATGGCAATAAGGGGAGTAGCCCCTTAGCCTTATTAGGTGAACATCTCTCTTCAAGTTAATCAATGTGGGACTCTCACATGTGATGTTTCATGGGGCCAAGAGCTTCAACACTCCCCCTCACATGTGAGGTCCCTTTTTAATTGGCCCAGAGTATATTAAAGGACCCAACCGTGGGCCTGGCTCTGATACCATGTTAAGTATGGGTCTGGGCCGCACCCATAAGGAGGAGAGAGAATCCACTTTGCAAGACCAAGGAGGTTCCACCTTAAAACCATATGGCAATAAGGGGAGTAGCCCCTTAGCCTTATTAGGTGAACATCTCTCTCCAAGTTAATCAATGTGGGACTCTCACATGTGATGTTTCATGGGGCCAAGAGCTTCAACAAAAACAGACAAATAAAGAGCCTATGACACTATTGTTGGTCATTTTTTATTCATTAATGAACGCATTGCGTTGCTTGCTTTAAGTGATCTAATATTTCTATCAAACATGAATTCATCTTATGCACTGCCTTGGCTTTCCAGACTGGTCCTCACTTATATAACAAGCCCAAGCTTTACTCTGATGATAAACGGGCATCCTACTGGTTTTAAAAAATCTAACAGGGGTTTGAGGCAGGGCGATCCTAAATCTTCTCTCTTATTTGTTTTGTGTATGAAGTATTTGATAAAGATCATGATTTACATTGGAAACCAGCCTGATTCCCAATTTCACTCAAGGTGCAAAGGCCTTAAACTGAACCACCTTTGTTTTGATGATGATCTAGTGTGTTTTTGTAGGGGTGAATTCAAGTTGCTGTTCATGCTAATGCAAGGCTTCAAGCTTTTTGTAAATACTAATGAGTTGCAATCTAATACAAGCAAGTAATGCTATCTATGTTTGTGGGGTGCAAAATATAGAACTTAGAACAGTTGCAGATGCTACTGGTTTAAAAACAGGTGCTCTACCTTTTAGATACATTGGCATCCCAATAAGTTCCACAAAGCTAAGAGCTAGTGACTTTGAACAATGGTTGATAAGATGGCTGCTAGAGTCAAAACATGGAGCTCTAGGCATCTCTCCTAAACTAGAAGATTACGATTGATTAATGATGTATGTGTTGATGTCAATACATATATTATGGGCTCAAGATTTTTTTTTTTTTTTTGGCGATGGGGCTCAAGATTTCATTTTTAGCTTTTTCCTGTGAACAAAGGATTTCAATTATTCAAAGCCTAGTTTAGTTAACTGGAATCAGGTCTTTTGCCCCAAGAAATGTGTTAGGTTAGGTATCAGGGACTTACTAGCCTGGACCAATCTGCATTAGCCATTAGGGAAGCAGCCAGGTGTGGAATATACCTCAGAAGACTAACAATCTATGGGTTAAGTGGGTCCATGTGGTCTACATTAAAGACTCTATGACCAGGAGTATAAAGCTCCTGCAAGGACTAGTTGGATTTGGAAACTGATTTAGTGATTTGCAAAACGAAGGATGATATTGACAAGAATGCGCAGAGTAATGCTTGAATATGCCATCATAGCTACTCTATTACTAAAATGTATCAAGATACAGCTGATGTGGGATAGAAGATTCACTGGTTCACTGAAATTTGGAATAAATTTAATATTTCAAGCATAGATATATCACATGGTTTTGTGTGTCGAGGAGACTTCAGACTACGCAGAGATTAGCTGCTTTGAAGGTTTATCCCTCTGATAATGTGCTTTATGTGAAGAACCGGGGGAATCTCGTCAACATCTACTACTTTGGTTTGCAAGCAAATCCCGCTTTATGTGTAGTAATAGCTGGGCATTAACTGATCCTCCTTTGATGCCCAAGCTATTCAAAGATGGTTTTAACAGAAGATACGGAGGGAGTCTATTTAGGAAAAAGGTCTGCAGGGCTATGGTTGCAGCAAGTGTATATCTGGTATGGAGAGAGAAATAATGCAATTTGGAATTTCACCATGGAAACGCCCCAAGCTATTATCAAAGATATGCAGGTTTGCGTAAGGCTAGGTAGTGACTTAGTCTCGTTTCAGCCTTTGTTAATAAGCAATTTGGGTTGATACACTACGATGTAGTTTAGCCTAGTGCTATTCTGTTATTAGTTGGAGGTTCTTTCTACAAGGTTTGTCCTTGATATTTCAGGCATCAATACAATTTACCAGTGGTGGATCTAGGAATTTGACGATATGGGGACAATTTAGATAACCCAATTCAATTCACAGACTAATTGACCAAATCACACTCTAATTCACAATCATTAAACAATGACAATTGATAAAATGATGAATTCACAAATTAATTACTAAAATTTTGTAAACTAGAAGTTTAAAAATATAAAAATCTTTTTGAAAAACCGAACTTACCAATACCTCGCTGTTGTCGGCCGCCGCTGCCGTCAATAATCGCCGGAAATGTGAATTAGAGTGTTTGGAAGACGTGGGCCCACCACTGCCTAGTAGGTTTTAATAACGAAATTGGTCCTTCAAAAATTTATAAACGCCTAGTAGGATAAAAAAAATTATAAACGCCTGAAATGCGAGCTTACCAAAATAAACGCAAAACACTTCAAAAAAACGAACTTGTCAGAACTTGTAAAGTGTAAACAGCGAACAAAAATGTTGTTCTTTTCTTTTTTTTTGTTACTCTGCGAGTATTCTCAATCTCACCTTCTGATGTTATCTTTTCCAAAGTGGGTCCCCCTTCAATATTTAATGCACTGAGCCACCGACAAACCTTTTCTCTCCCAACTTTTCTTTCCTTTCTACTTTTTCGTTTAACAGTGATAGTGGGCCCTATCCCCACAGCCCCACTCCTTCCTTTTCTCTCCCTCTCACGCGCGTTTACTGATTTTTTTTTAAAGTGAGGGGACAATGGTCCCCCTTGTTCTAAGGTGGGTCCGCCAATGTAATTTACTTACTTACCAAAAAATTAGAAGCAGGCCAGAGGAAGGCAGAGAAACCCCTCTTCTGATGGAACAATCGAGAGAATTTTTATTTATTTTCTTCTATAGAGTTGAAAGAGATTTGAGTAATTGGGCGGGAATAAGTTTCACCAGAGATTGACACCTATACTTGTCTTAGGTCAGCTGATGTCAGCTGTATTCTATTTTAGTAATAGTTAATAGACGATTATAGTTTGTTCTTTTGCTTGTGTAATATCATTAAAATTGAGAGTCGGTCAACCTAATTAATCACGAATATGATTTTTGTATTTTTTAGATTACTTTGTTAACATTATCATGAATCTTGATTGTTACTTTGTTGACGTTAGCTATTTTATTGTAGTGATGGTAAATGCTCTGCCTTTTGGAACATGAGTGTTGGTGAATTCAAATCCTAATGCTTATATTTGCTTACTTTATTATTTAGGAAAAAATTGATAGGAATAATCCGACCTTTGCCCGGTCTTCCACCACTGGTACCACCTTCAATTAATCCAAGTATAATCTGACCTTTGACCCCCATATCCTCATATTGTTCCCTCACCTGTTGGTGACCTACAATCATCAGTAATATTCCTAATTACGTGATTAATAGCTAATTAAGTATATTTTAAACTTAAATTTTTAATTAAAGTTTTAAATTAGATTTAATTAAAAAAACTTTAAAAAAAATCACCCCCCTCCCCTTCCCCCACCGCTGCCACCCACCCTCTCCAGCCCCACCGTCGGCCTTCCTTTCCGAAAACCTCACTTCCACCAGCCCCAATGCCCCACCGCCGGGCTTCCCTTCCGAGAACACCACACTCACCAGCCCCACCGCCAGCCTTCCCCCTGAACTCCCTCGCGACCCTCAACAACACTCATTCCCTTGCCCACCCTTCCCGCTCCCCTAAAACCACCGCCCCTCCCCCTGAAATCACTACCCCTCCTTTCCCCACTCCATAAAATTACCGCCACTCCCCTGCAATCGTTTTCGACGAGTTTTGGCGAAAAAGAAAAACAGAAATAGGGGGGACGGGAAGAGAATAAGAGGAAGGTGAAAGAGGGGTGGGAATTTCGGGGGTGGGGGAAGGGAGAGGGGTGGATTCCGAGGTGTGTGGTGGCGGTTTTAGGGGAGGGGAGGGTTTTGGGGGTGGGGCAGTTGTGTTACGGGGGAGGGTTGCAGGGGAAGGGGTGGCAGTAATGGGGGAAGGGGGTGGGGGTGGGGTTTTTTAAGTTTTTTTTACAAAAGTCAGTAATTTTGGCCGGTCAAACAGGTTGCCATCATCCTGTACCAATGGGAGAATATGAGGGTCAAAGGTCGGATTAGACCTGGATTAATTGAAGATGGTACCAGTGGTGGAAGACCGGCCAAAGGTGAGAGTTTTCCTATTATTTATGAGCAAATAATATCCAACCGTGTGTGTATGATGACAAGCAAATTAGAACCTACACTCGAGAGTACGATGCGCATGATACTCTCGCTAAAAAACGCAGCCTTTTTAAAACAAAACAAACGAATTAAGATGTTCATTTGTTTTACGTTATTGTTCATTCACAATATTTAATATGTTCATTTACGAATATCAATTGTACATTAGAAAATCAACTCAATTTTTCTCAAAAATCGCTTGTAGTCACCATTTTCACTTAAATTCGATTTTTTGCCAAAAAGGCGGGAATGAATATTTAAGATGTTCATTTACCTTATGTTATTGTTCATTCAAGATATTTAAGATGTTCTTTTATGAATATCAGATGTACATTAGAAAATCAACTTCATTTTTTATCAAAAATCACTTCTAATGTGCTAGATTTGATGTTCACTTATCTTACGTTATTATTCATTCACGATAATTAAGATGTTCATTTATGAATATCAAATGTACATTAGAAAATCAACTCAATTTTTATCAAAAATCACTTCTAATGTTGATGTTCATTTATCTTAAGTTATTGTTCATTCACAATCTTTAAGATGTTCATTTATGAATATGAAATGTACATTAGAAAATCAACTTCATTTTTATCAAAAATCAATTCTAACGTACATTTGATAAATGAATATAAAAAATGTACGTAAAATAAATGTACATAAAAATAAATGTACGTAAAATAAATGAATATAAAAAATGTACATTAGAAGTGATGTTTGATAATAAATTAAGTTGACTTTCTATTGTACATCTGATATTCATAAATAAAAATCTTAAATATCACGAATGAACAATAATGTAAGATAAATGAACATCTAAAATATTGGTGGAAACATATACTTTTTGAATTTGAAGTGATTTTTGAATTAATGTTCATTTAAATCCTTTAAATGTTCCATCCCGCCTTTTTGACAAAAAATTGAATTTGAAAAATTTTGAATTAAAATGGTGAGTACAAGGGATTTTTGAAAAAAGATTATGTTTGGTTTTGTGATGTACATTTGATATTCGTTAATGAACATATTAAATTTGTGAATTAACAATAACGTACAATAAATGAATATCTTAAATATTGGTGGGAGCAGTTGTTTTTTGAATTTGAACTGATGTACATTTAAATGTTTTTTTTATCGGTCATTTAAATGCTTTTAATGTACATTCCGTGCACACCACTCATTTAAATAGCGCGTTTTGCTTTAAAAAGGTTGTTTTTTGAGCGAGAGTACCATGCGCATCGTACTCTCGAGTGTAACATCTACCCTTTGATGGTGACATGACACCAGGTCATTGGGAAAGATGAGGTGACACTATCGTGATAGAAAATCTAAAAAATGATTATTAATAATATATATAAATTGTGGCCAATAAGCTAAATGTCAACAAAAAAAAGTCATTTAGAGCAGCTTTTCCATTTTCGCTAGTAATAAGCCATTTAAAAATCAAGCTTTTTGGTCGTTTAACCGTATTAAAAAGCCAATATCCAATCAACAAGTTAGTTAAAAGTCATTTACTAATCACTCCTTCCCTTTGTTTGAATAGCAATGATGGAAAAACGAGGGAGAACAAAGGAAAGGGAACGAAGAGTGAGTTTGTATTTTCTTTTCAAATTTTCCAACATTGAAAGGTTTGGTTCATTAGGAGAGAAAGGGAAATGAATCACTTCATTCCCGATTGCTTCGGTGCTCCCTTTCCCTCAACCCTAATTGTAATACATATAGCACGAGAAATATTTCACTTTCTTTATCTCCTTTCTATTTCCGGTCCTCCAACTCTTCGGCTCTATTTGTTCTGGAGGAAAACATCTTCGCGGAAAATGATTTTCCACCATCTTTCCATTTTCCTTTGTTTGTTTTGTTAAAGGGAGGAAAATCATTTTCTCAAAGTGGAAAATTTCTCTTTTAAAATGGACAACCATTTTCCTTTTCTAAACAAGGTATGGCACATTTTCCATCATCCTCCTTACTTCTCCTTATTCACTTCTTCCATCCTTCCACTCCTTTTTACTTCCGTTTCCTTTTCCCCCTAGGTTTTCCATCATTAAACAAACAAAGAAAAATGTGTTCTACAATCATATTTACTTGGAAAATGCTTTTCCATGAAAATTGTTTTCTGTACAATAATAATAGTGTCATTTGTAAGATAGTCAAGGGTTTATAATAAAACTACATTACTCTAACAAGCATTTGGTTCAGGGTCATAGAGCCTTTATAGGTCAATTATGCGGCAAGCTTAGGCCTCAAAAAAATCCTAAATATACATTCTAAAAAAAGATCTTTTTTTTGCAAGTTTCACGTACAATGCGTTATCTACCACTTTAAAAATTTAGTTTTATATCCTTCCTAAACTACTTAATTGCAATAACATTAATACTATACTTGTTATTGAAGTCCCGATTCTGAATATTAGTATCCTACAATTTTATAATAAAAAAACATGGGACTAAGCTAGATCTTAGGTAGAAATCTTAATTTTGTAGGATATCGCGATCCTTTTTCAAGTTTTGGGGTTAAAACATGATTGTACGATCCGATCATACAATAGTTATTTGAGTAACAATAAATCATTCTTTTTTGTCAAGTTTTCTATCTGCTTTTAATTTCATTATTATGATTTAAAGGTTTAAGTAATTCATTTTCTTATAAATGATTTCAGGTTTGAAAAGAATTATCGATTATATTCTCTAATCACATCTTGAAAAATGTATGGTAGAGAAATTTATTTTACTAATTAAAGCTTTCAAAATGAAAAATTGTAATTAAGTATCATTCTATTTAAAATATCTAAATTACACGATAGGATCGCACAATCCTATGACCAGATTATACCTATCTGATCCTATCCTCTTAATTGATCTTAAGTAGGATTCCTATCCTGATAACCTTGTAGTTTGCCATTAGGTACAATCGCTATAATTATCAATCGACATGCAGGAATCAATAATGTAGCCATGTAGGCCGTATATAAAAACTGGTTTGGGAGTTTTTTGTCACAGCTGTAGTATTAAGGTCGAAGATTAGACATGACCCGTTTAGGTATGCGATAAATTGCTGATGTTCATTGTCATTGTCGTTATGCTGAATTGCTGATGTCGAGTTTCATATCTTTTTCCTTTTTGGGATGGCTGATGTTGTTCCTTCACTCTCTTGTCATGTTTCGTGGTCTTTTCCCTTCACAGTGCTACAAGGGCCCGGTTTTAGGGATGTAAACGAGTCAAGGCAAGGTAAGTACTACTTTATGCATGATAATTTCGTTTAAGTTTATTTGAACACGAGCTATTTATGATATAATATGTTCAACCTTTGTTTATTGGGTAATTAGCATCTTCAAGCTGAGTTAGTTTATTAAATCGCTTTTAAATGGTTTTTAGTTCATGTATGAGATTTTGTTCATAAACGTCGTGACAGAGTTTGTTTATAAACGTTTAAACGTGCTTTTGTTGTAAACGTCAAAACGATCTTTTTCTTTTTTAAAAAATAATATAAATGAATTCGCAAAAAGTTATAAACTACATCAGCTTTTAAATAAAATTAAACAAGCTATTAATTGAACATTATACTAGCTGCTCATAAACATAGATAAACGAGTTTTTAATAATGAACATATAAGAGTTTGTTTGTGAACGCATATAAATGAGTCATTCTTGAGTATAAATAAATGAGTACTTGTATGTTGATGTTCAAACTCGTTTATGAAACGAGCTCTAAACAGAAATGAACTTTAATTGAGTTCAAGCCAGATGTTGATTACGAATTTCAACTCGTTTATACTGCGACCTGACTTAATTGATTATGTGTTGTTTAAGAACCCTGCCAAAGGAAAAAGTATTGTTTCCACTATTTTGATAATTGAAACTCCCGATCCTTAGGATAAAACTAAATCTGATGGTGGAAAAACTAGTGGTGGAAAATCAGATGAACCTTGTCTTAAAAGTAGAGAAAAGACAATAGGATTCTTAAAGGGTCACTTGTTGAATCATATGGACAATACTACCTTTAACCTGTTTATTGATAATAAGTTTACCAAGTCTATCGAAGAAAGTCAGAAACCCTTCAAAAAAAAATATGGGGTTGATGATGCTAGAAAGAAAAAATATGCTACATGGAAATGGCTGAATTTTCATATAGTGGATAACAAACCCATCATAAAACAAGTCCATGTGTATGAGAATTTGGTACTTCCTCCGTTTTTTATTAGTTGTGACACTTTTAATTTCACGGATTCTTAGACAATTTTTGGAGAGGAAAGAGATAGAGAGAAAGAAAGGAGGGGACCCATGTGATAGGAGAGAGATAGAGAGAAATATTTGCCCAAAAGAGAAAGTGTCACAATTAATTCCAAACTTCCTTATATAGAAAGTATCACATTTAATAAAAAACGGAGGAAGTAAATGATTTCCTGGCTGAGGGTTAGAGGTGTCAAAAGTTGACCCGACTCGATTACCCGACCCGATCCGACCCGGACCCGAGCCCGATTCGATCCGAGAATTGCATACCCGAAACCCGACCTGGTCCCGACCCGAAATAGACCCGACATTAATATGACCTGATATGACCCGACTCGAAACCCGACCCGGACCGACCCGTAGTCAACCCGTACCCGATCAGCCCCGATAGTCAGTGACCCGAACCTGACCCGGACCGACCTGAAACCTACCCGAAACCCGCTTCAACCCGAAGAATACCCGAAAAGGCCCGACCCGTAATAAACCCGACCCGTGTTTGACCCGACCCAATAAAATCCATCAACCCGACCTATTTTGGACCTCATATAGTTTTTTATTGCCTGTGTCCCAAGTTAAAGACAACACTTTCCCTTTCTGGCTCTCCCTATTTAGAGGCAACACTTCTATATACGGCAATAAACACACTATTTTTTAAATGTTTCTCACGCTACAAGTAGAGCTGTCAATTTGGTTGAAAAGTGTTGGTTGAACTGCTAACTGAACTGAAACGAAACTGAATAAACCGAATCAAAAACGACCAGTAATTGATTTTATTTCATACACAATATATTTATAAGAAAAATATTGATTTTGTTGATTTGTTAGAGAAATTGAACAATAGAGCTCAAACTGTAATTGTGACAGCTTTATTACTCTCTCAATATCTTCCTAATATGATAATTTTTAAATAAAAAAATAAAATAAAATTTGGCCTCCACGACTAAAGCTATGGAAAACCATAGTGCCTCTAATTGGCAAAAAAAAATACATGAATATAGTTAGTATCTTAGTCAGCTAATTTTAATCTATAATCTCTAAATAACCTAAAATAAATTACAGAAATCATATTCAAAGTATCATCAACATTCACAATCTATACCTCGTGAACAACATATTTATCCCTCGTCAAACAGGAGTAAGTCTCATCAAACATAAATATGAAGTATAAAAAGCATAATCCCTATCATATACTTTAGCATTAAATTAATGGAGTGAGTTGTTCTTTCGAGTTTCGATAAACAACAATGTTAAATAAAAGTTTGATTTTTCTATTGGTTTATGTTTTTTTTGTTATAAAAAGTTAAGAAATTCTACATACTAGCCTTGTACTTCTTTTTGGTCCATGGTAGCCAAAAGTTTGAGAAGTTATATGGTAGTCTCTAACTTCTTTCTATGTATATTCAATAACCAAATTATATTAAAAAATCATTTTTAATATTAAAAATACATTTTTATAACAAAAAAATCAAAAAAAGTTTTCCCTCCTTAACTAGCAGCCCACTCCCCCTGTCCCCCCACTCTTAATCGTCCCTCCCCCTCCCCTCTCACGCTCCCAGAAAAAAAATTTGGATTTCTACTTCTACCAACTAAATACTAGCCAAACTTTCAAGCTTTCTGATATTGGTTGTGCAAAGATTTGTATTAAAAAAAAAATTCACTTTGAAGATGAAGAGCAGCAAACCCATTGCACAGAAAAAAAATTAACTACAGATCTTAATACAAAGTTTGTTTATTTTGACTGTGAGCCTCTAGATAATTCTTTTGGAATGAATTTGATCCTTCGGTAACGAAAGATTGTTAAGAGCTTCATAGAGTATGGCGCACATCTCTTATTCCATGAGATTCTTATGGATCATTGGTTTATTTTTCGTTCAATATACACTAAATTAACAAGGTTATTTCATGTAATTAATTCAAAATCAGCGAATCAATTTCTTAAACATTGTATGAAGTAAGATCCGAAATTTCATTAACTCATTATTTGTCTGGAATTTTTAATCCAGGCAAAAACATGAATGCACAAGTAACAACAACTGAATAAAAATAATTTTAATCCAAGCAAGCATCTGTTTGATCTGACAATGGAACAACATGAACAACAAAAACCCAGAATTTTAGACAAAGAAAAACGAAAATAACATGAAAATAGAGAAATCAAACAAATCGACCTATGGATTAATAAATTAAACATTTCTAGAGTATAAACAATGAACAAGTAGGTAGAGACGGTGAGGAAAGCTTCAACTATATGAGCTTTTATGGTGGAATTCGACCGTAAAAGCTCCATATTTGGAACTTTTATCACCGAATTCGACCATTGAAAGCCCTAAGTAGCACTTAAACTCCGACATATCTTCATCCAATATCTTCCCACTCTTTGTTTTAGTCACTTTTCACCATAAAGCAAACTCGGTTCAAATCACCGAGTTTAAATCCCGACGAGAATGGCAACCAAACCTTCATCATCATAATTGAACACAATGAAATCCCATCCCCTTCCAAAACCCTACCATCACCTTCTCCATTGAAAGTCCTTCGATTGAAGGGAACCAGAGAAAGAAGAAAAAGAAATAGAGGAGAGGAGGCGGGTGGAAGATAAAGAGAGGGTGCTTTAGGGTTTAGAAAAGGAGCAAGGTTTATATATGCAAAAGGGGAGTAATTTTTACCATTGATTTAAGTTGCATATCATATCTGACGGCTAATAATGACAATCCCTGTGTAATTGTGTTAGTAAGCTTTTAGCCATAGATTAAATTTGATCAATGGTTGAGATGAATTGTTTTTTCTTTGTTAGATTTACAAGTTTTTCCATTTTGATCAACTAATGAGATAATAGCATTATTAGAATTTGTAATATAATGATATTATAATAACAATGTATAAAACTTTTGACGTAAAATGTCTTTTTATAAGCTATAACGCTGATAATGTTTAATAGTCGTTGTTGGTGTAAGACTTAAACTAATATTCTCGTTGTATAATAAACGATCTATCAAACTATAACTGAATGGAATTTATAAACTTATCACCATTCACCACTCAAATTTATATATATATATATTTATACCTAGATGAAAGGTAGGATATTTTCTAAATATTAGTATGATAATATTATGTAAATTAGCTCACTCTTAGTAAAGTACTAATTAAGTAGATGACTAATGTGTACTATACTGATAAATTGTATTAACAAATTGCTTTTAAGTATTGTCTATTAGTTTTTTTTTGACGTGAAGTATCGTCCATTAGTTATACTTGTTTACCATAGTCCACATTGTTTACATCGTGGTATCACAAAGAACTGTCTTATTCACCAGTTTAATATATTGCTAGTTGGTCTAATACACTAATCTTAACTATTTTATTCACTGAACTAATATAATGTATTGATAATCAAATATTAACTGTCGTATACATTAATCTATATGATGATGATTGATCTACTATATTGATCTTAACTATCGTAGATATTGATCAAGTATGTTGATGATTGATCTAATACATGAACTAAACTATTACAATTGATCTAATGTATTGGTATGAATGGTCTAAAACACTAATCATAGCTATAATATACATTGATCTAATATATTGATGATTGATAGATTGATCTTAAGTATGTAGATGATTGATCTAATACACTAATCCTAACTATATTGATGCCTGATCTTCTAATACAATAATCTTAATTATCTTATACGCTGATCTCTAGCTTATTGACAATTGATCTAATATATTGATCTTAAATATCTTATATATTGATCTAATACGCCGATGATTGATGTGATACGTTAATCTTAATTATCGTATATATTGATCTAATATGTTGAGAATTGTTCTAATGCATAGATCTTACTGTATAACTCTAAACTACATTACATACTAATCTAATATATATATATTGATGATTGATCTGATACACTAATCTTAACTATCTTAAATGTATTGATGATATGATTGATTGGTGTAATACAAGGATACACTAATTATAACTATCGTATACATTGATCTAGTATATCGGTGATTGATCTAATACACTAGTACTGATTATCGTAAACTTTGCTTTAATGTATTGACGATTAATATTCCACAACTTTGTTGATTGTTCTAATATATTCATGATTGATAAAATATATTGCTCTTAACTATCTTATACGTTGATCTATTATATTGATGAATAATTCATTACATTAATGCTAGATGTAATAATGATTAATCTAATACACTAATCTTGATTATCGCATACATTAATACAATATATTAATTATCGCAGTGTTTCTTATTAATTGATTTTACTAACTTAACTTAACACTTGTAAAAAGTTTTCAAATTTTAAGTTTTTTGAAAATAAAAACTAATAATATAATCAATTAATTTAATTAGTTTATTTCACTTTGCAGGAATAGAAAAAAACGTGGCCATGAAAGTACAATACTTTTTGATTTATACATCGATCTTTATACTTTCAATAACCGAGTCATTTTCAATATTTTAATAACGGAGTACAATACTTTTTAATTCTAATATTCTTAAAAACAATTAATAACACGTTATCAAGAATAATTTTGGTCTAAGATACAATCAAATAAAGTGATTACAAAAACAGCGATGATCTTCGAAACACATCATAACAATTCAACTTCAAGAATAAGTTCATTTGTTAAGACTCAATCATAAACATACCCACCGTTGACTGTGATACGAAATGAATTCAACTTGAATCCGAATCGAATGTCACGGAAATAACTTGAGATAAAGTTGAGCGGACTTGAAATGAACTAGAGTCGCAGGCCATAATAGGCAGCCGATCTTGAATCGACCGACCCAAAGTTGTCCGAACCCGAAATTAACCCGACCCGAAGTCGCCCGTATCCGAAATCAACCCGACCCAAAGGCTACCCGAACCCGAATCAACCCTAATCAACCCGTTTATTACCCGACCCAGAATGGTCAGAACCCGATAAGCCCCGACCTGATAATGACCCGACCCGAGACCGACCCGAACCCGACATGCTCATTTACCCGGAAACGCCCGAACATTACAAACCCGGACCGACCCGACCCGGACCGACAAACAAAATAACCCGACGACAACCCACCCGATGTGGACCGACCCGAACCCGACCCAACCACCCGATTTGACACCTCTACTGAGGGTATGAAAATGTGTGAGGTCCTGCCGGCAATTGTGTTGATTGAGAAATTGCTTAAGAGGTGGGGTGCCTAAAGGAACCATCTGAAGCACAAGAAACGAGATCTGACCCTAGAGGAACTAGTGGGTAAGGGCGATTTGAAAATTTGTAACTGCATAACTGTACCATTTAGCTCTGTAGCCGGTTACGGTAAAGTTAATTTATCATATGGTTAAGACAAAGTTGTTTATTTTTACCCCGTTGTGATCGGTTAAGGTTATGGTTACAAATTTTCACTAACTGCTAACTATTTTTTTTATATATATGCTTTGAAATGTTTCATACAAATAAACAAGTCAATTGCTTACTTAATAAATTACTAATAGTTTTCACACTAATTATATGATTACTCTTACCAAATCCACAATCTCACCCTTCCTCTTTTTTACTTCCTTGATTAGAAATTCTAATATTATACGTTATTTTTGGTATTCTAAACTTATTATTATAGATTTAAAATTTTATTGATTTATCGTGTGTTGGAAGTACTGAAACAATTTAACGTTTTATTGTCAGGATTCAAAATGGTAACCAAGTATCCCCATCTGTTCTATACCCAATTCATATATAGAAAATTTCTATAGTCCTTAGCTAATTGAAGCTAAAAGTCTCAGCACGATGATATAACTTATATTTGTAAAATATTGTTCAGCCTATTTTTATTATAGAAAATATTGTAGGTTACATTATTAACCGCTAACGGTATCGTCAATTTACGGTTAATCGTTATAGTTAACGGCTCCGAAATGATAACTTATGGTTACTAAAAAAAATATCAAGCCAAATCTTGGCCTAAAATATGTCTGCTAAAGTTAACCTTGTGGAATCTAGTATTAAATCTCACAGGTTGAAAGGAGGTGATCAAAAGAAGAAGGGCAAAAGGCTGACTACCAGAAGAAGGGAAAGTTCTAGGTGGGTGGCAAAATTGAGAAGAAATCAGTACAAGGCTGCTATATTTATCAAAAGACCGGTCACCGTGCTTATCAGTGTCATCAGATGAAAGATGGCAACAAACGTCGAAAGTCTGACAAAGAGCAAAAACCATGAAAAATTGGCTGAATGTGATGATATCATTGTTGTTGTGGTTTATATGGACAACTTGGCGGAGAACTACATTGACTGATAGTTGATGACCTCGGGCATCTCGTCACTTCTATGCCAATAAGGATCAGTTCGTGGAGCTCGAAAAGATTGAGCAAGGCGAATAAGTCTACATGGGAAGTGTAGGAGCTCCGATGTGCTTGATAAAGGGAAATTTCTTCTCAAACTTACTTCTAGCAAGACTTTAGCTTTACATAATGTATTATATATGTAACACCATGATTTACTAACTAAAAACAAATAATAAATAACTGAAATAATGAGAATATATAAAAACTTTGCAAAAGTTACCACCTAAATCGAAGGTATCACCTCCACACTTGACAACATTGTCAAATATTAAGGCTTACAAAATCCCAAAATAAAACAACTATTAGACTAACAAATGAGCTTAAGAAATCATATGTCAACCGGTTTACATCTAATAGGTGTCATAGGTTAAGGTACCAGGCACGAAAATCGATGTTCTAGCTATATTTGTGGAACCAGATTTCTCTCCCCACACGTTTCTTAGGGTAGTCAAAATTTAATAATTAAAATAACACTAGGAAACCAGTGAACGCTATCCTGAAATGGTGCCAAAAAAGAAAATAATTCTCATACGGTGTTCAGTTTAGAATAATTTCATTTTATGATGTTTAATTAGGTTTGGATGTGGAGGTTTGGTTTATGATATATGAATAATTCTCATGATGGTATTCAATTTAAAATGGTTCCGCTTTATGGCGTTGAACTAGGTTTCGGTATGGAGGGATAGTTTGTGATAAAAAGTCACTCTTATAATGGTGTTCAATTTACAATAATTTAACTTTATGGTGTTTAACTAATCAGCAACATCTTAAGGCTATTTTTCTGCAATAATGTATTTCTTTTTCTTACGAGAACCTGTGAAATAAACCTTTTATACTCATTTATCAATTTTTTTGATACAAATTGACCATGCGTTCTCCAAAAACATAGAAGATAATTTTTCAACATAGCAACTCAAGCACCAAAAATACTGTAATAATAATTCAATAAATCTGACATGTTTAACCATCCAAAATTTTCATCCAAAAAAACACATGTGTTTTTATCAAATTTTTAATGCTCAACAGCCAGCATATCCAATTCTCACAATTTGTTTTTTTAAAAAAAACTTTCATGAAAAGCTAAAGTACTATTCTCTCCATTCCAAATCTCATCACTTTTATGCTCATTTATAACAAGAGTTCGGAACAGTTACATCGTCCAGGCAGCAGATGATGATGCTCCATTTGATCTACAAAATTCATATATTCATGAAATGAATGCTTTCCCAAAGTAGTGCTTGAGAAGAAAATAATTCCAAGTTAGGTGTTAAGAAAATAACTCCATTTGGTCTAAGGACCTAATTATTTATAGCAACTCCATTACATTAGGCCATTCCCGGTATACAATTCTGATTACACTCTTTCACTCGTCATTAAACTAAAATTCATGTTGTTCTTCTTCTTCAATTCAATACTGGATTATTCGCTTCTTCTTCAATTCGATTCTGTGTTTGTTCAATCACTCAATTTTCCCTTCGAATTTGTCTCTGGATGAAATTTTGGATGGTTAAACATGTCAAATTTATTGAATGATTATTACTTTGTTTTTTGTACTTGAAGTTGCTATGTTGCAATATTATCTTCAAAGTTTTTGGAGAACGCATATCCAATTTGGATGCAAATTTTGATAAATGAGCATAGAAGATTTATTTTACAGGTTTTTCGTCAGAAAAAGAAATACATTGTTGGAGCCTGGAGATGTTGCTGATTGGTTAAACATTATAAAGTTAAATTATTGTAAATTAAACACCATTATAAGAGTTACTTTTTTTATCATAAAACAACCCTCTAAGCCCGAAATTAGACACCATAAAACAAAACCTCCACATCTGAAACTATTAAACACCATAAAACAGAATCAGGGTTGTTTTCGATGTTTTGGGGGGGACAGGGTGAAACAACAGTTATTACACTTATCAAAAGATATTTTCCGGTGATACAAATTCCAATTTCATGAAAAAAGGATATAGAGTAATGCTCCCTCCGTCTCAATTTGATGTTTCCATTTTCCTTTTTGGGATGTTTCAAAAAGTTTTTCCAATTTTGAATCTTTTCCATTTTCAGAATATTTATTTCCCCATCTTACCCTTTAACAACCAATTATTTACTACACTTTTTTACTTTTTGTCTTACACAGGGCCCACTTTAGAATCTTTTATTTTCCAATCACCCACTTTTCTGTCTCTCTCTTACTTTTTAAAATCAAAAAGGTACTAAAGTACACTTTATACAATATAAAACTAAAAAGATTCTAATTCACCCCCGGCTCGGGGGACCAGAAAAGGCCTTTCGTTTTCCCCCCTTCGTCGGCCCTTACCGCCTTCCTTTACAAGCCCTCGAGCCTCCTTTTCGCTGCGTTCCTCATAGAAGCCGCCGGGTTGACCCCGAAGGCCGAATTCTATGGTAGAGAATGTTGTAATAAGAGTTGGGCCATGAGAGACCTTTTTAAGTATTACAAAAGAAAGGGCTCACCTCAATTTACATTGCATTTGTTTTCCCCCATATTCCAAATGAGAACATCAAATTGAGACGGAGGGAGTATGAGTTATTAACAATATTTTTTGTATAATTTATATAATAAAATACTTTATCTCCTTTTTCGTAGGTTTAGTCAGTTACGTGTTTCATCTATCGAGTTACTATAATATTATGATTAATCATCTTCATATAATTAAAATTACATCTTGATTCTTAATCTTTTACTAAGTTTTTATTTCTTGGATATAAATTTAATAAGAAAAGCAAAGTTATATTTTTCTTAAATAAATTAGGCACTAACACTTTGTTGGTGAAAAAAAAATAAAGGTTTATCCAAGAGAAGAAGATGATGAAACCACCCTTGAGAAATGGGTTCCATAAGGCTCTCCTTGTATCTTAAAAAGGAAAAAAATGAAAAATAGAAACAGATAATAAAGCTTAAAACTCAAAGAGAGAAAATGGAAACAAAGAGATCAACCACTAAAAAATATAGGAAACTTCAACGGGAAGGCAAAGATATTGAAAACGAAGCTTATAACTTAAAAGATTGAAAATAGAAATGAAGTGAGAAAAGTTGCTACGACGGGATTCGAGCATAGACTCCACTCATAACCGTTCCACCTAAATACGACTGGAGTACGATGAGTTAGATGGACATCGAATGCATATTACAATTTTTTTTACTATTTGTCTGATGAACAATTCATAGCTGGGCATTTCCCTCCGTGGACCTAGGGCGACCGCCCCGCCTGCCCTGCCCCAGAAAGGGGACTGAATTAAATTAGTATAAATTGAATGTTATTATGAAAAAATATTTTCTTTTTCGACACCATTTCAGGAAAGCGTCCAGAATTATAGTACAAATTTTCAGTCAAAGATGATATTTTAATATTGTAAAAAAGTGAATAAAGATCATATTTCACCTCCAATCTTAAGGGCCTAAATTTATGTTTCCCACATGTATATCCCCAAAAACATGAGACAACACCCTTTTCATTTTCGTTCCTTCAATCTCTTTCATTAGCCTAATTAACAATTAATCAATCTTAAAAAATCTGTTAAAGAAAGGGGCTCTTACCAAGAATCAAGCAACATGAACTAATTAAACAATAATTAAAGCAATAACAACAGTTTTTAAGTCATAAAAAACAAATAAAATCCCAATTACGCTTCTTTTTTTGTCAAATCCAATCTCACATGCTCAATTACAAATCCTAGTTCCATGTAATTGACTAATTGGCCTGGCATGAGAATATTAAATTAGTAATAGAATACTTGTTAGAAATGTCAAATTACGTACAAAATTCAAGCATCAATTATGCAATATCAATGTTAATTTTGATCAATCCCTCCATTATTAAACACAAACCCTAATATTTGTAAATTGACCAAAAAAACCCTAATCTCTGACTTATTCTAGGCAAATTACCTGAGTTTGGTAATTGAAGTTGAAATGGAAGTAATTTACTCACTAAATTAATTCCCCAAAATCGCTTATAATTTGCCCCTTCAATTGTAGAAGAATGCTTTGTTCTTCACCTCTTAAGGTTTGGAGAAGAATTAGTCAATATATGGGCCCACAAAATGAAGTAATTTGGGATATTCCGTTAACAGGTGAGAGTTTTTAAGAATTTCATAACGTTTTGGTGGTAATTTTAAAAAATAAAATCAAGTTGGTAACTTTTAAAAAGTTGTAAAGAAATGGTGGTAATTGTCAAAAAATCCTTTTTTTTTTCCATTTTGTTTTTCTGTTTTCCTTTTTTTGTTTCTTTGACAACATTACTTTTAGACTTCTAGTTATGGTTTTGGTTTTTTTTTCTTTCTATTTTCCTTCTTTGTTCGTTTGTTATCTTATTTTTAATTTTTTATTAATCTACTTGATTTTTACCCATGAGTGCAAATGAAAATTTTAGTGTACTTAAAACTTCTCCTATCAAAATTCTAAAACTTCTTGGTTTGCTCAATACTTTGATTTTTTTTTTTAGTTACATTTGAAGAGGGGAACCGGATATTTCACCACTCCAAGGCACGGAAACTACGGTTTCCTATTAGTTTTATTTCGCCCCTCTAGGATCACCGGGTTACACGAAATAACTAATGAGATACAATCGAGTAAAATAATTCACTTCTATGATCTTAGAAGTGAATCCTTAAGAACTTGTGTTTGATGTGTTTATGAAGAACACTTAACAAAACTAATCAGATTTTCTTAAGCAAACAATCTTTTCAAGTTGTGTCCAAGGATGGAGTGAACCTCCTCCTTTTATCTCTATTATATAAGTGAAGACGTAGGGGTGGACACCAAAAAAAAAAAAGGAAAAATAAATAAAATAAATCAATGAGTTTATTAAGTAATTAAGTTTTATTTCCAAATTTAGCCATCAGATTTTTAATAAAAGATGTTCAAAACTTCTAACTAAAATATCTAAAAACCTAAAAAGTAAAAACAATTTTAAAAAATATCAACGATTATATTTTCTTGAGATTTATAGATAGACACCCACTTTGCTACACTTTTATATACTTTTGAATTTTTTTATTTTGATAGTAATTGATTGTTCATGAGTGAAGGCACATTTGATTAAATTGATCCTGATAAAGTTATTTAGCATGAGTGAGAAACATGATAAAGTATTTTCAAGTACTTTTGAATTTTTTCTTATATAGGATAATGAGCAAAAAATACCTTAGTGGGTACTATATAATAAAAGTTGTAGTTGATGGTGGGGAGTAAGGGATGTTTTCAAAGAAAAATGAGCCAATTTAGCTTGAAAATAATATATGTTGTGTACCTTCATATTTTATCATGTTACAGTAGCCAAAACACACATCGTATGCAAATAAAATTAGGATTTTTTTGTTCAAAACTACCTAAATTTTTCACGTTTTTAGAAACTCCCACCTTAATGAATTTTTCTTTTAAATTTCCACCTATCATTCCCAATTTTATTAAAAACTCCCACCACTTAATGATTTTTGTTAAATTTCGTTAACAAAACCATGAAGTGAGCCCCACATATGCACTGTATTATTAGTTTACCCTGAAATTGAAGTCAATTTCATCAATTTAAGGGTAAATCCTCAACAAATTTAGAGCAAATTTGGAACGAATGACAACTATTTAGAACGAATTACAACTATTTGGAAAGAATTGCAACTATTTCAAGTTTTATTTTGTTAACAAAATGTATATGTGGGACCCACTTAATGGTTTTTTGTTAATGAAATTTGACAAAAACCATTAAGTGGTGGGAGTTTTTAATAAAATTGTAAATGGTAGGTGGAATTTTTTTAAAAAAATCATTAAGGTGGGAGTTTCTAAAACATGAAAAGTTTAAGTGGTAAGATGCGACTATCCGTAAAATTATCTACTGTAGATTATTAAATTTCATAATAAAATTATTGTCGCACGCATCGCGTGCATAGAAATCTAGTAGTCACATATGCAAGGGACCTCATTAAGGACTTTTAATAGGATCCTTAATAAGGCCCTTAAATCAGAGAATAAAGGCCTGCAATAACCATGCAAAACCGCTCATAATCGAGCAAAACGCTTCAACGGATATAAACGAGCATATCACAAAACTGAAGCGTCACAGGCAGTGCCCAGTCGCGACTCACGACCCAGCTCACGGCCCGCGAGCTGACACTGCCCCCTTTTCTCTTCTTTTTCCGGAAATACATCATTCACCTCTATTTATTTCCCCCATATGTGAACTAACTAAATCCATAGCCCTTACAAATGTACCAAAAATCCTCCTCCCATTTGTAGGGTAATGTTGAGCGGTTTACCTTATGCAAAATTATAAACAAACATGCTCATGCATCATAGAAATATCTAATGATTGAGTTTCCACTAGTATAAGTAAACTTAACAACAATTACGATTGAAATGATAGACTAAGCTTTGAATCATTCAACCACTTCAAATTATTGAAGTTACAAATACACACAAGCACAAAAACTAATGTTCTTAAAACCTCTGACACCTTAGTAGCCGTGGTGTCCATATCCATTCATAAGCGTTCCAAGTCAAGCCTAGACTTGTTGAAGCGGCAAAACCCTTAGCTCATATAGGTAAATCTTTACGCACATGCTCCTGCAATTGAGCACTTTATCAAAGATTTATTAAGAATTTTAATTCAACCTCCTTTAAATTGCAGTAACAAGCATTAACCTTGGGATGTATATTACACAAGTGCTTCCAAACTTTAAAGAAAAGTACTATCCTCATTGATTTTGAGATCTAACATTGTATTAGACATCAAATTTAGTTTTCCTTAGTTAAAGATTGATCAATAGGCTTAAGACCCATCCCTATGTTCATTTTATTCACTAGTTCCCTTCGCAACGGTTTTGTAAACGTATTCGCCAAGTTTACACTAAACCGAACAAAATCAATGGTTATACATCCATTCCTTATCATCTCACGTACATAGCTATGTCTAACCCCAATGCGTCTTGACTTGCCATTGTAGACTTCACTATACGTCTTAGCTATTGTGGATGTACTATCACAATGGATAGCTAGAGGAGACATTGGTTTGACCCATAAGTCAACCTCACTCAACACATTCCTTAGCCATTCCGCTTCTTGACAACAAGAATCTAATGCAATGAATTCTGATGCCATAGTTGAATCAATAATACATGTTTGCTTCTTACATGCCCATGAGACGGCACATCCTCCAAGAAGAAACACACATCCACTTGTAGAAGAATAATCTTCCTTATTGGATATCCAACTAGCATCGGAGTACCCTTCTATGATTGAAGGTTCTCCCGTATAAGTTAAACCATAGTCTTTGGTTTTGTTCAGATACCTTAGTACTTTTCTCAAAGCTTGCCAATGCATCATACTAGGTTTACTAGTATACCGACTAAGATTTCCAATAGCAAATGCTATATCCGGCCGGGTGCTAGTCATAGCACACATTAAGCTTCCAACAAAGCTTGCATACTCCAATTGAGCAATAGGAGTACCACGACTCGGAACCAAGTGAATACTAGGATTCATGGGAGTAGCAAAATGAGATGAGTTTGACTCATTATACCTCTTTACCACTTTCTTAATGTAATGAGCTTGCGATACAGAGTTAGTCCATTTACCTCTCATTATTCTAATACCAAGAATAAAATCCGCTTGACCCAAATCTTTCATTGAGAAGCTACTTGAGAGAAAAGCTTTAGTGTTTTTCACTTGTTCCAAATCAGTCCCAAAGATGAGCATATCATTAACATATAAGCAAATTATAACTCGTTTACTGTTATTATTAAATTTGCTACATACACACTTATCAAACTGATTTATTTTAAACCCATTAGCCGAAACTACATCATTAAATTTTTGATGCCATTGCTTTGGTGCTTGCTTAAGTCCATACAAAGATCTAACTAACTTGGAAACCTTAAACTCTTGACCTTTGACCACAAATCCTTCAGGTTGATTCATGTATACTTCCTCCTCCAATTCACCATTAAGGAATGCCGTTTTAACATCCATTTAGTGAATTACAAGACCATGAATCGCCGATAAAGCTATCAATAGTCTAATGGTAGCAATTCTAGCCACCAGAGCATAAGTGTCAAAGTAATCGATACCATATTTTTGCCTAAAATCTTGGACCACTAACCTGGCCTTGTGTTTTAATATGGTTCCGTCGATTTTTCGTTTTCTTACGAAAATCCATTTACAACCTACACTACAAAAAAAAAAGAGTTTTGGCTACGAAGTTTTTTGTGGTTGATAGCAATCCATAGCAAATTTTGCAACATAATTGTATTCCGTTTCAAACTTTGCAACGGAACACAATTCCGTTGCAAACTTTGCTACAGTTTTCAATTCCGTAGCAAAATTTGCTACAATTTTCAATTCCGTAGCAAAATTTGCTACGGTTTTCAATCCATTGCAAAATTTGCTACGGATAACTAAATCTTATCAAATATTTGTTACAGAATAAGATTCCATAACTAACTTTGCTCCGGAATATGATTTAGTAGCAAAATTTTGCAACAGATTACGATTCCGTAGCAAAATTTTGCAACGGAATACGATTCCGTAGCAAAAATTACAACAGAATCGTAATTCGTAGCAAAAATTTACAACGGAATACGATTTCGCAGCAAAAATTTTTTTACGGAATACGATTGACAACGTAATATTAAAAAGACATATAATGAACATAAGCCAACTACGAGTATGTGCATCATGTATAGCTCAGTTGGGAGCTATTCCACTTTCCACAGCCTTGTCTCGGTTTCGATTCCTACTAATGGCATTTCCATGGGATTTAGGGGGGGGGAGTGGGTCAGGATGAGGATAGAAAAAATCCGTAGCAAAATTTTGCTATGGAATATGGTTTGCTACGGATTTTCATTTCCTATGGAAACAAAACCGTAGCAAATTTTTCTACGGATCTTCTTCTTCGTCGCAAAATTCAGTTTGCTACGCCCACTTTTACTACAGAATATTTTCGTTGCAAAAACACAGTTTGCTACGGATTTTTGATGTTTTCTACGGAAAAATAGTTTTTTTTTGTAGTGCTAAGGGTTTGCAACCGGGAGGTAAACTAGCTAAAACCCATGTATTATTCCCCATTATTGAATCCATTTCATCATTCACGACCTCTTTCCAAAAGGCGGAATCATGAGACTTCATAGCCTCATCAAAAAGGTTAGGATCCTCCTCCATATTGTAACAATATGAAAATTGAGTCACAACTGACTCCCTTAACCCTTCAACTAAATAAGGTTGAAAATTTGGTCCAAAAGATTTCTCTTTTCCAATTCTTTTACTTTTCCTAATTTCTGATGTTGTGGTTTCATCATCATCATTGATGTCACCCACAAGTCCACAACCTTGGAACTAGTATTAGGTATCATGTTCTTTGGTCTAGGAATCGAAGAGAAACGAGTCTCATCAAATATTGCATCCCTTGACTCTATCACAGTGTGAATAGAGACAAAATCATTATGTTCAATGACATAAAACTTATAGGCTTTGCTATTTTCCGCATAGCCTATAAAAATGCAATCAATTCCTCTTTTACCTAAAGTTTTACGTTTAGGTTCCGTCAATTTGACAATAGCCCTACATCCCCATACCTTAAGGTAATTTAGATTAGGCTTTTTCTTTGATCAAAGTTCATATGGGGTAGGCTTGTTCCTTTTATTAGGAACCCTATTCAATATATAGCATGCCGTTAAAATATCATCACCCCAAAATCCGTCACTTAGACCCGAATTAGAAAGCATGGTATTAACCATTTTTGTTAAAGTCCTATTTTTCCTTTCCGCCACACCATTACTTTGAGGTGAATATGGTGCGGTAGTTTCATGGATTATTCCAATGGAATTAAAATAACTAGGATTATAGTATTCACCACCCCTATCCGTCCGCAGTCTTTTAACTTTTCCATTAAGTTGAAGTTCCACTTCGGTCTTATAGTCCTTAAACTTTTCAAGTACTTCATCTTTTGAGAATAACAAATAAATGTAATAAAACCTTGAATAATCATCAATAAAAGTTACAACATATTTATTATTTCCCAAAGATGGTCAGCTATGAAAGTCACACAAGTTACTATGCACCAATTCTGGCAATACCGATTGTCTTGTCACACTAGGAAAAGGATTCTTTGTAATTTTTTTTAATATACATATCTTGCACTTCTCTAAATTCAAATCAAAGGAAGGTATTAAACCTAACTTAGACATAGCATATAATCTACAATAGTTCACATGACATAACCGATTGTGCCATAGAGAAGAAACATCAAGCTTGTAAATAGAACTAGCAATTTTATTATCAATGCTAAACTTAAACATTCCATTACAAAAGTAACCTTGACCAACATAAATACCACTCTTAAACACTACAAACTTATCGGATTCAAAAACAATCTTAAAACCAAACTTATTGAAAAGACCTCCCGACACAAGGTTTATCCTAACTTCCGGAACATAAACAACATCCCGGAGAGCTAGAGTCTTTCCCGAGGTTAACAACAATTCTACTTGGCCAATTCCCTTAGTCTTTACCGTATAATCATTACCCATACACAAAATTGTACGATCATCCAATTCCTTCAAAGACTTAAAATGGTGCCTATTATTGCACACATGTCGAGAAGCTCCCGAATCAATCCACCAAGAATCATCAACCTGCACAACATTAATTTCAGAAATCATAGCCACAAAATTCATTTCTTCAATTATGTTTTCATGTGCAACCATACCTTGGTTTTAACCAACACTAGGTTGATCTTTCTTTGTCGTCTTCTTGTTCTTCCAAGACGGACAATCCCTCTTCAAATGAGGACCATTGGACACCCAACAAGTGAGAGTTTTCCTCTTCTTGTTTGCAACATTGGTTTTAGATTGAGCATTGGATTTCTTGGTCCCATTAGACCCACCAACCTCTACCACATTAACGGTAGACTTAGGAGCCCTAGAAATAGTGTACTTAACCCCATGGTGAGCCCGGATCCCCTCTTCAATACAAATATGAGTTCCTAAATCCTTCTTATGTTTCAAAGTATGTATAGTGTCTTTCGAAGAAGGTGGTAATTTATCAATAATGGAAGCAACGACAATTGCTTCATCCATTACCATATCATGTGATCGTATTTGATTTAAAATGTGATGAACTTCGTGAAATTGCTCCATTATAGGCCTTTCATTAGTCATTTTAAACATATTAAAATTACTAACAAGAAACTTCTTACTTGAAGCATCTTCCGAGATGTACTTGGCCTCTACAAAATCCAAAAGCTCCTTTGCACTCTCCACATTTTGGTAAAGATCAAACAAGGCATCCAAAAGTGCATTGAGAATATGACCACGACAAATGTAGTCATCATTCTCCCACTTTCGCCTCCTCGTAGTCTCCAAAGCCTCTTCAACCCCTTCATCGGGGTAAGCCGGAATGGGTGTTGTTAGTACATACACCACACTGAGAGTTGTTAAGAGGAAATGAATCTTCTTTTGCCAACGACAAAAGCCCACCCCTTCAAACTTATCCAACTTTTGGAAGTTCAAAGTCAAGTCCTTGAGTGATAAAGCCATATCCGAAAGAAAATAAAACTAATAGATTGTTAGAAGATGAACAGTGAAACAAGAGGGAACCGGATATTTCACCACTCCAAGGCACGGAAACTACGGTTTCCTATTAGTTTTATTTCGCCACTCTAGGATCACTGGGTTACACGAAATAAATAATAAGATACAACCACTACTACAAAAGGCGTTAAATCTCGGCGCATATCTCTCGACACATCACCCTAGCGTTGAATGGAATTTTCTCTATTCCGTGTTATCTCGGCGCTATTTTGTGTCGATGAGAATTCTCGATACATAAGAGCGCCCAAAATTGGGAATAATGCACATGCCATAAACGTGACTTGCTTCAACCTACGCGGGATTATAAAATTTGGGGGAAAAAGAAGGCGGTCTCAATGGCACTCCCACAGTCCCACTCTCTCTCCCACTCTCCCATTCTTCCACTATCTCCTTCTTCTTTGCCCTAACTTATCTTCACCAACCTTGAAATTTTCCGTTGTACTCTCTGATTTTTGTCAATAAAACAAGTATTGATATCATATACAATCGAAAAATCGAGGTCCTCATCAATTTTTTGTCAGGTATTGTTTTCTTCTCTCCTTTCCAGATCTAAATTCTAGGTTTTTTTCAGATCTCAAAAGTAATCTTTCCATGTTCTTGTTGGTTAATTTATCTTCAAATTAATATATAGAGACCTAGAATTACCCAAGGAGAATTTAATTATTATTTAGAGCGATTAACTTAACTCATTTTTGATTTTTGGAAAGTAGAATGTTGTATAAATCAATTGCTCTTAATCCTTCGCATATTTTGTATATTAACAATTGCCATTGTTAAAGAGTTTCTCTCTCTAAACCCTAGATTCAGTTTACTCTGCAAGTCCCCTTTTTTTCGAGGTTTCGCAATGAGGTACGGTTCTTCAATCTCAAACTCAATTTGATTTTATTGAAAATTCATTATGGTACTGCCGCCTAAATCATCCAAACATGATTCATGATTTCTCTAGAAACCATTGTAGGGATTTCTTAACATTTGCAACAACTCTAACCCACTTTAAAATGATGGCAGTTAAACATAGAGTCTATAAATGTCTCCAGCCTTCCTTCCATTTCTCAGACCGATTTCATAAAGTATAAGTAAATTAAGAAGCTGGTTTCATTTTTTGGGCATACACAATACACATAAGCCTTGGAGATAATACTACAACACATATCAAAGAAGCCATAGCCACATACAATACACTAGCCTTCCTTCTTACACACTCGTTGTAATAATCTCCCTAATATTCCACTATTTCTCTAATTACTCTTAGTGAGTTTCTAGTGAGAGTTTTATTTGTACATTTATACTACACTACTACTCACCCTATTAATTTGTGAGTTCTTGTACTCTCTTATTTTACTATAGTGGATTAATACACTAGCCTTCCTTCTTACACCCTCCTTGTACTACACTACTACTCACCCTATTAGCATTAAAAGTTTGAGTTCTCTTCTTGAAGCTTTACCTGAGGAACTTCTGTATAGTCTTTTTTCCCTTGTAAAATCCTCTAGTTTGAAGTTTTTTGTGCTAATGCGGTGAGTAGTTGAGTTCAATTACTTTCGTATCTCAGCGAATTGAATCTTCATTTCGAACTAAAGTTATCATTGTTTATGGTACATCAATTATTTCAATGAAATTAGATCTCTATGCATTTTCATTTAAAATTGTATGTAGTGCGAAGAAATCGTATTTTGCATTCAGCACGCCTTTGAAAACGCAAGCATTTAGAAATTCAAATGATTTGCTGAATAATGCGATGGAGATCCAGTTATCCTTCCCATCAAGTTATTATCTTTCCGCGATTTTAGTCTCTGTAGTTTTTTTTTCTATGTTGGATGTATCTCTCTTTGTCTGACTGTTATTTAACTTTGGTCCACAATCTGCCAATGATACATGGCGGAACCTCCATTCAGATTCACTTCTAATGATCCGGCAAAGGGAGGAAGAAGCTCTGGCTCGAATAAAGAAAAAGTCAGTGAAGATGGCTTTGATTTGTAAATCAGTGAGTTCTTCCCCATTGAATCAACACTCTTTTCTTTTATTATAAGTCATGTGTAAGATATTCTTGATTTTTGTTATTTAATTAAGATTATGACCGTATAACCTACTATGGTCTAATCAATCTGTTCATCTCCTTTTATGGCAGATTGATTTCGGATATTAGCAATTTCAGGACTTGGATGGATTGTTATTGAACCAATGGTGTGGTTGTCCTCTGTTCAGTCATCTTGTTCTGCCTTTTCGATTGAACTGCTACAACCACACAAGTGCTGCCTGTCAGCGGCAAGGTGGTTTGGCGAGATGCTGCCTCTGTTTCGCGTTTTTCTTGCTGCTGCGTTTCCTCTGTTTGGTTGTTGTTCTGCCTTTGCCATTTGTTGTTTTTGTTTTGTACAACAGGTGCATCTCTTTGAGCAGAATGCTATGTCGAGTTTCCTCTGTTTGAATGATTCTTCTTAAGATTTTCCACATAGTAACATGTGATTCTTTCCTTTAATTTGTTGTTTCTTTTTCTGGAATGGTTATATGTTCATTGATTGTTGATTATATTTGATTTGTTTGTTTTAATCTTTATGCTAGTTACTAGTTCGTTGTTTTTCATTCTGACTATTGATCTTAGATCTTCTTACATCTACCTATAGCATTTTCTCTCAAAAATTTGGTAGTCTTTGTTAGGTATCAACAATATTGACTCTTTATATTCTCCAGATTTGTTCAGTACTCTAATTCTTGCAGTCATCTTTTTTGAGGAACAACTTCCAAACATACTCAGGGGTATGTGAATTTCATGAGTGCTTTATGGATAGTGACTGACTAGTGTCTATTAATTAAGTTGGAAGTTCTCTTGTCTGCAGTCGGAGAAATGTTTCCATCACAACTTTATGCTTTAGTGAGGTATATGTATGCCTATTGCAGTATTGCCTTTGTTACTGATATTGAGCATTTGCCTTTTAATTGCAGCGTCCAGATACAAATTACTTAGTCATGGGTGATTATGTTGTCCGTGGATATTATTAGGTTCTTAGGACACTCGAAAGTCTTGTGACCTTCCTCTCTACAGTAGTAGCATACAACCTTAAAACCATCACAATTCTTCCCCGGATGAAACGGTTTCTCACACTTCCTGCATTTAGTAGGATCATAGCTCGGCCTAGCACCAGAATTTTGAAATCCACCTCGAGCATTGGGTTCAAACCTCGGCTTCTTTGCAGGAACCGGAGCATAGGATGTAGCAGGCTTTCTCACAGCAGCAGCCTTAGATGCTTCCTCCTCTTTGATTGAGGCATGGATACTAAGTGCTAACTCATAAGCTCCCTGAATTGAAGTAGCTCCAAAGCACAATAAATGGGTCCTTACTCTTGGATCCATCTTCTTGATGTACCTCTTAACCCTTTCTGCCTCAGTAGGTACGATAAAAGTAGTAAACTTAGCCAACTCAGTGAAACGGTCCGTATACTCCTGAATACCCAAGCTTCCTTGAGTCAAGGACAAGAATTCCTCCTGTTTCTGCCAGCGGAGTTCATCAGGATAGAACCTCTCTTTCAACCTAGCAGAGAACTTAGACCACTCAAGACCAGAGCAAGCGTCTCTGACCGTGCTTCACCAATTATTGGCTTCCTTCTTTAGATAATAGAAACCGATAGATACCCGTTCAGTGGCAGGGCAATTAGTAGCAATGAATAGCTTTTCCATCTCCCTTAACCAGTTTTCTAGAACCAAAGGGGTCAGCAGTACCCTCGTAAGTCGGTTGTCTATGACGATCAAAACGATCGAAAGCTAACTGTCCAGAAGAGGAACTAGAAGACTTGTTGGCCAAGGAGATGAAAGCACCCTCTAGCGCTCGCCGGCGACGGCGTGCAGCCTCCTTTCGAACACAACAATTATGTTGTCGTGAATGCATTCTACAAAACAAAAGATCAAGTTTAGACGATAAGGCATACGTTAGCAACTCAAGTGCAGAAATAGATAAGTCAAAATGGTTCCCAAGGCTTTCTTCCTACCCAAGTAACTCTCACTAAGTAGTTTATTTGAAGCCTGAGACACTAGTAATCTTAGTTACAATGACTACACATCTCTCATGAAACATGTAGCAACTCAACGAGAGTTTTTGGAACGTTTTGCTCTGATACCAACTGTAACATCCCGTCCTTTAACAGTAATACAAATAAAGACAAAATAAAATAAAAGAAATAAATCTATTAAATAAAAGAACAATGGCAGCGGAAATACCACTGGGACGGAAATGTTATTCTAAACAATGAAATAGAATAAAATTCCAAGTCAATAATTAACCTCAAAATAAATAAGGAGATGAGGTCCCATACCCTCATTCCATAATCATACTAAAAATCCCAAATAAACATCAAACCAAAATCCAACTAAAGAAATCCATACGATAAGAACATCCATAATAAAAGTACTTAAGACCCATTAGAAAGGTGGTCTTCATATTCCTATCATAGTGCTTATCTAAACCTACTAGGACCATATCCTTCCTCACAGGACCATCTCTCACTGTCCCAGTCCAGACGGTAACGATCCTAAACTTCCACATCTGCAAAGATATACAACAAAAATCAAAAATCAGTAGGGAGTAACTAACAGCTCTCTCAGTCCAATCAGGATTCAATTAACAATTTAAAATATGAAGAATAAAGTCAGGCATACACAATAATCATACAAAGCATAAGGAAAAACATACAACATACGAAGTAGGAAATAATAAGACAAGTAAACAACAAGATAAGGGAAGGTAGAAATAGTTCCATAAATAGACCGTCAAAAGGAAAAAGACTTCAATATTAGTAAGTGAAATAAATAAAGTAATAATTAAATAATTTAGATGAGTGAGATGAACGCTAGTTGCCCGCAGCCCACATCCTAAGAGTATGTCAGATCACAACCTCCAGAACGGCCTATGGGTTACGTTCCCTAAGAATGGCGAAACTCCCGATGCAGGACAATACGCGCAGTACCTCCAGACCTCTCGGACGACAACATATCCTAAGTTTCTCCAATGTAGGGTAGCACCCTGCTCAGTGTCCCCTCACCTCTCGGAGTGCATGTTCAGTATCCTTGGGATAAAATAATCTCGTAGACTACTCAACTCAAAGTAAAACAATCAAAACCAATAAAGTTCTTCAAATTTAAATATTTATCAAAACATCAAACATTCTTCAAATATTCTTCAAATCATCAAATACTTCAAACATACTTCAAATCATCAAATAACCATGGAAATCATAATTCTTCAAAAATAAATACTCCAAGAATCAATTCTTCAAAATAAATAAAGTAACTAGATTAAATGCTCTCCAAAAACCAAGATTTCAAAATATAAATTAAAAACTTCTTCAAATCCCAATTCAAATATAATCCATCAAAGTCGTTATCTGCGTTTGGGTATGAAGTTGATTATAAATTTAATTATAATATTTCCCGTACATAACTCTTGGCGAGATAATGCTAAGGGCAGTATTATTCTCCCCCGAGCATTACGACGTCGATAACTCAAAATTTTCAAAGTACTAAAGACGGTTTCACAATAACATGCATCATCACCACATTTCAAGAATTAAATCAATCAAACATACTTCCAATATTAAATACGACAAAACTGCAATATTAAAATAATTAAAAATAACTTCAACAGTGCTGCTAAATACCCAACAACACGAAACAGTAGGCCAAAAGGAAAAAGGGGGAGATAGCACTGGGTCCCGGGCCGCGATTGGGCTTCGCGAGGCGCGAGCGGCTACTGTCCCCTCTTCGTCCATTTTTGGTACTTTACGTACCCATTCACATCAAACATGCTCTCAAAAATTCAAGCAAAATTAAATATAACTTTAATAACATCAAATTAGGCATGCTTGTATTAATACTCCAAAGAATTAAAGAATAAAAATAATTACAAGTCCTTTAAATCATGAAACTCTACTTATGAACATGCTAAAAACATAAATAATAATTCCAATTAACTCAACCAAATTCCAGGAATTTAATACCCAAGATAAATCATTTAAAAACATTAAAGAACAACCCTAAAAGAATATAAATCATACTATAAAAATTAGGGCATGCTTAGAAGTTAAAAACCACTCAAATAAATTCATTTACTTCATGAAAATAAATTCTAGTAATATTAAAATTTATAAAAAAGCCAAAAGAACATCTACATGCTAAATCATATTCCAAGTTAATATAACAAATCTATCATCATTCACACTTCAACCAATTATTAAAAACGATAAATTTAATTAAACTAAAATAATTCCAGCATTAATAAAATTAAAAAAAAACATGAATTAAACATACTAATCAATGAAATAAATAAAGAGTAACAACCCTAACATGATACTAATCAATACTAACAATTCCAACTTCATAAATAACGGTTTTAAGTACTCTAAAACAAACATTACAACAATAAAAGAAAACCTAACATAAATTCTAATAATAATAACGTTAACATCATAGATCTAATAACTAAAACACATCCTAACATGATTCTAACATACTTAAATAATTAATTAAATACTAAAGTACTAGAAGGGATGTTAGTTACCTCGATCTACCCGTAGAGTAAATAAAAACCGAAAATAAAGAGTAATAATTAGCTAGAATGGGAGAAATACCAAGAAGAGAAATAAATCCGAACTTGATTCTTGAATTAACCCTTGAATATGAATTTTTAAGTCACTAGGAAGTAGGAAATTATGAAGAACAAGTGGGAAAACCTTTTCCCTTTTTTTAGCAATAGGCATGTTAATGGGGGGAAAGGGAGGAGAGTTTAATTGTTGTAAATTTAGGTTTAGGACAGCAATAATGTTAAGAGGAGTAAGAATAAATAATAGCTAAATTGGAGTGGAAGAATAAGGGGTAATTGGCTCTCATTGGAGGAATGGATTAACTACCAAAAATAAAAGATGCTAGCTTCAAAATTCAAAA
This sequence comes from Patellifolia procumbens, assembly GCA_947645195.1. Classification (NCBI taxonomy): domain Eukaryota; kingdom Viridiplantae; phylum Streptophyta; class Magnoliopsida; order Caryophyllales; family Amaranthaceae; genus Patellifolia; species Patellifolia procumbens. Next base: position 5,493,166 of record CANSGD010000972.1, read on the forward strand.
CAAAAATCCCCCTCTAATTCTACCCCAAAACCGGCCACCCTAATCCCACACAACAAGTGGGTTGGCCCACTTAAGCGGTAAATGAAGCTTTCAATTAGTTTGGCCCAAAAATAAAATAGTAAGACTCAAACTAAAAATAAATACTAAGTACTCCCTTCGTTCCCAAATGTTGTTCACATTTGGAATCGGGGAGAGAATTAAGAAAATTGAAACTTAGTATAATATTATTTAAAGATTGCATGTTTTTGGGTTAATTATTGAATATTTTATCTTACCAAAGCATAATAAATGTAAAAGAAACATTTAATGTAAGGACAACATATATCACTATGCAAAACAACCAATAAGATTGAGAGTTTATAAGAAAATATGTTGACTTTATGTAAGTTAACTTTAGAAAGATTCCAAATGGGTTCAACTTAAAGGAACACTAATTCGGAAAATGGGAACAACATTAGGGAACGGAGGGAGTACTAACACTACTAAAATATAAATAATAATACTACCTCTATAAAAATATAAAACTCAAATAATCACACCACAATAATCGCAATCTCTTAAACACAACAATTAAATATAACATTCAATACTTAAGAAAATAATATTAAGTTATATATAAATTTAGTTTTCAAATATAAACATATAGAATTATACACAACAGCACTTAATATAATTATATATATAAATAAAGAATATATGAATAATTCAAGGATATAAATAAATATAACGTAATAAATAAATAATTAACTCGCGAAATTTCTAGTGAAATTACGGGGTGTTACAAGTATAGGTAAAACACAGCAAAGTCAACTCTCCATTTCTCTGGGCAGTGCAGAGTTTCAAACAACTGATCCATGTGGTTAATCCAATCTTCAAACTCAACTGGATCGGGCTTACCATCATAGGGTGGCGGGTTAAGGGATGAGAACTTTTTAAACATAACAGCACTCTCATCCTGATTCGTGACTTTCTTTTTCAAGGTATCCTGGACCAACTTAGCCAGCATAGTACTCATTTTCTCCAATCTTTCCATTCGTCCCTCAGCTTCTTCTATAGGCTGATTGGGTTCGTGGATGCCCTCCGCATCCATTTCTTCCACGACCACATTATCATTTCCGTTGCTAGCATCATTATTAGAGTCAGTGGTTGACATTCTGCAATATAGGTATGATTAGGGTAAAATAAACTTGTAAAATAATTCCCTTTATCCCATTTCCTACGCTCACACTCCTCATGTTCATTCTTTACCCTTATCCTACTCATCCATATTTAATTTTAAACCTCTTTTATCCTTAACCTTAAACATTTTACTATAATTCTTTTATTACTAAATCATCACTGATCATTCGTAAAACCTCTTGGTTTTACTGATAGGTTTCAGAACCGTATGCTCTGATACCATTTTGTAATGCCCCGACCACTAATGCATGATTTATGGTGTCATTAAGTAGCAGAATACCTATTACTTGGTAGGGACATTACCGCCGTATCTTCCGTTAGGGAAAATACAAGGCTACAATCATACATTAAATCATAATAACATACTATTAAAACTACTTAGAAGTCCAAAAGCTTACAACTTAGATTGTTCTTACTAGTGAAATTACTACAACTTAGGTGATATTTTAGGTGGCTAATGATAGTGAAAACCTCGCTACTACACGCAACCGTCTTCCTCAGCAGTACCTAAAACATAAATACAAAAACGGATGAGTCGGGAGACTTAGTAACGACTACTCTAGTAACGTAAATTCATTTCAACTCATTTTATTTGTAAAACAGAGGGAGAGAATATTTCAAACATTTATAAAATACAGTATCAATTCATTAACATAATCCATAATATCATTTGTCAATTATTATACTGGTTGCTGCAAAATCAGTTAGCTCTGGGACGTCTCCCAGGATGTGTATGCACCACTGCGCAAGGGCCATGTGCCCCGGGCATTGCCCTACAACCATAATGGGCCAGTGCCCAGTAAATATAATAGTAACGGGCCAGTGCCCCATTCATCAGCTCGGTACGTGCACGACCATCATTTCAGCTCAGCTCAGGAAACCATTTCTTTCACTTTTATCATGTTTCACGTCTCTTAATATTTATAAGTGACATTCAGTATACTTTAACTATTCAGCTCAGCTCTACCTTTATAGGTAGTAAAATCATAATGTTCATTATTCACAAAATTCCTCGTAAAACACTTATTAAACATTTCAGAACATTCATAATATTGTTGGTTCATAAAGCAATTATACCAACAATCATTCATAAAGCATTTATAATAACATAATCCCGCAACTCAGAAAACATGTTAGAAAACATCATATAATATCTCAGTGGTATACTCGTATCTTACAAACACATTTCAAGGGAGTTGCGGGTACTAGCAGTAGTGTTACCTCAATCTGCAGTATAATACAAGTATTCTTTTTTATGCTTGAGGGTCGTTCTCGCTGAGCTCCGAGGTACGAGTTCTTTTGTATTCTTTTAAACACGTATGCGAAAATAAATACTTAAGTTAGTAACTAGTTATCAAATACTTTCTTACACACTTAAGTGGTTAGAAAAGTTCACTAAAAGTATATTAGTTTATACTTAACTTGTTGTTTAATAGTTTATAAGATTCATAAAAATAGGTTTAGAAATGTATAATTAGGAAAGTATACTAGAGTCGTAACTTCTTTTGAAAGTACATATAATATCATACAAGTACTAGAAAAATAGTATTAGTTCAGAGTGGTCAATAATGTACAAGTAAATTGGAATATATCTACATACATATTGTGTCATTCTAAATTATGAGTAACGATATATAATTTAAGAAATCCAAAAGCATTTACAGAGCATTGTTGAGATAATAATAGTAGTACCAATAAATATAATAATAGTAACAGTAATACTAATAATAATATTAACAAGAGTAATAACTAATGGTTATAACAATAATAATAATAATAATAATAATAATAATAATAATAATGATAATAACCATAACATCATTAAGAATAGTAAACTATTAGTTTAACAATGTATATATGTATAGTAATACAAGATATTCACTTTAAATAGAATAATTGCCTTAGAAAGTAGGATTAGTAGACTTACATAAATGGGTAATTATGAGTCAAACCAGGAGAAGGAGGTGTTGACTTTTGAATTTAATTGCCCAGCTCTTTATTTCTCAATAGCAGACCAAAGACAGTCTTTTTTCCTTTCTTCAATGGGAGGCACGTAAGAGGAAGATGAAGGAAAGCAGAGCTGCCGGTGGCGGCAGAAGGTGGCGGTGGGGGCCGGTTTTCGGCGATCAGTGGTGGCGGGTTGGCGGTTCTGGCGCAGGTGGTGGTGCGCCGTGGTGGTTTAAGCGAAGGGGAGAAGTGCAACGTGGTCTGGGCTGCACGCACAGAGGGAGAACGAGAAGGAGAGGGAGTGGGGTTGCGGGTTTGGGCTGCCGGACAAGGTGGCTGAGAGTTGTGGTGGTGCTAGGCGTCAGTTTCCGGCGAAAAGGGGGCGGCAGTGGTGGTTGTATGGAGGTGGTTGGGGTGGTTTTTGGTTGGTAAAAACAGAGAAAATATAATTCAGAAGATGGAGAAATTTATCTGATTCAAGTTGTTTCTTTGTTACTCCATGGCTATTTGAGACTGATTTATTCTCTATTTTTAGGCAAAGATGAAGGTGGATTTTCAGAAATACCAATAGCTATGGTTCATGGTTTTAGTAAATTCAATGAGTTTAGGTAATTGAATCTATGGGGAGGAGTTGCTGGATTTTAAAAACAAGCAAACTAAACAATGGTTTTTCATTGTTGTCTCACGTAGAACGAGCAAAGAAATGGTGGTTGGTTTGACTTTAGTTAGCTTATGGAAGAAGAAGAAGATTTTCTTCTGATTTCTTGTTTCCTCTTTTCTTTTGCTTTTTCCTTTTTCTTTCATTTTCTGATTTTGGGTTTAGTGGGTAGTCTTAGGTTGGGCTTGAAGTTTGGATATTGGGTCATGAAACTTGTTATTTGTCCAAGTACATCAATCCAACAACATACTAACTTTATAAATATCAAAATAACTACTTTAAAATTTTACTTAAAAATATAGGTAACTTTATTTATAATGTGATTTTAGTATTAATTCATAAAACAATAACATTTAAATTAATAATCAAAATTAGTTAGTAAAATGATTTTATTTAGAAGTTCGGCGTATTACAATGCAGGAAGCCCATCCTATCCCTGATCCCACACCTCCGCCCATACTAGAGTCCATGCATGAGCCCCCACCTAATCGCCTTCCCACCCAGCCCATCCCTGAGCCGAGCTCTAAACTCATAAACTCTCCTCACCCACAAATGCCACCTGAACCGCATCTTCTTCCCATTATTGGGCCTGATCCGCCCACTCCCCTTATATATACTCCCTCTACATCTTCTCATGGGCCTCCTTTAGCTGCTGCTGCGCCTACGCAACACTCGTCAATTGTTGTGGACACTCTTAGTGCTTTTGAGGAGCCCACTCCCCTTATATTTCCTCCCTCTACATCTTTTCATGGGCCTCCTTTAGCTGCTGCTGCGCCTACGTAACACTCGTCAATTGTTGTGGACACTCTTAGTGCTCTTGAGGTGCCTGCTCTTGGTCGTGGGTTTCGTGAAAAACGTTCTTCTGTTCTCTTGTGGGATTTTGTCACTACTGTTGTCCGTAAGTCGAGTCCCGTCCCCGGTTCATCCTACACCGATTTCTCAGGTATTCCCTATTCTTTAGCACATTTTGTTAGTTGTGATAAATTTTCAGCACGACTCGTGCTTTTCTTGCATCTCTTCTTGATGGGGTTGAGCCTCGGTCTTTTCGGGAGGTTATGACACATGATAGTTGGCAAGTTGCCATGCAGGAAGAAATTCGGGCTCTTGAGGATAACGGCACATGGGTGATGGATTCTCTTCCCACGGGGAAAAAGGCTATCGGTTGCAAATGGGTCTACAAGATCCAATACAACTTTGATGGGAGCGTTGAGCGTCTTGAAGCTCGTCTGGTTATTCTTGGTAATCATCAGGTGGAAGGTATTGAATATCATGAGACATTTGCTCATGTTGCCAAGATGGAAACTGTGCAAGCTTTTCTTGCTGTTGGTGCTGCTAAGAATTGGGAACTGCACCAAATGGATGTTCACAATGCCTTTTTACATGGATATCTGAGTGAGGAAGTTTACATGAAACTACCTCCTAGTTTCACCCCTACTTCTCCTGGACAGGTTTGTCGCCTAAAGAAGTCTCTCTATGGCTTACGTCAGGCTTCTCGGTGTTGGTTTTCTAAATTAGCTGCTTCTTTGAGAAAATATGGTTTCCGACAGTTGTACTCTGATTACTCCTTATTTACCCTCTCCAAGGGTCGTGTTCAGTTGAATGTTCTGGTGTATGTTGATGATCTCATTATTTCTGGTAATGATACTTCGTCTTTGTCCTCGTTCAAGGATTACTTGGGTACTTGCTTTCATATGAAGGACTTAGGTGTCTTGAAGTACTTTCTTGGCATTGAAGTAGCTAGCAATCCTGAAGGGTTGCTTCTGTGTCAACGTAAGTACACTCTTGATATCATTGCCGAAGCTGGTCTCTTGGGTGCTAAACCGGCTGCCTTGCCAATTGAGCAAAATCACACTTTGTCTCTTGCCACTGGTCCTATCATAGATGATCTAGAGTCTTATCGTCGCTTACTTGGACGTCTCATCTATCTCTCCTTCACTCGTCCTGATCTTGCCTACACCGTCCATATCTTGGCCTAATTTATGCACTCTCCTCATCATGAACATTAGGATGCCTCATTACGTGTTGTTCGATACTTGAAAGGCTCTCCAGGTCAGGGTGTTCTCCTTACTTCACTATGTGATTTGTTATTGAATGCAGATTGGTGTGACTAAGGATGACAATGGATCTTGGACCCGGTCTAGATCAGTTTAATAGGATCTGGATCTGGATCCGGGTCCTTGTTTTGCAAACAGATCTAGATCTGGATCTTGCACTTGAGATCCAGATCCGGCCCGCAGATCCGTTTTAAAATTCTTTAAAAATATATATAACGATAAATAGTATGTAAATAACATAATAATGTAATAATCTTATTATGTAATATATAACTTTGAGAATAAATATTAAGTGAACCACTACACAATAAATAGCTAACAAATATAATAAAGTCGTTACTCCCAAACATTCATATAACGATGAAAAATATGGTAAATGTTTTTCTTTACCCCCGCTAAAATTATGTATATGAATTTTTCGTGTACAAAATACAAATAATTATCTAAAAAATATACATTGACTTTCTTAAATAATAAAAGAGAGGATCCGTTCAAGATCCATGGACCCGTTGGATCCGCGGATCTGGATCTGGGTCCTTGTTTTCGAAAACCAACAGGATCCGGTCTAGATCCGCCCCATTGCATATCTAGGTGTGACTCTAATTGGGCTAGTTGCCCTTTGACTCGGAGATCGATCTCTGGATGGTTGGGTGATTCTCCCATTTCTTGGAAGACCAAGAAACAACACACTATATCTCGTTCTTTGGCCGAGGCCGAATATCGTTCTATGGCCACCATCAGCAGCGTGCCATGCTTCTCTATTGCGATAGCAAGTCAGCACTTCATATTGCTCAAAATTCCGTCTTTCACGAATGCACCAAACATATTGAGATTGACTGCCATTATGGACGTGATGCCGTTCAATACGGTCTTATTCTTCCTTGTCATGTGTCTACCACTGAGAAGCTCGTCGATATCTTCACGAAGGCACTTGGGAAACGGCAATTCATGTATATTTTGTGCAAGTTGGGCATTCTTGATCCCCATGCTCCAACTTGAGGGGGTGTTAGCGGTTATTCTGTCATTAAAGGCCATGAGCCTATTGTATTGACTCCTTGTAAGCATTAGCCTAGCCCATATGTTAAATGAGGCTCTTAGGTTGTATATTAACCAAAAAGCACACATTTAATGAGATTAACAAAACAATTAAAACCCTAAAATCTGTCACTCACTTCCTCCATTTTCAATTTTTTGTGTCAACCAAACAACTAGCCATATTTACAATTTTCATGAATTTCCATTTCCCCCATTTTTGAGTGTCAACCAAACAACCACTTAGTTAGTTATGAAGGACGTGGATTTAATCCCATGTTCTGAGAGTTATCATTTTATCAACATAACTTTGCATTGCTCCTTATCTTCATCCTATTTCTAACCAATGGCACAAGAGTGATGATTCGATTAGGCGTTGAGAGTCTTGAGACCATACCAGTTGTCATAATTTAACTTTCTTATTTTCAGTTTTGGGGGAAAAACATACTTATGATTTAGGATCGATCTGTTCTTTTATTAGACCTGAGCGATGGCTTTGTACCCTCTACCAAATCCCATGATAATCAGTACTTGTGGAACTCAAGAGACACAAAACTAAGGTATCCTATGGTTTTCCTACTCTCAAGTCTCATTAGACATTTTGTTTACAATTAATGTTAATTAATCACTAATAATGCAAAGACAATAAGTGTTAAAATATTGATTTAAAGCCATTATTAAAAAAATGGTCATCCAATAATAAGACTTTTGCTTTTTTCAAATGAACGATTTGGGTGGTAATGCAGAGGAACTATTACTGTAAGGCATAGAGGGGGAGGTCATAAGTGTCTATATTTTAAACCCAGTTTATACCAATAGAAACCATAAATTATTTTATACCCAATAGATGAATATAATCTTTTCATTTTAGATAGTCACATTGAATTGGTCAAAATATGCAGAATCGCTTACTTTTCGTGGAGAATTTGATCCCGTAATTGGGGGATCTCTATTGAAACGTCTTTTCCAAAACAAATAAAAAGTCATCTCTGGCGATTAATTAACAAGTTAAAGTCTTTTTCTTGCGTATTCTTAATAAACCAGCGTCGAAATAGAGATAGGAGGACACATTCGGGAAGTAAGAAGCTTTAATATGATCCGATTTTATAAGTAAGCTAATTATCTCTTGTAAAATATGAGCAACACAAAATCCTTCTAAATCCCAAACCTCCATTTCTCCTACTCATTCTGCCCCTTGCTGGGCTCTCCCCTTCGCTCATACGACGATGTAATTGGTTTTAAGCTCGGAAGCGCAATCCCTTTGACATATGATGATGGGGAAAAACATTGTTTTAAAGCAAGTATTAGGGAAGTGAAACACTATCTTGTCCTACATGATAGTGGTAAAAGGTGTCTCTGACTTTAAATGATAAGGTATCTAACAAGAAATGGAAAAGTCACTAGTCCCCACTTGCAAGTAATAGAAGAGTTATACTTTATTGGTAAAGCAAAGATGTTTTAACTTGTGTTTGAAGAATTCTTAATTTACTATAAACTGTGGGTTTTTATGCGGATAACGAGTTAGAACGAAGAAGAGACAAGCAAATAAACAAAGAAGAGTGAGTTGTGTATGCAGCCCGGGCGCCTTGTACATTGTCCCACGTAGGGCTGTGCAAAATTCAGTTCAGACCTGATTTTAGATCGGTCCGGACCTGAATTTGGACCGGACCGGACTGGACCGAAAATTCAGGTCCGGTCTTCGTTCCGCAAAATATTGAGATTCCGGGTTTCAGGTCCGGTCCGGTCCAAGACCTGAAAAAACCGGGTCGGACCTGAAGACCTGAAATAATCTATTTTATTATATTTTAAAATTTTTTATGACGGATGTAATGGTTGTAAAGTTACATTGCATTAATAAATTTAAGATAGGTTTTCGTTTAGAGGTTATTGTACATATATATCTAAAAAATTATACAAGAATACGTTTAATATAAAAACTTTAGTACAAATTTGCAAAATGTGAATATGATTTGTCTTTTTGTCTCTACATCGTAGTTTATGATATTAGATACATATTGATAATATGCTCGTATTCATGAAACATGTCGAAAAATTCGAAAAATAAAATAAAAGATTTTAAAGAAAATATATGAAAAATCTGAAAATAGGTCAAAATAGGTCCTGACCTGGACCGGACCTGAATTTTCCGGTCCGGTCCTCGGTCCACCAAAATTGAAAATTCCGGTCCACAGGTCCAACCGGTTCCGGTCCGGTCCGGTTCTGGACCTGTGCAAAGCCATAGTCCCAGGTAGTCAGTTTTGAGCCCAAACGGCTGTTTACAGTTGGGTGACAAGAACTTCTTGAAGCTTAAATAGGGCATCCAATCTCGTGGTTAGGCGGACGATATGGTGGTTACATATTTTCTTTGGTTTCTTTATTCTAGTCGGTTTCGGTACTTCTTCTCCCCTAAAAATTTATATGTAGCCATTTTTCATTAAAAAACATTTAATAAAAAGTTTATGATCGATAAGGACCTAAGAACTTTTAAGGATATTTGAGAGCCTAAAAAGATTAATAATCCCTTCTGTAAACGTCATATCATACTATTGTAAAGTCGTTCAAAGCGATCTATTATTTTAATTTTGAGCCAAAGTACTCAAAGGAGGGATTCCAGAGAGTAGTATGGGGGAGCATTTATACAATGTTGAGGGTAGAGGGAGGAGATAATAATCGAGATCTGAGTGGGGGATGTCAAAGGATAAGAGTAGTATATTTCTCTATTATTTTAATACATCCTCAAAAGAGGGAGGAAGGATAAATGGGCCAGAGACTATGTGTTGGGAATATGGCAAAAAAGTTCATCATAGAAGACAATGCTAGAATTCCAAACATTGATAATGGAAAGAAAAAGAAGAAGGAGGCTCAAGATAATGATGAAGGTAGTGATGCTTCAATGAATTCATTTTTGAAGTATGTGTTATGATGCATTGGTGGTTAGTGCAGAAAGGTCGCGAGTTCTTGGATCTCGTATTCGAGTTCTTATCCTTCTTCACCTAGTAACAAGTTGTTTCCGAATTTGGAGTTTGAGAAGTTTAGGCAAGTGTACCTTGCTGGTAATAGACCACTAGAGGTTCCGGACAAGACAGATGTGAGCATGAAGGTTGCGAGTGGAACATGTTAGAGTTGAAGGATGTCAAGTTTATCCCTGTTCAGAAAAAAGAACTTGATATGGATTAGTTTGCTTGACAATTCTGGTCATAATGTAGTGATTGAGGGTAGTTCGTGGAAAGTTACTACGGGTGCTATGATGATAGTTGGAGGTGAAAGTTGTGGAACAATGTACACCCGAGGACCACGATAAAGGTGACTAAGCAAGGGATGACAAGTACTTTCATAAGGGTGTTGCTGGGTCAAAATTATATTTACAGTATGCTTGTGAAATGAAAATCTTGAGGATAAAGTCAGGTTTTATTCAAAAAAGTGTGGATAGTGAAACAAAAAAAGGCGAGGAGTAGGCACAAAAAAGTGTGGTGTGTGGGAAATTGAGCATAGAAAAGGATGTTTTGTTCTAATGGAAGCATCGTAGGAATGCTCAAAGAAATGTGAAGAGTCCTTATAGTTCTTGTTGTGATGCTGACTCGGGGTTGAGTGACGCCTCAATCTGGCTTTTTCTGTGAGTTAAAAGCGGGATTATACTAGGTGTAAGCATAGAGAGTGACGATGACAAATGTTATGTTGGCTATATTTATTTGGGGCATGTGCTTCGCTCATATCGATCTCCAGGTGGGAAATCATTAGATAAAGTGGATATGATGTATATGAGTAAGCTAGATAAAGTATTCCTAATCACATATTTGATTAGCTTTCCTGTAAGGAATTTATTGACTGCTAAAAACAATGAGTTGCACAATAGGTCTAATAAGATAGGAAGAAGAAATACATTTTTCTTGATTGTTTTGGCAGAGTTTGGTAATGCTTTGTGTTTGAACAAGAAAACATATCGACAGTAATGTTCTCTCTAGCAAGTATATATAAATATATTATAATTATCTAGAACGTTTTCATACCTCCCCCGACTATGAAGGTTGTGCACTTATGCTACTGGAGCCTTAGTACAGGGCCTTATAGCCGTAGGCGTCCGATATTAGAATGCAGTAGCTCAGGTAAGTAACGCTTGCCCAACGCTTAAGAGAAGGAGCGGCACTTACAATATTATAGCTTTTTCCCACTTCTTACTATATGAATATATGCTCATGTTTTCTTTAGACCTTATTTACATTTAATTTAATATCCGAAATTTGCTAACATATATGCATAAAAAATATCAACTTAGGATATTTTACTTATACTTGCAATATCTCTTTTATAGGTAACATTTTTTATGGGAAATTTTATACAGTGACCTTTAGATTTTGAAAGTTCTACATGGTGGATTTTTTTCCTCATTCTATTTGGTGACCTTCAACTTATTTTTTTTTTCTTTTCTATAACTTTCTAATTAGAAAATTAATTATTAAACAAAAAATATCTTATGTTAGAAAATAATTTTAAAAACAAAAAAAGTCCTCCCTCGCCAGCCCAGCCAACCCACCGCGTCCAACCACACCTAGGGATGTCAGTGGGACGGGGTTACTGGATGTTGGATTCGAGGCTTGAGAAAGCCTCTTTGGTGTTTTTCCAAGGGTCCATATCACTTGTGAGAGGGAGATTTCCTTTGTATATTTACGCCCTCCCTCTTCCTACCTATTGACTTGGTTATTACATGGATGACTTTTTTGGTTGGACATCTTACTTGAGCATTTGGCTTGCTACCACACACGAGCGTGCCGCCCGCCCGGACCGGACCAGGTCTGGCCTGCGACCTAGGTTGGTTCTGGGAAGAGCTGAGTTGGAGCTTATCTTTTTGGACCTGGACCAAGTGTGTGTCACGGTAGCTTGATGGAATGAAACGTTTTTAACGTTACAGTCTTAATTGCTATTGATATCGCCTTTAATTCCCTCCGTCTGTTTATTGCATTCCTTATTTGGCCTGATTTTTTGCTAAAAAATCAGACCTATGCTGCTGCTGTTCAGTATCCGAAAATACTCTTCCTCTCTTCTCTTCTTCTCAATTTCCTCGGTACGTGCTTTATCTCCAAAGCTTTTCTCTGTTTGTAGTGACTTAGAGAGGCTACTGTGTTAACCTTGGGGAGCTTTCCGGCCAGTTGCGATTGCTACCATAGTCGGGCCGTAATTGCTTTCAAGTTACTGTCTTCTACTTATAGAAAGGGAGTTGAGCCATTAAATGAGGAATTGAAAATTTTTAAGGTTAATTTATGGTGTCTAATCCCTCTCCCCTTATATAATATAAATTGTAATTTGTAGGTATCTATTAACTAAATATATTATCTAGTATCAAAATAGCTATGTATGTGGTGAAAAACAGTTTAAGAACACTCATATTGCGCAACAAAAAAAGGGTGTATCAGGTAAAGAGGAGAGATTTTCCATGTTTAGAGAATTAGAACGCCAATCATATATTATTGAGTTAATTGGGCGCAACAACACAAACTATAGGTGTGATTCCAACAAGTTATTTTTTTGGAGATTTTTTACAGTTAATGAAACTGATTTGTTTGTTTTTCTGGTTTTTGTACACATAATATCAAAATAAATGTAATGACATCAACTAGTCTATGAATATTAAATACTTGTTGAACATGGCAGACAAAGTTGGTCAATTTGGAATAATGACAGCTTCAAAGATTCCCACAAAAGGTGTGATTCTCTTCAATATATTAACAACCATGGGGCCCATGTACATAAGTGTATTTGTCCAAAAACTGATCCAAATTCATAACCAGTACAATAATATGAAGTTGCAAACCTTTACATCAGTATCTTCAAGTACTTCAAAAACTCAATAAGTGCATCAGTTTCAAACTGATGCATCTAAAAAAAAAAGTATGCTACCCCAACAGATCCAACCCGAAAAAATCCAAATGAGACCTAACTTTATCCAACCCAAAAAACCCAAAGAAGTGAAAAAAACCCTAACAGATCTGATATTCCTCAAGCTATTCAAGTAGATGTTGTTGACTGTTCTGCTGAAATAATGCCACCCTGCAAATCAAAAAAAATGCCAAGCTGGGTATATGTGTCTTGCACACTTTCTCCAACAGCTCTCATTATTGCCTGCATACAAAGACATACAAAAAAACAGAAAAGTTACATCATCAATCTGATATTAAATACTGTAACAAAAATAATTAGAAGGGAACATCAATACCTTATGCTGATCTGATATTACAGTGCAGTCTTTTCCTCCAAATCTAGGTAGAACTTTCTTCAGATTCTCCAAAAACCATTCTCATGATTCATTCTTTTCTCCTTCAACAACTGCCCACACAAGTGGGAACATCTGGTTATTGCCATCTCTAGATGTGGCAGCTAATAGTTGTCCTCCAAGAAAGGTTTTGAGAAAACAACCATCAATGACAATAACCTTCCTGCAGGCTGCTAAGAAACCATCTCTAAGTGTAGGGAAACTGATAAAAAGCCTCTGAAAGTATTGCTCACCATTGTCTTTCAAATCTTGTGTTTGTAGTTGAAACATAAACTCAGGATCAGCCTTCTTCAACTCATGAATGTATGAGGCAATCTTAGAATAATGGTCAAACAAGTTGCCATGGAGAATAGTATGTGCATGGGTTATAACTCTGTAGCAATTCCACTTGCTTAAACTTACACCAAATCTCTGCATAACCTCCTTTTCTAGATATTTTCTAGGCCAGTTTGGATTCTCCCTATACTTGTCAAGAAACTCAGAGACTAACCATTTTGCTTTGGCTTGGAAGTTATTGAAATCTGCCCTGTTGCATGTGTGTGTTGCCTGAACTGATTTAACTATGAAAGACTTGCCCCCACCATCCCAAGATGCATATATCTTCCACTCACATTCACCCTTGCAAATAGCCTCCATTTTCTTCTTCTTCTCATTCCTCTTCCACCTAATGTTATACCCACCAATCACTGCATATCTATTAACCATTTGTTGAAAGAAATCAGGGGATGAAAACTTCATCCCAACCTTCCAAACTAGCCTCTTAAAATCAATGTTCAAGTCAACAGTCAAAGCATGCCCATCTTTCTTTCTAGTTAGCCTATCTTGATCATCAACCTCAACATCTGAATCTGGTATATCATCCTCATCATCATACTCACTCTCCCACCCTAATGTCAAAGGAACAGTCAGCTTCTCAGTAGAATTACCCTCCTTCAACACCCTTCCCTTTGATACCTTCAATTCTTTCACTCTAGTTCTTATTTGTTGTAACTCATCATCACTAGAACTACAGTCACCCTGATCTGCTTTATAACTCTCATCCTCACTATCATCATTTTGGGAACTATCATCATCACTATGGCAACTGTCACCAGATGACAGATTCAACTCACCCTCATCAACAACCCAATCACACTCTTTGTAATTGAAATCCTCATGCACATCAGTTTCATTCTCAGCATAATCAATATCATCATTACAATCAAAGTCTTCATGAAAATCAAAATACAAATCTTTAACTGCTATGTAGTCATCAGTACACTCAGTTTCAGTGTTCAACTCAGGGATTTTTATGATCAATTGATTAGTTATATGTTGGTCAATGACAGTTTCATTATGTATAGGTGAGCCATGGTCAAAAGTTTCATTTGTTGGGGTTATGGTGATATGAGCATTTTCAGTTTTATTTGTTTGGCTTTTGGTATGAGCATTTTCAGTTTCATTATGGCTTTTGGTGATATTCAATGGAGTTTCAATGGGAGAAATAAGTATAACTTCAGGTAGAGGTAACCTAGGGCTTCTTCTCACAGAAAACTGGATGACATTAACACTCTTTTTTTGGCAACCATTTTCTTCCTAGGAGATATCCTAACACTAGGTTCAATAGTGATTTGAGAAGGCTGCGTGTCATGTGTCTTTAGGGGTGGAGAAGGTATATCTTTTGAGGTGCCAGCATCCACCTTACTTTGTGTTTTCCTAAGGCTTAACACTAACTGATTCAATGAAGTAGGCTTCTTAGCAGCATCAACCCACAAGAAAATCAAATCTTTCCCTACAAGTCTCTCAAACATATCTACCAAATCTTTGTCAGTCTCTATACCATGTTGTTTCATCTTCCATACATAGCTAAATGTAGGATTATTAGGTTTTGGAATTCCAATTTCACAAGCTTTATCCTCATACTCAATTACCAAATCTAGCAAATTACACTTTTCAGTGTCAACAACAAAATCAACTTCTTTTCCCTAGATATTGAAACCTTAATACACGCTTATCATCACCCATTCTGCATAAAATAGTAACGTAATTTCAAATCCCCAGCATTAAAAAATCTTGAAAATTTCAAAATCAAATTCATATTCAAAGTGCATTCAAGCTCTTAATCAAGTACATAGTAATTGCAAAGAGTGATTAGAAGACAAAATCAAAAATTGGTTACTACAGCATCAGATGTAAAAAACAAACCCTAAATCGACTACAAAGAAATTAAATAACAAAAAGAGGAAGAGATACTTATAGGGATGGCAATTCAGTCCGACTCCGACCCGAGTCCGATTTGATCCGAAGGAAAAAGTCCGATCCGAATCCGAAAACAGAAAAGTCCGAATGAAATCCGATAGGAGTTGGACCTTAGGTAAGATCCGATCCGAATCCGATTAAAGTCCGATTATTACTTGTTACCTCGTCAACTAATAGATTAAAAATACATTTTAATAGAAATAATAGATTTACATTATAAGAAATTGAGGAAAACATTAAAAAATTTATATTAAAGATGTGTTTTGGTTATTTAATATGGTTATTTAATCCGAATCTGATCCGAGTCCGAAACAATCCGAAGGAAAAAGTCCGAGTCCGAATCCGATAATATATAGTCCAAATCCTTATAGTAGTGTAAAAATCATAGTCCGATTGAAATGGAGCGGACTTGGAGTTTGGTAAGTCCGATCCGAGTCCGATCCATTGCCATTCCTAGATGCTTACAAATTTATCAATGGCGGCTTTCAATGAAGAAATCAGACTGGGAGCAAAAGAGCACGTTCGATCTTCAATGGCTTCAGTTGAGGAAGAAAGGAAATGAAGAAGTGAAATGGGGAAGAAGAGTTTTGGGAGGGAAGAATAGAAGGCACGTGATTCGAAGAATATGAAAAGTCAGGAGGCAAAAAAAAAATTAAAATCATTAAAGTGAACTTTCCGGCGAGAATCTCAGGCGAAGGTCTCATTTATGTTGTGGCATGCACCCACTCATTAAGTTCATGCTGTGATCTGCACCCGAACAAAGTTGTGTTGTAGCTTGCACCCAAGATATAGTTTGTGTTGTTGCGCCCAATTTGCTTTATATTATTATAGGAACAACTAACAATGAAAAATATCATCCATTTTTCAAGGAAGGTTTCGGGTTTTTTTTTTTTACTAGAATACCTCCGAAAATAATTCATGGTGAAAGAGCATAATTCCTTGATTTATTAGGTTTACAAACTAGGGCTTGGAGTTCATTAATGTAGTGGAGGGATCAATAGAGCAGAAAACACAAACACCTAAAAACCCGGAGATGAGAATAGGGGGTTATTTTTGATAGAGAACTTGAATTGGAGAATGGTAGGCGACAATCTTACTTGGAAGGATGCTAAAAAGATAGGTGGCCAAAAAGATGATGGGAGTGAAGCATGAGCATTGAGCAAACTAACATAGTACGATCAATATTATTAATAGTCCGTATTTTTCTTTCGACTTTACCATTTTGAGGGGATGTGTAAGGGCATGAAAGGCGGGAAGCCAATCCATGATTTTTACAAAATCCAAAAATTGCTCGTTATTAAATTCCCGACCATTGTCAAATTGCATAATTCATAATGTCCCCTTCAAATTTTGTGTGGATGTAAGAACGTAGAAAACACTTCTAGACTGAATACAAATTTTCTTAAAAAAGGATACGCCCATATAAAATTTGTAGAATTATCTACCATCACATGATAATTACGATGGCTCATAGAGTTCAAACTCGAAGAGGTCCAAAGATCACAATGAGCAATGTCAAACGACATCATAGTAGAAGAAGTACAAGCAACAAAAGGAAATTTAACATGTTTTCCCATAAGACAAGTGTAACAAACCCTATCTTCTTCCGGATAGCTAGTTTAGTCAATTTTCATACCCTCCCAAAGAATAGTCAGTTCAGCCAAAAAAAGCGTCAGTTTAGTCAATATCTTCCAAATTGATTAAATTGTAAATACTAAACCCTATCTTCTTCCTCATACACTTTTTTGAACAGTTTTTGTCTGCTCGTTCCTCAATTTTCACATTCGATCTCATAGCAAATTTTCAAGCAATGCGTTCTATAATATTCTGGATTTGTTTGGGAAGAAAAGATGGGAACTCATCATTATCTGCTCTTACTCTCAAACATTTTCTGGTGTTGATGCAGCTCGTCAAATGGCGCATGCTTATGTAGCTTCTTGGTGTTAGTGGCTTAATTAGTGTTATTGCCATTTTTTCTTTCTTTATAAACTAAATGACATTAACTCAAACTCAATGAGAAACTGAGAATGGTTGTTGGACTTATACAATAATATCACTTACAAATCCGGATTTGGATATCTGAATTACCGGACCTGATACTAATAGAGCTATTTTATTATCCGGAAATTCGGATATCCGGATCAGATTGGATCCGATATCCAGTTTTACACACCCCTACCAACACCATTACATGCCTCGGTGAGGCCCGCAACCATTTGCAACACAAGCCTATTGTTGGAAACCGGAGCCCCAACATTCATGAGTTGGTCGGCCAACATCTTAAGACGTTGACAATACGTAAAGGTTTTAGGAAAATCCTCCAGTATGCTTGTATTTGAGAACTCTTGTTCAAGGGTGACATCACAATATGTTTTGTTATCTTAGAAAGTATCTTGAAGTCGTCCCCAACGTTCTTGAGATCCTCTGAGATTGTGGCATAAATTTAATTCAGCATCGTAGCATCAATAGTTGATGAATCTTCCTATCATCATTGATAATAGGTACCTTTAGTTTGCCGTTAGCCGGAGAAATATATGGTGGATGACACGATTAGAACGTGCATGAATCTTGAACAACTAGGCCCACTACTTTAATTGTTGCACATTCTCATTAGAACCCGCAAGAGAAGACGAAGAAGAAGATAAACTGCTGGTGATGGTGGCTGAAGCGAGTGTGGGTGGTAGCTTGGAGAGCTCAGGCGTGGTAGAAACATGAAAAATAACCCTAGAAATTTGCAGTTGGTAAAAGGTACACCTTGGTGTACGTACCTCTACGTACACCAAATGAGTATGAGTTGGTCAAAATGAGTACGAAGCAAAATGAGTATGATTTGGTCAAAATGAGTACGAAGCGAAATGAGTATGATTTGGTCAAAATGAGTACGAAGCAAAATGAGTATGATTTGGTCAAAATGAGTACGAAGCAAAATGAGTATGAATATTCAAAATGAGTACGAATTACCTAAATGAGTATGAAGCCAAATGAGCATAAGTTTTTTTCTATGAGTTTTCCAAATGAGTGTGACTTAGCCAAATGAGTATGAGTTAGGCTTAAGAGAAATTACTAAAATAACTATGAGTTTTCCAAATGAGTTTGACTTAGCCTAATGAGAATTTTTCAAATGAGAATGAGTTTTTCTTCTCAAACCTAGATTCCTACTTCAATAATATCCAAATGAGTAAGTTTTTCAAATGAGTATGCGTTATCTAAATGAGTATGAAGTCAAATAAGTAGTCAAATGAGTATGAGTTTGTCAAGTGAGCATGAGTTGGGTTGAGGTTATTTATTTGATTTTTTAATTATAATATCTCTTGATTTATAAAATAAGCATACTCTTTTGAGTTTATGTACCCATAAATTAAACATACTAAAATGATTATAAATGAGTATATAAAAATGTCTAAATGAGTATGAATGTTGTTCAAATGAGTATGAGTTGAGTTGACGTTTTATTTAATTTTTAATTAGAATATCTCTTGATTTAAAAAAGAGGCATAATATCCGAATAATATTAAAAATGTGCAATTATAAGTTTATGTACCCATTAATTAAACATACTAAAATGATTATAAATGAGTATATAAAAATGTCCAAATGAGTATGAATGTTGTTCAATGAGTATGAGTTGAGTTGACGTTTTATTTAATTTTTAAGTAGAATATCTCTTGATTTAAAAAATTGGCATAATGTCCGAATAATATTAAAAATGTGCAATTATAAGTTTATGTACCCATTAATTAAACATACTAAAATGATTATAAATATGTATATAAAGATGTCCAAATGAGTATGAATGTTGTTCAAATGAGTATGAGTTAACGTTTTATTTAATTTTTAATTAGAATATCTCTTGATTTAAAAAATAGGCATAATGTCCGAATAATATTAAAAATATGCAATTATAAGTTGGGAGCGGAGTCGAACCGCCAACGTCCTGTACACTCAGATGCGTGTCTAACCACTGGGATATAAGTTTTTTTGTGATATAGTGGGCGCGCAACTTGTATATATTACAACTACCCGGGTGTACCTACCGCAAGGTACACCCGGGTGTACGCAATAAGTTGCGAGAAATTTGATACCATAGATGAAAGAAAATAATTACTTGGATAATTAGATTTACAAACTAAATATATATACTCATGATTACAAGCAAGATTATAGGCTATATTTAAGGAACTAATATACACCTTCCAAACTACTCCATCCGTCCCCCAAATGATATCGAAAATAAAGATTAAAAAACATTAAAAAAATAAAGAACACTTATATTTAATGTGGTTCACTTTTTTATTTTTAATAGATGCATCATATTGACTTTTTACATACACTACCTTTGTTTTAATGTGGTTCTTTATCTTAATTGTTATACTTCACTTTGCAATAACCAGGGAAGTTGGTGAGAAATATGGTGTGATTATTTGGGGAGTCGAGAAAGTATGAGAGACAAAGTTGCAAAAGCTAATTAGTGAAAAATAATTGGGTGTTTGGCCGTCTAATAAAATCTATCATGCTTTAAGCACTCCTAATCATAGTCCCCACTAGCTAAGTAGCTATCTAGCATCCATCAAGCTACATTAGTATGTATTACTAGTAAGACTTTGGGTGGATAGTCGTGAAATTGGGTGATTAATTGGAAAAAGAAAATGACAAGTGGGATCTAAAGCTGTGGAAAAAGAGGAACAAAGAGATGTGATTTCTTACAACAGATAGAAAAGGTAATATTGTAATAATTAAGAAAAAAAGATGAAAAAAGAAAAATGTAACAATTATAAAAAAAAACAGAGGGAGTACAAGCAATGAAGGAGAGAAAGGAAAGTTTAAAAAGTGTTGAGCCTATATAGTTTTATTTTCTTTAAAAATCTTTTCAAAAAAATTGATTTGATAGAAGGAAAACTGAAAAGTAATCATGCATTTCGATTTCAATCTCTTACCTTCCCTCCATCTATACTAGTGTTATATGTACGCGATACGTGCGAATGCATATAGAAAGGTAAATTAATAACATAGATACATCTAGTAAGCTTAAATAATGTTCAAGAAAAAATGTCCATAAAGTTTTGTGGAAACATGTGAATAGAGCAAAAATTCATCGTGAGGATAATTGAAGAATGCTTGGGTTATTGGTGATCAAAATTTCTCTAATATGCTAATCACTAATACTTCCTCCGTTTCTTTTTTATTGCAACAATTGCCAAAAATGGAAATATTAAATTAATTGCAACAAATGTTTTCTTTCCTTTTTTACAAGTCATTTCATTCTATCTCTCTCCTTATCACATGCCCCACGTTCTCTCTCCATCCCTTTCACACTCACACCAAAGTTTTGCGTAGGAGTCCACCCACTTGAGTTTGTTGCAATTAAAAAGAAACGGAGGAAGTAGATTAGAACATGTGTATCAAATAATATGAATTTATAAAGGTTTGATTTCATCCGATATGAAAATATACACATCCGACATCACCACCATGACTCCATGAGTCCATGATTTCAAGTATTTAAACCTTTTTGGAATTGCCCCCACTTACATCACATCTCTCTAAGACCCACGTACAAATGTAAAGTCTTGATCCTAATCAGAAGAGTATACCAAAAATTGGAGCGTAGAGAATCAAAAATTGGAAGAAAGTACAAACGAAAAGCATACCAATTTTGCACTGAGACGATTGTTGTGTCCGATTGTGCTCATACCAACAAATTGGTGAGATAAGAGAGAACGAAGAGACTCAGATGATCATGGATTTTAGAGAGATGATCAAGTTCAATAACAAATGTAGATCTAAGCACACTAAGAAGTGAGCACTCTTCCCGCTTCGATGTAATCTTCTTGGAATAATCATTCTCGATTTTTGTTTTAGAAATTGAACAATTTCGCTTTAAATTTCTGCCTTCTATAACGAATTTTGTGATGCAAAACCATGGTGCCTAAAATAGGTGAGATTTATCATAGGGTTAGGGATTTGGAGAATGCCCAACTCAGGAAAAGATGAAATTTTCTTTTTTGGGGGGGGGGGGGTTGGACGGGGGAGGAGAGGCTTGGATTCGGGATTTCAAGCACATCTCAGTTTAGATTTTTTCAATTTTTGAGGATAAGCAGTTAGGATTATTTTTTTTTCTAGAGAGTAAACGAAGACGTGGGGATATGGAAGGGAAGATGGTGGCCATGGCGGGTCTCTGGTCAAGAGCAAAGACTATTCCACTTTTTTCTTGCAATTTTCATGGTAGCAGTTTTTTTTTAATGTGTGAGTAGTTATTATTTTGTATTTTTTTCTTTTTCTATTTTTGGTGTCCACCACCGATTACCTTATAGAATAGAGATTGTGTCCAAACGAGTTAAAAATTATTCATTCAGTTTTCTCTTCTTCGTGCCCTTCAAATCCTCCTGTCCAAACTAATTGTATGAGTTTCTACAAGAGTGTTGAAATGAAGTATAGTGCCATATTGTAAATGGAAAGTTATTTGTTTCCCTTTGTATCCTTACTCTTCTAAAAGAGAGAAGTCTCACTACTGTTCTTAAGAACAGTGTTATGAGTCTACTTTAGCTGAAGTTCACTGTTCATAAGAAACCAATAGCATTCCTTTGGAAAACGACTTCGTCATCGTCCTTCCTCCCATTTTCCTCCTGGTTTTCCTCTCTGTCACTCATCCCACATCTTTCTCTCTCCTCAAACCTTGCTTAGACTTATCCAATCTAGGGTTCTTAGAAATCGTAGTTCTTGTTCCCTCAATTATTGGATCAGGTATTTCTCTCTTTCTTCTTATCTTTTTTACTTTCTTTAGCTTTTCTTTATTTTTTTGCTACTATTTCTTTAATTCTGTTTCTTTCATCTTCTTTTTTCGCGTTGCTCCTGATTCTGTTTTTCAAGGTCGTTTTTTTTATTGATTGATTTGTGTTGTCTTCGATTTCATGGGATTTTGAGTATTTTTGTGAAGTTATCTTCTTAGATCTGTTATACGCATGTTATTCTTTTGCTGTAGAATTGAATTCATGGATTTTACTTGTGTGAATTTGATAGGTTAGGGATTTGATGTTGTTTAGCTTGTGTGATTATGAAAGTTAGGGATTTGCTGCCATTTAGCTTGTCTGATTATGAAAGATCTTGTTTTTTATGATTTAGATTGTATAAAAACTATGGTTGTTTGAATTTATTCATGTTCGAACGTAATCATATGGTGTGAGGGGGTTAAAACTGTCTGTGTTTAATCATGGGTTAGCTTCTCTTTACCTCCCCATAGAGACAAAACAAATCTATCAATTCTCCTCCCTCAAACTTTGTCATTGGCAACCACCCATCATTACCTCCACCACTCTCATTCAACCCAAACTCCCCATTAGATGTTTTCAACACGTCCGAGCATCTCTTTGGCAATGGTCACATGGGCTATGATCCTCGCTTACCTCCTCAGCACTTGGAGCTTCGAATTTTGTAAGTTTCTGTCTCTTCTCTCAACCCTAACTCTCTCTCTCTTTCCTTATGTTTCTACTTTCTCTCTTTCTAGAATAAGTTGTTCTAAGCTCCTCCACGATTGAATTTAAGCTGAATTTGTTGAGCTGCTCTTTGCAGGAACTGAATTTCATTTTTGTTTTTCAATTTTCGGTTAATTTGCTAAGAGTATATTGCCTTTCGTGCAGTGAAGTTCCGTAACTGATATAATTGTGCTAATCAAAGTTTACTTGGGCGTGAGAGTTCATCACAGTCACAGATATATACTCCCTCCGTTTTTTTTAATATGCACATTTTTCCATTTTGGGGTGTTTTTTTTTAATTGGTACCTTTCTACCTTTTGCCATAAATGGAAGGTTGACCCACCTAATTATTACACTTCTCTCCTACTTTTTCTTTCCTTCTCTCTACCTTTTTCACTTTTTCCTTACTTTTACTAACCTTCTCTTTTACTTTTGTACTTTTTCCTTGGTCCTAGTGCAAAGGCTTAAGTGCATATTAAAAAAAACAGAGGGAGTATATCTTATCTCCTTAGATATGTTATACGCATGTTATTGGCACTGGTTTGTAAAGGCCTTTGCTTTACTCACGGTCACAGGTTTATTTTGTTTCAAATTAGCGTGGCCAATGTGGAATTTCTTTTAAAACGTTGTGATGTAATTATGAGCTTTCAAAAAAAATTATGGACATAGTTTTAGCCTTGTATTGTTTCTCCTCGATGTGCTTCAAATGATGCATGTTTTGTGATGTCCTTATGCTGATTAGTTGATAGCATGCTAGCTTTTAATCTATGTTTCAGCAAGACAAACCTTTATTTTTGGTTTTCTATTGCTTCTTGGAATCTGATTTTCTTTTAAGATGATAAGTATGTATAATTAATTAGTATATCATTGTTTTGATTCTTTAATACTTTTTCTCAAAAATACTTCTTCACAAACCAGTGGAGCAACCTATTTTGTAGACAAATACATCGATAAGTATGTATAATTAATTAGTATATTCGATCAAAGTCTTTTCTTTTAATGAGTATGTATAATGAATTGTTTTGTAATTCTTTTTCCTATGTAATTCTGATATTGCTTTGATCTCCAGGGAATAATTCTTGGCTCTGTACACTATGTTGATGAGCAATTATGGGCTTCATCATTCAACCGCTTGCATCTTTGTGTTAAGCCTACTGCTAAACATAAAGGTATAATCTTTTGCATGCACTCCATTTGATTTTTGTTGAACAATCTTATAATGCGGCTATCCCGCCATAGTCCTCTTTGATTGCCAACACCATCATATTCGTGACTACTTATCTAGGTCGATACTCATTTCAATCCATTAACTTTGTTCTTTTACTTCCATGAATATGTTCCGCAGCACAGGAATCTAACAAATATATGAATGTGAAATGTAATGGAGGGCAAAATCAAATGCGTACTGGTTTGCTCCAGAAATAATGGGTTTTTCATTATTGTCGTTGTTGTCATTGTTGTCGACGAGGAGGACGTTGTTGGTGAATTTTCGTCTTTGCATATTGGATTTTCATTATTTTTCCATTTTTCTTCATTTCATCATTAATTTTGATGGTTCTTGGTTATTGAACATTTATGCTTGTTATTGTTCAGGTAATAATTTTCTCTGCTGATGAAGCCGTCGTCAATTCCTCTTCCCTTTCAGTATTTTTCCAGATTTTCAAGCTAAGATTTTGCATTTGCTTCCTTGTAATCTTAGACATTTCTGACTCATTATTGTTTAATCTCATTAATTATCTCTTCCTATTTCAGCAATAGTTCCCTAACAATTTACTTTCACATAAATAACAAAGAAATGAACCTTGGATTCTACCAGTTGCTTTTGTCACTTTGCCTTCTGCAAGAGTTTGAGCTATATGAACTTAAAATGAGAAACTTAGTCTTTCTATTCGTTTTATTTTTTTGTTAAAAGGAGTTAGCTATCAAGATACCAAAGACCATCAAAATTAAACTACTTAAATCCATATGTTTTTTTTGTTGCCATAGCCATCATCATACCAAAGTTTCATGTGCCCATTAAAGACTCTAAAAGCTTTAGATTGATATTTCTATCTCCATTTTTTTCTTTTCTTGCTTAGGGTGAAGTTTATAGGTAGAAAGTTATGTTGGTTTTTTCTCTAGCCATCATTTTGAGGTGAATCTATGAAGGGTTGCTGATATGGCTTCTACATTGTTATGTTAATAAGGGGCCAACTTGTTATGTAGGCCAGAGAGGGTAATTGTCAATTGTAGATTGCACTGAGCACTGAGCACTGAGCGGGCTGGCTGAATTATTGGAAGTTATAGAGGATGGCCAAAGTTGCCAAAGCTTCTTAGTCTTCGGATTTACTTCATTTTCAGAATGCTAATGCTCACCCTCTTCTTAAGAGAAAGACGCCATCTCAACTCAGTGTATATTATTTCTCTCTATTTTATCTTTGCAATTGGTACCCTTTATTTTATACCCGAGACTGAATTAATAGTGGAATACTACCAATGGGACTTAAGGGGGGAAAATAGAGAAAGTCGCTTGGCTTTGGCATTGTTATATCTATCACATTTTTGCTGTCCTCTGCAATATATTACTGTTGTAACCATTAAGGAAATGGGGGAAAATAAGCTGAATGCCATTTCAATACACATTTTGTAACTGACGATCTTATTAATCCCAAAACTTTGTTATGAAGAATTCGTATGACATACACCCGAGGAAATATTGAAGCTCCTATGGTAGTCTACAAAATAGGTTGCTCCACTGGTTTGTGAAAAAGTATTAGAAACTTGTATTTTGTTTGTATTCCAAAGCATTTTCCTTCCTGTTAAGTAGTTGAGTTTCAAGAAATTCCAGTGGAGTCTTCTTAATATGCAAAGTAGATATGTGTAAGTTCTTGGACTTACAGGCGCATATAAATGCGGGCTATGGTGAGTTTGCAGGTGTTTGGTTTGCATTTTGTGTCGTAAACTGTAGGTAAACTATCTAATTTGGACTCCAATACTTTCTCTTTTGCTGAGTTAAATTTCCAAGTCGGTTTTGTTAAAATGTGTATTTTTTTCGTGTTTCCGTGTTAAAAGTTCAAAACCTAGCAAACCCAACCTGTTTAATAAGTGTGTCGTGTAAGGTCAACCTATTTATTTAATGCGCTTATTAAATCGTTGACCCAAACCCGCTAATTTCGCGGCGGGTTAGGGTTGGGTTGTTAGATTGTGACAACTTTTACCGCCTTTAGGTGACACTTATTGAGCGTAAATTTGAAGTTGTAATCATGTAAAAAAGTATATAAGATTTTGATATAGAAATTGCATCATTTTCGAAATAAAAGCACAAGATATACAAAAAATGTTATAGTCACGTTTATTATTTTCATAATGAAGAACATATTTACAATCTAATTGTATCCTTAATCTGCCATGGTCGTTTTGGTGAGTGTTCTATTATGGAAAGATTTTATTTCTAGATTTGTATTTGATTCAAGATTCTTGGATAAGTTACCCTTAAACGAAAAAATAGAGAAAAATGTATATCGTAATCTGAAATGCATGGATATTCCCCTCGTAATTTACTCTTACTACCAGTTACTTCATTAAATAAATTCACATTGAAGGAGTTACATTGTATATTAATTCATATTGAGAGTTGAAACTCATATTACTTATTAGTGAGATATAAAAGTCAAGACTGTTGTTTCCAGGTCTTCTCACTAAGGCGCTCAAATCTGACTCAGACAAGATTGGTTCATTGAAGAAAGCGTGATTAAGTAAAATTCATAATCTCACAGCTGGAATAAAGGGCATATCAGATACTTTGGTTTTTCTAATGTAACTTATATATTACTCTATCTATGTAAATATGTCCAGTGTTAGATATTATCTATGTAAAACTTTTTCATTTCTTCAATATATCTACTTGATAAACTCTTAAATATTACATTTGCTATCTTCTATAAAGACTATTTACACAACCTAGGAACGACTAATTAAACAACAAGTATAACCCCCCCACCAATTACATAACCATATTGGGGGGTCGCGCGCGTTAGTGCGCGGTCCAACAACTAGTTAGGCAAAAGCAAGAATTATTAGGTTGTATTCTTGTATATATTGGGCCTGACATTTCAATGATTCGCAGTGAAAGAAGATAATTCCTTACTTGATAATTGTTACAACCTAACAATATATACTAGGCTACAAAAGATAGTCAACAAATCCTATAAATTAGGAAACAATAATAACTTAAGAGATATACATGATCAACTAATTTATTTACATAAATACAAAATATATTTTCATATAATCTAACACACCCCCGCAGTCGAAACGGGAGGAGGGCGAACGCTGAGACTGTCCCTAAAATCCTCAAATAAAACTAAGGGAAGACCCTTAGTAAATATATCGGCAATCTGATAGCGAGAGGGGACATGTAACACACGAACTTCGCCTCGAGCGACCTTTTCACGTACAAAATGAATATCCATCTCAATATGCTTAGTACGTTGATACTGGACCGGATTACCGGATAGTTAGATCGCACTCACATTATCACAATATACTAATGTAGCCTTGCGAATAGGACAATGAAGCTCAACTAGTAAGTTACGTAACCAACAAGATTCCGAGACTACATTCGCTACTCCCCTATATTCTGATTCAGCACTCGAACGAGACAAGGTGGACTGTCGTTTCGAAGACTAGGAGCAAATTATCACCAAGGAACACACAATAACCCGAAGTAGAACACGAGTGTCAGGACACCCACCCCAATCTGCATCTGTGTAGGAAATGAGACTAGCAGTGGAAGAGGGATAAATATGAAGGCCATGAGCTAGTGTGCCCTTCACATAACGAACAATGCGCTTAAGCGCGCTCATATGATCCTCCATAGGCTAGTGCATAAAGAGACAAATTTGCTGAACTGCATAAGAGAGATCAGGTCTGGTGAAAGTAAGATATTGTAAAGCCCCAGCCAGGCTCCTGTATAAGGAGGGATCACTACAAGGAACCTCAGACTTAGCACTGAGCTTGGGTTTGGTATCAACTAGAGTAGGAGATGGCTTACAAGAAGACATGCCTTCTCATTAAATGATCTCTTCAGCGTACTTGCGCTGAGATAAGAATAAACCACCTGCATGACGAGATACAACAATTCCCAAAAAATAACTCAACAATCCCAAGTCTTTATTGCAAACTCAGAACCAAGAAGATCGATGATAGACTTGCAGAGTGTAGAAGACGAAGCAGTCAGAATAATATCATCGACATATAAAAGCAGATAGGCCATGTCTGTACCTCGACGATATATGAACAAAGAATGATCAGATTTGCTGTTCCCAAAACCAATGTTAGTCACAAAATCAGCAAACCTGCGATATCAAGCACGAGGAGCCTGTTTCAGGCCATATAAGGACTTCCTCAGAAGGCAAACATGATCAGGATAAGTGGGGTCCCTGTAGCCAACGGGCTGATGCATATATACTGTTTCATGAAGCTCACCATGTAAGAACGCGTTCTTCACATCAAGCTGGTGAAGCGCCCAACCCTTAGAGAGAGCCGGACTAAGAACAGTACGAATAGTAGCAGGTTTGACCACAGGGCTAAATGTCTCCCCACAATCAATTCCAAGTCGTTGTGTTTTCCCATCACCTACAAGACAAGCTTTGTACCTCTCAAAAGAACCTTCAGATTTTTCTTGATGAGCAAATATCCACATAGGCCGAATAATATTAGCATGAGGAGGACGAGGCACTAATTCCCAAGTCTTATTTTTCATTAGAGCATGATATTCATCATCCATGGCCTGTTTCCAATTCGGGTCACGTAGGGCCGACACAGGGTTACGGGGAATAGGGGACCGGTCAACATGAGCAACAAGGGACACAATCTTTTTATTCTTATAAATCCCATGTTGACCATGAGTGACAACACGGGAATCAGTAGGTCGAGGATGACCAGGGTTAGCTCTTTTTGTGGATGGCTGATGGGGAAGAGGAGGGTGTATTTGGGAAGATGGGCTGCGTGGAGGATGAGACCCAGAGGGGATGGGGAGTAAATTAGATTGCAACATGAAACAGACCAAAAATGAGGGAACTAGTATATATTGTTAGGTTGTAACAATTAGACTTTTGGTAATGAGGGAACTAGTAAATTACATTACAAAAGATATCTCTTTAGTTATTATTGTTCGTTAGTTGATCATGTATTTCACATATGAGCTTAGTAATACAAAAACTAAATTGCATTGCAACATGAAACAGACCAAAAATCTCCAACATTTAGACTTTTGGAATGAGGGAACTAGTAATAGAAATTTTACATCTTTGAGGAGCTTTCCATGTTTAAAGAAGTCCAGGACAGCAAAAACTACATCACTTTCAACAATGTGCCAATACATCACCAACGTCAAGCACCATGTAAGCATATGAGATATGACATCTAAAGGTAGGGGTTATTTACATGCTGTGACTGTGAGCGCACATTTCAAACTATTTAGGAGATAATTGTGATAAGTCGCTAACAAGTCTTTGGGGGCGGGGAAGACTTGTAAATCAAATTGGAAGTATTTTTTACGAAATTAGGGACACTTCGACGAGAAATGATTAAGAGACTTGTCTAATCGAGGTTTCCCTTCCTGACTTCAACTTTAATCATGAAACAGAGAATTGAGCTCGAGGGTTAAGGTACAAATTAAGTCGAATTAATTCAGATTCACTCAAATATTGATCTTTACTAAACGATTCAAAATTCTAGAAAATGACTAATGATAACCAAATAATAGTCAATTTAACACCCTGATATAATGATTAATCTAATAGTGAATAGTCTAAACATATTAAAGACTAATATTTGTTATAAATATAAATTAATTAGTCAATCATTGTATAAGGATATGAGACCAGTTATCCAAGTTATCTTAGGGCTCGTTCTTTTCGGAATAGATGAGCTAAACTGAGCTGAACCAAATTGAATATAGCTGAACTAGACTGAATTGAACTGAACTTAACTGAATGCAGCTGAATTGAACCGAAACGCATTGAATTGCAATTAATAATATATAATAATAATAAAATAGTAAATTCATAATAATAAATTAGTCATTAATAATTATTATATATAATAATAAATACAATAATAATAATATTTTAGTTGTTATTAATTGATAATTATAAATAAATAGATAATAGTAAGAATAAACAACAGTAAAAAATAATAATTAGTAATAATAAGTAATTATTAGGCATGAGATGATTGGATGAGTGCATTCTTAGTATTTGCGGGTTATGTAAGTGGTCTTGCTTCATTGCGGGTTATACCAATTGGTTATTTGCTTGAGATAATTGGCTAATGATGATACTTGCCGACTAGATTGGTCTTGAATCTGTTGATTTTTGAACTAATTCTCTTTATCCATGTGGGCTGACACAATTCATGTGCTAGTTCACTTGCATGTTATTGCTTGAAGACAAACAAAGGTTTATAACATGTTAATTCATATTAATTTAGCTATATAATATATTTAGGGTGAAATAAAATA
Organism: Patellifolia procumbens; assembly: GCA_947645195.1. Taxonomy (NCBI): domain Eukaryota; kingdom Viridiplantae; phylum Streptophyta; class Magnoliopsida; order Caryophyllales; family Amaranthaceae; genus Patellifolia; species Patellifolia procumbens. The sequence goes on from CANSGD010000972.1 coordinate 5,523,512, forward strand.
CAAAGCCAAAGGCGCTTGTTGCTTCTTTTTCTGTACTCTGTGTTGTTTATGAACCTGTATATCATGGAACCATAGAGGATTTGAACCAAGCCACAATTATAGAAATATTTCCAACAACAATGCAATTGCGTAATGTCACTGCTTGAAATCACTAAAATAGGTTTGTAACAATGCAGATGAATCTTCGGAATGCTGGAATTAATTGTTTTAAATGTCACCGACAATTACTAAAAGTGTAATACCCCTATTTTTAAAGAATATTTTATTAATAGCTAAGTATGATTACTAGCTTGATTATATTATTAATGCTCCCCAAGTTTATTTAAAAGAAATTGAACTTGATTATACACTTATTGAAAAGCTAATTATATTTAATTATTGAACTTTGTTGTAATGGAATCAATTTGAGAAATATTGAGTTTAATTCTTTTAACAAGTACGAGTTATTATTGTTTTGAAGTTGTATTGGGATTTTTACTATATTTTAAAAGGTAAATAGATGTACTTAGATATATAATAAAAGAAGCTTAAGGTAATTAGACAAAATAGATTAGAAGGGGGAGATTAGAGTAAGTTAGATGGAAAAAATATAGAAGAGAGGATACGTGGAAGGAGTTAAGGAAGGAGGAGTAGGATGACTCATAAACTTTAAAAAAAAAGAAAGAAAGAGAAAGAGACAAGTCTGTAGAATAACGTAGAAGAAAGAAAGAAAGGGACGAAGAAAGAAAGAGAGGGAGGAAGAAGAAAGCATTGAGGGGACGACAAAGCCCGACTTGTTCTTGTCGAGCGACGGCCGCAAAACCACCACATGTGGTGGTACTCGTGTAGCAGCGTGAGGAAGAGAAAGGAGCAAGAGGTGGTTCTCTGATTTGTGCTAACGTTTAGGGTGTAATTTATGGTCGAATTCTTAGCTTCCTTCATCCTCAACCTTCCTTTATTTAAGGGTAAGTTGAATTCCTAGTTTAATTTCAGTTTTTCTCAAGTTTATAAAGTTAGGGTTTATGAAGTTGAAAGTTTTGTGTAGGAATTGATTGAGTAGGAGGTTTAATTAGGTGTTTAATAGTTAGTTTATATTATTAGTTTGATGGTTAAACTTCTTGTTGTTCAAAGAAATAAAGTGGTGTAATTCGTAAGCAAAATAGACCAGTTTCGTAAATTGCGTTTTTGGACAGTTTCTGGGCATTTTTAGCAAAAAATACTATTTCACAAAAGTTGTTCGTATTGAAATTTTACTCAAGATAGGATCAAGAAACTCTTGATTTGGACTTTGTAGGAGGAAGTTATTATCATTTTAAGTTTCTGCCCAAAATTCATAGTTTGTATAGTTCATTTTAAAACTCTAATTTTCATATAATTGTTTCACAATGAACTTTTAAGTATCCAAATGTGTATATGCTTCTTAAAGGTCGATTTTATATAAAGTAAGAGGATTTTTTAATTAATTGGTAAAGGATTTTAGTTAGACGGTTATTAATGTTAAATAAAAGTTTAAGTTAGAACATAAAAGTCATTTATATGGTAAATGAACATGATATGTTTGTTTGATGTTTTATGTGAGATTAGGAAAGGTTGATTTTCTTTGTGAACTAAAGTTACTTGTATCGAAATCTTTTATTACTTACGAAGTACACACATTTTTATTGTAGCTTTCGGTTTCACTGAGGAGTCGTTTAGACCGAGGTAGTTGTTTAACTGTGATTCGAAAAGGTAATATTTCATATTCACGTCTTTTATAGTTTACGTAAAAATTTCAAACCGGTAAAATTTCTTACTCAAATATTTTATAGTTTACAAGCAATATATTGAAAGTTGTGATTTTGGTTTGAAAGGGAGGATGTTCCTCCAAAGATCGAAAGTTTAGTTTTAAAGAAACTTTCGTAGTTCACAAGAAGTGATTTTAAAAGGTTTTTATCTAGGTTTTGTTGAGAATGGATTGATTGGGAGGATGTTCCTCCAAATATCGAAAGTTTAGTTTCCGAACCGTAATTAAAAGGAAAGATTGTAGAAAGATATTTCGAATAGTTTTATATTTTGAAAGATGATGGGATTTCCTTTGTGGTATCTCAAAGTAATAGTTTTGTGTTTTCAAAGTTGTGGGGATTACCTAAGTGGGATCTCAAGGGATTTGAAACTTAGTCGGGTTTGGCTCGACTATACAAAATAGAATAGTTGGGGTACGTTGATCAGTACCTCGGACTTAGATCTTCTGCTACGGTTTGGCCGTATGTAGGGTGTGCACACTAGGGGTCTTTGTCTATAGTTATCTAGAGGGCCTAGCTAGCCCAAAGGCAAGGAAAGTTTTTTCCATTGCCTAGGTTTATGGTTCTTTCTTCGTGAAAAAAAAGAGAAGGAAAGGATTTTTTTAGAAAAGGAAAAAGGAAAGATTTGAAAAAGGAAAAAGAAAGGATTTGATTTAGAAACTGAAAAGAACGGTTTTGTTTTATAAAAACAAATATGGAAAAGGTTTTATAAAGTTTTAATATTTGGTTATGAAAGAAAAAGATTTGTAGGATATGTTTAATAATATCCTACCTGCATATATATTTGGCTTCACAATATGAAATCTTGCTCAGCCAGTTTGGATGATACTACGTGCCGGTATATGCAGGTACATAAAGGTAGTAGTGTTAAAGAATGTTTGATGATTGAAAGTTATATTATTTGTATTGCGGCGAGGATGATCGACTTTGTAATAGCATAGTTAATAGTTAATTTATAATTAAATTAAAAGAGTTTGAGTTTATTAAGTTTAAACTATAATGGCAGCTGATTTTGGTAAATACAGGTTTATAAGTGGACGCGAGTCCTAAATTAGTTTCAGGCGGTCCGTTTTACAAACAGAATTCTGCCAAATTTTCAATACAATTTTATATAATAAATCGAGTTCTCTAAAATGTTTTAGGAATTTCACTTTGCATAGTTTATTAAAGTGAGAAAGTTTTAAGAAGTTGAGGTTTCCGAGCTCCACACTCTTGGTGAGTGTGATGGTAATAGCCCGAATTAGGTTTTCCGCTGCATTTAGGTCTTAATTAAGTTGGTCTAAGATCCGGGTTGTTACAAAAAGCAATACACCAAAGCTTGAAACATCACATTTCTGGAGAACCTCCCTTCCATTACATGCTCAAGAGGCATACATCTAGTGACATACAAGTGAAAACCACTCATTGTTAATATGAGTAATAGGTTGTTCTACTATTATATTCCTTTAGATTACAGTTATGAAACTACTTATTCAGTTCCGACTTTCCTTCTTGTGTCAGCTTGATCTTCATTTGCTAGAATAATACTTGTCATGCCAATTTCATTCAATTTCACATGCCCACAAAATTGTTACTTACAACACAATATACGACCTTACAAAAATTATATGATGAGCAATCACTCAATTCAACTCCTCTTCTGCCACACTGTAATGAATCACATAGATTTCCTTTTCTGTGACAATGTCTCAAGTTCCTTAGACGTAATTTCGTTTAATGACGCATATCATATGAAATATATAAATCTAAAAGTACTATACCAATAAACATATTTTCAGAGACAAATCTATTGGGTCGTAAGACACAAATGAATCTTCACTTGCTTGCTAAGGTAGGCATTTGACTTTAAAGTGAGCATTCATTTCCAGTTTAGTTGTATCCATCATCCTTAGCTCTTTTGACTCTTCATGCCATTTCTCAATTTGCTCCTTGGGGATCCTGTATCAAACATTTAAAAAAGAAGACGTATAAAATAAAGTGCAAATAATCAAAGTAACATTTGTAATTTGTAGCTTTTACACGTGAGAACTCGCTCTTCAAAGTCTGGTTGAACAAAGACTTTCCATATTCCAGCATCTCAAAAACCTAAACATTTGATAGTTTAAATGACCCACAACACTAAATGAGTGCTAGACCACTAACTCCAAAAAGTGGAATGTGAAAGAATGACCACATATTTCTCAAAGTATGATTAATTGATTAAATTCCCCAGCTTTCTCAAGAATGCGAGCATGCCAAGCCTCATTTCTTTGGAAGCACAAAAGTTCATCTCATTTTCTTCTTCCCTATTTACTTCATTTGCTTCACCTCTGTCCTCGCTTCTTTCATACTCCGGCTAACAAAAGCTATCTAAAATGTAGGTGAATGTAAAGGATAAACCTAACAGCAGTGAATTATTCGTTACTCATCTATATTGTGTAGCGTACATTGTCCATCTTGCGCTTCCTTGCTATATGAGTATTTTTCTCCTCCATGTTTTTTAGTGATGAAAACTGATTTATTATTCTGCATCAATTACTTTACTTTGACCATGATCTTACTCTTTACTGCCACAACCTATTTAGTAGCTCACACTAAATTCACTTCTTAAGCCTGCTGCTGAACCAAATGGGTGAAGGAATAGAAGATGAGTAAGTAGGTTTGCATAGTTTCAATGTTAGAGATTAACGATTTAGTGTTTAGTCTCCTAATAATTCTTCCACCACTTATTTGACTATTGGGATAGATTCTTAACCCAAAGTTCTCATATATATTGATAAGCTAGAAAGTTGACATGTAAAAACTAACAACACAGTTGTGTTTCCATGGAACTAGAAATAGACCTGTAACCCACCATCCAAAGAAGCAAAGGAAAAAAAAAAAGCAGACTGCCTGTATCTATATGTTCAACCAATTGGACAACGGAAAAAAACATATAAGGTTATTTACAAAGAAAGAGCATAAACCTGGCTTGTATCAGCATGTGGCTTCTGCGCTGCCCAACAACTTTCCAAATCATAATAAGCTCTGGCGTTCTTGTCTAAGGCATGAACAATCACTGATCCTGGAATGGTAATGGCAATACCCGAAAAAAAGAAAGGGTTTTGTGAGATAAAATTACCAACTAAAAAGATTGTAAAAATGAAATGCAAAAAAAAAAAATTTGATTAATAGAATCCAAATTTTTGTTTATAATGATAATAATAAAAAAGAAAAACTAAGAAGAAAATTCTATTTCCAAGAAGGTTGTTTAATCCCTCTCAGGCTACATCACATTGATTGTTAGTTTAGGAAAGTTGGTTGTCAAATATAAGCATTCTATATGAAGCACAAGATTGAGAGCAAGAAAAACAATTACTCCACGAGTCGAGAGAAATCATGAGACCTAGATAAGCTAATTTGTTAGACGGTTATATTTGTCCCTTGAATTCTCGAATTGCATGTGTGGTGCTAAAGTCCTAGCCTTTTTATTATCTAAGTTATTCATATTTTGTTTTGGTTGTTATTTAGTTTAGAAAACCAACTTGATTATGTTGGCTAGGCTTCTAAATTAAAATTTTATCCATATAGAAATAGTGAAGCTATCTCTCTATGGATAATGGTTTATCTTTGTTTAGGTGTGTGATTTAGTGTGTCACATGCTCGTGCTTATAAACTGCCATGCTTTCAAGCTAATGACAACCTCGAAATCAGTTAACGTTCGTTCTATTTTACACATAGTCAAGAGTTCCTCATAACACGTCAATTTCAATAGAAGAATATCCGTAACTAAGATGACACCCAAGAACTAAAGCTATGAGATAATCACCAAAATCCTTAATCATTTAAAACCCCATAAAACTTCTTCACTCATACACTATCTATCTAGGAGTTTATTGACATGAACCTATCTAGCTAGGATTAAATTGACATAAACCTGGCCAATGGATTGTAGCTTTTACTAAACCAATATACATCTTGTAACGCTAAAAAATAAGACGCTGACAATACGTTTGGCAAAAAAAATTTAATTTTCCAACATTCTATATATCTTTACCGAGTTGGTGTCCTCATATAAGATTATAATGCACTTTAAAGTAAAAGTTGGTATCCTTAAGATAGTACTCCATATTACCAAGAACTTTAAGTATGAGGGTGCTGTGAAAGGCCAATAATTTTACATTTTGACATGCACTTTCCTTTGCAAATTATGCAAATAACATTCTCATGTAAACACCCCCATAATAACTCATCAATGAGGAAGCATAATGAATTTTCAAATTCAAAGCATACTAACATAAGCAAAACACATCGGTTCAGATGGTAAAACCTTAAAATAGTTGCGTGCAAATGTATATCAGAAAGTTTTAGACAGCTGAAACCTTAACACGGTGCGCAAATGTAAACTAAAGGCTTTATACATATAAAGTTAATTGCTAGGCAAAACATTCCGGCAAACAGTTTATCAATTGAAAAGACCCCAATATGATATAGAAAAAGATCACACAATACAACAATGAGTTCATCCATTACACATGCAAATTATAGTATGTAGATAATATATCTAACAGATTGAAGGATACCCAGGCTAACAAAAAATAAGTTATCAACATATATCATTTATACCGTGAATAGACAAAAGGCACAGATAATTAGTTATAGGGAGTAATAAATCACCCATGAAACATTGCTCACTAGAAAATCTATTACGTCATGCTTATGGTGTTCGGTGATGGCTATAACCACCTAGCCTCCCTTCCCCAAACAGATTTGTACACATGTGACACCCACATAAAGGACAAAAGAAAATAAATTAATCACACAAAGTAAATTGGATATTCATCCTTGAATACAATACACAAACAAAAATGACAACAATAGAAAGTTCTTTATTAGAGAATAATTATATTTCAAAAGCCATTACTTTTTATTAATTGTTTCTTCGTTAAAAATATCACATTCATTCCTTTCCATTCCATCCCAAAAGCTTCCAACCAAACGCCTAAATCTTTTTCTTACCTTTGTAGTACGTAGGGGAATACGCCTCCCTTCCTAAATGCAGTCCTCAAGCCACGAAACTTCTTGGCAAATTCATATTTCCCCTTTCAAACTTCAATCTGTCCAACAACATAATTTCCCCATTTAGAAGAGACGATAGAAGCTCTTCAGCATAAGCAAAATTTTGTCCACATAAGCAAGTGATATTTTGTTCACATAAGCAAGTGATATAGTATTATAGCTTTCTTTGTAAAGCAGTATAGATCATCTCCTAAACTATTGATAAAATACTATGACAACTTGACAAGCATACCATACCCGCTATTTTTCTCACAAATAACAAAGAATTGGTCACAAATCGAAAGAGTCTGATGTTGAAACACAAAACTATCACTTGCTTCCTATATATTCACAACAACATGTTTTTGTATATCCACTAGCTCCTACAAAGTACCCTCGAAACCTCTTACTCAAGATGATCCAGCCATCCCAGAGTAGGAAGTTTCCTTCTAAATTACAAATCTAAATCAAGGTATGTGCTAGTTGCTATTGTATTTTTTTTTCTTTCTAAAAACTATCAAACATTAGCTATGCAACTTTCAGGAGAAAAATCTTAATTACTTAAAACATTTAAAGTTGAATTCCACATATTCATGAAACAAGCATCCATCTTTATGAAGTTTGAACTTCTTGCACACTCATAATTCAACCTAAATTCTATCAAGTTATTCTTCATAGCACTGTATTAATTAGAACCCCAAAAAAACATTCAATTCCTATAGAGTATCCATGATTATACCTGATTCTCACCGAGAACGACGTAAAACCTAAAACTCTTACCATTCATCACCTCATACCTAATTAGAGCAAGAAATAAGCAAGCACTAACCAACTGCGCCGTATATCTTGACAAATATCAACGTAATTAGCAGCAGCGAGAGATATTAACTCTATCAGCTTCATAAGCTCATAGTCATAGTAGCCATGAGTGTTACAATCATAATATTCATTCCTTCCAACATTTTGCTAAAACCGTAGAAAATTCATATGGTGTATATATTTTCTAAACTTCCAATACAGGGTTAGGGTTGATTATCTATATAAGTAGGATTTTTTTAGTATTAATATATTAAAATAATAAGTTTCACGATAGAACAATTGTGATAGAGAATTTTTGCGTCGCTAGACAAAAACTCCAAATAAAACCTAACTAACCAAATACGAGTACGTGGCAAGTAAGGGTCAAGATCCACAGAGATTAGACTAGACACTAAGCACATAAGTGAACATGCAAGCTAAACCGAAGAGAAGAAGTTGATTGATTTCGAACACAATTATCACTAATAAGTCAAATAAAAGGGTTGTAAATCGATGGGAAAAGGCGTTAGGGGGTGATAGGGATCCAATGCAATGAGATTGATTAACAAAATGAGATTAAAGGAGTATGTGATAGGGGATTGAATTAAGACGTTGCAACCATGAACTCCTCTTTCAAGGATGCTCAAGGTGATGCAACACTCTCAATTAGGGGTTAGATAGTCAATGATGGAACATGAGGTCGGAATTAGCTAAGTTCAACCCAATCTCGCCTTTCGAATGTTGAATGGGTTAAGACTCTAAGAAAGGTGGGATTCCTCACTCAACCTTATTTAGAGATAGCAATTCCAACTTCATTGTACATCTCAACAATCTACACCTAAAGGGCAATCCATTGATTCATTGAGTTAAAGTTAGGCCTTTCAATTTACCTTAGTCAATCAATCAATGGATTTGCTAATCCAACCCACCAAACATGCCAATTTAGGGCCTCATATCATGAAACAATGTCCATTGCACCTTCACCCAACCCTCTAACTAAAAGACTACTCAAAGTTGGTTCTCATGTTAACTAAACTAGTTCTACAATGCAAATAGGAGATTAGTAAACCAAAAATCATTGATTTTTCATTCATACTTAATGTTTGCAATAGAGAAGAGCATAAGCAAGTGAAAAAGAACAACTAAAACTAAGACTTCAATGAGAATGAATGGTATTGAAACTACTAACAAGGTAAAAGCAAGAATAAATGATAAAGTAAAACAATAAATGAGAGCAAAGAGAAGAAAAGTTACTAAAGCTTCATTAATACTCCTCAAAAATCTAAAATTCTTCTTCAAATCACCATTAAAGACCTTGAAAAACACCCAAAGCTCACTCAAAAGTCTAACCTCTCAATAGCTCTCTAGAGTTCAAAAAAAGGAAATCAGCCTAATGTAATTTTAGGTCAAAAAGGTATTTATACAACCCCCAACTAAGGGAAAAAAGGGAAAGAGAAAATGAAATAGACGGTTTCCGCAAACCCGCAGTGATCGGGTGATCCATAATGGTGATCGCCCGATCACCATGAGGCAGGAACTCAGTGAAAATCCACAGCCGTGATCGGGCGAGGCTTCGGGCGATCCAAAGGTGGATCGGGCGATCCACCTGCCCGGGTTGCTTTGTCTTCTTCTCCTCTCTTCCTTTCTTTTTGGGCTTGGGCTTCTTTCTTTCTTTCATTCTTTTCTTCCATTCCAATCTTCCTTGCTTGGACTTGGGCTCTCTTCTTTCTTTCTTTCATTCTTCATTTGGATTGGCCCTCAACTTCTTCCATTCCAGTCTTCTTTGCTTTGCAATCTTTTTCCTATATGTTAGTCATATACAAGAAAAATACAATACAAAGCATATGGAATAGAAAATAAGAATAGAAAACCATGAAAAATGAGAGAAAATCAAAGGAAATTGTGAAAAGCTCCAAATAGGACGGAGATGATGAAAATAGATGTAAGAAGTAAAGAAACACCAAGAAAAAGCAATAAAATGGACCAAAAAGCTACCCTATGAGTGCGATAAATCTCACTCATCAACTTCCCCTAAACTTGACTTTTTGCTTGTCCTCAAGCAAATCCAAATGGATGACTAGACGATGCACAAAGGTGACTCGATAAAACCAACAAAATGAGACCACCAAAAGGAGGAAAGGGAGAAAACCAAACAAACTCACTTTCGTGGAGTCCACGGTTGCATTTAGCATATGCAACAAGCCCTTTAAACCCCTAGGATGACCCTAGTGGACGAGGATGGTCTCGTGAGGGTTTTCTAGAAGGCATACCTACAAAGCTAATACACCAACTCAAACAAGCAACAACCCAAGAATAGGAACATCACCAAGGTGTGAGAGATAGAGTCATGAGCGGACCACAAGCAAGCATATATAAGAATGTTTTCTTTCAATTCCAACACAACACATGAGTAGAGAAGGAGGTTGTGAGATGAGCTAAACTAATGTGTAAGTTCAACAAATTCTCTAACTCTTCCACTACTTGCAACTCCATTGCTCCAAGGGTCATTTAGTTCACAAACTCATGTTTAGGATGAGAAAACCTGCTCAAGTAACTCTAGTCCTTAATGTGCGGAATATTTTCCCCCAAACTTAGCATTTTCATTATTATGGAGATGAAGATATGTGAAATAGTGATGCAACTACCAAGGAGTGCGGGGCTTAGTCTTCGCCCTCTTTGTGCGTTCCGTCCACTCACGAATTAGACATGTTTCTCAGGCACGGTACCAAGTACTCGGTCGGAGATGCACTAGGAGGAAAAACTTTCATACTCAAGCCGCAACGATCCCGTCGTCACTAGGGAGTTCTACTTCACTTTTTCGAACCCCCACTTGAGCATTGGAATGCGCTAGGACCTTGGTTACTAACCATCCTTTCGCAACTCGTATTGAAAATATGCATTTTTTTCCTTTTTGTTTCCTTTTCATTTTTTTTAGGCTACTAGCCTTTTTTTAAGAAACCAAATTTTTTCGTTATAGGGTGGTGAAAATGCCAAGCTATTTGGGGTAGATTATCAAATGCACTAGGGGACTCAAGTTATGAGAACCAAGTAAGGACTTCCTATATATTGAAGGATAGAACTAAGTGACTTATTTAAGGAGAATCTTGTTGTTTTTGTTTATGAGTTATTTGACTTGATGGCAAAACAACAAAGTTTAAATCATCTCAAAACTCCCTAATCTACACATGTTCCAATATTAGGTCACACAATTTCATTCTCATTTTCGCTTGCTTTCGTCATCATAAACTCTTTCAAATAGAAACGATCTTGGGTGTTTGTTTTTTCTTGAGTTTTATTTATTCTAAGAGCTTCTTTTTTTTTTTCTTTTTCAAAAATAATTTTTCCTTGTTTTTTTTTACAAGGAAGATAGGAAAACACAATAAAAGATTTTTACAAAAGAAGAAAGGGAAAAATAAAATAAAATGGGAGAAAAGTTTGTACAAAGGTGTTTCGGAGACTTTGGATTTTTCAAGTGGGAGCTAGAGCAATCGAACTCATCAATCACAAATCAAGCAATAAGGACCCAACCTTAACCAAGTATGTGCACTAGCAATAAAGGAACCATGGGGTAGACAACAACATATAGGGCACCAACATCCAACAACAATCAACAACAATCAATGACATGACAACAACCATCACCAAAACATCTATGCATGCAAATGAGACATGATAAGGCACAAAATATCTCAAGTCTAATAATTAAGCACAAGTCCTTGATCGCCTTATGATGCACCCCCAAACTTAGAATGAACACCGTCCCGGTGTTACAAAGTGAGAAAACATGTGGAGGTGATCAAGGGCGATCTATTGCCCACCTTCCGAGGGAGGGAATGGGTGTAGGGGCCATGAGGGATAGTTTGGGTAAGGCGGAAAAAAGTTTTGACTAACTTGATAGGCGTACATTTGATCTTGCCTTAACCGCATACCTGCGACGTCTTAGCGTAGAGTGCCAAGTGTTTCACTCATGCTATTGAGTCCAGCATCCATGCCACGGTAGTTAACATCAATGCTATCAAGTCTAGTGCTCATGCTATCATAGTGAGCATTGATGTTATCAAACCGATCGTAAATATTTTGAAATTGGGTGCTTTGCTCACTAGCCATGGCCTCAATAGCCGCACCAATAGAACTAAAATCGTAAACATGAGAAGAGGACGTACCTTCGCCGGATGGGCCGACTTCGTCCATGGGGTGAGTGGGTTGTTGTTGTTGCGGTCGTCGACGTTGTTGTTGTTGTTGTTGTCTCCTCGCCTCATCAATGGCACGAGCTTGTTACTCCGCTTCCCTTTGGGCGATCTCTCGCGCCATGAGGTAGGGGCGCGCTCCATCTTCAAACCGGGTTAGTGTGGGGTTCGGAAGGTGACAGTAATCGAACTCTCGCACTAACCAAATGATTCGGTCATAGTTGCCTTCAATGTAGCGGTAGAAATTCATTTGATGCAATGTTGCATCATCAAGAAGGATCCGTTGAGATATTGGTGCAATGGTGTTGAACTCTTCATTGGTGTGTCAATACCTTGCTATCATCGTAATCATCCCACCCATGATAATATCCTTGCGGTGATGAACACCATCACGGAGCATGATAAATCTTTGAATGAGGTGCTCGGCAAAGTTGATTGGCACAGGCCTAACTTTTGGGCGGCATATGGTCCAAAGAACCTTTCCCTCATCCTTGCTAGCGTTACCAAGTTCTGCTCGTCCATATATGCAATACACAAGAAGACGGTGGACGTAGCGGACGGCCGGATGTATGATGTGGGAGGACTTTGGATTTGTAGGTGGGTTGTAGTTGCCCGTGATATCTCCCCATGTTCTTTCAAACTCATACCCATTGAATTCATTGGCGAAATACTCGTTTAAGGGAGATTCCGCATCCCAACCAAAAATCTTGCAAAGGAAAACATAGTCTATCTCCCTATGAATGTTAAAGAGTTGGAATGTGATTTGAGGATAACCCTCATCATCCTCGTCCTCATTTACGTCAACAATTGTACACTCGAGTGTGGAGAGGAACTCAAGTGTAAGACGCTCATAGGTGAAGGGGGGGCATGGATACGAAGTTGACCCACCCTAAACGGTCATATAGCTCAAGAGTTTCCTCAAAAACACCTAAATTGCGAAGTACTCTCTCATCAAAGAATTTGGTGGGCTTGATTGCACGACCTAAGAGAGACACAAAGCGTTCTTGGTGGATTTTTGAGGTAAGGGTGATGCCCATTTGCCCCCATGATGTTTTTGAGGAGGAAGTGGATGGTGTGGCTCGTTTTGAAGTTTTTGTAGCTTTGGTTTTTGGGGCCATTTGTGAGGAGTGGAAGTTTGGTGATGGGTGTGGAGTTTATGGAGAATGTCTCGACCACAATTAACAAGGTGCCCAATCACAAACCTTCAAATATAATGAACAATTTAAAGTACCCAACAATGAAGATCAAAGCATACACCAATTCAACCAAAGGCAACCAATCAACTATCCAACAATATAACACTTCAATGGAGATGATCACACAACCAAGATTTTTAGTCTAACACTACTCTAACTAGGACCAATTCACACTCAAAACTCCAAGGAAACCAATAATAACCAACTTAAGACTCAACTAAACAAGTCTAGGCAATTTCTTCACAAATAATCAAGAGTATGAGCAAAAATGGTGGAGTAAGGAACAAAAAGAGAATGAAGAAATTGTATACCAAATAGTGAGTACAATCATTCCTTGAAGCTTAGGAAATGTTCCTTCAACCTTTGTTAAGCTTCCATTGCCTTCCAACTTGTTAAAATTTGAAACTCTTGAAGATGGTAGAAATTTGGGGTTTGATGGTGTATTGGGGAAATGAGTGGGAAAATGGTGAAGAAATGTGGATTTTGTGGAGTAGTGTGAAGGATGTGGTTGTTTTTGTGAGATTTTGGAAGAAAAATGAGTGAGATTGATGGAGAATTGAGAGAATGGAGGTTAGGGTTTGAGAAGAGTAGAAGAGGAAGATGAAGATGAGAGTGAGAGATTAGTGGAAATGAAAGGTAGAAAAGAGGGTAGGGGACGGTTTTTGAGCTGGGCAAATTTTTTTTAATTTTTTTTTGTAAAAAACTGGGCGAAAAAGAGAGAAAAGTTGATCGGGCGATCAGGTACCCGATCAGGAGATCATAGAGGGGGATCGGCTGATCTTCTGTTCGCCTACTCCTCCCTATTTTTTTTCTTTATTATTTTTTTTCTCCTTTTTCTTTTCTCTTTTTTTCTTTTCAATCTTTTTCCACTATTTTACTCCCTCCTCTTTTCCTTCCTTCTTTCTCTTTGTTTTCCCATCAAATTATTTGTTCACTAAAATATTTTTCTTTTCCCTTTTTTTTTGTAATTACTTTTTTCTCCCCTCTTTTTTTTTATTTTCTTCTAATTATCTCTCAACTCACTTTTCACCTTAAACCACCATCTCTCACATTGTCAACCTCAAATGCTCATAGCTATCCACACTCATCAAGTGCTAACCATAACATCCAAAACACCAAAAGGAGAAAAAAATAGAGAATAAAAATTAAATAATCACAAGGTTAGACAAGTGTCAAATAAAATAATCGAAAAATTAAGAGAAAAAGGATAGAAAAATTGGGTTGCCTCCCAATAAGCGCTTGTTTTTAAGGTCATTAGCTTGACCATAAAAGGATATCACTTCTCTTGGGGTGAGGTTCCCAACTCCTCAAGATTGATGGAGAACACTTTTCCCACTTGGTCTCCTTCATAGTAGATTTTCAATCTTTGCCCATTAACTTGAAAGGAGCCGGTTGCTTCACTCTTAATCTCCACCGAACCATATGGGAGCACATTGACCACCTTAAAAGGTCCGCTCCACCTAGACTTCAACTTGCCCAGAAAAAGCTTCAAGCGTGAGTTGAATAGGAGCACCTTATCCCCTTTTGCAAATTCCCTCTTCAAGATGTTCTTGTCATGAAATGTCTTTGTTCTTGCCTTGTAAATGCTTGCACAATCATAGGCCTCTTACCTAAGCTCCTCCAAAGCATGAAGATCCAACCACCTTTTCTCACCGGCACTCTTCAAATCAAAGTTTATGTGCTTGATAGCCCAATGTGCTCGATGCTCTAACTCAACCGGTAGGTGACAAGACTTTCCATAAACAAGCTTGTAAGGGGTGGTGCCAATATGTGTATTAAAAGAGGTTCGATATGCCCACAAGGCATCATCGAGCTTCAAAGACCAATCTTTTCTCGCCCTCTCTACCATCTTCTCTACGATGGTCTTAATCTCCCTATTTGAGATCTCGGTTTGACCACTAGTTCGAGGGTGATAAGCCAACCCAACCTTGTGTTTCACTCCATACTTCGCAAGCAATGATTGGAATCACTTTTTGGCGAAGTGAGAGCCACCATCACTTATGATGGTTCTAGGAACACCGAATCTTGGGAATATAATCTTCTTGAACATCTTCATCACTACTTTGGAGTCATTTGTTGGAGATGCAATTTCCTCGACCCATTTTGATACATAATAAACGGCTACTAGGATGTATTGGTTACCACAAGAGGAAGGAAATGGGCCCATGAAGTCAATAGCCCATACATCGAACACTTCAAGTTCAAGGATAGTGTTGAGCGGCATCTCATGTCTCCTTGAAATGTTCCCCATCCTTTGGCACCTATCACAACTCTTGACGAAGCTCCAAGTGTCTCTAAACATGGTTGGCCAATAGATACCACTTTGAAGTATCTTGGCCACCATCTTGTTGGAGCTCATATGCCCCCCACATGGTGAAGAGTGGCACATTTCCAAGACGCTTCGAACTTCCTCATTAGGCACACATCTCCTATATAGACCATCGGACCCTCTCTTGTACAATAGTGGCTCATCCCAAATAAATTGCTTTGCATCATGCCTAAGTTTTCGACGTTATTGCTTTGTGAAATCCGGAGGAATCACGCTACAAGCTAGGTAGTTGACGATGTCGGCAAACCATGGCAAGCTTGTGCTCTCAACCGCATATAGAACATCGTCCCTCATGTAGTCATCAATGGGAAGAGCCGGGAAATCCTCATCACAAACAATTCTTGAGAGGTGATCCGCCACAAGATTTTCGGACCCCTTTTTGTCCCTCACCTCAATATCAAACTCTTGGAGCAATAACACCCAACGAATCAACCTTGGCTTGGCATCCTTTTTCGCCATCAAGTACTTGAGGGCGGAATGGTCCGTATAAACAATGGTTTTGGACCCCATAAGGTATGCCCGGAACTTCTCAAAAGCATACACCACCGCTAGTAGTTCTTTCTCCGTGGTGGTGTAGTTCTTTTGGGCATCATTGAGAGTTTTGCTTGTATAGTGGATGACGTGGAGCTTCCCTTCCTTTCTTTGACCCAATACCGCCCCAACGGCGATATCACTCGCATCACACATGAGCTCAAAGGGAAGACTCCAATCTGGTGCTTGAACAATTGGAGCCGAAATGAGAGCACTTTTGATTCTAGCAAAGGCATCTAAACAAACATCATCAAATTCAAACTCGTTTTCCTTTTGGAGCAAAGATGTGAGCGGTTTGGCGATCTTTGAGAAATCCTTGATGAAACGTTGGTAAAAACCGGCGTGACCCAAGAAAGACCTCACTCCCTTCACATTTGTGGGAGGGGGTAGTTTCTCAATGACCTCAACCTTGGCTTGGTCAACCTCAATTCCTTTATGTGACACTTTATGGCCAAGAACAATTCCCTCTTGGACCATAAAGTGGCATTTTTCCCAATTGAGGACCAAGTTAGCTTTCTCACACCTCTCCAAACATCGAACGAGATTCACAAGGCAATCATCAAAAGATCCTCCACAAACGGAGAAGTCATCCATAAAAACTTCCGTCTCCTTTTCAATCATATCGGCAAAAATAGCCATCATACAACGTTGGAAGGTGGCGGGTGCATTACACAACCCAAATGGCATCTTACGATAAGTATAAGTACCATAAGGGCAAGTGATTGTAGTCTTTTCTTGGTCCACGGGATGAATTGGGATTTGAAAGAATCCCGAGAACCCGTCAAGATAGCAAAAGTACTTGTGCACCGCTAACCTTTCAAGCATGTGATCAATAAAAGGTAAAGGAAAATGGTCTTTCTTGGTGGAGGCATTCAACTTTCTATAATCAATGCACATCCTCCACCCCGTCACGGTCCTCATAGGGATGAGCTCGGATTTTTCTTTTTTAACAACCGTCATCCCTCCCTTTTTAGGAACTACTTGCACCGGTGCCACTCATCTACTATCGGAGATAGGGTAGATGATACCAACGGCAAGTAGTTTGAGGATCTCCTTTTTCACCACTTCCATCATTGGAGGATTGAGCTTCCTTTGTCTTTCGATAGAAGGTCTAGCATCATCCTCCAATGAAATGAGATACATGCAAAGTGTTGGGCTTATTCCTTTCAAATCATTCAAACTATAGCCTAACGCTTTGCGATGCAAGCGCAACACATCCAACAACTTTGAGGTTTGAGCCTCATCCAAACTAGCATTCACAATGACCGGAAAAGTAGAAGAAGGTCCCAAGAATTCATACCTCAAGTTCGAAGGTAGAGGTTTTAGCTCTACCTTGGGGGCATCTTTTTCGTCGGTCGGTTCATCTTTTCCTTGTTCCTCTTCTAGGCAAAGATATGCCTCCTTCTGTGCTTCTAAAGTGGGAGGTAGAGCAAGATTCTCCTCAATTGCATCTACCTCCACATCAAGATTTTCTTTCTCTTTGTCATCCATCACATCATACTCAAGCATATTGTTAGATGAATGCAAATGCATGGCTATATATTCATCAATGACATGATCTAAAGTATCAATGCGCATGCAATGGTCATACATGTGAGTAGGACATTTCATGATTTGGTTTAAATTAAACTCAATGTTTTCACTTCCTACCTTGAAGCTCAATTTACCATTCTTTACATCAATGATAGCCCCCTCCGTAGCTAAGAAATGTCTCCCTAAGATTATGGGGACATTTGGATCTTCATCCATCTCAAGTACAATAAAGTCTACGGGAATGTAGAACTTCCCAACCTTAAGGGGTACATCCTCAATCTTTCCTACGGGCATCTTCCCAAGTCACACAAGGCCTTGTCAATGGTCATATCACCTATAGAACATGGAATGGAAAAGCTTTCGGGGTCCTTAAGTTTCGTGGGCAACTTGTTTTGGATAATGGCACTACAATTTTCGGTCAAATTAATAGTTTCCACACAATCTAAGTCCCTTTTCTTGCTTAACACATCTTTCAAGAATTTGGCATAGGTGGGCATTTGCTTAATGGCATCGGTGAATGGTATATTAATGTAAAGTTTCTTGAGCACATCTAAGAACTTGGCAAATTGATCACCAAGTTTGGAACTTGCAAACCGTGAGGGGTAGGGCAACTTTGCCACAAAGGGAGGTGGGTCATTCTTTGCTTTCTCAACACTTTTAGCTCCCTCACCACAAGTAGTTTCAACCGGTTGGTCATTTTCAAAATCATTTTCAACACTTGGTAATTCCACCTCATTTAATTTCTTCCCACTTCTAGTCACAATGGCATTAGCATGTTTTCTTGGATTTACACCTTGACTAGGCAATTTAGTTGATGATCCTTTCTTAATGGACCCCGCCATTTGAGCTAATTGAGTCTCAAGCATTTTTGTGTGGACTTGCATTTGCTTGAGACTCTCTTTTAGCTCACTAGTCTCTTTAGTTTGAGTAGTAATGAAAGATTGCATCATACTTTCGAGACTAGTAGTGGTGGTGGGTGGTCCAATTTGGAGAGGAGCATTCAAAGGAAGAGCATTTGAATTCCTTTGGTTTCCTTGGAAACCCGAAGAGTTTCCATGAAAACCGGGTGGTACTCTTGAATGAGAATTTTGGCCTTGATTAGGATACGAACCACGATATTGACCTTGGTTGTATCCATATTGGCCTTGATTAAATTGATTTTGACCTTGGTTGAAATTTTGAGAAAAGTTATTTTGACCTTGACTTTGAGTTTGACCTTGACTATAACCTTGGTTGGCGTTTTGAGTTGGATTTCTCCAACTAAAATTGGGATTTTGACGCCAACCCGGATTGAAAGTATTAGAGTATGGGTCAAACTTTTGGTTCAAAGCATTAACTTGTTCCATTGAAGGAGAATGACTTTGTTGAGACTCGATGCTATTACATTGTTGGGGGTGATGGTCATAAGACCCACAAATGTCACAAAACATGCAATTCATCGGCATATTGTTATTCAAACCATTCGGACCATAACCACATTGATTCATTTTTTGCACATTAGGGGGAGCATAAGAATTGGGATTAGAGGATTGACCAAGCATAGAGACATTAGAGGGAGAGGGGGACATATTGGTGGACTTTAATTGACTCATCAATGCATCTACTTTAGAAGTAAGAACACCAATACTATCAATTTCATACCTTCCACCTCTTTTGGAGGTTGAGGTCGATGCTCTCTCGCTTTGGCTCCAATCACAATCATTTTGTACCACATTCTCAATGGAGTCAAAAGCAACATCCATCGGTTACATCATAATGGGACCTCCGGCACCCGCATTCAAACTTGTCTTGTTTTTGGTTGAGAGACCATTGTAGAAGCAATGAAGTTGCATCCACTTTTCCATATTGTGATGTGGAGATTGCCTCAAAAAACTCTTGAACCTCTCCCATGCATCACATAAGCTCTCTCCCTCCTTATCTTGGAAGTTCATAATGTTTGCCCTTATTTCGGCGGTCTTTTGTAATGAGAAAAATCGGCTAAGGAAGGCTCTTGTGACATCATCCCAAGTAGTCAATGAGTTTGGAGAGAGCTTTGTGAGCCAATGTGAAGCTTCGTCCTTGAGTGAGAACTTGAACATATTAAACTTGATGAAGTCTTGAGTGACCCCATTGTGCTTCACCGTAGAGTAAAACTCGGTGAACTTCCTCAAATTTTCTTGAGGGCACTCATAATTAGACCCACCATATTGGTTGTTGGAGATTAGTTGGATGAAAGCCCGCTTGAACTCGAAATCATTCGCTTGTGTAGATGGAGGAACAATAGCACTAGAAGGGGCATAGGCCATTGGGGTGCCATAGTCCCTCAAAGTTCTATTTTCTTCCATATTTGTGTCCGAAGAAAGGAATGAACTCGAGTAGCTTGAGTGGCTAGTTGTTAGGAAGTGCGGAGGACTATAGAGGGTGGAGCTTGTGTCGCCCTCCACCTCTACAAATGGTGTTGAAGATGAAGCTTGTGCTTGTTGGCTATCTTTCCTTAGCTTTCGCTTGAGAGACTTTACCGTCCTTTCGAGCTCAATGTCAAGAGGGATCAATGGCAAAGCTCGATCGGAACGGGGCATACAACACCAAGCTAACAAGGGGGTTAGCAATAACAATCACAAGTATGTATATTAGTAACAAGAGAAATAAAATAGAAGGAAATGGTTTAGACTCACACAACTTATGTTAAACCTAATGCTAATAACTAGTCCCCGGCAACAGCGCCATTTGATAGAGAATTTTTGCGTCGCTAGACAAAAACTCCAAATCAAACCTAACTAACCAAATACGAGTACGTGGCAAGCAAGGGTCAAGATCCACAGAGACTACACTAGACACTAAGCATGTAAGTGAACATGTAAGCTAAACCGAAGAGAAGAAGTTGATTGATTTCGAACACAATTATCACTAATAAGTCAAATAAAAGGGTTGTAAATCGATGGGAAAAGGCGTTAGGGGGTGATAGGGATCCAATGCAATGAGATTGATTTACAAAATGAGATTAAAGGAGTATGTGATAGGGGATTGAATTAAGACGTTGCAACCATGAACTCCTCTTTCAAGGATGCTCAAGGTGATGCAACAATCTCAATTGGGGCTTAGATAGTCAATGATGGAACATGAGGTCGGAATTAGCTAAGTTCAACCCAATCTCGCCTTTCGGATGTTGAATGGGTTAAGACTCTAAAAAAGGTGGGATTTCTCACTCAACCTTATTTAGAGATAGCAATTCCAACTTCATTGTACATCTCAACAATCTACACCTAAAGGGCAATCTATTGATTTAGTGAGTTAAAGTTAGGCCTTTCAACTTTACCTTAGTCAATCAATCAATGGATTCTCTAATCCAACCCACCAAACATGCCAATTTAGAGCCTCATATCATGAAACAATGTCCATTGCACCTTCACCCAACCCCCTAACTAAGAGACTATTCAAAGTTGGTTCTCATGTTAACTAAACTAGTTCTATAATGCAAATAGGAGATTAGTGAACCAAAAATCATTGCTTTTTTCATTCATACTTAATGTTTGCAATAGAGAAGAGCATAATCAAGTGAAAAAGAGCAACTAAAACTAAGACTTTAATGAGAATGAATGGTATTGAAACTACTAAAAAGGTAAAAGCAAGAATAAATGATAAAGTAAAGCAATAAATGAGAGCAAAGAGAAGAAAAGTTACTAAAACTTCATTAATACTCCTCAAAAATCTGAAATTCTTCTTCAAATCACCATTAAAGATCTTGAAAAACACCTAAAGCTCACTCAAAAGTCTAACCTCTCAATAGCTCTCTAGATTTCAAAAAAAGGAAATCAGCCTAATGTAATTTTAGGTCAAAAAGGTATTTATACAACCCCCAACTAAGGGCAAAAAGGGAAAGAGAAAATGAAATAGATGGTTTCCGCAAACCCGCAGTGATCGGGCGATCCATATTGGTGATCGCCCGATCACCATGAGGCAAGAACTAAGTGAAAATCCACAGCCGTGATCGGGCGATCACTTTTGTGATCGGGCGATCACTTTTGTGTTCGGGCGATCACTTTTGTGATCGGGCGATCACTTTTGTGTTCGGGCGATCACTTTTGTGATCGGGCGAGGCTTCGGGCGATCCACCTGCCCGGGTTGCTTTGTCTTCTTCTCCTCTCTTCCTTTCTCTTTGGGCTTGGGCTTCTTTCTTTCTTTCATTCTTTTCTTCCATTCCAATCTTCCTTGCTTGGACTTGGGCTCTCTTCTTTCTTTCTTTCTTTCTTTCTTCATTTGGATTGGCCCTCAACTTCTTCCATTCCAGTCTTCTTTGCTTTGCACTCATCTTTTTCCTATATGTTAGTCATATACAAAAAATTACTATACAAAGCATATGGAATAGAAAATAAGAATAGAAAACCATGAAAAATGAGAGAAAATCAAAGGAAATAGTGAAAAGCTCCAAATAGGACGGAGATGATGAAAATATATGTAAGAAGTAAAGAAACACCAAGAATAAGCAATAAAATGGACCAAAAAGCTACCCTATGAGTGCGATAAATATCACTCATCAAATTGTTCTTTAGAATTAAAGATAACAACATAACATGTTGTATGTCGATCCTAATTTAATCAAACTTAGTCATGCTATTTTCACTTTCATGTACTTTTTACCAAAGTAAATGCCAAGATTATCCAGAACCAATTATTAAAAACTTAAAAACAAAGACCTATTAGAAAGATGTAAAGTACATGCTTGACGTGGTTCTTAGAGCATACGGGTCATTAAAGTTAAGATAATGAATTATTATTATTACCCACCTATTTTAGATTAACTAAGAGTTTAATTTTTTATATTTTAAGCTAGATCGGATATACTCGTTAAAGTCTGAAGCTGGATCCTGAGAGAGTCAAGCAAGATCGAGCGAGCTTTACCAAGCATAGCTCAAGTATCTTGTGAGTTGCAAGTCGGCTCGAGTCATTAGCACCCCTAGTGGAGACGTGATCAATAGAGTATATATTCTAGAATCTGTCATGAGAGGTTATGTTTGGTATAACTTAGCTAGAGAGGTTAGTATAAACCTCCCAAAGTAGGGGCAATATGTTATACTTTCGTATTGTCCACTCGCTCCTTTGCAATGCCTCTCTACTTCATAAAGTCCAAATATAGCACCACCACAACTTGGAGTCTTGGACAAATGAATCAAACCCCATAATTTAGCCAGTAATCAGTTCTCATTACTACTACAATGCATTCTCTTTGGTTCCAAGATAGAACTAATGCACCCAAAAGCAACTTAATCAATAATATTTATCTGATAACATGATTGAAATGGAACATAGGACAGAGAAACCCTAAAATCAAACGACCTCACGGTAAAAACCCTAAAAAAGGGAGAAAGAGACGATAACGCAAAAGATCCCCCAAATCAAAATGAATGTAAATTTTAAACAAAATTAACTTAAAAAAAGGAAGTGAAATTGGGAAGAATAATATTAAATTGACAGCGGATATTACGGGATCTGAAGAGGGCATCGACGCTGAAGGAAGGCGATGACATCAACAAACACATCATATAATCAAGAGTATAAGCGCCTCCATATCATTGATACGACCCAGAACGCGCAAAAGGCAGAGATGGCGGTTATGAGGTTCAGCCCAATAAGGGTGCAGACTGTAGAGGATGGGAAAGAATGAGAGAACTGGAAGCGTGAAAAAAGTTGAGGACAGCAAAAGCAATTACGTTGAAATAGAAGGGCAAACTGGTCCAAGCACTATTCATAAACTACAATACTCTAACTTCTCCTTTTTTTTTTTGAGATTTTAAGATTTGTGATGTAGTACATGAATAAATGTTCAACTCTGCACTCCTACCCAAAAAGACAAAAATATATCTTCGCACCTTTTCCATTGATGGTCGATGCGTCAATATATCCATTGTCACATTACCATTATCGCCAAAGTTTGATTAAAGTTTCTTAATTAACGTGATATATAATGATGTGAGACCTTGGCACTAATTTATTTCGTGCAAAACGTAGAGCTTCCTATTAAAAGGAACAAAATAAGTATATGAAGCATATAATAAGGGGCGGAAGAATTATCACATAGAGATATATTACTAGCTAGTATAAGCGCATATGATGTGCTACACACGGACTCATTGTGAGCACCATGCGCACAATGAACATCAGTCAGTGAACAATGAACATCACCCAATGAACATTATCCAATGAACATTACCCAATGAACAATGAACACCATCCAATGAACATTAGTTGGACATCACCCAATGATTCACCTAATGAACAATGAACATCACCCAATGAACATCAGTTGGACATGTTCTTTTAATTGAAATAAATGTTCTTTTAAACTGAACTTCATGTTCATTGCTTTAATGTTACATATTTCGAAGTTCAAAAGTTTGAATCATATTTGAAAATTGTAAATGCTCTTTTGGTTTACTTTATTGTTCATTTGAGTGAACTTAGTGTTCTTTTAACATAAACTGATGTTCATTTGGTTGACATTTTTGAAAATTTTCATGTCAAATCAATTTTGGAGTCTTGTTCATTGGAGAACTGATTATTGTTCTTTGTGTGTGAACTTAGTGTTCTTTTAACACAAACTGATGTTCATTGGGTGACGTTCATTGGATAATGTACAAGTGATGTTCAGTGGATGATGTTCATTGAGTGATGTCCAACTGATGTTCATTTGGTGACGTTCATTGTTCATTGTTGATGTTCATTGGGTGATGTTCATTAAACAGTGGGTGATGTTCATCGTGTGCATGGTGCTCACCATGAGTCCGTGTGTAGGATCGACCAATTTTAGTATAAGTGACAATAGGTGAGACCTTTTTTTCCATATTCGTATATGTGTAGTATTAAAACTTGTTAGAAAGTACTGAAATCTCGTTGTAAGATGTTCTGGATATGGAGATATTTCGTCTTTAAAGATCATCGACCCTTAGAAATAAACTCGCTAACGCAAGCACAACTACTAATGACTATAATTAGCGTGCAAAATTACTAAAGAAATCAATTAATATAAGTAGCGTTAATGTCAAATATCATTCCTTAAGAAAGGAGATTATATTATTGATAAATGCATCAACTTCAGTCTTTACACACACTTTAAGGATAATAAAAATAACATAATAAGCTTAATTGAGGAAGAAGGAGAGGCGTATTAATGTCAAATATCTTTCAAACGGATTTTATGAAGCTTATGGTGGAACTACTGCAAGGAAACCGCCCTAAGCCGAAGACTGACCAAGAAGAGTGTTCGGACATGTTTAAACGTTTCTCTGCACATCATCCCCCTACATATGATGGGAAGCCGGACCCCACTGAGTTTGAAGAATGGCTAAGTAGCATGGAGAAGTTGTTTGACGACAGTCAGTGCCCCAATAAGTGGAAGGTTAACTTTGCGATCTTGTACTTAAAAGGGCAAACCCACTTATGGTGGAAGACGGCGAAGGATATGCAAAAAGAACCGGGTTTTGGGTGGAAAATTTTGAAGGAGGCTATGAAAAATCAGTTCTACCCCCAATCTCTATAGCTTCAGATGGAATATGAGTTTATCCATCTGAGACAAAGGAACATGACAGTGTTGGAGTATGCTGTTAAGTTCAATGAACTTGCTCGTTTTGCCCCTGAATTGGTGACAACTGATCGGCAGAGAATGAACCTCTTTGAAGGGGGGTTAAACCTCGAAATCCAAGAGAGGCTTTCAGCAACCATGAGTAAAACATACCAAGAAGTATATGATAGGGCTATAAATGTAGAGAGAAAAATGAAGCTACGAAAGGAGTTTGAGAACGGGAAGAGAAAACCTCAAGGAGGCCAGTCAAGAAACAACTATAAGAAACAAAACACGGGATATGCTGATGGAAGTGGTAATCAAAGACATTCCCCCCGTTGCAACAAGTGTAATAAGCGTGGCCACACGGATAAAGAATGCCGGAAAGGAACTAACCAATGCTACCGGTGTGGTAAGAATGATGTCTTGGTTTGAGACTGCCCCATGAACGAAAGGAGAATCCAAAACTTCAACAACAATGGCCCTAAAAAGGATCAGAGAAATGTTTTGAACTCCGGTTATAAAGGGAACACCACCAACACCCCGAGAAACCCTCCACGAGGACCACCACAAACCGGAAGGGTATTTATGATGCAGAGAGAAGAAGCCGATGCTGACGGCAGTGTTATTACCGGTACTTTCCCTGTCAACTCTATGCCTGCTTATGTTCTTTTCGATTCCGGAGCTTCTCATTCATTTGTTTCTGCATCATTTGTTGCAAATTTCAAATTAAAACCATGTTCTGAATTCCCCACTATGTGTGTTACTCTCCCAAATGGTGAATCCATTGCATGTCCTGACCTATATAGAGATTTCCCTATTAAAATAGAAGGTTGTGAGTTTCATGTGGACTTAGTTCGTTTCGAATTAACGGACTTCGATGTTATTTTGGGTATGGATTGGCTATCTAAGTATAAAGCCGACATCAACTGCCTTACCCATGAGATAACTCTTAGAAGTTCAGACGGGTGTAAGGTTTCTTATCGGAAGAAGAAAGTCAAGTCGAAGACCATCTAGACCATGAAAGCGTTCAAGCTACTTGCTAAGGGTTGTCATGGCTACCTATGCAATGTAGTTGACTTAACCACCCCTGAACCCTCCCTCTCTGACATTCATATAGTCCGTGAGTATCCCGATGTGTTTCCAGAAGATGTTCCCAGTATGCCTCCACAACGAGAAATTGACTTCAGCATTGATCTTGTCCCGGGATCCGCTCCTGTCTCAAAGGCTCCTTACATAATGGCGCCAGCAGAACTACAAGAGTTGAAGAAGCAATTAGATGAGTTGCTCGAGAAAGGGTACATTCGATCGAGTGTCTCACCTTGGGGTGCACCGGTCCTATTTGTGAAGAAGAAAGACGGAAGTCTAAGGCTATGCATTGCTTATCGAGAACTGAACAAGATCACCGTTAAAAATAAGTATCCGTTGCCTCGTATCGATGACTTATTTGACCAACTTCGAGGTGCAACCACTTTTTCGAAGATAGACTTGAGATTCGGATGCCACCAACTTCGCATTAAACCGGAAGACATCTCGAAAACCGCCTTCAGGACCCGGTACGGTGACTATGAGTTTACAGTAGTGCCCTTTGGCTTAACCAATGCCCCCGCGGTTTTCATGGACTTGATGAACCGAGTCTTTAAACCGTTTCTTAATAAGTTTGTGGTTGTATTCATAGATGATATCTTGGTGTTCTCAAGGAGCCCGAGTGAACACGAAGAACATTTGAGATTGGTGCTCGAAGTACTAAGAGAGAATAAACTGTATGCGAAGTTGAAGAAATGCGAGTTTTGGTTGAAAGAAGTTGCCTTTTTAGGGCATATCATTTCAGAGGATGGAGTCTGAGTTGACCCTTAAAAGATAAAAGCCGTTATGGAGTGGCCTAGACCCACCAACGTTACTGAAGTTCGGAGTTTCATGGGCTTAGCTGGCTACTATCAAAGGTTCGTCCAAGACTTCTCCAGAATAGCTTTGCCGATAACACGACTGGTGAAGAAGTCGGTCAAGTTTGAATGGAGTGAAAAATGTGAAGCAGCCTTTCAAGAGTTGAAGAAACGCCTCATCACCGCCCCTGTACTCACCCTACCTTCCGAGAATGAAGCTTTTGTTGTCTACAGTGATGCGTCTAAACACGGCTTAGGATGTTTTTTGATACAAAATGAGAAAGTGGTAGCCTATGCCTCTCTCCAACTCAAACCCCATGAACAAAACTACCCAAGTCATGACCTTGAGCTAGCAGCTGTTGTTTTTGCTCTCAAAATCTGGCGACACTATGTCTATGGTATTCCGTGTAAGATTTTCACCGATCATAAGAGTCTCAAATACATTTTCACACAGAAAGAGTTGAACTTGAGACAACGTTGGTGGCTAGAACTTCTGAAGGATTATGACCTTGATATCCAGTATCACCCCGGGAAGGCAAATGTCGTGGCAGATGCCTTAAGCCGGAAAGCTTACCTGAATACAACTCTAGCTCTACCAAAGGCCATTAGTGACGACCTAAGGAGGATGGAAGTGGAGGTCGTAAAAAGGAAAGGGGATGCTTATTTGAATGCGCTAGAGTTAAGCAGATATTGCTGGAAGAAATAAAGGAGGTGCAAATCGGAGATCCAGAATTAGAGAAGATAAATCACGATGTGAAGAAAGGAAAGTCACCAGGGTTTGTAATCAAAGATGATGGCACTTTCAGATTCCAAGGTAGAATATGTGTTCCGAATAAAGAAGTTATAAAGAGGAAGATTCTCGAAGAAGTTCACAACAGTCCTTTCTCTATACACCCTGGAGGAAACAAGTTGTACAAAGATTTGATACAGACATTTTGGTGGAGCAATATGAAGCAAGAAGTCACCGAATTCGTAGTTAGGTGTTTGACTTGTCAGAAGATCAAGATTGAACACCAGAGACCTGCAGGATTGCTACAACCTCTTGATGTCTCGACATGGAAGTGGGACTCGATCTCGATGGATTTAATTATGGGATTACCCCCATCCCCTCGAGGAATGAACTCCCTATGGGTGATAGTTGATAGACTGACAAAAATCAGCACACTTCTTGGCTATTAGGAATAATTGGAGTTTGGATAAGCTAGCCGAGCTGTACGTAAGTACGATTGTCAGGCTACATGGAGTACCGAGCTCAATTGTATCTGATCGAGATTCAAGATTCCAAGCAAAATTCTGGAAAGAGTTACAGAAAGCTCTCGGCACGAGACTCGATTTTAGCACTGCCTTTCACCCAGCCACAGATGGTCAGACAGAGCGAACTATTCAGACTCTCGAGGATATGCTAAGGGCATGTGTATTAGATTTTCATGGAAGTTGGGAGAAATACTTACCATTAGTCGAATTCTCATACAACAACAGTTACCAGGCAAGTATTAAGATGGCCCCATATGAAGCACTCTATGGAAGAAGGTGTAGAACCCCCCTTTGTTGGAGCGACATAGACGAAGCTAGAATGATTGGCCCCGACCTGATACAAGAAACGACTGAAAAGGTGCGATTGATCCAAGATAGAATTAAAGCGGCGCAAAATAGACAGAAGAGCTATGTAGATCATCGAAGAAGGCCCCTAGAGTTTATGGTGGGCGATCACGTATTTCTAAAGGTTTCGCCTACAAAAGGTGTCATGAGATTTGGTCAATCTGGAAAGTTAAGTCCAAGGTATATTGGCCCATATGAGATTCTTGAACGAGTAAATGAAGTTGCTTATCGATTGGCACTACTGACTGATTTAGATAAGGTGCATAACGTTTTCCACGTATCCATGTTGCGAAAGTACATACCTGACCCGAGTCATGTTATTCAACACGAGCCCTTGCGGCTTCGTAACGATCTAACGTATGAAGAAAAACCAATCGAGATCCTCGATCATAGGGAAAAGCAACTCCGAAGCAAAACAATCCCCATGGTGAAGATTTTATGGGCAAATCACACCTCGTCCGAAGCAACCTGGGAAGTTGAAGATCAGATGAAAGCAAAATACCCCTCTTTGTTTGCTTAGACGATTTTTTCGTGACTTTTTGTAACGGTGTATGAATGAAGATATCTGTGATATGCATGTACATGTGTGTCATCGTTAAGTTAATAAATACATTATGTTTTTCTCTAATCTTGTTTGCCAAGTTTCGAGGACGAAACTTTTTCTAAGGGGGTGAGGATGTAATATCCGAGAAAATTAATCGTTCTTAATTAAGCAAATTCGTAATTAATTAAAATATATATATATATATATATATATATATATATATATACACTTATACGACTTATTAAATTTATTAACGTTAAATAAGCTTAAATTATTAAAATCAATTTCATAATTTCCTAAAATAGTTTCTAAAATTAAGTTGTTTAACTAAATGGGTAATTCATACTATCAAGTTTGTCCAACCAACTACCTAAAGCCCAATCTCATACCCTTAACCCAAAACCCATCCATATTAAAATGCCCAATTTATAAACCCACCTTCCCTCCATCTTTCTTTTACTGATTTTCTTTTCCTTCATCACCAAGACCATTGAAGCTTGTTCTCCAAGCTCACTTGCTCCCCAAGGACTTCATCTACCAATCTACAACAAAGTTTAATCTGATTTCCCACCCTAAAGTTTTCTAAAAATAGTTGTATAAACTTTGCCAAACTTCACTTTACTACTCATCTTCCTCCTTCTCTACTTCCTCCATTTACGTTGTTATCAAACACCACCATCAACCACCAGCACCCGAACCACCACAACACACGCTGCCACCGTCGTCCACCCACCACACGCCACCAGAAACCGCCGACGAACCCACGTCGCCACCAGCAGCACCCCCTCACTGCTTCTCTTCCTCTCGCAGTCCCTGTTCTCCCCTCCTCTTCCATTTCGCTACTGCCCAACGCAGCACCGCCGGATGCCGTCGCCTGCCGTTGCCGCCCAGCTTCCGTCAGTCCTCGACAGACGCCGCTCGACCGCAGCCAGTGCCGCCGGACCTCTGCTGCCCACTGCTTTCCCCTCTGCTTCTTCGCTGCTCTGTTGAGCAGAGGTAACAACAGTTACCTATCTTGCCTATTTATATTTATTTTGGTTAGTTTAAGTTAGTTTATTAATTAATTAATCTATGTTAATCTTAGTTAATAATTAGCCTAAATCTGATTATTAGTTTAAGTAAAGATCACTTTGTTTAATTTATGATTATATATAATCCTAAGTTATTAACTTTAATTAAACTAGCTAAAGTTTATGAACAAATTATCTTAGTTTGTTTACATTAAGTTATTTTTATTTTAGACCCTTTATTAGTTAAATACTTTATGTTAATTAGTCTAAATATATTTTTAGCTTAACTAAAGATACTGTAACTTATGTCTATATATATGTATGTTAGATAATAAACTTTAATCAAAATTAGCTAAACCTTATGGATTAATTATCTTAGTTGTTTATAATAAATTATTTAGTTATTCTTAAATCCATTATTAATTACATATGTTATATTAGTATTGGACTTAAATTTGATTTTTAATTTAAGTATAACTACTTTGTTAAAATTATGTATATATCTACTATATTATTATTATTAAGCTAAGTTAATCTAGCTAAAGTAAATGGATCAATTATTGAAATTTGTTAGTTATTTTCTTAAAATAATTACATAGTTTTGGGTATAAATATTAAATTAAAGTTTTTCAATAATAGTTATTTATTTTAAAGTTTAGTGAATAAAACTAAGTTATGTAAATTAGTGACTAATTTCATGTAATAAGTTATGTTCATATAATTATTTTAGTTTAATAGTAAACACCTATTTTAAATACTATGAGTATTATCTATATTGAATTATCAATCAATGAGTTACTTTAATATTATTAACAAATATTCACTATATATATATTTCCAAGTTTTATAAAAAGACAAGTTATATGTTTAGTTTCTAATTAAAAAGGAAAGTAAATTATGTTGAAATACTTATAATGAATTATTATTTATAAACTATTTATGACTCGCTAAATACTATTTGATAAAATATATGAATTATTTTATATTGCTTAAGTAATAAAATTAATAAATAATATTTTAGTTTATTTATTAGCTTAATAATAATTCTAGTATTTATAGAGTATATACTTATATTTTATAGTTTATGCATTTAAGTCTTTAAACATAAATTTTATATGAATTACAAAGTAGTAATAGTTTACTTAAATTTAGCTTATTTATGTCGTACTTAATAACCAAGTTATAAAGCCCATAAATCTTAGCTTATAATATTAAGTTATTAAACGAATAACTATTATATTACTAATTATTAAACGAGCCTTAATATAAAACCTCTTTGGAACTTAGTAAGTTTAAATAAAATAAATAGTTAAAAGGATTCACATGAAGGAAATGGTTCGTAAAACTTAGAGTAAAATATTAACGATTACTTATTAATTCATGAATAGATTATAAAGGAAAAGGATATTACAAGCCTCCCCCAGCTAACAAGGTTAAGCAGGACTTGAGGTAACGTCTACTGCTAACACCCGCAATCCCCTTCCAACCATGTTTATGATAATGGTTTGTTTTTAATGATGTTATTTATGGATTGCGGGATATAAAATGTTATTATGCAAATGATGTTATAAATGCTTTCTGTAAATGGTTTGATGAAACATGACTATAATAAGACATGAAACATGATAAAGAAAAGTGAAAGATGGTTCTTGGCAGTATTCTCTTATGTTGGTCGTGCACGTTCCATTATGGCGGCTCTGTCACCTATGTCGGGGGATAATAATCTCCCGTGACATCCGTGTTATGTTATTATGCCACCTATGTTGGGAGATAATAATCTCCCGTGGCACGCCACCTATGTTGGAGGACTTCCGTTCTCCGTGGCCTATGTTATGTTATACTTGCCAAGTTACCAAAATGAATGATATATGTTTATAATCCTGATAAGGAAGATGGTGCCATATGCTATATCTCAATGATTTCAACTGTAATGTTATATGTTTTCCAATGAATTTACGATATTTCATATCCCTCTATTTGCAAATAAAATGAATTGAAATGAATTTACGATGTTAGGGTAGTATGTTACTGAGCCACGGCTCATGACGTTTTGTTTTCCTGTTTTAGGTACTGATGGGGATGAAGTGAGGATTAACGTAGTACTAAGTTTTGGAAGTCTCACAGTTTTTATTATATAATTTACCTTTTTGTAAGACTAAGACTTGTTAGCTAATTAAAACTCCTTTTAATATATTATTCTTGCCCATCACTTAAGTTGTTAATTTATTAGTAATGTTATGTTTTATGTCGCCTTGTATTTTCCTAACAGAAAGTACGGCGGTAACGCACCGACCACCTAGAGCTTCCGCTGCTAATGCCAGATCAATTAACCTAATAATAATGATTAGAAGTCGGGGCGTGACACCAATGATAAGAAACAATGAGATCCTAGAACATGAGATGTTCAGTCTAAGCTAATTAACAAAGCTACACTAAAACTAAAAGATTCTAAGTAGAATGTGTTGATGTTAAGTTCTTGTGTGTTGTGTTTGTTGATGAAGTCCTCCTTTTATAGTTGCGTTTGATGGCGTTTATTTGCATAGTTAACCACCATGATCTTTAGTCTTCACGTTGTCTCATGAACTCTATATATATTGTGGCACCACTTCCTCAATCATGGGATAACAATTTATATTATGCCCCACATTTGTGAAACTTCCAGACTCTAGATTATGAGTTCTGGACTTCGCGAGTCTTGTGTCTCTCTTTCGGGCTATAATACATTTTGGGCTCTTGGACTTCATTAACTTTGGTATCGGATCCTGACATTGACTTATTGGACCTCGGTTTACTATTACCTTTATTTGGGCCCAATTTCAAAATGATAGTAACAATATCCTACTCACATCTACTCAAACTTAGATTCTTTGAAATGAATTGCATTCAGATTTGATTAATTTTTGGATTTGAAAAAATTTAATTCTACAAAAATCGCATAAGATTTAAATTAGTTTTAGATTATGTTAAAATTCAACACCATAAAAAGTTTGAGAAAGTAGTTAGACTATATTTGACTTGATTTTTAATATGCAAACATTACTGTCAGATTGTAGTTAACTTCAATATATCAATTGATAAATTAATAATAGTAACTAGATATGGGTCGAATATATAGGATCTTCCAGAGTTTCAAAGCTTCTATAGGGTTCCGATCAGATTTTTTAGTCTTAAAATTTAGATCATTTAAAAAAATACAAAATGAATCAGACTCAAATTGGATTCAACTTGTAGGTTTACATCTCTAATCATTAGTTAGTAAAATTATTGACTGAGCTAAGGACCATTAGTCCCTTACACCGTAATATCACGAAATCAACTTGCACCAATCATATAGGCCGTTTATACAATTGTTGGGTTGTTTCTCTCACATATGTATCAAATGTATGCAAGAGGCTAAAGGAATGAGACATGACCATCTCAAAAAAAAAGTAAAAGAATAGACATGACCAGTTTAGGTGTGCCATGACCCGTCGATGTCGGTGTAATGATGTTGTTGCTTGGATTATGTTGTTGTGCTCTCGGCTCTTTCCACTTCATCATGCTGTAATAAGTTTATAACATACGACATAGTTTTTATTAATATTATTAGCAACATTGATGATAACTAATAATGTTACAATAATAATAATAATAATAATAATAATAATAATAATAATATTAACGATAATAATTTTATTTATTATTGATTGTATTGATTATATATATATATATATAGGAAGAGCATCCGGTGAAAACTGTTTTCTCCATGAAAACCAAATAAAAGGGGTACATGTTAAGATATAAGTGTAACTGCTTTTATTAATGACATTTTTGTAAATACTAATAACTTTATGTTTAAATACGCAAAATTCTTTAGCTTAACATGTACCCCTGTAAAACTTATATGTACCTCTTTTCTCAAGTTTTCACGGTTTTCAGCAAACTTGTGGATTTTCTTGGTAGCATTAGGAGTTCCAAGTAGGGTGGCCATATCATATTCTATGTCTAATATTATATCTTTAAAATTATCAAAAGATAATTATATTGTATTTTTTCAGGATAAAGATCATTAGAGTTTTGGTTAAATAAGAATAAAGTTTGGTTTTCAATAAGCTAGACAACTCAATAAGTTATAAAATTTATATCATCGTATTCAACTCAATAAGCGTTTGCTTAGGATTTGGGGGAAGGGGATTGGGAGTATATGGCTTGTAATGGGCCTTTGGGTGCGAGCCCTGTAGGAGGGCAGCCTAGATGATTTTTTTTTAGGTAAACATGTAAGCGTGTATTAATAGTAGCACAAAAATCCCATACAACCCAAACAACTCACTAGCAACCTAGCAAACAAACAACTCTCTAACACTTGAGAGTATTAAGCAAACCATCTATTCTATTACACGCATTTTTAATAGAATCTATTACCACAGCAGGTCTTGGCACAGCTCCATTCCACAGGGCTTGATTTCTGGCCTTCCAAACATGGTACACACAAGCAGTGAAAGCACATAGTCTAACTCTTCTTTGATTTTTGCTTTGGTTCTTCTTCCTCCACCATCTCTTCCAAACTGTATGCACACAGTCAACATCCTGGAATTTGATCCCCAACCATTCATAAATCCCCTTATTACAAAGCTTACTGAAATCACACCTAAAGAACAGGTGGTGGGAACTCTCAGTAGTTTTCCCACACAAACACCACTCAGCAATATCAATAACACCTGTTTTAACAAGTTTAGCTCTAGTTTTGAGTTTATCCAAGGCAACCATCCAAGCAATAAAAGAATGCTTTGGAATGTTAAACCTGTTCCACACCCAATAGTGCCAGCTAACTGTGGGAATATCCTGCTTCAACCAAAGATACACCTTCTTAATGTTGTACCTCTGTTGAAACTACAGTGAAGAATTCAGAAATCCCTGCTTCAGATCATCTTTAACCTTACAGAGCTTCTTAAAGCTCCAGCTTGCTTGATGAGGAGCTGTAAACCCCCACCAATCCTGATCTTTAATATAAAAGTGATGCATCCATTTAACCCATAAATTATCTTTCTTTTCAGCAACCTGCCACACATACTTTCCCATGGCTGCACAATTCCAAGTAATGCAATCCCTAACACCTAACCCTCCTTCAACCTTCTTCATACATACCAAATCCCAAGCTATAGGGGGGGTCTATTTGAGTTGACTTTACCCTCCCACAAAAAACATCTACATAGTTGAATGACTCTATGTAAAAGCTTTTTAGGGAGAATAAACACCTGAGCCCAATATATGTTAATCCTCAGTAGAATAGCATTTACCAGTACCACTCTAGCAGCATAAGATAAGTTTTTAGAGCCCCAACAATGAACTCTAGCTAGCATTTTATCAATAAGCACATCACAATCTGTCATAGAGAGCTTCCTAGCATTCAAAGGAACCCCTAGGTACCTAAAAGGAAGGGTACCTAGAGAGAACCCTAAAACTTGCAACATATCATCCTGAACCTCCTTCTCAACACTACCAAAATAGATAGTTGTCTTATCATTATTAGATTGCAGACATGAGGCAGCCCCAAAAGTAGAAATAGCTATCAAAATCAACATCATAGAAGGGATATCTCCTTTACAAAACAATAATAGATCATCGGCAAAGACCAAATGAGTGATCTTTAGATGCTTACACCTGTAGTGGTATGAAAAATCCTTCCTCTCCCCAACCACAGCCAGAACTCTATTTAGGTACTCCATACAAATTACAAACAGCAGGGGGGACATGGATCACCTTGCCTAATGCCCCTAACTCCTTTGAAAAAACCAGACATCTCTCCATTTATACTAATGGAGTAACTAGGATTACTAACACAAGTCATCACCCAGTTAATAAACACCTCAGGGAAATTTAAAGCTTGTAGCATTTGCTCAATAAAATCCCAACTCACACTATCATAAGCTTTCTGTACATCAATCTTTATAGTGCACTTAGGAGTATGATTTTTTCTACCATACATACTAATAAGTTCTTGGCATAGTAAAATATTATGCATAATACTCCTACCAGCAACAAAAGCACCTTGAGATTCACTGATAATGCTAGGAAGCACCTCTTTAAATCTACTACTAATCATCTTACTAATGATTTTATAAATCACATTGCAGCAAGCTATAGGTCTGAATTGAGTTACCTTGGAAGGCTGAGAGCACTTAGGTAACAGAACCAGATTAGTAGCATTAATTTGCTTAAGCATCTTCCCAGTTTGGAAGAAAGTCAGAACTGCTCCAAACCTCCTCACCAACCACATGCCAAACTTCCTTGAAGAATTTGCTAGAGTAGCCATCAGGTCCAGGAGCTTTAGTGTCATCAATTGAGAATAAAG
The DNA here is from genome assembly GCA_947645195.1 of Patellifolia procumbens. Lineage (NCBI taxonomy): Eukaryota > Viridiplantae > Streptophyta > Magnoliopsida > Caryophyllales > Amaranthaceae > Patellifolia > Patellifolia procumbens. The sequence continues at coordinate 5,559,763 of CANSGD010000972.1, forward strand.
CCCTCCTTACATCCTCCCTAGAAAAAGGTCTAGCTACTAAGTGCTTCTGATCCTCAGAGAGAAGAGCACATCTTCTCACTATATGATTCTTGACAGATTGCTTCTGAGGAAAAGCAGTACCCAACAATCCAGAATAGTACTCTATAAATGCATGAGCTACCTGTTCATTTCCCTTCATCTCCTCACCATCGAGATTATGCACCCTAAACACTCTACAATGTAATCTTTTTTTCTTTAAATAGGAGTGGAAAAAAGAGGTATTACCATCTCCATCCCTCAACCATCTCACCTTAGCTCTTTGCTGAAGAAAACTCAACCTAGCAGTATTTTTTAACCCATACTCAGCTCTGACATCACATTCTTCTCTAATCAACTCTGAATTTTGTGGATCACTATGTAACCTCTCTTGAATCAGAGCCAACTTTCCTCTTGCAATATCAGCAGCTACCTCAATGTCACTAAAATGTTCTTTATTCAGCCTCCTAAGAGGAGCTTTCAGCTTTTTGAGTTTCTAGACCACTCCAAACATAGGAAGTCCCTCTACAACAATATTCCAACCATCCTCTACCACACCCAGAAAACTAGGAGCAAGGCACCACATATAATAAAATTTAAAAGAGCTTCTCCTCATGACACTCAATTCAACAGGATGAAAGACACAGGGACAGTGATCAAAAAGCCCTTCAGGATGAAAGACAGCTTTAGGGCTCTGAAATACATCCACCCAAGCCTCATTTACCACCACTCTATCAATTTTAAAGCAACTCTATCCCCTGCTTGTTGATTATTGTTCCATGTGAAAAAAGGACCATTCATCTTATGATTCATAAGACCACACTCCACCAAACATCTCCTAAAATCCACCACTTCATTCAGTGTAACTGGCTGCCCTATTCTTTCATCAAGATTCAACACATTATTGAAATCCCCCATCATCACCCGAGGACCAGTCATTCCTTTCCCAATAATTCCCAACTCCTTCCATAATCCCATTATGAGTTTAGGATCATTATGAGCATAAACAAAAGTGCACCAAAACCCAACCTGTGTTGCAACATGAGATGCTTGAATATGAATCAACTGATCAGTAACCCTCATAATATTCACATTGAAACATCCAAGCTGCCACACACACCAAATTCTACCACCTTTATGATGCTGATAATTACAGCATACACTCCAATTATCACACACCTTAGGGAAGACTTTAAAGAAATTAACAGCCGTAACCCTAGTCTCTAGGAGACCAAATAGCCCTATTCTGTTCTGATGAAGAAACTGCCTAATTTCTCCATGTTTCCAGGAACTATTTAATCCCCTAGTATTCCAAAAACCCATACTATCCATTAGGAAGTTTTTCAAGCACCCTTCCAGGTGCAGAATTACCTCCTCCTTCATCAGCCTGCAGTTCATGAATCTGTGCATCAGCTATAAGGCTATCAATCACAACAACATGATCCAATGGAGCAACAACCTGCTTATCATGATGCTGAACATCAGTTGTAATCTGAGCAGCATGATCAAGTTGGGCTATTACTGACACAGGCCCAGTTTCAACATTAGTTGGCTGCTTAACAACCCAAACCTTCTTTACTACTTGTCTATTCATTCTCTTCCCAACTTCCTCCTTCTTCCTTCTACATTCTGCACTAGTATGCCCATATCCCTGGCATTCAGAGCACATAATGGGCCTCCACTCATAAACCACATCCTGAGACACCTTCCTACCCAACTCATTCACAAACTCAATGCGCTCAGGTAGTTCCTGATTGATTTCCACCTCAATCATTATTCTAGCATAGGAAAGCATCTCCTTCTGAGCAGTGATCTTATCAGTTTTAATAGGTTTACCAATCAAACCAGCAAGTTTCATCAATGTACTAGCACCCCGATATTTCAAATCCAAAGCAGGTAATTGATTCCAGATAGGCACAGAGCACACATTCAATTCATTTAAGTTCAAATCAGTTGTCCATCTATTCACAATTACAGGTTTATTGTCAAAAAAATTGAGGCCCCAAGTTAATCGCATTTTCCCTACTCACCTCATCCTTAAACCGCACAATAAACATCCCCTTCTGTAACATAGCCACTTTATCAATACCACATTGGCCCCAAGTCCGTTTAGCATAAGCATTCACAACATTAAAGGGATAGGAGTTCAAAAAAGCTTTTCTCTCTCTTAGAGCTCCACTAAGGTGTGATGCCATGGCGCAAACTCGAAGCAAGAAAGGCCAAGGAAGCAAGTCCAATCGTGATACAGAAAGGAAGAATAACCAATCCAGCATAAATGTGAAACAATCACAGAAGAAGAATGCTAAGAATCCCAGGAACAAGAGTAAGGAGATTGATCAAGAAATTGAAAATGCAATGGCGGGCTCTGTTTCTTGGACTTCAGACTTGGAGATCCTTCTAATGAGGAAGATTGTGATGATTCTGGGAGCGAAATTGAGCAGCCTCAACATCTAGCGGATGATCGACCAAACCCTAGCAATGGTGTTTGTGGAGGTAATTCTGTGTAGAACCCTAAACTCCCAATTATTCGCCAATTTACTGTTGGTGACAATATTATTGAATTGAATATGCCTGATACCCATGGAAGAACACACAATGTTGATTCTGTTATTGTACCTATGAATGTGCCTATGAAAGTAGACTCCATTAGTAGTAAACACAACATACCTGTTAACAAAATTCATAAACCTGTAATTGAACTTGATGATGTAAAGGAGGAAATTGAATTTTGGAACATAGTTGTTTACTGTTTTGTGGTTGGTGCTAGCCCTCCACCTCATGTTATGGAGGGGTTTGTGAAAAGAATATGGGGTCAATGGGGGAGTTGATATTGTTGCTCCACTGGAGTAGGGATTTATGGTGAGATTTAAGGATAAGAATGGTGTGGGTGAGGTTACTAAAGGATATGTTACTTTTGATAGTAAGCCTGTTGTGGTGAAACCTTGGAACCCTGATATGGAGATAGAGGATCTATTACGTGGTGGAGATTGTAACTTTCCATGAATTTCCCATTTATCACTCAACGATGCTACTTTGCTTATTTCTTTTTTTGAGGATCGACACCATTTCACGAAGCATGTGTCCGGATAACCCAAAGTCTCGATAGGTAGCTCTCGGTCTTCCGGTCTCAGAAGGTGCCAATATGGATCCAGCTACCCAACCTAAACCTGAAATACTGGGGATTTAGATGTTTAGGGAAGATTGTGGAGGGTATTGGAGAGATTATTAAACTTGATTATTACACTGAGCACAGGGAGAGACTGAAGTATGCAAGGGTCATGATTGAGGTGCATATTGATCAAGGTTTTTCTGATCAGATTACCTTTATTAATGAAAGAGGTGTTGAGGTAACTCAAGAGGTGGTGTATGAATGGAAGTCTACTACATGTTCCTCTTGATAAAAGTTGGGACATGAAACTGAGGATTGCTGGTACAGGAAGCAACAGAGGAAGATTTGGAGGCCCAAAGCCATACAACCACAAAAGCAACAGCATGCTACTAGAACCAGAACTGTGGATGAGGATGGTTTCATCACTGTAACCGGTGGACAAAGGAATGAGCAGAAACAGGGGAAGGTTGAGACAGCTGTTATGCTCACTAGTAGAAAAAATAACAATTGCACCCCCTCAATAGCACCGGGTAAACGTAAAGCCCGCATCTAGTTACTATTAGCACTGGGCATTAAACAAAGCCCGCATCAAGTGTTTAGTTGAACCGGGCTTAATTATGGCCCGCTACTACAAAACGTTATAAACCCATCTCCCCTTTGTTCAGACGCGGTTTAGATTCTAAGTTGGGAGTTCAATTCATAAGCATGTTCCCACTTAGCCGCTTGCATCTCTCGCGTTCCTCTTTCTCCCTCTCCGGGATTTCTGCCGCCACCTTTATATCCTGAGTTGAATTCGGTCTGAGGCTTCTAATAGGTGCTTCAAGGCTGTTTTCCATTCTTCGCCGCGTCCGTCCAGTTCGTCACCTGATGTGCACGATGGGTGAATCGTTGCGACGAATGAATTCGGATCCTCGTTGCGGCCACAATCATAGGTAAATACTAGCTCTTCCTCCCCTATATTAGGTGATTATCTGTTAGGCTATGACCACCGGAGCTTCATTATCGCTCAATCAACCCTTATTTTTCTGAACTTCCAAACCCTAATTAGTGTTTCCTCTCTAATTCGATTGATGGTCTTATCCTATCAGTTTATGAAATTTTCAGTGATGAATTACTCCAATTCTGATTTCTGGACGCCTACTACTTTTGCATTTTTTCCCTTAATATTTTGTAATTATACGTGAATGTATTAATTTATTTTCTCAAATTTCAGATTTTGCTAATTTCATTATGCATAAGTTATGTAGATTTAGACATTTAGTTTTTGCTGTTTGCTGTTCTAAACTACGAATTTTGACATTTGCTACATAATTTGGCCTTTGTTAGGCCTTAATTTAGTTGTGGATTCGAAGAGGATTTGAGCTTAATTTAATCTACTGAAGTAGATTACACATCTTTGGTTGATAGGTATTTTGGTTTTGGGTGCATAAATCTTGCTCACATTCTGTTCGACAAAATGTTTATGAGAAATCTTTTTCTTATGATGTCATCAATCTTGGGTATGCTATGAATGTGATGGGTTATAATGCAGAATACCTTTTCAATGTAATGCGAAAATGTAGGATTTCTCTAGATAATTTTACCATCATGAGCTTGGTATTGGGATCTGCTGGACCTAGTCAATGTAGAACAAATGCTATTAGAATAGGATACAACAAAGAGAGGCAAATTCAAACCGTTCTTATTGACGTGTATAAGAGTGGAATTGCCTAATTTTCAAGAAACTCCAAATGCTCTTACTCTTGTAGTACCTTTTTTTGGCTAAATTGGATTGTTCTTCACTCTTCAGAAGTTGCTCATTTCTTTTCATGTATCATGTGCTAAGAATACTTGGAATAGCTTGCAGACTTCCCCATCATTTACCACAGTTAGTAAGCCTTTTTATCATGAAACATTATTCTTCAATGATGTTCATTATGTCCTTGATTATCAAACCATGGGGACGAAACTACAGGCATACTGACATTAAGCTATAGTTCTGAACTCAGGCTCTATAATTCTGCAAAAAATCTTGTTTGTATACGACTCCCTCCGTACCTTCTGCTTTTGCTTAATATGACCAAACATTTTTCTAACCTGCTGAATTTTAGAATCATCTTGAATATAGGGTTTTATCGAACTCTAATTGTGGATTTGAGTTGGACACTTGTATTACTTTTCTGTTTGTGTAAATGGTTTGATCATATCAAACTCTATCATTCTAGATATTTATATTTCATTAATCTCTTGTCTTTTGACCCGAAATAGCCCTTGATAGCAAGTAATTAGCTCATTTGAAGCCTTTTTGTTTATGCTCCCTTCAATATGCAATATATGCCAACTATGGCTTGCCTAATATCAGTACTAAATATGATGTGATGACCCTTGTACCCTTATTTCGCATAGTGCGAACTACTTAATCCTCTAAATGCCATTACCTTCGATTGGAACTGGTTATATGTCATCTGGTTCGTCTTTATCATGCATACTATAATTTCTAATTGCTAACTTAGATATGTTTTACTTTGTATATGAAGGTGAAGGGAAACTCTCTAGTGTGCTACTTTAGAAGATGTCATTAGGTTAACAATGTAACAAATGATCTATTTAAAGTTTAGTGCAATAATGTGTAGGCTTTATTACCGCTTTATCTTCAGAGGGTAATAGAGCCATCCACTACCCCTTTCTTTCCATACGGTTTAACTTTTCTATCTATATATAGCAAAGCTACGCTATCCCCAAACTAGTATATATATATATATATATATATATATATATATATATATATATATATATTAATGTAGCAATTCATTCAAGTATTCTAGTTGTTCTTAGATTACCCATGAGGACTTGTTCGTTTTTGGGGGGTATATCACTATGCCTGCATTCACTAATAGAAACATGTATGATTTCTACGGCATCATAGATATCAAATGTTGATTGTTATCATTTGCCATGATCGTAACATTGTATGGTTCAGGATTCCTTGTGACAATTGTGTTATAGGACTTTGACTTTAGTCTTACAGTGATTGATTTTGCTTTCACTCCTCTTTTTCCTTTTCATTGAATAGCTCGATTCAGCAAGTTCAAAAGTACTTTGTAGAAGCTAGCAACTCTAATGACACAAGAGATGTACGTTCTAATATGTGTGTTAACCTTGGATGTGAGAAACAATATTATCGAGAACCCACTCCTTTCAGTTTGTGTTAATGAGTTATTCTATCACGGTAGTATATTGAATGGATACATTGCAATCCCCCTATACTCTTGTATATTCGTTTGAATTTCTTGGAACTTAAGCACGTTCTTCTTGAATGCAGGATTACATATTAGCAGTTTAGCACTATTTGGCATGAAGATATTCCACCTTTTCTAACGAGGAAGGAGGAACTAAAGGATGTTTGGACAAAAAAATATTTTTCCCCATGTTGCCCCATGGAAAGAACTTAATCTTGTTTTCTCCCGGGGACAAAAATGTTGTATATTGGTATTAAAGTACTTCTATAAGCTTAATTATGTGGCGATGGAAATGTTCTATATTGGTGTTTATTGTACTTATATATATACGTGTGTGTGGTTTAAGGGGTCACCAAAGTACTGACTTTTTGCTAGTAGCTGCTGTATGTATGCACAGTGCTAGCATAATTTTTTTTATTAATATGAATGACCAATAGCACCGGGCTTCACTTCATGCCTGCTGCAATAACAACTAATAGAACCGGGCTCTAGGAAAATGCTCGCTGCAAAGCACAGCATGAGAAGCGGGCTTCCGACAAGGCCCGCTGCTACTAAACATTATTAGCATCGTACAAGCCCGCTGCAATAGCAAATAAGCAATAGAACCACCTACAATTGCCACGTCTTTCAATACGCTGCAACAAGCCATTTTACGCCCGCTGCTACTAGTATTTTTTCCACTAGTGTCTCACCACTGTTAATAATTGCAATGTTCTGTTACAGGCAGCTGTGCCTGATGCACAGGTGTGGGGTGACAATATCATTGCTGTTAAGGATGATGGTGATAAAGAACAGAGAGGGGAAACAAGTGGGAGAGCCTGGGGGTGGCACCCCCATCTTGTGATGGATAATATTGTGGTGTGGAATACCAGGGGGCTTAACAGTATTAGCAAGCAAAATGAAGTAAAGAGAATAATGCTTGATTTACATCATGTTAGGCTGTTTTGTCTTCTGGAAACTAAGGTGAGAGCAGCTAAACTAGGGGCTCTCTACCTAAACATTTGCCCTAACTGATGTATCACTACTAACATTCCCTGGAATGGGAAAGGTAGGATTATTATTGGTTGGGATCCTAGCTCTTTTCAGGTGGATATTCTAAAATGCACTGCTCAAATGGTGCATTGTAGATTGAAGCCTAGCAGAAGTAGGAACTGGTTTGATTGCACATTTATATATGCATATAACCAAAGAGAAGACAGAGTTGGTTTATGGAGGGACCTATGCAGTTTAGCTACTAGCATCCAAGGTGCTTGGATGTTAGCTGGTGATTTTAATATCATAATGCATGATGAAGAGAAAAATGGGGGAATTCAGTCTAGAAGAGGTATGGAGGAGTTTAGTGAATGTGTGCAGCATTGTGGTTTGGATGATGTGAAATTTACTGGTAGGTTATTCACTTGGAATAATAAGTAGGAGGGTGAGCACAGAGTAATGACAAAACTTGATAGAGTGTTAGCCAATGGTGACTGGATTAGTTCATATGCAAATGCAGAAGTCACTTTCTTACCTGATGGTGATTTTGATCATAGCCCTGCTGTTATTAGATGTTTCCCTGATGTTAAGGGTAACAAACCTTTCAAATTTTTCAATATGTGGGCTGAGTATAGCAGCTTTGAAGAGCTTATCAAAGAGCACTGGAGTTGTACAAGTGGAAGGGTATGCCATGTTTAAAGTTGCTCAAAAACTGAAAACCCTGAAAACAAAGTTCAAGATAATGAATCATACTCACTTTCTTGATATTGCTGAAAGAGATAAGAAAGCTGGAATTCAATTAGAAAAAACACAAAAAGTGATGCATGAGAACCCTTTTAATGCAGAGGCTGCCAGTAATGAAGCTGAGGGTTACAAAAGCTACAAGGAAACTCATGATGCATACCTATCTTTCCTCAGACAGAAAGCTAGGAGGATTGGGTGTGCTATGGTGATGATAATAGTGCCATGTTTCACAGGGCTTTAACAACAAGAAACAATAGAAGCAGAATCAACACAGTCCAAAATGGTCATGGAGATTGGATTATTGATCCTAGTGAGGTCTGCCAGGAGTTTGTGCAACACTTCTCAACTTTCATGAATGGTAGTAAGGGCCCATTGCCTAAACTCAGTCAGAAAATTATGAATTGTGGCCCTGTACTAGATGATAATCAAATTAGTACCTTGAACATGGAGTTCACTGGGGAGGAGATAAAAGCAGCAATTTGGTCTATTCCATATAATAAGGCTCCAGGTGTGGATGGGTATAACACCTTGTTCTTTAAAAAGGCTTGGGGCACTATTGGGGAGGAGGTGGTGGCAGCTGTCAAGGAGTTTTTCAGGAAGGGAAAACTGCTTAAAGTGATCAACTCCACCTCTGTTACTTTGGTGCCTAAGATCAAGTGTCCTGTGAAGGTAACTAATTACAGACCCATAGCTTGTTGCTCAGTGATATATAAGTGCATCTCAAAGCTCATCTGCTCAAGACTGAAAATGGTATTACCTGATTTAATCTCTTAAAATCAGGGTGCTTTTGTGTGTGGGAGAAGCATCATTGACAATATTCTTGTGTGCTAGGATTTGGTAAGGCACTATGCCAGGAAGAATGCTCCTAAGGGTTGCCTACTAAAGGTTGATCTGCAAAAAGAATATGACACTGTAGAGTGGTAGTTTCTTAAAGATCTTCTCAATGCTTTCAAGTTTCCTGATCATTTCATTGAGATTATTATGGCTTGTATCACCACTACCAGCTTTACTTTGCTAATAAATGGCACCACTCAGGGGTTTTTTTGGTGCTAATAGAGGCCTGACACAGGGTGACCCTATGTCTCCTTTGCTGTTTGTGCTGTGTATGGAATACCTATCAAGAACTATGTGTTACATTGGTCAGAAAAAGGATTTTAGCTTCCATCCTAGATGTAGAGGTTTGAAGCTAAATCACCTATGTTTTGCTGATGATTTAATGCTGTTCTGCAAAGGTGACTTGAGGAGTGCAAACATATTACTTCAGGGGCTTCAACATTTTGATAATGTATCTGGTTTAAAGGCTAATGGCTCAAAGTCTGAGATATATCATGCTAATATGGCTAGTACAGATGTGGATATCATTTGTCAGAAAACTGGTTTCATTATAGGCAAATGGCCTTTTAAGTACCTGGGTATCCCTATTTTCACTAAGAGGCTGAACAAGGGTGATTGTGAAGCACTGATAAGCAAAATCACACTGAGAGTAGCTGGAAGTCAAGGAATATCTCCTTTGCTGGCAGACTCCAACTTATCAACTCTGTATTGATGAGCCTTTGCACCTATTGGATGCAAATTTTGATTATCCCTATGGCTGTTATACATAGAATAAATCAAATATGTAGAAGATTTCTTTGGGAAGGCAGTGATAAAGGAGCAAAACCAGGCTATGTCAAATGAAGCAATGTATGCAGGCCTAAAAAGCTTGGTGGTTTGGGAATCAGAGATATTGCTATATGGAATAATCTAGCCATAGGCAAGATTATTTGGCAAATTGATACAAAGAAGGATACATTGTGGGTCAGATGGATTCATAGTGTGTATTTGAAGAACAAAATATGGAGGGACTATATACCCTCCTCAAATGCTAGCTGGATATGGAAAAAAATATGTAACACAAGAGATTGCCTGAATGATCTAAATAGTGCTAGCTGGTGGCCTGCTAGTAGTGGTAAATACTCCATTCAGAAGGCATACAGAGTAATTACTGAGGTGGGTAGGAAAGAGGAGTGGACTCCATTTATCTGGAACATATTATCTGTTCCTAAACACAGGTTCAATTGGTGGCTTGTCATGCTTCAAAGACTACTGGTCAGAGCAAGGTTACTGAAGTTTGGCATCTCTCCAAATGCTGACTGCTGTATTTGTGGAGTTGCTGAGGAAACTCATCAACACCTCTTTTTTGACTGCACATATGCAATCAGGGTATGGAAGGAGATAATGTTGTGGTTGGGGCAGAGAGTAACTCATAGCAACATGACTAGTGTGATAAAATGGCTAAGAAGGAGAAGAGGTTTGACAGTCACACAGTGCAAGGTGATGCAAACTGCAGGGGCTGCCTTCCTGTATCAGATATGGAGAGTGAGGAATCAGTCATTATGGAGCATGGAAACACCAATGATTGCCTATACTTGTAAACAGATAATTTTTTTGTTAGCAATAGATGTAAATTGTTGTATAGTGGTAGGATTACTAACAAGGATAGAGAATGGATTAGGAGTATACATACATGATGAAGTTTTGTATTAGTTGAGCTTGGTATATGATACCAGGTGGGCAAATTGCCAGTTTGTTTCTTGATTGGGGTTGAGGTGCCTACCTAGTAGGGATGTCCACCCGAACTCAAAGATAGGTTGTAAAGGGTTTGATTGAGCTATAAAATATTTTACTTTACCTAAAAAACATTAAAGGGATATCTAGAGCCCAACACATAACAAACAATAGCAGAATTCCAAAAACAGAGTTCATCATGGATTTCATCCAAAGTAATTTGCACCAGGGACTTACCAGAATGATCACCCTTCATTAGATTCAGCCCCTCATCACGAAGATGCTCAAAACATCGCTGATTCCACGATGGACCAGGTGCATCAACAGAATTTACCTTCCTCAGCACTTCCTCACCATTTCCCTGTTCCATTGCACCTTGAACACTCGCAACCTAGCTTCTAAGTTGTTGTGATGAAGCTTCCTGAGCTGCCATAGCAGTTAATCGAATTCTAGCATCCAACGACGAGCAAGTACTCAATGATTCTCTCTCCGACGAAATCGACGAATCAGACCAGTTTAACAAAGGAATACCTACAATATCTCTCATTGATTTAGTTTTCTTAGCATCAGCAGTATTTGGAATACCTTTCTTAGCCTTCCCTGTCCCTTTTGAATGTGAATGGCTACCCCTTTTTACCTTCCTACCCCTTGCCATGGCGTCAGCTAGAGCTGAGGAGCAGGAAGATCACAAGAGGCCGTTATTTCGTAGAGAGAGAGGAGAGAGTTTCTCTCTCTAGAAACAAAACCATTCTCGGGGGTTAGCCTAGATGATTATTAATTCTTCTTACCTTAATATAATCTCATACTTATAAAATCTCATACTTATAAATGAGATACCAAGTAAGTGTTGGCCCAGTGGTGATGGAGACTGGCTTTGGTAGGACGGACCCGTGCTCGAATCCCCGCAACACCCTTGAGAGAGGAATGAAACCTAACCACCCCGAACTTGGCCTCGATCCGGATGTAACCAGAAGGGTGAACTGGGTGCAAACACCAAAAAAAACTTATAAATGAGATTATATATTAAGAAAAAAGAAATTTATATACTTTTCTTAGCATTACTCAAGGGTATTCACTACTAGATGTTTGATCTTCGTGCAATTGAAAACGTACCCATTACTCAACCCAAAAAATAGGTGTTTAGAAACAAGGTATCCAATGATACCAAATCAAGGTAATTAAATTAGAGTATTCTCTTTAACAGATAGTTGAAAAATTAGGCTATGATCCAGTTTGAAAATAGGGTACCTCTAATTGGATTTGTATTTTACTGCATCAAATCATTTACGGTACCAAGCATATCAACGCATTTTTTTTGAAGATAATTGAAAAAAGAGGTTATGAACAAACCCAAAAGAATTAGCTACCCACACCGTTTCCAACTTCGTTTTTACCCAATTCGATGCTCGTTAACTTTAACTTTACCACATTAGTGTAGTATGTTGTGTTATAACTATAAAAGAGAAAATGCGTAACGAAAGAGATGGTTAACACTAAAGATATTTTTGATATGATATTTAACGTATAGTTACAACTAATAACAACATAAAATAATTCTGTCACATTATGTATACCTTGTGCAACTTACGTGTTTCAAAACCTAGTATTAGCCAAAATAATAATCATTATAATTATATTACAAAAAATAATATTCATTCTGATTGTATTAATTAAAAAATCAATCATTGTAAATGTAGATGAAATATTATTATGTTCATATTAATTTGTCAAAAACCATCTAATATAATGGACATTATTGGTTTAACTACCTTTTCTATTTTTTTTTTCATTTTAACTACCTTATATATGCAAATCCTGTAGGTTTCACTACCAATTGGTGGTTTTTGGCCGGAAAACCGCTCATTTTTTGCCGGAAAACCACTCATTTAGGCCGAAAAACCGCCCATTGGTAGTTAAAAATAACGGTATTACATATATAAGGTAGTTAAATTTAAAAAATTAGAAAATATAGTTAAACCAATAATATCAATTATATTAGGCGGTTTTTGACAAAAAATCATTTTGCTAATCTCTATATATATAAAAAAGCGTAAGCATAGATTGCAATCCGCCACGTGTCACTCTCCCTTCTTTTCAACAATATTTTATCAACCTTATTCTCATAAAAAATGTGCAAATTGTCCATGATAAGCTTCGATCCCGTGACCTCGAGTATGGAAGATAAATGCTCTAACCATTGCGCCACTACATTATTGTTGGTTCTTTTATCAATTGTAATAATGATATTATATGTTTTCAATGAATAACAATTATTAAGTTACAATATTTAAATTGTAATTACGAATAAAACTACTAATTTATAACTTTTTACTAATATCTTTCTACACTAAATTTTAGTTGTCTTACATTAGTAAATTATAATACAGATAAATCCCAGAGCATCGCCTGTGCCTAAATACTAGTAATATTATCATATTAGTACATACAGCCCAGGTAGTCCCGAAGGAGATACCTCGGGCATCATTTTTCTACATATAAAAGTACTACTTCGGATTTTAATTCTCTTATTATTAGAATAGAAAAACACCTAAACTCTTAGCTCACTACCTTTCTTTTAAACGTAAGACCAGTAGTTCTGTTTCAGAGCGATTTTGATGTAGTGCCAATCTTCACCATGGCAACATCAAAACAACCAAGTTCCACAACAAACAAATAGGATGCTATTAATCAGAATTTTTTCTAGAGAAAGGTCTAAATAATGAACAAGGCATTCCCTCTTATAGCTAGGGATAAGATTTGCAAACTAAAAATTCTAGGAGGTTTAGGTCTCAGGAAGACAAACACATGAATCAAGGTATTTTAGCTAAACTAGCGTGGAAAATTCTAACGCACCCATCTAATAAATGAGCAAAAATGATAAGGACGAAATACTTGAGGAACAACTCCTTTTTGAATGCCAACCTAAATTACTCTGACTCCCGATCCTGGAGAGAAATTCTTCACACGCAAGACGTGATCCGCCGAAGAATCCTTTCGTAATATTTTCTTAAAACACGATTAAAAAATACCAATATACGTTCAAATATGTGCATTGGAAGACGTGAAAATTTTATTGTTGCAATTAAAATGAAACAGAAAAAGTATTAAATTTTGAATATATGACAAATTAATGCGTTGGCCAGTATAATTATTGTTTATGTTACTTTATTGTTTCCATTTGTTGTTACTTTTTCGTAGCGAGAGTGTTCATTAGAGAAAAGCTCTCTAATGTTGTTTAAAAAGTAATTCTAACCTAAGTTGATGATGCGATAAACGCAAATACCAAATCATGTGCAGAAAAGCACATTCATGTCACTTTCATCATTACCATAGTAATTTTAGGAAAACATGACAAACAAGACTGTTTTCTTCTTATAACAAGAACTAATGACTTTAAATTATAAGATCTAAAACGTAAATGAGTTTGAACACATCATTAACTCTTCATCTTCACCGTTGAGCTGAGAAGCAATAAACCGATCAAGCGTGATCCAATCATTAAATCTTGGTTTAGCATTCGCTAATATCTGATTATCATGACACAGATTAATGGTAGGATCATCTCTGTGATGTTGGTCGAATGGTGGCCAAATGCTTGTAAACACAGGAAGACTGTACTGATGATCATCAGCTGATAATATTGGACTGTTTAGTATAAGCTGATTATATGAAGAATTAATCATATGATCATCATGAATAATTAACCTTCCCTGGGGTTCTTTTAGGGGATTTTCAGTATTGCTTGTTTCATAAGCATGATAGTGTTCATCTTGATATGTCTTCCCCATGCAAAAAAAGATATGATCATTTGCCATTTGGTAGTTTTTCTTCCAGAAAAGGCGGCATATCACCCACCCTTCTTGATCTGCTATACGAGTATCATCTCTTAACATCTATGTATGTATATTATCAATGATAGTGTTGTTAGTTTGAAGAATTTGTTATGCGAAAGATAAGTTTAAGCTAAGGATGACTAGGTTTGAATTGGTATAAGCATAAGATAGAATCAGAATTGATTACGGTTAATCTGCTGAAGAATAAAATAAAGAAACTACTTACTGTGAAACTATAGAAAACAAAATGACTGCAACTCTACAATGATAAGGAGAACAAAGTAAATGGGGCAAACTCACAATATTTCACTAACTCAAGAGACTAGATACAAGCTTAGTGGTTGTTTGATATATATAGAAATTTAATTCCCGTGGTAAGTTACAATATATAGGAAGTTAATTCCCTCATGTATTCCTAGAAATTTGTTAAAATTGTTTGGTTGACATCAACTAATTTGAAATTCACAAGAATTTTGAATGACCAATGAGGGAATGGGTCAATAAATTCCCACGTTTTGTGGGAATTACAAATTCCTAGGAATTTTGAGTTCCCCCATTTTTGTTACTTTCCGCTAACCAAACAACTAACCATTCTAAAAATTCATGAGAATTTTCATTGCCTATGTTTTTTCCTGCATACCGAACAACCACTTATTATATAAGCTAAGACAATGTTTTCGTCAACTTATTTTAATAAATTACAGTAAAATAAGTTCAGTTCAGTAAATATAAGTTTAGTTCAGTACTAATAAGTTCAATTCAGTAAAAATAAGTTCAGTTCAGTAAAAATCAATAATACAAATAAGGAAAAGAAACATGAATAAGTAAAAATAAGTTTAATTCAGTAAAAATAAGTTTAGTTCAGTAGTAATAAGTTCAGTTCAATAAAAATAAGTTTAGTTCAGTACCAATAAGTTCAGTCAGTTCAGTAAAAATAATTTCAGTTCAGTAAAAAAAATAAGTTTAGTACAGCAAAATTCAGTTGACGAGAACAGGGCCTAAGTAGTAACAAATAATCAACGGAAATATATTAACCATAAACCCACTAACATTTAACTGACCCACTATTCTCTTATGAAAACAATAAGTCAGTTTGTGGTACAATAAGTCAAATCATTGTGGAGATTGAATCAAAGGATCAAATTAGAGATTGTACCCTAAAATTCAAATCAATAAGATTTCTTATTTTGTTATATTTATCTTGACTCTGTTTTGCAGACTTAGTTAAAATTTATGTTTACAGTAACGTTAAGGAAAATTTGCACGAAACCAACTTAACTTTTCATTTATTTAGAAACTTCCATCTTTATGATTTTTTTCCCTAAATTTCCACCTAAACTTTTCAAAACCTTTATAAACTCCCATCATTTGACAGTTTTTGGCTAACTCCGTTAAGTGGTGGGCCCCCATTATGCTTTTGTTATTTATTTTCCCTCCAATGATTTCTCTCTTCCTTTGTCTGTCTTCTTCTCTTCTCTACTCTCCCTCATTCGATTCTCTTTTTTTTATTCAGTCCCTATTAAATCACTAATTATAAAACTGGGTTAAAGTTTCCACATAAACACTAAAAATAATCTCGTATATAATAAATCTATACAATATTAATACCTTATCATCAACATCTTGAAGCTCCAATGTAAAAAAACAACATATTGAAGCTCAGAATTAGAGCTCTCATTAGATTCATTTAATGGAGATTCATTCCCAACAACTGGTATCGTCTTCCCAAACAACTTAAATGATCAACTGACCTCTGTAATTTCTAACCAACTTTTCATACCAATCACGGACCACTGTAATTCTTGAGTCCCTAATTCCTGACCTCTGTAATTATTCATACCAACTTAAGAACAACTAGTATCTCTAATTTCTAATATTCATACCAACTTTTCATCAAATGGAGATTCATCCCTCATTCAAAAGTGTGGTGTGATTATACGTTAGCAAGAATTACAGAGGTCGGTAAGGGTTGTTTAGTGAGTATTAGTGTCTCGTTTTAGATAGGTTTTAGAGAGAGAAAGAGAAGGAGAAAGATAGGTGTATTTGGAATGCAAATAAGATGATTTTGATCTGTTTAAAATCCAATAAGATGCCTATTTACATCACACCAAATTCCAATTTGTACCCAATTTAATTCTTCAACTAATCTCTCAAACCAATTTCCAACTTGAGTCCCTTGACCTCTCAAATCTCTCCAAATTTCTATCTAAGACTATTCAAGAACTGTCCATTTCATCTTTGAGCTCAAATAATGATTTTGATCTGGTTGTTTTATGTCAGTTATTGACTAATTTAGAGGAGTTGGATATTAGTGATCCTAGGGATGATTACTATGTAATAAGTGGGGATGTTTGTAAAATTATGGGTCAATCTACCTCTTCACTCTCCCACCTTTATCTCTTTCTTTTTTTTCACTAATTCCAGGTAAAGCAAGAGAGATGAATAACGAGAAAGAGAAGGGATTGAAAAAAAGAGAGAGAATTGAATGAGGGAGTGTAGAACAGAGGAAGAGTTAAATGATTGTGTTGGAGGGAAAATAAATAACAAAATCATAGTTGGGCCTAGTACTTAGCGGAGTTAGCCAAAAACTGTTAAACGGTGGGAGTTTATAAACAATTTGAAAAGTTTAGGTGGAAATCTAGAAAAAGAAATCATAGAGGTGGGAGTTTCTAAAAGCGTGATAAGTTAATGTGGTTTTGCACAAAAAATCCTATCGTTAATCTACAAACTTTCCTAATACTTACCACTAACCCACTATCTTAGCAAAACTAACAAAGTTACTGACATCAGCTTAGACTTAGGAAACTAACTCCCTAAAAACAATGCAACTAATATTTGAATCATATTCCAACATAATCAAGCCTAAAATACAGTTAAGTTTAGGTGAATACAACATATACATCCTCATAATACTTAGAAAAATTTGTGAAAAACCACTATAAATTTTACAATTTTTGAAAACAACCACCATTTTTTTTATTTAACTACTATAGCTTTCCTAAATTTTGTCAAGCACCACCTTTTAACAGCTTTCGTTAAGAAATCTGTTTGATGAGTCCCACTCATCATCTTTGATCTCCATTTACCACCACCATCCCAATTGACACCACCATTTTCACCTCCACCTCACTCTAACCCTTCACCACCACTCACAATTACTACCCATCACCACCCACCCACAACCTCTATATTCAAAAACCCTAACCCCTAAATTCACCACCAACCAACCACCATGACCACCGTTCAATATTGCGCCACCAATACACACCACGACCCACCTCCGCAAGTTCACTACTAACCACCATCTAGCTTCGAAACTTCAACCTTTTAAATCGTCACTAACTAACCACAACCATCACTCCCTTTCGAAATTTCGCCACCAACCATCACTCCCTTTCGAGATTTCGTCACTGACCACCACAATCCACATTCAAAAACCTTAAACTTCACAACCCACTTACAAAAACTTTTGTTTCTCACTTTTGTATGAAGTAGTAGTAGCCGTAGTCCTCTCTCTACTTTTTTGCTTTTCTTACAATTTAAGCCCAACCCATATGACTCAATAGAAAAGAATAGAGAAAGTATACGGTAATAATAAAGTATATTTATGTCAGGATATTTAGCTCATAAATTAAAATAACGAGGTCGACAAAAATACCAGAATTTGAGCAAGTATTTTAAGATGCAAGAAACTCATACTCCCTCCCTCCCATAATATAAGTCTTGTTTCCTTATATGGTGTCCCAGAATATAAGTCATATTTCTAAATTAATCATATATTTATACCTAATATACCCTCATTAGAATATTTAATTTCCTAAAATATCCTCATATTACTCTAAAAAACTGCACCCTAATTTAATGCATAGATAGAATCTTTTTATCTCTTTCCACCTTTTCATCCTTCACTTATTTCTCCATTTTATTTGTTAACATTCTCTCTCCTCCCACACTTGCCCATTTTCCATTTTTCGCTCATTTTTCATCTCACTTTTCATCTCCTCTGTTATCTCTATACTATAATTAAAACAAATCAAGGAAGTTATTAAGGAATTAAGTTTTCTTTCCAAACTTAGCAATCAGATTTTTAGCCAAAAATGTTTAAAAATTCAAACTCCGATATCTAAAAATCTACAAAGTAATAACAATTAAAAAATATATCGATGGTTAGATTTTCTTGCGATCTATAAAAGGACACCCACTTTACTATATTTTTATATACTTTTGAATCTTTTTATTTTCAAATACATGAGTAGTTGATTGCTCATAAGTGGGGGTGCAATTGATCAAATAATTGATCATGAATCATGATAAATTATTTTAGCATGAGTGAGAAAGTGGTAAAGGGATAAGAATGATATCTTTTTTTTACACATGAGTGGTGATGCTAATTACATCTTTTTGTAAAGTTTTTGATCTTTTTTGGCGTTTTGTTTTTAAATCACTATTGCTAATCTACTCTCTAATATTTAATACTCCTTTTTATGTATTTAAATTACTTCACTATTTAAACTCTTTTGATATTCCAATTACACCCTTTAAAATAACAAAATAACTAAAACTTAACGATTACTTTTAAAAGTACGAAAAAAATATGTATACGCTTCACTTGAGAAATTACAATGTAGTTACTCCCAAATCCTTACATATTAATCTTTTGCACGAGGCACGCATCGCGTGCATATAAAGCTAGTTAGTTTTGAAGAAAATTGGCTTCGTTCAAATTTTTATTATTTAATCGTTCAAAAGAGTAGATTTTTTCATCCGTCAATTTTTTTAGGGTAAACTGAAGAACTTGTGACCAACTATAATGACTTTAGTCACAAAGATAATATAGTCAACTCAAGTGGGATCTTGTTAATTTCGGTTTAGTACATAATTATAATAAACTTTCGATAAATTTTACTTAATAATTAGAATTGTCAATGTTTAACTTTGTACATTGGGAGGCGTGAAACTTTATATGTAGAGATTAACAAACTTTAGTACCCTTTCAAAAACTTTTTATCACTCTTGTCGATGCCATCTCCTTTGGCAACGGTTTCAGTTGACGATTCATGTTAGCCGACCCCAAATCACTTTGGGAATAAGGTTTAGTTGTTGTTGTTGTAGTAACAAATAACGGAAAAAAATATTTATTGAAGGGTAAGAATTTAGGTTCAAAAACTAACACTGGTTTGATCATGTTGTTCTACTGTATAAGTAGCAGTGCAGTCTTCAAGCCTATACTCATGCATGATCCAACAAGATTTCTCACCATTTCGAGCTCGACCTTTGTTAAAAACCAAAGTCTTTCTCATACCAATGCATATATTGTTGCTATAGATCATCTTGTCGCGGCCTGTGGCCTTCCAGAACCCGGCTGCAGTGGCACGATTTGTTCTAGTCCCTGTTGGGTATTTCATGTCTTTATGACTGAAGAAATACCACTCATTTTGTGGCCCTGATCCTATTCCGCACAGCTCTGAAAATTTGTACAAACAGATTAAATCTTAGCCATAGTTTTTTGAACTAATTTATTATAAAGAATTAATCAATCGTAGTATTCGTAGATGAAGCAACCCTTGTAAGAAGCTTTGCCAGATTCGTAATTGTTTTGAACAAATTGGTTTTGGACTTGTAAGGAACCCTAATGGTTAGGTATTATTTTGGTGGGATTAAAGGGGGTTTAATCCCATTTCCAATCCCATGGGAATATAGCTATCCCCCCAAACAAACATGGGAATACTACCCATGGGGATATAAATTCCCAATCCCACCCCTTAATCCCCCTAAACAAACAGGCCCTAAAGAAATAGGTGGGAGAGGTTTTGGAAGGGTTTTACTCTTTTGAGATAATCTAGGTAGTTCACGAAAAGTCTGTATTAAAGGGGTTTGTTTCTCACTGTCACAAACCGTTCTGAGCTATAGGGCATTTCTCCCCTTATTCTGTTACACGGAAATTCTCTTTAAAGTTTGATGTTTTTGTATCTACACAAGTCCCACCGAAACTCTTAGAAATTTCAATTGTTTATAAAACGGAGTTTTCGGCCATGGAAGCAACAACTCTAATTGTTAGCGTCTTGTCAAAAAAGAAAGTTATACTAAAAAAAAGGAAAATTTGTTAAAAATCACTATAAAGTTTATACTTTTTGTAAAAACCACTTATTATTTTTTTAAAATTTAATTACTAGAATTTTGCAAATTTATATAAAGCACCACCTATTATCAAAAAACGTTAAGTTTACCGTCAAAAATCCTAACCCTTAAATTCGCCGCCAAACGGAAAACTTATCATTTTCCGTTAGAAGGGGGTGCTTCATAAAATTTTGCAAAGTTATAGTAGTTAAATTTTTAAAAAAGTAATTTGTGATTTTTTTTTCAAAAAGTGTGAAGTTTGTAGTTATTTTTCACAAATTTTCTTAACAAAATTTTGTAGGAAAAGTTGTTAATTAACGTTTTCACATTTCCCACGTTTCCGTTTCACTTTGGGATGATAAAGGGACCTTAACCTCCCAAGGAAACTTCATATAGGTAGATTGTTTAATGTGAGTTCACTCAGAAGAATTGATGATAATTTAGATAGGAGATTTGACATAAAATTACCTTGAATATCCCAAGGTTCAAGCTTGTTAAGGTCAATCTCTCGAATAACATCAAGGTCAATCTTCTCAAAAGCCAATTTTTTCTTCAAGTAATACTGGAGAAGCTCTTCTTCTGAGGATGGAATCTAAAACCTGGAGGTACTTTTGAGTGTTCATTTACTGATATATTCATATTTTGTCTTTCTAATGCTTCAACAATGGAGTAAATCAAAGGGTATCAAATACACTAAAAAAAATAAAAATAAAAGAAGAGTTAAGAAGAACGAAAAAGCTGAACATGTTGATGACTGTAAGGAATGTTGAATGTTGCAAATAAGGAAAGAATAGCAGCTCAAAGAATTGTGGGAGATTATTTTTGAGGCAAAAAAGGATATATAAGAACACACTATATATAAAGGCATTGAGGATAGAGTAGGAATTCAGTCAAAAAACTGCATTAAGGTTTGGTGTCATGGCCATACTAATGTACTGTACAAAAACTCTTGGGTGGACCGGGTCCACACTAGAAATAGTGTAGACCCGGTCACTTTCTTCATTTTAAGACAAGCTCCTCCTGCTAAACCTGTCATTCGCCCCTCTTCACTTCACTTTCCCTTACTCCCCCAACTACCTCTCCCCTCTCTTCCACTTCCTCTCTACTCCAAATTTGCCGGAATCCGATCACATTTCCACCGGCAATCGGAGATTTTCGCCGCCGAGTTAAAAGAGATGATTGGAGAACGAAGCAGCAGCAACAAACACTTCGAAGTGCCGAAGACGAGCTCGAATCTAGGCTAGGGTTTGCCTTTACTTTTTATCTATCTTAGTTGTTTTGTATTAAACTAATTGATCTTGATTTTAGGAATTAAAATTGTTGGGTTTGCTTGAGGGTTTGGATTCAAAGGATTGAATTAAGGTGTGTGAATAACTGAATAGGAGATTTGCTCTTTATCACTCCATTCTTTTAATTCCCTTATTGTAAGCATTACTTTTACCCCTTAGCTTACTGGTTTTACTGCCACCATTTTTAATCCTTCAATGTTGCTGATGTTTATCATAGAGGCATAGAGCCATTTATGGTGGTGTTGGTGAAGGCTGTCAAGAATCCAAAAAGTGCTTTATGCAAGATTTTTTTTGTGGCTGCTGCTAATATCTTCATTACTTTTAGTCACTTATTAAGTTTTTGTGGCTTTACCTTTATTTACAATAACGTAACTTCTAGCTGTTTAATCTTAACTTTTAGTTATTAAATCGTAACTTTTGTTGCCTGAGCCTTAACTTTTCATTAAGCTACTGATTGTTTTACTTTTGATGATAAAACCTTAATTTTTCATTGTTTATACTCAACTTTTGACACGAAATATTTAACTTTTAATAATGGAATGTTAAATATTCATTCCTCATATTTAATTTATAAGTCATTTAAATTTTGATAATAGAATTTTAATTTTTGTTTAATAAACTTTAACTTTTAATTTCTAATCCTTAGCTTTAAATTTGGCATAAAACTATAAATAAGGAAGAAAAGGAGATGGAACATGAACCCTTAATTTTTGAAACAAAAAATATTTTTTTTGATAATATAACCTTAACTTTTCATTCATAACACTTAACTTTTGATTACATAAACATAACTTTTGATTGCTAAACCTTAACTTTTAGTAACAAAACTTTCACTTTTAATAACAAAATCTTAACTTTTGACTGCTAATCCTTAACTTTTGATAATAAAACCTTAACTTTTGATTGCTAACCCTTAATTTTTGATGAGCTACATTTAACTTTAGATAATAAATCTTAACTTTTCATTTATAACCCTAACTTTTTATTGTTAACCTTAACTTTATACTGCTAAATCTTAACTTTTAATTACAAAATCTTAACTTTTACTGAAGAAATCGTAACTTTTGATTACTAAACAAGTTAAATTCCAAACACCCAAAAACTCAGAAACATTTCAAAAATTCGTAAAACAAAGAACTTAAATACATGCCATTCAAAACCTAATTAAAAAAAAAAAATAATCTACAATTGTTTTTTTTCTCAAGGAGAATGCTTTTTCATGGATTATCTCCAACAAAAATGTGTGCCGTCCAACACCGACGTATTTGCTAACAATGCTCCACAAACCAAAAGTCTATCACATATTCACATGGAAGCTTAGATCAAAATCTAATTTAAAGTACCCAGGTGCAAACAATCCTCATACCCCCTAACTAGTAAACAATGGTAGATGACAGTTTAAAGCTTCAGATAGAGAAGTGAACGTCAATGGCGGTGGCGCAGGGAACTGAGAGGAGAGAGTTAGCGACGGCGCGCGCTGCCGCAAACCAGTGTGCTAAAAATGGTGAAATCTGAAGGGAGGAAAGTGATGGTGGAAGGGAATGAGTGGGGAGGAGAGAGATTGAGGAGGAGGGAGAGTTGAGGAGGGGTGTAAGCGACGCTGGGGTAATTGGCCGCCGAATTTGAGGCCCAATGATTAATTACTGTAGTGGTCTACAATAAGTTTTATTTAGACCCGGTTTATATTAGACTTAGGTTGTACTCTATGGGTCCATCTATTTGCGCTTCAACAAGGGGCTAATTAGTTAATCCTTGTGTTTCATAAATATATTCCCTTTTATTATATACTTTGTTCTTTTGAACTTAGGGGGTGTTTGGTTCAAGTGATGGAATGCAAAGGAAATGGAAACAAAAGAGAGAATACAATGGAAACAAAAATGATTAATTATCAAACTAATTTGGTTCAACCAAACAATGGAATATACCATTACAAATGTACACAAAAAAAAAACCAACAGTTATTATAAGAGAGAGAGAGAGAATGTTGGCTGGAACATGTCAGAAATTTGAGAGAGTAGTTGGTAGTATTGGTATCCAACAGTGGAGAGAAGGATGGGTGGAATGGCATTTGTTACCTTAGGGGTGAGAATGATATTATTTGGGAAGAATTAGATCAAGTAGAGAAATGGAGTGAAAAAACTTTTTTGTTAAAACAAACAAAATGAAAGGGAGTGGGAGATTGACTCCCTTTCCAAGAGTTAAAAGAACCTCCAACCAAACACATGCTTTTAATGGAATCGAACTGAATTGGCTCAAACTGAATTGAGGTGAAATTAGTGGAACTAAACTAAAATGAACTAAGCTTATATTTTACGGAGTAACCTTAACAATAATAATAAGTAGAATAATATAATTAATACTAATATTAATAGTAATGGTAATAAAAACTTATAATATTAACATAAATAATAATTATGATTATAATTATGTTATTATTTTTATTACTAGTTATTATTAATATTATTATTTACGAATAATTATTTAAAGGAAAAATTGGATCAAACAGCACAAACTATACGTTTGTTGCACAAAGCAGCACCAACAAAAAAGGTGCACAAAATAACACAAACTTTTTCTAATCGGTGCAGAAAAGAACATAAGTGGGTTTTTTCGCCTGAGATTCCCTATTTCCGGCGAATCTTTAGTATTTTAGATATTTTTTATTTTGCAATCTTTTTTCCTTCACTTTAAATAAACTATTGGATCCAAAAATCACCTTATTTCCTCTTTGAAACCATAAAATTTTCCCCAAATTGATTTTTTCTGTTAAACCCTAGAATTGGAGGATGAGTGGCTAATTTTCAATAAAGAAATCAAAAGGAATGTCTACAGTGTATAGGTAATAGAAATCAAAAACCTAAAATACTAAATATTCACCGGAATTAGGGAATCTCAGTCGAAAAACCGACTTATGTCGTTCTCTGCACCAATTAGAAAAAGTTCGTATTGTTTTGTGCACCTTTTTTTGTTGGTGCTGTTTTGTGCAACAAGCGTCTAGTTTGCGCTATTTGATCCAATTTTTCCTTATTTAAAAGACAGTAATGACTTTAAGATTACTAAATAATATTTATACTAGATAAACAAAAATATTTCCTTACAAGCCTTGGTGTTAATTTTTACTTGTTAGACGTTTGATAACTTAAGAGGAATACTAGAACATTTCAACTATTGACATTCATCATTGCGAGTGCCTATTGAAGGTGTAGGTCCATTAAAGAAAAGGTGGAGCCGCAAATGCCCGAAAAGTATCACATTTATAATTGATGCAAATTGCACATACCCTTCATGATTTTATAAAAATGTAAAAGTCTGGAATACCAATTGTGCAAAATAAACCGAAGTTGAAGGAATTTTGATATTGACATGTTTTATGACGATCGGAAGACTTCAATATTTGAAAGAAAAAAATAACTAAGATAATTTGAAAAAAATGTGAAATCAGTTGATGCATTTATATCAGAAAGGCTATGTCATGTACAAACTAGGCGTATTTCGGAAGCTTTAAGGCCCTGCTGACACGGTTTAGAAAGATTCTTCTTTATTGATGGTGACCAGTCATAATCCATAAAATGTTGCTCAAGAGCAATCCCGAGAATTGGAGAGGTCATCGGCTCCTTAGTAAGGGTTGATCCATGAGCCCAATTGCATTCAAATCTAGATCGACTCCCAAAAAATTTTCGCTAAGCTGGTCAAGAGGTTCATGATGATCATGTAGGAGATGGTGAAGAAGTGATAGATCTTATGAAAATAGATAATTAGGAAATTATAAGTAGAATTTTTTTGTTGATGTGTACTGTACATGATTTAATATTAATACTAATATTATAAAATTTCAAGTCAAATTACAAACAATTTTAATTTGGTAAAGACATACAATAATAATGATATGATAATGATAATGATAATAATAATAATAATAATAATATTAATATTAATATTAAAAATAATAATAATAAGACTAATAGTAATGACATGGATATGACAATATCTAATAGATAAGACGATAGTAATAAAAATAGCAATAAGAATTTTAAAAAATAATTAAATATAATAATAGGTTTAACATAAGTGAGTATAATAATGTCTAACTCAAACAATAATATTAGAAAAATCGGTAATAAGGTTACAAAAATATAATTAAATATTAAAACATTAAAATTTTAATTTAATTCAAATACCAATATATTAATAATTAGTATAACGATAATAATGATAAGAATAATTGTAAAGATGATGACAAAAGTGTTGTTAATAATAAAGTGAATTGAAAGAATTTAAATCAACCGAAATTAATGTAGCTGAACTGTACTAAACTAAAATTAATTTACATTAATCCAGTCCAAAAATAAGGCCTTAGTGGAAAGTATGGTTCTTTAATTTGTTTAACTTTTGAGATTGACAGAGAAAGTTGTTTAGAAATATAAATATTATTTAATAGATCAATTTGGATCAATTTAGTGGGCTAAGGGACTAATCTGGGAAGATGAAAGAGAGAAAAAAATAGTAAACAAAAATATAGCAAAAAAGGAAAAAAAAATATCTAATGGAACACCTTAAAACAAAAAGATATTTGCCAATGTAAGTTAGGTCCAAAGAGCAAAGATTATAATTAGTAGAATGGACGATCTAATTTTCACATATAATTGGACCAACAATTTCAGTGTAAACCAACACTGTTCCTCAACATACTCAACATCTTGCGCCTAGTCATTTGTTTTGTTATGTTTCCTTTGTTTCCATTTGAATCTCGAACCACGATAGAAAGCTATAAAAAATAACCTACTAGATTTATCGAAAGGATTAATGTAGTCACTAGATGATGAAGAGTGTATGATTATAAAGTGGATTAAACTGGTCACCAATTGGATTTAAATAGTCACCACAATAAAGGAGGGGTTTCTTTCTCTTCTTAATATTAGGCTTTGGATCATTGCCTAGGTTTTTTTTTAATATAAAAATAGGCAGCTCTATAAGACTAACTCTAAATTTATACTCCCTCCGTTTTCTAGGTTCTTCGTTCTTAGAATCTTGACGTAGTTGACACTATTTAGAAGTAAAAGAAATCTTCTAAATTCTTTCCGATATATATGAAAATAACATAATCATTTGTGGTCTTGTCTAGATTCAATTCTTTCCATAATAACTACATTGAAAAATCTCAAACCCGACCATATATTTTTACTTATAAATGATATAAAATATGCATTGATAGACATACAAACTAAGCTTATATAAAAACAATTGGGGGGTGTTTGGTGCAAATAGGATAAGGCAAATGTAAATAATAAAGGTGTACCTGGGGAAATTAAAGTAAAGTTAAATCCTTAGTTGGGTAGTTTTTTTTTTCTCTTTCACCCTTCTTCCTCTTCACAACCATTTCCTACTCTTCCGCACCATGTTTCCTCTCCCATCGTTTCCATTGTCGCCCCCTCCCCGCCACCCTCCTCTTGGATGCAACCACCGCACCGGATCTAATGCATCATCCTCCTTTATAGTTGAAATAAGTTCTCTTTTCAATCTTATTCTCCCTTCAGATTCGGTGGTATTGATGGGGGTTGAATGTTTTTAGGCACGAAAAATGTGTGAATATGCCATGTCGAACTATGTTTGCGTCAATGTCAACTTATTAAATCATTATAAATTTGATAGTCAATAAAACTATTTAAGTTGGGCTGACAATTTATTTGGCCCATTTTTGGTTATGTTGATCAAACCCATTTGACTAATTGATAAAACCCATCTAAATAGGTCAGCTATTTTATGGGTCATAATAGTTGAGTTTGAGCTCAAAAGGCCCAAAAGATCTTTAAAACCATAAACCTTTGAGAACTCTATAAATATAGGCCTCCAAGTGTCATTTGAAGGGTTTCAGAAAAAACTAGATGGCGGAGAAAACCATAGTTATTCTAGAGTATACAAATTATCAAGAGAACTCAACAAACTTCATCAAATTTTCAACCTAAAAGAACAACAAGCATAAATCCAATGTGACGTTCCATTATAGAGAAGAAAAATTGAACAGATCAAGCTCATTGGCAATCATTCAAGAAATCAAAACAGGACTTGAAATGATCAAGCCATCCAAGTAAATCAAATCCGTCTCGCGAATCTTTCAAGCCAAGTTTATGATACAACAACAAAAACCGTTTGTGGAGATCGAATCAGCAGATAATATATTTGAGATTGTACCCCAAACTCATTATCAATACAAATTTTATTATTTGTTACATCTGTTGGATATGCCTTGAACTATCTGTTAGCTTTTCGGGTGTTATAAGGTTTGATTAAACCTTATATTCTGTTATGGGTTTTAGGTCCAAGTCTGTTTAGGTTAACTCTAAGGGTGCTTATATAAACCCTTAGGTTAAACCTATAGCCGTATTATTCACTATTCAGTTAATGTTAGTGTTGTTTAACACTAATCTGTATTCTGGTTCTCTCCTAATAAAACTACTTTCCCTCTGGTCTGGTGGATGTAGCTAGCACATTGCTAGTAAACCACGTTAAATTCTATGTGTTATTTATCGCTTTCACGTTCTTACTATTCTTTAGCGCCTCTTCTGTTGTAACAACATCTATTTTGATTCTGTTTTGCGGACTTATTTGTGTTTATAAAGGGGTCCAATAAAGTTGGATGTTTGTTTAAGGCGTGAAAGTGTGCGAGCTAATGTCAATAGAATGGCCTATTTTCGTTCCAAGTACATATGTTTCTCTCGATGGAGTATGCGGCTTAGCCGCAGATCTCGCTTTTAAAAATTAGGGGGTTGTGTTGATCATATGTTACAAATAAGTACGTAGGAGAAATTTTGCAATGGTTGATCTGGGTTGGTCTTTGGTGGTGTTAATCGGAGAGATCGAGGAGATGCATGGGCGTCAATGGAGCAGGGAAGAAAGTTTGATGTAGCGCCATTTTTCCAAAAGGCATTAGTGCACGGGCGGATTAAGAAATGGTGGTTTATATCTTCGTTTGAGAAATTTTATTCTTGGAATCAGAAATGGGTGTCCCCTATCATGATATTAAGCTATTTGTCATCACGATCATCAGATGCATCTGAATCCCCTTGATATACAACGGATCCCTGATGAGAAGGAGCTAGAAAAGCTTGTAAGCTATCTGAAGATGATTATCCGACTTTCTTAAAACAAAAGGCCAAAGTATGAGAAATTTTAGGGCGGGCATTTGAGAAATGCCCACCACAATATTTTAGCAAGGGGTTCATACTAGCCAATCAAATTGTCACGTAGGATATTATTTCCATCTTTTCTTTAAATTGCAATATTTCTTTTTTTCTATTTTCTTTCATTGCTAATATTAATTAAAAAATCAGATTTTTAATTTTCGAAAATAATTTTTAATTATTGTTTTTAATTTACGAAATTAAATTCTTAATTACCGAAAATTAAATTGAAATTGTTAAAAAAAAAATTACAATCATCTTTTTTTTCTCTTTCTCCCTCTTCCTTCTTCTTCACTTGTTCATGAAAATAAACTCAATGCCTCCATTGTTACCTTTACCTCCATTGTTATTTTCTCTTCGTTTTTCTTCTTCACCTCCATTGTTATTGTTCATGAAATACCTTCTTATTCTTCTTCTAGGATTATATAAATTTCTACATTTTTTATATTCATTAATGGTGGTTTTGGATTGGGCCTGTGGTTGAAGAACAACTGCCTCATGTCTTTTGTTTGTTTGTTTGTTCTTCACCTCCATTAATGTTCATATTCGAGAATTATACTCAATGGTTGTTTGGTTTTTCAGATGATAAACTCCATTTGTTGCCATGAATTATAGTTATTATACCCATTGTTACATTCGTGTTGTTAAAATCGAGATGTTTTACCATTATTTGTTTCTGTAGAATTTAGGTCGAAGACGGCTGCCATTGTTGGTGGTGTTGGAGTTTTACAGAGGTTGAAGACAACGTGGGTTGAAGACAACTGCCTCTCTTTAACCTAATTTTCTAAACAATTTTTTACGAGTTTGTCCCTAAAGCTATTTGGACATTACCATATATGTTATTACCTTTTGTGTGATGTCCATTGTAGTTTTTTGGACAATACCATTTAAAAATGTAACCTACACGTTTCGTGTAAACAAATAGCCATGATTTAATTTTTTAAAAATGACATTAACAATAACCAACCTGTTAAATGGATATTACATTAGGTTTGAGAATCCTTGATTCATGAACAATTTATTAGGAAATCAAAAAAAGCTCTAGTTATGAACAATCCGTTTGTGATGACTCTTTTCGACCAAAAACATAACGACAAATAATAAAACACCTCGTTTTTCTTGATCGTATCTTTCCCATTTGATTCATGAACAATTCATTTTTATATTATTGTATACACATTTGACTTATCTCAGAAAAATGATACTGTTTTAAAAAGTGACATTAACAATAACAAACATTTTTAATGGACATTACATTAGGTTTGAGAGTCCCTTGATTCATTAACAATTTTTGAGGAAACTAAAAAATGTTGTATTTATGAACAAGCCGTTTGTGATGGACTATTTTCAACAGAAAACAATATGACAAAGAATGAAACACCTCTCTTTTCTCGATCGTCTCTTTCCCTATAAGGTTCTATGTTATTCATATTTATATTATTGTTTACTCATTTGACTTATCTTGAAGAAAATGATAGTTTTAAGAAAAAGTGACATTAACAATAACCACCTGTTTAAATGGAAATTACATTATATTTGTGAGCCTTTGATTTATTAACCATTTAAATCAAGAAACTTAAAAAAGCTCTAGATAGGAACAAACTCTTTGTGACGGACTCGTGTCGATCAAAAACATAACGACAAAGACTAATACACTCCTCTTTTCTTGGTCGTCTCTTTCCCTCTCAGGTTTTAAGGTATTCATTCTTTGTATTGTTAGACACTTGACTATGTTAGATGGACATTTGAAGGTATTCAGGTTTTAAAAAGTTACATAAACAATAACCATGTTGTTAGATGGACATTACATTAGGTTTGAGGGCCCTTCACTCACTAACAATTGAAACTATAAATGATATAAAAAAATGAAGTATCAAATTTGAACTTTAAAATTTAAAATTTGAAGATGTTGTTTAGTATTTGAATTCCCCAAAATATGAAACATCAAATTTGAAAATTTTAAAAGTAGATTTTAGTTTTTTAAAATTCGAAAAATTTGCCCTCAAGTAACCGAAAATATATTTAAGAAAAGGGTGGTTATCAACTGCTGTTCCCAAAAAATCTGGCATTGACACTTAGAAATGATTTTTTGATCAATATGAACAGAAATTTACAAGAAAGGCAACAACAACAACTATGTCTACTTGGATTTACGCCTATCTTACAGGTATTTTCATATGATTCATGTACATTTTTTGCTTATAAGTGTAAACATATGCTTCCCAACAAACCCTAAATTACTACTTTATATCAGATTTCTTCTCATTTTGGTGGTAGTTGTGAGTGCACTTATTTTCGGTCAAATGCAATGTAAATTTCAGAAAGTTTGGGCCATCGAAAATAAATTGCAATGGTTTTCAGACCATTCAATGAATCCTATTCACTGAATCACTTTATTTCTTTGAAGGGAAAAGTCACTGAATCACAATAGTATTGCCATTTATAGTGATTTTAATGTAATGCATGACTTTTCCTTCGTCTGCTGAATGAGTGCCATTCAATTTATAATTGAGCCTTTCCATGTTCATTAGTTAATTTCATTTACACTGCTTCTGAAAATAAGGCCATGCAATGAATTCGAAACCTAACTCAGCCCCTATATAAAGCCTTGCCATTGCCCCCAATTTCACAACTTCTTCAAACACTTGCATCATTCACAACCTTCTGATTCCTTTTTTATATATCCTTCACTTCCCTACAACATAAAATGGCTGAACAATCAGAATTCCTCTATGCCAAGCCATACACTTGCATCATTCACAACCTTCCTATCCATTATGAAAATGGAAAGCCTGTTGGAAGGAGTTTGAATGTCCTCAGGGACTTGTTACAGAGCTTTGGTTTCAAGGTACGTAAAATAACACCGAAGTGGACGCATCGAGGATTCATGGGCTATGCGTTCATCGAATTCGGAACGAGTGAGGAACATTTCAAATCGGCTTTTAAGCTTCAAGAGCAGTTTGAACAGGCTTCTCATGGTAAAGTGAACTGGTTAGGTTATGGTACAAAAAGCGGACCCTATCTATGGATGGCTAAGTCAAATGATGATTTACTTGCCAATCATCCAATAGACTTTACTTTCGTCCCATCTAGTTGGAGGAATGAAGCGCGAGCGGTCGCCAATGATGACCAAGCTGCTGTTTTTGATACAATCAAAAGCTTCTTGTTATAATAGTTTTTCTTTTGTTTAAAATGGTGTTTTTAAGTTTACCTTGCATTATGTAGTTTATTTCATTGTCCTGCTCCTGTACTAGACTAATGGTTGTTACTTACTTTATTTATCTTATCGTTTGCATTTTCAATTATATTTTATTGTGTGTTCTTCTCTTTCTTCTTATTATTTTGTCTTCCATATTAAATGATGATCAAAATGCTGTTTTCGATACAATAAAAAAAAACGATTTTTGTTTTTATAGAAAATTAGTAATACATCATCATGGTATTTTCAAACTCCTTAATTTTTGGGAGTTTAGATAGAGTGTAGTGATTACAGAATTTATTTTTATGATTGTATTTCAAAGTTAGGAGTTAAATGTGTAGAAACTGCATTGTCTCATTGTGGATAAGCTCCAACAATGATTATGCTCTTTGAAAATGAGCTATCTGTATACAGATCGGAACGTGGTTTACCATGCGATCAATTCCTTAGAGGTACCATAAGATAGCTTTGCGTATTCATGTTTTTATTATCTATATATTATTTTCGTGCTTATATGTAGCTAACTTTTATTGCTTGATATTCAGAACCGACTGGAACACTTGGAGACAGGTTGACTCATATAAAGGATATAATTCAAATGAGAATGTTTGTGAAGAATATCATAAAACTTTGTGGCGTTCAAGAAGTGGATGATTTAATGAAATGTTCTTCAAAGCTTCTTAAAGATATTATAGAGTTGGAGAAGAATTCTCTAATAGTAGAGAATGGAGAATATGATCAAATTCCCATCAATACAAATGGGAAGCGCGTCCTCGCTATACCAACAACAATTCTTGAAATTGTTAAGGATGAAGCAACCGGTAAACTATCTTCCGTTATTATTCCGGAGAAGCTTCCAAGGACAATGTTGTGCATTAATGTTTAATAGTTTTAAGCAGTAGAGTTGTAATATTTAGATGTTATGGATTATCTTGAGTTTATTGATATAATTTTGATTAGATATCTCGAATATCACAATTTGCAATCATTCATTCTTTCTTGGACGTTTTTTTTACTCCAATTGCAGTTTAGTACTTATTTACTCCAATACACTTAGGTTATCTCTCTCAAATTGTTAATAAAAAATAATACCCCTAGTTATGCAAATTATATATGAAATATGTCTTTTGACAATCTCATCATAAGTCATGTAAAAATAAAGTAAATATTATCACAATCTTACGCGCCTAATGAATCATTATTAATTTGGTTTTAACCTAGTATGCCAGTTATCATAATGTCCGCATATTGTTTAGGACATCTGTAAACACATCTCTCATTTATGGTAATGTCCACATATTTGTGTGGACATCATTGAACCTACACGTTTGGTCTTCCCTTCAATATACTATATTTTATGTACATAATCTTAATTAATATCAAAGTTTTATTTCTCATGTGTATTTTGAATTTAATTGTTGTTATCGAACAATGTATAGACTTTTTACAATCTTAGTAACCTTGTACCATAAAAACCTAATGCATTATATCAGATTGAAATCACAATTTGATGTTAATTGATCTATTCATTATATCAGATTGAAATCACAATTTGATTTGTTATGTTGTAATGTCCACAAATGTTTATGGATAACTGTAAAGCAACAAATGTTAACCATGTTGTTTGTTAAAGCCTTCAATGTTCCTTTTTTATTTTCTATGTATGTATTTACGCACCTAATGACACATTATAAATTTGGTTTAAACCTATACTCGTGTGGACATATGTAAACCTAATATTCTCCGGTATGGTAATGTCCTTATATTTGAGTGGTCAAATGTAAACCTCAAAGTCCTTTGTTATGTTATATTTATTTTATTTGATAAAAATTAGTCTCATAATCTGTTAAGAATAATAAAAACGAGTTACGCATTACATATCTGTAAAATAAAGAGTTGAATTATTCAAAACACTATCTACACTTAGGAAGTTTGTTTATTAAAAAGATAGAAAATGTATATTTACTGTTTTGTTTACTGTTGATTTGTTATCACATTCCTTAATTTTAGGTGGTGGAGATTATGGGAGTAGAATGAACTTTCTGTTAATGGGATCATGTTTTGATTTTTCTAAACCGTTATGAATTTCCATACTATACAAATTGTTAATTAATCATCCATAAATTGCTCTTTAATGCATTTTAATAAAATAAAAAATATATACTACTCATTTTGATAATGTCTATCAATTTTCATTCAAATAAACCACTATTAACGCTAAATTATTTCTAGAATGAATTATATATAAAAATAAAAACCAGTCTAATGCATCAATTCAGTAATCAGCAATACATTAAATAAAAACACTATAAACTTATATTTAAATAACTTTTAACGTAAGTATCTAATACTTAGTATTTGGTTCCCAGTCAAAGATTGTGGGAATTTTCATGAAATGACTAACTTCATAGCAGTCCTTAGCATTTGAAGCCTCTCCAGGTGAGAATACCTTTGGCATGAATTGTTTTAGTAAGTTAACAAAACTGAAGTTTGGAGGAAAAGGCGGTACAATTGGTGCTGCATTTAGGTCATATGGAGCATATGTCTCCCTATTTGTCTCCTCTTCAACAGGCGCATCTGCCACCTTCATCTTCTTTTCTGTTTCTTTGCCTTTGCATTTGCCTTTGCCTTTGCCTCTACCCTTTTTGCTTCCATTGTCCGTTGGATCATCGACTTCCGGTTCTTTTGGAGTAACCTTCTCCTTTTCAATGTCCAAAATCATTTTTGCTAGTTTGTCTCTCAACCACAAAGACTTGTCGTACGAAGTTGACACCATCCTGCAAAGTTTGGTGCTAAGGCCATTTAGGAAAGCTAATCTTGCAAATGCTGCTTTCTCGTTACTATTTTTATCAAGATCAAACTTATCGCTTTCTTTTGAAAGATGTGCCTTAGCTCGGATTGTCCATCTTCGAAGAATGCATCCTTCAGGAATTTCCACCAAACCTTCGTATTTCATAACCGATAACATGTGCCGGCATGGGAATCCAATAGATTCTAGCTTCGCACAGCAGCAATACATTGTTTGTAGTTTCAAATTGTGCACCACAATGTACTTTGCACCTTTCCTAACGCAATCGTTTAGCCAGTACGTGTTTGTATGACCATGACAATGCTCCTTGTCTGTCTCGGTCTTAATTACAATGTGCCTAGACTCATAGTCAAGTTCCTTACAAAACATGTCATACGCCTTTCTTGTATACGTTTTTGCTGCAATGGTCTTTATCTCCGACAACACGCCACGTATAACAGGGAAGGTGTGTGTTGAGATGTAATCATCTTGATCTTCTTCAAATCTTATATGATCTAGGACTTGGTCGTATAACTCCACAAAGCGGTATAACATTATCTTCTTGGTTAGAACCGTCTTTAGTGTGGCGTTCATAGACTCACATCTTTGTGTACTTCTCATACTTGGATTGACACACACTACTTGAATCAATAACCGTAGTACTAGTAGGATGTTAGTTTATGAAACGTACCAAATTACAGTACTTATAATATAAAGCAATGTCCATATTTTTTAATGAAGGTCATGAGACACACATACCAGCATAAAAATGTCTTACTAGGAAAGCCTCACCCCATTTTTCTTTATCCTTGTATAGGTCTAATGCCCATCTTTTATCTTTCACCGCATCATAAGCTTTCATTAATTCAGCCCATGCATCTTCGAACTCCTCCGGCGAGCGACACACATCCACACATTTCATAGACCCACTGCAGAATCGTTTGCTGCTATGTGCTTTGATGTTTCGCATGAGGTGCCACAAACATAACCTATGTCTAGCATTAGGAAACACTGCCTTAATGGCGTTGGCCATGGCCTTCTCCCCACCAGTTACTACAGTGTATGGTGCAACATTCTCTCCAGCTTCTAGTAGTTGATGTAGCACCCATCTATAAGTTTCCTCTTTCTCATTCGTTATCAATGCAACACCGAATGGAACCGTTTTCCTATGGTGATTTACGCCAACAATGACCACGAATGATTTATGGTAGGCGTTTACTTTGTATGTTGTGTCAAACGCAATCACAGTTCTAAACGCCTTGTAATTAGTTTGACATATCCCATCGCACCAAAACATCTTATCGATCTCACCACTCTCAGCACGGGTGTACCTCAAAAAAAATGTGGTATCCGTCGATTTTTCCCCAACAAGTACGCCATTACTGTCTCTGTATCCCCATCTTTTATTTCTTCTTTTTCGAGCTTCTCACATGTGTTGTATAGATCAAGGGCTAAGAAGCCTACATTATGTAGACCGCCGGCCTGTTGAGCAAAGTTCCTCATTGTGATGGACGGTCGAACCCCAGAGTCGAGTAAGGACTTTATGCGAATTTTATCCGCATCTGTATCTCTCTTTGGCTCCTGTGACAATTAGTCATCTAGTCACACATTTTTCAGTTTTTTGAAATAATAATGCATATGACATAGTAAGTAGTACAAACCTTATGAAAGGTACTTGGTTCATGGGAACAAGTTCATGATTATGTTCTTCGACAAATTTCCTCACGAACCATGTATCATTTATGTGATCCCATTTGAATTGGATTAATGCTGGGCATCCGCATCTTGTTATTGCTTTTTCTTTACGCTTCTTATTTGTTCTTTCCAAGTGCTTCGCTGCTCGAAATCCTTCCTTATTGCACCACACCATTTGGGATGTTGGGTGTCCATCCATTTTGCTCTTAGTCACATTCTTGCGACGTACACCAAAACCCTTGACTTTGGCATACATTTTATAGAATGTAAGACAATTCTCTCGGGACTTAAATGAAAGTTTTACCATATCTGCTAAGTCAAAATCTTCTAATTTTTTATCAATTTTGTTCCACACATCGAGATCGAAGAATAGTTCTTCCACGCAGTCTGTCTCGATGTCTGATTCATCATCAGTTTGATCCCCATTGTCACTATCCTATTTATATTTAAAAATAAGACTATAAAATCATAATAACAAATTTGCTATCTTTACATACTTTATCGAAATACATAATCAAGATAGATTGACCTAATTCGTTGATTGTGAATATTTTGTAGTCCAATTTATTAATATCTTAGCCTAATATACTATTTTCGTGAGCCAAATAACCAAAA
Source organism: Patellifolia procumbens (assembly GCA_947645195.1). NCBI lineage: Eukaryota > Viridiplantae > Streptophyta > Magnoliopsida > Caryophyllales > Amaranthaceae > Patellifolia > Patellifolia procumbens. The sequence goes on from CANSGD010000972.1 coordinate 5,597,082, forward strand.
AAAATAATATTATGATGTATTTTTTTTCTTCAACAAAAAACTAACACATAATTCTTATACCTCATCAGTCTCAGAAAGTTCCTTATCCAGTGATGCCTTTTCATGCTGCTGAAAACTCTCCATCACTTTATCATCAACCTTGCAACCAATAGTTGAGAAACATTAATTGATCTATGTAAACTATATGTTAATGGATGGCAATCATTGTGACATACCTCTAAATTTTGCATTGTAATATCTGGGTTTGAATCTTTACTCATTTCAATGGCTTCTTCTTTTGAACTGTAAATTGTATGTTGTTTCATGTTATAATTAAATTATGTATCAAAGGAAAAACGTAATTAACACATTAATTAAAGAATATACTATTATTTTGAACGAAATATAAAATCATGGAATTAATGTCTACCATAATTCATAAATGTAATACTAAAAACGCCTAACTGCAAGAATTGATGCAATATGTAAAACCTAATAATTAACATGTTTTTAAATTAATGAAAGTAACATGATCAATGAGATGTTAGTTTGGTATTGTAAACATACCTTTGACAATTGAAATGGAGTACAAGGTTTCTGAATTTTCCAAGATAATCAAAATTATCTTTTTTGATTGCAAGCTCATCAGATTAATTTATTACTCGACTTTTTATCAAGATAATAGATTTTTACTGAATAAATATTTATTCCTATTAGCAAATATGATTTTAAGCGCAATATGGGGGAAGATTTCAAAAAAAAAACCGCAACCTAATGGCTACATTATCTCAACTACCCTTTGCTTGATTATTTGTTTTAATTAAAATATCTATCTCTATACTGTAAGGGAAGAGGGGTGGGACACCAAACTTAATATATTGTCTAATTTACCCTTTGTTGTTTAATTAATAATTTACAGAAAAAAATAATTTATCATAAAATATAAATAAAAATTTAATGAGAACAATTGCATAAATAAACCACCTATAATCATCCCACAATCCCACTATATCACAAAAAATAACTATCCACCACCCACTCACCCACTCACCCACTCACCCACTCACCCAACCTCAATAAATAAATAACATAAAAAAAAACTGATTCAAAATACCAAAACTACTATGATATAATTTTTGCACACATTGTGTGCATATAAGGCTAGTAATCTCTATAAGGGAAGAGGGGTGGGGCACCAAACATAATGTATTGCCTAATTTACCCTTTGTTGTTTAATTAATAATTTACATAAAAAATTAATTATCATAAAAAATTAATAAAAAATTAATGAGAAAAATTGCATAAAAAAAAAATTCATTCAAAATACCAAAACTACTATGATATAATTTTTGCACATATTATTATAAGGCTATCCTTTAATATTATTAGTTTAATTTAACACCATGGTAACTAAAAAATCCTTTAAATAAAGCTTTAAATTAAAAAAATTAGAACTTAAATCTTTTCAATTTTTAAAAATTTAATTTTATTTGTTTTCGCACCGAATGACAAATTATAGACTTGGTTCATATGTCCCTACTAAATTATCACTAACTTGGTTTAAATCTAGTACGTAAATTATGGTAATGTCCACAATACTTTTTGGACATCTGTTAACACATTTGGGCCAAATAAACTCCAGCATTTATTCAATTTTCAATTGATCCAATTATTTTAATCTTATCATAAGTTATTTATAAGGGAAATAGTGCAAAAAATATTTACAAGATAGTATTTTTTAAAAATAACTGTTTGTTTTGAGAAATTAGAATGTTTTTTTTTATACAAACCTAATAACATCTTACAAATGGTTTAAACCTAATATGTCAATTATGGTAATGTCCACAACTGTTTCTGGACATCTGTGCACACAATATTGGTAAACTCCAGCATTCATTCAAGTTACAAGTCATCCAATTATTTAACTTGTACTCCATCCGTTTCCTAAAAATCGTTACACTTGCAAAAACACAAGAACCAATGAAGTGGGTATAAAAGCATGACAATGATAGGAAAAAGTAACTTTAGGAGAGAGAATAAAGAATAAAAAATTAACTTTAGGAGAGTATAAAGAATAAAAAGTTGGTGGGGCCATATATTCCAAAATGGTAAAAGTAAAGTGTAACAATTTTTGTGAAACGTATTAAAAAGGAAAGCGTAACAATTATTGAGAAACGGAGGGAGTAATTTGTTGTGGATTCTTACACACGGAGTGTGTAGAAAATTCAAAAATTGTAAAACTCAAATGATGCTCAAAATATATTTAATAGTGACAACTATAAAAAGGGTACTATAAGTTTTTTAATCGTTAGATGAAGATATTAAGGAAAAGAGAAAAGTATAAGAAAATGTTTTTTTACAAACTTAATGACAATAATGAAAATTTGTTTAAACCTACTATATCAATTTTGGTAATGTCCATATATTTGTGTGGACATTTGTAGAGCAACACATTTTAACTATAGTGTTAACTGAAGTTTCCATTGTTCCAAATATAAAAATTGTATGTATAAATTGGTTAATACTTCCTAATCTTATAAAATATAAATACCTGCTAATGAAAAGAGCATGAAAATATGGGGGAATTTTCCACACACTGTTGGGAGAGCAATCAAGCATCAGAATCACACAGTTGCTATTTTGAACAAGATAGAATTTGTTTACTTCCAAAGTGCAACAAAATAAGTCATAATCAAAATACGTTTTAATGTATTTGCCTAGTTGGAAAGATATTATTCTTATCCTAATCATCATTTGGGCCAAATGTATCCATTCCAGAATCAGCTTGATCATCACTATTATAACCTTCCTTATCATTATCTGCTTCATTATTGTCGCTACCTTCTTCTTCGTCCCTGACATCTACTTGTCAAAGTAAAAAAAAGAAGTCAAAGTTAAAATAACGCAAACTATATTAGTACACTAAATGATTTATATCAATATATAAATTCAAAAACTATTAGTAACGTACCAAATTCCGTATTTCCAGAAGAGTCATCTGCATATTTTCCACGATAATGCATTTGAATTTTAGCTTTCTCACGAAGCTCAAGCATACACTCGGGAGTGAAAATGTTTGGATGTAGTAACTTGAGCATCTCCTGCACAACTATGCTTTGGAGTACCGAATCCTGAGCCCCCAAACCTTGTGCCGTCTGACTCCCATCTTCGGATTCGTCCTCAACATTAGGTGTTTGAATGTTTTCAGATGAATCTGTACGCCGAGGAGCACGCTTAATACCAAGTTTGGTCCATATACCTTGAGTTTCATCAAACATATAACCTAGATGTTTACTGATGGTTCGGTTATCGAATGGTTGTCCATCATTTTTTGCAATTGTCTCATCTAAAAGGTCTATATTGAAGTACTTGAACACCCTAGTTAACCACATCCCATAGGGTAGGAATCCGCCTCTTTTATCCTTCTGCGCTGCAATCATATAATCTATCATCAACCTCGGCATATTCATCTTCACATTGCCCAGGATACAATGCATCACTAACATGTCCAGGAAGGTCATGGAAGACTTCCTACCAAGTCTAGAAGTGAAAGTGTGCATGAGAATTAAATGTAGCAGCCGGGTGGGCATCGGTAGTTCTTCTATCAAAGGTTTCTTCTCTGTGTTAGCTTGTGGGTCCATCAAAACAAGTTTTATGCATTCATTCTTGTTAAAACCATACGCTTGACTCCACTTTCTCCATGGGAAATCATGCATACCTCTGCTAGGTATTTTTAAAATCTTCCCCAAAAATACATCATCCAATATAATCTCCTTTCCGTTAACCCAAGTATAAATGCACCCTAATTTTACCTTAGCATGATCAAAGTGGGTGTAAAATTGGCGAATGAGGTCGGGATAAACATCTTCTCTTACTTTCAGCAACTTGTCCCATTTTTGGTTCCCAAACCACTCTCTCACAAAAGCAGCGTTGTTGTTGTCGAAAGATTTGAAGTTCACAGAACGTCCATATGCAATTCTCCTCGCCCCAAATTTTAAGTTATAAAGGTTTCTGTACAGGGAAGATTTGAAATATATAGTTTATTTACCAGGGCTTTCTGATTCATTGTTAGTATCAGATATTTCGTCAATTCCCTGTATAATTTTTCGTCGCCCCTTTGCTGGCTGTTCTCTTTTCTTGTTAGGGATCCTCCTAGCATTAGTCTTTATCCTAGCCATGTTATAACTGCACATATATAGAAATAGGGATTGGTGTGAAGTTATCCATAATGCATTCGAGACTAATAGAAATACTACGCCTCATTGGAATTCAAGCATACTGATATGCTATGATAATGGTTAAGTATTTAATTAACAAGAACAGCTTCTCATAACTTTACAAGTGTTGGTCAAAATTACAAAGCAGATAAAAGTTATTTTCTTCAAGACATCCATGTATAGTCAGTGTATGTATGCACCCAGATTCTTGAAATGGAATATGCCATTAGCAAACCCACTGCGGGTGCAATTGAACCCAATTTCACCTTCAAAATATAGAATTCCCATCATTCCCCACAACAAAAAGTTAAAATGATTTTAAAAATTAATTATTTAAAATGGTGTGGTTGTTCCCCCTTCTATTTGTAGAGTTTATAATATATGAATGGATCAGTTTCCACATTAAAATCAAAATCTGCTTCCTTCCACATTAAAATCCAAACTATTTCATTCAATTAAACATGTGAACCACCCAAATGTATTTACAAGCACAATGAAACCCTAACCTTTCAATCTGAACATTATATAAATCCCTATTAATCGTCAATTGGATCGAATGATAATGCTTCATTTTTAATCAACCATAATCCATAGTGTTCTTGTTAGATTCAACAATCATACCATTAAAGCAGACATTCTATCCTTATAAACGAAGCAAAAACCGAAACAAAATCAGCAGACAAAAAATTCAAGATTCATTGACAACAATAATCAATTAAACAAAAATTGTTAATGGAAAGAGAGAAATCACACCTTAGAAACTCAATCGAAGGACTTTGAGGGCAATCTTCCGTATTCTGACAAGGAGTTCTCAATTTGGATTTTCAGTTAATTCTTTTTGGGGTTATGAGGAGAACTCTACTTGACCTATGTTTGTGGGATTCTTTTAGTTAAAATGTATATTTGGTTTCCTTGTAAACAGGTTTTTTGAAATTTCCATTTAGTTAGGAATTTTAAAGTTTTTAAAAAACATTGTTAGGTATTTCTTAATAAAATTAAATATACAGAAAAATTAATAGATTGCCAAATTAAAAATTTAAACACATGTAAGAATAATCTGTCAAAAAATATTTAAATAAATTCATTGAAAAATTTCATACAAAAACCATCCAAATATAACATTGAACAAGCCGTTTGTGATCGATTGATGTCAACCTAAAACATGACGATAAGTCGATAATTAATAAAAAAAACCCCTATCATATTCATTAGTTCTATCATTTTTTACCTCTAAGGTCCTATGAAAGTCATTATTTTATTATTGTCTAAGTATTCAATTAAACTTCAATATAATGGAGAGTTCTAAAAAGTGACTATCATGATAACCAACATATCGACCCAAAATATAACACTCATGATTTGCTGATCCTCTCAACCAATTTGCACGTCAAATTTCCTATGTAATTTCAAGTCTTTAATTCATTAACATGTGGAACAGTTTTGAACAAGACGTTGGTGATGTACACGTGTCAGCTTAAAACTTATAAAAAACGAATATAGAACCACTCATTTCTTGATAGGCTCGATCAATTAGCCTATAATTCATTTTTTATTACTGTCTAAAATATTCTACTTATTTTGAAGCTAATGAATACGTATAAATAATGACTATAACAATAACTAACCTATTAGATGGACATGTCAATAGTTTTGAGATAGCCCTTAATTCATTCAAATAAGTTTGAAATATTCCTTCGTGATGAACTCATATTGACTTTAAACATCACGTTAAAGTATAAAACTACCCTCGTTTATTGATTGGTTCACTAAATTGTCACATTTAAGTACCTTATTAAATTATATTTTTTGTCATTGTCTATTCAATTTGACACTACATTATTCAGAGTCCTTAATTCATTAACATATGGACTAGCAACCAAATATTACTATAACATTGAACATACCGTTTGTGATCGATTGATGTCAACCTAAAACATGACGATAAGTCGATAATGAATTAAACACCCCTCACATATTCATTAGCTCTATCATTTGTTACCTCTAAGGTCCTATGTAAGTCATTATTTTATTATTGTCTAAGTATTCAATTAAACTTCAATATAATGGAGAGTTTTAAAAAGTGACTATCATGATAACCAACATATCGACCCATAATATAACACCCATGTTTTGTTGATCCTCTCAACCAATTTGCACGTCAAATTTCCTATGTAATTGTGATGGTACTATTATTGTCTATAAAGTGACTTATAGTGGATTTTATAGACAATGGTTTCCTATAAAAGTAACTATAACAATGACCAATACATTAGATGGACATTACATTAGGTTTGATAGCCATTTTTATTATAAGTATATTGATTTTATTTGAAGTATTATATTTGAAATTTTAAAACGATAATTTTAGTATTTTAAATCCCCAAAAGTATGAAGTATGAAGTTTGAAAATTGAAATTAAATGTTTGAGTAAAATTTAAAGTAACATTAAATATAGCAACCACCCCTCATAAAACAAAAAACCACTACTAAAAAAAATCAGTTGTTGAATATTCAGTCATCTTTTAAACTCTAAAATCATTCTAAACCAAACCCTCTACATCCTTCAAAAAAAAACCCTCTACATTGAAGAATCTTGATTGAATAATAAGGCACTGTGAACACGCTCAAGACATAATTGGTATGTCATGTTAACTATTTAATTGTAAATTTTAGTTATTTTTTGTTATTGTTAATCAATTCGTGAAAGTAATTGTTCATTCAGTTGTTGTTGTTAAATTAGGGCAAAAAAATTTCGTTTTTTTGATGTCGTTCATGTTCTCGATTTTAAAGCAGTTAAATTTATAAAATGCGAGCAGTTAGGTAATAATAGTTACAGATCCATTTTATTATTATAGCTATTTGATTTGTAAAGCGTTAATGGAATAATGACATTATAATTTTGGTAAATGGAAGGCTATGCTTGCACTTTCTTCTCAACCTAATTGCTGATATTATACTATGCTACTCATTTTGTTTAATGTTTGATTCTAAACTGTTTTTTCATAATAATGGTGATGGCAACACATTGTATAAGCATGAGTTTATCTTAAAGTGAGAAATGACAATGGTGTATTTGAAGTCAGTTTTGTTGACCAATTCAATATTATTCCTGTATATAATTGTGTTTTTAAATTTAGGGATTGAAAAATGAAAGGAATGACAAAGCAACAACCTAAGAGAAAATTATTCGAGTCTCCTAGTCAGAAGAATTTAGGGTCGAAGAAGATGAAAATAAAAGACAGTGCGGAAGGATCAACATCTAAACAGGTACCTTTTCCTTTTTGTAAGTTGAATTTTTGTTTTGATCAACATTACAGAGGTATATTTACTATAATTGCAGAGTTCATGGACCCCGTTGGGTGATTTAGAAGAATTAGTTGCACTTGTAAAAGCTTTTCCAAGGGAGAAAAAGAAGGTTTTGGAGGCAATGGGATTTGAATGTTTGGTTCATTATAACACCAAAATAATAAGGAAAACAATGTGCAAGTGGGTGATAGATCATTTTGAGACAAGTTCTAATACTTTAGAGATCTATGGTGAAAAATATGAGATAACTCCAACACATGCGGAGTATTTATTGGGATTCAAAAACAGTGGGCTTGATGTACATGAAGTTCCTTATGTGGACGAAGGGAGATTAGACGAAGAAGTTCTTCGATTTGCTGATAAGGATGTCAGTGAAATGGTAACTGATTTACGTAGAACATCGCATGAGTCACTTAATTTTAGGAGCATGTTCACACTCTTCGTAATGACAGCATTGTGCTCGCCAACTACTAACCGGAAGCCTAAACCTGAATGGTTACACCTGGTTGTCAATGACATCATTGTTAACAATTGGAATTTTGCAAGTTTCATTTTCAACAATGCAATTAACGCCATAGCTCAGTTTAAGAGCCACAGTTCATCAAATATCTTGGGAGGATGCCCTCTATTTCTGATGGTACACAATTCTTTTTCTTACTCACGTATGTTGATTTTTTTGGTAAGATCCATATTGGAATGCTTTTGTTGCTATTGTTTCAAGTTGATGATCAAGTATCGTTGTAAAGGTTGTACTGCAATGGTAACTAAATCAGCTTTGATCCATATTGGAATGCTTTTGTTGGTTGTATGCATAAGGCTTTTATTCAATGTTGTTGCAGGCTATATTTTGTGAATACTCTCCCAACGAACGTCTTGATGACATTTGGAAGTATGACCTGCCAAGAATTAGAGATTGGAGCGATATTAACACAAAGCGACTGCATGATGCTATAATGAACATGGCCGATGGATATAAAACAAACAAAGTAAGTCTCTGTTTTAAGTATTCTGTGATGCTGTCCAATTATCATGTTTATGTATACTAGTGTCGATTACTATTTCTTCTGTCCACCCCCCCTCTTTCATATATAATTGAATTTGTTTTTTAAACCGTGCAGTTGTTGGCAGTGATTGAAAAAGATAAATGCCACATCACAGGAAAGTTTCCGTCTAATCATGTCCAAAATATGGAGAAGTCATTTCACTTGGTGATTAATAAATTGGATAGTGTAAGGAGTGACATGAATCAAATGTTCAACTGGTTAGTTAACTATGTGAATATCATTAAAGAGGAGAGCCACGAGGAAGAATATGTAGATGATGAGGACAGCAGTGAGAATGACGGAGGATGGAAGGTCCAGAGAAGGAAGAAAAAACATATGAACAGAAAAGAACATAAGGATGAACGTGGATTTGATAAGTTTGTGAGTGAAGTTGGTGGTGATGTGGGTAGTAATGAAAGGAATGAGAATGATCCTAAGGTAGATAAGGAGGTTGGTGGTGATGGTGACGGAGGTGATGAAAGGAATGAAAATGATCCTCCGGTAGTTATGGAGGTTGGTGGTGATGTGGGTGGTGACGGAGGTGATGAAAGGAATGAAAATGATCCTCCGGTAGTTATGGAGGTTGGTGGTGATGTGGGTGGTGACGGAGGTGATGAAAGGAATGCGAATGATCCTCCGGTAGTTAAGGAGGTTGGTGGTGATGTGGGTGGTGACGGAGGTGATGAAAGGAATGCGAATGATCCTCTGGTAGTTATGGAGGTTGGTGGTGATGTGGGTGGTGACGGAGGTGATGAAAGGAATGAAAATGATCCTCCGGTAGTTAAGGAGGTTGGTGCTGGTGATGCGGATGATGACGTTCGTAAGGACAATAATGAAGAAGATCGTAATTCTGATAAGGAGGGTACAAAGGTTGATGGTAATGAAGAGGATGATGAAGGGAGAACGGACAATAATGAAAATGATCCTTAGGATGATGATGAGGACCAAAGGGATGACAATAATGGTGACAATGATGGTGATAAGGATGCTGGGGGGGTAAGGACAGTACTAAAGGCTGTTCTAAAGGTGATACTAATGAGGGTGATCAGGATGCTGGCGGGGGTAAGGACACTAGTGAAGACCGTCCTAATGCTGATAATAATGATGGTGATAAGGATGCTGACATGGATAGGGAGGACCAAAGGGATGACGATGCTGGGGTGAAAGGGGGAGATGGTAAGGCCAATGTCCCATGTCCACTGAATGACATGGAAACTGCCAAAAAGAGATCCATGCGTATAATAACGTCACCAATCGAGAAAATACTCAAACAGTTGAATCCCGAGGCAAGGGCAGTATTTGAATATGTGGTTAATGATGAATTGGATGATTGGTATGTGCAAGCCTTTATTATATTATATTTACTATTATTATGGTCCTCTAACACTAACTAAAATTTCTAAAATATTTAAATAGGGAGTTGTTGATAAAGACCGAGTGGATGGACGCAGCGCGTGCTGACTTGTGCAGCTTGTATCCTGAAGAAAATATCTTGGAAACAGTAGGTTTCATCGTTTATTTGTTGTTTATGTTATAGTATCTTCAACTCATCATGTGACCAATGTGCAGGTCATAAATCTGGTCGGTATTCGCGAGACATTGACTAGGCCAACACACTTCTATGTACCGACTTTACTAAGGGTACGATTCATGCTTATATAGATTATGAATATAGATTATGGCTGTCAACTAAAAACTAAAAAATTTTACTTGTAATGATTGTAGAACTACACTACAAACCCTAAGAGAGGAGGAACAAAATACTTGCCAGATTCTCCTGTGATGAAGACATCTTACTTGCCAGACGATCCAGAGAAATGTGAAAAGGTATTATCCCTTTCTTGCCAAATTTATATAATGTTTTGCTAGTTTTTAATTAACAACTAACTGATTACTCTTTTTTTCCCGACAAACAATATATACCAATAGATTATGGTCCCATTATGGTCTACAAATCCAGATCATTGGTACCTCGCTGTTGTTTGTATGGAGGAGTCAAAAATTTACTTGCTGGACTCTCTTCCTGATGGCCACACTACCAAAAGGGTTACCAACGCTAAAAGACAGGTTCGAAATGACGCAATTCAAATATTATATTTATGAATGTGAATAAAACAACCTTTTAAAAGTATCTTTCATTTTTTGGATCTGAGGTTATTTGCAATTATTTGATGTTTACCCTTACCGGGGATTAGCTGTAATGCTTATTTTTCTAGAGCTGCAAATAAAGCGAGTTAAAAAACTCAGTTTGGTTAGTACTTATGGTGATTATTACCTGGATGTAACAAAATGAAGGTATTGTGGGCTTAATAGGGAAAAGGCTGGTTACAGTGTTACATAAGAGAGATTTGGGTTAGAAAAGTGCACCTTTCCCATTTGTATTGCTTTGGTTTTCCTTGGGCCTGGGTTATTTTTTTTATTGCTTCCTAAATAATCTATTTCATGCAGATAAAGAAGTTGTCTTTATTTCTAACGTCTAACAAGGAAGACACGCGTTTAAGGAGGTTCAGCTAACTACCCAAATTTGAAATCGTGCAAGTTAAGACTCCTCGACAAGTTAACGGGTAATTGTTCAAAAGTATTCACATTTGTTACTAGAATGTGTTGGAAGACTACGTTATGCTACTAGTACATGTGGTTACTAATTCTTGATTTGAACGTAGACATGATTGTGGGATGCATGTTATTAAGAGCATGGAAGCACCAGACAAGAAAAAATGGACTACTAAGAAATACTTTGAGGTTAACATGCCAAACTTAATTTGATTTCATTGACAAAAATTGAAGTACGATATGGATTTATACTTTTATAGTTTATTATTCAAATTTTTTTTTTGGTATTCATTCATACCAGGATCTATCAGGTCATCGCGTGAGGACTCTGATTTCATTGATTGAATGGGAAGAAAATTTGATGAAAGAGACTGTTAAAGTGAAAGCACGAAATCAATTGACTGTTTAAATTGTGATGATGACTTTAGTGTTTTTTATTGTAATTAACTTGATATTAGTTTCCACGGGTGTGTGAAAGTGTTTACCAGAATTGTATACTCTATAATATAGGTGGAAGAATTTGGTAAAATATCATGCAAGTCATTTAGAAGATCATGGGGATTTTGGTAATGTCCATAATAGAAGTAGGCTATTACCATTCTGTTATTCAAAGAATGCTCATACTGTAGTTTGGTAATGTCCATAATAGAAGTAGGCTATTACCATTTTGCTAATCAAAGAATTCTTATACTATTTGATTATGTTGGTTATGACAACCAAAACATTAGATTTGTGTTTGTTATTGTGTACCAGAACAAGCCGTTTATGACGTACTCGTTTCGCCCTAAAACATATCAATATATAAGTTTTTTTGTTTAACAAACCACTTTATAAGAACTTTATTTTCAAAAGCACCACCACTTTACCGAATACTTACCGAAAATTTTAACCATTTCTGTTAAGCGGTGGTGCTTTTGAAAATAAAGTTCTTATTAGGTGGTTATTACGAGCAAAGGTCTTATTAGGTGGTTTTTTTTCGAAAAAATAAGATTTTATTAGTTGGTTTTTGCTATTTGAAAATGAAGTTTTATTGGATGGGAAAATGGATTGGCTCGGGGATGATGAGAAAAGGGGGCCCTATTTGTGGATAGCTAGGGATTTGGATGAGGAATATTTAAAAGGTCAGGCAATAGACTTCGTTCGTGTCCCACGATATTGGAAGCGTAACATGGAAATGGATGGCTATCGAGACGAAACTCCTATGTATGAAAATGTCCGAAGTATCCTTGGTTACTAATTGTTGTTTTATGTTTTTTAAGTTTCAGTTTACTTTATGTTATTTTTATATTATGTTGGATTTATGTTAACTTTATGTTTTCTATATGTCTTTTAAATTAAGTTTGTAGTTCCAATATCTTTTGTATTTAGACTTTTTCAATGAAAGATGTTGTTTGTGTGATAAGCAATGGTTTATGACAGTAAGGATTGTTTGTTGTGTTGTTTTTATAAAATATTGATTAAAGGAGTAATAACTTTAAGAAATTAAATATCTATCTGCAACAATTATTAATCATGGTTGCTAAGTACCCCCCTACCTCACTTTCCCCATATCAATTTCTATGATATAGAGCATGAAACCCTAACCTGATAATAATTTTTTCAAGTAAATATAATGTCACAGTAGCTATTAATTCACAGCTCCATCATAATTTGAAGATAATTTTATGTAAACAGGCATTCCCATTTTGTTGAAGCATACAAGTTGTTTATTTTTAGTTAAATTGTTGGTAATGTCCACAATAGAAATAGGATATTACCATTAAAATGTTATTGTTGCTACTTCGATGGTTAAAATTAAGTGACAGTAGTTAGGTGGTTATTGTTTCTAATTAAATACAAAAGAGATAAAGATAAAGTTAGTGAGTGAAGAATTGAAGATAGACAAAGGAAATTACATTAATTTCGAAAATTAAAACTTACATTAGTATAAATGAAAACTAATACAAACCTAATTACTAAATTCAAACTTACAACTTAATGAAACTCTATGACAATTGACGAAAAGAAACATTAAACAACACATATTAAAGATAGAATGCGTCCTCTACTCCCAAGTCTTCATTCTTCATTCTTCATTCTTCATTCTTCATTCTTCATTCATCAAATGAGGACACTATAACATGAACACCACCATGTTTAAATTCGATGGAGAATGTGCATATGGTACTGAACTTTGCAAAATAGGCACGTAGTTTCACTGTTGTAAGTGTCGAAGAAGTTCCAATGCTCATTCTCTGATCCTGGAGTTTGGTGACAAATGTTATTAGTTGAAGATTTGCAATCTTTGTTCAAGTCACTCAAACTTGCAACAAGATTGTTTCTAGCAAGAAAGCGTTGGAGTAGATGAGTGTATGGTGGTAACAAATTTTGTTGGGCATATTTCACTAAGGTAAACAACCCATCTATGTAATCTTGGTGGTATAACAAGACCCCAAGAACGAAATTTCCATAATCCATGTCTACTAGGCGAAGGTCATCCTTGGCAACCTCAAAATTACGGTCAATTAGGAACTTTTTCACTGCATCTTCAACTGATTTCATTAAAAGAGAGTGAGGGGACAGCGGTGGTGAAGGTGGTGGTGATGGTGAAGGTGGTGGTGATGGTGATGACGAAGAGGGCATTTGATTAGTCTTTTGACGTTTAAAATATGATGGCCCTGATTCACTAGATGAAGCCATAAGTTTTTTGTGAGATTAGGGGAAAAAATGAAAGTTGAGAGGAGAAGAAGTATTTCGAATATGTAGATTTAGGAGAAGAAGATGACCAAATTTATAAAAAATATTAAGAAGTTGAGAGGTCATCCAATAACTTCTTAATAACTCCCCACTTTCTCTTTAACTTCCACATTTCACTTTCTTTTTAACTTCCACATTTTCCTCTTAGGATAAATTTCCACTAGGGATATACCGTAATTTTTTTTAATGAAGGATAAAACGTTTTTAAAATATAATAACTTATTCTTTTCAATTTGTTTAAGTTAAAAAAAAAAATTTACATTCAACAAATAATATATCAATGAAAGTAGTAATCTAAAATATAGAATTTCAAATCTTAAGTTTCCTAAAGTTTCATTTATTTAGATGAATTATACTGTTTAGATTTAAACTATGATGAACTTAGAGAGATCTAGTGAGATTGAGATGCCAGTGGTTTTTATGCGCATTATGGTTGAATTATTCTTCTATGGAAGTGGTGAGAAATTGTGAATCTTAGGCATGGAATATACAAAAACCTGTAAACTTATTTTTTGGTATCCCAACACATTTAAATTATAGTGTTAATTGTAGTTTCCATTGTTTGAAAATAGCAATCAAATGGCATAGAATGGACATGTTTAGGATTGTTTTAATATTCAAAATATTCCATGCAATAGTTAGCAATATTATATCGTTCAATTTGTATAAATAAGACATTCACACACGCAAAACTAGAGATACAAATAGTGTTTTACTAAAGAGAAAGATGATAATAGGCTAAATTGTGCAATTCAGTGACTAATATCCGTAACTAATGTTGGACAATACAATAGATTAACAAGATTATCAAATAGAATCAATGAACTTTGCAAGATGGTCAGATTTGTTATGATTGCTTAAAACAAGTTTCGCCAAACACTTGAGTCGTTCCACACGCATCTCGTCTGTCTACACAATAAAAGTAGCTAATGTAAGTTAACTATATAATGCAGCAATTGATAGTGTTTTTAGAATATATATTAAAAAATTATTAGAATACATACCGTGTATGCAACCAACTTCATGGCACTTATGTCTCCACATTCGATGTATTTGTAGACATACATTCCACAGTCGTGACTAAATTAACAAACTCATATCAGTGTGCAAATAAATTAAATTTAGGAGTAAGCTAGTCAATGGTTGAACTACTTACCCGTTTGGTTGATTTGTAACTTCAACAACTTCATATACAAAACTGTTATATTCTTTGAATAGTTCGCCTAAAGCACTTCTCCGAAATACCTTCCAAGCATTCCTCATCTAATGAGCATTAGATAAAGTATCAGGCCATCACCAAACCCAATTTACAAATAAATTTAAATAGATTTACCATGTTCGCGGCGAAAAGGTTGCGGCCTTTTGTATTCCCTAGCGAGTCCACAATGTAAACCTTCTTTTTGTTTATATGATAAACCAACAAGAACCAGTGACTAAACTGAAAATCTAATACGGGGATGAACACCTACAAGGACAACACTTTAGGGACAATGAACTTTGTTTAAGGTAAATACAGTCAAATCATTGTATTACCTCTTCAATTTTGTAGAGTTGCTGGGGTATAAAAGTTTCATTCCGTTTCATAAACCACTGAATAACTTTTTCGTTACCACAATGCGGATTATAATCATCCGACTTAGATACAACAATCTGCTAGAAATCCATGTTAATGATTAATGAGATATCGTTATCAACATGATGTCGTATATGATAGAAATATATTTACCTGAAACGCTGGAGACATTATCATCTTACTAGAACCACCACCTTCCATCAAACTCAATTGCATATCGTATAAAACCGCATTCATAAACTTAGAAATGAGATAAAATTCAATTAGCATATACGTCAAAATACAATTTCAATGAAACATGTACGTTTAAAAGAGGTAAAAAATTGGCACTATATACTTGGTTACTTATCCATCCATCCGGATACACACAAAGATTCGCCAACTGTCAACACGTGCAAATCATTATCTG
Organism: Patellifolia procumbens; assembly: GCA_947645195.1. Lineage (NCBI taxonomy): Eukaryota > Viridiplantae > Streptophyta > Magnoliopsida > Caryophyllales > Amaranthaceae > Patellifolia > Patellifolia procumbens. Next base: position 5,612,898 of record CANSGD010000972.1, read on the forward strand.
GACAATACAATTCTGCAGATTCATGATGATTATGAACACTTAAGCATATTTGTTTCTCCTGAGATGATAGTTGTGAAAGATATTCATGGAAATATGGACGCGAAACGATCTCCTTCCCGTTTATCTTACAACTTTGTTCTTTAGCATCAAGTTTATTTGTTAAGTTCAATTGCGTCTGCATCAAATAGAATCATTAATGCATAGATAAATAGATAAAAGATAAAAACGTATTTAAATAGTGTTATAAGTATTAAGTACCTCAGCATCATCAAGTGTCTTCTTACTCCTTTTTGGCTTCGATGTTGTGGTCTGCAATAAATTTAAGGAAATTTATATCGTCTAAATCACAAGATAATCTTACTAGTCATTATTGTATGTTTAACTTGAATCAAAGATTATATATTACCTATTACTATACTGAAGTTTATTTGGTAATGTCCATATAATAGGTTGGCTACTGTTATAGACACTAGTTTGTAACTATTTAAATTGAAGATGATAATGTAATGTCCATATAATAGGTTGGTTACTGTTATAGACACTAGTTTGTAACTATTTAAATTGAAGATGATAATGTAATGTCCATATAATAGGTTGGTTATTGTTATAGACACTAGTTTGTAACTATTAAAAAATTGAAGATGATAATCAAATGCCCATATAATAAACTGGTTATTGTTATAGTCACTATTTTTGACGTAGTTAAATTTTTGTTTAAAACTATTAACATTTTACAAATGTATAACATAAAGTGTTGAAGAAAACCTGTCCAATCGGCACCTTTGGCTTGCTATTTTCACTGCCCTTTATCTCCGATGACGCCTACAAACATTTAGAGAAGAGTTGTTTCTAACTTCAACGCCACAACACAAATATTATGACCAACAACAACAATTTTAAAACTTACGATTTCATTTAAGTATTTGTATTGCGATCTTGTCCTCCTAATAGTCTTTCTGTCACTTTTTTGTGTATGAGCACTTGATACCGCTATCGGTTTTGTAGTTTTCAATTCATTGTTGGGAATATTGCTCTCTTCCTTTAACTCCTTAGTTTCAATGCTCTCCTCCTCTAACTCCTTTTTTTCAATGCTCTCCTCCTCTAACTCCTTTTTTTCAATGCTCTCTTCCTTTAATTCCTTCTTCATGTCCTTCATCGTTTCCAACCTTGGAGGAAATTGAGGTGCTAGGAAAAGAAGATTACTAACACTAAAAGTATCAATGTCAAAGGTTTCTGATTCACCATCAACATCCAACTTGGGTTTAGCATTGGCATTACTAGCAGCCACTCCACCATCAGGACTTAAAAAAGGAGAATTCGCACGAGTGTTGATAGTGGCAGATTTAGGAGTTTTTCCAATATCCACCAAAGACGTCACACCATCATTATCAGCACCAAACTTTTGTAATTTAGCACCATCGATCATAGATATAAGTTGAGAAACTTTGGATTGTATATCTTTCACTGCTTCCTCAATCACAATTAACCTCTACCCAGTGGAAACATAAAAAATAAATAACAACACACATAATGTTAATTAATTTTGACAAATACATTAAAAAATTATGAGACTGAAACGATAATAAACTTACATCTTCATGGTTCCGACTCTTTTCTTTCACCATAATGACACTCTGATTACATTAAGCGTCTCTAAATTTCGTTGTGGAAAATTCTAAGAAGGAGAAATTCACAACATCAAACGAGGGATGGGATGCCAAATTTATCACAGCCAAGATTTGTTTTTTTAGAAAATAACAATCAAATATCTTAAAGGATAACCGAAAATAAAAAGATAAGTAATATTTAACTACTATCCTAATTTATAGGATGTGAATGTTTTATCTTCTTTTTTTTAAAAAAATATTAAATCATGGCTATTGGTTTACACGAAAAGTGTAGGTTACTTTTTGTAAAGGTATTGACCAAAAATAACAATGGACATCACACAAAAGGTAATAACAAAGATGGTAATGTCCAAACAGCTTTACAGACAAACACGTAAAAATTGTTTAGAAAATTAGGTTAAAGAGAGGCAGTTGTCTTCAACCCACGTTGTCTTCAACCTCTGTAAAACTCCAACACCAGCATCAATGGCAGCCGTCTTCGACCTAAATTCTACAGAAATATATAATGGTAAAACATCTCGATTTTAACAACACGAATTAAACAATGGGTATAATAACTATAATTTATGGCAACAAATGGAGTTTATTATCTGAAAAACCAAACAACTATTGAGTATAATTCTCGAATATGATCATTAATGGAGGTGAAGAACAAACAAACAAACAAAAGACATGAGGCAGTTGTTCTTCAACCACAGACCCAATCCGAAACCACCATTAATGAATAAAAACAATGTACAAATTTATATAATCCTAGAAGAAGAATAAGAAGGTATTTCATGAACAATAACAATGGAGTTGAAGAAGTAAAACGAAGAGGGAGAGGTAAAAAAATTAACAATGGAGGTAAAGGTAACAATGGAGGCATTGAGTTTAATTTGATGAACAGGTGAAAAAGAAGGAAGAGGGAGAAAGAAAAAAAAAAGATGAATGTAATTAACAATTTCAATTTTATTTTCGGTAATTAAGAATTTAATTTCGTAAATTAAAATCAAAAATTTATAATTATTTTCGAAAATTAGAAATCTAATTTTTTAATTAATATTAGCAATTAAAGAAAATAGAAAAAAAGAAATATTGCAATTTAAGAAAAATCAAAAACATTATCCTACGTGGCAATTTGATTGGTTGATGTTGATCCCTCATTTACATGCTGTGGTGGGCGTTTCTCAAATGCCCGCTGTAAAATCATCCCCAAAGTATGAATTGGATTGCTATTGGAGATGAGAATTTCAAGCTTTTGCACTATAGCATCAAGAGGTACAAGAAGGTTTTGTTGGTTTCCATGAATCCTTATTAGGCCAAACCTACTCTAATAGAGGCCCTATACATCAGATTGTGATTTACCAACCCCCTATGATTATAACGGATCAAGAGTATCTTTTGCTGTGTAATTTTATGGAAGGTGATGTGAGAACGACCTCAATGCCAAATGAGAAAGCAGGGGCGTATTTTAGTATCTAAGGTGTTCCACACAATATAGGGCCTCTAAAATTTTAGGGCCTCAAAAATCGAAATTCTTAAGAAATAGAGAACATTCCATATATATTTATATCATCTTACTATTTATGCTTAGAGTATTAAACTTTTCAACGAAGATGATTTTTACTATTGAACCTGTTAACATATAAATTATGCCATTATTTTATTTTTTGGGGCCATTTACTATATATGCAGAGGGCCTCTTCCCCTGTTGAGACGACCCTGTGAGAAAGCCCCTTGGGTTAGATGATTATAATATCATGTTCTTTAAGCACAGTTGGATCATAGTTGGGCCTCAAGCGTCAGCTGTTGTCCTGGATTTTTTAGAATAGGAAAGCTCTCAAAACAGCTTAATGTCAACTTCTACTACATTGATTACTAATATCAAAAGTTCTTCGACAATTAAGGACTTTTAGAACTAGTTCCCTCTGTTTAGTTATTATATAAAGGATTTTTTTTAAAGCACCAAAACTTTTCACGTTTTTAGAAACTCTCGTCATAATGAATTTTTCTTTTAAATTTCCACCAACCATTCTCAATTTTAATAGAAACTCCCGCCACTTAACGGTTTTTGTTAAATTCCGTTAACAAAATCGTTAAGTGGGCCCCACATATGCGTTTTATTATTCATTTACAATGAAATCAAAGTCAATTTTATCAATTTAAGGGGAAAATCTGAACAAATTTGGAGCAAATCTAGAACTAATTACAACTATTTGGAAAGAATTGCAACTATTTCAAGTTTAATTTTGTTAATAAAATGTATATGAGGGACCCACTTAACGGATTTGTTGACGAAATTTGACAAAAACTGTTAAGTGGTGGTAAGTTTTAATAAAATTGGAAATGGTAGGTGAAAATTTTAAAAAAAAATCATTAAGGTGTGACTTTTTAAAAACGTGAAAAGTCTAGGGGGATAAGATGCGATTTATCATTATATAAACTCATCACCAAACTGTTGGGTGAAAACTGAAGATGGTTCATTGGTTCCACCTAGTAATATCTCAAAAGTGGGTGGCAATAAGATCTTGAGCAATGTTCTCGTTTATCAAATTTTGGCGAGATCAAAAGAAGAAATAGACAAGGCCTTGTTGTATATGCTGAAAATAGACAAATAAAAAGCCTATGACACTACTGTTGGTCGTTTTTATTCATTAATGAACGCATTGCATTGATCGCTTTATATGATCTAATATTTCTATCAAACATGAATTTCATTTGATGCACTGCCTTGGCTTTCCAGACTGGTCCTTACTTATGTCACAAGCCCAAGCTTTACATTGAAGCTTAACGGGCATCCTACTGGTTTTAATATATCTAAAAGGAGTTTGAGGCAGGGCGATCCTAATTCTTCTCTCTTATTTGTTTTGTGTATGAAGTATTTGATTAAGATCATGATTTACATTGGAAACCAGCCTGATTTCCAATTTCACTCATGATTAAACTGAACCACCTTTGTTTTGATGATGATCTAGTGTGTTTTTGTAGGGGTGAATTCAAGTTACTGTTCATGCTAATGCAAGGCTTCAAGCTTTTTGTAAATACTAATGAGTTGCAATCTAATACAAGCAAGTAATGCTATATATGTTTGTGGGGTGCAAAATATAGAACTTAGAACAGTTGCAGATGCTACTGGTTTAAAAACAGGTGCTCTACCTTTTAGATACATTGGCATCCCAATAAGTTCCACAAAGCTAAGAGCTAGTGACTTTGAACAATGGTTGATAAGATGGCTGCTAAAGTCAAAACATGGAGCTCTAGGCATCTCTCCTAAACTAAAAGATTATGATTGATTAATGATGTATGTGTTGATGTCAATACATATATTATGGGCTCAAGATTTCCTTTTTTTTTTTTTTGGCGATGGGGCTCAAGATTTCATTTTTAGCTTTTTTCCTGTGAACAAGGGATTTCAATTATTCAAAGCCTAGTTTAGTTAACTGGAATCAGGTCTTTTTCCCCAAGAAAGGTGTTAGGTTAGGTATCAGGGACTTACTAGCCTGGACCAATCTGCATTAGGGAAGCAGCCAGGTGTGGAATATACCTCAGAAGACTAACAATCTCTGGGTTAAGTGGGTCCATGTGGTCTACATTAAAGACTCTATGACCAGGAGTATAAAGCTCCTGCAAGGACTAGTTGGATTTGGAAACTGATTTAGTGATTTGCAAAATGAAGGATGATATTAACAAGAATGCGCAGAGTAATGCTTGAATATGCCATCATAGCTACTCTATTACTAAAATGTATCAAGATACAGCTGATGTGGGATAGAAGATTCACTGGTTCACTGAAATTTTGAATAAATTTAATATTTCAAGCATAGATATATCACATGGTTTTGTATGTCGAGGAGACTTCAGACTACGCAGAGATTAGCTGCTTTGAAGGTTTATCCCTCTGATAATGTGCTTTATGTGAAGAACCGGGGGAATCTCGTCAACATCTACTACTTTGGTTTGCAAGCAAATCCCGCTTTATGTGTAGTAATAGCTGGGCATTAACTGATCCTCCTTTGATGCCCAAGCTATTCAAAGATGGTTTTAACAGAAGATACGGAGGGAGTCTATTTAGGAAAAAGGTCTGCAGGGCTGTGGTTGCAGCAAGTGTATATCTGGTATGGAGAGAGAAATAATGCAATTTGGAATTTCACCATGGAAACGCCCCAAGCTATTATCAAAGATATGCAGGTTTGCGTAAGGCTAGGTAGTGACTTAGTCTCGTTTCACCCTTTGTTAATAAGCATTTTGGGTTGATACACTACGATGTAGTTTAGCCTACTGCTATTATGTTATTAGTTGGGGGTTCTTTCTACAAGGTTTGTCCTTGATATTTCAGGCATCAATACAATTTACCAGTGGTGGATCTAGGAATTTGACGATAGGGGACAATTTAGATAACCCAATTCAATTCACAGAGTAATTGACCAAATCACACTCAAATTCACAAGCATTAAACAATGACAATTGATAAAATGATGAATTCACAAATTAATTACTAAAATTTTATAAACTAGAAGTTTAAAAATATAAAAATCTTTTTGAAAAACCGAACTTACCAATACCTCGCCGTTGTCGGCCGCCGCTGCCGTCAATAATCGCCGGAAATGTGAATTAGAGTGTTTGGAAGACGTGGGCCCACCACTGCCTAGTAGATTTTAATAACGAAATTGGTCCTTCAAAAATTTATAAACGCCTAGTAGGATAAAAAAAATTATAAACGCCTGAAATGCGAGCTTACCAAAATAAACGCAAGACACTTCAAAAAAACGAACTTGTCAGAACTTGTAAAGTGTAAACAGCGAACCAAAATGTTGTTCTTTTCTTTTTTTTTGTTACTCTGCGAGTATTCTCAATCTCACCTTCTGATGTTATCTTTTCCAAAGTGGGTCCCCCTTCAATATTTAATGCACTGAGCCACCGACAAACCTTTTCTCTCCCAACTTTTCTTTCCTTTCTACTTTTTCATTTAACAGTGATAGTGGGCCCTATCCCCACAGCCCCACTCCTTCCTTTTCTCTCCCTCTCACGCGCGTTTACTGATTTTTTTTTCAAAGTGAGGGGACAATGGTCCCCCTTGTTCTAAGGTGGGTCCGCCAATGTAATTTACTTACTTACCAAAAAATTAGAAGCAGGCCAGAGGAAGACAGAGAAACCCCTCTTCTGATGGAACAATCTAGAGAATTTTTATTTATTTTCTTCTATAGAGTTGAAAGAGATTTGAGTAATTGGGCGGGAATAAGTTTCACCAGAGATTGACACCTATACTTGTCTTAGGTCAGCTGATGTCAGCTGTATTCTATTTTAGTAATAGTTAATAGAAGATTATAGTTTGTTCTTTTGCTTGTGTAATATCATTAAAATTGAGAGTCGGTCAACCTAATTAATCACGAATATGACTTTTGTATTTTTTAGATTACTTTGTTAACATTATCATGAATCTTGATTGTTACTTTGCTGACGTTAGCTATGTCATTGTAGTGATGGTAAATGCTCTGCCTTTTGGAACATGAGTGTTGGTGAATTCAAATCCTAATGCTTATATTTGCTTACTTTATTATTTAGGAAAAAATTGATAGGAATAATCCGACCTTTGCCCGGTCTTCCACCACTGGTACCACCTTCAATTAATCCAAGTATAATCTGACCTTTGACCCCCATATCCTCATATTGTTCCCTCACCTGCTGGTGACCTACAATCATCGGTAATATTCCTAATTACGTGATTAATAGCTAATTAAGTATAATTTAAAGTTAAATTTTTAATTAAAGTTGTAAATTAGATTTAATTAAAAAAACTTTTTAAAAAAATCACCCCCTCCCCTTCCCCCACCGCTGCCTCCCACCCTCTCCAGCCCCACCGTCGGCCTTCCCTTCCGAAAACCCCACTTCCACCAGCCCCAATGCCCCACCGCCGGCCTTCCCTTCCGAGAATACCACACTCACCAGCCCCACCGCCAGCCTTCCCCCTGAACTCCCTCGCGACCCTCAACAACACTCATTCCCTTGCCCACCCTTCCCGCTCCCCTAAAACCACCGCCCCTCCCCCTGAAATCACTACCCCTCCTTTCCCCACTCCATAAAATCACCGCCCCTCCCCTGCAATTGTTTCCGACGAGTTTTGACAAAAAAGAAAAACAAAAATAGGGGGGACAGGAAGAGAATAAGAGGAAGGTGAGAGAGGGGGTGGGAATTTCGCGGGTGGGGGAAGGGAGGGGGTGGTTTCCGAGGTGTGTGGTGGCGGTTTTAGGGGAGGGGAGGGTTTTTGGGGGTGGGGCAGCTGTGTTACGGGGGAGGGGGAGGGGGGGGTGGCAGGGGAAGGGGAGGGGTGGCAGTAATGGGGGAAGGGGGAGGGGGTGGGTTTTTTTAAGTTTATTTTTAAAAAGTCAGTAATTTTGGCAGGTCAAACAGGTTGCCATCATCCTGTACGAATGGGAGAATATGAGGGTCAAAAGTCGGATTATACCTGGATTAATTGAAGGTGGTACCAGTGGTGGAAGACCGGCCAAAGGTGAGATTTTTCCTATTATTTATGAGCAAATAATATCCAACCGTGTGTGTATGATGACAAACAAATTACATACTACACTCGAGAGTACGATGCGCATGATACTCTCGCTAAAAAACGCAGCCTTTTTAAAACAAAACAAACGAATTAAGATGTTCATTTGTTTTACGTTATTGTTCATTCACAATACTTAATATATTCATTTACGAATATCAATTGTACATTAGAAAATCAACTCAATTTTTCTCAAAAATCGCTTGTAGTCACCATTTTCATTTAAATTCGATTTTTTGCCAAAAAGGCGGGAATGAATATTTAAGATGTTCATTTACCTTATGTTATTGTTCATTCAAGATATTTAAGATGTTCTTTTATGAATATCAGATGTACATTAGAAAATCAACTTCATTTTTATCAAAAATCACTTCTAATGTATGTGCTAGATTTGATGTCCACTTATCTTACGTTATTATTCATTCACGATAATTAAGATGTTCATTTATGAATATCAAATGTACATTAGAAAATCAACTCAATTTTTATCAAAAATCACTTCTAATGTTGATGTTCATTTATCTTAAGTTATTGTTCATTCACAATCTTTAAGATGTTCATTTATGAATATGAAATGTACATTAGAAAATCAACTTCATTTTTATCAAAAATCACTTCTAACGTACATTTGATAAATGAATATAAAAAATGTACGTAAAATAAATGTACATAAAAATAAATGTACGTAAAATAAATGAATATAAAAAAAGTACATTAGAAGTGATGTTTGATAATAAATTAAGTTGACTTTCTAATGTACATCTGATATTCATAAATAAAAATCTTAAATATCACGAATGAACAATAATGTAAGATAAATGAACATCTAAAATATTGGTGGAAACATATACTTTTTGAATTTGAAGTGAATTTTGAATTGATGTTCATTTAAATCCTTTAAATGTTCCATCCCGGCTTTTTGACAAAAAATTGAATTTGAAAAATTTTGAATGAAAATGTGAGTACAAGGGATTTTTGAAAAAAGATTATGTTTGGTTTTGTGATGTACATTTGATATTCGTTAATGAACATATTAAATTTGTGAATTAACAATAACGTACAATAAATGAACATCTTAAATATTGGTGGGAGTAGTTGTTTTTTGAATTTGAACTGATGTACATTTAAATGCTTTTTTATCGGTCATTTAAATGCTTTTAATGTACATTCCGTGCACACCACTCATTTAAATAGCGTGTTTTGCTTTAAAAAGGTTATTTTTTGAGCGAGAGTACCATGCGCATCGTACTCTCGAGTGCAACATCTACCCTTTGATGATGACATGACACCAGGTCATTGGGAAAGATGAGGTGACACTAACGTGATAGAAAATCTAAAAAATGATTTTTAATAATATATATAATTGTGGCCAATAAGCTAAATGTCAACAAAAAAAAGTCATTTAGAGCAGCTTTTCCATTTTCGCTAGTAATAAGCCATTTAAAAATCAAGCTTTTTGGTCGTTTAACCGTATTAAAAAGCCAATATCCAATCAACAAGTTAGTTAAAAGTCATTTACTAATCACTCCTTCCCTTTGTTTGAATAGCAATGATGGAAAAACGAGGGAGAACAAAGGAAAGGGAACGAAGAGTGAGTTTGTATTTTCTTTTCAAATTTTCCAACATTGAAAGGTTTGGTTCATTAGGAGAGAAAGGGAAATGAATCACTTCATTCCCGATTGCTTCGGTGCTCCCTTTCCCTCAACCCTAATTGTAATACATATAGCACGAGAAATATTTCACTTTCTTTATCTCCTTTCTATTTCCGGTCCTCCGACTCTTCGGCTCTGTTTGTTCTGGAGGAAAACATCTTCGCGGAAAATAATTTTCCACCATCTTTCCATTTTCCTTTGTTTGTTTTGTTAAAGGGAGGAAAATCATTTTCTCAAAGTGGAAAATTTCTCTTTTAAAATGGACAACCATTTTCCTTTTTTAAACAAGGTATGACACATTTTCCATCATCCTCCTTATTTCTCCTTATTCACTTCTTCCATCCTTCCACTCCTTTTTACTTCCGTTTCCTTTTCCCCCTAGGTTTTCCATCATTAAACAAACAAAGAAAAATGTGCTCTACAATCATATTTGCTTGGAAAATGCTTTTCCATGAAAATTGTTTTCTGTACAATAATAATAGTGTCATTTGTAAGATAGCCAAGGGTTTATAATAAAACTACATTACTCTAACAAGCATTTGGTTCAGGGTCATAGAGCCTTTATAGGTCAATTATGCGGCAAGCTTAGGCCTCAAAAAATCCTAAATATACATTCTAAAAAAAGAATTTTTTTTGCAAGTTTCACGTACAATGTGTTATCAACCACTTTAAAAATTTAGTTTTATATCCTTCCTAAACTACTTAATTGCAATAACATTAATACTATACTTGTTATTGAAGTCCTGATTCTGAATATTAGTATCCTACAATTTTATAATAAAAAAACATGCGACTAAGCTAGATCTTAGGTAGAATCTTAATTTTGTAGGATATCGCGATCCTTTTTCAAGTTTTGGGGTTAAAACATGATTGTACAATCCGATCTTACAATAGTTATTTGAGTAACAATAAATCATTCTTTTTTGTCAAGTTTTCTATCTGCTTTTAATTTCATTATTATGATTTAAAGGTTTAAGTAATTCATTTTCTTATAAATGATTTCAGGATTGAAAAGAATTATCGATTATATTCTCTAATCACATCTTGAAAAATGTATGGTAGAGAAATTTATTTTACTAATTAAAGCTTTCAAAATGAAAAATTGTAATTAAGTATCATTCTATTTAAAATATCTAAATTACACGATAGGATCGCACAATCCTATGACCAGATTATACCTATCTGATCCTATCCTCTTAATTGATCTTAAGTAGGATTCCTATCCTGATAACCTTGTAGTTTGTCATTAGGTGCAATCGCTATAATTATCAATCGACATGCAGGAATCAATAATGTAGCCATGTAGGCCGTATATAAAAACTGGTTTGGGAGTTTTTTGTCACAGCTGTAGTATTAAGGTCGAAGATTAGACATGACCCGTTTAGGTATGCGATAAATTGCTGATGTTCATTGTCATTGTCGTTATGCTGAATTGCTGATGTCGAGTTTCATATCTTTTTCCTTTTTGGGATGGCTGATGTTGTTCCTTCACTCTCTTGTCATGTTTCGTGGTCTTTTCCCTTCACAGTGCTACAAGGGCCCGGTTTTAGGGATGTAAACGAGTCAAGGCAAGGTAAGTACTACTTTATGCATGATAATTTCGTTTAAGTTTATTTGAACACGTGCTATTTATGATATAATATGTTCAACCTTTGTTTATTGGGTAATTAGCATCTTCAAGCTGAGTTAGTTTATTAAATCGCTTTTAGTTCATGTATGAGATTTTGTTCATAAACGTCGAGACAAAGTTTGTTTATAAACGTTTAAACGTGCTTTTGTTGTAAACGTCAAAACGATCTTTTTCTTTTTAAAAAAAATAATATAAATGAATTCTTAAAAAGTTATAAACTACATCAGCTTTTAAATAAAATTAAACAAGCTATTAATTGAACATTATACTAGCTGCTCATAAACATAGATAAACGAGTTTTTAATAATGAACATATAAGAGTTTGTTTGTGAACGCATATAAATGAGTCATTCTTGAGTATAAATAAATGAGTACTTGTATGTTGATGTTCAAACTCGTTTATGAAACGAGCTCTAAACAGAAATGAACTTTAATTGAGTTCAAGCCAGATGTTGATTACGAATTTCAACTCGTTTATACTGCGACCTGACTTAATTGATTATGTGTTGTTTAAGAACCCTGCCAAAGGAAAAAGTATTGTTTCCACTATTTTGATAATTGAAACTCCCGATCCTAAGGATAAAACTAAATCTGATGGTGGAAAAACTAGTGGTGGAAAAACAGATGAACCTTGTCTTAAAAGTAGAGAAAAGACAATAGGATTCTTAAAGGGTCACTTGTTGAATCATATGGACAATACTACCTTTAACCTGTTTATTGATAATAAGTTTACCAAGTCTATCGAAGAAAGTCAGAAACCCTTCAAAAAAAAATATGGGGTTGATGATGCTAGAAAGAAAAAATATGCTACATGGAAATGGCTGAATTTTCATGTAGTGGATAACAAACCCATCATAAAACAAGTCCATGTGTATGAGAATTTGGTAAATTTTTTCCTGGCTGAGGGTATGAAAATGTGTGAGGTCCTGCCGGCAATTGTGTTGATTGAGAAATTGCTTAAGAGGTGGGGTGCCTACAGGAACCATCTGAAGCACAAGAAACGAGATCTGACCCTAGAGGAACTAGTGGGTAAGGGCGATTTGAAAATTTGTAACTGCATAACTGTACCATTTAGCTCTGTAGCCGGTTACGGTAAAGTTAATTTATCGTCTGGTTAAGACAAAGTGGTTTATTTTTACCCCGTTGTGATCGGTTACGGTTATGGTTACAAATTTTCACTAACTGCTAACTATTTTTTTTTTATATATATGCTTTGAAATGTTTCATACAAATAAACAAGCCAATTGCTTACTTAATAAATTACTAATAGTTTTCACACTAATTATACGATTACTCTTACCAAATCCACAATCTCACCCTTCCTCTTTTTTACTTCCTTGATTAGAAATTCTAATATTATACGTTATTTTTGGTATTCTAAACTTATTATTATAGATTTAAAATTTAATTGATTTATCGTGTGTTGAAAGTACTGAAACAATTTAACGTTTTATTGTCAGGATTCAAAATGGTAACCAAGTATCCCCATCTGTTCTATACCCAATTCATATATAGAAAATTTCTATAGTCCTTAGCTAATTGAAGCTAAAAGTCTCAGCACGATGATATAACTTATATTTGTAAAATATTGTTCAACCTATTTTTATTATAGAAAATCTTCTAGGTTACATGATTAACCGCTAACGGTATCGTCAATTTACTGTTAATCGTTATAGTTAACGGCTCTGAAATGATAACTTATGGTTACTATAAAAAATATCAAGCCAAATCTCGGCCTAAAATATGTCTGCTAAAGTTAACCTTGTGGAATCTAGTATTAAATCTCACAGGTTGAAAGGAGGTGATCAAAAGAAGAAGGGCAAAAGGCTGACTATCAGAAGAAGGGAAAGTTCTAGGTGGGTGGCGGAATTGAGAAGAAATCAGTACGAGGCTGCTATATTTATCAAAAGACCGGTCACCGTGCTTATCAGTGTCATAAGATGAAAGATGGCAACAAACATCGAAAGTCTGACAAAGAGCAAAAACCATGAAAAATTGGCTGAATGTGATGATATCATTGTTGTTGTGGTTTATATGGACAACTTGGCGGAGAACTACATTGACTGATAGTTGATGACCTCGGGCATCTCGTCACTTCTATGCCAATAAGGATCAGTTCGTGGAGCTCGAAAAGATTGAGCAAGGTGAATAAGTCTACATGGGAACTGTAGGAGCTCCGATGTGCTTGATAAAGGGAAATTTCTTCTCAAACTTACTTCTAGCAAGACTTTAGCTTTACATAATGTATTATATATGTAACACCATGATTTACTAACTAAAAACAAATAATAAATAACTGAAATAATGAGAATATATAAAAACTTTGCAAAAGTTACCACCTAAATCGAAGGTATCACCTCCACACTTGACAACATTGTCAAATATTAAGGCTTACAAAATCCCAAAATAAAACAACTATTAGACTAACAAATGAGCTTAAGAAATCGTATGTCAACCGGTTTACATCTAATAGGTGTCATAGGTTAAGGTACCAGGCACGAAAATCGGTGTTCTAGCTATATTTGTGGAACCAGATTTCTCTCCCCACACGTTTCTTAGGGTAGTCTAAATTTAATAATTAAAATAACACTAGGAAACCAGTGAACGCTATCCTGAAATGGTGCCAAAAAAGAAAATAATTCTCATACGGTGTTCAGTTTAGAATAATTTCATTTTATGATGTTTAATTAGGTTTGGATGTGGAGGTTTGGTTTATGATATATGAATAATTCTCATGATGGTATTCAATTTAAAATGGTTCCGCTTTATGGCGTTGAACTAGGTTTCGGTATGGAGGGATGGTTTGTGATAAAAAAAATAACTCTTATAATGGTGTTCAATTTACAATAATTTAACTTTATGGTGTTTAACTAATCAGCAACATCTTAAGGCTATTTTTCTTCAATAATGTATTTCTTTTTCTTACGAGAACCTGTGAAATAAACCTTTTATACTCATTTATCAAATTTTTTGATACAAATTGACCATGCGTTCTCCAAAAACATAGAAGATAATTTTTCAACATAGCAACTCAAGCACCAAAAATACTGTAATAATAATTCAATAAATCTGACATGTTTAACCATCCAAAATTTTCATCCAAACAAACACATGTGTTTTTATCAAATTTTTAATGCTCAACAGCCAGCATATCCAATTCTCACAATTTGTTTTTTCAAAAAAAACTTTCATGAAAAGCTAAAGTACTATTCTCTCCATTCCAAATCTCATCACTTTTATGCTCATTTATAACAAGAGTTCGGAACAGTTACATCGTCCAGGCAGCAGATGATGATGCTCCATTTGATATACAAAATTCATATATTCATGAAATGAATGCTTTCCCAAAGTAGTGCTTGAGAAGAAAATAATTCCAAGTTAGGTTTTAAGAAATTAACTCCATTTGGTCTAAGGACCTAATTATTTTTAGCAACTCCATTACATTAGGCCATTCCCGGTATACAATTCTGATTACACTCTTTCACTCGTCATTAAACTAAAATTCATGTTGTTCTTCTTCTTCAATTCAATACTGGATTATTTGCTTCTTCTTCAATTCGATTCTGTGTTTGTGCAATCACTCAGTTTTCCCTTCGAATTTGTCTCTGGATGAAATTTTGGATGGTTAAACATGTCAGATTTATTGAATGATTATTACATAGTTTTTTGTACTTGAAGTTGCTATGTTGCAATATTATCTTCAAAGTTTTTGGAGAACGCATATCCAATTTGGATGCAAATTTTGATAAATGAGCATAGAAGATTTATTTTACAGTTTTTTCGTCAGAAAAAGAAATACATTGTTGGAGCCTGGAGATGTTTCTAATTGGTTAAACACTATAAAGTTAAATTATTGTAAATTAAACACCATTATGAGAGTTACTTTTTTTATCATAAAACAACCCTCTAAGCCCGAAATTAGTTCAACACCATAGAACGGATTTATTGAAATTGAACACCATAATGAGAATTATTTTTATATCACAAACCAAACCTCCACATCTGAAACTATTAAACACCATAAAACAGAATCAGGGCTGTTTTCGATGTTTTGGGGGGGACAGGGTGAAACAACAGTTATTACACTTATCAAAAGATATTTTCCGGTCATACAAATTCCAATTTCATGAAAAAAGGATATAGAGTAATGCTCCCTCCGTCTCAATTTGATGTTTCCATTTTCCTTTTTGGGATGTTTCAAAAAGTTTTTCCCATTTTGAATCTTTTCCATTTTCAGAATATTTATTTCCCCATCTTACCCTTTAACAACCAATTATTTACTACACTTTTTTACTTTTTGTCTTACACAGGGCCCACTTTAGAATCTTTAATTTTCCAATCACCCACTTTTCTTTCTCTCTCTTACTTTTTAAAAGCAAAAAGGTACTAAAGTACACTTTATACAATATAAAATTAAAAAGATTTTAATTCACCCCCGGCTCGGGGGACCAGAAAAGGCCTTTCGTTTTCCCCCTTTCGTCGGCCCTTACCGCCTTCCTTAACAAGCTCTCGAGCCTCCTTTTCGCTGCGTTCCTCATAGAAGCCACCGGGTTGACCCTGAAGGCCGAATTCTATGGTAGAGAATGCTGTAACAAGAGTTAGGCCATGAGAGACCTTTTTAAGTATTACAAAAGAAAGGGCTCACCTTAATTTGCATTGCATTTGTTTTCCCCCATATTCCAAATGAGAACATCAAATTGAGACGGAGGGAGTATGAGTTATTAACAATATTTTTTGTATAATTTATATAATAAAATACTTTATCTCCTTTTTCGTAGGTTTAGTCAGTTACGTGTTTCATCTATCGAGTTACTATAATATTATGATTAATGATCTTCATATAATTAAAATTACATCTTGATTCTTAATCTTTTACTAAGTTTTTATTTCTTGGATATAATCAAATTTAATAAGAAAAGCAAAGTTATATTTTTCTTATATAAATTAGGCACTAACACTTTGTTGGTGAAAAAAAAATAAAGGTTTATCCAAGAGAAAAAGATGATGAAACCACCCTTTGGAAATGGGTTCCACAAGGCTCTCCTTGTATCTTAAAAAGGAAAAAAAATGAAAAATAGAAACAGATAATAAAGCTTAAAACTTAAAGAGAGAAAATGGAAACAAAGAGATCAACCACTAAAAAATATAGGAAACTTCAACGGGAAGGCAAAGATATTGAAAACGAAGCTTATAACTTAAAAGATTGAAAATGGAAATGAAGTGAGAAAAGTTGCTACGACGGGATTCGAGCACAGACTCCACTCATAACCGTTCCACCTAAATACGACTGGAGTACGATGAGTTAGTTGGACATCGAATGCATATTACAATTTTTTTTACTATTTGTCTGATGAACAATTCATAGCTGGGCATTTCCCTCCGTGGACCTAGGGCGACCGCCCCGCCTGCCCTGCCCCAGAAAGGGGACTGAATGAAATTAGTATAAATTGAATATTATTATGAAAAAATATTTTCTTTTTCGACACCATTTCAGGAAAGCGTCCAGAATTATAGTACAAATTTTCAGTCAAAGATGATATTTTAATATTGTAAAAAAGTGAATAAAGATCATTTTTCACCTCCAATCTTAAGGGCCTAAATTTATTTTTCCCACATGTATATCCCCAAAAACATGAGACAACACCCTTTTCATTTTCGTTCCTTCAATCTCTTTCATTAGCCTAATTAACAATTAATCAATCTTAAAAAATCTGTTAAAGAAAGGGGCTCTTACCAAGAATCAAGCAACATGAACTAATTAAACAATAATTAAAGCAATAACAACAGTTTTTAAGTCATAAAAAACAAATAAAATCCCAATTACGCTTCTTTTTTTTGTCAAACCCAATCTCACATGCTCAATTACAAATCCTAGTTTCATGTAATTGACTAATTGGCCTGGCATGAGAATATTAAATTAGTAATAGATTACTTGTTAGAAATGTAAAATTACGTACAAAATTCAATCATCAATTATGCAATATCAATGTTAATTTTGATCAATCCCTCCATTATCAAACACAAACCCTAATATTTGTAAATTGACCAAAAAAACCCTAATCTCTGACTTATTCTAGGCAAATTACCTGAGTTTGGTAATTGAAGTTGAAATGGAAGTAATTTACTCACAAAATTAATTCCCCAAAATCGCTTATAATTTGCCCCTTCAATTGTAGAAGAATGCTTTGTTCTTCACTTCTTAAGGTTTGGAGAAGAATTAGTCAATATATGGGCCCACAAAATGAAGTAATTTGGGATATTCCGTTAACAAGTGGGAGTTTTTAAGAATTTCATAACGTTTTGGTGGTAATTAAAAAAAATAAAATCAAGTTGGTAACTTTTAAAAAGTTGTAAAGAAATGGTGGTAATTGTCAAAAAATCTTTTTTTTTTTCCATTTTGTTTTTTTGTTTTCCTTTTTTTGTTTCATTGACAACATTACTTTTAGACTTCTAGTTATGGTTTTGGTTTTTTATTTCTTTCTATTTTCCTTCTTTGTTCTTTTGTTATCTTATTTTTAATTTTTTATTAATCTACTTGATTTTTACCCATGAGTGCAAATGAAAATTTTAGTGTACTTAAAACTTCTCCTATCAAAATTCTAAAACTTCTAGGTTTGCTCAATACTTTGAGTTTTTTTTTTTGAGTTACATTTGAAGAGGGGAATCGGATATTTCACCACTCCAAGGCACGGAAACTACGCTTTCCTATTAGTTTTATTTCGCCCCTCTAGGATCACTGGGTTACAAGAAATAACTAATGAGATACAATCGAGTAAAATAATTCACTTCTATGATCTTAGAAGTGAATCCTTAAGAACTTGTGTTTGATGTGTTTACGAAGAACACTTAACAAAACTAATCAGATTTTCTTAAGCAAACAATCTTTTCAAGTTGTGTCCAAGGATGGAGTGAACCTCCTCCTTTTATCTCTATTATATAAGTGAAGACGTAGGGGTGGACACCAAAAAGAAAAAAAGGAAAAATAAATAAAATGAATCAATGAGTTTATTAAGTAATTAAGTTTTATTTCCAAATTTAGCCATCAGATTTTTAATAAAAGATGTTCAAAACTTCTAACTAAAATATCTAAAAACCTAAAAAGTAAAAACAATTTTAAAAAATATCAACGATTATATTTTCTTTAGATCTATAGATAGACACCCACTTTGCTACACTTTTATATACTATTCAATTTTTTTATTTTGATAGTAATTGATTGTTCATGAGTGAAGGCATATTTGATTAAATTGATCCTGATAAAGTTATTTAGCATGAGTGAGAAACATGATAAAGTATTTTCAAGTACTTTTGAATTTTTTCTTATATAGGATAATGAGAAAAAAATACCTTACTGGGTACTATATAATAAAAGTTGTAGTTGATGGTGGGAAGTAAGGGATGTTTTCAAAGAAAAATGAGCCAATTTAGCTTGAAAATAATATATGTTGTGTACCTTCATATTTTATCATGTTACAGTAGCCAAAACACACATCGTATGCAAATAAAATTAGGATTTTTTTGTTCAAAACCACCTAAATTTTTCACGTTTTTAGAAACTCCTACCTTAATGAATTTTTATTTTAAATTTCCACCTATCATTCCCAATTTTATTAAAAACTCCCACCACTTAATGATTTTTGTTAAATTTCGTTAACAAAACCATGAAGTGAGCCCCACATATGCACTGTATTATTAGTTTACCCTGAAATTGAAGTCAATTTCATTAATTTAAAGGTAAATCCTCAATAAATTTAGAGCAAATTTGGAACGAATGACAACTATTTAGAACGAATTACAACTATTTGGAAAGAATTGCAACTATTTCAAGTTTTATTTTGTTAACAAAATGTATATGTGGGACCCACTTAACGGTTTTTTGTTAATAAAATTTGACAAAAACCATTAAGTGGTGGGAGTTTTTAATAAAATTGTAAATGGTAGGTGGAATTTTTTTTTTAAAAATCATTAAGGTGGGAGTTTCTAAACCATGAAAAGTTTAAGTGGTAAGATGCGACTATCCGTAAAATTATCTACTGTAGATTATTAAATTACATAATAAAATTATTGTCGCACGCATCGCGTGCATAGAAATCTAGTAGTCACATATGCAAGGGACCTCATTAAGGACTTTTAATAGGATCCTTAATAAGGCCCTTAAATCAGAGAATAAAGGCCTGCAATAACCATGCAAAACCGCTCATAATCGAGCAAAACGCTTCAACGGATATAAACGAGCATATCACAAAACTGAAGCGTCACATGCAGTGCCCAGTCGCGACTCATGACCCAGCTCACGGCCCGCGAGCTGGCACTGCCCCCTTTTCTCTTCTTTTTCCGGAAATACATCATTCACCTCTATTTATTTCCCCCAGATGTGAACTAACTAAACCCATAGCCCTTACAAATGTACCAAAAATCCTCCTCCCATTTGTAGGGTAATGTTGAACGGTTTACCTTATGCAAAATTATAAACAAACATGCTCATGCATCATAGAAATATCTAATGATTGAGTTTCCACTAGTATAAGTAAACTTAACAACAATAACGATTGAAATGATAGACTAAGCTTTGAATCATTCAACCACTTCAAATTATTGAAGTTACAAATACACACAAGCACAAAAACTAATGTTCTTAAAACCACTGACACCTTAGTAGCCGTGGTGTCCATATCCATTCATGAGCGTTCCAAGTCAAGCCTAGACTTGTTGAAGCAGCAAAACCCTTAGCTCATATAGGTAAATCCTTACGCACATGCTCCTGCAATTGAGCACTTTATCAAAGATTCATTAAGAATTTTAATTCAACCTCCTTTAAATTGCAGTAACAAGCACTAACCTTGGGATGTAGATTTACACAAGTGCTTCCAAACTTTAAAGAAAAGTACTATCCTCATTGATTTTGAGATCTAACATTGTATTAGACATCAAATTTAGTTTTCCTTAGTTAAAGGTTGATCAATAGGCTTAAGACCCATCCCTATGTTCATTTTATTCACTAGTTCCCTTCGCAACGGTTTTGTAAACGTATTCGCCAAGTTTACACTAGACCGAACAAAATCAATGGTTATACATCCATTCCTTATCATCTCATGTACATAGCTATGTCTAACCCCACTGCGTCTTGACTTGCCATTGTAGACTTCACTATACGTCTTAGCTATTGTGGATGCACTATCACAATGGATAGCTAGAGGAGACATTGGTTTGACCCATAAGTCAACCTCACTCAACACATTCCTTAGCCATTCCTCTTCTTGACAACAAGAATCTAATGCAATGAATTCTAATGCCATAGTTGAATCAATAATACATGTTTGCTTCTTACATGCCCATGAGACGGCACATCCTCCAAGAAGAAACACACATCCACTTGTAGAAGAATAATCTTCCTTATTGGATATCCAACTAGCATCGGAGTACCCTTCAATGATTGAAGGTTCTCCCGTATAAGTTAAACCATAGTCTTTGGTTTTGTTCAAATACCTTAGTACTTTTCTCAAAGCTTGCCAATGCATCATACTAGGTTTACTAGTATACCGACTAAGATTTCCAATAGCAAATGCTATATCCGGCTGAGTGCTAGTCATAGCACACATTAAGCTTCCAACAAAGCTTGCATACTCCAATTGAGCAATAAGAGTACCACGACTCGGAACCAAGTGAATACTAGGATCCATGGGAGTAGCAAAATGAGATGAGTTTGACTCATTATACCTCTTTACCACTTTCTTAATGTAATGAGCTTGCGATAAAGAAATAGTCCATTTACCTCTCATTATTCTAATACCAAGAATAAAATCCGCTTGACCCAAATCTTTCATTGAGAAGCTACTTGAGAGAAAAGCTTTAGTGTTTTTCACTTGTTCCAAATCAGTCCCAAAGATGAGCATATCATTAACATATAAGCAAATTATAACTCCTTTACTGTTATTATCAAATTTGCTACATACACACTTATCAAACTGATTTATTTTAAACCCATTAGCCGAAACTACATCATCAAATTTTTGATGCCATTGCTTTGGTGCTTGCTTAAGTCCATACAAAGATCTAACTAACTTGAAAACCTTAAACTCTTGACCTTTGACCACAAATCCTTCAGGTTGATTCATGTATACTTCCTCCTCCAATTCACCATTAAGGAATGCCGTTTTAACATCCATTTAGTGAATTACAAGACCATGAATCGCCGATAAAGCTATCAATAGTCTAATGGTAGCAATTCTAGCCACCAGAGCATAAGTGTCAAAGTAATCGATACCATATTTTTGCCTAAAATCTTGGACCACTAACCTGGCCTTGTGTTTTAATATGGTTCCGTCGATTTTTCATTTTCTTACGAAAATCCATTTACAACCTACACTACAAAAAAAAGAGTTTTTGCTACGGATTTTTTTGTGGTTGATAGAAATCCATAGCAAATTTTGCAACATAATTGTATTACGTTTCAAACTTTGCAACGGAACACAATTCCGTTGCAAACTTTGCTACGGTTTTCAATTCCGTAGCAAAATTTGCTACGGAAAATTATATCCATTGCAAAATTTGCTACGGATAACTAAATCTTATCAAATATTTGTTACAGAATACGATTCCATAACAAACTTTGCTTCGGAATATGATTTCGTAGCAAAATTTTGCAATAGATTACGATTCCGTAGCAAAATTTTGCAACGGAATACGATTCCTTAGCAAAAATTACAACAGAATCGTAATTCATGGCAAAAATTTACAACGGAATACGATTTCGCAGCAAAAATTTTCTACGGAATACGATTGACAACGTAATATTAAAAAGACATATAATGAACATAAGCCAACTACGAGTATGTGCATCATGTATAGCTCAGTTGGGAGCTATTCCACTTTCCACAGCCTTATCTCGGTTTCGATTCCTACTAATGGCATTTCCATGGGATTTAGGGGGGGGAGGAGTGGGTCAGGATGGGGATAGAAAAAATCCGTAGCAAAATTTTGCTGTGGAATATGGTTTGCTACGGATTTTCATTTCCTATGGAAACAAAACCGTAGCAAATTTTTCTACGGATCTTCTTCCTCCGTCGCAAAATTCAGTTTGCTACGCCCACTTTTACTACAGAATATTTCCGTTGCAAAAACACAGTTTTCTACGGATTTTTGATGTTTTCTACGGAAAAATAGTTTTTTTTGTAGTGCTAAGGGTTTGCAACCGGGAGGTAAACTAGCTAAAACCCATGTATTATTCCCCATTATTGAATCCATTTCATCATTCACGACCTCTTTCCAAAAGGCGAAATCATGAGACTTCATAGCCTCATCAAAGGTCCTAGGATCCTCCTCCATATTGTAACAATATGAAAATTGAGTCACAACTGACTCCCTTAACCCTTCAACTAAATAAGGTTGAAAATTTGGTCCAAAAGATTTCTCTTTTCCAATTCTTTTACTTTTCCTAATTTCTGATGTTGTGGTTTCATCATCATCATTGATGTCACCCACAAGTCCCCAACCTTGGAACTAGTATTAGGTATCATGTTCTTTGGTCTAGGAATCGAAGAGAAACGAGTCTCATCAAATATTGCATCCCTTGACTCTATCACAGTGTGAATAGAGACAAAATCATTATGTTCAATGACATAAAACTTATAGGCTTTGCTATTTTCCGCATAGCCTATAAAAATGCAATCAATTCCTCTTTTACCTAAAGTTTTACGTTTAGGTTCCGTCAATTTGACAATAGCCCTACATCCCCATACCTTAAGGTAATTTAGATTAGGCTTTTTCTTTGATCAAAGTTCATATGGGGTAGGCTTGTTCCTTTTATTAGGAACCCTATTCAATATATAGCATGCCGTTAAAATAGCATCACCCCAAAATCCGTCACTTAGACCCGAATTAGAAAGCATGGTATTAACCATTTTTGTTAAAGTCCTATTTTTCCTTTCCGCCACACCATTACTTTGAGGTGAATATGGTGCGGTAGTTTCATGGATTATTCCAATGGAATTAAAATAACTAGGATTATAGTATTCACCACCCCTATCCGTCCGAAGTCTTTTAACTTTTCCATTAAGTTGAAGTTCCACTTCGGTCTTATAGTCCTTAAACTTTTCAATTACTTCATCTTTTGAGAATAACAAATAAATGTAACAAAACCTTGAATAATCATCAATAAAAGTTACAACATATTTTTTATTTCCCAAAGATGGTCAGCTATGAAAGTCACACAAGTCACTATGCACCAATTCTGGCAATACCGATTGTCTTATCACACTAGGAAAATGATTCTTTGTAATTTTTTTTAATATACATATCTTGCACTTCTCTAAATTCAAATCAAAGGAAGGTATTAAACCTAACTTAGACATAGCATATAATCTACAATAGTTCACATAAAATAACCGATTGTGCCATAGAGAAGAAACATCAAGCATGTAAATAGAACTAGCAATTTTATTATCAATGCTAAACTTAAACATTCCATTACAAAAGTAACCTTGACCAACATAAATACCACTCTTAAACACTACAAACTTATCGGATTCAAAAACAATCTTAAAACCAAACTTATTCAAAAGACCTCCCGACACAAGGTTTATCCTAACTTCCGGAACACAAACAACATCCCGGAGAGCTAGAGTCTTTCCCAAGGTTAACAACAATTTTACTTGGCCAATTCCCTTAGTCTTTACCGTATAATCATTCCCCATATACAAAATTGTACGATCATCAAATTCCTTCAAAGACTTAAAATGGTGCCTATTATTGCACACATGTCGAGAATCTCCCGAATCAATCCACCAAGAATCATCAACCTGCACAACATTAATTTCAGAAATCATAGCCACAAAATTCATTTCTTCAATTATGTTTTCATGTGCAACCATACCTTGGTTTTGACCAACACTAGGTTGATCTTTCTTTGTCGTCTTCTTTTTCTTCCAAGACGGACAATCCCTCTTCAAATGAGGACCATTGCACACCCAACAAGTGAGAGTTTTCCTCTTCTTGTTTGCAACATTGGTTTTAGATTGAGCATTGGATTTCTTGGTCCCATTAGACCCACCAACCTCTACCACATTAACGGTAGACTTAAGAGCCCTAGAAATAGTGTACTTAACCCCATGGTGAGCCCGAATCCCCTCTTCAATACGAATATGAGTTCCCAATTGCTCCATGGTAAGATCATCCTTCTTATATTTCAAAGTATGTATAGTGTCTTTCCAAGAAGGTGGTAATTTATCAATAATGGAAGCAACGGCAATTGCTTCATCCATTACCATATCATGTGATCGTAATTGATTTAAAATGTGATGAACTTCGTGAAATTGCTCCATTATAGGCCTTTCATTAGTCATTTTAAACATATTAAAATTACTAACAAGAAACTTCTTACTTGAAGCATCTTCCGAGATGTACTTGGCCTCTACAAAATCCAAAAGCTCCTTTGCACTCTCCACATTTTGGTAAAGATCAAACAAGGCATCCGAAAGTGCATTGAGAATATGACCACGACAAATGTAGTCATCATTCTCCCACTTTCGCCTCCTCGTAGTCTCCAAAGCCTCTTCAACCCCTTCATCGGGGTAAGCCGGAATGGGTGTTGTTAGTACATACACCACACTGAGAGTTGTTAAGAGGAAATGAATCTTCTTTTGCCAACGACGAAAGCCCACCCCTTCAAACTTATCCAACTTTTGGAAGTTCAAAGTCAAGTCCTTGAGTGATAAAGCCATATCCGAAAGAAAATAAAAATAATAGATTGTCAGAAGATGAACAGTGAAACAAGAGGGAACCGGATATTTCACCACTCCAAGGCACGGAAACTACGATTTCCTATTAGTTTTATTTCGCCCCTCTAGGATCACTGGGTTACACGAAATAAATAATAAGATACAACCACTACTACAAAAGGCGTTAAATCTCGGCGCATATCTCTCGACACATCACCCTAGCGTTGAATGGAATTTTCTCTATTCCGTGTTATCTCGGCGCTATTTTGTGTCGATGAGAATTCTCGATACATAAGAGCGCCCATAATTGGGAATAATGCACATGCCATAAACGTGACCTGCTTCAACCTACGCGGGATTATAAAATTTGGGGGGAAAAGAAGGCGGTCTCAATGGCACTCCCACAGTCCCACTCTCTCTCCCACTCTCCCATTCTTCCATTATCTCCTTCTTCTTTGCCCTAACTTATCTTCACCAACCTTGAAATCTTCCGTTGTACTCTCTGATTTTTGTCAATAAAACAAGTATTGATATCATATACAATCGATAAATCGAGGTCCTCATCAATTTTTTGTCAGGTATTGTTTTCTTCTCTCCTTTCCAGATCTAAATTCTAGGTTTTTTTTTCAGATCTCAAAAGTAATCTTTCCATGTTCTTGTTGGTTAATTTATCTTCAAATTAATATATAGAAGCCTAGAATTACCCAAGGAGAATTTAATTATTATTTAGAGCGATTAACTTAACTCATTTTTGATTTTTGGAAAGTAGAATGTTGTATAAATCAATTGCGCTTAATCCTTCGCATATTTTGTATATTAACACTTGCCATTGTTAAAGAGTTTCTCTCTCTAAACCCTAGATTCAGTTTACTCTACAAGTCCCCTTTTTTTCGAGGTTTCGCAATGAGGTAAGGTTCTTCAATCTCAAACTCAATTTGATTTCAAGTTCCAATTTCATTTTCCATTCTCATCAACATTGAAATAGTTCCACGATGCTCCACTATACTTGTTTTTTTGCTCCAAATTTCGTTGAACTGAAACTGTTTCTGTTGGGTGTTGCCCAAATGCTATAGTCAAATTTATTGAAAATTCATTATGGTACTGCCGCCTAAATCATCCAAACATGATTCATGATTTCTCTAGAAACCATTGTAGGGATTTCTTAACATTTGCAACAACTCTAAGGCACTGTTCAGTTCACCTTAAAATAATAATATTCAGTAAAAATAAGTTCAGTTCAGTAAAAATAAGTTCAGTTCAGCAAAAATAAGTTCATTTCAGTAAAAATAAGTCCAGTTCAGTAAAAATAAGTTCAGTTCAGTAAAAATCAGTAGTGCAAAGAAGAAAAAACAACATGAATCAGTAAAAATAAGTTCAGTTCAGTAAAAATAAGTTCAGTTCAGCAAAAATAAGTTCAGTTCAGTAAAAATAAGTTCAGTTCAGTAAAAATAAGTTCAGTTCAGCAAAAATAAGTTCAGTTCAGTAAAAATAAGTCGAACTGAACAGGGCCTAACCCACTTTAAAATGATGGCAGTTAAACATAGAGTCTATAAATGTCTCCAGCCTTCCTTCCATTTCTCAGACCGATTTCATAAAGTATAAGTAAATTAAGAAGCTGGTTTCATTTTTTGGGCATACACAATACACACAAGCCTTGGAGATAATACTACAACACATATCAAAGAAGCCATAGCCACATACAATACACTAGCCTTCCTTCTTACACACTCGTTGTAATAATCTCCCTAATATTCCACTATTTCTCTAATTACTCTTAGTGAGTTTCTAGTGAGAGTTTTATTTGTACATTTATACTACACTACTACTCACCCTATTAATTTGTGAGTTCTTGTACTCTCTTATTTTACTATAGTGGATTAATACACTAGCCTTCCTTCTTACACCCTCCTTGTACTACACTACAACTCACCCTATTAGCATTAAAAGTTTGAGTTCTCTTCTTGAAGCTTTACCTGAGGAACTTCTGTATAGTCTTTTTTCCCTTGTAAAATCCTCTAGTTTGAAGTTTTCTGTGCTAATGCGGTGAGTAGTTGAGTTCAATTACTTTCGTCTCTCAGCGAATTGAATCTTCATTTCGAACTAAAGTTATCATTGTTTATGGTACATCAATTATTTCAATGAAATTAGATCTCTATGCATTTTCATTTAAAATTGTATGTAGTGCGAAGAAATCGTATTTTGCATTCAGCACGCCTTTGAAAACGCAAGCATTTAGAAATTCAATTGATTTGCTGAATAATGCGATGGAGATCCAGTTATCCTTCCCATCAAGTTATTATCTTTCCACGATTTTAGTCTCTGTAGTTTTTTTTTCTATGTTGGATGTATCTCTCTTTGTATGACTGTTATTTAACTTTGGTCCACAATCTGCCAATGATACATGGCGGAACCTCCATTCAGATTCACTTCTAATGATCCGGCAAAGGGAGGAAGAAGCTCTGGCTCGAATAAAGAAAAAGTCAGTGAAGATGGCTTTGATTTGTAAATCAGTGAGTTCTTCCCCATTGAATCAACACTCTTTTCTTTTATTATAAGTCATGTGTAAGATATTCTTGATTTTTATTATTTAATTAAGATTATGACCGTATAACCTACTATGGCCTAAACAATCTGTTCATCTCCTTTTATGGCAGACTGATTTCTGATATTAGCAATTTCAGGACTTGGATGGATTGTTATTGAACCAATGGTGTGGTTGTCCTCTGTTCAGTCATCTTATTCTGCCTTTTCGATTGAACTGCTACAGCCACATAAGTGCTGCCTGTCAGCGGCAAGGTGGTTTGGCGAGATGCTGCCTCTGTTCCGCGTTCTTCTTGCTGCTGCGTTTCCTTTGTTTGGTTGTTGTTCTGCCTTTGCCATTTGTTGTTTTTGTTTTGTACAACAGGTGCATCTCTTTGAGCAGAATGCTTTGTCGAGTTTCCTCTGTTTGAATGATTCTTCTTAAGATTTTCCACCTAGTAACATGTGATTCTTTCCTTTAATTTGTTGTTTCTTTTTCTGGAATGGTTATATGTTCATTGATTGTTGATTATATTTGATTTGTTTGTTTTAATTTTTATGCTAGTTACTAGTTCGTTGTTTTTCATTCTGACTATTGATCTTAGATCTTCTTACATCTACCTATAGCATTTTCTCTCAAAAATTTGGTAGTCTTTGTTAGGTATCAACAATATTGACTCTTTATATTCTCCAGATTTGTTCAGTACTCCAATTCTTGTAGTCATCTTTTTTGAGGAACAACTTCCAAACATACTCAGGGGTATGTGAATTTCATGAGTGCTTTATGGATAGTGACTGGCTAGTGTCTATTAATTAAGTTGGAAGTTCTCTTGTCTGCAGTCGGAGAAATGTTTCCATCACAACTTTATGCTTTAGTGAGGTATATGTATGCCTATTGCAGTATTGCCTTTGTTACTGATATTGAGCATTTGCCTTTTAATTGCAGCGTCCAGATACAAATTACTTAGTCATGGGTGATTATGTTGTCCGTGGATATTATTCCTTAGAGAATTAGGAATATTTAGATTTAGTTTCATATCCAACATGCTTATGGTTTTCTGATTTGTCTGTTATTCGTAAGACTTCAATATTGTTTCTATGATTTTCTCCATTTTTATGTTATATTGCCACTGATGTGTAATAGTATCTAATGGGCTTTAACATGTATTTCTGGCTCTTATGCAGGCTATCAGCTGGGTAAAAGGCAATTGATTACCACTCACCTGATGATGAAGATTGTTCCCAATCAAAGCGGCCTCTCAGTCTTTCTTTCCCTCTTTCCTTCTTTTCGCTAACTTTTCGTCCCTCTTTCCTTCTCCCTCTCCGTTTCAATGCTGCTTCTGTGCCCTCCTCCTCTCCCTCTCCTCTCCGTTTCCAGATCATAAGAATGTAGTCGTATTGAGTTAGTTCGCCTATAAATTCTCTTATGATTTTCTTTACAATGACAAGAACAGATGTATCTTTTAGGTTGTAGATTCCATGGTTGTAGTCCACTTGTAGAGATAGCTCGTGGTGACTTGGTGAGTCACAAAGTGTCAAATTCTCTTCAGCCATTGTGTTGGGGATCTTCAGCATTTGGGGGTATTATGAGTGCGGATTTTAGTGGCTCTTTGGTGGATTCATATGGTGTGAGGTCTGTTTCGATGTTTACCTTGGTTTCTTAATCCTTTTCTGTCTCTTGCCCTGTAAAACTTCCTTCACATGTAAATTTCATATTTGTGTTCTGTGTCACCGCGTTGCTTCCTTTAATCACGTTTGCAGATGAAGTTCTGGTTGAAGAACAATGCGTCCTTGAGCTAGTGTGGGATAACAATAGTTAGAGGGCTTAGATTACAGGAGGTCTTTAACAAGATCATTCTCCAGTTATGGGATGCTGTCAAACAGCCAAATGTATACTACCAAGTATGCTGGTGAAAAGAGAAACTCACAGGAATATGATACATAGGAACCTAGCCTTAAGTTGATTGAAACAAAAATGGAACCAAGAATTCAGATTTTTAGGAACATTACTTGGGTTCTTTTCGCAGTTTGTACACTACCAAGTATGCTGCCATGTAAAAGAGTAGACTTGGTAGATATTGGATATGCTTGATAACTTCAAGCTGCTCTTTTACATGGCAGCATGGGGAGTGCGATGGGTGATTGTTTTAGATATGTTTTTCTATTTGGGTATGATAATCAATTTCAAATGTCAATGTAATGTAAAATATGTTAGAAATGACACAAGTGCTTTCCTCTAAGGCAATACTGACCCTTACATGTTGATAAGTACTTTATTGTGCCTGTCCATGCTACATTTTTAGTGTCGATGCATATAGATTTAGAACATTTTAGTCTTGCATTGCATGGTTTTGATTACTTTGAGCTAAATGGTTGCTTCACTACTCGTTTAGTTGTTTTGGATGATTTTCAAACTAACTAACAGGTTTTTTAAGTCATATATGATCATTGGAAGATTAGTTGTAGACTGTTGAACTTCAAATGGACATAACATTTGATCTGTAAATCAGATTGAGGTGATTCAGGTGGGAGGTGTTAGCTCGTTTCGATAGCTTTCCAACAACTGGTCATGAGCCCAATTCCGATAAGAGACGAGAGAGATATGATCGTTCGAAGTTGAGCTGTCCGCAAACCAGCAGGTCACCACGGTCGTGGGGACCTGTAGCGAGCAAAACAGACTGTTGAAGATTGGAAACTGATCCTATGAAAGTCAGGGGCCACGGTCGTGGTGATTTCACCACGACAGTGGTGACCTGACTTCGGGTGTTGACCCGTTTTCTCCGTCTTAGTTTAATGATGTTTTTAATTAGTTTTTTTAGCTTAGACTCGACATGACTTCATACTTAGTTTCTAATTAACTCTCTCTTAGCCCTAAACTCTCTCAAACACTAGTTTACTCCTTTGTTTCATTATTGAAGATCGAATTCATCAATTAATTCAAGTAATTTCTCTTCAATCTATTTCCTTAATCTTATTGCTTTGTCTATGATGTTTACTTTATTGAATTTTAATTGCTTAGAATCCATGATTAGTGAGTAGTTTCTAATCTAGGGTTTGGGTGAAAGCATGAATTAGGGGCTTAATGTAGATGTTCTTGTAATTGATTTATTCATGTCTAATATGCATTGTTCTTGGTGTTTTGACACCTTAGGGTAGACCTTGATCAAGTTTATGCTAGGGCTTAGATTTCAATTACTCTTAATTGATTGTTGTTGTCTAGTCATTCCCATGAATCAACTTAATTTCTAGACCAGGAGATTGGGTAGAAATTAAGAGGAACCTATTTAGGGGTTTTCCAATCAAATTGAATCCATTAATCAATTGGCTAAAGACCATTCGAGAGAGGATTTAGTCGATTGATTAATTGATTACTCTTGAGGACCATTCGAGAGAGGACTCAAGGACCTTATAGGGAAACTTAACCTTGCATGTTATTCTCTATAACTTCGTAGTTGCATTTGTGTCGTGTCTTGCCCGAGTTCATGCGAGTAACCCAAGCTCTAGTGTCTTCCTTATCATATTAATCCTCCTATTTGTTTATTAGTCGGTATTCATTAGCTAGTCAATTAGTCGGTTACTTACTCAATCTTAAACCCCCAAAAACCCTTCACTTAGGTAGTTTTGGACTTAGTGGACTATAGTCAATCCCGATTTACTTGTGGTTCGACCCTTGACTTGCCATTACTACGTACTTAGTAGTTTCTCGTTAGGTTTATAAATTGTGTTTGCTAAGCGGTTCTTAGTGCCTTAACAACACACTAAAAACCTCTTATCACATGTATACTCCGATATAGTACCTCGATGAGAACAAAAGGTTGATCCTGGCTAGCTATACTGGATAACCAAAACCTTGGGAAGCTTGCCGAGTGTGCTCAGTAAGTTGCTGCTTTAATATTGTGAAGAGTATTTGCTAAGATTGTCTGTTGTCCTATATGTTTCTTAGTGAAAGTTCATACTTCACAGAGTCAAGTGCAGGTTTATATTTGATATATGGTTTTTGACTTACCGCATCCACTACTACGTAATGTACATTATCTGTTGAAATTTTCACCAAAACAGAGTCAAGTCTAGGCGAATTGCTGTTGAAATTTTCGTTAAAACCAGAGTCTGTGGGCTTCGAATTGGGCGTTTTTGGCATAGGTTCTCAACTGGGCTTTTAGGTAACCGGCGAACTGGCGAAGGCCACAAAGGCTTTCAGTATCCACGGCTACTAAGGTTTTGTTGTAACGTAGATGGGAGGGGAAAGAGTTGGCTGACAACAAGGTTTTGTTCTTACCCCCTCTCCTTCTTTATCTCCCTTTTTTACTTCGATGAAATTTTTGTTTATTCTTAGGGGTTTATATCCCGATCTATTACTACATCTCGATTTTTCATTTGTGCATGTTAGGAACTGTACTTTGTTATGATTCTGTGCATTACTCTAAATTGTGTTCCTTTCTTTTTATCACTTTATATTATTTTGTTTCTGCCTTTGTGTGAAACCTACTTGTGTCTAGTATCTCGCTGATCTACCATCTGCATCTTATTGCTCTTATTCAGTGTAAAGCTTCTATCTTTTCATCTTAATTCATGATTTAATTGAGCTTCTCATTCTTGATTGGTAAAATTCCGATTTGGATACCTCTTCTCAACAGCATTTTGTGGATCATGGCTTGTACAATTTCATCATCCTTGTTGCTCTGGAAATATTTTTACCTATCGATGCTGAACTATTAATGTTTTCTTTTCCCAACTACAGATTAGATAAGTATGCTATTGCAAAATTTGCAAGTAATCTTAGAAGGAAGCGAAGAATGACGACAAGAAGCTTGAAACATGACGTTCTTGCGGCTTGGAATTTGCTAAATTTAAGTGATAAACATATATGGCTCTTTGTATAAAGATTTTCATATATGTAGTATGTCTTACTTTTTCATTTCTCTTTTTATGTAATCTTAATTATAACACTAAGATTGTATTATTATGATTATTCATAATAAATAAGATTGTTTTATTAGTCTTTTTGCCTTAACTTTATATTATTATTCGATGTTCACTTGCGACAATGAAATGCATTTATAAAACAAGAGGAAAAGAGAGGAAAAATGAATAAATAATGAGGACAAAAGATCTCTTGGTAGCAGTAACATTCTCAGCACACAAAGGTGCCAAGAAGCTCGGTACTTTAAAATGTCGAGGATTAGCAGAGGGGCACAATAGCGCCGAGAAGCTCGGCGCTTTTGAGTGCTGAGAGGTTGGTAGAGGCACACAAAAGCGCCGAGAATCTCGGTGCTTTTAGGTGTCTAGGGTCAAAGGAGGCGCACAAAAGCGCCGAGAATTTCTCGACGGCCAAAATCTCGGCGCTTCCTGAAAGCGCGCTGCGCCGAGATATTGCCTAAAAAGCGTCGAGAAACGACGCGTTTTGTAGTAGCGAACGGAGTAAAACAATTCACTTCTATGATCTTAGAAGTGAATCCTTAAGAACTTGTGTTTGATGTGTTTATGAAGAACACTTAAGAAAACTAATCAAATTTTCTTAAGCAAGCAATCTTTTCAAGTTGGGTCCAAGGATGGAGTGAACCTCCTACTTTTATAGTCACATATGCAAGGGACCTCATTAAGGACCTTTAATAGGATCCTTAATAAGACCCTTAAATCAGAGAATAAAGGCCAGCAATAACCATGCAAAACCACTCATAAACGAGCAAAACGCTTCAGCGGATATAAACGGGCATATGAAAAAACTGAAGCCTCACAGGCAGTGCCCAGTTGCGACTCGCGACACAGGTCGCGGCCCGCAAGCTGGCACTGCCCCCTTTTCTCTTCTTTTTCCGGAAATAAATCCTTCACCTCTATTTATTTCCCTCATATGTAAACTAACTAAACCCATTACCCTTACAAATGTACCAACAACATTTTCATAGTTCAAAGTAATTGATTTCATTTGGTGTATAAGACATTAGTAAAAGGAATCTAAAATGTCATTTATCTCATGTCAAACATTTGATAAAAGAAATAATAAAAGTGCATGGATTAATATATCTCTCTCTTACGTACTTGGGATTGTGCGTGTCCAAAATTTGACATTGACAATATTTATTTTTTTAATTTATGAGAATGACGTGGATATTACTTTTAAAAGTGGGGTTGTTGACACATGATGGGTTAAAATTCTTTGCTTTGGAAAGGCACATGGCGAAGTAATTATTTTATTTAGAATTTAATACAAATCGTGCGACTTAAGGCCTTATAATGAAATTTAGCACTGACTCAAAATTCAACGGGACGGCCATGATCATCATCCTAGTAGAACATGGCTAACAAAACTGGTTTTTCTTAGAAACAACAAAGTAATTCTATTTAATTATAAGCTCTAAAAAAATATAATTCACTTTGGATATAGTATTAACTCTTCATCTTAATCGTTGAGCTGAGAAGCAATAAATCGATCTAGTGTCATCCAATCACTAAACCTTGTTTTAGCAGTATCTATTCTCCGATTGTCATAACCTAAGTCAATGCTTAGATCATCATCGTGATGATGACTGAATGGTGGTGTACTACTGCCAGTAACCGTTGGAAGACTCACCGAGCTTGCACCCACCATTAACTCTTCATCGAGCTCAGAAGCAATAAATCGATCAACCGTCATCCAATTACTAAACCTTGGTTTAGCTATATCTAACCTCTGATCAAAGATAGGATCGTCCTCATAATGATGATTAAACGATGATGGACTATGCATAGGAAGACTAACTGAGTTTGAACACATCATTAAGTCTTCATTTTGACCGTTTAGCTGTGAAGCAATAAATTGATCGAGCGAAATCCAGTCACTTAACCTTGATTTAGGATCATCTAATCTTTGATTATCATAAAACTGATCAATGATACAATCATCCTCGTCATGAAGATTGAACGATTGTGGACCGCTGCTGGTAAGCATAGGAAGACTCATCATCAACTCTTCATCTGGACCATTGAGCTCAGAAGCAATAAATTGATCAAGCGTCTTCCAATCACTCAACCTTGGTTTAGCACTATCTAGTCTCTGATTATCATTGCACAAATCAACATTCGGATCATTGTCATTGTGATGATTGAATGGCGGTTGACTACTACTGGTAAGCATAGGAAGACTGTACTGATAATCATCAGTTGATAATACTTGACTGTTAATATCAAGCTGATTATATGGAGGTTTAATCATATTATTATCAAGAATATTTAATCTTCCTTGGGATGTGTTTGGGGGGGTTTTCATAGAGAAGATGTTGGTGGTCGTAGTAGTAGTAGTAGTAGTAGTACAGGTTGTTGGATGTGCTTGTTTTTCTGCATCTTGATGTGACTTCCCCATGCAAGAAAAGATATGATCATATCCCATTGGTAAACTTGTGGTACTCATATCATTTGCCTTTCGGTACTTGTTCTTCTCGAAAACGCGGCATATCACCCACCCTTCATCTGCTATATCGGTGTCATCTCTTGTTGCCTATCGATATATATCAGGTATAGGGTTGTTAGTTTGAAAACTCGTCATACAACTAAACCTACGCTGAATAATCAAGTAAGAAAGTTACAGGAAACAGAGGTGTTAACATACTACAAGGCTTAAACTACTTCCTAGATCATAGCAACAAGAAAACAAAGGTGGAGATCATGGTCCACTAATCTCTCCACAACGTTCCACAATTTAACAAGAAAATAAAATAGCCACATGCTTACTTGGCTAAGTAAAGATACTAAACTTACTGCACCTGCGTTTTCTTCACCTTACAAATGTTGGTGTATTGCTTCAAAGTTAAGTCGTTGCCTATTTTCCGAGCTTCTAGCTATCAGTATGTGGGTTAATAATGTTAGGATGTTTTACTAAGTCAAAGTCATGTTTATTATTGGGATAGTGGGTTTTACGTTAATTAGTCAAAATACCAGTTTATGTATAAGGCTTTTAGTGGAGTAGTGGGTTTAGATGGCCTTAGTATAAGGAAGTAGTTGTGCTTGTGTTTTAGCCTATTTGATTCTCTTGTATATTCGGTTTGATGAAAAAGCAATATTATCGGTTTGTGTTTCATTTTTCATTCCGCTATAATTGTCATTTCACTTATATTCTTTAGTTTAACAACAAACATAAGTTTTAGGTTGATCAAGTTCATTTAGGTGTCAACATAAGGTGAAAGCAGTAGCAGGAGCAAGGTGAGCCCAAGCTCAGGGACCCCCAAATTATAGGCCCCGCATCAGATAAAAAAAAAAACTGATTTTTTATTATAAAGAGAAAAAAGTAAATCTATATTTATTCTTTCCTTTCCTCCGAGCAGTGTAACCTATCTTTCCAATTTCTTTGGCCAAAACTCATATCAATTCCCAACAATTCTTTTCCATTTTCATGCTTTCCTTTCATCCAATTCTCTCACCTCCATAACTTCCTAATTTGTCATCTCCCAATGATCATAATATGATGCTTAAAATTATCCATTCAATGTTCTTTATTTTTATCTAATTAATCTTACTACATAAACTTACAACCATGTCCCTTTTAACTTTTAGGAAAAATTATTTACGAAATATTTTAAGGGCCTCTTTTTTAACTTTTGCTCCGGCTCCTAAAAATTAAAATGTCCGAGATGGCACTGGGTGAAAGTATGGTTGATCACGTCCAATCAAGTCTAACTTTAAGTTACTCCCTCCGTCCCAAAATAAGTGCTACATTTTGACCAAAAGCTTTTACATTATTGGTCAAAATGTAGCACTTATTTTGAGACAGAGGGATTACTTTTTTTTGTTGAAGGGTAAATTTAAGTTACTTGTTTTCATCAAGTACTCATGTTAGGATATTTGGATCATAAAACAGTCAAGTCTGACAAAACTACCAAATCTAAGTAGCATAGCTTGAAGTGCAGCTACACGTGAGCAAAGCAATTATTGTAAAATGTATAGAATTTTATACATGATATTGACACCTGCAGGAAACCATAATATATATAAAAAAGAAAAACAAAAATGTTAGTACTTGTCTAGCTTTTTTACGCATAATAGTAAAAGAAAGTCAGGAAAAAAATCTATCAACAAATGATGCATATGAAAATAATCATTTAGAATTTTGGTGAGGTTTAAGGTTAAAGCTTACACTGGAGTGATCATGCTCGACTGTGCAAGTAGCTCTGAAGTCTTCAAGCCTATACTCATGCATGATCCAATCAGATTTTTTACCATCTGATGCTCGACCTTTGTAGAAAATTAAAGTCTTTCTCATACCAATGCGTTCATTGTTGCTATATATCGTTTTGTCGCGGCCCGTGGCCTTCCAGAACCCGGCTGCAGTGGCCCGATTTGTTCTAATCCCTGTTGGGTATTTCTTCTCTTTATGACTGAAGAAATACCAATCATTTTGTTGTCCTGATCCTATTCTGCAGGTTTCTGACATATAGTATTTTTTGTACAAAACATATTAAACGTGTTTAAAATTAACTAATGGTAGATGACGCAATCGTGTAAAGAGCTTTTCCAGGTTTGAACAAATTGGGATCATAATAGTAATAGGCTAATAGCTAGACACTTGTAGAGAACCTAAGGAACAAGGATTCCTATGAGGGAAAAGTGAAGGATTTTGGGAAGATTTTGAAACTTTAGTGTAATTTAGGTCACTTACAACAATTTTATACTAGAGGGATTTGTTTCTAATTGTTTAAACAATTCGAAATTACTTGATATTTTCCCTTCATAAGATTCGGAGATATAGACACTTTAATCTACAAGAAAACTTAACTCATCAAGATTGATTACTGATTTCATAGTCGAAAAACAACCCTAGTAGGATCCCCTCTTTCTTTTTCCGCTCTTTCTTCTCTCCCACAAAACTCTACTTACTTCAAGCTGCGAGCTGTGATAAACCCTTTTATACTAGCTACTAGTATATAAGTTGTTTATAATATAACCAGTTGTCCAGTTTTTCTAGCCCAAATTTTCTACTAATATATTGGGTTTAGAATCTCTATATTTGGGAGTTTGGAATTTATTTTGTTGATATATTTGTTTTTGCTAATAATTGATCTATTGATCAGAATATTTGTTGTATCATGGCAAAAATGAGCTTTTCAGTGGGGCTATTGATTGAGGGTTGCATTAGACAGCAATGTAAAAGAGGTTTGTAAAAGTATTTGATGTCATCAACAATTTTGGTTTTAAGATAGAATAATATATACAACATTTTATATATTTGTTTATATTTTACATGTTGTATGACTCTCAATCTATGAATTCTTTTGAATCTCAAAAAAAAAATTGAAAAAAAAACAAACCCTGCCAGACATAGTAATGAAGATTTAGGTATAATATAAAGGAGAATTGTGACATTAAATTACCTTGAATTTCCCAAGGTTCAAGCTTGTTAAGGTCAATCTCTCGAATGACATCAAGGTCAACGGTATCAAAAGCCAATTTCTTCTTCAAGTAATACTGGAGAAGCTCTTGTTCTGTAGGATGAAATCTAAAACCTGGAGGTACTTTTGAGCATCCAGTCACTGGTAGGTTCATATTTTGACTTTCTAATGCTTCAGCAATGGAGTAAATCAAAAGAGTATCAGAATATTTTACTTTTTGCAAGAAATAGTAAAGCTATGTTTACCCCCTATTAATTTAGTTGGCTTTCACTTAACTACAGTTGGTACTGGTACCTTTTGATATAAAGCAGAGAAAACAGAATTTATTAGCAAAAAGAACTGCGGGAGATCAGTCATTAAGGAGGATGATTAAGAGCACATCATATATAAAGGCAATAAGCGAAAAAGGATAAAGTAGGAAATTGCAGACCAAAGGGCCATTCTAATGTACTTCGTGGGTCCATGTATCTGGAGCTTCAGAACTGCTAACCAACGTCAACAACGGTGAGTTAGTGTACAAAAAGCGATATAGCTTACCTTAAATTAGAATTAGGTTACGGTGTTTGTCCAATATCAAGACGGTGCCTAATCATATGTTTTTTTAAATACACTGTTAATTTAATCCACTTCATAGTCAATTATGTTGAAACATATAATTTTCACTTTCATTCATTCAGTGACTAGTTTATGTTGGATAATGCTACAAAAGTAGTTCCTAATAAGTAGCATTAGTGGCTAGTAGTAAGTTAGTGGGTAATTTGTTTTATAATTAAAATATGATTAGTGGCTAGTAGTTATGGAGGATATGGTATATGACATGTTCTCCACTACTTAGATATGTGCCTATCTTTTAGGTTAGTTGCTATATATTGTAAGCCTATAAAAGACACTTATTATATTGAGATTAATTGAGCAAGTTTAACGCAAAACTTCTCCATATTTTATTTACTCTCCTCTCTACTCTAAAAACTAACAGTTTAATCTATCTATTTATTCTTATAAGTCATCTATAATAATTGATTGTCGTGCATGGTCTGGGTGCAACGACAATGTTGGCTCTTTTATAATTGATTGTCGTGCATGGAAAGAGAGGAAAAGAGGGAGACTAAGGCTCTATGTGTTTTGATAGAAAATAATTTTCACGAAAAATCATTTTTCAAGGAAAACAATTGGCAAACATAATTCTAAATAATGTTTTTCTTTATTTGTTTGATTGGAGGAATACCTAGGGAGAAATGGTATAAAAAAAAGTAAATGAGAAGGAAAGATGGGAAGAGAGAATAAACAGAAGTAAGAAGTGAAGAGGTTTTCTTCTTTACACAATGAAATTTGATGCTGGAAAACCTAGGGGAACAGGAAATGGAAGTAAAAAGGAGTTGAAGGATGAAAGGAGTGAATAAGGAGAAGTAAAGAGGATAATAAACAATGTGACATACCTTGTTTAGAAAAGGAAAATGATCTTCCATTTTTAAAGAGATATTTTCTACCCTTGAGAAATAGTTTTCCTTTCCTCAGCAAAACAAACAAGCAAGGAAAATGGAAAGATGGTGGAAAATCGTTTTTCGAAAAGATATTTTCCTACAAAACAAACGGAGCATAAAGCTAATATAGAATTAATGGTTCACCTTGGAATGATATATATGATACAAAAGTGTATTTATACAAGACTAAGAGAATCCTAGAAATTAGGAAACTAACAAACTAAAAGATACAAAGAGATTACAAAAAAAAAGTACAACTATAATTAACAAGAATATTTTTTCTATGACATCCCCGCAGTCGAAGCGGAATTAGGAAGGACGCTGAGACTGAATTGAAGTTCCTCAAAGAGAGATCGTGGAAGGCCCTTGGTGAAGATTTCAGTGTACTAATAGCAGGAAGGAACATGTAGTACACGAACAAGGCCCTTGCCTACCTTTTTGTGTACAAAATGGATTTCCATCTCAATGTGTTCATTGCGCCAATGTTAAACGGGAACCGGAAAAGTAAACCGCACTAACTGGAATAATCCTATTTTTAGTAGCATTTTTTATTTCTTATTGTGATTATTAGCTTGATTATACAATAATTAAATCTCTTCGTGTTTATTTGAATGAGATGTGCATTTGATTATATAGTTATTGAAACGGTAATTATTTTAATTTGCGTGACTATATTATTATATTTTAATGAAACTATCTTGGAAGATATCGATTTTAGTTTGAGATATTTCCTAGAGTTTGAGCTAATATTATATTTTAATGGAATTATCTTGGAAGGAAAGAAAGGGGAGAAGAAGGAGATCGATAAAGTGAAGCGGGAGATGTCGAGCTCCGGCGAGCAGTGTGCTCTGTGCTGCATCGTCATCGAGAACGGTAGGAAAAGTGGAGAGAGAGATAACGGGGAGACGCGCGCGAAGGACAGCTGGCGCACCGGCTGCGTCTAAAGCAAAAGGGGCTCATCTAGGGCAAAATTTCCGGCGAAAGTGAGAAAGATCTAGGGAAGGGGAATGTCAAGAAACCCTAACTTATTTCATAAATTAATCCTAAAATTTTGAGGATTTAGAGAAAAGTAAACTGCAGTCCAGGATGGGTTGCGAATCCCCACTAGGGACACTTCAATATGGCCTTCACCACCACTGAGCTACCACCAACACTACGGGTCTGTTCTCTTCGGTTTATTTTCACTTCAATTCAGTTCTTATAAGTTCAGTTCAGTTCAGCTCTAATAAGTTCAGTTCAGTTTAGTTCAGTTCAATTCGATTCATCTATAATAAGTTCAGTTCAGTTTATTTCAGCTCCAATAAGTTCAGTTCAGTTTACTTCAGCTCCAATAAGTTCTTTCAGTTTAGCTTCATTCATTATTTAACAAATTTGTTTAATATTACTATTATTATTATTATTGGTCTAATATATTTTACTCATTATTATTTTATTATTATTATTATTATTACTATTATTATTATTATTAATTATTTTTATTATTATTTTTATATTTTTTTGTTATCATATTTTTACTCATTATTATTACTACTCCCTCCTTTTTTTAATATGTACATTTTTCCATTTTGGTGTGATTTTTTAATTACTACAATGTAATTCTGTTTAGTTGATTGTTTATTAATTCGTAACCCATTTCAGCTGTTATGGTTTGTAAAAGTTAATTGAAACTTACATTTCAAATTTTCGATTAGTTTTAGATTTATGGATTTGGAGTTTGCTGGAATTGTTGGAGAAATTAATTTAAATGGAGTTCCTGGAGCGATATGAGTGTTGGGATTCTGCTTTTGATTGAAACAAGTTTATGTTTTGGATGTGAGTTCTAAAGTAAGTTTTAGGCAGTCCGTAATGGAACTCTGCGAAATTTTCTATCGGATCTTAATACCAAATTTAGTTCTTCAAAATGTTTTTTTAAGGTCTTTTACTGGACATAATTTATGAAAGTTCAATGATTTTAAAAGTTTAGGATTTTAAAGTTCCATACTAGCTAATTTAGTATAGTGGGTGTGATGGTAATAGTCCGGATTGAGTTTCCGCTTTGTTTAACTTAAATTAAGTGGGTTGAAGGATCTAGGTTGTTGCCTGTTGCAGGTGGTATCAGAGCGGGAGTGGCTTAGTTCAAGCACATATCTCCATATCCAAGCGTAAGAAGTAAATTAGTCTAAATTGAGTTAGTCAAAACTGAGTATTAAAATAAACAAAGTCGTCGAGAATAGTTGTGATGTTTAGGCATTTGATGTTGTGCTTTTGTGTATTGTGTGACATTACTTCATCTTACGTGCAATTGTTTGAAACTTTTTGTTTATGTCATCTTATATGTGGTCATATATTCGAAGGGATTACTGAGGTAGGAGTATGTATTGGGAGCGTGAGTTGGACTTCGAGGACGAAACTCGTTTTAGGAAGGGACTAGCGTAGTAGGTTGGATGTTCAATTTTTAAAAACTGGATATGCATATTTTCACTTTCAAGTTGTAAGTATATGCTATTGAAGAGTTGAATGATAAGATGTACATTCAGTTCAAAAAACTTATTCATAAAAAAAAGCTGCACATCTAGGTCAAAAAATATGCACAAAAAATCCTTCTCATACATCCCATGTATATAGGAAGAGGATCTGGTGAAAACTGTTTTCACCGTGAAAACCAATTAAAGGGGGTACATAGGACTCATAAAGGGGTACGTGTGCAATCATTAATGTCATTTTTATAAATACTGACAACTTTGATGTTAGAAGCATGTGTACCCTTAAATCGTAATGTACCCTTGTAAATCTTATATGTACCCCTTTTTTTCCTACCCGAACTGTCCATTTTTCAGTTTTCAGCAAAGTATAGGTTTTTAGCAGAACCCGACTTTATATATACATAAATATATATATATGTATATGTATATATATTCATTAATGGTGTTTTTGTATATGTACCCTTCTAAATCTTATATGTACCCCTTTTTTCCAATCAGGACCGCTAGTTTTCAGTTTTCAAAAAGGGGTACATATAAGATTTAGAAGGATAAATATATCAATTAGAGAGTACGTATGCTTCTAACATCAATGTTGTGCTGCTAACATCAAAGTTGTCAGTATTTACGAAAATGCCATTAATGAAAGCACGCGTATCCCTTTATCTTAACATGTACCCCATTTACTTGGTTTTACGGTGAAAACAGTTTTCACTTGATCCTATTCCTATATATATTTACTTCCTCCGTTTTGATGTAAGTGATACATTGTCACTTTAACGTATTTTGAGGCAAAATTTCCTAAGTGTAGTTAAACAATGAAAAATGAGGGATGATGTATATAATTAAATTAATAATCACAACCCAAAAACCACCACTGCCCCCCTCTCTCTCCGCCACCCCACCACCTGCCCAAACACCATCCTCCCTCAAAACCACTAGCATGCCTTTGAAAACAACCCACAGCCGGCCGAAAGCACCGACCCTCCCTAGAAAACCACTCAGATATGGCCGAAAACAACCATCCCTCCCTCACAAAGCACCTATACCTAGCCGAAAACCACCAATCCTCCCTTCAAACCTACAGACTCCTTCGAAAACAACTCCACAGCCGCCGAAAACACCAACCCTCCCTCAAAAACCACTCATATTTGGCCGAAAACCACCACCCTCCCTCAGAAACCACCTATACCTTGCCGAAAACCACCAGACGCCTTCGAAAACAACTCCACAGCCGCCGAAAACACCAACCCTCCCTCAAAAACCACTCAGATATGGCTGAAAACCACCATCCTCCCTCACAAACCATTTCCTTCTTGCTCGAAATCGTCCTCCTTCTTCAAGAAAGATTTCTGCTGGAATTTTGGCTGGGTGGTGTTTCGCAATTTTGGCAGGTGGCTAGGGTTGCGATTTGGTAGTAGGTTGAGGGGAGGGTGGCTAGGGTTGCAATTTGGTGATAGGTTGAGGGGAGGGTGGCTAGGGTTGTGATTTGGTGGTAGGTTGGGGGGAGGGTTGCTAGGGTCGCGATTTGGTGGTAGGTTGAGGGGACGGTGGCTAGGGTTTCGATTTGGTGGAGGTTGAGGGGAGGGTGGCTAGGGTGTCGTCTTGGTGGTAGGTTGAGGGGAGGGTGGCTGGGGTTTTATTTTGGTGGGTGGCTTGTGGTCAGGTGGTGGAGAGAGATGGGGAGGGTGGTAGGTTGAGGAGAGAGAAAACTTAAGTTAGTAGTAATTAATTTTTATTAAGATTATATAAATATGGTTTAGTAGGTGTAATAAGGGTAAAATTGTAAAATATCACACTAAAACTTCCCAAAGAAGGAAAAAAACCCAAAGTGTATCACCGATTTCCAATCACCTATTTTTAGAAACTGTGTCACTTATATCAAAACGGAGGAAGTATATATAAATTAGTGTGTTGATTGAATTTACGATCAACGAACATCTATTGAATTTGAATTTATATATAAGGTATGATCCTCTTTAAACCAAATATGAGATGAAAACAATGAAAATCATGTGATGGGGGTACGTATATAAGTGTTATAGGGGTACATGTAGGTATTAAAGCAATATTTTCATATGGAACAAAACTTAGAACAAAAGTTGTCAATATTTATAGAAATGTCATTAATAAGGACATTGTACTCCTTTATAACTCATATGTTCCCCTTTTTTTGGTTTACACTGTGAAAACAATTTTCACATGATATCTCCCTATATATTACTACATATTTCACTATAATTGTTACAATTTGACATTTTACACTATACACATATTTCACTT
Source organism: Patellifolia procumbens (assembly GCA_947645195.1). Taxonomy (NCBI): domain Eukaryota; kingdom Viridiplantae; phylum Streptophyta; class Magnoliopsida; order Caryophyllales; family Amaranthaceae; genus Patellifolia; species Patellifolia procumbens. The sequence continues at coordinate 5,657,162 of CANSGD010000972.1, forward strand.
TGAGCATTATTTGTGATTTATACATAAGAAAAAGTATAGTCATGTGAGATCTTGTTAGATTTCTCTTGATGTATATAGATATCTAGTTTTTATAATTTTTACAAACACATAATTAGATACAATAATGCTCAAAGTTTTGCATTAGGATTCATAAAAAGTGCAAATGTGACAATTGTAGTCAAAGGAAAGGAGTATAAATAGGTCTGTTCTTTTGAACTGAACTGAACTGGACTGGACTGAATTGGATTGGACTGAACTGAACTGCAATTGTGAGACAAAAAGGAGAGGAGCTTAATAGAACTGAAGCGGTCTGAAATATTCTGAAGAACTGAACTGAACTAAAATTATCCACTGCAAAAGAACTGTGCCAAATATGTAAGACCTACTTCACATTTTAACAACTCTCAGTTATGTGAGTAATGCCCTTTTATATATTAGATCTGTTGTATTTCTAGTCTATAGAAAAAAATCAACCAACTTTTATATAAGTTGGCTCAACTTATTCCTTATTTCGGTAATTCCTCATTCAATCATGACTAACAAGAAACACAAGGAGTACAAGATATGCAGGTTGCTAATTAAATTGGCAAAGGCACACGTTCTAAACTGATCCTACGAAAGGGCTTTCTACAGTAAGGGGGCAGGCCCACCAGGCCACCATCGTACATCATGATTCATGAATATGACCTTTCACCTGGCTGAATTCTGAAAGGCTTCTAATAAATAAACATTTGAAGATTTGATATAGAAGTTCGATACCACACCTGAGTGTTCAGAGTCTTCTGACCATATCCTCCAAAGCAGACATTTGGGTTTAGGATGTCAATTGGCGGACCTAAAGGTGACTGCGGAGAACGTTCCCTTTACATTCATATCTGTTAACTATCTCATTCCTATTCTTCTCTTATTATTTACTAGATTTTTATGCACGCGATGCGTGCGACAACAATTTTATTATGAAATTTTATAATGTACAGTAGATAATTTTATGGATATTGACATTTTACCACCTAAACTTTTCATGTTTTTAGAAACTCCCACCTTAAAGATTTTTTTTAAAAAATTCCACCTACCATCTACGATTTTATTAAAAACTCCTACCACTTAACGATTTTTGTCAACTTTCATTAACAGAACCGTTAAGTGGGTCCAACATATACATTTTGTTAATAAAATGGAACTTAAAATAGTTGCAATTCTTTCCAAATAGTTGTAATTTGTTCCAAATTTGCTCTAAATTTGTTGAGGATTTGCCCTTAAATTGATGAATTTGACTTTAATTTCAGCGTAAACTAATAATAAAATGCATATGTGGGCCCTACTTCACGGTTTTATTAACGAAATTTAACAAAAATCACCAAGCGGTGGAGTTTCTAATAAAAAAATCCATTAAGGTGGGAGTTTCTAAAAACATGAAAAATTTAGGTGGTTTTGAACAAAAAATCCTAATTTTATTTGCATACGATGTGTGTTTTGCCTACTGTAACATGATAAAATGTGAAGGTACACAACATGTTTTGTTTTCAAGCTAAATTCATTTTGGCTCGTTTTTCTTTGAAAACCTCCCTTACTCCCCACCATCAACTACAACTTTTGTTATATAGTACCCCATAAAGTATTTTTTGCTCATTGTCTAGATGAGAAAAAATTCAAAAGTACTTGAAAATACTTTGTCATATTTCTCACTCATGCTAAAATACTTTATCATGATCAATTTAATCAAATGTGCCTTCACTCATGAACAATCAATTACTCATGTATTTCAAAATAAAAAAATTCAAAAGTATATATAAAAGTATAGCAAAGTGGGTGTCTATTTATAGATCTCAAGAAATATAATCGTTGTAATTTTTTTAAATTGTTTTTACTTTGTAGGTTTTTAAATATTTTAGTTAGAAGTTTTGAACATCTTTTATTAAAAATGTGATGGCTAAATTTGGAAATAAAACTTAATTACTTAATAAACTCATTGATTTATTTTATTTATTTTTCCTTTTCTTCTTTTTGGTGTCCACCCCCACCTCTTCACTTATATAATAGAGATGACGGAGGAAATCTTTTATTCCTATCCCGTCCCAAAGTATACGCACTAAAAATTATCATTGTCCATCACGTCTTACAGCCCTCATATATGCCCAAACGTTCGTCACATCCACCTTAAAATATGTCCCATATTTATTAAAATATATCCTATGTTTTTCAAAAAAATGTTAAAATAAAATTACTTTATTCTATATAGTTTATATGGGGTTTGCCCAGCAGAGCCCCCATGAGTAGAACGCCACGGCAGAACGGATCAAGCAGTTTGGGTCATGCAAATTCAGCCAATCAGGGCCCACTGGACAGATCCCCTCTAAATAGAAATAAGGCTACCAGAGTTTGAGCTAAGAAGGATCCAATCTTATTGTTTAAGCCCAAATAAGTTGAAAGGCCCAATAATAAGCATTGATCAACATAAGCCCAAGTTTATTTTGATTTGTCTTGCCATTTAATGTCAAATCTAAAATAGTTGTAATTAGTTTTTTTGCCTGCGAGTTTTTACCTTCTTTTAGTAAAAAGAGTTTTTCTTATTTTAGGCGAAATTATGTTATTTTATTTGTTTATTGTCAATTAAATAATGTTGAGTCAATAGTTATGGTCAAAAGTCAGGGGAGTCAATGTTAATTTTGTTGGGTCAATAAGTCAAGAGTTAAAGTTATTAATCAAGATGGCAAAATATGAAGAAAGAAGAAAGTCAACACAAGGGAAGAAAAGTCAACCTAATTGGCGGCAGGTCAAATGAAGAGTTCAAGTTTGGTCAAAGTTGCTACAAAAGAGACGAAGTTTGTCGGAGAAGATAAACTTGATGACATTGCGTGTGAAGCAAGTAAATGGCGTGTGGTACAAGTAAATGTGGCGCCTAGGGTTTGTTGTGCAAGTGGCTAGGGTTTGTAACAAACTTTCCTACTTTTAAGGGAGTTTGTTAGCCTAACTAGATTTGGATAAGGATTAATGTTAGTAGGCGCCTCAATCTAGGGTTTTTATTACTCTTATTTTCGGAAAAAATGTTGATTAATCAGAGGTTTATTTTCCTTAACCTAGTAAGGTAATTTAGGGGGATTGTCCTATCTTCCCTAGAGTATCATGTACTATATAAAGCGTCATATGATCAAGAAAGGTTAAGAATTATTCAGTGTAAAAACAACTAAGTTTTCTTAAGAGTTTTAAATTCATTGTGAGTTTAAAAATAAATGTTTTGATTGTTTTCAGGAATGCTCAATATTAAGAGTGAAAGATACTTAGGTTTAGAAATGTTCTAAGTAGTTTTGTTATTTAATTTTTGTGGTTCAGGAATGTTGACATAAATTAAAATATCTCAGTTCTTGTTACTTTGAGTGTTGAAATTTTCGGACTTATTGGATAAAGTATGGGCTATTTTTTTTAAAATAATATGTTAAAATAAAATTAGTTCATTCAATATAGTTTTTGTTAAATACAAATTAATAAGCACTTAGAAGACCGAAATAAAGTGGGGCGGGCGGGGATGGGAAGGGGCAGACGGGGATGGGAGGTTATGTTCTAAACTTCACACCCTCTCCATCCCCCATGGTGGGGATAATTTTCATCCCATCCCCGTCCCATCCCTCACGGAACTTTCCTCGATCCCCGCCTAAATGGGTTAGGTCTCCATGAACCCGCCCCACTGACATCCCTAAATATAATATAGAAACATATACTAGACACTACACTAAGTTCGGTTAACACACGACATTTAAACCAAATAATTACCTGGTATAATCTTACTCATAATCATTAATCTAACCTCTAAGATGAATTGAAATCTAGTCTAAGAGATTGTGATAGTCACCTTGATACAAAGAGTGATTGAAACACTAGAAAAAGATAGTAGAGTTGTTGTTAATATTAAATTTTTTCCCAAATACTCCAACAAAACCGTTCTTTCAAGTCTTCTTCCTTAATAATTTGTGTGGTTTTAGAGTGAGTTTTTGAAGAGATAAGGAACATAACAGAAAAACACACGCCTAATATGGCTATTATTAGCCAAATCGATGTGCCAAGAGAGGGACAGAGGAAAAGTGAGCAGTCAAAGCAAGTGAAAAGATCACAAAATATCTCCATTAAGTATAGGTGGCAATCGGTTCGTTGGGGTCGGGTCAATTCCGGGTCATCCTGATTTCGGGTCGTGACAATTTGAGTCGGGTCTGCTTCTTGTATGTCAGTTTCGGGTTAGGTTTCGGGTATGTCGATTTCGGGTCGGGTCAATTTTTTGGTCAAGTAAATTTTTGGTTCATTGCCCTAGGCCTCCAACAACGGTACAAAGTTCTTTATCGTGAATCAAGGAATTGGTCGTGTTAAGGGTTTATGGGGAGGATTGGTATCAGAGCACCACCTTTATATAGGGTTTGCTTGAAATTATGCTTAGGCTTTTCTTGAAATTAGATTACAAATTATGGATAAGTATTATTCGGGTCAATATCGGGTCGAGTATGTTTCGGGTTGGGTCATTTCGGGTCTCAAGTTTATTTCGGGTCAAGTCGTTCGAGTCGGGTCAAGCCTATTAATAAGGGGTGATTATGAGCGAGGTTATGGATCTTTAATCTTGCATTTAAAAGGTCACAAAATATCTCCAATACCCCCCCTGGCCGGCAACTTAGGAGCAACAAGGCATTGATACATTTTTTTACCAGTCCAAATTGGATTTCTAAACTACTTTTACTAGCCTAAATAAAGTAAAAAACATCAATTAAAAATTCTAATTAACACTCCCAAATATATTTTAATACATATCATATTAAAACTCAACCTAGTTAATATAAAAGTAGTTAACTAAGAACCCATAGTATAAATTTATTGAATTCAGAAACAACAATTCATCATCAAGAATAAATTTATTTAGGAAAAAGTTTGCGAAAACTTTACGTACAAAATTCAGAGTGTTTTTACAACGTCATTCATAAAAAGTTTTGTCCCTGAAACTTGTAAACAGTGCACCACAGTCAATCAAACAAACAAGAAAACATTAAAAGGAAAAGAAAATTAAGCAAATAGGCAACTTAATTTCTTAGTCAAACAACTCCGAGTAGTTGAGTCTCATAGATTCGTCGGTTTTCCATGTGGCTTCCTCGTACTTCTAGCTTCTCTGTAGTACGTACTTTCACTAAAGGAACTATATTCCTCCAAAGAGTTAGGATTTTACAGTCCAAAATGTTAAGCTTGCCTCAAACCAACCACCTCAATAGGGAACACATGATAAGGATTGCTACGATGCATCCACAATTGCAACAAATGAAGCACGTCATAAACCTTTGATAACTATGGCGGCAATGCCAACCAATAAGAAACTTCTCCGATTCTCTCAAGGATTTCATAGGGGGCTACATACTTCATGCTGAGCTTCCCCTTAGTACCAAAGCACATTATCCCTTTCATCGGAGAGACTTTCAGAAAAACCTTATCTTCCGCCTCATTAGCAATAGGTTTCCAATGAAGATCGGCATAAGACTTTTACCTATTTTGGACAACCTTCAACTTAGAAAGCATCATCTATTATTTTTCAACGATATCCAGAAATAATTAGGGCCTCAAAACCAAGGAGTCACTGACGTCACTCCATCAGGTAGGATTATGATGCTTCCTCCCATAAATAGCCTTATAAGGAGCAATCTATATTGTCCCGATAACTATTCTTGTAGGAAAATTCCACAAGACTTAAGGATTTCACTAAAATCGCTGAAATTCCAAGGCAATCAGTAGCAGCATGAAGGCAATACTTAGCTTTAGCTTCGTGCCAAAAGCTTCTTATAAAGCATCCCAAAGATGACACGAGAACCTTGAATCTTGATCTTATACAATGTACTTCGCGACACAATGTAGCCGGATAATATCATAAGCATATGTCTCTACTAGCTTCTCTATTGACCATATGTTCTTCACAGTTACAAATCGAGCAACGATGGTCAACCTATCTACTCTGACCCATACAACATTTAATCCTCTAGTAGTTACGGGGAGACCCATCACAAAATCCATGGAAAAAGAGTCAAATTTCAAGAAAAAATAGGCAAAGGTTGAAGTAACCCTCTAGGCCTCTAATGTTCAATTTTCACCTTTTGATAGACTAGGCATTCCGCTTCAAATTCAGCGATTTTCCTCTACATATTGGTCCACCAGAAGTTCACCTTCAAGTCCTTATATAACTTATCAACCCTAGTTGAACAAAATAAGAAGTGGTGTGAGCTTCTTCGAGGATCTTCCCTTTCAACTCAACATTAGTGGGAACACACCAACGATCCATGAATTACAAAAATGCATCTGCAAAAATCTTAAAATTTTCAACTCGGCCCACAACTTTTGTTTCTTGGATCTTCTCAAACTTTGGGTCCCCTTTCTGCTTATCCCTCGACACTTAGTACTGTACAACTTGGGCTCACCACTAATGGACCTTAAACAATAACCAATGAACCCTTGAGGTATCATTTTGATATTAATCTTCCAAAAATCTTTACATAGCTCTTTAGGCATTGTTATGACATCGTTTTGAAAATGCTTGCTTTTAGATCTCTGAGCATCTTTTACCTTTGGCTTTACCTTACTAGTAATCCAAAGACAAATCATAATCCTTAATCAACTTTAACCACCTTCTCTACCTCATATTTAGCTCTATTTCAGGCTTTTGAAGTCGGTGAACACCTTGCATGGAACACCTTAGAGATAATGTTGCCATATTAAATGCAAACACCAAACAACTTACTCAAGTCATGAGTAGGGTAATTTCTCTCGTGGACATTCAACTATCTCAAGGCATAAGAAACGACTTTTCCTTGTTGCCTCAAAACACAGCCCCGACTACTCTTCAATGCATGTTATACACTTCAAACTCTACTTATTCAATAGCCAAAGTAAGAACCAGAGAATAAGAAGTCAAACTCTCATTTAGCGACTAGAAAGCTTTCACACATTCCTCAGACCACTTAATTTTACAATCTTTACACATCAACTTTTACGGAGGTTGATCTATCTTGGAGAATTCCTTCACATCGTGCATGTAATAACCAGTAAGACTGAGAAAACTCTGAACCTCAAACACATTGTTATGACTTTCCACTCCACTACAACTTTGTTCTTTGTATGATCAACCTTAACATTTTCCTTGTTGATGACGTGACCTAGAAATCGACCTTTTCAACCATAATTCACATTTTGATAGCTTGGAACCATTTCCTCTTACGCAAGTACGCAACACATCCTTGACCAACCTATGATGCTTCTCATACTTTTCTTCGTCCCTCGACTACACAAGTATGTTATTGATGAAGACGAAAAAACAAGAATTTCGATACTCATGGAACGAGTGGTTAATATGGTCCATGAAAACAATAGGATCATTTGCTCATAATCCCCATACCTTGTACGGAAAGCCGTTGTCGATGTATCTCCTTTCTTCACCAAAATTTGATGATATTCGGACCTCATATCTACCTTAGAGATCACACAACCAACCTACAATGCATCGAACAAATCCTAAATCTGCGACAAATGATACTTATTGTCGATTGTTACCTTGTCCAGTTCATGGTAATCTATGCACATGCGCATACTCCCATCCTTTTTCTTCACAACATAACAAGAGCACCCCATGGAGAGACATTGGGTCATAGGAAACTCTTCAATTATCTCTTGCAAGTTGAAGCTGCAGTTTCAACTTGTGTAACTCAAAAGAAGCCACTCTGTAAGGAGTCAAGGAGTTGTACCTGGAACAAGCTTAACATTGAACTCCACATTCGTTTAAGACGACATGCCAACAAATTCTTTCATAAAGACTTTGGGATACTCTCGGACAACAATACTCTTGAGCTTTATTTCAAGAGATAATTTCTTAACCGTGTAGAGATAAATCATCTCACCTTTCTGCTAAATCTTTCTCATATGGCGGATGCAATTTTTGCACCTTTCTTCAACATTGTTCTCGAATATGAGATTTGTTTACCCTTACGGACCATGTAAAATAAATTTTTGGTCTCGATAAGGAATAACGGCATGGTACTTCAATAACCAATCCATACCGAGGAACACACCACAACCAACTCTTTAAGGTCTGCAAGCGATTCAGACCTAGAGATGACTACAAGAGTTCCTTTGAACTCCTTATGACAAGCAAAACTCTCTCTAGAAGGAAGAGATATACATCCTTAATTTCGCAATACTTGTAACATTTCTTCCTACACGATATCCAATGCAATACTTTAAACTTTAATATTTCTAAATATTAAAAAGTTAAAATTATAAAAAGTTGATATTAAAGTATGCGATAAGACGAATCATAGAATTATATATATTTTCTTATACTCTTGCGAGAAAATATGGCATAAGATTACTAGACGAAAAGTGGTTACTATGCTAATGTTGCAAGTATTGAGAAACAAAGGAAGTAACAGATCTTACAGACGAACTAGAAGACAATGTAGATTAAGAAGCAAAAGATCTAGCTCCGAATGACATAGTAGCACCAAAATTATCAAATAGAGCTTAAACAAGGACATTATTAACAAGAAATGTACTTGTCAGATTGTCCCACATGGGCCTCTTCTCGGGGTATCCAATATTTTGTTCCAAGGAGGAGAAAATAACAGAGAAGGATCTATAGCGCATTAATTAGAAGAAATCCCCTTCTTGGGACATAGGAAAGACTTATGCCAATCCACCTTGCAAAATAAGCAAATAATCTTGGTGTTATCACAGTTCTTTCCGAGATGTAGGACTTTATGACCGAACTCAGAAAATAAGGCACTTAAGGCATCTTTGTAGATGCAGCCTTCACAACTACCTCCTCTTTAATGGATGCATGAATGATAAGCGTGATATCAGAACATGTGTTCTCACCCTAGGTTTCATGCTCTTGATGTACCTCTTCACCCTTTCATCCTCAGTAGTAGGCACAACGGAAGTAGCAGAATGGTATCGTCCAGTATATTTGTCTCTGTATTTCTGAGTGGATCGGAGAGGAAACCCTGAGATAGAGAGAGAAATAACTTCAGTTTCCACCAGCATATTTCATCGCGTTATAATGTCTCCTTCATTTTATTTGTAAACTGGGACCACCTACAAGTCGGAGTAGCAACATATGCTTCCCATATGTACTCCACCAGTTTTTGACCTCTAGCTCAAGGCAATATGTATTGATAACTACCCTTTCTTTAGGTGGCAGTCTATAGCGTCGCTCCATTTCCCTTAGCCACCCTTCAGGTGCCATCGGATCAGCGGTACTGTCATAGGTAGGTAACATGTGAGGATCGAATCTATCGAAGGTAGATTGGCCTCCGGTTGGAACAATATTGCGATTCGCAACGATACGATCACATTTTCAGGAACCATGGTTTATGCGACTCACATCCTCTTTTTGAGCAATCGACATTATATTCGAGGATGCATACTACAATATTAGTATTACACAAAATCTAATAGGACAAAATATATATTATCTAAGAAAAAACAGTTCCTTTGTTTGCTTCTTATCCAAGTAACTCTCACTAAGATATGTTGAAGTTTAAGTTCCTACTCTAATGAGAGTTTTTGTAACGTTTGAATATGATACCTGTAACACCCCATCCTTATCAATCATATTAGAGATATCAACGGAAATAACATGGGGTTTGATGATATCACTCAAAGAAATGAGATAAGACAAACATAATTAATGGTCCAACTTGTATATTTCATTATATAGGTTATAAACCAAGTTCGAAACGTGGTTAAATGACTTCCTCTAAACTCAAACGTTGTTTTAGAGGGAAAACATTTTTATATTAGTAGCAAGAACGTAATTGATTCAAAGGAACACCGGCCACAACACGTAGATTCTACCTTATACCGTTTTGTAATCATCTATGATAGCCAACATAAGGGGACGGGTCCTAATGCCAATATTCACTGAATCGGCCCAAAGAAAGATAATCTTATAGTCATTCAATATTTGAAACACCCCATAAATTTCCACAGTCATTGGGGAACAACTAGAAGTTCTACCAAAAACAAGAAGATCACAAAGCATAGAAGCAAGATTTAATAATTAAAAACATGAACTCGCATAACAAGATTTTAAAACTTGAACTTCAGGGAAAGGAAAATAAAAGACAATATGACCAAATAAACAACAAGTAAATTAATTTACAAAGCAAACATTGAATTCGGAGAAAATATAATACAGAATAACGGAAGTAAATAACTTAAAATAGAATGAAAATTCATATAGTAACCATTGTAATCATAATTAAAAAATAATAATAATTTCGATTGAAGTAGGAATGAACACTAGTAAAACCCATAGTCCACCTCCTAAGGTTTGTCAGGTGAACCTCCAGTCAACACGCAACTGATTATGTCTAAGAATGACCAAAATCGCGGTGCCAGTTAGACGTCTAACGGCCTTACACAATTGAACTCCCGAATGACAATAATGAACTCAGCTATATATATTCTACTTGTAACGCGCATTTTAAGAAGTTAGCATGTTCTACAGATTGTTACTCGCAGCACAATGGCTTCTAACTCACGATCAAATATATGGAAAGTAATCAAAAGTTCTCAACTTCAAGACTCACCCAAATATAGGTAGGGATGCCAATTTCGGTTTTACTCTCAAATTTAACATTACATCGAAATACGCAAATCCAAAGCATATTAATCAACTTCCAAAGCTTAAACAAATATATATTAGAGTTCATTTGAAATACTCAACATTACTTTGGAATACGCAAATCCAAAGCATATTAATCAACTTCCAAAGCTCAAACAAATATTAGAGTTCATTTAACATACAAGTATAGATACGGCTTCCTAATTCAATTGTTTTAATGTAATAAAATAATACAAGGTTTAAAAATCATATTTTCATACACTAAGGTACTAAAATAGCTAACTAAAATAAAAATAAAATTTATTTTGTAATCCAAAAAGATACGAAAGAAAACAGTACTCAGCAAGGAGGCATGAACAAGCTCACGATCCGCGACCTGCCCAAACCTCGCTTTGCCATTCGCGATACTGGTCGCGATGCGCTCCTGTCCAGCACTTTCAAAAGAACAGTTTCTAATGTATAATAAACAAAGAATCATACACTAAATCATACCAACATTTTCACCACAATATAGAGGCAAAAAATTTAATCTAATGCAAGGGATACTAAAATGAAAAGCTTAAATAGCAAGCCTATGATAAAACATCGAAGTTTTCCAATATGAGAAATACACAAACCAATTAATAACATCGGATTATCCAAATACCTAGAATTCTAAAATAAAGACAATAAAACATAGAATTAAATCAAGATTCTCAGGATTTGAATAATAAAAAACCATCTAAATGAACCACTTGTTTTAAACATCAAAATTAAACATTTAACAACTCATTTCATAAAATATAATCATACCAAAAAAAATTTAAATCAAACAAAAGATTATACATAGAATGAACAGAGAAGATAATATAGAAATATATACTAGAGACTTCACTAAATTCTTGGCTAACACAAAATTGGAACCAAATAATTTATGGTTTAATAACATAATTGTTGGAAATGTAGGGAAGAGTGGTGGACTAGTTTATGAAATATTTTATATTTATTAATTGCTTGAAATGAGTTACATCACCTCTTGGGTATTTATAGTCTTAATATTACATCATCTAGAGTTTTCTACTAATTACCACTAGTTAGATATTTAACCTAGATATTTCTAGAATTTGATATTACTAGATATTTCTAACACAAAATAAAAATATCCTAAACTTAGATTTTTTTACATAGATATTTCACAAGATTTTTCTAGACAACTCAACACATACATATAAGATGTTTCCTTACAATGCATGACTTATCAAGAATTTTCTAGATTAACTTTCATCACTCCCCCTTAATCTTAAAAATTCTTGTAGTTCAAAATATTCTTGTGTTGATGCCCTTGTCATCAACAATCTTGAGCTTGGACAAGCTTGCTTTTGTTGGTGCCCTTATCACCAACTATGTCCATCTTCTTTCCTTCTTCGCATTTGGTTGATCTTCGACACTGTGTTGGTATTCATGTTACCAAATCTTCCACTGATCGATGATGCCCATGTCATCAGTCATCTTGCAAAATCTACTATTTCTCCAAACTTTTCTTTGTTGCTGGTGCTCATGTCACCAAGCTTTACTACTAATGCTCTTGTCATTAGCAACCTTTAATAAATTTCTTTTTCAAAATAAAGTTTCATCATTGTTTTCGCCACCAAAGTTGGCAATCTCCTTATTTTTATTCATCCTACAATTCTTTCCGATATGACCGAACCTTTTACATACCCAACATTGTGCCTTCCTGTTAAAGTAGCAATCTGCACTATCATGGTTAGTCCTTTTACAAATTTTTAAAAAAAACTTTGGTGTCCATGCCTTTATATTTTTTTTTTGGTTGGAAGGAACTATACTAATTAACGTAGTCTGTTGGCTTCTAAAGCCCCACACAAATTATCCAAAAGCAAAGGTAAATTAAGTTTACAACTATTGCTTAGAAAAGGAGAAGAGAACACTGTTACACCAAAATTACAGACAAAAGTTTGTTCCCTCGTCCACCTAGCTAGCTTGTCCGCATCCTCCGAGCAGCTCCTTCCAACCTTAGCTATCTCCCATGCTCTATTCCTTCCTGGGTGGTCCTTGCACATGGTAGCCAAATTGTAGTACCAATCTTTAATCACAGGAAGGTGAGTGATGTGGTCCACTGCTATTTTGGAGTTAGAAAAAACATGAGCATTACACAGATTTTGGGCCACTATCCAATCTAAAGCCTCATGGATGGCCTAAAATTCAGCAATAGTAGCATCACTACTTCTCATTTTTTCGTAAAAAACCATCTGACACTGGTTCTGGCTATCCCTCAGTACTCCCCCTATTCCTACTTGTAAAGTCTTGTGGCAGAAAGAAGCATCCACTTTGGTCATACAGTGGGTGGGGTGTATTTCTAAGCTGTCTGCCAGGAGTGTTTCTTTCCCTTGATTAGTGTTTGCTTTCACAAGGTCAATTGTAAGGCGCCAGATTTGGTGGTACACCTGTTGTGCCTTAATGTTCTTTTGTTGAAAGACCCAAGCATTCCTTTTCTTCCAGATTTCCCAGCAACCTATCCCAAACTTAGTGTTCCAAGTGACCTCAGTGTCATCTTGATCATTGAATAGATTATTAATGATCCATATCTCATCACTATCTATGTTGAACTGCGAGGGTACCTTATTGAAGCAAATCCAAACTTCCCGAGCTATTGGACAGTGTCTCAGAACATGGTAACAAGTTTCAGGTATATTAGGGCAAGGGGCAGTAATGGTTTATTTGCACTCCTCTTTTGTGTAGCCAAGATTTGACAGGTAGTGCATCCCAGAAGATAGACCAGAAAAAGAATTTGACTTTGGGTGGTAGAAGGCATTGCCAAAGTTTGTCCCAGCTTTTAGTATTCCTAACTAGTGTGGTGATTGGAGAGGGTGTTTGTGGTGTAGTGTGGTTGAAGTGTTGTTACCAAAGCTCAGCATAAGCTGTCTTGGTGTTAAAGAAGCGCCCTTGGGCAAGGGAGCAGGTAAGCTCATCAATACCAGCATTAGGAATAAACAAAGCAGAGATGATGGATAGCACATCCTGGGGTAGGACAAAGGATAAGTTATCAAAATTCCAATTCCCCTCTCTCAACAGTCAGAGACCTTCATGGTGAGGTCTGTGGGGGCTAGAGGGCCACTAATTAAACTTCTCAAGCTGCCCTTCCTAGTCCAGTCATCTAACCAAAAAGTGATGTGATCTCCACTACCCACAGACCAAACAGCAGACTTAGTAAAGTTTTCCCAACCTTTCCCAATGTCTTGCCAGATGTGAGAGCCTCTCTTGAAGCTGATAGATTATTTGGCTCTAATTATCTCAGCGGCTAGATTATCATTAGAGTGCACCTTCCAACATAATTTAGTCGGGGAGATCACATTGAGAAGCAAGGGTGATCTACGACCAGTTCCTCCTAGTGCCTTGGGTGCACAAATCTTCCCCCATCCCACCAAATGTAGTTTCTTCTTTTCCTTATTTGACCCCCAGAAAAAGTTCCTCATAGTTTTATCTAGTTCTTCCAGGCAGTTTTTAGGTAAAGCTAGGCAGTTCATAGGGTAAAGAGCCATAGAGTTCATAGTGGCATTCATTAGTGTTGACCTGCTTGCCTTATTTAGGAATTTGGTCTTCCAAGTAGCCAGTTTGTCCTTCATTCTCTTGATCAGATATTCTAATTGGCTATAGGTGGGTCTTTTGTCAGTAAGTGGGTAGCCTAAATACTCTCCTATGTCTTGGCTGGCCTTGATGCCCAACATGTCAGTGAGTGTTTGTATTTGGCTTGCTGGGGTGTTCTTTGAGAGTAACATTTGCTCTTACTATGATTGACTTTCTGTCCTGAAATTTCCCTAAAGTGTGCTAGGGTTTTAAGGATAGAATTTACAGATGTTGTACTAGCTTCTCCAAATAGGATTAGATCATCAGCAAAAAGTAGGTGGGATAATCTGAGTTTGGATGTGGCAAAACTTAGGGGGGGTCCAAGAGCCATGTTCGCAAGCAGAGTGAATGAGTTTGGAAAGGTGTTCCATGTAGAGGATAAAGATGTATGGTGATAATGGGTCTCCTTGCCTAATACCTCTAGAGGGTTTGACTATCTCAGGGTTCTCACCATTGACATTAATGGTGAAGGAGGTTGAGGTGATACAAGACATGATGAGTTGGCATGTGTTTTGGTCCAGATTATGGGCTATGAGGCAGTCTAAGATGAAGTCCCATTCCAACATGTCATAGGCTTTCTCTAGATCCACTTTAATTACTAGGTAGCCACTCTTACCTCTAGTAGTTTTCATAGAGTGTAAAGCTTCAGAGGCAATGATGTAGTTAATGTCAGTCCCTCTATTAGAAATGATGTTCTTCTCGTTTGGAGAGATGATGTTATTGAGTTGTGGTCTAAGCCTCTTAACTATGATTTTGGTTACAAACTTGGCAATGGTGGGGCATAGACTAATGGGTCTGAACTGTTTGATTGTTTCTGGGTGTTCCACCTTAGGAAGTAGAGTAACAATGGCCTCATTCATTGAGAAGTTCATTTTTCTGTTGCTAACTACACTGTGGCAGAAGTGGTAGAGGTCATTTTTGATGACCTGCCAGTGTTTCTGGAAAAAGTAGTTATGAAAACCATCTTTCCCAAGTGCTTTCCAAGGGCTGGAGCTAAACGCAACATTCTTTATCTCTCTCACAGAAGGAATAAAGGACAGGTTAATGCTACCAAGGTTCCTATTGAAGAGCTTAGAGTAGAATAGCCAAATGTGTTCCTTAATTTCAGTGTTAGTCTTTAACTCTTCTCCTACTTCATTTTTTAGGAGGGTGATTCTATTTCTCCTTCTCATTCTAATGACTGAGTTGTGAAAAAAATAGGTATTCTTATCCCTTGAGGTGAGCCATTTCTCTCTAGATCTGACCCTCCAAAACTCCTCCTCTTGGTCCAGTATTCTATCTAGTTCCTTTTGGTGGGAGAGTTCTAACTCCCAGAGAAATTGGTTACTAGGTTCTAAGTCTAAATGTTTTTGAATTCCATTAATCCTGCTCAGTAAATTCCTTTTTCTTTTAAAAATGTTACCAAACCTACTAGTAGCCCAAGGTTGGATGTGTTTAGGTAAGATTCTCAGTTTGGTGGGTAGGTTGTCATTGTTTGTAGTCCAAAAGTTATTGATTAGGCCAGTGAAGAAGGGATCTTGTACCAGAGAGGCTCCAGTTCGAAGGGTTTGGTGTGTTTATGGGTGGTTGGTTGGCTTTGTAGATGGACGAGGATTGGGCTGTGGTCTGAGCCAACCCTAATTAGAGTGTTGACAACTATGTTTGGGAACAAGGTCAATAGCTCAGAATTGGCAAGTGCTCTATCAAGGCGTTCCATAACTGGTTTCTTCTTCTGCTTGTTGGTCTAGGTAAATCTGATTCCATTGAAACCCAAAATCAGTAAGTCCACAATCATCTAGGCTGTCTCTAAAGGCTTTCATTCTCTTTAGTTTGACAGGTTTTCCCCTAAATTTTTCAGATTAACAAATCATTTCTTTGAAATCTTCTATTTCTAGCCAAGGTAAATCTAAGTTCATGGCAACATTCCTCAACGCATCCCAAGTTTCTAATCTAGATTTAAAACTAGTGCTAGCATAAATACAAGATAAGAAAAAGGAGCGTTTACAATGATGTACCTGGACCACGCCATGGATCATGTGGATGTCTCTCCCCATGTTGGTGAAATCCACCCTGGAGGAGTTCCACAAGACCAACAAGCCACCAGAGAATCCCCTAGGTTCAGCGAAACAGTGTTCGTTAAAAGGGAGTGATTCAATGATTGGTAGGGCATTCTTGATGGAGGTTCGTGTTTCACAAAGAAAGACTAAATCAAGGTTGTGTTCTTGGAGAAGATGGAACAAGTTGGTTTTGAAGCTGGGCCTGGAGATGCCCCTGGTGTTCCACGCTAGGATAGACATATCAGTTGGGAGGGAGTTTCTCAGTTGGGATTGACATCCCCTGCTCGAGTTCCCCTTATTTTTCCTCACTCTTCCCTTTGTGAAGTCGTATGATTCCTCTTTACTCAGTGGCTGAAAAGCGAATTCTATTGTCCAGAGATCCCACTGCTCCTTTTCCTCCTCTTCTTGCAAGTCTTCGTGCTTGATGAATGGTTTGTTTATCGGGTTTAAGATGACTGCCAAACCTTCAAAAGCCTTGTTTGTATGTGCTAAAAACACTGCATTGGTGTGGCTGTCTATGACATGCTCAAATGAGAGGTCAATAAATAGTCCGTCCTCAATTAAGGCAAGATCGGAGCCAAATCTATAAGGAACATGCAATCCTCCCTCACTACTGCTTCCTTCTCTTGTGGTAGTGTTTTATACCAGTCTCTCACAATTTATGCTATTATTGGGCATAAGCCTTGGAGATCTACGATATTTGGCAGGTGTATCAGGTGTTTCTCCTTTTCCCCCTTCAGTTGGTACACCATTTCCGTGAAGGGAACATCCGCGTAGGTTGGCTTGACGATGAATTTCTTGATGATATGAAATTGGACTGTAATCCAGGCGTTGGGGGCTCTGATGAGGAAACGACAATTGTTCGGGTTGATCTCTGGTTGGGTAATGATCAGTTTCTCCGAAAAGGAGAGGTATCTTGGTGTGTTCTCGCATCTAGTTTTGATAATGTCGTTAGGTGGTGCTATGGGTGGGATCTGGTAAGGTTGTTGTCAGGCTGGTTGTCGTGTTTGGAAGAAGGCTTGCAGTATCTGTTGGTGAGGGTGATAAGAGGTTTTTAGTGTGTCGTTAAGGCACTAAGAACCGCTTAGCAAACACAATTTATAAACCTAACGAGCAACTACTAAGTACGTAGTAATGGCAAGTCAAGGGTCGAACCACAAGGAAATTGGGATTGACTATAGTCCACTAAGTCCAAAACTACCTTAGTGAAGGGTTTTTGGGTTTGAGATTGAATAGGTTACCAACTAATTAACTAGCTAATGAATACCGACTAATAATCAAATAGGAGAATTAATATAATAAGGAAAACACTAGAGTTCGGGCTACTCGTATAAACTTGGGCTAGACAACGATAATCGACGCTATGGTGATTCACAACGGAGTCAATACAAGGTTAAGTTTCCCTCTAATTTACTAGATTCCTCACTCGAATGGTCCTCAAGATTAATCGATTAATCAACCAACCAAATCCTCTTTTGAATGGTCTTTGGTCCGTTGATTAATAAATTCAATGAGATCGGAAAACCCCTAATTAAAGGATCCCCTTAATTTCTACCCAATCCCTTGGTCTAGAAATCAAGTCGAAACATGGGAATGACAAAAGGGATTAAAGTTCGATTAAGAACGATAGAAACCCTAAGTGACCTAGCATAAACGTGATCAAGATCTATCCTATCGTGTCAAAACACCACATTTAATGCATAGTCAAACAATTGAATCATAAAAAGCATAGATAATCTACATTAAGCCCTTAATTCATACTATCGCCCAAACCCTAGATAAGGAACTACTCACTAATCATGGATTCTAAGCAATTGAGAATAAATAAATTAAACATCATAAACAAAGCAATAGAAAATAAAGAAAAGAGATTGAAGGAAAATTACTTGAATTGAATAATGAATTCGATCTTCAAAGATGAACAATTGAGAAAGCTAAGTGTTTAGAGAGAGTTTAGGGCTAAGAAAATGTAATTAGAAACTAGAATATGAGATAATTGCGAGTCTAAGCTACAAAAACTAATTAAAAGAGTCATTAAAGTAAGACGGAGAAAACGGGTCAAAGCCCGAAAGCAGGTCGACACGGTCGTCTCCAAAACGACACGACCGTGTAGACCTGTTACACAAGATTTTCAACGTTCCTTCACAGCTACTGCCTCAGTGTAGAAATAACTACACGGTCGTGTCCAAAATGACACAACCGTGTAGACCTGACGTCCTAAATGCCCCCAGCATCTTCAAAGCTACCGCCTGTGTGCTCAAATGGCTACACGATCGTGTCCAAAGTGACACGACCATGTAGACCTGACGTCCAATGCTCTTCGCCAGTCAGTTGCAAACTGATCCTCTAAGTGAAAGGCTACACGGTCGTGTCCAATGCCACACGACCGTGTAGAGCTGCTTCAAGCTCTTCCATGCCCTAGCCTCCATCCAAAGGTCTCTAAATACCCAAAGTGCTCCAAATACCTGTTAGTTAGCCTGAAAATCATCCAAAACAACTAAACAGGTAGTGAAGCGACCATTTAACTCAAAGTAATCAAAACCATGCAATGCAAGACTAAAATGCTCTTAATCTATATGCAACGATACTAAAAATGCAGCATGGATAAGCACAATAAAGTGCTTATCAAACTCCCCCAAGCTAGTCCGATTTCTTGTCCTCAAGCGAACAAACGATAGACATAGGGAAAGAGTTCTATGACCCCTAACAATGATACGCATGCCAAGATGAATTATGTAGAGCTTCAAACATTTTCAACAACCAATGCAAAACACTATCAAGCCTCAAAGTTTATAGCACAAGGAAAAGCAACCAATCTTACCACAAGTTCTCCCCCAAGCTTGGCTCAGTCATATAGATAGTAGCTCTCACTTTAGTCGTGCGCACTTCTCTCGTGTGTTTAAGTAGGTCAAATGAACGCTCAAAGCTCAATTCCATCGACTATATTCTAACATAAGCTTGCATATGATCTCACTCTCCGTCGCATAAAGACCAAAGTTTGCATCAAGAATCAAGGAGACTTCGTCAAGGTTGTAACGTAGGCTTAGGGTGAGGGTGTGGTAGCATTTGGGATCGTGGTGATAAAGAGGGGAAAGTGAAACTTCCAACTTAGCACCTTTCTAAAAGCACAAAACCAACCCTACACAAAATTGAACGCTCTACACAACCTATCACAAGCTCTCCTCTTATTTTAGCATCTCAATCTCCCTTATTGTGATTTTTGAACACACCACAAATCCTTTTTTGCCTCTTTTTGATTCATTTCTGTTTTTTTTTTATAAGAAATATTTCCCTTTTTTTGTTTTTGAGGATTGTGGTGATTTTAGAGTAAGGGAGAAAATGAGAACTTCAATGTATAGTAAGGAGGCGAACTCAACCACACATGAGTTTTAACCAAACACAAAGTCGAACACCTACACCAAGTCATTCTCGTAACACCCATCAATATGTTTCACCCCATCTAAGTAGTTTCACAATCCCCTAGGTTAGGAGATAGGTAATAAGCTATAGATGTGGTTAACAAAGAAAACAAGCTTAGGCTCACAGGGGCTTCAAAGAAGGATAAGTAGGTGAGGGTGGCCTTTGGCAATGTAGCTCAAGTAACATGAAAGCCTCAATCACATTCAAGACACAAACAAGTCAAGCGTATTCAAGGAGAATCAATGCAAGTTCTAGAGATTATTCATCAAGGAAGAGCAACACACAACAAGTAGATAAGACTGAAAAGATGTCAGTCTATAAGGCTATAAAAACGTGCTCTCACAAAGGGTATAGCTACCAACATCAGTCGAGCCGCACAAGAGGGAGACCAATCATACCACAACCCAACAATTCCTTGGCCTACCAGAGACTATCAAAGCATTTCCTTTTTTTTATTTTTGTTTACATGTCATCAAGAAAACACATGCGTACCAAGGGCAGAGTCCAGACCTAAATTCAATCTATATGCATATGCAAGGCTAAAGAAATCTACATGCACCCTAATCACGATACTAAATATGCAACTAATGTAAACTATATATACATCCTGCACCAAGCTAAACCACACAATGTCCTTACTGTGAAAAGTCTAATGATAACCATAAGCAAGGGGGGGAAAGAATCCCGACTCACTGGTCGGGAGGGGGGTGGGAGCTAGAGCTACCAGGGTACCAACCACTGTGCCTACCCTAATCCTGCAGATCAGAGCGAAGCCCTCGGAACTCCAAGGTCATCGCAGAGACACTGTCCTGCAAGGACTGTTGCTGAGTAGTGGTCTGGGACTCCTGTAAAGACTGGACCTCTGACCTGAGGGACTGAAAGTCCATGCGTAATCCGCCCATCCCCTTTTGGAGGTCAGCCAGCTGCTGCTCCATAGAACCAAACGCCCCTTGAGGGGCCTGTGCACCCTGTGCTCTCTCTCCTTCTCCTTCTTCTTCTTCTCCTCTTCCTCCATCAACCTCCATGTCGGCCTCGCCACCCTCAATGCCCCTTGGAGGCCACTCATAATCCGGCTCAAAGATCCAGTTAGGCTGATCATAGATGGGGGTTTTGGAAGGATCTGGAAGGATAGCATAATTCTGATGGTTTACCTTCCAAATATAGCCCCCATTCGGGCCCAAGGGTGAGATCCACCCCATAGTCTGATATGAGCTATGGTCGATCATAGTGGATCCTGGGACAGGCTGAAATCCTGCACAATCAATACCACGAGAAATAGCAATCAAAGTAATTATCCCCCCACCAAGATGTCGCCGGACCCCTTACGGGCCACATCCTCAAGGTGCTCCATAAACCAAGCCCCCAGGTTCAGTCTGGTGTCTCCTACAGTCATATGGTGGAGAAAGTACAGCTCGCGACCGGTAACCACTCCCATGTTATCCCCCTTGGCGAAAATGGTGGTGCTGATCACCCTATGAGACACTCTAAACCCCAAACTCACAACGTGGGAGGCCTTGGTCGAGCTAGGGATGTATGGAGAACGGGCAGTCAATTGCTGCCAAAAGAATTGCTCCTTGTAAGAGGACACCCACGCACTCTTAGGCCCTATGACCCCACCCTTTGGCCACCCAAATGCGTCATTCACGGCCCCTATGTTCATAGTGTAGGTCCGGCCGAGTAGGTTGAAGGTCATGGTCCTAGGGTTCCCACTTCCTTCCGCTCTACGAATGGAAAGAGTGGAGAGGAGCTCCAAGGTGAGACTTTTATGAGTGTATGCATGCAAGTTTAGCCAATTTATCCACCCAACCCCATAAAAAAGTTGTTGAACGTCGCCTTGGACCCATAGGGCCGCGGCGGCGTTCGCATCATAGAACTTGGTCGGGCGAATGGTTCTCCTAGAAAGTCTCATAAAGGCTCTAAGGTGGTCGGGATTTGTGAAATTAATCCCGAGGGTGACAATTTGTGGAGGATGGATGGGTGGTGGAGGTGGTGGTGGTGATTGGTTGCGGAGGTTTGAGGTACTTGTTTGCCTTGCCGGGTTCCTACGGCTGCTAGAGGCCATGATAACAATGAATTGCCAAGCAAAGGGTCAAACAAACACAACAGGGTGCACACAAGTCCACAAATCAAACCGAGAAGACAACAAACCACAACAACAATCCACAACAAGATGTGCCTCACCAAACAACAAGCAACACAACTCAATTCAAACCAAATCAATTATCAACAAGCAACAAACCACAAACTACAACTAATCTTCAATCGGCAGTGGTTAATGATGATGTTGAGTGAAGATTGTCCTCCAATTATAAAGAAATCCCTTACCAAGCACTTTCCCCAAATTGGAGAAGTTACGGTTTGGGTAAACTTTTGGTTTGTGGAGGAGAAAAGGATGAATAGAGGTAGGTGATGAAGATTTGAGAGGGAATGAGTGATTTTAATGGCCGATTGGAGGTGAATGAGTGAGTAATGAGGGAGATTGGAGTAGAGAAGGGAGAGTTTTTGAGTGAGAGAGGGAGGGGGTCGAAATTTGAGAAGAAAGATTATGAGGGAAAAACCCCTCCTTCCCCGTGTTTAATACCAGCGGACACAAGGGTACACGGTCGTGTCGATTTTGACACGACCGTGTTGCCCAAATTTTCACCAGGCAGGAAGTTTGAACTGTAGGGCTACACGGTCGTGTAGACCTGCAGTTCTGCTTTCTCTCGTTCTTTTGTTTTTGCTTTGCCTCCTCTCTTCTTCTTTTTTTTTGTTTTTCTTTTCTATTTTTTTTCTTTTCATTTTTTTACACTAAATTAAACTACACTAAAACAAGAAAAATAAAAAATATATAAAAGAAAATAAAATCAAACTACCTAGTCCTAAAAGAAATACTTGGGTTGCCTCCCAAGAAGCGCTTCTTTAAAGTCATTAGCTTGACTAAGAGGACTCACCTCTCAATGATGGTGCTCGGGTGAGCCAAGTATCAAATATCCCACGAAACCAATGACGTGGTTGTCGTGGTAGAGCTTCAAGCGTTGGCCATTAACCAAAAAGCGCCGCTCATCCCCCACAATCTCATATGCTCCATAGGGGGTAGTCTTCACTACTGCCAATGGCCCCGACCACTTTGATTTAAGTTTTTCGGGAAAAAGCTTAAGCATTGAGTTAAACAACAAGACTTTGTCCCCAACCCGAAATTCTCGTTGTTGTATCCTTTGGTCTTGCCACTTTTTTGTTCGCTCCTTGTACAAGCACGAACTCTCATAAGCATCAAAGCGGAGCTCCTCTACTTATACCAACTTCTCCTTTAGAGCTTCCCCCGCCAAAGTAAGATCCATATTAAGCTCCTTGATTTCCCACCAAGCCCGATGTTCAAGTTCATCGGGCAAGTGACAACCCTTCCCATACACAAGACGATAGGGGGTGGTGCCTATAGGAGTTTTGAAAGCGGTGCGAAGAGCCCAAAGTGTATCATCTAGCTTCAAAGACCAATCCTTCCTAGTCTTGTTCACCACTCTCTCAAGCACATTCTTCACCTCTCGATTCGAGACCTCAACTTGGCCTTGAGTTTGGGGATGGTATGGAAGTCCCACCTTATGATTAACCCCATATTTCTTCAAAAGAGCTTCCAATTGCTTCTTAGCAAAGTGCGAACCACCATCACTTATCAACACTCGAGGCACCCTAAATCTAGGAATAATGATCTTCTTCAAGAGCTTCATGACAACCTTGTGATCGTTGGTGGGGGAAGCGATCGCTTCGACCCACTTGGTCACATAGTCCACTGCTACAAGAATGTACATATTCCCCATAGATGGCACAAAAGGTCCCATGAAGTCAACTCCCCACATATCAAAGGGCTCAACCTCAAGAATATTTTGTTGAAGCATCTCGTTCCTCTTGGTGATCCCACCGCTTCGTTGACACATATCACAACTCAAGACAAATCCCCTAGCATCCTTTTGCATGTGAGGCCAAAACAAACCAATTTGGAGCGCCTTAGCAACAGTTTTACCCGCTCCACCATGTCCTCCACATGCCAAAGTATTGCAATGGTTCAACACAGAATGAATCTCATGATTGGGCACACACCTCCTAAACACCGAGTCAGCGCACCGCTTGAACAGTATAGGGTCGTCCCAATAGTATCTACACACCTCCTTGAAGAACCTCTTCCTTTGCTGAGAAGTAAGACCATGAGGTTCAATCCCACAAGCCAAGTAGTCCGCAAAGTCCGCGAACCATGAGACCTCATTATTTATGATAGCAAAGAGGTGTTCTTCCTTCAAATCATCATTGATGGGTGCATCCTTTAGATCAACATCTCTCTCATCAAGGGAGAGGCGAGAGAGATGGATGGTCAGCTACCAAATTTTCCGTCCCCTTCTTCTCCTTCATCTCAAAATCAAATTCCTGAAGAAGTAGGACCCACCTAATGAGCCTTGGCTTTGCATCCTTTTTGCTCATCAAGTATCGGACCGCAGAATGGTCCATGTAGACAATAGCCTTATTGCAAGTCAAGTACGAACGAAACTTATCAAATGCAAACACCACGACCAACATCTCCTTTTCCGTAGTGGCATAGTTCCGTTGTGCGTCATCCAAAGTCCTACTTGCATAGGCTATCACATGGAGCTTTCCTTCCTGTCGTTGCCCAAGTACAACTCCCACTGCAAAGTCACTAGCATCACACATTAGTTCAAAAGGCAAGCTCCAATTAGGAGCTTGCACAATAGGAGCAGAAGTAAGGGCTCTTTTCAAGGTTTGAAAAGCCTCGATACAAGACTCATCAAACCTAAATTCAACTTCCTTTTGAAGTAGATTCGTCAATGGTTTGGCAATTTTAGAAAAATCCTTGATGAAACGCCGGTAAAAACCTGCATGTCCAAGGAAAGCACGAACTCCCGTCACCGAATTTGGTGGCGGGAGTTTCTCTATTACCGAAACCTTTGCCGGATCTACCTCAATGCCTTTACTAGACACATTATGACCAAGCACAATACCTTCTTCAACCATGAAATGACATTTTTCCCAATTCAATACTAGGTTCGTCTCTTGACACCTTTTCAACACAAGTTCAAGATTAGCAAGACATGTGTCAAAAGAGGAACCACACACACTAAAGTCATCCATGAAAACCTCAATAGAGTCCTCCAACATGTCAGAAAAGATCGCCGTCATACACCTTTGAAAAGTAGATGGGGCATTACGCAAACCAAAAGCCATCTTTCGATAAGAGAATGTCCCATATGGACAAGTAAAGGTGGTTTTCTCTTGGTCATTCGGATGAATCGAAATTTGAAAGAATTCGGAATAACCATCAAGAAAACAAAAGTGTGAATGACGGGCAAGTCTTTCTAACATTTGGTCAATAAAAGGGAGGGAGAAATGATCTTTTCGGGTGGACTTATTCAATTTTCTATAATCGATGCAAACTCTCCACACAGTCACAGTTCTAGTAGAAATAGTTTCCCCTTTCTCATTCTCAACAATAGTCATGCCTCCTTTCTTAGGAACCACGTGAATCGGGCTCACCCATTTGCTATCGGAAATAGCATAGATGATTCCAGCGTCACGCAATTTCATGATCTCCTTTTTCACCACCTCTTTGAGGTTGGGATTAAGTCTTGTTTGAGGCTCAATAGAGGAGGCATTACTATCGGTAAGATGGATACGATGCATAGCAAGAGAAGGACTTATCCCCTTAAGGTCATCAATCGAGTACCCAATGACATCCCTATATTTTCTCAATATTTCAATCAACTTAGATACGAAGATGTAATCAAGAGCCGAATTGACAATAACGGGATAAGCACAATCATCATCAAGGAAAACATATTTAAGGGAGGGGGGAAGGGGTTTGAACTCTATCGTGGGAGGAGGCTTAGTATTCTCCTCCTTAGCA
This sequence comes from Patellifolia procumbens, assembly GCA_947645195.1. NCBI lineage: Eukaryota > Viridiplantae > Streptophyta > Magnoliopsida > Caryophyllales > Amaranthaceae > Patellifolia > Patellifolia procumbens. The sequence continues at coordinate 5,682,759 of CANSGD010000972.1, forward strand.
ACGGAAGTGGATAGGACCTCAAATCCCGATCCAAGTGTTTCCTCAACGGTAGCACCATCGAGAAGCATAGAGAACTCTTTCACCTCTTCCATATCTAAGCTCGGCTCCTCAGTGGTAGATGCATAGAGCTCATCCTTAGTGTGTACTTCCCTCTCAAATCCCTCCATCTCACTCTCCACATGACTAACTCGGCAAACCCTTTCAATCATAGGCTTCCTCTATGTCTTGGAGAACTCAAAGACAAACTTTTCATTGGCGACCTCAACAGTGATGGTGTCATTTCTACAATTTATCACGGCGCCCAATGTCTTAAGAGCCTCCCTTCAAGAATGAGAGGAGTTTCGGGATCTTCCTCCATGTCCATGACCACAAAATCACAAGGCACAAACACATGCCAACTTGGATTGGAACATCTTCCAACTCCCTATGCGGGACCCTAACAGTTCGGTCAGCCAATTGGATCGTCTTCCTTGAAGGAAGAAGAGGAAAATGAAGATGCTTGGCTATGGAGAGAGGCATCAAACTCACACTTGCCCCCAAATCGGCCAACACACCCTTACGCTCAAAGTCCCCTATCTTCACGAGCAATGTAAAACTTCCAGGATCTCTTTGCTTCTTGGGCATAGCACGTTGCACAAGAGCACTCACTTGGTATGGCAATGTAATGAGCTCATCTTCTAACTTCCGCTTGTTGGAGAGGATCTCCTTCAAGAACTTGGCATAGGGAGACATGGCCTAAAGGAATGGGATGTTGATTTGTAGGCTCTTCATGACGTTGAGGAACTTAGTGAATTTGTCGCTGAACTTCCTCTCCACTAACCTTTGAGGATATGGGACCATTGGCACATACGTCTTAGGTGGAGGAGGTGTTGCCTATGGAGCTTTGTCACCATCTTGCTCATGAGTCTCCTCCATCTCCTTGTCCTCTTCTCTTCTTTCAACATCAACTTCTCTATCAATTTCTTCCCCTTGAGCATCATTCTCAACCTCCTCAACTTCACTTCCCTCACACTCATTGGGCATTTTGGGGCCCTCATAGTTCGTTCCCGACCTCAAATGGATGGCTTTGGCTTAATGAAGGTTAGGGTTGGGAAAAGATTGGCTTGGAAGTTGATTTGTGGAGTTAGAAGGGTTCTTCTCGGCCATTTGAGCTAATTGGGTTTCAAGCATTTTGTTGTGAGCTTGTAACTCTTGAAACCTTTGGTCATGGCTTTGAAGAGCTTGGCTTTGTAGAGCAAGGGATTGGGCGATGATTTGGTGTTGTTGGAGAATTTGGGAGGTAGGGTCGGAGGATGTAGTAGGTTTGGGATTTGGCTTAGGAAATGGTGGGTTTTGAGGGGCCTTTTGGAAGTTGGATCTTTGATGAGGGGCTTGGTAAGTGTTAGCGTTTTGAGAAGAAGATCCACCTTGATTGTACCTTTGTGTAAACCCTTGTTGAGGTTGATTAAAGCTTTGTTGAGGTGGACTCCACCCTAGTTGAGGTTGGTTGTAGCCTTGGTTATAGCCTTGTTGAGGTTGTCTCCACCCTCCTTGTTGATTGCTCATATAACCTTGGTTACCTTGATAACCCTCTCCTCTACTATTAATCGCCGCCACATGCTCCGACTGAGATCCTCCACAATAGGAGGTATCATGGTTTGTACCACCACAAATGTCACAAGAGAAAGCATTCACTTGTGAGGGACGACTAGATGATGCAAGGGTGATCTTTAAGAGCTTCTTGTTAAGTTGATCCATCTTCGCTTGAATTTGATCCATTGGGTCCAACTCAAACTTTCCACCCTTCTTAGGTTGAGCACCTCTCCTTCTTCCACCCCATGAGTAACTCTTGATCACTTCTTCTATGGTGGCCTCTAATTGGTCTTGCGGGATCTTAGAAAGTTGACCTCCCGCTCCAGCATCAAGGTTAGCTCGTGACATAGGATCAAGACCATCGTAGAAGAAACTCATCAGTAGATTTTGATTGAACTCATGGTGAGGGCACGAACGAATCAATTCCCTAAACCTTTCCCAAGCCTCCGCAAGTGTCTCATCACAATCTTGCTCGAAAGAGGAGATTTCCTCCTAATATCTGCGGTCTTCAACTCTGGGAAATACTTCTTCAGAAAAGCCAATGTGACTTGCTCCCATGTAGTGAGGGAGTTAGTGATATCACGTATTTATATAGAGTTTTCTCCCTTATTTACAAGCTAATTTGTGCGTCATTGGAGCCCTTGGGAGCTATTTTGTGCTAACTATCGTATGTAGTTGTGGTTTCGTGTTTTAGTATTGAATTGCAGGTTTTATGGAGTTTTCTCCTTATTCCCGAGCCATTTTAAAGCAACCACGGCTTTACGAGATGTTACCAGGCACGTAGGATGGCTCACGAGCTTTATGGGTAGTTTAGGAGGTCCCAAGACCCCTAAACGTTAAGTTTAGAGAGCCAAAGAGTCAATAAGGAGGTTTCCGTACTCTGATCGGGCAAAAATGGCCCGATCGGGTGAAGAAATATTCATCGGGTAGAGAAGTTGCGGACCCGATCGGGCGAACACCATCTGCCTAGACCCGATCGGGTGTTCACCGCCTGACCCGATCGGGTGGGCTAATCGTAGCTCCTGTTATGATGCTGCTTGTGAGAGGAGTTTGCTGGCCCAATTTTGTCGCCTGGCCCGATCGGGTGGCTGCCCAAGGCCCGATCGGGTTGGCCTACAATTCGCCCATTATTGCTGCTGAAGCTGCGCTGACCAAAGAGGAGAAGCTGTGACTTTTGGGTGTGGGCCCGATTGGGTACTGTTCTCGGGCCCGATCGGGTCTGGTGCCATTTGTCGCGAATTTCGTCTTTTGCTTCCTATTTTTAATTAGACTTGAGGGGTATTATAAATACCGTTTTTCTCATTATTTAGGAACACCTTTTATTCATCTTTTTACTGCTTTAGACTAGTTTTATTTCTCATTGTTCTTAGTTTAATTCAAACACTTTAGATTAATTTAGAGGTGATTGAGCCTATTCGATTTCAATAAAAGTTCCACCTTTCCGTCAATTGGTACTCTTTCCTACCCTAATCTCTTTTATTATTCTTAATTTGTTATTTATTCTTATTTAATTATTCATGATGCAATTGTTAGGGTTTCATATTAGTTTTGTCGTTATTAATTCGATTATGAGTGAGTAGTTCTCTTTCTAGAGTGTTAGATAGGGAAGCTATGTTTATACCATGCTTGTGATTTAGATTTCTATTGATTTCTAGGGCTTGATTAGGGTGATTGTGGTGTGGTTTGTTCTTATTGAGTAATTAATGTCAGTGTACAATTTCATTGATTGCTTGTGGTTAATAGTTGTTTGCACAGATCCGTCTTACGACTAGAGGCCTAGGACACATCAGTAGTTCTGATTACGTTAGTGACCATACGGCGTATGTTGAACTATGAGCGTTGATCTTAACCATAGCTCAACACGTGCTCTTATCCCCCGACTCTTGACTTAGGTTTTGGTAGTAGTTGACCCTATTTGATTGGTATAAGCATGGTGAACCGACCTAATACCCTAGAGTTTTAGTCCATAGTTAAATCCTCGATTTATTCCGTCTTCCTTAGCTTACTCATTAATTTAATTTATTCTTCCCTGATTTCGTCTGAAGTAGCTGAATTGGTTGAATATTAATTTAGATTCTCTGTCTCCCTGTGGATTTGACCCTGCTTCCATTGACTACTATAGTTAGAGGACTGTAGGTTTATCTTTGATTAGGTGATACGACTAAAACCCTATCAAATTTTGGCGCCGTTGCCGGGGAGACAGCTAGTTTTCTAAGTTTTTATTTGATTATTTGGTCTACTTCTCTGTACCTCATTGGAACTTCATTGTTTCAATCGAGGTACGTTTTACTGCTGATTTTTGTTTTTTTTTGTATGCCCAGGTCTCAAAGAAACGGTTCCCCCATTCCAGCGGACCCCGATCTTACTAGGACAGTCAGGCAGATCCGAAAGATAAAGCAGAAAGAAAAGCAGTCTGTTCAGCTGAACATCTCTGGAACAGACACCTTGAGTTCAGTTATGTCAAAATCACTGAAGTCATATGGGGTGCCCAACCCAGATGGTCTCTCCACTGGACCTACTATGCCCACCATTGCCGCGGCAAATTTTGAGATTAAGCCTGGACTCATCAGCATGGTCCAGCAAAATCAGTTTGGTCGGCACCCTACTGAAGATCCGGCAAATCATCTGCAACGGTTTCAACAACTTTGTCGAACCGTTAAACATGCCGGCGTCACTCCAGAACAACTCAAAGTCATGTTGTTCGAGTTTTCACTGAGAGATAGAGCCCAGAAATGGTTGAACGATGTGAAGAAAACTGAATGGAGTGAGATTTCTGCTGCATTTCTGAGAGATTATTACCCACCCACTAAAACAGCAGAAATCAGAAATAAACTGGCCATGTTTTTCGAAGAGCCTGATGAAACATTACGGGAAGTGTGGGCTAGGTTTAGAGATCTACAGAGAGAGTGTCCACACCACAATATGGACAAATGGTTCTTGACGCAGACATTCTACAATGGTCTGCAGCCTCAGACGAAGAGTATTGTTGATTCGTCTGCAGGAGGAGTGTTTTTAGACAAGGCAGTTGATGAGGGTTATGAATTCCTATCAAATCTTGCAGCCAATGACCATTCATCATCTAGGAGTTTGACTAAGAAGGTACTTAAAGTTGACGCTATTTCATTGCTTACATCTCAGATGGCGCAACTAACTAGCAGCTAATGAAGTCTTCTAGTTCGATACCTCCGCCTATGAGCATTAATGTTATGTCTGCCGTAGCACCCATTACCTCATCTTATTGCGAGGTATGTGGTGTTCAGGGCCACTTTGGGCATGACTGTCAGTTCAGTCAGCTTCAGATGGAGCAGGCAAATGCCTTTCAACAAAGGCCACAAACCTTCCCCCCTTCACATAACTACCAAAATCCACAAAACTATCAACATCCACCTCCACAAAACTATCCTAAACCCTCATACCATCAAACCCCACAAAATTTCACTAGACCACCACCACAAAACTTCCATCACCATAACAACTTCCAAACTCCACAAAATTTTCCCACCCCACCTCCACAAAACAATAACCCACAAGAGCCTAGCAATTCTGAACTGATGAAACTGATATTGTCTATGCAAAAGGCACATGAGGAAGCACGGAGGAACCAAGAGAAGCATATCAAACTTCTCGAGGCTCAAGTTGCTCAGTTGGCAGAAACTAATGCACAGAGGCAGCAGGGACAATTGCCAGGGCAACCCGTTCAGAGAGAACATGTGAATGCCATCACTCTTCGTAGTGGCATTGCATATGATGCCCCTCCAGTGCCCATTGATGAGGTTACCCCAATTGCAGTTAAGAAGAGGGTGGTAGAGGAAGGAAAAAGGAAGAATTCGACGTCTGAAGTCGATTTGTCTGCAGAAGCTGAACAGACAGGGAAGAAAAAGGAGAAGGTTTCTGAAACGCCTTTTACACCAAGGCTACCTTTTCCTCACAGGATGCAACAATCCAAGGTCGATCAGCAGTTTGGTAAGTTCTTGGCTATGGTCAAGAACCTTGAGGTAACAATTCCTTTCACAGATTTAATTACCCAAGTGCCTGTTTATGCCAAATTTCTAAAAGACATGATCATAAAGAAAAGAGACTTTGGTGGGGTAGAACGTGTCCCTCTTACTGAAGAGTGTAGTGCCTTTATCCAAAATAAAACCCACCAAAGTTAAAAGATCCTGGTAGTTTTTCTATACCCTGCCATCTAGGACCTATTTTTATTGACAAGGCTTTGTGTGATTTAGGTGCTTCTGTTTCTGTTATGCCATTATCTGTTTTTGAGAAACTGAACATGGGAGCACTTAAATGCGCACAAATCACTCTACAGATGGCGGATCGTTCTATAAAACACCCTCTAGGTGTTTTAGAGAACGTTCCTGTTAGGGTTGGGAAATTCTATATCCCTGTTGATTTTGTGGTGTTAGATATGGATGAGGATGCCCATATTCCTATTATCTTGGGTAGGCCATTTTTGTGTACTGCTGGAGCTGTAATTGATGTCAAGTCTGGGTCTTTAACTCTTAGTGTTGGTGATGATAAAGCGATGTTTAAACTAACCAATGCTGTTAAGGCACCTATGCTTGAACAATTTTGTTGCAAGGATGAGGTTTTGGATGAAGTAGGTGTGGAGAAGGTTCCAACTACACCTAAGGTTGCCTCGCCGTCTGGAGGTATTATCAAGAACATTTGGAGGAGAAAGATGTTTGATGAGGGTGGCACTCATTCCCAAGCCCCTCCTATTTGAGAGAGGGAGGATTATGGTCGTGCGGGACCTTTATAAACCAGCGCTATGCGAGAGGCAACTCGTATTTTTCTTTTCCTTTTCCTTTTCTTTTTATTTTTCTTCCTTTTTGTGAGCGAGAGTGAGGGTACTAACATTGTTTTTCCTCTTAGCATAGTCCTTATCACCTTTTGGCTTTGAGGACACTGCCAAGTTCAGCTTGGGGGAGGAGTTCTGTTTGTATTCCCTATCTCTTTTACTACTTTCTAGGATAGATTTACTGCTTTCGAAAAAATTCTGAAAAAATCAAAAAAATATATGGTTCCCATGACTGGTTTAGTTGCCTCCATGTGCCCCTTGTTGTTCTCTATTTGAAAATGATTTGACTATGTTTTCTGGATAGCTGGGCATTTGTGATCTTGAGGCTATGATTTGATATTTGATTGCTATGATTTCGAGCTTTTTTTTTATTATATTAGACCACCAGCTGCATACCTGAATTGGTTAGACTGTGAGGCCTCTTTGTAGCCTATTGGATTCATATTATTATCCAGTCTATTCTTGTGTGTTAGTTCCTCTTTAGTGGATTGATCTTGACTTTGACTTCGTACTTGTCTGATTCTCGATGACTTGTGGCATTTGCTGTGATAGAGGCGTTCTTTTGTCTTAATCTTGAGCTTCAGAGTGAATTTTTGATATACTTTTATCCTCCTTAGCCCCGCTGAGCCTAATGACTTGTTTCGTGTTACTTAAACCCCTATTATGAGCCCAAAGCCTTCACTTGATATTATTCCAAGCCTAGCTTGGGGGAGCTTTTGTATGGGTTTAGTTTGAGATTGGTTTGTTGGTTTAGTTTGGTTTTTCAGGAATTTAAAAGTGTATTTGCTGTGGTTTGAGAGTGAGAAAAAGAAAAGAAAAAGCAAGTTTAGAGTTGCGTGAATGAAGTTCAGAAAAATGAAAGAAAAATGAAATGAAAATTCAAAAGAATTCAAGTTCTTTCATTCACGCACGTTCTTAAAGAAATATTCGCTTCATTGCTAGAAAATTGGGTTTGTTATGAGCTTTTCATTGATTTATGAGAGTTGGGTTACTTTACATGGTTTTATGATGATTGTTGGGAGTTATGTAAGCCATCTTAGGCCTAGTTTGAATGATTCATGCTCCCCCTTTCTTGGTCTTTCCACCACGTTACCCAAAAGTATCCCCTACCTCTTACCTAAGCCCCATTACAACCCTCTAAAGTCCTCTTGAGCTTGTGTCTGCATTGTTCATTTGATTGATTTCGAGTCAGTTTGTCAAAGTTAAAGAGTATTTCTGCTAATTGAGTCGACTTGACTAGGATGAGCGTCATTGAACCTTCTTAAACACATGAGAGTGTGAGTGGGAAGGGTGTTTATGGTCGGGTTGGTGAGTGTTCGGGCATACTCTTTGCCTGCCACAAAATAGAGAGGAGTGACACCCTTGTGAGAGCCTTTTCAGGATTTGTATGCCTTGTGGATGCTTGAATTTGATAAATTGCTTGGATGATTGGTGGTTGGATGGATTTGATTAGCCAAACTTGAATTTTGCCTGCTTGAACGATTCTTAGTCTTGAAAATGTTTTTGAGCTTTGATTTGTTTTTATCTATGGGGTGAGGCAATCTATTCCATGTTCATGTTCTGTTTGCTTGAGGACAAGCAAAGGTTTAGCTTGGGGGAGTTTGATATCACGTATTTATATAGAGTTTTCTCCCTTATTTACAAGCTAATTTGTGCGTCATTGGAGCTCTTGGGAGCTATTTTGTGCTAACTATCGTATGTAGTTGTGGTTTTGTGTTTTAGTATTGAATTGCAGGTTTTATCGAGTTTTCTCCTTATTCCCGAGCCATTTGGAAGCAACCACGGCTTTACGAGATGTTACGAGGCACGTAGGATGGCTCACGAGCTTTATGGGTAGTTTAGGAGGTCCCAAGATCCCTAAACGTGAAGTTTAGAGAGCCAAAGAGTCAATAAGGAGGTTTCCGTACTCTGATCGGGCAAAAATGGCCCGATCGGGCGAAGAAAGATTCATCGGGTAGAGAAGTTGCGGACCCGATCGGGCAAGCATTGCCCGATTGGATCGGGCGAACACCATGTGCCCAGACCCGATCGGGTGTTCACCGCCCGACCCAATTGGGTGGGCTAATCGTAGCTCCTGTTATGATGCTGCTTGTGAGAGGAGTTTGTTGGCCCAATTTTGTCGCCTGGCCCGATAGGGTGGCTGCCCAAGGCCCGATCGGGTGGGCCTACAATTCGCCCATTATTGCTGCTGAAGCTGCGCTGACCAAAGAGGAGAAGCTGTGACTTTTGGGTGTGGGCCCGATCGGGTACTGTTCTCGGGCCCGATCGGGTCTGGTGCCATTTGTCGCGAATTTCGTCTTTTGCTTCCTATTTTTATTTAGACTTGAGGGGTATTATAAATACCGTTTTTCTCATTATTTAGGAACACCTTTTATTCATCTTTTTACTGCTTTAGACTAGTTTTATTTCTCATTGTTCTTAGTTTAATTCAAACACTTTAGATTAATTTAGAGGTGATTGAGCCTATTCGATTTCAATAAAAGTTCCTGCTTTCCGTCAATTGATACTCTTTCCTACCCTAATCTCTTTTATTATTCTTAATTTGTTATTTATTCTTATTTAATTATTCATGATGCAATTGTTAGGGTTTCATATTAGTTTTGTCGTTGTTAATTCGATTATGAGTGAGTAGTTCTCTTTCTAGAGTGTTAGATAGGGAAGCTATGTTTATACCATGATTGTGATTTAGATTTCTATTGATTTCTAGGGCTTGATTAGGGTGATTGTGGTGTGGTTTGTTCTTATTGAGTAATTAATGTCAGTGTACAATTTCATTGATTGCTTGTGGTTAATAGTTGTTTGCACAGATCCGTCTTACGACTAGAGGCCTAGGACACATCAGTAGTTCTGATTACGTTAGTGACCATACGGCGTATGTTGAACTATGAGCGTTGATCTTAACCATAGCTCAAAACGTGCTCTAATACCCCGACTTTTGACTTAGGTTTTGGTAGTAGTTGACCCTATTTGATTGGTATAAGCATGGTGAACCGACCTAATACCCTAGATTTTTAGTCCATAGTTAAATCCTCGATTTATTCCGTCTTCCTTAGCTTACTCATTAGTTTAATTAATTCTTCCCTGATTTCGTCTGAAGTAGTTGAATTGGTTGAATATTAATTTAGAAACTCTGTCTCCCTGTGGATTCGACCCTGCTTCCATTGATTACTATAGTTAGAGGACTGTAGGTTTATCTTTGATTAGGTGATACGACTAAAACCCTATCAGTTAGCAGGCACACTCTTGAGCCAAGATTTTGCCTTTCCGGAAAGAGAAGACCGGAAGAGATGCATCTTGATGTAGTCTGGAGAAACATCATTCGTCGTTATCATAGCACAAATCTCCAGAAACCGATCAAGATGATCGAGTGGATCCTCATCCAAACCACAACAAAATTGCTCTTCTTTCACCATCCGTGTGAACTGAGGGTGAATGCTGAAATTTGTATTGGTTGTGGGGAGTCGAATTCCACCCTGTAAAACATGGGACCCCGGATTTCCGAAATTCCTGAAAAGCTGTGCATTTTCCTCACCCATGTCTGATTCACTTTCACTTGTCGAACTTGAGATTGGTGAAGCTGGTGCAGAACTCAAAGTCAACCGTTCCAAACCTCCCCGAAGCTTTCGCAAGGTGCGATTGATTTCCGGATCTAAAGGTAAGATGGGTGAACCGTGAGCTCTCCTTCTCATGTAACAGAACAAAGCTAAGCAGAGGGTTAGCAAATAACTACACAGTCTAAAACAAAAGAAAAATGACTCAAGCAATACTAAACTCAAGTAAACTTAAATCAATAGCACAATTTCCCTGGCAACGGCGCCATTTTGATAAGAGGTTTTTAGTGTGTCGTTAAGGCACTAAGAACCGCTTAGCAAACACAATTTATAAACCTAACGAGCAACTACTAAGTACGTAGTAATGGCAAGTCAAGGGTCGAACCACAAGGAAATTGGGATTGACTATAGTCCACTAAGTCCAAAACTACCTTAGTGAAGGGTTTTTGGGTTTGAGATTGAATAGGTTACCAACTAATTAACTAGCTAATGAATACCGACTAATAATCAAATAGGAGAATTAATAGAATAAGGAAACACTAGAGTTCGGGCTACTCGTATAAACTTGGGCTAGACAACGATAATCGACGCTATGGTGATTCACAACGGAGTCAATACAAGGTTAAGTTTCCCTCTAATTTACTTGAGTCCTCTCTCGAATGGTCCTCAAGAGTAATCGATTAATCAACCAACCAAATCCTCTTTCGAATGGTCTTTGGTCCGTTGATTAATAAATTCAATGAGATCGGAAAACCCCTAATTAAAGGATCCCCTTAATTTCTACCCAATCCCTTGGTCTAGAAATCAAGTCGAAACATGGGAATGACAAAAGGGATTAAAGTTCGATTAAGAACGATAGAAACCCTAAGTGACCTAGCATAAACGTGATCAAGATCTATCCTAGGGTGTCAAAACACCACATTCAATGCATAGACAAACAATTGAATCATGAAAAGCATAGATAATCTACATTAAGCCCTTAATTCATACTTTCGCCCAAACCCTAGATAAGGAACTACTCAATAATCATGGATTCTAAGCAATTGAGAATAAATAAATTAAACATCATAAACAAAGCAATAGAAAATAAAGAAAAGAGATTGAAGGAAAATTACTTGAATTGAATAATGACACTAGTAAAAAAACATTTATTTGCTGCTCTATATTTTATGTCATTTGCTGCTCATTTTCATTCTGCAGCAATAAGAAGGGTAGCAAATAGAACATTTTTTATTGCTGCTCACTAAAGAATAGCAGCCATAAAGAACCTTTTTGCTGCTATTAAATTAAAAAATAGCAGCAATAAGAAGATGGCACCACTTAAGAAAATCTATTCTTTTTGCTGTTGTTTTTTATAAAAAAAGCAGCAATTAAAACCACTTGTTTTTTTTAAAAAAAAAATAGTGATATTGTCGTATTTTAAGTTTCACCTCAAATGTCAGTTTTTATAAATAAAATTTACTTTAATTACGAAAATATAATCAAGTTACATCAAAATTACATATAAATTTAAAAAAAAAACTTCGTGAATCAAACAAATTGATGAACTAAGAAATGAGAATAGATAAAAAAGAATTTAGCTTCTATACAACAACAAACAACAACACTATGAATCTACAATTTCTGTTTGACTCTCATACAATCTAATTTCGAAGGTTTTTTTCAAAATCAAAAATAAATTCAAAAACCAGTTTTGAAGGTTTTCTTCATAAATTGCAGTTTCTTACTTCTCTTCAAAATTGACTTCAAATTTTTCGTTTGACTCTCATAGAACTCAATACCAGTGTTCAATTTCTGAAGAAACCCAAACCCAAATCAAATACAAAAAAGCGCAAATGAACTGAAGTAATTGAGAGTCAAAAAGATTTTATTGAACAAATCACAAATGAATTAATACAATAAAGATTTTAATACCATTCTGCAAGTGAAAAGATTTAGAAAATATAAAGTAAAGTATAGTCGGTTTTGTTGGTATCTAATGTATATAGATTGCCAAGGTGGCAATCCATGTACTTGGATAAAGAACCAATAATATGTTTTACGTTTTATTTAAATTTATTATTGACTGCAATTTTGATATACAATTGTGGCTATTAGAATATATTATATTGGCTACTATTTTAATATAAAATTGCAGCAATTAGAAAATTATATTTTAATTGCTGCAATTTCTACACTAAAATTGCAGCTATTAGCTTTGTTATTGTTGCAAAACACTAGAATAGCAGCAATAAGGGGGCAGCAAATAAAAGTTATTTTACTAGTGTGAATTCGATCTTCAAAGATGAACAGTTGAGAAAGCTAAGTGTTTAGAGAGAGTTTAGCGCTAAGAAAATGTAATTAGAAACTAGAATATGAGATAATTGCGAGTCTAAGCTACAAAAACTAATTAAAAGAGTCATTAAAGTAAGACGGAGAAAACGGGTCAAAGCCCGAAAGCAGGTCGACACGGTCGTGTCCAAAACGACACGACCGTGTAGACCTGTTACACAAGATTTTCAACGTTCCTTCAGAGCTACTGCCTCAGTGTAGAAATAACTACACGGTTGTGTCCAGAATGACACGACCTTGTAGACCTGACGTCCTAAATGCCCCCAGCATCTTCAAAGCTACTGCCTGTGTGCTCAAATGGCTACACGATCGTGTCCAAAGTGACACGACCGTGTAGACCTGACGTCCAATGCTCTTCGCCAATCAGTTGTAAACTGATCCTCCAAGTGAAAGGCTACACGGTCGTGTCCAATGCCACACGACCGTGTAAAGCTGCTTCAAACTCTTCCATGCCCTAGCCTCCATCTAAGGGTCTCTAAATACCCAAAGTGCTCCAAATACCTGTTAGTTAGCCTGAAAATCATCCAAAACAACTAAAAAAGTAGTGAAGCGACCATTTAACTCAAAGTAATCAAAACCATGCAATGCAAGACTAAAATGCTCTTAATCTATATGCAACGACACTAAAAATGCAGCATGGATAAGCACAATAAGTGCTTATCAGAGGGTCCATTGAAAAACAGGAGGGCTGGTAGTGCGATGGAGTTGCATAGCAAATTAGGGTTGTGGTGAATTGGGAAAGTGGCGGAGAAGTTGAGATAAGCTGGGGTCAGGAGAGAGGCTTGTTTGAGTTGTGGGGTGTTAAGACGTGGTGACACGTGGTTGGAGGGGGTTGGTTGCTGGTGATTCCTTATAGATAAGGTATTATCCACATTAGAGTCACGTGGCTGAACACGTGAGTCTACTAAAACTTTTAAATTTGAAAGACATTGAGTAGTTGCCTTTTGTTATTCCCGCCAAACCAAGCGTTGCCTTTTCGAGCTAGCCTGGTACTGTTTTTCTGTTGTATCCTCCACCGCCGTTGTGTTATCGCCGTCGTTCAGAGCGCTGAAGGAGTTAGAAGTTTTGCAATTTTTCCCGGAGCTTGTATTCTTCTCTACCATTTTCCTTCCTTTGGTTTTTCTCTTGTGTACTTCCTGTCAATCGCTCACATCTGAGCTTTTCTTCCTCTGGGTGGTATTAGATTTTGTATCAGTCTTATTAGTGTTACTATCCATAGGGCGGAAGCGACAGTTTGTTTGTTGGTGTCCAATGGTGTTACAGAGTGAGCAAAACAGAGGTATATCGTGCCACACAATTCTTTGTTTTGAGTTTCCAATCCAAATAGCCTCTTTTACTGGTTGAGATAAGTCAACCATGATTTGTATTAAGAATGAGGTTTTGATCATGCCTTCGAAGGATTTTTTAACAAAGCCTATCAGTTGTCCAAGAGAATTTGCCACCTTAGTTAGGATCTCTCTATTATGGAGCTCGACAGGTAGCTTAGTAATTATGACCCAAACTAGTGCCATTGTGATGTTCGTTTCTGTTTCCTTGAACCCTGGTGTCCAAGGTAAAGTAGCAATATAGAGGCCATTGAAGAACTAGGGTCCATTCTGGAAGATCTTGACTTTCAAATCCGGTGTAGCAGCCTTAATCAGGAAGAAGCCTCTTCCGAAAGTGATGAAAGGGGTTTGTTGATGGATTTGCCATAATTTCCGGATACGGGACAGAAGGAAATCCGTAGAAAAGGATTTTCCCACAATTTTGAAGATAATGGAGTTCCCCCATTCCGTGGAGAAATTGTTGATGGTTTGGGGTGGAATAGGGATGAAAATCTCTGATTCTGGGTTGAAGGAGGGCGATGGTGGTGCCGGATTTTAGAGTGGTACTGTCTGGGTTAGTTTGGCCTGAGCTGGGTTTTGGCTTGGTTGGGGGTTGTGGTTGTGGTTGGGGTTGGTTGTGGTGCTAGGGTTGTTGCTAGTGTTCACAACGGCGAGGTAGGTGCGGTTGCCACTGTCCTGTTGAGACCTCTGGGGTGTCTACGGTGTCTTGCTCGGCGTCGTCCCTGCAGAAAAACTCTCGCACTCACTCTCGCTCTCGCGCTCGCTCTCTCTCATGTCTCTGTAAAGCTTCCTATCTAGAAATTGGTGTCCCGATCCCTTTATATTTTGTGGACTTCTCTTCTTCTCCATCATCGTCATTCTTCTTTGATATAATGTCTTTTTTATCTTCTTTATTCTTGAAAGATAATTTTGCTTGAAAAGCCATCACTTCAGCTTCTTCATTAGCATGTCTATTTTTCCTTTGCTCATGGGACTCCAATGATCCCATTAATTGTTCAACTGATATTTTTTGATAAATTTTTTGTTTCTTCAATTATAGCCACAATTCATCATATTTATCCGTTAAAGTTAACAAAATTTTCCTCACAAATTTTTCATCCAAGATATCCTCTCCGTATGATTTCATTTGATTAACAATTTCAACTACTCTTGAAAAATAATCCTTCATTGATTCTCCTTTTTTCATTTTAAAGTTTTCAAAATCTCCCCTTAAAGATTGAAGTTTGATACTTCTCACCTTGTTATCTCCTTGAAACTCATGGTTCAAGATCTCCCACACCTCCTTTGCCGTATTAGCTCTTATGATTCTTGGAAATATTGGCTCGGATAGTGCATTTTCTATTAAATATAAAGCTTTGGCATCCTTCATCCTTTCCTCCTCAAGCTTCTTCTTTCGTGCTTCACTTAAAGTGCTTTCATCCTCATATTCTTGATATCCTTAATCAACCAATCTCCATAACCCGTGAGATCTTAACAATGTTTTCATTTTTAACTTCCAAAAATCATAATTGGAATGGGAAATTGGGTATTGGCCATATGATTTGTATTGTTTTTTTGTACTAGGCTAGTTTTGGTTTGTTTGGAAAGCTTTTGGTATGTATGTTGGGAATGCTACAAGCTCTTGATACCAAATGTTGGAAATGTAGGGAAGAGTGGTGGACTAGTTAATGAAATATTTTCTATTTATTTATTGGTTGGAATGAGTTACATCACCTCTTGGGTATTTATAGACTTAATATTACATCATCTAGAGTTTTCTACTAATTACCACTAGTTAGATATTTAACCTAGATATTTCTAGAATTTGATATTTCTAGATATTTCTAACACAAACTAAAAATACTCTAAACTTAGATTTTTTACATAGATATTTTACAATATTTTTCTGGACAACTCAACACATACATATAAGATATTTCCTTACATTACATGACTTATCAAGAATTTTCTAGATTAACTTTCATCAATAATTTTGCTCATTCTGATAATGAATCTAACCTCTAAAACTATGTGCAATCTAGTCAAAGAGATTATTAAGATTGGCTAACAAATATTCCAAGAAAACCCTTCCTTCCAGCCTTCTTCTTGATAATTTTTATGGTTTTAGAATGAATTGTTGAGGAGGAAAATTGGAGGACCACACAAGCAAAACCACATGTGACATGCCTAATATGGCTATCGACCGAATAGAAGAGGAAGGGAGAGAGGAAAAGTGAAATGCGAAAGCAAGTGAAAAAATTTGATGACTATGGAGAGAATGAATGGCATTTAGGAGCGATTACGAGGGAGGTTATGGCTCTTCAATCTTGCAACCAAAAGGTCACAAAATATCTCCACTTCGCCGGCCACTTAGGAGCACAATGCATTGTTACATGTTTTTTTGTTCGATCCTAATTGGAAGGCTAAACTAATAGTCTACTAACCCTAGCCAAAATAAAATAAAAAGCATCAATTAAAAATCCTAATTAACACACTCAATTACATTTTATATTAGAACTCAAACTAGTAAAAGTAAAATTAGTTAAATATTAAGCCATAGTATAAGTTTTTTGAAATTAGAAAATCTAATTAACATAGGGAAAATATTAATTTAGGCAAAAGTTCGTGAAAAATTTAGCTCAAGAATTCAGATTGTTACATGTTTTCTCTCTGTATAGAATACAACATGTTTACCACTCCATTTTTATTTTGAAAAGGATGTTTACCACTCCATGATAAAATAATTTAATCATTAAGAATACTATTTTCTTTTCATTACAAACTAAACAAAGAAAAGTAGAGAAACTAGTTTTCCAAGAAAAAAGTTCCTTCCAACCAAACAAAGTCTTAGCCTACTAGGCTATTATGGATTTACACTTGACTTAAAACCTCTAATAACAACCCGTAAATTTCCATAGTGAGTGGGCAGCAGCAACTAAATTCCAAAACATTTCATATATGGTCGTCCCAATTTCATTCAACACTCCTATTTTTTTTATGAGCTTTTTTTTATTATCAATTAACAACGAGACCACCTTTCCTTTTTTGGTATTTGTTAAAGAAAAATTGATGGGAATAATTCAACCATTATCCAATTTTTTCATATTGGTCCCAACTTTTGATAATCTAATAGTAATTCCACATTTGTAAAAGATCTTCTCAAAAGGGGCCTTTTGAACCTGTGATGTATTTGACTGGTTAATAAACTCGTTAGATTTATATTCTTTTTAAGATATTTTTAATTGAATTGAAATAAAGAAAAAACATACTCCCTCCGTCCCAAATTTTTTTATACACTTTCCTTTTTCATCTGTCCCAGAAAGCTTTATACACTTCTATTTTTGGACATGGACCACTATTACTTTATTCTATTGACTTTTCAACCATGACCAACCACTCTCTCACATCTAAATAAAATAATACCCTACTAACTCCTATCACATCTACCTTTTTAAAAAAATACAATTGATAACCAAATAACAACTTATCATCTAAAACTACGTATCCGATCAAGTGAATAAGGCTTTCTGGGACGGATGGAGTACCAAATAACCCACCTCTCACACCCCTTCTTTTGCAGCCACTCCTCCTCTACCCTTCCACAGTCCTCCCCTTTCTAGCTTTTTAAAGTGAGAAAGGAGTAGAAGAGGAGGCGTGTGGAGCAGCTGAACAGGGTTAGTTTTGGGGGTGGGGAAGGGGTGGCTATGGTGGAGGGGGTGGGAGAAGGGAAGGTGATGGGCTGGGGGATAGGGACGGGGTGATGTTGGTGTGGTGCTTTTAGATTCTTTTTCTTTTTGGAAAAAATTTCAAGAATAAGTCAACCTTTTCGTGGCCTTCTTTTAATAAGTTAAACTTTAGATATTCCTGGAATAAGTTAACATTGATATTACTTAAATTCTTAACAAGTCAAATGACTTATAAATTATTCAACCGGTAATACGTGAGGCTTTTCTTAAATTTTAATTTATTAATTCTGTGTTCCTTCTCTTCTTCTACTTTCCATCCCCAACCATTTCTGTGTTTTTAGATTGGTTTTGACTTGTTAAAAGCAAATACCCATAAAAGGTTAACTTATTCCAGGATTATTTAAAGTTAAACTTATTAAAAGAAGATCACGAAAAGATTGACTTATTCCCAACAATTTTTCCTTTCTTTTTTTCACAATGGCTTAACAAAAATTTAATTAGAATAAGTGCTTAATAAAGAATTCAAGTTTAAATGCTTAATTAGTTGTAATTGAGTAATTAGGGTAGCTTACTGATATGTTCATTGTATATATAGACTAGTTTTAGGGGCCCGGCGTTGCACGGGCTTCTCTAACTATGTTAATAATTAATTGATAAAAATTGATTCAATATACTTTTTCCTTTTATCTATACTAAATAATCTTCCTATTCCACAAACTTTTTTTTCATTAATCAATATTATATGGTGCTTTTGGAAGTAAGTAATATATAATATGCGCAAGAGAAAGCCCAAAACGGAAAAGAAGCTCTTAAACATGAGAATTACAAATATGATGTTATGAGTAATAAGTACGTAATAAGAAAAAATGAAATCGTAAAATACTACAAAAATTGACTTTCCTTTAACTTCATTTTTCTTTTTACAACAATATATGTAATAGGGAGTATTTATATAACTAATATAAGTAAATTAAAAGAAAAAAGGGTTACAAGGGAATTGATGAATAAGCAAGGGAAGGTTTGCATGACAATAACTAAATGAAAGGGTATAATAGGAATTAGGAAAATTACTACAAAAATGGACCTAGTTTGACTTTACTCCTTTTTATATAAGTAGAGGATTTGCTCTATTTCTTAAGCCATTTTGTCATGTTAATCGTGCTCTCAACAACCATTTTCTACTAACTTTAATTTCTCCCATGAGTTGTGGTTGTTGTTTTTGTATTGAGTTGTATGTTTAGGGGACTTTTTCCCTAATTTTATCAATTTGCAATTGCCACAAGGAATTGGGAAAGTTTTGGAAGTTTCTAAAGAAGGTATCGGATGTCTAAGCATGATTCCCCGGGCCTTGGAAGATCTATGAGATTGAATAAAGGAGCAAATTCATTTTTACAAATCGGGCGGATGATTTTCGCCTTGTATTCGGGATCCATAAGGCGAGGAGCACGCCGTCGTTGTTTGCATCAAACCTCGCCAGATCTGACGTATCCACCCAATTTGGTTGGACAATCCGCGTTTAGTGGATTATGAGAATGAATCAGCGCCCAACAGTGTGGCCAGATCGGGCGTTGCGCTTGACAACATTATCTTCTTATATTTTCTTTATTATTTTATTAATTACTTTTACATCTTAGTAGTGATAACTATCAATAAGAGTCTTAGAGGATAATTAGATCATCGTTAGTTTACAAATTAAACCATTTTAGTTTCCTCTCTAGAATTAGTTTACATACTTTAGAGATTCAAGTTCAAGTTTTTCCTTTTGATTAGTTATTCCTTATTCAATTGATTTTTAATGTTTCCAATTATGAATTCCTTCATTGATTTTGTTATTGTTCTTGCTATTATGAGTGGGTAGTTCTATTTTAAGGTTGTGGTGAGTTAATGTATGCAATGAGGGATTGATAGAATTAGTTTTATTGTTTTTTGATTCAATTGCTTCCGATTATTGAATTGTTCATGCTAGATATATGAATTAGGCCTAATTTATATTTGTACTATCGCAATACTGAATCTATGTCAAGAAGAGATATATTATATAGGCTTTAATCTTAGGCAAAGTGACCCTTGACCATGCGGGAGCAACTAGATAATCTTGGAAGGAAGCAATGTTCGAGAGAAATTGCATTTCCCCTTTGTAAATTGACTTATTTGATAGTTATATTCCGAATCATATGCATATTGATCCATTGATCTTAGGCTTTTATATATTAATTTATTCCTCTATTTAGGGCCTGTTTAGATTTACTGAAAACAGCTGAACTGAACTGAACTGAACTAATTGGTGCTGAACTGAACTAAACTGAACTGAACTGAATTGAATAAATATATAAATAATATTTAAACAATAATAATATGAATATTAAATAATAATTATGATGATAGGTAATAATAATGAATAATTATTAATGAATAATAATAATTATATTTTGGATATTTTTAAATGATAATTATAAATAAATAATATTAACAATAATAAATTAATAATAATAATGATTAATGATTATAATGATAATTAATAACAATTATTTTATAGTCTTTGTATTAATATATTAATACCTGATGATGATTATATAATAACAATAATATCTAAGAATTAAATTAATATTAATATTTTAATAATTAGATTAATTATATATTAATATTTAGTAATAAAATAAGAATTGGGTCGGACCTGCAAAATTACATCATAAATCGTTTTGACGTGATTTGATTGGATTATGAACTGAAAACGTGGTTTTATTTGTGCCTTTAACCTAAATCATGTTCCTCCCTAATGATAATAATAATAATGAATAAAGCTACAATAAACAAAATAATATACAAATAATAATAATAATACTTAATAATAATGATATAAAAATAAATAATAATAATATAATAATAATAACAATAATAATAATCAGAGCAATTCGTAAAATAAATTAGACCAACATAATAATATTTAACAAGATGGTTATAAAAGAATGGAGCTGAACTGAACTGAACTGATTGGAGCTGAACTGAACCGAACCGAACTGAACTGAACTGAACTGAACTTAAATTAAGCTGAAATGAACAGGCTTTGATTGTTTACTTATTAAATATATCAGCTTTGATTGTTAGTATAATAGAGTAATGCGATCGAACTAGTAATATCGTCTCCCTATGGATTAACATTGCTTGCCTCTAAATTACACGAAACTTTTGTAGGAATTAATTTGTAGTATGCAATTCGCCTACCATTTACCTTGATTACTAGGTCACCAACAGGTAAAGACTAATTTTGCGCTAATCTTTTCCAAAGGTGGGATCATTATCAAATTATCAAAAGTTGGGACCAATCTAGGAAGACGGGGCAAAATTCAGATTAATCCCATCAATTTTTCCTTTGTTAAATATATCAAAATAACATCTTATCTACCCTCTTTCACAATTACAACCCTCTAAAAACCCACATAACTAACATATCAATATAAAAAAACCACTACTTTAAATTCGCATCAACTTTTACAATAGATTAATACAAGCTATACCCTACTCTGTCTACTTTCTAAAATTGTGTGTCCAAACTAGTGTTGCAATTAATTTGAGACGGAAAAGGTACATATTAATATTTTCCGGTTAAAAGTATATGTAAAATAAAAACTATATGTCCATTTATCATAATAATTGTTTTTTTTAAAGATTGTTAATATTAATGATGTTAGTATATTATTATAAATTTGCATAAATGGGTGTAAAGTATGCCTAGCATAAAATAATTAATACTATCAGGGAGACGTTTGGTATGTCATGAGGATAGGGATAGGGATAAAGGTTGGGATAGATATAAGGAATTGGTAGGTGGGATACGGATAAATCAGAGTAATCTCATGTTTGGTATGGGTTGGGATAAGATTAGGGAAGAATAATGAAGTTACTTAAATAGCCTTACTAATTTTCTCATTCTCTCCTCCTTCCTCCCTTTTCATTAAGGGTATGTTTGTCTTTTTATTCCTTATTCTTATCCCCATCCCTTATACCACCCCCCTTAGGTATAAATTTGGTGGGATAACTTAAGTTTTTATTCTTATCCCTATCCCACCTAAATTTCCAAATCCCCCTAAACAAACATGGGACAAGGGTGAGGAGGTGCAATAAATCCTTATCCCTACCCCATATCCCCCTAACAAAAAATCTCCTAGGGTATTACAGGTATTGAATTTGAAAAAAAGGACCAGAGAAGGTCACTTCGAACAACTGAGAGCTACTCATACTCCAATCCATGAATGATTCTTAAAATCCAAACCTCTAGTAATGAAAGATAATTAAAGGACATTAAGGAGAGATATCCGGCTGCGATCCCACGTCAATAAAAAAGGGAAGGATGACACACATATAAGTCTGATAGGCTATCAGACCGGACGAGCCTGGTCCATTACCTGTCCCGAATATGGCAGGCACAATCTTAGTTAGTTAAAAACGGGACGGGAATTAAACGAAATTTTATTCGGCACGTTTAAAACGGGAAAAATTTGAAAGATTCGGTCAAATATTCGACTAAAAGAACGTTGACTTTTATAATTCGGATACGTACATATATGCTTTTAAAACGGTTTCAATTTGAAAAAATCGGCCAAACCTTCGGCCATATTCGCGAATTAATTCGCGTCCTTTTCCGTTTTTTCCCGTTTTTTTTAAAAAAACGTAAAGGCCGTTTAATTCGCGTATTATTCGGGAATTAACCAACTACGGCACAATTGTCTAAATAATTGAGGCGTATAGGATTTGAAGAACTGTTTGGAGTAGGTAGCCCAAGAATATTGTGATTTCCTTAAGTAGGTGTTATTTGGACAACATCTTGGAAGTCATAAAGAAGGCCAACAAGGATATTTGTGACTTATCCAGATTCCGAAGTTGAAGATGGGATGGCACGTGAGGGGAAGTTTAAAGGAAAAATTTTCAAATGTGACTCAATATCGATGAAAGATATGGAGGATGACACACATATATAAGTCTGGTGGGGCTATTCCACTCATCACTAATAATCGATTTGAGGATGGAATTACATTTGGGCTTATATCTTGTCAAACTCTCTTCCGGTGCATGCCTATGCCTACATGCCCAGTTAACTTTATCAAAGAACCACCTAGTATGTGCTCAATAAAATACTTGATTGAAATCAACAATAATCAAGCAACTGTTGGAAATGTTTAGCGGAAGCTGTGTAATAAATTGTAGGCTAATGGTATTTGTTTGAAGATTTTAGACTAGTGTGACAGAAGGCAAATGTATGAAATGCTTTTTTCTTTTCATTCACAAATGAAGTGCATCCATTACATATTTATATTGTGTTGTTGTCGATGCATTTCCAAGAACCGACATTACCTTGCTATAATATTTTATTTTGTTCTAGATTTCTCTAGCTTAGTTTCTATTGTTACACTCTTGCAAATTACATCTTGATAAATCTAGAATCTTTAAGGTAATTATTTCTAGTATGTTCTTAGGATACGGTGAATGCCTAGATTTTTCTAGATTATTATTATTATTTTTAACACTCTCCCTAATCTGAAAAATCTTGTAATCCGAGTTGTTTCTGAACTTGATGAATTTTTCTGTTGGAATTGCTTTTGTGAATATATCGCGAGTTGCTCCCCCGTTTTGCAGAATTGTAGCTCGATCTCATTCTTCTCGACCAACTCGCGAATAAAGTGGTGTCCTATCTCGATGTGCTTTGATCTGAAGACTGGATTCTTTGTCATTGCTATAGCAGACATGTTGTCACAAAATATGGTTTTGAATCTTCTTGTGTTTGTTGTATATCGACCAATATCCTTCTAAGCCATACTGCTTCACATGCTGCACTTGTTGCTGCAATGACTTCTGCTTCGGCGGATGATAGCGCTATTGTCGCTTGTTTCTTTGATGACCATGAGATCACCTTTGATCCTAATTGAAATACATACCCGCTTGTGCTTTTCCTGTCATCCACGCTTCCGGCCCAATCACTGTCTGTGTACCCTGTGAGCCTGTAATCTTCTTCTTTTTCATATAGGATTCTATAGCTCTTTGTTCCCTTTATGTACCTGAGAATCCTTTTTGCTGCTGCTATGTGAGCTTTACTTGGCTCACTCATGAATCTGGATACTATGCTGACAACATGTACTATGTTGGGCCTAGTGTGTGTGAGATAGATGAGATATCCGACCAAACTTTGATATATTGATGCATCGACCTTATCCTTGCCATCATTCTTTGACAGCTTCTCACTCAGTGCCATTGGGGTAGCCAATGGTTTGCAATCTTTCATATTAAATTTCTTAAGTAGGTCTTCTGCATACTTTTCTTGTGAAAGGAATATCCTTCCTGGCCTTTGCTTGACTTGCATACCAAGGAAGTATTTCATAGTTCCAAGGTCGGTCATCTCGTACTCTGACATCATTGTCTTTTTAAAATCTTCAATCATCTTTGGGTTTGTGCCTGTGTAAATTAGATCATCTACATAGAGGCATAATATGAGAAAATCATGTGACCCTTGGGTCTTGATATAGAGAGACGGCTCACTCGGGCTTTTCGTGAACCCATTTTGAAGAAGATAGCTATCTATCTTGCTATTCCATGCACGAGGAGCTTGCTTGAGCCCGTAAAGGGCTTTACGAAGGCGATAAACTTTATCTTTTTGACATTCGATAAGATAACTTTGTGGTTGCTCGACATATGCTTCTTCTTCGAGCTCCCCGTTTAGAAATGCTGACTTCACATCTAATTGAAAAACTGGTAATTTAAATTGAGCTGCTAGTGCAAGGACTGACCTGATTGTCTCCATGCGGACTACTGGAGCATAAGTGTCGTTGAAGTCAATCCCTAGTTGTTGAGAGTAACCTTTTGCGACGAGACGAGCTTTGTATTTCTGGATGGAGCCATCTTCGTTATACTTAACCTTGTAGACCCATTTGAGACCGATCACTTCTCTGTCTTCAGGTTTCTCAACAAGCTCCCACGTGTTGTTTTTCTCGATCATCTTGATTTATTCATTCATGGCCTCGATCCACTTGTCGTCTCGAGCAGCTCCTTGAAAACTTTGTGGTTCTCTTGTGAAGAGAGCCATCATTGCATGATTGCATTCGTAGTCTTGTAAGTAGATTGGTGCGTATCGATCTCGATATGATCGACGAACTTCTTGAGTTGGTCTTGATTCTCGTGATGAGCTTGAGCTTGAGCTTGGTGATCTTGGGCTCCTTGACAATGATGGACTTTGGGATGATTGTGTTGATGGCTGACTTGGACCTTCTTCTTGATCTGGTCTTGGTGGCGGTATATCTCCTTCTACGGGTTGAGATTCATTTTCCGTCCATATCCATTGTGCTCGTTCGTCAAAGATGACGTCTCTTTAGATGATTAATTTCTTAGATTCAGGCTGGTATAGGCGATATCCTTTTGACTCATCACTGTATCCAATGAAGATACATTTCTCGCCTTTGCCGTCGAGTTTTTCCCGGTTTTCCTTTGGCACGTGGGCATATGCAATGCACCCGAAAACTTTGAGGTGCTCTACTCTTGGCTTTCTCTTATGCGAAGCTTCATAGGGCGTCGTACCTTTGACGACTTTCGTGGGGGATCTGTTGAGAATATACACAGCTGTATGGATGGCTTCTGCCCAAAAATATTTTGGGAATTTCTTGGCTTGCATCATACTACGAGCCATTTCAGCAATGGTTCTGTTTTTCCTTTCCGCAACACCATTTTGTTATGGTGTGCGTCTTACTGTTAATTCTCTTTTAATACCATGTTCTTTGCAGAAGCTGTTGAAGTCTTTGCTTGTGAATTCTCCCCCACGATCTGTTTTGAGAATTTTTATAGAATGTCCACTTTGTTTTTCTGTGAGGGCTTTGAATTGCATGAAGTGGGAAAGTGCTTCTAATTTTTTCTCCAATATATAAACCACATCATGCGAGTGGAAATCGTCAACAAATAATAGAAAATATCTTTTTCCGCCAAGAGACGGATTCTTGGTAGGGCCCCATATATCTGCATGAACAAGTTCTAACGAAGCTCTACCCCTCCAAGAAGAAGTTGGAAAGGGCAATCTATGCATCTTTCCATAAATACAACCCTCGCATATTTTCTTTTCATTGTTTATTGATGGAAGTCCGATCACCATTTCCTTTTGTTTTAACAGTTTTAAACTGTTAAAATTTAAGTGCCCGAATCTTAAGTGCCATAATATTGATTCATCTATAGTAGAGCTCAATACACAATTATTCTCCAAGTGCATTTTTAGAGGAAATATTTTGTTGGGAGCCATTTGAATTGTGGTGATTAATTGTCCCTTATTCCTATCAAAATGAGACTTTTATTGTCATCAAATTTCGCCATGTAGCCTCTTTGGACTAATTGGCCCACACTTAATAGATTTTGTTCAAGTCCAGGGACGTAGAAAACGTCACTAATAAATTTAGAAGAGCCGTTTTTTGTTCTAACGGCAATTATCCCCTTTCCAGCACGCAACTTCCTGATTGCTTCCATCACCAAGAGTAATTTGAGATTTAACATTTTCATTAAGACTGAAAAAAGAATTTTTGTTGTCAGTCATGTGGTTTGAATAACCACTATCAATGTACCATGTATCATTCGACTCTTGGTGGGCATTTAGACAAGTATAGAATAAATGATCATTTGATTCCTTGTTTTCAGATAAGTTTGCCTCATCTTTTTGTCGGTACCAACAATCCTTTTCAAAATGAGTATGTCTTTTACATCTCTTACATTTATACCGACAATCTTGTATATTACGACCATTTTTCTTACATAAATTACAGTGTGAGCCAATTCGATTATTTTCTCGAATCCCATTATTTTTATAATTTCCTCTCCCCCTGCCACGGTTATATGAAGTACCTCCTTTACCGTAACCATTTTTAATATTATTTTCTCCGTTATTAGAAAATTTTAATTTGGCTTGAAAACCTTGTTCTAGTGGCTGTTCCGAGAATCTACGCATTCTATCTTCGTGTGCTAGAAGAGATCTCATTAATTCAGTTAGACTTAGTTTAGTCAAGTCTTTGTTGGATTCTTCTATAGCAGCCACTATATGATCATAATTTTTAGGGAGACTTCTTAATATTTTCCGAACAACTTGGACGTCTTCAATTTTATCTCCATTAGTTCGGATTTGATTTATAACATATGAAACTCGACTAAAAAAATGCTTGAATAGTTTCATTATCGTCTGACATTAATAAATTATCGAAGTCTCTCCTTAAAGATTGAAGTTTAAAGAGAATTACCTTTTCGAATCCTCTATATTTTGTTTCCAAAATACTCCAAACCTCCATGGCCGTTGTGGCAGCCATAATTGTGGTAAATATTGTTTCATCTAGTCCCCGATAGATAATGGCTAGGGCATAGTGATCCCTTCTTTTATTTTGTTTATACAAATTCTTTTTGTTTTCATCCCAAGAAGCCTCTTCATTGGCATCTTTGGGTTTTTCATATCCCTCTTGGACAATATCCCAGAGGTATTTGGTGATAAATATTGACCGCATTTGGATACTCCATTGTTCATATTTCTCCCCTTTAAATGTAGGTACCCAATTGATTTGGGGATTGAAAGAGTTGGTGTTTGGGATAGTAATTTTTATTTTGTAGTGTTAGATTTTGGTTAGAGGGAGTTGAATATGTGGTGTTTGAAGTTGGGGGATGAATGTGAATAATTGAAGGCTTCGGATTACAGTGGCTCTGATACCAATTGTTGGAAATGTTTAGCGGAAGCTGTGTAAAAAATTGTAGGCTAATGGTATTTGTTTGAAGGTTTTAGAGTAGAGTGACAGTGGGCAAATGTATGAAATGTTTTTTCTTTTCATTCACAAATGAAATGCATCCATTATATATTTATATTGTGTTGTTGTCGGTGCATTTCCAAGAGCCGACATTACCTTGTTATAATATATTATTGGAAAAATTGACTGGAATAATCCAAACTATTGTCGTTCAGCCAAGAATAATCTCAATTATGAGTTATTCCTGTATAATCCCAACTTATGGGGAGGTCCGCCATAAATGCATCATAACCTGAAGGAAACCTGTTTAACCGGTAATTAGGCCACGTGTTATGCTTATATTGACTATTTTCAATTATTATTTTATTTTTTGAATTTTTTTAATCACCACCACACTTCCATCCCTTCACCCCACCGCCACCCATGAGGGCCATGACCACCGAAAGCCCCACCCCCACTCACGTCCAGCCCCTAAAAGGTGAAAACCCACGTCCAGGCCCGACCACCCTTCAAGACAGCCCCTAAAATACAGCCCCACTTAGCCACCATCGAACACCCGTTTCCCTCCACAACCCTTCCTCTTCCACCATCATGTGCGAGAAAATGGAGCTACTATATCTAAGGCTGGCTAAATGAGGTATTTTACTATCCGTCGAACCCTCACAACTCTTGTAACTCGAACTTTGTTATGTAACTCTTATTCTTCCCCTTCAATGCTCTCCTAACATCGCATTTTCTCTCTCTTCCATAAATCCATTTTCAGAACTTACTCGTACCCAACTCAACTCCGATACAAAAGCGGTATATAACATGTGGGTCGGGACTCAGGAGAAGGGAGGAAGGGCGTTTCGTGGGAAAGGGAGAACACTTAGGCTCATATGCATTGCACTCAACTAAAGACGTGGGAATCTGCCGAACAGTTCGGGCCAGGAAGCATGTAAAGATTTTGCTATGGTAATGTTGGAAAGTTCAGATTTTTGAGAGTGAAGAAGGAACAGAGTTGCTCTGCTCATAAAAATGATGAATTATAAAGAGGGGGGATTCTGTTGGTGGACGCAAAGTAGCAAACATCTAGTGTGCAATCTTAGTTTGAAGATAAAAAATAAGTCTCTGAACACAAGAACTTGGCTTTAAATCAATAAATTAAAGAATTATAGTACAAAGTTTTCTAATTTCGTAAATTGAAGGGTAGTTTTTTATGGGTTTTTATTCACCATTCAAAGATTCAACTATTTTTTGGGGGATTCTTTGTTGAATTATGGCTTCTTGAGAATAGGTTGAGAAGAGCAATTTGAGATTTGGGACGGAGGGTTGTGGGTCGGGGAGCGAGCGACGGGGAAGGGAAGGGCCAGGGAGGGGTTGTTGTGGGTTGGGGAGTAGGTGGAGGGGTAGGGGAGGGGAAGGGTGGTTATTTTCTTTTTCTTTTTTTTTTATTTCGGCCACGAGAAATACAAAATTACCTTTTTAAGAGGTTGCAAGTCACCTGGGTGTGTTTGTGGCGGACTTGTCAAATAGTTGGGATTATGCAGGAATAACCCGTAGTTGGGATTATTCTTGGCGGAACGGTAATAGTTTGGTCAATTTTTCCTATCTTATTTTGTTCTAGATTTCTCTAGGTTAGTTTCTATTGTTACACTCTTGCAATTACATCTTGATAAATCTAGAATCTTTAAGGTAATTATTTCTAGTATGTTCTTAGGATATGGTGAATGCCTAGATTTTTCTAGATTTTTTTTTTTTTTTTAACAGCAACTAGGTGAAGGAAGTAAAATTTGTAAAAGAGATTGCCATGCTAATGGTTTTTGATCAAGAATAAGAACCCTATACACAAAACAAGAGTACCATGCATTACCCTCATTGGATTGCACAACATACAAAGATATAATTTTAGATAATTGGATACAATTATCATCAAAGGACTACAGAAAACTACCAATCCATGCACCCATCAGACCTTGAGCACCAAGTTTGGATTAGTAGAATGCAAAAGGGAGGTTGCCTTAGCTATTGAACTTGTAGTTTTCAACAACAAAAAAGGAACATAGGGTGGTGAATTTATAAAATCCGTTGGACATAAAGGATTACTAGAGTATTATCACCATTGATTTCTCTTGAATTCCAAGCAACACATTTCATGGAGACATAATGGGCTGTGAAGACCCACCACCTCACCCAAAGAGAGGGAACCAGTGAGAACTCAAACTCCATATTTGGAATCATATTATGAATTTATGATCCACTGATGAAGAAGGGTTTGAAGTATATTTGTATTTTTTCGGACTTGCTGCCTGACTAGAAGAAATTCGGTTCAAAGACTAACTTTGATATAGCCTCTTCACCGACTTCCACTCCAAAATCACGAGCCATATTGGCATATGTGAGAACTTTGGACCTGAGTTTAAGCTCTCCATCATGTTTAATCCAAAGATTGAAGCCACCTTTAGTTTCTCAATCTTTCAACTTTAATTTTCGACGCTTTCGAGACTGAGGAGCGAAGGCACAAGGGGGCTGGCGGGGGCCCGACCCCTGTGGCCCATCCTTGCGGCCCATTATTGTTTAATAAGGTCCCTGTAAAATTTTCTAATTTATACTAATACACTGCAATTAATATTAATAATGTTCTCTTGGCCTAGTGGTTGGTATCCCTAAATTTTCTAGGAGTGGTTGCGGGTTCAAGTTTTTTTAGTGACAAAACCGTTTTTTTTTAATGTTTTGTTAAACACATTAAGTAAATATTGGTTTTTGAAGCATATTTTGAATATATATATTTGCTTTTAGTTTTCTCGGCCCCGTTAGTTTTTAAATCCTGGCTTCGCCTCTGTCGAGACCAATCAGTGTCCACAAAAGGCCTATTCATAACATTCGTTTGGGCATCTAATGAGAAAGGACAAGTAAGAAAGGAAAAACTACAAACTCTTTTCTAAGGCCAAAGGGGGGTATGTGTCCTTTTTATGTGAACAACACTTGGAGATTGTAAGGGTGACAGTGGACAACACATTAGGGTTTAAGTGGTGAGAGAGGTTGAGAAGAAAGATTCCCCAACCTCAAAATGGGTGTTTAGAATATGTGGGGGAGGAATGGGGGTTTAGGGAAGCAAAATAAAAAGAAGCATATAGATCATCAATAAAACCAAAACGTCTACCTGGAGATTGATGAACTTGCGCTAATGGAGAGCCATGAGGTGATTGTATATCAATAGAGGGGTTTGAGTTTTGATGTTCTTGTTGCTGTTTTTGTTCTTGCATGGGACCTTCTCGATATGAGTTATGAAAATACTTATCCCCTCAGTGACATTCTTCATTACTATTATCATCACGAGTATTGAAATTATGATGCGGAAAATCATCCTCATAATCAATTAATCATCAGACTCATTTGTCATGAGTAAATTGACACGAGTGTTGCGAAACCTAAACCGATTAGGTAGACCTTTAATGAAGTTCGTATGATAGGCATGGAGAGCCCAATCAGAAGAAAGATAGCCTAGGCCATATAGGAAGGCCCACCACTCGAACCCATAGACGAGCCATGTTAAAAGTTGATCTTTTTAAGGAACAATAGACCAATGGCCTCGCCGAAAAGTTAGTATACGACCTCTTATAATTGCCGTATGCTGCTTAAGAAGACCAGTGCGTTGTACCGAGATGCTACCATGGAAAATCCAATTGGAGTTTATTAGTCGTTGGACAAGAGTGTAGTGAGGAGGGTGAGGACCAAAAAACACGCCAAGAACCCATAAATTCCAATTTATACCGGCTACAAAATGAAGGTTCGGTGGAGGGTCTATTAATACACCCATACGATAGTTTCGACAAACCTTGTTGTGTTGTATTTTGGAAACACATGGGTAAGAGAGGAATTAATGTGGAAAGAATTTTATTATAAAGGAAACAAAGGAGAAAATGAGCTTAAGTAGTTGCAAATGGAGTTATTGCATCAATTTAATGAAGTTATCGAGAAGGGGAGTTACAAGTGAGGTTAGACGAAGCATTAAACCCACGTGTTGAGGCTTTGAAATGCTGAAATTGTAGTTAAAGAGAAGGTTATAGCTGGGATTAGAGTTAAAGAGATACACATGCATGGAAGAGAGAGGCTTGCATGTAATAGCGTTCTTATGCATCATCTACCCGGGTGTACCATGAGCATGAAACAATTAAGGTAACCTGAACAAAAAAATACTTGGGGTACACTCAATACTATTTGAATAAAAAAAGAGCCTTGATATACCATACTTATGCTACATTTGAGTGTATAATAAAAATTGTATGAAGTAGGAGTTATGTGAGAGAAAGGTTATCTCCTTCCCTTATTGGGAAGAGAAATCATATTGTTGCCTAGTATTTAAAAGGTTCGTTTGAGGAAAGAAGAACTACAACTCTTCAATATTGTATCAAAATCAAAAATTTGGAAATTAGTGATTACTGAATTATTTTGTATAACCTCCTCAACTCCCCACTAAAATATCCCATTCAAAAAAACAAGAAGATAAAATAATCACTACTAAAAACAATCATATGACGTAACTTCCACCAAATTCCCATTCACTCCTACAATCAAATACTATAATATGGCCGGATAAATTGTTTATAAGAGCATCACCACTCATGAACAAAAAAAACACATCATCCCTCTCTCTCTACTACTTTCTCACTCATCCCAAAATTTTTATCATGTTTTATGATCAATTTGATCAAAAGCACCCCACTCATGATCAATCAATTACTTATGTATTTAAAAATTAAAAAAATTAAAAAGTATATAAAAATATAGCAAAGTGGATGTCTATTTATAGATCTCAAGAAAATATAACTGTTGGTATTTTTTATAAATTTTTTACTTTGTAGATTGTGAGATATTTTATTTTGAAGTTTTAAACAAAAAACTGTTGCCACATGTCACTGTGTGATTGGGCCAGTTTTTGCTTTTCTTATGAACTAGTTGATCACAATGTGATCTACTTTCACTTATGAGTGTAGGCCACTTTTTTTTTGTTCATGCCTTATGATCTATTCTTATGATCAAATAGATCATGAGTGTAGTTGCTCTAAGGAAAACAAATATGCATCTGCTGCATTAATTAGGTTTGATACTATAGTGCATCCTCCCTGGGCTCCCCTTTTATAAAAGGCTTGCAAGAGTTGCAACATCATGGTACCTTGAGTTTCTGTACATGTGCGATGAATTGGAATTGAAAGATAATATTTTCCCTAATGATTAATTGTTATAACCTAATCATATATACTCTAGGGTACAAAAGATAAACATCCTAATAACTAGGTAACAAATATAACTAAAAGATATACATACAATCTAAAAGATATGTACAAGATAATCATGAATAATGAAAATAATTGCTATATTTTCATATATTCTAACACACCCCCTCAGTCGAAGCGGGAGGATGTCGAACGCTGAGACTGTCCCTAAAGTCTTCAAAAAGTATCAATGGAAGACCTTTGGTAAAGATGTCAGCAATCTGATGGCGAGATGGCACATGTAACACACCCCGTGCCACCTTTTCACGAACAAAATGAATGTCCATTTCAATATGTTTGGTTCGCTGATGCTGAACCGGATTCCCAAACAAGTAAATGACACTCACATTATCCCAATAGACCATCGTGGCTGTTTTAATAGGACAATGAAGCTCAACTAGTAAGTTGCGTAACCAACACGACTCAGACACCACGTTAGCAACACCCCTATACTCAGACTCAGCACTGGAACGGGACAAGGTAGTCTGCCGTTTCGAAGACCAGGAGAGTAAATTGTCACCAAGAAACACACAATAACCAGACGTAGATCTACGAGTGTCAGGACACCCACCCCAATCAGCATCTGTATAGGAGAGGAGAGTAGTAGTAGCTGAAGGATATAGATGAAGACCATACTCAAGAGTGCCCTTCACATAACGAACAATGCGCTTAAGAGCGCTCATATGCTCCTCCATAGGCTGATGTATAAACAAACAAATCTGCTGAACAGCATAGGAAATATCTGGACGGGTAAAAGTAAGGTACTGTAAAGCACCAGCTAGACTCCTGTATAAGGATGGATCACTACATGCCACCTCAGACTTAGCACTGAGCTTGGGTTTAGTATCAACAGGCGTAGGAGATGGCTTACAAGCAGACATGCCTGCTCGTTCAATGATTTCTTCAGCGTACTTACGCTGGGATAAAAATAAGCCACCTGCATGACGAGAAACAACAATACCCAAGAAATAACTCAACACCCCCAAGTCTTTCAAAGCAAATTCAGAGCCAAGAAGAGCCATGATAGACTTGAGAAGGGCAACCGACGATGCAGTCAAAATAATGTCATCCACATAGAGAAGGAGATAAGCCATATCAGTACCTCTCCGATAAATGAATAAAGAATGATCAGATTTGCTGTTCACAAACCCAATGTTAGTCACAAAATCAGCAAACCTGCGGTACCAAGCTCGAGGGGCCTGCTTCACGCCATATAGCGACTTCTTCAGCAGACAAACATGATCTGGAAAAGAAGGATCCCTGTAGCCACAGGCTGATGCATATATACTGTCTCATGAAGCTCACCATGTAGAAAAGCATTTTTCACATCAAGCTGGTGTAATGCCCAACCTCGAGAAAGAGCAAGACAGAGGACAGTACGGATAGTAGCAGGTTTGACCACAGGGATAAAAGTCTCCCCACAGTCAATACCAACTCTCTGAGTCTTCCTATCAGCTACAAGACGAGCTTTGTACCTTTCAAATGAACCGTCAGATTTTTCTTTATGAGCAAATATCCACATAGACCGAATAATATTAGCACTAGGAGGACGAGGTACCAATTCCCAAGTCTTATTTTTAATAAGAGCCTGGAATTCGTCATCCATGGCCTGTTTCCAATTTGGGTCACGGAGGGCCGAAACTGGGTTACGGGGTATGGGTGAACGGGCAACATGAGTAAGAAGGGAAACAATCTTTTTATTTTTGAATATGCCATTCTGACTACGTGTGACGGCCCGTGGACCAAGAGTAGGATGAGTGGTGACCCGAGGACGGACTGTGGGCTGAGGAAGCGGAATAACTGACGGTATAGGTATTGAGGGAGGTGTGGGCCTGGCTGGGAGTCTAAGAGGGGGAATAGGACTTCCCACTGGGCCTGGAACGAAACAGGGAGTATGTGGGAGAGGTGTGGCTGCTGGGCTGGAGTGGGATGGCCCAACGTGGGGCGGAGTAGCAGCTAAGGGGCCAGATGGGCTTAGGCGAGACACCCCAGCAGAAGAAGATGGTGGTGGAGTTTGAAAGCCCACTAGAGGCGAGCTGGCTGGCGAAGGGAGGGCAGAACGTGGTGGGCTGGACTGGCGAGGCCCACCAGGAGAGGAATCAGTCCGTAGATGGGAAATAGACTGATGAGGAGAGTGTGTTTGGGCTATGGGCATGTTTGGAAGGTCCAACACCAAAGAAGGGCTCAAAAAATCATATATTGTGGGCAATGGAGTATGTATATCACTAAACGGGAATTTAGTCTCATCAAATAATACATGCCGACAAATGATAATTTTTCGGGAAGAAATATCATAGCACTTATAGCCCCTATGATGCGATGGAAACCCCAAGAAAACACAAGGTGTGGAGCGTGCTTGAAGTTTATGAATGGTGGTGGACGAATAAAGAGGAAAGCATAGACATCCAAACACACAAATATGAGAATAGGAAGGTTGTTTGTGGTAGAGAATAGAAAGAGGAGACTCATAGGCAAATTTCTTGTTTGGAAGAACATTGAGAAGATAGGTGGCCATTTGTAACGCATGATGCCAAAATGAAGTAGGGATAGAAGCATGGAGGAGAAGAGTACGAATGATATTATTGATAGTGAGAATTTTACGTTCGGCTTTCCCATTTTGAGATGATGTGTATGGACAAGAGAGTCGAAAATATAGACCATTGTGTTTACAAAAATCCCAAAACGGTTTATTGTCAAATTCCCTCCCATTATCACATTGAATATTTTTAATGTCCCGTTCAAATTGAGTTCGAATGTAGGCTTGAAAGGTCAAGAATGTCGAATATACTTGGGATTTATGTGCAAGTGGAAATGTCCAAACAAAATTAGAATAGTCATCCAACATAACAAGATAATATCGATGGCCTAAAGAACTCAAAACATGAGATGTCCAAATATCACAATGAATAATATCAAAAGGCATCATAGTACGAGAAGTAGATGAAACAAACGGCAATTTCACATGTTTTCCAAGAGGACAAGAGTAGCAAACATCTAAATTGCTAATTTTATTACAGTCAATGAACTTATTTTGCCTAAGAGAATTTAAAATAGAGGACCCTGGATGACCCAAACGAGCATGCCAAAGAGATGGAGCAAGAGCAGCAAAAGTGGAGTGGGAAGAAGCTTGAGTCGGGAGGGTGGTGATAGGATAGAGGGCACCTTGACTCTCACATCTCATTAGTTTGTTCCCCGTCCGAAAATCCTTCACAGAAAAACCAAGAGGATCAAATTCGACAGTGACATTATTGTTAGTAGTAAATTTTCGAACTGAGATCAAATTTTTAATGAGTTGGGGAGCATGGAGAACATGTTTGAGGGCTAAGGGAGAGTGGGGGGAAGGCAAGTGGGAATCACCATAACCACGAATTGGAATACTATGACCATTTCCAACAATAATTCCATTAGAATTGCTCAAATTAAAATAAGAATTAAAGTTACCTTGGGAATTAGTCATATGAGAGGTCGCTCCAGTGTCCATATACCAATTCGGGTCGGGTGGGGTAAGCCCAAGAGTGTGCATGACAGCTTCAATGTCCGTAGGGACTGATTGGGACTCCGCAAGGAAAGCACGAGGCCTGGGCCCAGATCCAAGAACTCCTGCCTGCTGCTGTCCATAAGAAGAGGGGCGTGACATGGCTGGCCTGGCCCAAGTTGATGTTCGAGAGGGGCAGGGGGGGTAGGCCCAATGAGGAAATGGCCAAGCCCCCCACTGTGATCCATATGGCTGTTGCTGGCCTGGCGTCTGGTACGCAGCTGCTGGCGGTTGCTGAGCGCCACTGCTCCGGCCACCACCGCCGGAATTATTCCGACCACCATGGTTGCCACCCCCGCCACCCTTTTGGTGATTTTTATTATTTTTCGATATATTTTTGTTATTTTTACCACCATTAGAGTGTCGGGAATGTGAGGAATTTTCCAACGATGAGCCATCGGAATATGATGCAACCATGGCAGAATTTTGCGAGCCCGTTGAGGCTTTCTTGGCCAAACCCGCCTCCTCCAATACCAACATAGATCGGGCTTGGTAAAAAGGAGGAAGAGGATCACTTTGTCTAAGGAGCGTGCTGACCCCATTGTAAGCGTCGGTAAGTCCAGCAACCATTTGTAACACCAATCTGTTATTCGAAACCGGAGCACCTACATTCTTGAGTTGATCAGCCAACATTTTGAGACGTTGACAATACGTCGAAGCGTTTGGAAAATCCTCCATGATAGTGTTGGAGAATTCTTGCTCAAGAGTAACGGCACGAGACGATTTATTGTCTTGAAAAATGTCCCGTAGCCGTTCCCAAGCTTGTTGTGCCGTAGAATCAGGCTCAAGAATAGTGTTTAGTAGATCCGCAGAAATAGTACCATAGATCCACTTTAAAACCGTGGCATCAATAGTGGACCATTCTTGCTTTTCGTCTTCCGTGCTTGGAAGTTTGGTCTTTGCCGTCGGTATTATATGATGAATCACACGATTCGCACGAGAATGGATTTTAAACAACTCCGCCCACATGGAGTATTGAACATTTTCCATGTCAAGTGTGATTGGAACATTATGTTTGATATTAGTACTTGCAGGAGAACAAAAATATGGGAGGAAGAAGAAGAAGAAGAAGAAGAAGAAGAGGAGGAGGAGGATTTGCCGGTCATGGTGGTGCCGGCGATGAGACGTGGGCTGGGCGGCTGCACAGGTTGTGCGGCTAGGGGATAGGCGGAAGCTTTGAGAGGAAAAAATAACCCTAGCAATCTAATACCATGAAAGATAATATTTTCCCTAATGATTAATTGTTACAACCTAATCATATATACTCTAGGATACAAAAGATAAACATCCTAATAACTAGGTAACAAATATAACTAAAAGATATACATACAATCTAAAAGATATGTACAAGATAATCATGAATAATGAAAATATATTGCTATATTTTCCATTATTCTAACAGGAATGTCACTATTTTTTTTTGGTTGCTCAAAGAAGTACATTCGTTGTCCTCATCAAATTTCTTAAAACTCCTTTTCGTCCACTCCCTGCCAAAAAGACATAGAACTAATTTTATAGGGTTTTTTTTTATTATCACCTTTTTTTTACAACTTTATAAAACTTACCACCTTTAGTTTTTTTTTAAAATTACCCCCAAAAAGTTATTACTTAATTTTCTTAAAATTTTCCACCTGTTAACGGAAAGTCCTAATTTACTCCGTTTCGTGAGTCCCAGATATGAACTGATTCATTTTATTTCCTTCAACCCTTTCATTAGTCTAATTAACCATTAATCAACATAAAAAAAATCGACAAAGAAAGGGGCTTTTACCAAGAATCAAGCAACATGAACTAATTAAAGCAATAACAACACGTACAGTTTTTAAGTCAATTAAACAACAAATACAATCCCAATTAAAAAGAACCAATCTCACATGCTCAATTACAAACCCTAATTACAAGTAATTGACTAACTGGCATAAGAATGTGAAATTAGTAATAGATTACTTGTTAGAAATGTCAAATTGCAAAATTCAAGCATCAATTAGGCAATCCTAATGTTGAATTTGAAAAAATTACCTTAATAATTAGGAACAAACACTAGAATTCATAATTGACAAAAAGAGCCTTATTTCGGACTTAAACTTGATGAATTACATGAGTTTGATGATTGAAGTTGAAATGGATGTAATTTACTTAGAAATTTCTCCCAAATTGCTTATAATATGCCCTTCACTTGAAGAAGAATGATATGTTCTTCACTTCTTAAAGTTGGGAGAAAAATTAGTCAATATGTGGGCCTACAAAATGGAGTAATTTCGGAATTATGTTAACAGGTGGGAAATTTTAAGAAAATAATAAAGTTTTGGTGGTAATTTTAAAAAAATTTAAAGATGAGAAGTTTAAAATAGTCGTTAAGAAAGGGTGGTAATCTACAAAAAAAAATTGCTTTAATTAACAATTATCTATAATAATTTTTTCGAGAAAAATAACTACAGAGTATCAAGATTTCCTAAGTAACGAATATATGATATAATTGCGATAATTGGCCCCACGACCCATCCCTTCGGTTTGATACCATACGAAATGAACATTCTCCTTCATCTTCTTGAATTTTCATTTTTTTCTTAAGAGAGAGATCACCTACAATAGGTGTAAAAGAAAAACAAAATACAATAAAATAAGATTAAATCAAACTCGTCTTCGATAAAACTATAATACATCGAATCGACCACAATAGCGCAAGCCCTTTATATTTGCTGAATCTTGCAGCTATTAGTAGAAACATCTATATTTAGATCTAGTTTTTGTTGAGCATGAGTCATGTGTAGATGGAATATGTGAAGATGATTTGACAAATTATCACTCGTTAAAAGCCGCAAGTAGTAGTGGGTGCGGCAGAAGTTTATCTTTGGAAGAGATAGTGAGTTGTTGATAGTTGTTGCGCGATCTTTTGCAGGTTCGTTTCTTGCTAAATTTGAGTCCTTATCTCATTATGATTCCTCATGTACATTACATTGAATAATCTATGGTAACTAACGGTTTATCCGCCCATAACGCAAATGATGGATGTTAAATTTTGCGACCTATGCCAAGTTATTGATATCACCTTTTTGTCGTCTTTATACACAACAAAAGACAATAATGTTTCGTTCAGTTTTAATTCACTTGTTTTTGAGGGTACAACTACAAAAACATTTACGTCTTTTCATAGGGAGTGAGCGCTAAAATCTGATTGTATTGTAATTGAAAGAATGATGTCCTTGCCATTTTCATTGAGTTGCCAAGGCTTATAAACAAAAGAGATTCTATGAAACAATTTATTTACATAATACTAACGGTGGAATATTTACATAATTCTAATATACCCCCGTAGTTAAAGTGGGAGGCCGACAGACGCTAAGAATGTCCCTAAAATAGACAATAGAACAAGTGGTAGTCCTTTGTTAAGTTGTCCATGGTTTGATAACGAGCAGGTCGTGCAAAACCCGAACCTCCCCACGTGCAACTTTCTCACGGTCTAAATGAGTATCCTTTTCAATGTGCTTCGTGCTTTATTGGTGTTGGACGGGATTGCTGAATAGATAAACGGCACTGACATTGTTACAATATACGAGGGTGACTTTACGAAAGGGGTCGAGCACCTCAATAAGGAGATTGCGTAGCCAACAAGACTCAAAAACCACAATAGAAACACCCCTACTACATTCCACTTTAGCACTAGAATGAGACATCCTAGGTTGTCGTTTAGTTGACCAAGAAACCAAGTTGTCACCCAACAAGACACCGTAACCAGAAGTAGACTTGCAGGTGTCAGGAAATCCAGTCGAATCTGCATTAGTGTAAGAAAGGAGTGTATGAATAGAAGATGGGTATAGATGAAGACCAAGATCGAGTCTGCCTTTGACGTAACGGACGATGCGTTTGAGAGCATTCATATGAACATCCAATGGATTATGCATGTATAAGCAAACCCGTAGGACAGCATATAAGATATCTCGGCGAGTAAATGTGAGATAGTGCAGCGAATCAGCATATGGAACACATGTATGAGCACTAACTTTGGAGTTGGTGTCATGGAGGAAATACTAGCACGCTTAATAATGTCATCACTCATCAACATACTTGTGCTGAGAGAGAAACAAGCCCTATTGAGATGGGTCACGAAATGCCAAGAAAGTAACTCAATGAACCCAGATATAATATATTTTCGAAAGACGGCAGAAGATGCAATAAGGATGGTGTCATCAACAAAGAGGAAAAGATAGCAACATAGGACCCTTTATGATAAATGAATAGGGAGTGATCAGATTTGCTTTGAGAGAAGACAATAGAGAGAACATAGTCGGTAAACCATTTGATTCTGGCACGCGGAGCTGGTTTGACACCATAGAGTGACTTTTTTAGAAGACAACCATGATTAGGGTGAGTAGGGTCCCGGTAGCCCATCGGTTGATGCATTTACACAGTTTTATGAAGCCAACCATGCAAAAAGGCATTCTTAACATCTAGCTGATCAATAGACCATGCTTTAGACAATGCAAAAGAAAGAACACTGCAAATAGTAGCACGTTTAACCACATGACGAAATGTTTGACCACAATCCACGCCAACATGTTGACCTGTACCATCACCTACAAGACGGGCTTTGGGCCTCTCAAAAGAACCATAGTATTATTATGAATAAATTGTGAATAACCACCTGTCAGATACACCAATTTCAAAATAACCACCCCAAATTGTTTTGCATTTAAATAACCACCTCTACTTATGTTCACGTTTTGAAATACCCACCTCTTAACGGAAAATCTTAACACCATTAGTTTTAGGGCTCAACTTTTTTAACTCCCTGCAAAATTTCACTAATTACCTTACTAATCTATAGTTTGACTGGTCAAATCACGATTAACAATTTAAAAATCTTTTTTTATTCAATTTTACAATTTTTTAAACTATATATTTTTGATATATGACACGGTAATGGACACAAATTTCGATACAATATTTAATCGCGTTTTCAATACTCAAGACGACGTTTTTTCGAAAAACGGACACCACCGTATACCCTTTATGGGCACGAATTTTGAGATCCCTACGAAACGAGTACCTACAAGCCGGCTTTTCAGGCACGTACTTCGAGACGCTTTTTTCAGACGGAATACAGAGTTATTTCGAAAAACGGACACCGAATCATGATTAACCTTTTAAAAATATTTTTTTATTCAATTATACAATTTTTAAAACTATATATTTTTTATATATGACACGGTAATGGACACAAATTTCGAGACAATATTTAATCGCGTTTTTCATACTCAGGACGACGTTTTTTCGAAAAACGGACACCACCGTACGCCCTTTATAGGCACGAATTATCAGATTCCCTACGAAACGAGTACCTACAAGCTGGGTTTTCGGGCACGTACTCGAGATAATTTTTTTTGATGGAACACGTTTTTTTCGAAAAACAGACACCGCCGAACCTACAAGCCGGTGTCCGTTTTTCGAAAAAACTTTGTATTCTGTCCGAAAAAGGCGTCTCGAAGTATGTGCCCGAAAAGCTGGCTTGTAGGTACTCGTTTCGTAGGAAATCTCAAAATTCGTGCCCATAAAGGGCATACGGTGGTGTCCGTTTTTCGAAAAAACGTCGTCTTGAGTATTAAAAACGCGATTAAATATCGTCTCGAAATTTGTGTCCATTACCGTGTCATATATCAAAAATATATAGTTTAAAAAATTGTAAAATTGAATAAAAAAAAGATTTTTAAAATGTTAATCATGATCTGACCAGTCAAATTATAGATTAGTAAGGTAATTAGTGAAATTTTGGCGGGAGTTAGGATAATTTAGTAAGAATTTGGGCATCACACTTAACGGCGTTAGAAAATTCCGTTAACAGGTGGGTATTTGAAAAAGTTAACGAAATGAGAGGTGGTTATTTAAACACAAACAAAAATGGGGTGGTTATTTTGAAATAGGTGTATCGTACAGGTGGTTATTCACAATTTTTTCCTATTATTATTTCTGCCTAAAAATCCACATTGAACAAATAACATTCACATAGGTGGATAATAGGGCACCAACTCCTATGTCTTATTTTTAATAAGAGCATGAAAATCATTATCGATAGCCATTTTCTAATACGAGTCACATGGAGTAGCAAGCGGGTTACGAGGTAAAGAAGACTTTGTAACAATTAGCAACAGTATTCGGCCAAGTGGGAATTGGTTTGGAAATGCCATGCTCGCTCCGTGTTGTCATTAGTGGGCTACAAGCTGGAGCAGAATAAGAGAAAGGAGGAGAGGCTAATGGGCCTTGGAGGGGAATATGCAGCGAGTTAGGGTCGGGCTGGAAGAATGAGGGGGTGATGGCCATGGTGTTTTGGAATGCGGGTGAAGAAGCCTGGGAGATGGGCGATATGGATTAGTGTGTGTAGAGCTGGAAGCGGCAGCTTAGTGTAGAGTGCTCATATGGGGGGAGGAATTTGGGTTGGGAGGGGCCAAGCCCAAGGTAGGGTAGATGGGAGTCTGGAGAGATAGTGGCGGTGGGCTGAGATGTGTGAGCCCACACGTGTACTTCTATAAGATTGTGTTTGGACTGCTGGAGTGGGGTTATTGGGAGAGTGCGCTTGAGGAAGGGGAATGGGTTGCATGCCCGAGTCTAGAAAATCATAAGTGAAAGAATGTAGTGTATGCAGCTTAGCAAACGGGAATGTACTCTCATCAGAACTGACATCATAAAAAATGATTGTTTTGTTGCTAGAAAGATCAAAACATTTGTAACCCCTATATTAGTAGGATATCCCAATAATACACACAGAGTTGAAAGAGCTATTAATTGACTGATGGTGGTAAAAGGGATTAAGTGATAACACAAGCAACCGAAGACTCGAATTTGGGAGTATGATGGATCTTTTAGATAGAGGACCTTGAGAGGCGATTGATTTTCTAGCAATTTACTCAAAAGAATATTGAGAAGATAAGTAGCCATTTGCAACACATGATGCCAAAAAGGTAGGGGGAATATGAGCGCATTTGAGCGAGAAGATTAAGGATGATATTATCTATTAGAGCGAATTTTACGTTCCGCTTTCCCATTTTGTGATGGAAAAATTGATAGTAAAGGTACGAACTATATTCGATCTTCTCTTAAAGTGCTCACCTATTGACTATTGTTGGAAGGTACCAACTATCAGTCATGCTTGATTTTATAGGTCCCTGTGACCTAGTAAACTGATACAACAGGTCAAAGAGTATGTGATTATTTAAAGGGTTTTCAGGCACGCATTTCAAGGCAACTATTTCGATTATTCGGGGTAAAGACAATGTTTTTTCGAAAAACGTTATCGTCATTCAACCTTTATGGACTCCAATTTTGAGATCCCTAAAAGACGCGTACCAATAAGTCAGGTTTTCGGGCACGCACTTCAAGGCAGCCTTTTCAAACCGAAGACGTCGTTTTTTCGAAAAACGACACCGCTATGCAACCTTGAAAGGAACGAATTTCCATAATCACTACAAAACGGGTACTTACAAGCCGGATATTCAGGCATGCACTTCTTATAAGAGGTTTTTAGTATGTCGTTAAGGCACTAACAACCGCTTAACAAACAATATTTATAATCCTAACGAGCAACTACTATGAACGTAGCAATGTCAAAGTCAAGGGTCGAACCACAAGGAAAAAGGGATTGACTAAGGTCTATAAAGTCTAAAACTACCTAAGTGAAGGGTATTTGGGGGTGTGAAGGATTGATTCAAATATCAACTAATAACTAGCTAACGAATAACAACTAACAACCACGTAAGAGATGTAAATATAATAAGGCAAACACTAGAACTCGGGTTACTCGTATGAATCCGGGCTAGGCAACAACTCCCAATGCAATTAAAGTTCACAGGCGAATGTCATGCATAGTTAAGTTCTCCTCTAAAATACTCGAGTCCTCTCTCGAATGGCTCTCAAGAATAAACAATTAATCAATCAACTAGATCCTCTCTCGAACGGTCTCTAGTCAATTGATTAATGGATTC
Organism: Patellifolia procumbens; assembly: GCA_947645195.1. Classification (NCBI taxonomy): domain Eukaryota; kingdom Viridiplantae; phylum Streptophyta; class Magnoliopsida; order Caryophyllales; family Amaranthaceae; genus Patellifolia; species Patellifolia procumbens. The sequence continues at coordinate 5,726,510 of CANSGD010000972.1, forward strand.
AAAAGTGTGGAAAACCCCTAATACAAGGATCCTCTTAATTTCTACCCAATCTCTTGGTCTAGAAATTAAGTTGATTCAAGGGAATGACAAAGAATTCAATAATCAATTAAGAGAAATTGAAATCTAAAAGCCCTAGCATAAACGTGATCAAAATCAACCCTAGGGTGTCAAAACACCAAGATCAATGTATAATAATCAATAGAAAACTCAATTACATGAACATCATAATTAAGCCCTTAATTCATACTTTTGCTCAAACCCTAGATAATGAACAACTCACTAATCATGGATTCAAAGCAAAAGAGATTAATAAAATTAAACATGATTGACAAAGCAATGAAAACAGAGAAAGAGATTGAAAGAAAATTACTTGGATTGAATGAACTATTGAATCTTCAATAAGAGTGCCAATATGAAAAACTAAGAGTTTGAGAGTGTTTAGAGACAAAAACTAAGTAATTAGAATGCTAAGTGTGGAGTTAATACAAAGCAAAAACGGAAAAACTATCATAATAATCCACAAAAGAAGACGGAAAATCGGGAAAAACCCCGAATACAGGTCGACACGGGCGTGTCCAAAACGACATGGCCGTGTAGACCTGCTCTTCAGAATTCTCAAGTCTTCACAAAAGTTATTGCCTCCGCAAAAATTAGCAGCAAGGGCGTGTCAAAATGGACACGGGCGTGTCAGAATGGACAAGGGCGTGTTAACCTAAGTTTCTCAAATCAGTGGCAAGCAGAACAGGTCTGTCTTCGTGGAAAAAGCTCAACACGGGCGTGTTGATTTTTGGTCAGCGGACAGCTCAACTTCAAACGATCATATCTCTCTCATCTCTTGTCGGAATTGGGTTTATGAACAGTCGTTGGAAAGCTATTGAAACGAGCTAACACTTCCCACTATAATTTTCTTAATCCGATTTATGGATCAAAAGTTATTTCCATTTGAAATGCAATTGTCCACAACTAGTCTTCCAATGATCAAATGATTTCAAAAACCTGCTAGTTAGCCTGGAAATCATCCAAAAACAACTAAACATATAATGAAGCGACAATATAACTCAAAGGTGACAAAAACTATGCAATGCAAGGCTTAAATGCTCTAAACTACATGCAAGAACACTAAAAATGACCTACAATTAAGCATAATAAAGTGCTTATCAACTTCAAGGTGGCTTTTTCGAGCCCGATATGATATTTTATGTAATAACGGACAATGATATGCACCCTTTATGGCACGAATTTCGAGAATTCCTATAAAACGGGTACTTATAAGTCGGGTTTTCGGGCACGAGATTTAAGACTGATTTTTTCGGCCGATACAACGATTTTTTTGAAAAAGGGACAACGCTATGGACCCTTCTTGGGCACGAATTTCGATAATACCTAAAAAACGGGTACAAATAAGGCGGGCTCTCAGGCGTGCATTTCAAGACGACTTTTTCGACTTCGTAGTGCCATTTATGTGTCTGAAAACCTGGTTTATTGGTACCCGTTTTGTAGATATTATCGAAATTTGTTCCCATGAAGGGTCCATAGCGTTGTCCATTTTCCGAACAAACGTCGTATTTGATCCAAAAAAGTCGTCTTGAATTGCGTGCTCAAAAACCTGGCTTATAAGTATCTGTTTTGTAGGGATTATAGAAATTCGTGCCCATTCAGGGTGCGTACCGTGTTCGTTTTTTTATTAAAAAAACGACGTCTTCGGCCGAAAAAGGCCTCCTTGAAGTGCGTGCCCAAAAACTCGATTTATTCATACTCATTTAAAGGGATTCTCGAAACTAGAGCCCTCAAAGGGCAAACAGTGATGTTCGTTTTTCAGAAAAAACGTTGTCCTTACCTCGAAAAAGCTGAAACATTCGCCTAGAAATGTGTGCCTAAAAACCCTTAAAATAATCACATACACTTTGACCTGCTGTTTTACGTTACCAGATCACAAGGACCTATAAAATCAAGCATGTTCGATAATTGATACCTTCCAACAATACTCAATAGGTGAGCCCTTTAATAGAAGTTCGAGCATATTGCATACCTTTAATATCAGTTTTTCCTTTTGTGATAAGGTATAAGGACATCAAAGACGAAAAGAAATGTGATGTAGGGAAATTAGGTCGTTAGTAATCCCTCTAAAGTCAAACTAATACCTAACTAGACCACTAAACTAGGTAAGGTGGTAAGTAAGGTCATTCTTCCACAAGGACTAACAAGCACCAATATGTGTTAATTTAATAGTAAGCTAGCCGAAAAAGAGTCGAAAGGTGTCTACCAACTAAAGTATATTGAACTAAACTAAGTACCAAAGATCAAATAAGATTAGGGAAAGGGATGCAACACCAACCAATCATAATTAAAGGAATTAAACGGGTGAACCATGGAGGAAAGAAAACCAAACAACTCATTGAGGTTATTAGCTCTTAACTAGCTCTAATCCCTCTCTCAAGGGTGCATAAAACTACCTAGATCACATAATTAAGCCACTCTCATGGTCTCAAATATGCAACCAAGGGATAATTACAATGTCCATCCACAAAGCCCTCACTCAAATCTCACTCTCATGAGATAATAGCATAAATGTGAACCTTAATCTCCTCTCTCAATTTGATTAAGACAACAATTAAACCAAACATTCAAGTGGCCAACTAGAATGCAAGCAAATAGTAATCATACCATTAATCAATTAAGAAGCCTAATAAAACCCCTAATTTTATATTCAAACACCCAAAATCAACCATAGTTGGGTTTTCACCCAAACCCTAACCAACAAACTACTCAATAAACATGAGAATAAGGGGGAAAAGGTGAAATTAACAAATAAATATAATCTAACAATCATCTAAGATAAATCTAAGAAATTTAAGCATGAACATCTAAAATAAGCATAAGCTATTAACTAATCAAAGAAATTAAAGTAATGCAACAAAAGAGAAGAGAGAGTAAGAAATTCCTATTAATGAATAGTTGAAATCTTTAAAAACAAGTTGTCACCCCTTGATTATCAAAATCCTACAATTCTCTTTGATTTTCCTCACTTTCTCTCTCAAACCAAAGTTATGGAGGATAACCTCCCCAAAACTAGGGTATCCCCTTCCAAGATGGCCAAAAGGATTCTTATACAACCTCAAAGTAAGGGCAAAAAAGGAAAATTAATAAACAAAAGATTCCTGGAAACCCGCAATGATCGGGCGATCTAAAATAGCGACCGCCCGATCAAGAAAATCAGGAGCTTCTGGGAGATAGAGGATCGCCCGATCAAATAGTGTTGATCGGGCGATCAGATTAGGTGATCTATAGTAGGATCGCTCGATCAGCTAGTCCATCAACACACACAATTGAACTTGTAAAGACCATAACTTCTTAGTTTCTCGTTTAAATCAAGCTTGTGACCACTTATTGGAAAGCTACCAAGATGGACTTTAATCTCAAACTTGAATCACTACCAAATGATGTTTAGTCTAGGAGATATAAGCTTTTGAAGTCGACCATTGTGCAAAACATAATGGAAACTTGGTGGATTTTGCTTCATTAACCTCCTTTTGCCTTTCTTTCTTCATTATTCATGATGATCTAAACCTTATAAATGCATTCTTGGACTTTTGTAGGTAAATGAAAAGCTTACTTCAATAGTACCTACATACAACACCAAGGAAATGCTATAAAAGGTAGAAAACGAGCAAATAGACAAAATAACTACAAAAGAGCTAACAAAACGTGAAATGAGCAAACGAACCTATAAATTCCAAGATAATAGAGAAATATGATTCAAATCAAAGGAAAATAAGAGTTTTAGAGTGATATATATATCACTCATCAAAATATCGTTGGTGTCACAAAATTTTGAGAATGGCCCATTAGTGTGCTCTCGGTCGTTATCAAATTGTATGGTTTTGATTTTCCGCTCAAATTTGTGTTCGAATGTGAGCTTTAAAAGATGAAAAATATGAAAAAGAATTGGGATTTTTTAGCCAAGGGAGAAGTCCATAAGAATTTGAATAATCATCTAATAAAACCATGTAATATCGATCTCCAGATAAACTTAATATGGGAGAGGTCCACAAATCCCTATGAATAATATCGATATGCAAAATGTAGTAGATGTAAACGTAAAAAAATGTCAATTTGATATCTTTTCCGAGTACACATGAATGACAAACACATGAAGCGTTATGTTTAATACATTCGATGAATTTAAATTCCTAAGAACATCTAAGATGGAAGCTCCTGGTGACCAAGGCGATTATGCCAAAGTGTCGATGCTAAAGCTGTAAAAGTGGTGGACGAGGCTGGATTGGTGGTGAAGGTGGTGATGGGATTAAGGACTCCGTGGATATTACATCTCATTAGACAGATCCCTGTCAAGAAATCATGCACAGAATACCCAAATGGATCAAAACTTACAAACATGGTATCTTCTTTGGTGAATAATTACGAACTGACACCAGATTTTTAATGATATTAGGAGCATGTAAAACATCATTGAGGGGTAGGGGAGGGTGAGGAGGAAGGACATAGGAATGACCACGAGCTAGAATCAAATTGCCACTATCATTAAGGATGGCACCATTTTTGCTTAAATTAAAATGGACGATAGCGTACCTTGACAAGATGTCATATGAGAACTGTCGTCCGTGTCAATTTATCAACTTATGTAGGGTTAAGAGGGAGACATAATATGCATGGCATGTTGAATATCAATTGGTAGATAAGGAATTGGAGATGGACCATACTGTAAAATCCCGTTGATTTGGATGTGGGCCTTGAACACCACCACAACCACACATGGGCCAAGTAGATCATATTATTACCCACTGCTGAGTTGGGTAAGGGCATGGAGCGAGATCCTATTGATGTAGATATAATTGATACGGTGGTGGCTTCCAAGGAGAGAAGAACCGTCATTGTTGTTGCTACGCAAGTGGACTGTTGCCGCCATAGGTAAGGTTGCCGCCACCATAGCTCCCTTATTCTCGCTAGAGCTTCGGCCACCGTTACTATGATTCTTTCCGTAGTTCCTACGTTTAGAATTTTGCTTCCCACCTTTATTGTGGTGAGATTGTCAGAAAAGGAAGGAGAAGTAGCATGAGAATTGGTGGCTAAAATGGATGTGCTGGAGTCAGACATGGCTACCATATGCTTGAGACCGACTTCTTCAAGGCTTAAGATTGAACGGGTTTGATAGTTAGGAGGAAGAGGTTTAGATTGACGGATCACGGTGCCAACATTCTTGTATGCTTCGGTGAGACCTGTAACCATTTGTAAAACTAAACTTGTCTCGAAGACGGGAGAGTTGACATTGTTGGATTCACCTGATAATTCTTTGAGAGCTTGCCGATAAGATGAGGCATTTGGAAATGACTTCATCTTAGTGATGGAAGTTCTTGATCGAGAGCAACAACGCGTGAATGTTCATTGTCTTGAAAGAGATTGTGATGAAAGCGTTTCCATATCACCATATCAAAGGCATCCTGGAGATTGTAGAACAAATCCGTTTGCAAGGGTTGCGTCAACGGTGTCCCATAATTCTTGTTCTTCATCAGTTTTAGGAGGCGTCTTCTATTTGCCTTCCGTTTCATAATATGATTAAGGACACGGTGTGAGCGAGCATGAATCTTGAAGAGCTCGGCCCAAGTATTGTACTGTAAATTCTCCAAATCAAGTTCCATATCGATATGGGATTTGATATTGGGCACGACAACAGTCGGATGAGAGGAATAAGGTGTTGGTGATTTAGGATCAGCCATGTGAGGAGACGCAGAAGGAAGAAGTTAAGATGAGAAGGAAGAAATTGTAGTCACCAGCAGGGAACAGTTCAGAAGAAGACAAGGGTGTCGATGGTAGCGTAATAGAATTTGCCTAGACTGATGATACCATGAAAAAAATAATGTCCTTGCCATTTTTATTGATTGCCAAGGCTTATATGCAGAAGAGTTTCTAGGAAGCAATTGATTTACATAATACTAACTAAAGACAAAAGATACGCTATGGAATATTTACATAATTCTAAAGTAGTAACCAGAGCGAAATTGTTTCCAAGACATCTTCCACAACATGTCACAAAAAAATACATTAAATAATAATGAGTTGGTCTTATAACAGACCGCCTGATTTTAATTTAATATTAAGCAACAGCCCAAATCAAATAAAAAAAATGGATCACCTTTTTGAATAAAGATGATCTGGACTTTTTAACTAAAATAATAAGGTTCAATTAGTCTAATTTTAATATAAAGTTAAATTGCCGATTTTAATAACTTTAAAATAATAATTTAGCTCACATGAGAATATACTTTTTGCTTATTGCAATTTACTTCCCTACCCTACTTTCTTTCTGTTTCTTCTTTCTTCCATTTCACATATTCTTATCGATGCATTCGTTTTGGACCACTGCAATTGCCTTTCACTAATCTCTCTCTCTCATCTCTATCTTTTTCTTTCAATTTCTCAACTCTATGTATCACCATCAGTCTTCCCAAACCAGAAAACATAAACTTAGATACAAAGAATCCTTTTGCCTCGGTAGTCACCAGTCCAATACTTCAGAATATTTGGTGAGATGCCATAATTGCAATTTATGAAAGAGGGACCTGAGTTGTAGGTTTTGTTGGACCAGAGGATTGTGATATTCCAAGAATATTAGATTTTCCCAAGAACAGAAAAATTACAACATGTGTTATTGGAAAATAAATTCTTGTAAATAATTTGAGGAACACAGGCACACAGCACCCCTAGTTTGCGATCCTCCTACTATACTGTTGAACAACTACCCCTGATTAAAATAGTCTCATGGATTATTGAATAAGTTTGCATTTCTTTCACCCGACCTTATCAATTTAATTTTAATTGAGCCTATTAGACCTAGTCACTCCTAATTTCACTTTGTGTCCTCATTTTGTTGGACCTGATTAAACCTGATCATATCTAAACCTTATTTATTAAGGTGAAAAGAATCGGCAAAATACCCGAAAAATATAAACCCCAACCCTAAAGTGATACCTGTAATTACTAGTTGTTGCTTAGTCATACGCGAAAGTAGTAAACTTGTTGGATAATTTAGAGTATTTGGTTGATAGAATTCATGAAACGTTAACTTGAACTACTTGGTAAAGGTGTCGTTGTTCAAGTTGCGTTAGTATGCACGTTGATGTTTGCGGTTTAGTGAACATGTACTAAATTATGCATTGGAAGTACACGAGCTAAAAGCATGCACAGGGGCAGCAGTGGCTCGCGACTCGAGAGCACCGTCGCGGCTCGCGATGGGCAGCTCGCGACTCGCGACGCTCATCGCGGCTCGCGACGGGTCACTGCCAAGTGACGCTTCCTTTTTGCGGTTTTGCTTTTGAGCGGTTAGTGTCCGTTTTTCCTTTGTTTGACGTGCCTATAAGTGGTATTAACCACAGATGAATGTTCATATGTTCATTAGCATTCTCTCAAAAAGCACTCTCAAGTATTCTCTCTTTTACATTGATCATTTAACACATAATCACACAAAGTTTGTTCTCATTTGACAAGATTCATACGAGCGTGACTCTTGTTGTTCTTCTTTGTATCTCGGAGGTGAATTCCGTGTAACCCGTGCTTCGTATAAGGTCGGAATATCGCTTTTGGGAAAGTGTTCCCTAACACGCCTAGAAGATTCTTTGTTCGTTGTTATAATTGTTGTGTTCATCTTGTTTTCCCGGTTATTAGCACTAACAATCCAAAAGCGATAATTACTTGAAGATGGCTACACTTCGTGAGATGACAGCGAATTTCCACAAACTTGATAAGTTTGAAGGCGTGGGTTTCCTTAGATGGCAAAAGAAGATGCATTTCCTTCTTACCTCTTTGGCGGTGGTGTACGTTCTCACATCCCCGAAGCCTATTGAAGTTGATGATGAGACGATTGAGGCTACGAGGAAGAGGAAGAAGTGGGAGAACGATGACTACATATGCCGTGGTCACATTCTTAATGGTATGTCCGATGATCTCTTTGATGTTTATCAATACTATGAATCCGATAAAGTTCTTTGGGATGATTTAGAGTCTAAATATATGGCCGAAGACGCTTCTAGTAAGAAATTTCTAGTGAGCAATTTTAATAACTTTAAAATGGTTGAGTCTAGGCCAATTATGGAGCAATTCCATGAAATCCAAAGAATTTTAGGAAGCTTTAAACAACATGATATTAGTATGGATGAAACATTTGCCGTTTCTTCAATAATCGATAAATTACCCTCCTCTTGGAAAGATGTTCGAAATAGTTTGAAACATAGAAAAGATGAAATGACTATTGAACAATTGGGTGCTCATCTTCGGATTGAAGAGGGCATTCGGGTTCAAGATGGTCAAAAGGAGGTAAATCCAAGTTCTTCCACTATTAACATGGTGGAGGATGGAAAGTCTCATGACTCTAATCCTAAGAAGAGGACACATAACTTCACCAAAGGAAACTATGGTAAGAAACCAAAGTTTGGTGGAGGAGGACAACAACGAGCTTGTTGGGAATGTGGAAAGCCCAGTCACTTCAAGAAGGATTGCACCATTTGGAAGAAAAAGATGAACAAGAATGGGCATGGTGGTGGGAAAGGCTAGTCAAGCCATACCAAACCCAAGCAAGGTACTTGTGCACAAGTTTCACTTAATTCGGTTTTGAATAATGTGTGTACGATTTCTAAAATCTTTTGTGTACAGGATTATTGTCCATGGTGCATCGATTCGGGAGCTTCAAGACATGTATGCAAGGAACGATCTCTCTTCAAGACCTTCAAGGAGGCGGATGAAGGAGAAGTTCTTTACATGGGGAACGATTCTACTGCTAAAGTCTTAGGAGTAGGTCAAGTTGAGCTAGTTTTTAGTTCCGGAAAGTCTCGTTTTAAGAGATGTTGTATTTGCTCCGGACCTTAGAAAGAATCTAGTCTTGGGAGCTATCTTGAATCGAATAGGTTTTAAAATGGTATTTGAGTCGGACAAGTTTATTTTATCTAAGGGAGGGTCTTTTGTTGGATTGGGTTATTTATGTAATGGTATGTTCAAGTTAAGTATTTCTAATACTTTGTTAAACAATGTTTGTGTTGTTAATGATAGTTCTTCTCTATGGCATTACCGGCTTGGTCATGTTAATTATAGAAAGCTTTATTCTATGTCAAAGGATGATTTGATTCCTAGTTTTTATCCAAGTATAGAGAAGTGTAGAACATGCATGCTTACAAAGATAACCAGAAATTCTTTCCCAAATAATGTGGAAAGAGATACTAATTTGCTTGATTTGGTGCATAGTGATCTATGTGATTTTCATAGCACTCCTTCTTTAGGTAATAAGAAGTATATCATAACATTTATAGATGATTATTCTAGGTATTGTTATGTTTATCTTCTATTCACTAAAGATGAAGCTCTAGATAAGTTTAAGATCTATAAAAACGAGGTTGAATTGCAACTAAATGACAAAATAAAACGGCTTAGAACCGATAGGGGTGGTGAATACCATGATCCTAGTTATTTCCAATCATTAGGAATTATACATGAAAGAACCGCGGGTTATACACCACAACAAAATGGAATAGCGGAAAGAAAGAATAGAACTTTACAAGAAATGGTAAATTCTATGTTATCCTATTCGGGTTTAAGTGATGAATTTTGGAGTGAAGCTGTTTTAATGGCTTGTTATTTATTAAACCGCGTTCCTATGAAAAAGAACAAAGTTACACCCTATGAATTATGGTACAAAAGAAAACCAAATCTAAGTTATCTTAGAGTTTGGGGTTGTAGGGCAATTGTAAAAGTGCCGGAACCTAAACATAAAAAGTTAGGTGAAAGGGGAGTTGAATGCATCTTTATAGGGTATGCTATTCATAGCAAGGCCTATAGGTTCTATGTTATAGAACAAAATGACGTTTGGTCAATTCACACTATTGTGGAGTCAAGAGATGCAATCTTTGATGAAAATCGATATTCATCAATTCCTAGACCAAATGATGTAACTCCAAGTACCAATATTCAAGAAGATGATCGGTCTTTAAATGATCATGAACTAGATGAACAAACTCTAGAAGAGAATGTAGCATCGACTTCATCACAACCTAGGAGAAGTAAAAGGGCAAGAAAGGAGAAATCCTTTGGCCCGGATTTTCATGTATATTTGGTTGAAGGGTCTAGAAGTTCTATATTGACTAAATTTCCATATGTGTTTAATGTGGAAGGTGATCCTTTGACCTATGGTGAGGCCATGAGATCTCAAGATGCTCCTTTTTGGAAGGAAGCTATTGATGATGAGATGGATTCCATCATGGGGAATAACACATGGGTTTTGGCGGATTTGCCTCCCAAGTGTAAACCAATTGGGTGTAAATGGATTTTCAAGAAGAAAATGAAAATCGATGGAACTATTGATAAGTTCAAAGCCCGGTTAGTGGCTCAAGGCTTTTCCCAAAAGCCGGGTATCGATTACTTCGATACATATGCACCCGTTGCTAGAATCTCTACTATAAGGTTGTTGATTGCTCTTGCGGCTATACACAACATTGTGATCCATCAAATGGATGTTAAGACAGCATTCTTAAATGGAGAGCTAGATGAGGAGGTTTACATGAAACAACCCGAAGGGTTTGTTGTAAAAGGTCAAGAAGGTAAAGTTTGCAAACTCGTTAGATCTTTCTTTGGGCTAAAACAAGCACCCAAGCAATGGCATCAAAAGTTTGATGAGGTTGTGTTGTCTAACGGATTTAAATTGAATAATTCGGACAAGTGCGTATATAGAAAATTTGATGACTTAGGTCATGGTGTAATGATTTGTCTACATGTAGATGACATGTTGATTTTTGGGACTGATTTGTCACAAGTTGAGTGGGCAAAGGCTTTCCTATCATCAATGTTCTCCATGAAAGATTTAGGAGAAGCGGATGTCATTCTAGGCATAAGAATTAAAAGAAGCAATGGAAAATTGAGTTTATCTCAAACACACTACATTGAAAAAGTACTTAAGAAATTTAATGTTAGTGATTGCTCTTTTGTATCAACTCCTATGGATCCAAGTGAAAAATTAATGCCAAATGATGGTGGTGCGGTATCTCAACTTGAGTATGCACGGGTCATAGGATGTTTGATGTATGCTATGACGAGTACGAGGCCGGATATCGCATTTGCGGTAGGAAAGCTTAGTAGGTATACTAGTAACCCTAGTATGAAGCATTGGCATGCTATTCGTCGTGTCTTAAGGTATTTGGGGAAAACCAAAGATTATGGTTTATCCTACAGTGGATATCCTTCGGTTTTAGAAGGTTATTCGGATGCAAGTTGGATCTCTAATAGAGAGGATCACCCTTCCACAAGTGGATTCGTTTTTCTACTTGGGGGAGGTGCTATCTCTTGGGCTTCTAACAAGCAAACTTGCATTGCGGACTCCTCCATGACTTCGGAGTTCATTGCTTTGTCCTCGGCTAGTAAAGAGGCGGAGTGGTTAAAGAATCTCATGATTGAGATTCCTTTGTTGCCAAAACCAATATCGCCCATAGCGATACATTGTGATAACGATGCAGCTTTGGCAATGGCATATAGTCAAGTTTATAATGGTAAGTTAAGGCACATTGGTGTGCGACATTCCTATATTCAAGGACTTATCAAGGATAGTGTTATCACTGTTGACTATGTGCGGACTACGTATAATCTAGCGGATTGTTTCACTAAGGCCTTGGCTATAGATACAGTGAAGAGGATGGCAATCGGTCTTGGATTGGAGCCCTTAGTTAATCACGAGTGAGGGAATCTTAACTTAAAGCCCAATAAGACGTTGGGTCTTAAGTTCAATAAGATTAATTCCTTCATTTGATGATTGAAGAACATTTGTAAATATCCTCTAAGTATTGCTCTTATATTGACTATGATGTTGATAAGAGGTTGTATATACTTAATAGTTCTCTTGTTATGCCTTGTCATAGTGGCATGTTTATTTAAGAGTTCTACCTATGTAAGTGTGAAGTTTAGCCGCTTCAAGTAGCTATAGGGGTATAGCTATGATACACTTATGAATGATACGGACACATGGCTTAACGTGTCAAGTTTAATGAGTTCAAATAGTTAATCTTGTGTGTATAGTATCTTCAAGTTTTCCACTTTGTATTGAGATTGGTTCAATCGCTTGCGACACCTTTCGGATACGGATTCTTGGAATGTATATTATACTAGGTGGAAGTTCAAGTCTTAGTACACTTTCATTGATGCATGAGGTTGTTTGTTTTGATGATGTTTAGTGCTTATTATCTTTTAGAATACTCTAAATGGGGGAGGATTGTTGGATAATTTAGAGTATTTGGTTAATAGAATTCATGAAACGTTAACTTGAACTACTTGGTAAAGGTGTCGTTGTTCAAGTTGCGTTAGTATGCACGTTGATGTTTGCGGTTTAGTGAACATGTACTAAATTATGCATTGGAAGTACACGAGCCAAAAGCATGCACAGGGGCAGCAGTGGCTCGCGACTCGCGAGCACCGTCGCGGCTCGCGATGGGCAGCTCGCGACTTGCGACGCTCATCGCGGCTCGCTACGGGTCACTGCCAAGTGACACTTCCTTTTTGCGGTTAGTGTCCGTTTTTCCTTTGTTTGACTTGCCTATAAGTGGTATTAACCACAGATGAATGTTCATATGTTCATTAGCATTCTCTCAAAAAGCACTCTCAAGTATTCTCTCTTTTACATTGATCATCAAACACATAATCACACAAAGTTTGTTCTCATTTGACAAGATTCATACGAGCGTGACTCTTGTTGTTCTTCTTTGTATCTCGGAGGTGAATTCCGTGTAACCCGTGCTTCGTATAGGGTCGGAATATCGCTGTTGGGAAAGTGTTCCCAAACACGCCTAGAAGATTATTTGTTCGTTGTTATAATTGTTGTGTTCATCTTGTTTTCCCGGTTACTAGCACTAACAAAACTACCCCTTAAGTTTGCTCGAATGTGAGATTAAGCCCTCTAACTTTCTATTGAAGTGTTTAAACCCCATAAGTTTACTAAAAGGTGATGTTAAGCCCCACACTTCTAATCTTTCCAATAAAAAAGAAAATAAAATAAAATTACACAAGCAAAATACTATCAGATATGTTTGCTTCAAAACCTTTATATCTTCAATATGAAGTTAAGAGATGAAGCAACATACTAATGCAAAGATGAAAAAATTCGAAAAAAGGAGAGAAGGTAGTTAAGGAAAGGGGAATCGGGGACACTAGTGGAATTAGCTAGCAATTTTAGTCAACTGGTACTTGGTAGTGCAAGTAAATTAAGGGTGACGATATTGACAAGAAAATTTTTAATGGTGCCAAGGTAATTATTAGACCTGTTATATAAGTTGTGTCATGTTGATTTCGTGTTGAAAGTAACGTATCGAAAACCCTTGACGTTAGTTCAACCTATTTAAGTAATCATGTTAAAGACTCTTGACACTAACCCGGTCTAATTAAATAAATGGTTAGCCTTGTCCACCCATCTAACTCATTTAAGCCATACGATTTAGTAATTTATGAAGATAAATCAATTTTTCGTGCCTAATGTTGTTGTGATTGTATGAATTCATGTTTGGCTAACCAATAATCTTTTCCCGTATTGAAATATAAGGAATGAAGTGCAAAATCTCTATTTGTTACCTTCATATCATACTATAATTTTATAAATATCTATGTTTTTAAATTATACGGATAAATCGTGTCAGTTTCATGTTAAAAATCTCCACACTAACCCAACTTATTTATTAAACGAGTAAATTCGTGTTGACCCTTTTAAGTAAACGTGTCAAAAATGCTCAAATTGAGGGCTTGTTCTCCCCAGTTTATTTTCCGTTCAGTTCAACTCCAATCAGTTTAGTTCAGTTCATTTCAGATTCAATCAGTTCAGTTCAGCTCCATTCTTTATTTAACCATTTTGTTAAATATTATTATTGTTGTTGGTCTAGTTTATTTTACTACTAACTGCTCTTATTATTATTATTTTATTTATTATATCTTTACTCTTTATTATTCCTATTATTATTAGGGAGGAACATGGTTTACGTTGATACAATTCGCAATTTAACCATATTTTATTTCAATACGATGTATGGTTTTCAAAATGCAACCCGTAATTAATAAATGTAACCCTTTAATGTCTAAAATACCCCTTATCTTATTCCATTCTCCCTATTCCTTGACCTTCCTCTCCATTTTTCATCCCCATGCAACTGAAAACACATCAACTGATTTGAAAAAAAAACACGACAATTTCAAGAAAAGGACTTTATACTCATCTCATGGTATTATATTCAGCAATTGAAAAAGGGGGATTTAAGAACATAAATAACTGAATTGAAAGAAACCAAAAATAAAGCATATCACTGCATCAGTTCCGATTTAGTACTCCATGCATGTCCATGAACGACAATTAATTTTAATTTGGTCCAATTATAATTTGATTTCAAGTAACATCAACAAGATTTCGCCATTTGAATTTGCTTCTGCCTTCTGGGTGATTAGTAGGGCTGTGCAAAATTCGACACAGGCTTAATTTTAGATCGGTCCGGACCTGAATTTTGATCGAATTGGACCGAAAAATCAGGTCCGCTCTTCGGTCCGCAAAATATTGAGATTCTGGGTTTCAGGTCCAGTTCGGTCCAAGACCTGAACAAACCGGGTCGGACCTGAAAACGTGAAATAATCTATTTTTTTATTTAAAATTTTTAATGACGAATTTAATGGTTGCAATGTTATATTGATTTAACAAATTTAAGATAGGTATTCGTTTAGAGTGTTATACATATATATCTAAAAAATCATATAAGAATTCGTCAAATATAAAACTTTAGTACAAATTTGCAAGATGAAATATGATTAGTCTTTTTATGTCTATATTAGAGCCTATGATATTAGATAGATATGGGTAATATACTCATATCCATGAAACACGTCGAAAACTTTGGGGAAAAAAATTAAATATTTTAAAGAAAAAATATGAAAAATCACAAAATAGGTCCAAATAGGTATGGACCTGGACCAGACCTGAGTTTTCAAGTCTGGCCCTGAACCGGACCTGAAATTTTATGTCCGGCCCTCGGTCCAGCAAAATTGAAAATTCCGGTCCACATGTCCAACCGGTTCCGGACCCGTGCACAATTCTAGTGATTAGAGCGCATATTAAGCAATTTCACAAAAAAATTTATTAACTTGCATATTTAATCTCTCATTAAACTTATCATTGAAGAACTTTTGAAGTATTGTTTTCATTAGCCTAAAATGAAAATGTTGAATATGCCATAAATTATTTGTTGGTTCGAATAACGAAGGACGGGGTCTCGTTGCTTGGACTTGTTGAGTATTCTAATTAAGTCATTAAAGTCTGGTCCCTAAAGTGGGAGTACGAGCCCTTAGGGGCAATCTGAGAATCTGGGCTTCTTATGAAGCAATCTCGGACTATGAGCTTCTTATGAAGCAAACCTGAGAGTCTAGACCTCTTATGCGGCAAATCTCAGGATCTGAGCTCTTAGAAGCAATATGTTACATTGGAAAAGGGTTGTACATCTGGCAACGTGGTTGTTGCATCTGGGAGAATTAAAGTCAAGGTGGAGATTTGTTGAATATGCCTTGAATTATTTGTTGGTTCAGGTTAGATAAGGTTTAATAAAACCTTATATTCTCTTTTGGTTGTCTAGGCCTATTCTGTTTAGGTAAACCTCTAAGTCTGCTTATATAAACCCTTGGAGTTAAACCTTAGCCTTATTATGAAGTATTCACTAGTGTTGCCTAACACATATGTATTATGTATTCTTCCTCTAGTCTGTGGACTTAGCTAACACATTATTACGTCAATATGTTCATGTTATTTATTGCTTTACAACCGTTATTCTTTATTGCCTATAGCATATAAGGAAATTAACAGGAATAATCCGGACTATTGCCCATCTTTTCTAATTAACCCCACCTTCAATTATTCTCAAAATAATCCCAATTATCACCCTCCCTTCCCAAAACAATCTCACTTGACTTGGAACCTATTAAACAGGCTCAAAATGCCATGTGTCATAATAACATTGGCCAAAAAATAAAGGAAAATAAAAATAATAAAATTTAAAACCCTCCCCCTTTCTAGCCTCCCCCTTTCTAGCCTCCCCCCTTCCCAGCGACCAACTTCCCCTCCCCTTTCCCGACCACCACGACCCGCCAGCCACCTCAGAACAACCCGAACCCACCCCAGACCTGCCCGAAACAACCAAAACCCACCCGAAACTACCTAGACGTACCGGAAACGACTCCACGTCCCTAAAACAACTCTAGACCCACCCAAAATCTTCCCCACCACCCTAAAACAACCCAGACCCACCCCACAAATCACCACCACACCGAAAACCAAAATCCACCCCCAAAAATCACTCATACCCAATCAAAAACCACCACAAGAACGGAAAACCACCCAGAATTGCGGCAAAAATAGGGTGGGTGGTGGATTGTTCGTGGTTAGGAGGTTTTTTTGGGGGTGGGGAAAGGGAGATCGGCGTGGTGGGGTTTTTTGGGGGGTGGGGAGAGGGAGATCAGCACTGGGGGGAGATCGGCCGTTTGCTGGTGGTTTCGGGCTGCCAGTGGTGGTGTGGGACTGATGGTGGACGGCAGTAGGGGTGATTGGGTGGTTGTGGCAGTGAGGATGGGGTGGGGTGGGTTTATGTTTTTTTTTCTTAAATTTTTATTAAAAAATTGGTAATTTTTAAAAATATTAATAAATGGACCAATCACAATGCGCCACGTGGTATTGTTAACCTGTTTATCAGGTTATCATTTTACCTAGGACTAATATTAGAAGATACACTAAATACATGATATTATTTTGGGAATTACTAAAGGTGGGATTAGTTATGGAAGACGGGAAATAGTTGGGATTATTCGTGTTAATTTTCCCTGGAATATATCATAACACTAAAAAACAAAGGGGGTTTGACAAGTATGACAACCACAGGCACAGTAGCTCCATAGACCAAAAAATAAAAACGGCAAAGTTCTTGAAAAAATATTTTCTTCAATTTTGTTCTACAAAGGTGGCACAGTAGCTTCAATTTTGTTATGAAATGGAGAGATCATAGAAAGAGATAGAAGAGAGAAGATTGTTGTTTTATGTTCTTATTGCATATGAAGTGATGTGGATACATATATATACATAAGTAGGAAAGTGAAAAGTCTAGGAACACCAAGAGACTAAGGGATGCAAAGAGTTTAGGTAATATGAAGGGGTAATGGACATCCATAAATAATATTCATAACGCTCCCCCTTGGATTTCCATTATCGAAGAGTGCGCCTCGTTAAAACCTTACTAGGAAAAACCCTAGTGAAGGAAAAAGAGTACGACACCTTCGTAATACGCTTTGGGATGCTGCCTCATTAAAAACCTTACCAGGAAAACCCAATGTGGGACAAAGCCATGGTTAAGGAAAAAAGAGTACAGCGCGCATTACTCCCCCTCAGGAAAACATCAAAAGAAGTCCTTGAGGCGACGCATCCCAATCTGGTGAATTAGCTTCTTAAATGTAACAGTTGGTAGTGCCTTAGTAAACAAATCTGCTAAATTTTCACTTGATCGAACCTGCTGAACATTTATATCACCATTCGGTGAAATGTGTTTTGTCCTATCACCCTTGATACATCCTTCCTTGAGTTGTGCAATACATGCCACATTATCTTCATACAAAACTGTTGGAGCTTGTTTCTCAGATGATAGCCCATAATCTTCTTCTATATGCTGGATTAGAGATCTTAACCACACACATTCACGACTAGCCTCATGAATTGCTAGAATTTCTGCATGGTTGGAAGAAGTAGCTACAATGGTTTGCTTCCTTGAGCGCCAAGAGATGGCGGTACCACCATGTGTAAACACATATCCAGTTTGTGATCGAGCATTGTGAGGATCAGAAAAATACCCTGCATCTGCAAAACCAATCATTGCTTCTTTCGATAGGTTAGAAAAGAATAAGCCCTTATCCTTTGTACCTTGGAGGTAACGAAATATGTGCTTAATTCCATTCCAATGCCTTCGGGTAGGGCATGAGCTAAACCTTTCTAATAAATTAACAGAAAATTATACGTCAGGCCGTGTATGACTAGCAAGGTACATCAATGCTCCTATTGCACTTACATATGGTACTTCAGGACCAAGGATGTCTTCATTACTTTCCTGAGGACGAAATGGATCATTATTTATATCAAGTGATCTAACTACCATCGGACTTGTCAACGGATGAGCTTTATCCATATAAAATCTCTTAAGCACCTTGTCTGTGTATGATGTTTGATGCACAAGGATTCCATCTTTCAGGTGCTCAATTTGCAGTCCAAGACAAAATTTCGTTTTTCCAAGGTCTTTCATCTTAAATTCCCTCATCAAGTATTCTATTGTAACCGAAATCTCTTCGGGAGTTCCGATGATATTTAGATCGTCAACATATACATCAACAATGACAAAACCTGACCCAAATCTCTTTATAAAAATGCATGGGCTATTAGGGTCATTCTTATAATTTTATTTAAATAAATATTCACTAAGGCGATTGTACCACATGCGCCCAGATTGTTTCAATCCATACAGGGATTTATTCAATTTAATAGAATATTGTCCTCGAGATCCTTAACTTGCTGCTTCTGGCAGCCTAAATCCTTCCGGAAATCTCATATATATCTCATTATCCAGTGGGACATACAAGTAAGCTGTGACTAGGGATAGCAATGGGTCTTGGACCCGATCCAGACCCAGACCCATAGACCCATTTATAAGGGTCTGGGTCCAACTTTTTTAGACCCAATGGGTCTGGGTCGGGTCTGGGTCTAGAGGTTGTTAAACGGGTCTGGGTCCGGGTCCAACTATATCAGACCCAGACCCGGTCCAGACCCTACCCGCAGACCCATTTACATAAAAAAGTTCAAAAAAAAAAAAAAATAAAGTTGCAATTTGTGACTCCATTTTAAGACATGTAGTAATGTAAGTTTAAACATTTTTAAGATTTTATGAACTATATTATGTTAATTATTTCGATACAAGCATTAACCATGGTCACACGAACCTATAAAATAGGCAAAATAAATTTATTAGATTAAAAAATACTATTAAACTTGAAATTCAAAAGGACCCACTAAGGACCCTGTAAGGACCCTAGACCCATCAGACCCAAAGGATCTGGGTCTGGGTCTGGGTCTTGAAAAAATTAATGGGTCTGGGTCTGGGTCTAGTCAGACCCTACCCATTGCCATTCCTAGCTGTGACTACATCCAATAAGCGTAAATCAAGTCCTTCTCTTACTGCCAGACTGATCAAGAATCTAAAAGTATTCGCATCCACCACAGGGGAGTAGGTCTCCTCATAATCAATCCCAGGTCTTTGTGAAAATCCTTGTGCAACTAAACGTGCATTATATCTTACAATTTCGCCCTTTTCATTTCTCTTGCGCACAAAGACCCATTTATATCCCACTGATTTAACACATGTAGGTGTGCGGACTACTGGTCCAAACACTTCTCTCTTTGCCAGAGATTTTAATTCTGCATCAATTGCTTCTTTCCATTTTGGCCAATCCTCTCTTTGTCTACACTGATCCATGGATCTTGGTTCTTGATCCTCTTCATTATTCATGACATCAAGTGCTATATTATATGCAAAAACATTATCGACGTCGACTTTATTTCGGTTCCATGTTATTCCAGACATGACATAATTTGTTGAGATCTCTTCATTTTCAGGCACCTGAATTTCTTCTGGAATTATATTCTTTGTCATGTCCACGATCTCTTCTGGAGATCCACCAGAATGTGTCAGATCCTCAAATTGGCCATTGTCAATTGTTGCTCCTTTTCTTTTTCGAGGATTCTTATCTTTGGAACCAACTGGACTACCACGTTTTAAGCGTGGTATTGAATCATTGGCAACTTGATGTTGTCCTTCTGGGACATCAATTTTTATAGGAGCATTCACAGGAGATATATGTGACTTAGTCACTCTATTTGGGTCAGAAAATGCATCTGGTAGTTGATTTGCTAAGTTATATAAATGAATTATCTTTTGAACTTCTATTTCACACTGTCTAGTACGAGGATCAAGATGATATAATGATAATTCATTCCAGCTGATTTCCTTTACCAGTTGTTTGTTTTCTCCCCCTAATATTGGGAAAACCGACTCGTTAAAGTGACAATCTGCAAAACGAGCCGTGAACAGATCCCCTGTTGTCGGCTCTAATATTTGATTATTGATGGGGATTCATACCCAACATATATTCCTAACCTCCTTTGAGGACCTATCTTAGTGAGCTGTGGTGGAGCAATTAGAACATATACAGCACATCCAAAAATTCTTAGATGGGAGATATTTGGTTCCTGACCCAAAACCAATTGTGATGGGGAGAATTTATGATGACTTGGTTGCCTCATGCAAATGAGTGCTGTTGCATGTAATATGGCATGTCCCCAAGCAGAAATGGGAAGTTTAGATTTCATGAGCAATGGTCTAGCAATGAACTGAAGTCGCTTAATGAATGACTCTGCAAGACCATTTTGTGTGTGAACATGCGCTATAGGATGTTCAACACTTATTCCAATTGACATGCAATAATTATAAAAGGCCTCAGAAGTAAATTAACCAGCATTGTCAAGACGAATAGTCTTGGTGGGATGATCTGGAAAATGTGCCCGTAATCTGATCAATTGGGCAAGTAGTCTCGCAAACGCCAGGTTACAAGTTGATAACAATGATACATGTGACCATCTAGTTGATGCATCAATTAAAACCATAAAATATCTAAATGGTCCACATGGTGGGTTTATTGGCCCACAAATATCTCCTTGTATACGCTCTAAGAAATTAATAGATTCATAATTTATCTTGGCTGGTGATGGCAGGATAAGTTAACTTGCCTTGTGAGCAAGCAGCACAAGAATGACTTTGAAGAATCTGCTGGCTCTTCAAAGAATGTCCACATGAATTTTCAATGATTTTTCGCATCATCACAAAACCGGGATGGCCTAACCGGTCATGCCAAATTGTAAAGTCATCAGTAAACTTCTGGTTTAGTATAGAATGTGCTTCAATTGCACTTATCTTTGTGTAGTACAAACCAGTAAAGAATGCAGGCAATTTCTCTAAAACATTTTTGGTGCCTTGGAATATGCTTGTGATTTGAAGATATTCATCATTCCCTTCATTTGTTGTCTCAATATGATATCCGTTATGACGGATGTCTTTAAAGCTCAATAAATTCCTTTGAGACTTAGGAGAGTATAATGCATCAACAATTTCAAAATTTGTTTTCACAGGCATTAATATATTAGCTCTTCCGGAGCCTTCAATAATTTTTGTACTACCAGATATAGTTCTCACACTGATGCTTTTCATTATCAATTGAGAAAAATATCTCGTACTTTTAAGTATAGTATGAGAAGTGGCATTGTCTGCTAAGCACACATCTTCACCTCTTAATGCTAATTGAGCTTGAGTACTCATGATCTTCAAAGAAAATAAAATAAAATCACAAACTGATAATAAAAAAAAAAGAAACTTATTGAGAAGTTTAAACCAAACAAAGTCCATAAAGTCATAAACTGATGCCAAAATATGATAGTAGAGTCCATAATGCAAATAGATTAATAAACGTAAACTATTAGAGTTTTATTCTTAAAAGTTCAAAGTTCATCTCTCTCAAATCTCAATTATTCTCTTCGGGAGTGGTGAAGAAATCAGCAACTTCCAAGTGCGTTGCATTGTCATGATCAAAATCACCTTCGCCATCCTCCAACACAAGATTTTTCTCTACCTTCTTTCCTTTTTGCTTCAATGATTGCTGGTAGAGATCAATAAGATGCTTTAGGGTACGACATACATGAGACCAGTGACCATTTCCTCCACAACGGTAGCACACATTGGTCGCATTATCCTTCACGTGTTTGTTACCATTTTTATTGTCTCACTTCTGGTGAGAATAGGAGTTCTTGGAGTAACCACCTCGACCTCTACTAGGTCCATAACCACCTCGACCTCCACTATGTCCATAACCACCTCGATCTCTAGCAGGTTTATATCCTCTTCCACGACCACGACCTCTACCACGACATCGACCACTGCTACTGACATAATCTTTATTATTTATTGTCTTTCCATCATGGGACGCAGCATTCGCTTCGGGGAATGGTGCAGAACCAGTAGGTCGTAACTCATGGTTTTTTTATAATAGCTCGTCATTTTGTTTAGCGACAAGTAGACAAGATATGAGTTCAGGGTATTTCTTGAAACCCTTTTCACGATATTGTTTGCTTAGAAGGAGATTATCTTTGTGAAAGGTGGTGTAAGTCTTTTCCAACATCTCATCATCAGTTATTTTTTCCCCACATGGTTTCAGTTTAGAGGTTATTTTGAACATGGCTGAGTTGTAATCATTGATAGATTTATAATCTTGCAGTCTTAATTTAGCCATTCATGACGAGCTGAGGGAAGTATCACAGTTTTCTAGAGGTCATATCTTACCCTTAAATTACTCCAAAGCACCTCTGGGTGATGGTGAAGGAATATCATAGCTTTGGCCTTATCTTGATAGGATTCATTATTTCCGGCCTTGATAGTATTACCAAGACCCTTTGCAGCCAAGTGGATTTCAGCATCTAATACCCATGACAGATAGTTCTTTCCATTAATATCAAGAGCCACAAATTCAAGTTTCGCGAGATTTGACATAATTCACTATACGAGATAATATTGCACCATTTGATTTAATAATACATAGTCATATAAAAGCACGTTAAAAAAAAACCACAGTGAGGAACTAGAAATTTAACAAAAACATCAATGGAAAGTACTTGCAATTATATACATAGGAGTTATTGTTGAAACTAATACGGGAAGAAATTTACTCAAGGACATAATAACTCGATGTGAATATGATAGCTGAAATACTAACGTGATTGAATCAACAATTTAAATGGTCAAACAGACTCCAATTCCTAAAACCTGATATCAAACTTTCCAATTTACTTGTTAGTTTGTTTTCCTCATCCAGTAATCTAATGTTTACTCAAAGCTGCTGTTCCAATTGATAGTTTTCTTATGATTTTCCCTGGTCAAATTAGCTTAGAATATACTCCCTCCGTCCCCCAAAGGATTTCCCATTTCCTTTGGGCACAAAGTTTAAGGAGTGATATTGATGTGGGGTTTAGTTTTCATTTTAAAATGGAAAAGTAAGATAGTGGATATTTTTTAGAATTGTTTATTAAGAGAGAGAGTGTGGGGTCAAATACCTTTTGTAAGGAAAATAATATTATAATAGGTGGGCCATATCCAAATAAGGAAATGGGAAATGTAATTGGGACAAACATAAATGGAAAAATGGGAAATCCTTTGAGAGACGGAGGGATTATTATGGTTCCGCCTAGTCTCCGTACTCTGTCACAAAAAGTACTTATGAACTTGATTAAGTGACAACTCACAAGTTACCGGTAGAAGATATTGCTCGAGTAATATTGAAGCTTACTACTGAATACTGACTAATCAAGAATGCTTAGAAGTTAGACCTGTATGGACTAGTCCTATAAATCTGTTATTGACTACATGTAGCGAATAATTCAAAGACTGATGTATACTACTTGATCTAAACATAAGACCAGTATAATCTATATAAATTTGTGAAAGCAACAACATCTTAGTATGCATACAACATCTTATTAGTAACGAATTAATATCATATAATATGTATAGTAATGATCTACATATTGTTGGAGTTTGTGAGAAGAGTAATACAAAAACTCTTGAGTTGCTTCAAAAGAATATGAAGAGTTGGGGATCCCATATAGGAAGAATAAGAGGTGAGTGGTGAGTTTATTAATAGTTATGTTCCTAGTATCTATTGAGTTGGTGACTTGGTAGGCTTTTGTAGTTGGGTTCTTGATTGGGCTAGTCCACACGCGCGTGCGCGCCGCCGCCCGGACTGGGTCGGGGCGTGGGCCGTGGACCATGGGCCATGGGAAATAACTTAACTAAATTTTTACTGGAAAAATCTGTCATCCTTTTATGACTGTTATGGAATCAGTCAATTCCTTGATCCACTCCTTAATTGACTACTTTCACTAGCCGTTAGTGGGCGGTTTCCATTACCCATTAATTATACCCCCTTCCTGGCACAGTTTTTAAGACACAGAAAATTCTCCTCTACTACTTCTCTCTGTTAATCTCTCTCAAACACTGGGCAATATTAAGAGCGTTCTCAAACTGTCTCTCTGTACTTCACCGGCGAGTCAGTGTTGTGTTAACCCTGAAGGTTGGTTTGCCACGAGTCCGTGTGTTCGTAGCGTGGTAATTTCAACTTTAGGGCAGTGATCATATCACGGCACAACAATATTTACAGATAAGTTAATTAATCTACCAGTCATACTTCCTACACATATTGCTAAGCTCGCCTAAGCTACAGCATCTTAATTCAATCCAAAGTCATAAAAGACAAAACTAGATAATCAGTAATCAAGAAAGCATCACAGCCTATGATTATAAATTTGCAATGAGAAGCTAGGGAGTAGTGGAAAAAGAAATTTAATATGTGAAAGCATCACAAATCAACGAAACAAAACATCAGTCCAACTTTTACAGCTTTGTTGAAATGAATCTAATATATATATGCGTACCTTTACTCGTTGAAATCTGATTTTTTCAAAAAAATTGTTTCTTCCAAAAAACTCAAAATTGGTAGAATAATGGTGCTGATAACGTGTTATGAAATGGAGAGATTATAGAAAGAGATAGAAGAAAGAAGATTATTGTTTTATGTTCTTATTGCATATGAAGTGATGTGGATACTTATATATATACATAAGTAGGAAAGTGAAAAGTCTAGGAACACCAAGAGACTAAGGGATGCAAAGAGCCTAGGTAATATGAAGGGGTAATGGACATCCATAAATGATACTCATAACATTTTTATTAATATAGAGTAATAAGTATAAAAATAAGAGTTTGAGGGTTGCGTTTGATAATTAAAGTCTAAAGATTACATTTAGCACTCTCCTTGTGAATAAAAAGCTTATCAGATAATCGTTTTCAAAATACTGCAACTAAGAGATAGTTTTTCATATAATTTCCCGAAATTATTATGGGAAAAATATATGGCAATCATAATTTGTATTTTATTTTAAAATTATCCCAGTTAGCGGTCATTCTCTAAAATAACTATAAACTTTGAAAAAGTTCAAAAGAAAGTCGATAAGGTGACTCTGTAGATACTAATTCTTATTGTAAAAAAGGGTTTTGCAAAGTACAAGATTATTATGAATAATTTCTGAATTATGCCAGGAAAATTCGGCTTACGTCTCCATCCAAGAATATGCGATAATAAGTTTAAGAAACAAAATAACTATATAATACACAATATCTATTATCTAATGTGGAAAAACCCTCAGCAACTAGTAGAACAAAAACCACCAATTATTGTTGCATTGTTAAGTTCTTGCAAAATAATACAATATCCTCACAAACTTGTGTTGGTTCCCTTCCATCAACGATAGTGTGTTACTCTTGTAAGCTACCCCTCATACATGCAAGTACATTTGCCCTCTAGTGATGGTACCCTTCCATCACAACACACACCAATGTGTTTACCCTAATTTGATGGGTCGTGATCCCTTCCATAGTTCCATTCCCTGGTTGCCATAGAACTCATGTCCCTACTCGAGCACAACTTGTGCTTACCCAAACAACTCATATCTTGTTGAATATTTAGAGTATTTGGTAGGATGATTTCATGTAACGTGAAATTAAGTTACCTGATTAAGGTGTCGTTACTTAAGTTACGTTAGAATGCACAATTAATTGTTTATGGTAGAATAAACAATTTGTAACTTCATGAGCTTTGGAGTTAGTAAGCAAACGAAGGAAGAACAAGGGAGCTGGGCAGGGGCGGGTCGCGGCCCGCGACCGGACGTCGCGACTCGCGACGAGAACCTGCCTGTTGACGCTCATGTTTTGCGGTTTTGCTTTTTAAGCGGTTATTGTTCGTTTTTCCTTTGTTTGACGTGTATATATGTGGGTATTACCACTGATGAAAGGCTAAGAAGTTTATTTGCATTCTCTCTAAAGCACTCAAAGTTCTCTCTTTGGTTTATTGTTCATCAAACACAAAATTACACGATACTTGTTCTCATTTGACAAGATTCATACGAGCGTGACTCTTGTTGTTCTTCTTTGTATCTCGGAGGTGAATTCTGTGTAACCCGTGCTTCGTATAGGGTCGGAATGTCGCTTTTGGGAAAGTGTTCTCATACACGCCTAGAGGATCGTTTGTTCGTTGTTATCATTGTTGTGTTCATCTTGTTTTCCAGGTTACGAGTTCTAATAACAATCCAAAAGCGATAATATCATAAGATGGCTACACTTCGTGAGATGACAACGAATTTCCACAAACTTGACAAGTTTGAAGGCGTGGGTTTCCGTAGATGGCAAAAGAAGATGCACTTTCTTCTTACCGCTTTAGCGGTGGTGTACGTTCTCACATCCCAAAGCCTATTGAAGTGGATGATGTGAGGATTGAGGCTACTAGGAAGAGGAAGAAGTGGGAGAACGACGACTACATATGTCGTGGTCACATTCTCAATGGTATGTTCGATGATCTCTTTGATATTTATCAATACTATGAATCCGCTAAAGTTCTTTGGGATGACTTAGAGTCTAAATACATGGCCGAAGATGCTTCTAGTAAGAAATTTCTAGTTAGCAATTTCAATAATTTTAAGATGGTTGAGTCTAGGCCAATTATGGAACAATTCCATGAAGTCCAAAGAATTTTAGGAAGCTTTAAACAACATGATATTAGTATGGATGAAACATTTTCCGTTTCTTTAATAATCGACAAATTACCCTCCTCGTGGAAAGATGTTAGAAATAGCTTGAAACATAGGAAAGATGAAATGACTATTGAACAATTGGGTGCTCATCTTCGGATTGAAGAGGGCATTCGGGTTCAAGATGGTCAAAAGGAGGTAAATCCTAGTTCTTCCACTATTAACATGGTGGAGGATGGAAATTCTTATGACTCTAATCCTAAGAAGAGGGCACATAACTTCACCAAAGGAAACTATGGTAAGAAACCAAAGTTTGGTGGAGGAGGACAACAACGAGCTTGTTGGGAATGTGGAAAGCCCGGTCACTTCAAGAAGGATTGCACCATTTGGAAGAAAAAGATGAACAAGAATGGGCATGGTGGTGGGAAAGGCGAGTCAAGCCATACCCAACCCAAGTAAGGTACTTGTGCACAAGTTTCACTTAATTCGGTTTTGAATTATGTGTGTACGATTTCTGAAATCTTTTGTGTACAGGATGATTGTTCATGGTACATCGATTCGGGAGCTTCTAGACATGTATGCAAGGAACAATCTCTTTTCAAGACCTTCAAGGAGATGGATGAAGGAGAAATTCTTTACATGGGAAACAATTCTACTGCTAAAGTCTTAGGAGTAGGACAAGTTGAGCTAGTTTTTAGTTCCGGAAAGTCTCGTTTTAAGAGATGTTGTATTTGCTCCGGACCTTAGAAAGAATCTAGTCTCGGGAGCTATCTTGAATCGAATAGGTTTTAAAATGGTATTTGAGTCGGACAAGTTTATTTTATCTAAGGGAGGGTCTTTTGTTGGATTGGGTTATTTATGTAATGGTATGTTCAAGTTAAGTATTTCTAATACTTTGTTAAACAATGTTTGTGTTGTTAATGATAGTTCTTCTCTATGGCATTACCGGCTTGGTCATGTTAATTATAGAAAGCTTTATTCTATGTCAAAGGATGATTTGATTCCTAGTTTTTATCCAAGTATAGAGAAGTGTAGAACATGCATGCTTACAAAGATAACCAGAAATTCTTTCCCAAATAATGTGGAAAGAGATACTAATTTGCTTGATTTGGTGCATAGTGACCTATGTGATTTTCATAGCTCTCCTTCTTTAGGTAATAAGAAGTATATCATAACATTTATAGATGATTATTCTAGGTATTGTTATGTTTATCTTCTATTCACTAAAGATGAAGCTCTAGATAAGTTTAAGATCTATAAAAACGAGGTTGAATTGCAACTAAATGACAAAATAAAACGGCTTAGAACCGATAGGGGTGGTGAATACCATGATCCTAGTTATTTCCAATCATTAGGAATTATACATGAAAGAACCGCGGGTTATACACCACAACAAAATGGAATAGCGGAAAGAAAGAATAGAACTTTACAAGAAATGGTAAATTCTATGTTATCCTATTCGGGTTTAAGTGATGAATTTTGGAGTGAAGCTGTTTTAATGGCTTGTTATTTATTAAACCGCGTTCCTATGAAAAAGAACAAAGTTACACCCTATGAATTATGGTACAAAAGAAAACCAAATCTAAGTTATCTTAGAGTTTGGGGTTGTAGGGCAATTGTAAAAGTGCCGGAACCTAAACATAAAAAGTTAGGTGAAAGGGGAGTTGAATGCATCTTTATAGGGTATGCTATTCATAGCAAGGCCTATAGGTTCTATGTTATAGAACGAAATGACATTTGGTCAATTCACACTATTGTGGAGTCAAGAGATGCAATCTTTGATGAAAATCGATATTCATCAATTCCTAGACCAAAGGATGTAACTCCGAGTACCATTATTCAAGATGTTGATCGGTCTTTAAATGATGAAGAATTAGATGAACAAACTCTAGAAGAGAATGTAACATCGACTTCATCACAACCTAGGAGAAGTAAAAGGGCAAGAAAGGAGAAATCTTTTGGCCTGGATTTTCATGTATATTTGGTTGAAGGATCTAGAAGTTCTATATTGACTATATTTCCATACGTGTTTAATGTGGAAGGTGATCCTTTAACTTATGATGAGGCCATGACATCTCAAGATGCTCCTTTTTGGAAGGAAGCTATTGATGATGAGATGGATTCCATCATGGGAAATAACACATGGGTTTTGGCGGATTTGCCTCCCAAGTGTAAACCTATTGGGTGTAAATGGATTTTCAAGAAGAAAATGAAAATCGATGGAACTATTAATAACTTCAAAGCCCGATTAGTGGCTCAAGGCTTTTCCCAAAAGCCGGGTATCGTTTATTTCGATACATATGCACCCGTTGCTAGAATCTCTACTATAAGGTTGTTGATTGCTCTTGCGGCTATACACAACCTTGTGATCCATCAAATGGATGTTAAGATTGCGTTCTTAAATGGAGAACTAGATGAGGAGGTTTACATGAAACAACCCGAAGGGTTTGTTGTAAAAGGTCAAGAAGGTAAAGTTTGCAAACTCGTTAGATCTTTCTTTGGGCTAAAACAAGCACCCAAGCAATGGCACCAAAAGTTTGATGAGGTCATGTTGTCTAACAGATTTAAGTTGAATAATTCGGACAAGTGCGTATATAGCAAATTTGATGACTTAGGTCATGGTGTAATGATTTGTCTATTTGTAGATGACATGTTGATTTTTGGGACTGATTTGTCACAAGTTGAGTGGGCAAAGGCTTTCCTATCTTCAATGTTCTCCATGAAAGATTTAGGAGAAGCGGATGTCATTCTAGGCATAAGAATTAAAAGAAGCAATGGTAAATTGAGTTTATCTCAAACACACTACATTGAAAAATTACTTATGAAGTTCAATGTTAGTGATTGCTCTTTTGTATCAACTCCTATGGATCCAAGTGAAAAATTAATGCCAAATGATGGTAGTGCGGTATCTCATCTTGAGTATGCACGGGTCATAGGTTGTTTGATGTACGCTATGACGAGTACTAGGCCGGGTATCGCATTTGCGGTAGGAAAGCTTAGTAGGTATACTAGTAACCCTAGTATGAAGCATTGGCATGCTATTCGTCGTGTCTTAAGGTATTTGGGGAAAACCAAAGATTATGGTTTATCCTACAGTGGATATCGTTCGGTTTTAGAAGGTTATTCGGATGCAAGTTGGATCTCTAATAGAGAGGATCACCCTTCCACAAGTGGATTCGTTTTCCTAATTGGGGGAAGTGCTATCTCTTGGGCTTCTAACAAGCAAACTTGCATATGACTTCGGATTTCATTGCTTTGTCCTCGGCTAGTAAAGAGGCGGAGTGGTTAAAGAATCTCATGATTGAGATTCCTTTGTTGCCAAAACCAATATCGCCCATAGCGATACATTGTGATAACGAGGCAGCTTTGGCAAGGGCATATAGTCAAGTTTATAATGGTAAGTCAAGGCATATTGGTGTGCGGCATTCATATATTCAAGGACTTATCAAGGATAGTGTTATCACTGTTGACTATGTGCGGTCTACGTATAATCTAGCGAATTGTTTTACTAAGGCCTTGGCTAGAGTTACGGTGAAGAGGATGGCAATCGGTCTTGGATTGGAGCCCTTAGTTAATCACGAGTGAGGGAATGTTAACTTAACGCCCAATAAGACGTTGGGTCTTAAGTTCAATAAGATTAATTCCTTCATTTGATGATTGAAGAACATTTGTAAATATCCTCTAAGTATTGTTCTTATTTTGACTATGATGTTGATAAGAGGTTGTAAATCTTAATAGTTCTCTTGTTATGCCTTGTCATAGTGGCATGTTTATTTAAGAGTTCTACCTATGTAAGTGTGAAGTTTAGCCGCTTCAAGTAGTTATAGGGGCACAGCTATGATACACTTATGAATGATACGGACACATGGCTTTAAGTGTCAAGTTTAATGAGTTCAAATAGTTAATCTTGTGTGTATGGTATCTTCAAGTTTTCCACTATGTATTGAGATTGGTTCAATCGCTTGCGACACCTTTCGGATACGGATTCTTGGAATGTATATTATACTAGGTGGAAGTTCAAGTCTAAGTACACTTTCATTGATGCATGAGGTTGTTTGTTCTTGATGATGTTTTGTGCTTAGTTCCTTTTAGAATACTCTAAATGGGGGAGGATTGTTGAATATTTAGAGTATTTGGTAGGATTATTTCATATAACGTGAACTTAAGTTACTTGGTTAAGGTGTCGTTACTTAAGTTACGTTAGAATGCACAATTGATTATTTATGGTAGAATAAACAATTTGTAACTTCATGAGCTTTGGAGTTAGTAAGCAAACGAAGGAAGAACAAGGGAGCTGGGCAGGGGCGGGTCGCGGCCCGCGACCG
Organism: Patellifolia procumbens; assembly: GCA_947645195.1. Lineage (NCBI taxonomy): Eukaryota > Viridiplantae > Streptophyta > Magnoliopsida > Caryophyllales > Amaranthaceae > Patellifolia > Patellifolia procumbens. The sequence continues at coordinate 5,757,602 of CANSGD010000972.1, forward strand.
GACGTCGCGACTCGCGACGAGAACCTGCCTGTTGACGCTCATGTTTTGCGGTTTTGCTTTTTAAGCGGTTATTGTCCGTTTTTCCTTTGTTTGACGTGCATATATGTTGGTATTACCACAGATGAAAGGCTAAGAAGTTTGTTTGCATTCTCTCTAAAGCACTCAAAGTTCTCTCTTTGATTTATTGTTCATCAAACACAAAATCACACGATACTTGTTCTCATTTGACAAGATTCATACGAGCGTGACTCTTGTTGTTCTTCTTTGTATCTCGGAGGTGAATTCCGTGTAACCTGTGCATCATATAGGGTCGGAATATCGCTTTTGGGAAAGTGTTCCCATACACGCCTAGAGGATTGTTTGTTCGTTGTTATCGTTGTTGTGTTCATCTTGTTTTCCCGGTTACGAGTTCTAACATATCTTGTCTTATAGCTTCCACACTCGATGAATACATTGTTTAATTAGGCCTAAACCCCTTTTATAGGCTAAACTGTCATTAAATATTTATTATTATTAATAAAATTATAATAACATTATCTAAGAGTCTCTAATACAAGAATTTCAAATTTTTTGACATAGTTACAACCTACAACAATAGTATGTAACTATTCTCTATATCAAACGTCCAAAGTGTTATTACTTACTATACACCAAAATATTATGTATATGTACTCTTTGTTCAAGAATGGTAAGAAGAATCTGCCCTATAGTGCTAGAGTTTTTTAAAGTAAAATCTATACATATTTAAAAGTGTAAAGAGGAGTTGTTATCCGTCACATGTCACCATCCGTTTTTGAATATCATTTTGTCCAACAATATTCTCCACGGCCGTTTCTGAGATTTCAGAGGCCTATAGGCGAAATAATATTAGAGGCCCCAAAATAATAATTATATGTTATCTTCTTATATTGAAATTTAGATTATAGTTCAAATTGGATCGATATTTAGGTAATATGTTGTATCTAATTTCCATGATATCTTTCACGTATTTGTTTTAATAAATACTCTCTTTGTTTTCTTATGTTTTACTCATTTACTACGCCTCCACAAACCAAAGAGAATATAAAAAGGGAGTCACCCCATGTTTTCTAATTACAGAAGAAACGAGTATTGGAGGATAAGTGAGGGAAAATTTTTGGTAAAATAAGGAATAAAGTAAGAGTGGGTAATACTTAAGAAAGAAGATATAGACAAAAAATGGGTAGAACTCAAAAAGAGGTAATTTGTACAATTATGAAATTATAAGTTAACACAAAAAAATCTCAAAATTAGCCAAACATACCCATATTTATTAAAAGAAGCAAAAAAAATTACATGAATTTAGGAAATAAAAAGAAATTAAAAAGAGAATAAAAGTTTTGAAGAGAAAGGAAATTAGGGAGAAAAGAAGTAAAGTGAAAGGGTGCTGCAACCTACAAGTCGATCTCGCGACCTCTCTATGGTTGCCTTTACTTCAACGCATGATACAAAACCAACTAGTCAAATTGCAGGTTTTTATAATCCAGCTAGTATTGGTCCCCGGCGATGCTCGGGTTATTAAGTAGCGATAACTAATGTAATCTAGCGTGTAAAATATCATTTTTTAAAAATATAAGTCATCTCACTTAGACAACTTAACTCTTGGTTTTCATTTATATATCATCATTATTGTTGATAGAAGCATCAATAATAATATGATGGCATAGTGGTGGGAGTTATTCATTCCATAGATGAGGTTGGGGGTTCGAATCTTCACATTGACATTTTTTTAATATATGAGAATGTTGTTGGATAAAATGTTCTTGAAAGAGGGATGGTGACACATGGCGGATAGCAACTCTGGCTTACGCTTATATACATATGTAGATAACAACAAAAAGTATATTACCGCTTGAAACTGCCTAGCAAACAAAGAAAATAGGGCCTCTAGCCGTGGTGTCACGGTCCGAAAGTTCTGACCTCGGAACGTGCGGCACGCCCTTGCCTTCTGTGGGCAAGTGCGCTAGCCTTAATGCGGAAAATGGTCTTTTGAGGCTCGTGAGGCACGAGCACTCGGTATCTGAAAGGGTACTCTTGCCTATTGGCTACAAGAGCACGAGAAGAGGGTCGATCGGGGCGCTCGTGTGCACAAGGCGGGCACGAGCGGGGCCGACGACGAGATGTACCTGTTTTGAGTTTGGGTGGGCGCTTTATAATAAGTGGCGACACAAGCTCTAAGTTGGCCAACAACAACAACACAATATTATAAAGCAAGCATACAACTGATAGGAGGCCTTAGTGGTGAACAAACATTTCATTTATCATCTCCCCCTAAAGAGGCTTAAGTTTGAGATAGTACATATTTCCAGTGAACACTGGATTTACAGTAACTCAATAATGGAACCTTAAGCCTATACAAAAGTGCTAAAACATAAACTAAAGCATAAACTAAGGAAAATACAACTAAAGGCAGGTTGGATTGTGACATCCTCCCCCACTTAAGTTGTAGACGACCTCGTCGACTTACAAGAATTACAATATAAAAATGAAAACTCTCCTATGTTGAACGTGATTGTCTCTGGCGCGCCGTTGATTGCGGGCGGGTATTGGAGTCTTCTTGTTTCTGTTGGAGTCTTTGTCGACGCTGGGCGAGCTTTATCGGAAGGCTTGTTGAAAGTTGCTTCCTTGAGGTTGATGTGTGGAGCACTCGGCTTGGGTTGTTGCGTCTTTGGAGTCCAGCTCTGCGGAGCTTGCGTGGGCATCTGCTTTGGCTGAGGCTTCACCCTATTTCTGTCTCGATCCTTGGTCGCTCCATACAGGAGGTGTCTCTTTGGAGTAGTTCTTGGCTTCTTACCCAGCAAAATCTGATTTGAGCAAGATCCTTGTTTCTGGTTTCTGCTGCAAGAGGGTATCTTTGGTGATGCCTTTCTGTGTGATTTCATCTCTCGCAGAGTGTTGTCTCGGATGCAAGCTTGTCTCTTTGATGTTGCCTTTACTTGAGGTTTCATCACTCGCATTGCCGAGCACTGTTGAGTTTCTTCTTGGGGAACATATCTCATTGAACCCATTCTGTAGATGGCCCCCATTTGTCTCGGTGGCTCATCCTCATTGTCGGACTCAGTCGTCTCATCTGGTGCTTCATCGACACACATAGCGGCTAGGGATGGCAATTCAGTCCGACTCCGACCCGAGTCCGATTCGATCCGAAGGAAAAAGTTCGACCCGAATCCGAAAACATAAAAGTCCGAATGAAATCCGATAGGAGTTGGACCTTAGGTAAGATCCGATCCGAATCCGACTAAAGTCCGATTATTACTTGTTACCTCGTCAACTAATACATTAAAAATACATTTAATAGAAATAATAGATTTACATTATAAGAAATTAAGTAAAACATTAAAAAATTTATATTAAAGATGTGTTTTGGTTATTTAATATGGTGATTTAATCCGAATCCGATCCGAGTCCGAAACAATCCGAAGGAAAAAGTCCGAGTCCGAATCCGATCCGAGTCCGAAACAATCCGAAGGAAAAAGTCCGAGTCCGAATCCGATAATATATAGTCCAAATCCTAATAGGAGTGTAAAAATCCTAGTCCGATTGAAATGGAGCGGACTTCGAGTTTGGTAAGTCCGATCCGAGTCCGATCCATTGCCATTCCTAATAGCGGCTACTCTGCGCTGAATCTTGTCGAGCTCTCCTTTGTGCTCACACTCCCACCACCGATGTGGGCCTCGACATAATATGCAGTTCAATGTCATAGTATTTACCGAGGGTGTGCTGGATCTGGATTCTCTTGTGCTTTGGGGAGAGGGTGATCCGTGCTTTTGGGAGCCGTCTCCCCCACTTGTTCTCTTAAATCCCCCGATAGAGTTGGACGTCCCACGCGAGCCATTTCTTGGGCTCTTTGGGGAGCTCGGAGTCGGGACCTCCAAGCAAGAAGCTGGGCTTTTACAATCTTCGTCTTTACGGGTGTCCATCCCGAAAGAGTAATCTACTAGTCGCTCTGCAACAGTTATGGCGGCCGACAGTGTATCAACCTTCTGCCTCAAAATCTCAAGCTGCGCCTATTCCTTCAACCCATTAACAAAGCTAAACAACCGATCTTTTTCATGCATCGATTGGATGTCCAACATGCATCGATTGGATGTCCGTGTGACGGATCTCCTTCAATCTCTGGCGAGCAGTAAACTCGGTGTTCTCAGGGTAGAACTGTTCCTTGAGTTCCTTCTTGAACTCTGCCCATGTGTCTATCTTGATACTTCCAGCTTCGATCTCGACGTGCTTGGTGCGCCACCAAAGCTTGGCATCATCCGTCAAGTGCATGACCACAGTATCTACTTTTTAAGCGTCCTTCAGCTGGACGATTTTGAAGTACTGCTCCATGTCGAAGAGGAAGTTCTCCACTTCTTTTGCATCTCTTGTGCCGCTGTAGTCGCGAGGTTTGGGAAGCTTGATCCTTGAAGCTCCCATACCCAAATCGCTTCTACCTACAGCGCGAAGTAGGGTCTCGCACTTAATTCTCTAGTGCTTCTTCCGCTTGCGCTTTTGTGCAATTCAATTGCTCGCAGAGCTCATCTTTTTCCCTCGACAAAGCATCGACGGTTGTCTCTAACCAATCGATTTGCTTTGCTTGCCCGATCACAATTTCTTCGAGCTGACTCCATTGCGCCGTAGTCCTCTCTAGTACTGCCAACCTTTCCATTACAGACTCCATCTTGGGTCACTCGATGCCTTCGTAAACATGGCTCTGATACCAACTGTCACGGTCCGAAAACTCTGACCTCGGAACGTGCTGCACGCCCTTGCCTTCTGTCGACAAGTGCGCTAGCCTTAATGCGGAAAAGGGTCTTTTGAGGCTCGTGAGGCACGAGCACTCGGTCTCCGAAAGGGTACTCTTGCCTATTGGCGACAAGAGCACGAGAAGAGGGTCGATCGGGGCGCTCGTGTGCACAAGGCGGGCACGAGCGGGGCCGACGACGAGATGTACCTGTTTTGAGTTTGGGTGGGCGCTTTATAATAAGTGGCGGCACAAGCTCTAAGTTGGCCAACAACAACAACACAATATTATAAAGCAAGCATACAACTGATAGGAGGCCTTTGTGGTGAACAAACATTTCATTCATCATCTCCCCCTAAAGAGGCTTAAGTTTGAGATAGTATATATTTCCAGTGAACACTGGATTTACAGTAACTCAATAATGGAACCTTAAGCCTATACAAAAGTGCTAAAACATAAACTAAAGCATAAGAAAGCATAAACTAAGGAAAATACAACTAAAGGCAGGTTGGATTGTAACACGTGGGCCTAGGGCGGCTCCCCGGTTGCCCTGCCCCAGATACGGGCCTGACATTCTCATATATTAAAAAATGTTAATGTGAAGATTTGAACCCCTAACCTCATGTATGAAATGAATAACTCCAACCATTATGCCACCATATTATTATATTGATGCTTCTATCAACAATAATGATGATATATAAATGAAAAACAAGAGTTAAGTTGTCTAATTTAGATTACTTATATTTTTTAATGATATTTTAGACGCTAGATTACATTAGTTATCGCTAACTAATAACCCGAGCATCGCCGGGGACTAATACTAGTTATTTCATTGATAAAGAGCCGTACGGCATCTAAAATAGAAATTTGAATCAAACAATAGATAACAAAATGAAACAAATAAATAAAGGTTTCCATCATCAAAATTATAATCGTTGAGTAGATCTTGCATTATGGAACATCCCTCGCTCATATCGCTGAAATCTACAACTTTTTTTGGAGAGGCAATCTGACGATTTGATATATCTGTGAGGACAATTATTATCTGGATCATCTGTATAAATTTGAAAATTTGAGAACCATCGTAATCCCGTATAATTCTCTATTAATGAACCAATTTCACGGTAATTCATCAGACCTTGAAATCGGTAGAGTTTAAGAAACATGAAAATTCTCATAAAGAGAAGAAAAACCCTATCTTTCAAGGGATAAAAGTTTCACACGGAGAGAAAGATCGTTATTCGAATCTATAAAGCAAGAAAACTAAGGAAAAAAACGTAAAAATACAAGGATTGAGGTTTTCCACCGGTAAACACCGATGGAAGCCCCTCTGAAAAACAAACTGATGGAAGTGCATGGTAACTATATGTAGAGTACTTAAGTGTTCATAAAGGACCCAAATTGTTAAGCGTTTCACCATTGAGGACCGACACTTTTTTTTCGCCGATTAGGCCCACAACTCAGTTTTTCTGATCAAATTTAATTAACTAAGGTGAGTAAAAAACATGAGTTAAGAAATTTTTAAAAAAATATGAATTAAATTGTATATATAAAATTTAAATAAACTATTGAATATCCAATTACTTTTTTCCGCACTAAACCAATACAACACCAAGTTAGCCTTTCCTCTAACAATTATCGATTTATCACTGGTTGTCTGCCTCTCCCTTAACAATGCCAACATCAATAATAATTTTAAGTCATGCCTAGGGCTGGCCACGAACATAGCGGTTCGTAAACAATTCGAGTTCGGCTCATCAAAATGTGTTCGAGTTTGATTTGTTTGTTAACGAGCCGAATTCGAGCTAAAATAAAGAGTTCGAATAAATAAACGACCCGATATTGCATTCGGCTCGTTAGCTCACGAACAGTTCGAATTTCAAAATTAATATGCAAAAGTATATGAAGAACATGTAACCTACCTTTATACTCACATTTTGTTGGCTCAAAAGTATGTATGGATAAAATTTCGTTGTCACTTCAAATTAAATATCATTATGTGTGGGTTTGTTTAGTTGACATGCTTATCAAATTTAAAGAATATATTAGGCTCCAATAAAAGTTCGGTTCATTTGTTTATCGAGACAAACCCGAACTCGAACTCGAGCTTCAATTTCAACATTCAAATCGAGCTCGAGCTCATTTTTAAGTTCGAATCAACCTCGACCCTGATCTCAAACTTTATAAATTTAGGCTTTATGGAGCCGAGGCCTGGTATGGTTCGGCTCGGCTCGCCTCGACTCGTGGCCAGCCCTACTCATCATGCCATAAGACCCACCCTTGTACCGCTTTCCTTGACCACCTTCCCATCCTCTAGAACCAATCTAACAACACCACCATCACACTATCTCCTTTCACCACCAAAACTGCACACCCACCAGGCCACCACACTCTCTCCATAGTTCAACCACCTTCATCATCTTTCTTATATCAAATACCTCCCATGCGTCATCATATCACTCACAAATCAAGTACACTTCCATCAAAAAAAGTTATAAAAATAGTCCCTTTCACAAAATTGGATAAAAATTCAATTTGGACGACATTTTGAGGGCAAATATTTACATTTGGAGATAGGAAATTGGATGGAAAGTAGTGAAAGGTGTTAGGTACGAAGTTGAAAATTGATGTAAATTGAGGATTGCAGTGGAAAAAAACAATTGTTCTCTTTAGTTAGATTAGTTAGATGTGTGTAGTGATAATTTGATTAAGATTTCATTGATGGGTTCTAAGTTTGAAGATTTGAAGTGTTTGATAGGTGTGCGGTTAAACACAACCCGTATACGTATGAATACGTGGTAGAAAAGTTTATATTACCCCCTTTTCCTTTACTTACTTCCTTTAAATAAAACTCAAAAAAAAATTTAAAAAAAATGAACTTTCACGGAACCGGATGGAGTTTCCGGTACCGTGTATCGGAAACTCTACCCGATTTCGTGAAAACGGATAATTCACGGAACCGGATGGAGTTTCCGGTAAAATTTAAATTTTTTTAAAAAATATTTTTTCTTTTTGAATTTTTTTATTAAAAAATAATTTTTACGAAACTGGATGGACTTCCCGGTACACGGTACCGGAAACTCCATCCAGTTCCGTGAAGTATCCGTTTTTCAAGAAACCGAGTAGAGTTTTCGGTACACGGTATCGGAAAATCCTTCCGGTTCCGTGAAAATTCAATTAAAATTTTTTTTTTGAAAAATAAAAAAAAACGGACACAAGTTATGTTTAGTAAGGGTATTTTAGATAATTTACTAAAATATACTGGCTGGAGGTGGTAAATACGGGCTATGTTTAGTGACACCCGTTGATAGTTATCTTTGAGGAGAGAAACTGAGGAAGAGAAGTGAAACAGAGTTTGTTGAATTTCTTAAGAAAATGTTGAATTAGTGAATTCTTTCAATATTAAAAATAATTATATGCATTATTTTAGCTCATTGAGTTAAAGGTGGGTTAATTTGTCTGCAACCTTAACTCAGGTCTCAAAGAGTGAAAAAATTAGTTTTGGGTCCTTAAATATGAAAATCTCAATAGTTTGGGTTCTTATTATTGGCTTAACTCTAACTATATATGTATATGCCTTCAATATGTCAAAGAAAAGATTTTGTGGAGGCATGATGTACATTAGAGCATCCCCACTCATAACCTATTTGGTCATAAAATGTGGTAGGTAACAAGAAAAAAATGCATAGATCACATTCATGTATTTTTTTATGTCATAGTATGATCAATTGGTCACGAAAATTCATCATTTGACATAAGCATGAAGTTGGTCATATATGTGGTCCCCACTGCGTAAGAGTACAGGCCAACAACAATATTTCATGTGGCTCTTATTGATGTCATTATCTACTTTAATTTTGTAATCTGTAATCAATTTTCAAAATTTTTTTAAAACTACTCCCTCCTTAACGGTTTAATGGAAACAATTGATTTTGCACGCATTTTAAGGAAGAGATTTAAGGATGTAAATGAATAAAATTTATCAAAATATTTTTCAAGATTAGTAACCTTTAATCTCATTCTTGAATGTGCTAAAACCAATTTGATTAATTTGTTCATTTACACTCTTAAATCGCTTCCTTAAAATGAGTGCAAAACCAATTGTTGCCATTAAACCGTTACGAGGGAAGTAAAAGAAAAAACCAATGGTATTATTTTTTCCTGATCTATAAATTACATCCATTTTGATATACTATGATACACTTTCAGAATTTCAAGTTATCTCTTTAAATTCATAAAAGTGGCTATTTGGGTGCTTTTGTACAAAAAAATCATCATTTTTCATCATATAAGTTGAGGTAAATTTTTTTTTGTTTCTATAAAAATTACTTTTTCATATTTTTATATAGTTTATTAAATGTATAGAAGATAAGAGAGAAAGTTTGGTGAAGTATGCTAAAAGTAAGAGAAGTATAACTTTTTTATGTCATAAGGAAAAAGCATTTAAAACATTTGTCCTAAAACATACTATAATATAATAAGGTAGAAAATGATAGAGAAAGAGAGATCAAGTACTTTTATATCATGATGAATAATAATGATAGACTGGCAGTGGGCCAATGGTAGGCGAGTGCAATGACAAATTCCTGGTCAATTTTATTGGTATGGCCTGGCTGGATGAGCGGAAGCACTCTATGTCGTTGCCTCGTTGGCGCAAGTGAAGGAGGTATATAGGACATGGGACAACGTATCAAAGAGGTATATAGGACATGGGACAACGTATCAATAATTGTGACTTAGTGAGTGCAAAAAAAAAACTGTTAGATCCCAAGATTTAAAAAATGCCACGATTAACTAAATGTATAATAAAAGAAAAGTACAATCATTCGGGTCATATTTCATATTTTTGTACCACTTTACAATCGTATTAAGGGTCTGTTCTCTCCAACTTATATTCAGTTCGATTCAGTTCATTTTACCTCAATTATTTTCGATTCAGTTTATTTCTTGACAATACTTTTACTTTCACATATTACTATTCCTTTTAATTTAGTTCAATTCAGCTATATTTAAACAAAGAGAATGATGCTAAGTTTTTGCATTTTAAAAAATGATTGTACAAAAAACTCGCAACTATCGTTCAAAAATTGATTTCTCATACTATTCAACTATTGTGCACTTTAACTTGATTTGAAAGTTAGAGAGCCAATCGTTCTTTTGTTCTTTTCACTCTCTCACAACTATTATTAAAGTTGTTTTGGTTTTTCATTCTTCAAACCGACAATTGTTGTGTAAGTATTTCAAAGTTATAATATTTGTGAAAATTTATTATCAGTAATTCAAAGTTTGAATCTTTGGAGTTTATACTCTCTTTAAATTGATATTAATGATGTTTAATTAGTAATTTAGTATATCCATGTCTTGGGATCATAATTTTATAAGTTTATGATCACGGCAGGCAATTTACATTTGGTTGTTAAAATTTTTTATACTATTATTTATGTGGTGGCCCTATTTTAGTTAATTAGGCAAATGGTTAATTATCGAATAAGGAAAGCTCTTAAGATTTTTTTCTTTTTTTCTTTTTTAGTGTCCACCTCCTCGTACCTAATATGAATAACATGAGACTTTAATTTATAACGATCACATGCAAATTAACTCTCTTGCTATATAAACTTAATTAATTCGTACATACTCTCTCCATTTCTTTTTGTTTGTCTCATTAAGTGTAGCTTCAAATACCAAGGAAGATGATACCATAGGCATGTGGGTGTAGACATCAATTAAGGAATAAACTTATCTTATAATTCCTTCGTTTCGCAATACTCACAACATTAGCATAGTACCCACTATTCATTTATCAATATTTCCTCTGTTTTTTTTAAATGTGACACTTTCTATTTTAGGAAGTTTTAAATTAAATATGACAATTTCTTTTTTGGTCAATAAACTCTCTCTATCTCTCTCCTCTCACATGGGTCCCCTGATTTTTTTCTCTCTATCTCTTTCCTTCCCAAAAATTGCCTAGGAGTCCGTGAATTTAAAAGTGTCACATTTAAATAAAAATGGAGGAAGTATTATATTATATTTTTCACTAGTTTATAAGAAAAAAATATAGTCAAATGGGATCTTATTTGATTCTTTTTAATGCATGCTATCATAATATCAACTTTTTATAATTTTTACTTATCAATAATTAGAGATATTAAGGTTCAAAGTATTGCATTGGATAGTGTGCAAACAAAAAACGTTGCGAGTATTGCGAAACGGAGAAAGTAGTAAATGTGGTGAGTAAAGTAGGTGAGAGAAAATTGTAAGGTACATGTGGGACCAAAAAATGATAAAGTAGGGATAAATGGGTAATATAATTTTTTCATATAGGGAAAGATGAAAAAGTAGGACAAACAAAAAGATTCAGACAAAAACGAAAAGTATAACAAATAAAAAAAACAGAGAGTACTAGTTATAAGCCCGTGCAATGAACGGGTCAGCTATAATATTTAAATTATGTTTACTTCGTTTCATAATAATTTACACATAAAATACTACTATATCACATTTTAGGCACCCAATCCGAAAAAAACCCCTCCTTTATATTTCAAATAAACATGGATTTCTTTCTATCCTCACATAAAATGTCCAATACATTTCTTTGTCAATCTATAAATGAACTTTTAACAGCATGAACAACAACAATAAAAAAGTTTTATTCCAAAAATGATTTGGACTCAACTAACATGAATCGTCATCTAAAACCATTGAAAAATGATATCACATCAACAAGTGAAAAATAAATAATAAGGCAATAAAAAAACACAAAAAAGGAAATAAATAAGATGGCCACACTCCTTCGAGGTGATTCCTTTCCCTACCTTCTTCAATAAATTTTGATTGGTTAATTTACTTACCCAACTCATTTGATGTGCACCCTACATTGAACACCATATCTCTCACACAGTCTCTATCCAATGTGATGTTTGGCCCTACTCTAACAACAGTTAACAATATGCTTTTCCCAGCCAAACACAAAGTTCATTTGAGGAAAGAAGTACAACTTTTGAATTACTGTATCAAAATTAAAAAAATGAAAAGTAGTGGTGACTGAGTCTCGACTCACTACTAAAAACAGCATGGCCGTACTACAATCAAGCATATGGACAAGTTGTTCTAAGGAAGACAAATACTCCTCTGCTGCTTTTAGGTTGATATCCATGTCATAGTAGTGCATCCTCCATTATTTTCAGACAAGCTATCTCGCACTTCATGGTACGTTTCTGACTGGAGCATGAGTTTTGGAGTACTGTACATGTGCGATGAATTGGGATGTCATAGTCTTTTTGTGGTCACTCAAAGAGGTACATCGGGTGTTTTTGTCAAATTTCTAAAAAACACTCGTTCGTCCACGCCAAAGGACAGAAGTAACTTTGTGAACAATCATCTATGAGTCGGCACATCTTAAAAAGTGTACAAGATATTTATTTATTTATTGAAAAAGACTACAATTTTCAAGACCTTTTGGCATCATCAATCGATCAAATAGTAGTACAATTTAATAATATTTTATAATATGAATATTAAAGGTATAATTAAACTTTAAATGTCATTTATATATAACATTTGTTTTGACAAAAGAAGGAATAATACTACGGTAGATGGATGGTTGACGCTCTTTATTTCATACTTGAGAGAATGACATAAATAGAAAGCTATTGAAAAAGAGAAAGTATTGGGCCAGACCCTCTGAACCATTGCTTATTGTTAGACGGGCTAAGCCCAATACAATTTAAGTTCAGTTGCATTGTATTTTTGTTTACAGACGGTTTTACTTTTCTTTCAATCAATTCTTTATTTGTTTAATTAATTAGTTTTTCTTTTGTCTCAGTTTAGTTGTCTTTTGTTTCCGTTACATATATATTAATTTCATGGATTTGTAAATCTTCATGTTATTGTTATTTACATGGTTTTTCAGTTTTAGTGTTCTTTTGTTCTATTAAATTTTGGTTTATTTCAGTTGTATCTTAGATTATTATTAGTTTGTGTTTATTTAAGTTAGAATGGTTTTTGTTTCAGTTAGGCTCGTCCGACCATTTTCTTGGGTCAGACGAGTTTGACATAATACCTTCTCATTAAAAAAAGGATGGTGTCAGGTGGCGTATTGCTACTTTTGTCTACGCTTTTATATATATATATATATATATATAACTGTGTTATTGCACTCCCACCCCTTTTCTCCAGTTTAATGCCATACCAATCGACCTTTGTGTCCTCATTTACTTAAATATTAAAGCTAAGTATTAATGTAGGTTTAAATAAATATTTTCGCAAATGTTGTTTTTAGCTCATGTGAAAAAGTGAAAAGTCATATATAAAACAAGGAAAAAATAAGAGAGTTTTATCATGGATAATTAGGATGAGCATTTGAAGCAACGTTTGGAGTTTGAAGTGCTATCACTATATTAGATGGGACGTTTACAGCCATTCGGCTCGCCATGCATGGTATAGTGGGGGCAGTTTCTGACTCTTTTGCACCTATGATGGTTCAATCGTTATGAGACTCTTAATTTACCATATCTCGAATGAGTTTGCGTAATGAAACCATATATCCGACTATAACACTCCTGAAAGTTCGTTATGATTCACTTCCAATACCGGGTTATTTATATAACTTTTTTTTGGCCTTCTTTATGCATTACAAAAGGTAACAGTGGTTCTTTGAGTTTCTCTTCTCTTTTTTTTTTTTTGTGTACGATTTGTAATGTGTGGCATAAATGTTAATATCGAATTGCACTGTAACCAAGGCAAAATTGCTTCTAATAGTATTTTTCATAACACGTCACAACATATACATCAAAAAGTTTAAACTATATACTTCCTCCGTTTTTTTTAAAATGTGACACTTTCTATTTTAGGAAGTTTTAAATTAAATATGACACTTTCTTTTTTGGTCAATAAACTCTCTTTATCTCTCTCCTCTAACATGGGTCCCCTTATTTTTTTCTCTCTATCTCTTTCCTTTCCAAAAATTGACTAGAAGTCCGTGAATCTAAAAGTGTCACATTTAAATAAAAACGGAGGAAGTAACAATTTTTTGTTTTCTTATAACAATTAGTATTTCCCACCAACAGTCTCCTTCGCTTTGTTCTTTCTTCCATTACACCTATTCTTTTATTTTTGTCTCTGTTGGACCACTGCAAATTTTCCTTCATCAATCTCTCATCGCCATCTTTCAAAATCTCTACTCTACACATCACCATCAATTTTCCCTACTTACAAACATAAACTTATACGAGAAGTATCTTTTTGCATGGGTTGTCACTGGTCCAAAACTTTCAACATTTTTGGTGGGATATCGCAATTGCAATTAGCGGAAAAGTAGTATATGAGTTCTATTATGGAAAGAAAATTCTTGTAATTAATTTGAGGAACTTAGTACCCCTAATTTGAAATCCTCCCACAGTCCCACTATGATGGTAAGCAAATACCCCAAATTTCTTATCATCCCACTATATTGTTGAGCAGATAGCCCTAATTCTAAACCCTAATCTCATGGATGAATAGATAAGGATTTGTTTAATAAAGTGAACTTATTATAACTAGTTAAACATGGTTATTAGGAGATAATCTAGATAGGCTCCTGGGTGACCCGCACACAACCATTTTTCTTTTTATTTTTTGAAGTTTTGGGTGCAAAGGATGAAATAAACTTCTGATGATATAGCCTGCCATAGTGGTTGAAGTACTTGGATAACGCGTACCAGTTGTTAATAGCTTGATCCAAGGTTCGAAGCAGATTAAGGACCATTAGATAAATTAGGATTCACGAAGAGGGGGTCCCTAAGATTTAAAAGAACTTTGGGGTCGTTTGGTATGTAGTGGAGATAGGGATAGGGATAAAGGTTGGGATAGGGATAAGAAATTGGTAAGTGGGATAAGGATAAAATCAGGGTAATTCCATGTTTGGTATAGGTTGGGATAAGATTAGAGATAAATAATGAATTTACTTAAATAACCTTACTAATTTTCTCATTCTCTCCTCCTTCATCCCTTTTCATTAAGGATATGTTTGTAATTTCACCTCATATCCTTATCTCCATCCCTTATACCACCCCCCGTTAGGTATAATTTTGGGGGGATAACTTGGGTTTTTATCCCTATCCCACCAAAATTTACTAATCCCCCTAGACAAACATGGGATAAGGGTAAGGAGGGACAAAAAATCCTTATCCTTACCTCTTATCCCCCTAAACAAACAAGCCCCTTATTCATGAATTTAAAAGACTATTAAAGGAATGGTAAGAATATACTTCCTCCGCTTTTTATTACTTGCATCATTTTTCATTTTTGGAAGTAGCAAATTACTTGCATCATTTCTTTTTAGGGAAATACCATATCTCTACCTCTCTCCAATCACATGGGTCCCTTTTTTTTTCTCTCTCTATCTCTCTCCTCTCCTTAATTCTTGTGCACATGGTCAATAATGCAAGTACAAAAAAACGGAGGAAGTATAAACTCATAAAGGGTGGTGGTCTGGTGGATACGAGAGTGGAAGGATTTAGGGAGATAAGAACTCTTGGGTATAAGGTCCAATATATACCAAGCCACCTCTTCAAAAAAAAAAAAAAAGGTTCTACACCAAATTAATCATCTCAACCAAACAACTTTTTGCAGCTTGCCACGTGTTATCACATGTCAGTGTTACCGTTCTCAACCAAATAACTTTTTCCAAAATGCATGTAATAGGTTTAGAACTCATGACCTATTAATCGGAACATCATAAGCTTTACCACCAAGCTACGCCTTTTTTTACTGTCATATTGCAATTAACAATACTTTGATAACACTTTGGGAAAAGTCAAGAGATCTCCTAGAGATTTGATGTTGAATATTTTGCTAACCCAGTAAAATGTACCTAAAATGTAAATCACCAAAACTAATTAAAGTTTAAATTATGAATAGTAAACCACTCGACAAGTGTGTCACTTATTAATAAACGGAGGAAGTATGTGGGATTGGGTTGAAATATTATAATTGAGGTGGTTCATCTTAATAAGTAGATAGATAAATTAAGATATTAGTGGGTCATATACATCATCCTTGTATTCATTTTCTTTTTAGTTGTCCAACTTAGAATCCTTTCTTTTTATACTTCCTCTGTCCCATAAAACTCTATAAACTTTCCTTTTTCATCCATCCCAAAAAGCTCTATACACTTCTATTTATGGACATGATCAATTGTACTTTATTATTTTGACTTTTCAATCATGACTCACTATTATCTCACATCTAAATAAAATAATACTTCATCTGTTTCTAAATAAGTGGAACATAGAGAAAGTGGGGGAAAACCAAGGAGGTTAGAAAGAGAAAGTTGGGGACCACAATAAAAAAGAGAAAGGGTACTTTAACAAAATAAACAATTGGATATATATTGCTTGAGTAAGGTGTAATCATGTAATTTGATCATTTAAAATGTCCTATTTTGAGCTTGGTGTCACTTATTGTGACATTTCCATATTAGGAAAATGTGTCACTTATTTAGAAACGGAGGAAGTATCTCACTAACTTATATCACATTTACCTTTTTAATAAAATAGAATTGATAGACAAACAAGAACTTATCATTTAAAACTACGTACCCGATCAAGTGTATAAAGCTTTCTGGGACGGAGGAAGTATAAGTTTTGACATTTTAACCATACTTTTCCGCTCATTGGTCCTACATATATGGCCATCATTTTTTTCTCTGTCCTTACCTTTTACCTCCACATGACAATTATATTATCTTTTCATCATTTTCCTACTGATTGGAGCTAAGGTAAACATCACAAACATAAAGAAAAAAAGGTACATAGCAATGTTATCTATACCATACACCGCAAATTGTTTTGCAAGCAACATAAAAGTAAAAATAGCATCCCTCTTGTAGCATGGGACAAAATTTGTACGACAAAAAGACCTAGGAAACCTAGGTTAAGGAAAATGCTCCCCCTAAATAAAACCTTCCTAGTCAAACTGGGGTTAAAAGTTCATGTGATCCTTTGGGCGCGCCTGGTAAAGTAGAATTTTCTTTCCAAGAAAATGTTATTTAAATATACCCTGAAACAGAAGATTCTACAATATACAGGAAAATCATGGCTCAAAGAGAGATTCTTAGAAAATATATTCGGAAAAAAAAGAGTTCAATGGCCAAAATATCTACTTGTGGTTAGACAACTGAACAAACAACAAAAGCCTACTCGAACTATGCAACCGTAAACCAGACAAGGTGGATACGGACCTAAAATTTTCCAATTTTATTTACCCAAACAACACATGGAACATAAACAAACTTAAAGAAACTCTACCTCGCTCAAAGACTAATCACATTAATTTAAGGCATTCATCTACCTGCAAGCTTCGTGGAAGAAACCCATATATGTGCCCTTCACCTAAAGGATCTTTTACTAGTAAATCAGAAAACTGGATGGCCCATGACTTGGGATGGCAATGTGTAATGAACCTCAACCCGGAACTGGGAATTAATGGATCTGGGTCCTCGCGTTTTTGAACCCAGACTATGGACCGCATCTTAAATTATTACCCGGATCCGATCTGTTTACTAGTTTTCTTAAATTATTTTAAAAATAAAAATTAAAACCCTGACTCTTATAGTTTGAGTCTTATGGCTCTTAAAGCCTCTTACTCGCTCTAAAGTCTAACCCTAATGTCCCTCACACTCTTCAGACTTCACTTTTAGTCTTTCGTCTTGAAAATTTAATATGATGCTTCGATTTGTTGTATTAAACTTAAATGCTTGATTATTTGAACACCAACAAATGAAGATGTGAAATGACATTGTTTCATTTTTTAAATCTTAAAGTATTGTGAAAATTCATGTTATTTGAAGAGCATGCCAAGGACCCGGTTTGGATTTGTTTAGGTCTCGGATTCATAGGACTTGCGTGGATTTGGATCCTTATTTCTATTACATTTTGTATTTTGATCCTTGCATGAAAAATGTATATAGATCTGCGTCCTGAAAGACCCTGTCCAGATCCGACCCGTTGCCATCTCTACCCATGGCATACAACTTGACACCCCTAAATGGACGTTTGGTTAGATGGAAACTGGATGTACCATCAAGATTATAAATTTCCTATGTTAAACCATGCACAAGGGCATTGGAGTCGCAAAATTTTATACAAAAAAAACATTATCCCTAGAAACAAATGTGCCTTATGCGACTCCTGGGAGGAAACAATTGACCATCTATTCTTACAATGTAAAATTACAAAAATGCTATGGTCCTCGACCCATAGTGATCGAATGGTTAAACGCGTCCACTCAAATCAACTTTATCACTGAGATCCTAAAAATAATGAAAAAATAGGTACTACATTACCCATTTTTGCTTTATCACAAAGAGCCTACGAATTTTTTTTCAATATCTTCAATATAAATATTGAACAATTTTTTCAAAGGGCAAAACTCACTTTTTACGAATGGTACGTTAAGGGTACTCGAGACAACTGCTACAACTCGACCTCTACCCCTGGGGAGATTCCCTCTCCCCCACCCTCATTCTATAATCTAAACCCCAACATTATCCTAGTTTGTTGGTCTCCCCCTTCAAAAGGATACTATAAACTCAATTTTGATGATACGTCGTCTTTAATTCTTTCATCAGCAGCAGCGGATTTCATCATCAGAGACCACCTTGGGAAACTCGTCACAGCACATGCTTTCAACCTAAGCACCACCGACACTATTATCACGGAGGCCACAGCTCTTTACCAAGGATTCATGTATGCATGAGAAAACAACTTCACAAAGATCATCGTCGAAGGGGGAGGTCTCCTGATGCTTGCTTACTTTTTTCCTTACCTTACCGAAAAAAATAAAATGTACTAGTTTGTGATTAATATATGCAAACAAATAAAAGACAATAAGCTGTTGTTGGATTCATCTCAATGTATATCTTGACAATACAACTTTTCCTACCTTTTGATCATTGTTAACAATGTTTTGTCTTACATATAAATAACATAAGATTGTCAAAGAGTTTCATTTGACTATTTTTTTCTTGCATATAAAAATATAAGATGGTGAAAGAGTGAAATATAGATAGCAGTGGCGGAACCACGTGAGAACAAGGGGGACCACTGCCCCTACTTTCCAAAAAAAAGTCAGAGAAAAAACAAGAGAGAGAAAAGGACAAGAGTGGGGTCCACTATCTATAAAGAAACACGGTAAACTAAAGAAAAGAAAGGAAAGAAAAAAGTAAGGAGAGAAGAGGTCAGAAGACTCAGAACTAGGGCCCACGTGGGAGAGATAAAGCTCAGAACATAAGGTCAAACGTGGGGCCCGATTTTAGTTCCCTTTTGTTTTTGCCCACCGAATTTCTATCCTTCTCATTGCTCTTTATCATCATATCTTTCCCTGTCCCCATCACTCTTAATCATCCTCTACTTGTGAGATTGTTCCATTAAAAATTGTTTTTATTTTTTTCTTTCTTTACTTAAGACTTATACTTCACCAACAACAACCCTTAACTTTTTTTATAACCCTTGTCAAAACTATTATAATTTCAAATATTAATATTGTTTTTGAATTACCCTCCACTTGGAGTATAAAAAAATACGTCAGAGAGTAATTCACAAGTCGACAAGCCTGACTCCAGTTCTTCACCGCCGATTACTGATGGCGGCCGACGACGAAGAGGTAAGTTCGTTTTGTAAATATTTTTCATATTTTTAAATAGATTTTTGTGGGATTATCTAAATTGTCCCCCTACTGTCAAATTCCTAGGTCCACTATTTACTAAATAGTGTCAAAAGTCAAAATGTTTGTTTTAAATAAAACAAAATAGGGAGTATGGCAATAGATCACATGATGTTGGGTTTTATTGCTAAATTTTAAAATTTTGAATCATGAGATCTTAAAGAAATCAAAGCTATTCTTGAAGTATTTTGTTGATAAGATCAATATATATTCTTTACAAACAAAATTTATTGTACGAAAAAGGATATGGTTTATATTAAAAGTCTTAATCATATATGTTGACTTCTAAGGAAACACTATAAGAGGGGGGGTGAATTATAGTGTGACAAATATATGTTAACAATTGGTATCAGAGCTAGAACTCACAAAAACATAGGAAACCCTATTGAAAAAAGATCCTGATGGGAACACTACTTACTGAAAAGCTCGAAGAAGGTTATTCAACCTTACGACCTCAAATATTCAACAGACAAGACTTCACCTACTGGAAGAACAGAATGGAGATCTTCATTAAAGCACAAAACTATCAGGTATGGAAAGTCATAGAGGTTGACGATTTCAAAGTCACAACCAAAATTGAGAAAAACGAGGTAGTTCCTAAACCTATATGTGATTTTGATGCTTTTGACTATAAGAAGTTAGAAATGAATGCTCAAGCTATTCAATAGTTGTATTATGGTCTTGGACCTCATGAATACAATCGTGTCATGGGGTACAAAACTGCTAAACAAATATGGGATTTACTTGTAGTCACTCACGAAGGAATAAATGAGGTAAAAAGGTCTAAGATTGATCTACTAATGAGTAAATATGAACTCTTTTCAATGAAACCATATGAGACAATTCGTAATATGTTTAATCGGTTTTCTAACATTGTTAACGAGTTGGATTCTCTTGGTAAGTATATTTCGTCTCAGGAACAGGTTCGTAAAATCTTAAGGAGCTTGCCAAAGAAGAAGTGGATGGCCAAAGTAACTGCTCTCCAAGAAACTAAAGATTTCGCCAATTCAATCTAGAGCAGCTACCAGGTTCATTGTTGACCCATGAACTTCAGTTAGGAACTCAATATGGTGAAATTTCTACGAATCAGGCACTTGCTCTAAAGGCCTATGAAGAGGAAGAAGAGGACGAAGACTTTGATGTCGAAGAAACTGTGAAGCTTGTTCGAATATTCAAGAAGATGTACAAAAATCTCAAATCGAGCAAAAAGAAAGGTAAAAAGTCTTCTACTTCAAAATATGAATCTGGTTGTTTTAAATGTGCTAGATTAGATCAGTACATTAAAGAGTGTCCCTGATGGGAACAAGAGTCTGAATCCGAAGAGGAACTTTCAAATGAAAGAACTTCTCAGATATGTTTAATGGCCAAATTTGATGTTAAGTCTAAAACTGAGTTACATGTTAAAAAGTCTAATATGTGTCATAGTATGGAACCTAAACAAAGTTGGGTTCCTAATTCTGATTGCTAGACTTTATGGATGCCTTAGTGAGGGGGAACAACATATGACACTCGTTGTTCTTTGCGCTTATTTGGTGAAGTTTTTAATTTCTCTCACTTAAAAGACTTATGAAAATAGTAGGGTTATTTTTGTTAAATGAGTTAAGTTGTCTTCTTTTTCCCTAAGTGTCAAATTCATCTAGCGTCTTTATGTATAGTTTTTGTGAAATATCTTCCATATGAAAGTGTGTCACCATAATTGATTCTATGTTTTATGCATAGTCATGAGTTAAATTTATAAGATGACTCACTAATGTCTTTGTAATATTCCTCTTATTGTGCATATTGCTAATTGTCAGTCAAGAGGAAGAAGAACTAAAAAGTGTAGTTCCTTTTATCTAAGGAACTCATATGTAATACATTCCACATGAATCAAGTGCATTACATATGAATGTCCAATTCTTTTTTCACTTGAGTTTTATCATTCCCTAACATCTCATACCTCATATTCTACCTTATATTTTTAAAGATCTCAAAAATTACTCCAAAATAATTTCATATCACATTTTTATATTTTTTTTTTTCTAACCAATTCACCATAAATCCAAATCCTTCGATTTGTGTTCCTCCACTATCACTTTAAATATTGATGACGATGCAACAATTGAGGGGGAACAAAGGAAAGGAAAAGAAAAGCTTGAGGGAGAATAAGTTGATATGGAGAAGAAAAAGGAGAGTTTGAGGGAGACAAAGAAAAAAAAATATCTAAGAAAATAGGCGAATAAAAGTAGAGATGTGTGAGAGGGAGTAATAGAAGAGAAAAAGTTCCAAAAACGTTCAAGTTCCTACTTCTACAAAGCTGTAAAAAAAAAGGGGTTCTAGTAGTCCCAAGTGTGTTCCTTTAGTATCAAATCTAAAGTAAACAAAAGGAATCAGTTGTTTCCTTTAAACTCAAAATAAGAAACAGACAACAAAATTATATTCAAAGTATTGAAATGGAAGTAAGGAACTACATGTTATTTGAAAGGTACGAGTCTGTGCTTCAAAGGCAAAATGGCCAAAATCACAAGAAAACTGGAAGTTTAGAAAGGTAATGGTGGAGGAACAAGTGACCAATTCATACATATATATCTTTGCCCCTTAGCCT
The DNA here is from genome assembly GCA_947645195.1 of Patellifolia procumbens. Classification (NCBI taxonomy): domain Eukaryota; kingdom Viridiplantae; phylum Streptophyta; class Magnoliopsida; order Caryophyllales; family Amaranthaceae; genus Patellifolia; species Patellifolia procumbens. The sequence continues at coordinate 5,779,627 of CANSGD010000972.1, forward strand.
ATACCAACCATTCCTTTACAAAATGAGCCTTTGATCCTCTCTTTTAATTCTATTGGACATTTCGTTTGTTTGCTTTTATATGAATTGTACTTTGGTAATAGTGGTGGTTTATGTTTAACATGCTTTAGCTTCTTTGACTAATTTATTAACATGTGCATGAGGATGGCAAATATTACTAGATTGACGTTTGAGCTAATTGAAATGTTTTTAAACTCATGTTTAACCATTAATTATATGTTTATGGTGGTGTGGTGTCACTATAAGTTTGGAAGATTGATCATAAATTCTTGAAAATTAATTCGCTTTTTGATGATGTCAAAAGGGGGAAGATTATGGCAAAGTAACTTATTTATTATTCTTATTATGGTTTATTCTCTACTTAATATGATCTTGCATTATTATATTGTATTATATTTATGTTAGTTTTTATATTACTTTGCCTTGGTTTGTCATCACCAAAAAGGGGTAAATTATTGACCCAATATGGTTTTGATGATGACAAAATAAAGTAATTAACTAACAAAGTTTATAAGTTTTATGTGTGCAAGAATCATTGTGAAAGGTTGTGCCTATAGCATTGAGAATGCTTGTTATGAAAGTTGTACGAAGTGTATTGTTCCTATGGATAAAGAGAATACTACAATCAAGGTTGAAGTGATGAGGCTTGACTTGAAGATTTAGGTGAAGATATTCAAAGGAGCAACTATCCTAACATGAAGGATGCTTAGAATGCATGAGTTTGTATTTGAGTTCCTAAATGTAAAAAGGGAAAAAGATTCGAAAAGGTAAGGAAACTTGAGTTATAAAGTTGGAATGAAGGTTTAGAGACTCTAGTTAAAGTCCTAGGTTTTGTTGAGTCTAAAAGGTAAAAAGGTTGTGTCGGTTTCTATTAATTAAGTTTGCGAGTTCCTTTGGCATGGGAACTTAGTAGACGGGAACATGTTGTAGTAATATAGGAACACACACAAACACATATGAACTTGAGTTAAATGTTAAGCAATGTTTCCAAAGTTTTAGAATTGGAAATTGGCTTTTGTTCCTATGTTGGGAACAGACGTTGGCACAGTTTGGGAACACAGACAGTTTGGGAACACAGTTGGGAACACACATACTAAACCGTGTTTAATGTTGTGTGCCCAAGTAGTTTGTTAGAGATTCCTAGGTTAGTTTTGACTAGATCCATGATTTTAGGGAGTTGGTTATTAGTTTGTTGGGAAATGATTTAAATTGATTTTCTGAATTATTTAGGATAATATCAAATCTTTGAAATCTTATCTTTTATATTTTCAAAACATAATCTGATTTTCGAATATTAAAAAGATTTTCTTTTTAATTTTAATTATGATTTTCGATTTTGATTAAATTATCTATAAAGATATTTTCCTAAAAACTATTTATAGAAAATAATTTAATTACTCCCCAAGCAAACTAATATCACGTTTAAACTTACTGCTACAGGTTTACTGTTAGTGGAGTAATGGGTTTGATTATTTTCTTCCCAAGCCTTAATTTATTTTAATTAGTTTAATTATTGCTCCAGGTTTCAAAACCACGTTTAACGTTACTGCTTCTTCTTACTAAGCTAAGTAGTGGGTTTGTGGTTATTTATTTCTTAAAGAATATTTAATAAAAAACTAATTGATAAATTAAGTTAAGGACATCATGAGTTAGTGGACATAAGTTATGGTCTTGCCTAAGTACTCTATAAATAAGTGCCTAATCCAAAGTTTAATGTGTCGGACTTTAAGTTATTCTTACATAAAGTGTCAAGCTTTAGTAGTCCTTCCATAGTGTGTCTGACTTCAGTTTTAATTGAGTTTCACTAAGATAGAGTCAGTACCTATTCATTCCTACAATATACTCTTGTGTTCCTTATTCATTTCCTACTTATTCCCTAATTGTTTTTATTGTTTGTAATCTTGGTTTTGGGGCAAGGAGATTTTGAGTGAAATCCTATATTGAGAAAAGCTTTGAGTTAAGTAAGAGAAAGGGGAAGAAACTTGAGTAAGTTTCATTGTAAGTGTGAGGCTTCGAGTGAAGCAAGAGAAAGAGAAAGAGAAAGGAACTTCGACTAAAGTTTGAGAGGAACAACAGTTGTAGGAACAATTGTTGGGAACTTGAGTTCAGGAACTCAAGTTGTGGCCCGAGAGAGAAAAGTAATAGATTTGTAAACAGAATCGTTTGGCCTATTATAGTGGAAAGTATTGAATCAAAATCCTTTGTGGTCGAGGTCGTTTCTTCCTATTGGGCCTAGAAAATTTTTCCTCGCTAAAAGCTCTTGTGTATTTCTCTTGTTCCTTTCGTTGTTTTATAATTCCGCAAAAAATAACGTATATTTGTCACACTATAATTCAGTAAATTCACCCCCCCTCTTATAGTGTTCCCTTAGAAGTCAACAATATACATCTATTAATAATATTTTGGAAAGATTTTATTTAGACCGTATTGTGTCAATAAAAAAATATCAAAATACTTTATAACATGTAGGCTTTAATTTTTAAAATAATCGTGAAAATTTAGTTTATGCCTATGTTTACATACATTTTATATTTGTATGTTAATATTTTTTTTGAAGGTAAAATTAATTGATTAATAAAAGAGTCATACGACAACTGCAATAGAAATTAGAATTAACAAATACATAACAATTTGGATCAAATAAAATTCTGATTTAACAAAACCACGATCTTTTTAGATGAAATCTGACACTGATGAATGCCCTCTTTTACATCACTGTTTCATACAGCCTTCCACGAGGGGGTCTTCTGATTTGTTGTAGTCTTGAAATTGAACTGAATCTGATATAATTGTTTATGGATGAAGAACTTGACTTTTGCTGCAACACTCCACAAATCTTCATCAACAAATCAATTTATGCAAAACTAAAAAACGTCACCAAAACTCTCACAAGGAGAGAGATAAAACCCAATAATTATGTAGATCAACTCTCAAATTGAGAAATAATGGATTTTTATTCACCATGAAATTTGAAAACTAGTAGAAAGTAAGGAAAACAGGGGCTTACCATCAACCAAAACGTTGACGGTAGCCCCCTAACTCAACAAAAGTTTTTTTTATTCTCAAAAAACTCTTGTTGTATGTTAATACTTATGGTAGCATAAGTTGATATTTATATTTGAAATATAGATTTTTTATTTGCCAACTTTTTTATATATTAGGCTTATCGAGCATTAGAATTAATAAAATACAATATAAAATTCAAATTTTAGAACCTAATTCATTTTGACATATATGGGCCACAGTTTATTATCATGTCATTTCACGTAATATGTTTATTTATTCACCTGATAATAGTTTATGTATATGATTTTTCATCAATAAAACTATGAGCATTAGAACTTCACATAGACTATACTTCACACAGAGTTTGAGAAAGTATATGAGATAGATTATGAACTGATAATAACAAAATACTCCATATCATATGAAAAAATAATTTTCTAAAATAAAATTTTGAAAATATCCTATGGAAAAGATGTGTATAATAATTTGGATGATACTATAAAATATATCATTCAGAAAGCAATTATTCTAAATCATTTGGAAAGTAGAATATGAGAAAGAATATGGGAATGCTAATGAAATATTGTATTGTTACCCCTATCCTATAATATTGTGATAATCAAGTATGGAACTTGATGGATTTTTCCGACGAGGTTACACCTATTGGTTGCAAAATGGTTTTCAAAGTGAAATCACACAAGGACAGAAACATTCAGGGTTTACAAAGCAAGACTAGTTGCATAAGAATTCAAGTCAAGTTCATGGTATAGACTATGACGAAACATTTTCAACGGTAGCAATGCTTAAATCCATTAAGATACTACTAGCAATTGTTTCCTTCAAATTACGAGATCCCGTAGACAAATGTCAAAACGGGTTTCTTCAATAGGTTCTTTAAAGAGGATGTATATATGACACAACTGGAGGATTTTGTAGATCCAGAAAATCCTATGAGGGTAAATAAGTTTCAAATTCCATTGATGGACTGAAGCAAGTATCCTAGAGTTGGAATCTATGTTTCGATGAGGCAATCAAACAATATGGTTTTCTAAAAAATGGAGAAGAATCTTGTGTTTATAAGAGGGATACTGGGAGCTACATATTCTTTTTGTTCTTATATGTGGAAGACATACTTCTCATAGGAAACAACATTCTCATGCTTAAGTCAGTCAAGAATGGATAAAGATTTGTTTCTTTATGAAAGACCTTGGGGATGTTTTACACATTTTGGGTATCAAGATCTATAGAGATATATCCAAAAGGATGATTGAACTTAGTCAAAGATCTTGGTTTCCTACCCATGCAACATAGCATATCGCTGAGCAAGAATTGATGTCCTCTAGACTTGATGTGATTAAGCGAATGGGTAATGTTCCTTACTTCCTTATGAATATTGGGTCCAATACGTATTCCTTGATTTGTACTCGCACATAATGTTTCAAATGCCTAGAGCATGTGCAGCATATTCCACTTAAATCCAAGTAATGCACACTGGAACATAAATAAAAGAATATCTTGAAGTACTTGAGGAGGATTAAGAAAAACTTCTTAGTGTATGGAGGTAAAGTGAGTTAATTGTTGGAGGATTACACAATTGCGAGCTTCGAAGCTGATAAATATGACTTTCGATCCTAATCCAGTTTCACTTTTTATTTGGATGGAGGGGCAATGAGCAGGAAAAGTTCAAAGCAAAACACTATCGCAGACTCTAAAACGACAGTTGAGTATATTGTTGCAGCAGATGTAGCAGAAGGAAGTTGTTTAGATGAAGAAGTTTATTTCTGAGTTAGGAGTATTACCTAGCATACATATGGCATTGTTTTGCAGTGTGATAATAATGGTTTCATTGCTCAGTCGAAAGAACTAAGATCAAATCAAAGGTGTAAACATGTACTTAGTAAGTTTCATCTTATTCGATAAATCACCAAGAGAAGGGATGTAATAGTTGGTAAAATTCATACGGATAACAATGTTGTTGATCCGTTTACTAAACCATTGGCTCGGTCCAAGCAAGCGAGTTACACCAGGGATACAGGAGTTAGGCATATAGGAGAATGGGTTTAATTGTGCACTATTACATTTTAATTAGTTCACAATTGTAATTACTCTTGGGTATGTTTTTTGTTTGTGTTTAAGGGGTTATCTAATCTTGCTCTAGCTCACCCAATTTCCATTTCCTAGGAATTTCTATTTCCCATGTTTTCTCATGTCAACCAAAACACCACTTACTATATTTGTCACCGATAAATATATTATTTAAAGATAGCGATATAGGCACTCCTAATCTTTATCTAATCTCTCTTTCTGATAGAACAAATTTTCCTATATATTACTCACAAGGAGGAGTTCCTAAATAAATATTTAGAGTACCTAAATCATTTCCTACAATTCAAGTGTATCTATCAGATTTGATCAAGGCATTGCTCCAGAAACAGCCCCCACCCCTGAAAAACATCCCATTGGACGGAAAAGGGTCTCCAACCCTTGAAAACTCGTCCCCTAAACTTGAATACCCCACCACATTCCCGAAAAAAAGCCACCCAAATTAATAATTTAGTCGAAAGAAGAAGGAACTGAAGGGGATAGATTGAGGACAAGGAGTGGTGTGACCGTAAAAAAGAGGTAAAAAAATGGGCTGGCTCAAGGGTCACATTGGGCACGGGGTGCTGGTGGTGCATCTAGAAGAAAAGATAAGGGTGTGGGGTCAAGGTCGTGGCAATGGCGGGGGTGAGGGTGGAAGTGGTGTAGTCGGAAGAAGAGGGAAAGGGGTTGGGGTTGGGGCTGGAGCTGGGTCGAGAGGAGCAATAGGGGTGGGTGGGGGTGTTGTGAGGTGCAGTCGGAAGAAAAGGAAGGTGGTTGGAGATGGACAAGGGCAACAAAAGGGGTGGATAGGGTCGGCCCTAAACTTGGACAAAGCGGGGCGATCATCTAGCGCCCAGAGAGCCATTAGGGGCTCAAAATTGAAATTCTGCCATATTAAAAAAAAAAGTCATTATCAAACAAAAGATTAGTTTCTCAACTACTTACAATTTATTCTCTCCCTCAACCCCAACATTCATGGTAATTTCTTGAAGAAAATCAAAATGCATTGGAAATAAAGTTAAGTTTTTCCTTAATTTATAATACTTTAGACTATTTTTCATCATTATTCACTTTTACAGCAGTAAAGCAATCTAGCCTTCATTAAATTGTCGGTAAATATCTTCTTTTTGCTACCACTTTAACACATTGTTTGGATAGAAGAAAACGAAAAGAAAGGAAGAGATGAGAAAGGAAAAAGGGACATATTCTCTTGTATGGGAAATAGTTTGGGAAAGGGAAGGAGAGGAAGAGGGAAAGGGAGTGGGAGTAGGGACGGCAATGGGTCTTGGACCCGACCCAGACCTACAAACCCATTTATAAGGGTATGGGTCCAACTTTTTTAGACACAATATGTCTAGTCGGGTTTAGGTCCAGAGGTTGTCAACTGGGTCTGGGTCCGGGATCAAATTTATCAGACCCAGACCCGATCCAGACCCTACCCACAGACCCATTTACATTAAAAAATATTCAAAAAAAAAAAAAGTTGTAGATTACAATTTTATTAGTAGTTGTGACTCTATTTTAAGACATGTAATAATGTAAGTTGAAACATTTTTAAGATTTTATGAGTTATATTATGTTAATTGTTTCGATACAAATCTTAACTATGGTCACACGAACCTATAAAATATGCGAAATAAATTTATTAGATTAAAAAATGCTATTAAACTTAAAATTCAAAAGAACCCACTAAGGACCCTAGACCCATTAGAATTCAACCCCAAAGGATCTGGGTCTGGGTCAGAAATTTTCAGACTCAATGGGTCTGGGTCGGGTATGGATCTAGAAAAAATTAGTGGGTCTGGGTCTGGATCTGATCAGACCCGACCCAGACCCTACCCATTGCCATTCCTAAGTGGGAGTGACCATTTTCCCTCCTTCTTTAACAAGCTTAATCCCTGCAAAATTGAAAAGATTTGAAGGGAAAATGAAACATATATCTTCCTTCTCTTTCTCTTCCCTACCTTTCCCCTTCTCTCCCTCCCCTTCCTCCTCCTTCTATGCTATCCAAACAAGTGTAATTGATTCAAAATAAAAATGAAAAAAAAAACTAAGTTGTGGGATTGAATAAGAAAATCAGAATTTCTACTAATTTGTTGTTTGACTTGGCACTTTGCTATCTGTCCGCCATTTCTATTAATTTAACATCCAAGAGGCAGAGTGCTTGATTGGCAATTTGGCATAATGGCTGCCATTTACAATGTGTTTGGGAAAAAAGGGAGGGAAGGGAAGGGAAGAAGGATGAGTTTTCCTTCCAAATTTCTTCATTGTTGGAGGGAGGAACTTCTTACAAATTAATCCTTCCATTTTCCTCCCCTCCAAATCTCTCCCCCCTCACTTGGTATCCAAACTGTTATAACACAGAAGAATAAATAAGAACGTGAAAGATAAATATCACACACAAAGTTTAACGTGGTTCACCAGCAATATGCTAGCGACGTCCACCAGACCAGAGGGAGAATAGTTTATTTAGGAGAGAATACATCATACAGAATAGTGTTAGGCAACACTAATAACCAGAATGTGAATACTAAATCCAATACAGCTATAGGTTTAACTTAAGGGTTTATATAAGCACCCTTAGAGTTAACCTAAACAGACATGGGCCTAAAACCCATAACATAATATAAGGTTTAGTCAAACCTTATAACACCCGAAAAGCTCCCCATGCTTGGTTATTCGAACCAACATATATTCAAGGCATATCTAACAAATCTCCACCTTGACTTGAATTCTCCCAAAACCACCAGACCACAAATGTACCAGATGCAACAACAAGTTGCCAGATGTACCAGACTCTCCCTCTGTACCAGATTGCTCCTTAAGAGCTCAGATTCGTAGATTGCCCGATAAGAGGCCCAGACTCTCAGAAAATGCTTCATGAGAAACCCGAGACTCTGAGATTGCCCCTAAGGGCCCAGATTGTTCCATAAGGAACCCAAACTCCCACTTAAGGGAACAGACTCTAATGACTTAGAACATTTAGCAAGTCCAACCAATGTTGGAACTTGCCATGTGGAACAGGCTTGGTGAACATGTCTGCTGGATTATCAGCAGTACCAACCTTCTTCACCTTGATCCTCTTCTCGTTCCTCAGGAAATGATATCTCACATCAATGTGTTTAATCCTCTCATGATGGACTTGATCCTTGGCTAAGCATATTGCACTAATTAAGACTGTCACAATAAACCACAACCTGATCATGAAGTAAATCCAGATCACCAACTAGCCCCTTTAACCAGATTTCCTCCTTAGCAGCTTCAATCAATGCCATGTACTCTGCCTTACTAGTAGACAGAGTCACTGTAGCATGTAGAGTTGCCTCAACACACCACTGAACCACCAAGAGTGAACACATAGCCAGTCATAGATCTTCTATTGTCCACATCTACAGCATAATCAGAATCAGAATAACCAATGACTAAACATTGTGCATCATTCCCATAAACAAGACCCACATCAGACGTACCTCTAAGGTACCTAAATATCCTCTTCACAATCTGCCAGTACTCCTTCCCAGATTGACCCATAAACTTGCTAACAACACTCACATCATGTACAAGATTAGGCCTACTGCAGACAATAGCATACATTAAGCTTCCTACTGCACTAGCATACGGGACTCGAGACATGAACTTCTTCTCAGCTTCAGACTGAGGTGCAACCACAGCAGACAGACGCACATTCACAGCACTAGGAGTATGTATAGGTTTAGCTGATGACATGCCAAACCTTGACAATATCTTCCCGATATAGCCCTTTTGTGAGATAAAGAGCTTACCCAGATTTCTATCCCTATAAATCTCCATGCCCAGAATTTTTTGTGCAGCACCAACATCCTTCATCTCAAACTCTGAACTGAGAATAACCTTCAACCTCTGTGTATATCAGACTTGGACTATACAGCTACCAACATGTCATCTACATATAGGACCAGATAAATCATCGAAGCATCAGCAGACTTGTTGCGATACACACAACAATCATTCGGACTCCTAGTGTAGCCTAACTCCACCATATAGCTGTCAAACCTCTTGTACCACAGCCAAGGAGACTACTTAAACCCATACAAGGACTTCTTCAATCTGCATACATAGTCTTCTCTGTCAGGAACTTCAAACCCCTCTGGCTGAGTCATATAAATCTCTTCTTCCAACTCTCCATGTAGGAAAGCTGTCTTCACATCTAGTTGCTCAAGTTCCAGATTCTGATGTGCCATCATAGCTAGTAACACCCTGATGGAAGTGTGTCTGACCACTGGTGAGAATTTCTCATCATAGTCAACTCCCTCTCTCTGTGTGAACCCTCTTGCAACAACACAAGCTTTATACTTGATTCCCTCAGATGGTGAAATCCCTTCCTTCTTCTTGAAGACCCATTTGCAAGTAACAAACTTCCTCTCCTTAGGCCTCTTTACAACCTCCCATGCCTGATTCTTGTCCAGAGACTCTATCTCATCCCCCATTACAGCGAGCCATTATGCAGACTATCTGCCAGAAACAACTTCCATGTTAGTAGATGGCTCATGAAGATCCATCTCCTCACCAATCTGTAGAGCATATGCGGTCATATTCTCAAAACTGTACCTCTTTGGAGGTGTGTCCCAACCCAGCTTCTTTAGAGGTCCAACTCCAACTCTTCTAGACCTCTCAGGAACTAATCTTGGTTGAGACTCTGACTGACGAGACTCCCTCTGAGACTCTGATCTTTGAGACTCTGGCTGATGAGATTCTGACTCACCAGATTCTGACTTTCATAATCTGCATCTCCAGACTCTGACTAACCATGTTGATTATCTTCTCCACCTTGGTGTTGTAAGTCACTCTCATCAAGAGAGGCTTCCAACTCCCCCGTGCTTGGTTATTCGAACCAACAGATATTCAAAGCATATCTAACACAAACAATAAATTTTGGCCATCTTCCCTCCCCTTCTCTCCTATGTTGGCTATCCAAATAAGCTGTTAATGATGATCGATTGAAATTATCTTTTACATCCTTTTAGTTCAATTATTTATCAGATTTATGAGGCTCTATGGGCTGCAATTTTGATATAATTATGGTGGTCGAACACAAGGAATTTGACATCAATATGTAGGTTCAATGGATTAAAATCGTTTTAATAAGCTATTCCCTAAATGCAAATTATGTTCCAATAATGTTTTGAACCTATGGAAAATACTCCCTCCATTTTTATTTAATAGGGATATTTGTATTTTCACGCATGTCATTACAAATCATTAATACCACTAATTGTACATTAATAAAAATTATAAAAAGTTAAAATTATAACTCTACCCATCAAGATGAATAAAAGAAGATCTCATATGACTATGTTTTTCCTCACGTGTAACTAGTATAAGATAGTCAAATACTAGAATGTAAATAGTAAAAAAACGTCAAAGTGTCCCTATTCAATAAAAATGAGGGGAGTATTATTGAATTTTTTTCCACAATTTTCTTTTATAGTGGTTTGAATGTGTAGTGGAGCATGAAAATTTATCTTTTGTAGGAATTGAATTGGAAGTGAATGGAAGTGTGGACTTTGGAAAAAGTATAAGATATTGCAAGTTATTTACCAAGTTTAGGCTTTATTGTTAATCACATCTTTTTGGAATTTGGGGAAGTTGAAGTTGGCTTGGAAATATGGAATGGAATATAAAAATGATATAGTCAATCTGTTGTTCCAATTAATAGTAATTCATCTTTAGATATTCATCAATTATTGAATTTCAATCCAGCAAAAATCTTCGGTGATATGAACATAGCCTATATGTGATTAAATTGAGTTAAATATCTGCACTAAAAAAAAACATAAAACAAATTAGAAAATATAAACGATGTTTTTTAAATCAACATGAATGCGTGCCTCTAATGCCATAAAAAACATCAGTTCCTCTAATAGTCTAATGAATTCGTGATTAAAGTGAACTACATTGATGGTGCGCTAATAGCTGGAAAAAACAACAAAAAGGGATGGGCTGAATGGATTTTGAAGTAGACCCATATTCTGCTCCATTCTTTTCAACTTTTTTTCTTATCTAAATTTTCGGATATCTCTTAAAATAACCCTTGCTAATGCACGAGCATGGACTAGCTTCTATATTATTGTTTAGTATTTTTTATACATTGTTGCCTAGAAAACGTCTTTCGGGGAGTGATTAATTTGTACTTTTTAATTAGTTGGTTAAGTGAATACTCAATTTATCATTTGATGAAATAAAATATAGCGTTTTTATAGCAAAAAAAAATGTATAATACATGCTTTGATTTTAGTAATGAGGCCTCTTTATCTTCTTTTTTCCCTAGGGTCTCCGAAATTTCAGGACCGGACCGGAGGGTGGGGTGTGGGCGGCGCATGAGGGATGGGGTGTAACCGTGTAAGGGTGATGACTGATGAGGGAGGCATAAGAGGGAGGGGTGGTGAGGAGGAAGAATAGGGAGGGTGGTAGGTTGATTTGACTTGAAAAAAATGAATTTAAAAGCTACTGGAAAGGAAATTAAACAAAATTAGGCTCATTCAGGTCTGTGTTGATAAAATTAGGGTGTCACATTAGAGAATCAATTTTTTCTGCACCACGTAGAAAATCCAAAATACTAGGCCAGTACATATAATTTCTCAAAAGACAAACCAAAGTTGGGTAATTAGTTTTTCAATCTGATGGAGAAGTAAAGCAAAAACAAATCTGTAAATTGATACAAAAGTAAACAAAAATGCTACAATTTCTATGGAGTGACATGAGTTTTTTTTATGATGAGAATTGTTGGCAAAGGATAAAGAAATTTAAAAAATAATAGCAAAATTGCTGAAAAATGATATAGAAGTCAACAAAACTGATAAGGTTTCTATAATAAATGTTATCAATTTTTAGTTCATAACAGATTTGAATGATAAGGGATTGTCTTAAAATTGTAAAGAATTAGGGAAAATGATAAAATTATATTGAAAATTTTGATAAAGAAATACAAAAAAAAATAAAATCAAACAAATCATGAAAATGATATGAAATGGTTGAAATTTATCCTTAATACACTATAGTTTATGATGTAACATGTAGTCATCGAAGAAATTAATTGGCCCTAAATTAAACAACAAAGAGCCACTTACTATGAGTATTGTTCTTATTTTCATGCTATGTTATTATTTTATATGGATATCCAATTCATTATCTCGTGATTGGCTTAACACAAATCCCCCCAAATTGCAATACTTGTATAAGGCGACAACAGTAGAACAAAGGGAACAAAACAAACAAAAATATCTTTAGTAGAGCTTTTGGGAATTTGGTAATGTAGGGGTTGGCTTAGATCACTTCTCTTGAGAACCTCTACTAAGAGCTACTGAGAGCAAAGCAGATTGAGAACAACTTAAGGTTGAAAACAAAGCAGAGAACAATAGAACATGAATCACAAATAATTCAGATGAAAAAAATTATATATTAGTGGTATCCACATTAATAGTTGAAGTGAGAGCATAAGCTTTGTTAACAATATCTAATCTCTTAAACATGATTTGTTGTCTCTCTTAAACAAGATTTGTTGTCCTGTCTGCTTTTAAAGTGTTACCTGTTACGAAAGTAATAAACAACACTAGACAATCAGAGATGGCAGCAAATCAGAATACTAAACCCAGACCTCTCACAAATCAGAAGAGAGCAAAAGAATGAGTTAAAAAATCCATATCTCAGATCAGGAAGAGGAACTTATAAATCCACTGCAAGTCAGCGTAAAACAACAAGAATCAGCCAAATAGAGAAGAGCAAGGAGCAGAGGTCGTATGAGCAGCATGCAACACTAGGACAAGGCCCCAGCAGCTGCAGCACTTGCAGCCCATGAACAGCAGCATCAATTAATGGAGAGGAACAGAGCAATGAGGACAGAGGCAGCAAGTACGGTGATCTTGAGGATGAGTACGGTAACAAGACGACGACTGAAGATGGCAGCAGATCACAACATTAGACCCAGAACAAGAGCAAATCAGAGGGGAGCAATAAAAGCATCGTTTGACTCGGATCGTGGATTGTCACTACCTAAGATAATTTTTAGTAGGAGAATCAATTGAGTTAAGGGTTTAAGTTGATCATGTAGGGATAGGGGAAGGTTTGGAGAATGCTTGGTGCTTTGGTAATAAAGATGCATTTTTGGGTATCTAAGTATTTAATAAGTGGATTGTTAAAATGATTTCCTGAAACGAACATACAGCTGGTGATGCAACTCAACAAGATGTTTTCAGCATGACAGCCATACCACGACAAGAAGCCAACAACAAGAAACGATCGTTGCAGCAACAAACGTACAGAAGCAGCAAACATGTAATAGAAACATACCAAACTAAAAACAAATGAACACTTGGCAAATAAACTGGCACAAACCTACGAAGAACCCACACCAAAACAGGTTAGCCCGTTGAGAGTTGTATGTCAATTCCCATCTATAAGCTCTGCATGTTTGCTTATAAGCACATAGCATCCGTGACAGTACTTTGACCGTATGTAAAAGACCCACGGGGCTTTGGACGAGCAGCACTTCAGGTCAGATTCCACCTGCAGAAATCAGCTAAATTAAAAGGAAAAGTTAATGATTAATATGCCACTAATAAAGAAATTTTGAATTTGACATAAGTATTAACTAAGGAACATTGACCTTCAGCCTTTAGATAAACCTCCTATTTTATAATTCGTCATATATATAAAAACTGATAACAACTGATAAAAGTTGTCTGCTGTGAGTATGTATACAGCTTAGTATACATACTAAAAGACAGCTTTGTCTCTTATATGTATAAATACATTGTATTGTTAGCTTTCTTGTATTTCGGTTACAAGTGGTTAGAAGTTAGTTTTAGTTTCTTTCCTTCCCTCCTTGTATATATTTGACTTCAGTTCATTTCTCATAATAATAAGAATTTATGTGAGTTAATTCTCACAATTCTCTCTCAAATATATTCTCCAAATGAGATATTAAGATTGAATCTCTCAATCTTCTCATCTGCTCCATGTCAGTCCATGATATTTGGTTAAAAATATCATTCACTTAAACTCAGGGCAAATTCCTGTTCTAAACAAGTTCGTGACTAAAACTAGTATCATCATTTACTGCAGCTTCAAAAGTAAAACCACGATTGCATTCTGACAGGTTACTAGGAGTTGAAGCAGCTAGTGTACAATTTTAAAAAAACAATCCAATCATTGAACCATATAATTACATAGACACAGTGATCATGATTACTTCAGCCCAAGCTAGAAAGATTATGCGGAATCTGGGGACTATCATTTTACACAATACAAAGGCCCAAAATGGGTGAAAGAACAAATATAAAATACTCCAAACATCTACATGAAATTTGCAAACATCAATAAGCAATAGCATACGAGTATTATAAAGCAATAAAGAAAGGAAATGACATCATATTGAAAGCAGCAAAAATTCGAAGCACAAAACCCAAGATGACATAAGAAAAAAGTACTAATCAGATAATTGGAACCAATTACAATGGAAGCAAGGTGGTAAGCCGGTAAGGCAGAGCAAATCCGGTAGGATTGCCTCAATTCGGATTGTTCTCTACAATTCAAGAACATGAAGTTGGAATCGCTAGTTGTATGGGGTCTGCCCAGCAGACCACTGGTCCTGCCACTCCACGTCAGGGCGCCTGGAGCAGATCAGACCTCCGCAGGCAGACCGCTCCGGACATAACCTCTAGACTGGAGTTTAATGAAGGCCTTGTTCCACCTTGGCCCACTTCCAAAGAGGCCCACTCACTTTACTAGGTCAGTTGCAAGTCCATGTCTCATATAAATACCCATACCCATGCATGGGTAAGGTACGTTCAATCAAGCACTCACAAAATACTTGCACTTGATACTCGTTTTCTCTCTAATAGAGATCTTGTGCTCAACTTGGACTGACTTAGGCATCGAAGAGGCAATCCTCGGAACCACCCCCGAGGTTTCTCCTTGTTTTGCAGGTAACCACCACCACGAAGGACGTTTGGGAGCCACGTTCCACCAAGTACCCACCACCACATACACTGTTGCTGTCTTGGACAGAAACAATTTGGCGCTAGAAGGAAGGAAAGAGTAGAAAAGCCCAATCTACAATTTCGCAATGGTGGTTCCAACCTCAGAAACACTCGGTTCCGACAGTTCAGGAGGAGAAAGCAACTCTCCACTGAGAGAAACAAACACGAGATCAACTAGAAGGGGTAGTGCTGCTACCACCAGATCAGGCAGGAGTAATAACACTATTACCCCCCGTCAAGAAACCAGGCAGACCCCACAGCCAAGCAGCTTAGTGGTCATGCCCACACCGGAGCAACTCCAAGCAGCCTTTCAAGTGCTGCAGTCTGCCCAGCGGTTTATGCAAACTGTTGGAAGCCAACCTGCTCGAAAGAGGAGGAGAACTAGAACACATGGTTCAGTTCGAAGGCACCTGCAGCTGTCATATGAAGAGGAGACCGCCACAGCAGACCCCCTATGCGGGTACAACATGACAAACATCACACCCACCCCAACGTCAGAGTATGGCCTATCTAGCCGCTCTGGACCTAGGTACATCAAGAGGGGTTGGCAGGAAGCAGAATGGGATACTGAGATGATGCAGGAGGATCATCCCAGCATGTTCGAGGAACTGACACCCACAGGGTATACGGCAGGCTCGAGCAGGAGATCTGTCCACAGAGGAAATCCAGGGGGCGTGGCCCAGAATGTCCAGCCCCGGCCTAGAACCAGGCGTAACTCAGGAGCTGAAGAGGCCCTGTCTGCGCCTGGTAGCGGAACGATCAGAAGGCATGTCAGCCTGAGATTGGGAACAATACCAAAAGAGGGCTCTGGCGATAATGGAGCCCCCACAGATCTCAGAGGACTCATAACCCACCGAGTCAACTCCAGACCCATTGTGGTATCACCAGCAGAGGAGATTAGGTCTCCTTCCAAATCTCCTTTCACACCTGAGATCATTGCGGCCAGAGTGTCGAAAGCAAAGCTCCCACCAAATCTCAAGTTTGAAGGGGAGGGAGACCCAAAGGAGCATGTAGCAGCCTTTGAGACCCACATGGAGCTAGAAAACTACAATGAGGCCACCTGGTGCAGACACTTCTCTGCCACTCTGTCAGGGATAGCTCAAACGTGGTTCAGAACTATCCCTCAGGGAACGATTGCTAACTTTGATGAACTGAAAAAGAGATTCAAAGAGCATTTAGTTAGTGGAAGTAGGAGGAACAAATCCACAAATGAGCTGTTGTTGCTGAAGCAGACTCAGAATGAAAACTTACGGGATTTCATAGGGAGGTTCAACAAAGAGCTGGTGCACATCCCAGAGCTGGAGCAGAAGCTCGCTCTGCACGCTCTGAGAAACGCCCTACCCCACACCAGTAAGTTCAGAGATGACCTTAAATGGGTCACCATGAAGGAGCTCAGCGAGGCCCTGGCCCTAGCAGAAAAATACATAGCTGTCGAGGAATTCAACAAAGCGTCGACACACGGAGCAGAAACAGGCAGACCTGCCAGACAGGATACCAGGCAGAATGAGCACCAGTTCATGGGAGGCAGACTGAATTTCGGAGGCCCCAGGCCCCATCAGAGCAGAGGGAGAGAAAAGCAAAAAGAAGTAGAGAGGGAAATGGACCGGCTGAAGGCCCAGGAGAAATATAACAACTATAACAACCTCAGCGCGCCAAGGGCTGAGATCTTTCTGACCAACAGAGATGACAGCAGGTGGCATAGACCACCACCCACCAAGAAGAGAAGCCTAGGCCCCAACATGGCAGAGTTCTGCGCTTTCCATGAGGCGTCAGGCCACAGTACAGAAGACTACATGAGCCTGAAAAATGATCTGGAAAGCCTGATCAGACGAGGCTACTTTAAAGAGCACCTGGCCTGGAATCAGGGGATCAAGGAGAAGGAGCAACAGAGCGAAGGGCAGAAATTGCAAGACAAGCGGGCAGAGATCAAGGAAGGAAAAAAGAAGACGGTATACGTCATATTTGGCAGTTCTAGTTCGATGGGGGGAGAGAGGGCTCATCTGAGGCAGCTCACCCACCCCAACCTCTACTCCATCAACCAGGCAGAGCTGAGCCCAGACCTGCCAAACATGACCTTTACGGCAGAAGACTGCAAAGGCATCAGTTTCCCGCACTCTGACCCTCTAGTGGTCACTCTGGAGATTAGCAGAGTAGATGTATGAAGAATACTGTTAGATGGCGGGAGCGCCGTGAATATCCTTTACAAGGACACCTTCGATAAAATGGAGTTGGACCGTTCAATGCTGAAGCAAGGAGGAACTCCAATCGTCGGGTTCACAGGGAACTCCATCATCCCAGAGGGGAAAATACATCTGACAGTGACCACAGAGGGGCAGAACGGTAGTACAAGAGTTTCTGGTAGTAGACCTCCCGTCACCGTACAACGCTCTGATGGGAAGGAAATTCATTGAGGCAGTACAGAGAATCCCATCAACCCATCACCAGACCATGCTTTTCTTAAGTAGCACTGGAGAGGTGGGCAGACTGAGGGGAGACCAGAGATCAGCTAGGTCATGCAATCTGACCGCTCTGAAGAAGGATAAAAGACCTCCTCCTCCTGACCACTCTGTGTAATACCCCAAATTTCTACTACATTTCTAGTATTATTATTTACATATCTTATATTATTATTTACATATCTTATATTATACCCATTTTTATTTTTCGAAATTATTTTACAAAAAAGAAAATAAAATGGAAGTTCATTTTTATTTTCGGAATTATATTAGCAAAAAGTCTGAAAACTGACTTTTCAGATAATCTTCACAATCTCATCTTATTTTCGGATTTAATTTAAATTAATAAAAAAAAAATCTGATTTTCGGATTATAGTAACAGATTTTCGGATATATTAAAAAAAAAAAAAAAATTATTTTCGGATTTTCGAATTTCAGGTCAAAGATCAGATTTTCTAGCCCAAAAATCAGTTTTATAATTTTCGATTTTGAATTTTAAATTTCGAAATAAGTTAGAATTTCAACCCTAAAAATTTCTATATAAACCCCTCACAAACCCTACGAAAATCAGTCTACAACTCTCCAAACATTTTCCTTCTTCTTCCTTACTCTATTTCACCATTGAAGAGGTGAGAAAAACTCAATACTCATTTTTTTCAGATTTTCGAAAATAAGTAGAGAAAGGAAAAGAAAAGAGAAAGAGAAAATGTTTTAGAAATACCGGTCTCCGATCGGTGGTTGTCGCCGGTGGAAAATCGTCGGTGTGACCCTCTTTCTTCTTCCCTTTCTTTCTTTCCTTCTCCTTCTTTCTTCCCTTTTCTTCTTTTCCTCTGCTGCGTTTGGTTCACAGGTTTTGCTTCTTTTGGTCTTCTTTCTTTTTACTTTACTTTCTTTTCATTTTTTTATCAAATTCTTTTTTATTTCATTTTCTTTCTCTCTTTTGTCTTCTTTCAAATACCTATGTAGTTTATGTTTTTTTTTAACTCATGTTTTGGTTTCCTGTATTTTTGTTTTACGATGGTTTTAGTTCAACTTTTATTTTACCTAGTCTTATTTTATTATCACTTTAATCTTCTATAGTTATTTTAAAACGTAAAGTTATCATTTTCACTTCTACCTTTTATTCATCTTTAACTAATCTGACTTAAGTAATATTTATAATTGTTTAAGTTGCGAGTTAAGGAGTTACGCAATTTTACTGACTAGAGTTATTTTATTTTATTTTAGACGAAGGCTTCGTAGGGGACTATACAGAGAACCAGTAATATTTTTTAGAGCGCGCTTATCAAGGTAATTCGCAATGTCCATCTACTATAGTATTCCCGTATAGGAATATTACGTGCTATGTGTTGTAAGTGTGATTTTTGTGTACAACCTACTATACTACTATAAACTAAAATTTGATGTTCACTTTTTGTTGTTAATATCATTTAACTATTAACAACTATACTCGTGTATACCTATGATTTTGATCTTTTGTCAAACTTACTGTTTTATTAATTTTCATTCAATACTTTTGACACCGCTATTATGATATTAAGTGGGTAACAAGTAATAACTTGAGTTGACAATTAATCTCTTGACGTGACAATTATTAAATAATTGTGCTTGTGATTTGATTATGGACGTTATGGATTCCACGAGACTATAGTAATGACTAATTTTAATGAATATGGAATTAGTTGTTACGTGCTATGTAATTTTGTAACCTTGTTAAAATCCATTAATCACTTAAAGTGGAATGTTAAGAAGGGAATGTAGCCTATGGAATTGGATCCTCCATAGGTGATGGACAGGTTGCCCTGTTTAGTAGTGAACCTAATGACGATTGATTATTGGGCTGCTAATTCAGGTTTTGATTTCTTTATACTATTAAACTGCTGTTTTGTCTTCCTCCTAATAGTGAACCTTTTGGCGCGCTTTTGCGTTAGATCATTAGGCTGTTAGTGAGGGGTGTGCACACTAGGGACTCTCTGTGAAATATTTTGGCCATGTTATATGACTTTTGGGTGACGATCCAAAGACAAGTAGGTGGTTACTGGGATTAGTCCCGGCCTACTGGCGTTCCATTTCCCTTTCTTAATTAATAATGAGCTATGTGAATTTTTGTGAATTATTGTGATTATTTATTTATAATTACGTTTTATGTATAGCTGCACTACTCTGATTATTAAATTTATTTTCAAAACAAAACTATTATTATTTTACGGGATGGAGTTGGAATTACTTAGTTTTTACTAATTTTAGTTTATTTGTTTCTATTTTGTTTTCCAATATTTTTGCAGGTTCTTGACAAAGGGATTACGTTGGGCATTTGAGAGCAATATAGCTTAGGATCACTTAGTTCCGACTACATTAGTGTTTTTGACTATTACTCTTTATTTCAGTTTTGGTGACTTTAGTATTATGACTTACCTTTGGTAGCTTTGAGTTCTTTAATAATGAGTTGATTAGTTCTTCCAGTTCACTTTAGCCTTGCATGTTTATGCGGCGGTAACACCCTAAAGGTTTAAATGAACGGTTTTTACAGTCAACTGATGTTTTCCTAATCAATTATTAGTTTAAATTTTTGGGGTGTTACAAATTGGATTCAGAGCTTAGGTTAGGATTAACTAGGGAAAGATTAATAAGTTAATAAAATTGGAATTATAGGTCTAAGAAAATGAACTTAGGGTAAATTTAATAAATGGATAACTTTAAAAATAAATTGTGAGAGTGGGATCGAACGGGTTATTTTTGTTTCTTAGTTGTGTGCGAAAGTACTTATTTTAAGTACTTATTAATTGTTTTAAATTTCTTTTTCTTTTAGATGGTTGGACGTCAGGTCGTGAGAAAAAGGGACGCTAGAAAAACAGTTTCGCCTCTAAGTCGATCACCATACAAAATCCGAATGAAGGACAATGAAAATGTTTCGGATTATATCCACCGAATCAGGATAGGCATTGAGAGTTACCGCCTCAATGATCTTCTAATAGTCAATGACTTCCATACCCCCGAGCGTCAAGCCCATGTTCTTATCTCCACACTCCCCATGACGGGCCCATTTGGAGATGTCAAAAGGAAATATGATAATATATTTATCAACCATAAACCCAATTATAGTAGGTACAGATACAAAGGAGCGTGGTTTCTCACCCTGGATTACCTAAAGAATGTTATGATCGACGCTATAAAACATTGGCAGTGTGCCTATTATACTGCCAGTGAGGGTGAGGGTTCATCATCTCATAATTCTGAGGGAGAGGGCGTTGGGAGCTATGTCCCAGCCATCCAGAATGATGAGAACCCAGAAGACCCTGAGGAAGAGCCCGAGGAAGACCCTGAGGAGGAGGCGTAATGCCATAGGTTTAGGACGTATTTTTTTTTTCTCGAATAAGGTCATTTTGACCAAAACGTTGCACTTTAGGAATCTTTGAATTGATTTAGAATTGCTTGTTCTAAATACTTAGTTGTTTGGATATTTTGTTGCATTTTGGCACATTTTGGAATTAATAAATGAGTTTTTGTTCATAAATTCTACTGTTGTGTGATACTATGTGGTGTTTAAATATAAAGTATAAACTTGGCCACAAATTTGTGTACAAGTATGTGAAATGTGCAAGTATGTGATGGTGGTAACACCAACGTTATTGTGCAGGAATTGTATGCGAACATATACTAGGTCACGCTCTAGACTAACTGAACAAATGGCTGAAACACCCGAACAAGTCGCTGCTCGACTGAAAGCTCTCGAAGAGCTATCCCAAAACTTAGGGTTAGTCCTACAAAATCAGCTAAACCACAGGGTAGAAGATCCTCAAGCCGCAATGGCTAAGAAACTAGCCTCTCTGAACCCCCCGATCTTTATAGGCAAGGAGGACCCCTTACTAGTGGAAAATTGGTTGAGGGACTTTGACAAGTTATTTATTTCGACTGGGACACCCGAAGTTCAAAAGGTAGACCATGCAACTTTTTACTTGAGAGAGGATGCTGACAGTTGGTGGGAAAATCAAGGTCCTACCATTAGAGCCCAAGACAATTTTAATTGGGATGCCTTTAAGTCTGCTTTCAAGGACCGATTCTTCCCTGAACACATTAGGAGGCAGAAATACAATGAGTTCACTAGACTTAACCAAGGGGGTGGCATGTCAGTGCAAGAATATGCACGAAGATTCAACGAACTAGCTAGGTTTTGCCCTACCGTTGTGCCTGATGAGAGGGCTAAGGCCCAAAAGTTTGAGGATGGTTTGTCCTTTAAAATCCAAACCCGACTTGGGGGAGCGACATCTATCACATTCGAAGAGGCCTATGCTAAGGCTTCTAACCTTGAGAGGATCCTGAAGCGTGAGGAAGAGATTATGGGGAGAAATAAGAGAAAAGACCAGGGTAGTAATACCAATGACCAAGGCCATGATAAAAGGCCTAGGTACGGGGGCAATAACAACAATGGTGGGCGCAGTAACTATCAAGATCAGGGAAAACCTAACCATCAAGGACCCCGCAACCAGAATTTCAACTGTAGGAAGTGCAATAAGAACCACCCAGGCCGTAACTGTCAAGGAACCCCTATCACTTGTTACTCGTGTGGGGAACAAGGGCATAAGGCTAACCAGTGTCCCAAGGGCCAGAACACCAACCGATCAGGACAGAACGGGAATAATGGGAACAAGAGTGGTTATGGGTCAAATCAGAACCAAGGTTACAACAACCGCCCCTACAATGGCAACAACCCTCATAGTCAGACTGCGAACGCTCAAGGAGGCAATAGCGCTCAACAGAACAATCCCAACAACAACCGAGCTAGTGGAGGAAACAGCAACTACCAGAATCATAGCAACGGAAATGGGAGCGGAGCTCGAGGCAATAATGGTAGAATTTACGTCATGAATCGGAACGAAGCTGACACCAACGCCAATGTTGTGACGGGTACTTTCCTCGTTAACTCTAAACCTGCTTATTTGCTTTTTGATTCGGGAGCGTCTCATTCTTTCATAGCTAGTTCCTTTGTCAAAAAGTTAGGTATGAAACCTTCAGCGTCATGTCAAACTTACATAACCATACCTTCAGGTGAAGTGATTCCTTGTAGTTCCTTGTACCTAGACGTACCTATTACCATACTAGGATCCGAGTTGCCTGCTAACCTTATTCAATTTGACCTACTTGACTTCGATATTATCTTGGGGATGGATTGGCTTGCTAAATACAGGGCTAGGATAGAGTGTCATACCCAAAAGGTGTCTCTTAGGGGACCAAAGGGAAACAGGATATCCTACCAAGGTATAGTGTCCAAACCTGGAGTCAGTATTGTCTCAGCTATGTCATTCCAAACCTACATTAGGAAAGGCTACCCCATCTATCTGTGCCATGTGAAGGATGTAAGCGTGGAGGATGTTGAGATGTCTCAGATACCGGTTGTGAGAGAGTTTGAGGATGTTTTTCCAGAAGATATTCCAGGGATGCCACCGATTAGGGACATGGACTTTAAAATTGACTTAGTGCCTGGAACTGGAGCTATTTCTAAGGCACCATATAGAATGGCACCCGCGGAGATGCAGGAGTTGAAGGCTCAGTTGGAAGAATTGTTGGAAAAAGGGTACATTAGGCCGAGTGTATCACCTTGGGGAGCACCAGTGTTGTTTGTTCGAAAAAAGGATGGCACGTTGAGGTTGTGCATCGATTACAGAGAGTTGAATAACGTGACAGTAAAGAACAAGTACCCATTGCCTAGAATCGAGGACTTGTTCGACCAGCTTAAAGGTGCTGGGATATTTTCTAAGATCGATCTGAGGTCTGGTTATCATCAGCTGAGAATTGCGGAGGAAGATATTCCAAAGACGGCATTTCGTACGAGGTACGGCCATTATGAGTTCACTGTGATGCCATTTGGACTTACTAATGCGCCTGCAGCATTCATGGACCTCATGAATAGGACATTTCAGCCGTACTTGGATACATTCGTCGTAGTGTTTATAGACGACATTTTGGTTTACTCAAGGGACAAGGAAGAACATGAGGGGCATTTGAGGAAGGTCTTAGAGATACTTCGTGAGAAGAAATTGTACGCCAAGTTCTCGAAATGTGAATTTTGGCTTGAGAAGGTCGCATTTCTGGGTCATGTTATATCAAAGGATGGAGTGGCAGTCGACCCAGCAAAGGTGCAAGCAGTGACAGAGTGGCAACGACCTAGTAGTGTGACAGAAGTAAGGAGTTTCTTAGGACTTGCAGGCTACTACAGAAGGTTTGTGCGTGATTTTTCGAAGGTAGCCCAACCCTTGACAAACCTGATGAAGAAAACGACAAGATTTCAGTGGGATGAGAAGTGTGAGAAGGCTTTCCAGGAATTAAAGGATAGACTCACGTCAGCACCAGTTTTGACATTACCCTCTGGATACGAAGGTTTTGAGGTGTATAGTGACGCTTCTAAGAATGGTTTAGGGTGTGTATTGATGCAACATGGCAAGGTTGTAGCGTATGCTTCGAGACAACTCAAGCCACATGAGAAGAATTACCCTACTCATGATTTAGAACTAGCTGCTGTGGTATTTGCACTCAAAATCTGGAGGCATTATCTGTATGGAGTGACATGTAAGATTTTCACAGATCATAAGAGTCTCAAGTACATATTTACTCAGAAGGAGTTGAACATGAGGCAGAGGAGATGGCTTGAGCTTATCAAGGATTATGACTTGGAGATATCGTACCACGAAGGTAAGGCGAATAAGGTTGCCGATGCGTTGAGTAGGAAGACTAGCCACGCGATGAATATGATGGTGTTGACAAAGGAGTTGTGTGAGGAGTTTAGGAGAATGAATTTAGAAGTTATGGAACACGGGCAAGTGGAGGCTCAAATGAATGCGATTTCAGTACAACCCACCTTGTTCGATGAGATTCGCGAGAAGCAAGCCAATGATGAGTGGTTAATGAAGGTGAAAAAGATGAAAGAAGATGGAGCAGCCGCTGAGTTTGAGATTAATGATGAGGGCGTTGTGAAGTATAATGGGAGATGGTGTATTCCTAAGGACGAGGAGTTAAAGAGGAAGATCATGGAAGAAGCTCATAATACCCCGTATTCTGTACATCCGGGTGGAGATAAACTTTACAAGGACCTTAAGCAACACTTTTGGTGGCAAAACATGAAGCGAGAAGTTGCTGAGTTCGTTGCAAAGTGTTTGACGTGTCAGAAGGTGAAGATTCAACACATGAGACCTGGAGGGAAATTGCAGTCTTTGGAGGTGCCTAGTTGGAAGTGGGAGTCTATTTCCATGGATTTTGTGATGGGATTACCACTGACGAGGTCGGCGAAGAATGCCATTTGGGTTATAGTGGATCGTCTCACAAAGACAGCAAGATTCATAGCCATGAAAGATACGTGGAGTTTGCAGCAATTGGCAAGTGCATATGTGCGAGAAGTCGTGAGGTTACATGGTGTGCCGAAGGACATTATTTCAGACAGGGATTCGAGGTTCTTGTCTAATTTCTGGGGAAAACTGCAACAGGCATTTGGTACTCTACTGAAGTTCAGCACGGCATTTCATCCTGCGACAGATGGACAGACGGAACGAACAATCCAAACTCTCGAGGATATGTTAAGGGCGTGTGTGATGGACTTTGGAGGGTCTTGGGATGAACACTTGCCAACCATAGAATTTTCATATAACAATAGTTATCATGCGAGCATAGGAATGGCGCCTTATGAGGCACTATATGGTCGGAAGTGTAGAAGTCCCTTATGTTGGAGTGATATAAGTGAGTCAATGACAGTGGGGCCGGAGATGATTGAGGAAACCACAAATCAAGTTAGACTGATTCAAGAACGCATGAAAGCAGCTCAGGATCGACAAAAGACATATGCAGATCAGAGTAGAAGAGAAGTGGAGTTCGAAGTCGGGGAGAAAGCTTTATTGAAAGTCTCACCGACAAAGGGAGTAATGAGATTTGGCAGAAAAGGAAAATTGAGTCCGCGTTACATAGGACCGTATGAAGTTTTGGAACGGATTGGTGAAGTGGCCTATAGATTAGCCTTACCCATTGAGTTAGCCAATGTCCATAATGTCTTTCATGTGTCTCAACTTCGTAAGTACGTCCATGACCCAACTCATGTCATCCAACCTGAAACTATTGAACTAGATGAGACCTTATCTTTTGAGGAACGTCCTATTAGGATCCTTGATACCAAAACGAGAAGTACCCGGAACAAGGCGGTTATGTTGGTAAAGGTGCTATGGTCGAACCAAAAGTCCGAGGAAGCAACTTGGGAAGCTGAAGATGATATGAAAAGGAGATTCCCAGAGTTGTTTGAGCAGGTATAGTAAGTTTCGGGGACGAAACTAAATTTTTAGGGGGGCGTGACGTAATAGTAACGAGTTATTTTCGAACCTTAACTCATAGTTATTTTCGAACCCCAACTTATGTTCTTAAGAGCTGAGTTTAAAGTTCGAGGACGAACTTTGCCTTAAGGGAGGGTAGATGTAATACCCCAAATTTCTACTACATTTCTAGTATTATTATTTACATATCTTATATTATTATTTACATATCTTATATTATACCCATTTTTATTTTTCGAAATTATTTTACAAAAAAAGAAAATAAAATGGAAGTTCATTTTTATTTTCGGAATTATATTAGCAAAAAGTCTGAAAACTGACTTTTCAGATAATCTTCACAATCTCATCTTATTTTCGGATTTAATTTAAATTAATAAAAAAAAAATCTGATTTTCGGATTATAGTAACAGATTTTCGGATATATTAAAAAAAAAAAAAAAATTATTTTCGGATTTTCGAATTTCAGGTCAAAGATCAGATTTTCTAGCCCAAAAATCAGTTTTATAATTTTCGATTTTGAATTTTAAATTTCGAAATAAGTTAGAATTTCAACCCTAAAAATTTCTATATAAACCCCTCACAAACCCTACGAAAATCAGTCTACAACTCTCCAAACATTTTCCTTCTTCTTCCTTACTCTATTTCACCATTGAAGAGGTGAGAAAAACTCAATACTCATTTTTTTCAGATTTTCGAAAATAAGTAGAGAAAGGAAAAAGAAAAGAGAAAGAGAAAATGTTTTAGAAATACCGGTCTCCGATCGGTGGTTGTCGCCGGTGGAAAATCGTCGGTGTGACCCTCTTTCTTCTTCCCTTTCTTTCTTTCCTTCTCCTTCTTTCTTCCCTTTTCTTCTTTTCCTCTGCTGCGTTTGGTTCACAGGTTTTGCTTCTTTTGGTCTTCTTTCTTTTTACTTTACTTTCTTTTCATTTTTTTATCAAATTCTTTTTTATTTCATTTTCTTTCTCTCTTTTGTCTTCTTTCAAATACCTATGTAGTTTATGTTTTTTTTTAACTCATGTTTTGGTTTCCTGTATTTTTGTTTTACGATGGTTTTAGTTCAACTTTTATTTTACCTAGTCTTATTTTATTATCACTTTAATCTTCTATAGTTATTTTAAAACGTAAAGTTATCATTTTCACTTCTACCTTTTATTCATCTTTAACTAATCTGACTTAAGTAATATTTATAATTGTTTAAGTTGCGAGTTAAGGAGTTACGCAATTTTACTGACTAGAGTTATTTTATTTTATTTTAGACGAAGGCTTCGTAGGGGACTATACAGAGAACCAGTAATATTTTTTAGAGCGCGCTTATCAAGGTAATTCGCAATGTCCATCTACTATAGTATTCCCGTATAGGAATATTACGTGCTATGTGTTGTAAGTGTGATTTTTGTGTACAACCTACTATACTACTATAAACTAAAATTTGATGTTCACTTTTTGTTGTTAATATCATTTAACTATTAACAACTATACTCGTGTATACCTATGATTTTGATCTTTTGTCAAACTTACTGTTTTATTAATTTTCATTCAATACTTTTGACACCGCTATTATGATATTAAGTGGGTAACAAGTAATAACTTGAGTTGACAATTAATCTCTTGACGTGACAATTATTAAATAATTGTGCTTGTGATTTGATTATGGACGTTATGGATTCCACGAGACTATAGTAATGACTAATTTTAATGAATATGGAATTAGTTGTTACGTGCTATGTAATTTTGTAACCTTGTTAAAATCCATTAATCACTTAAAGTGGAATGTTAAGAAGGGAATGTAGCCTATGGAATTGGATCCTCCATAGGTGATGGACAGGTTGCCCTGTTTAGTAGTGAACCTAATGACGATTGATTATTGGGCTGCTAATTCAGGTTTTGATTTCTTTATACTATTAAACTGCTGTTTTGTCTTCCTCCTAATAGTGAACCTTTTGGCGCGCTTTTGCGTTAGATCATTAGGCTGTTAGTGAGGGGTGTGCACACTAGGGACTCTCTGTGAAATATTTTGGCCATGTTATATGACTTTTGGGTGACGATCCAAAGACAAGTAGGTGGTTACTGGGATTAGTCCCGGCCTACTGGCGTTCCATTTCCCTTTCTTAATTAATAATGAGCTATGTGAATTTTTGTGAATTATTGTGATTATTTATTTATAATTACGTTTTATGTATAGCTGCACTACTCTGATTATTAAATTTATTTTCAAAACAAAACTATTATTATTTTACGGGATGGAGTTGGAATTACTTAGTTTTTACTAATTTTAGTTTATTTGTTTCTATTTTGTTTTCCAATATTTTTGCAGGTTCTTGACAAAGGGATTACGTTGGGCATTTGAGAGCAATATAGCTTAGGATCACTTAGTTCCGACTACATTAGTGTTTTTGACTATTACTCTTTATTTCAGTTTTGGTGACTTTAGTATTATGACTTACCTTTGGTAGCTTTGAGTTCTTTAATAATGAGTTGATTAGTTCTTCCAGTTCACTTTAGCCTTGCATGTTTATGCGGCGGTAACACCCTAAAGGTTTAAATGAACGGTTTTTACAGTCAACTGATGTTTTCCTAATCAATTATTAGTTTAAATTTTTGGGGTGTTACACTCTGGGCCAGGAGGAAGAGGAGAAAGGATAAGAAAGAAGGAAAGAAGAAAGGGGCCGAAGAAGCCAAGAAGGACCAGGCTGAAGAAGCCGGGAAGGAAAGAAAGGAAGAGTGTGCTGCTATCAGTGAGGTCGATGCTCGGCCAGAAGCAGAGCAGGAAGCAAATAAGCCTGAACCGGGGGAAGAGACCGAAGAGGTACTCTTGGGATAGGAAGAAGGCAGGGCAGTCAGAATAGGTAAAGACCTGGATCCTGAAACCAGAGTCAACCTAATCAGTCTGCTGAAGGAGAATGCAAATGTGTTCGCCTTCTCAGCAGCTGAGATGCCTGGGGTAGACCCCGCCACCATCAATCACAAGTTAAACACTGCTGCAGGATACAGACCTGTGAAGCAGAAGAGGAGGAACTACTCTGCGGAGAAAAATAAAGCCATCGAGGAAGAAGTTCAGAAGCTGCTTGAGGCAGGGTTCATAGAGCCCTGCAAGTATCCAGAATAGCTGGCCAATGTGGTGATGGTAAAGAAGGCGAACGGGAGCTGGAGGATGTGTGTTGACTTCACAGACCTCAATAATGCCTGCCCCAAGGACTGCTATCCCTTGCCAAGAATCGACCAGCTGGTAGACTCTACCAGTGGTCATGCTCTGCTCAGCTTCATGGACGCGTTCAGCGGATACCATCAGATCTTCATAGATCCTGCAGATAAAGAGAAGACGGCATTCATCACCCCTATCGGGGTATTTTGCTATGCCATGATGCCCTTCGGGCTGAAGAATGCAGGCGCCACCAATCAAAGGCTGATGGATCAGGTCTTTGCAGGTCAGAGGGGAAGGAATCTAGAGGTGTACGTGGATGACGTCATCACCAAGAGCAAAACTGAGACTGACCATATAGCAGACCTCAAGGAAACCTTCGCCAATCTCCGCAAACACAGCATGAAACTGAATCCTAAAAAATGCGTGTTCGGAGTACGGTCAGGGAAATTTCTGGGCTATCTGGTCAGTGAAAGGGGGATCGACGCGAATCCCAACAAAGTGAAGGCAGCTATGGATCTGCCAGAGCCTAAAAGCATCAGAGACATCCAGAGGCTGACAGGCAGAATGACAGCCCTGTCCAGATTCATAGCTCAGTCTGCGGAGAAAGATCTCCCGTTCTTCAAGATATTGAAGGGGAACAAAGAATTCAAGTGGGAAGCAGAGCAGAGGGAGGCATTCCAGAAGCAGAAGTCACACCTCTCTGGTCTGCCAACACTGGCCAGACCCAAGACAGGGGAAGCTCTCTTCCTGTACATTGTCGTTACTGTTGCAACTGTGAGTGCAGTCCTGCTGAAGGAAGAGAACAAGAAGCAGCAGCCGGTGTACTTTGTGAGCCACACCCTCACGGGTGCAGAAACACGCTACCCATTGATAGAAAAGGCAGCCTACGCAGTAGTGCTGGCCACCAGAAAGCTGAGGCCATATTTCGACGCATATCCCGTCACTGTGCTAACAAATATGCCTCTGGAAAAGGCAATGGAGAAGGTAGACAAATCGGGGAGAATCATGAACTGGGCCCTGGAGCTGACAGGGTTCGGCATCAAATTCGCCCCACGAACCGCCATAAAAGCACAAGCTCTGGCTGATTTCCTAGCAGAGTGTGCCTATCAGGAAGCAGTAGGAGAGCCCAGAGCCTGGGAAGTCTTTACAGATGGGCCTGCAACCATCAACGGCTCTGGGGCAGGCGTGGTCATCAGAACCCCGGAAGGGAAAATCATTGAATACGCCTTGAAGTTCATGTTTTAAGCAACCAATAATGAATCAGAGTACGAAGCGGCCATCGCTGGACTGCAGCTCTGCCAGACCCTGGAAGCCAAGCACGTCCACCTCAAAATTGACTCTCAGTTGGTAACCAACCAAGTCAAGGGGGAGTATGAGGCTAAGGAGCCAACAATGCAGAGCTACTTGGCCAGGATGAGGTCTCTGATTTCAAATTTTGAAAGTTTTAGAATTGAACAAGTGCCTAGAGCACAGAACGCCCAGGCAGATACTCTGTCCAAATTAGGGAGCAGCAGTCTGCAGGAGCTAAACAAGTCTGTTTTGGTGGAAGTCAGACCCACTAGTGCAATCTGCGAGGGTGCAGAGCGAGTTTTGGAGTTGGAGGATATGCCAGAGTGGATCAGGGAGATCGTTGAGTATAAACAGACTGGTAAATTACCAGAGGGAAAGATGAAAGCAAGAAAGCTCAAGCTGACAGCAAGCTGACAGCAAGCAGATACTGCCTGATCGGGGACGAGTTGTACAGGAAGTCTTTCTCTCTGCCCCTACTCAAATGCGTAGGGCAGAGAGATGCAGACTACATATTGAGAGAGATCCATGAGGGACTCTGCGGACACCACATCGGACCAAGAGCTCTGGCCCACAATCAAAGCTGACTCTAAGACTCTGGTGAAAAAGTGCGACAGCTGCCAGAAGTTCGCGCCAAACATCAAGCTGCCAACAAACGACCTCATGCCGATCTACAACCCTATCCCATTCGCCTAGTGGGGGCTAGACATTCTGGGACCCTTCACAACGGCCCAATATCAGAAGAGATGGTTAATTGTGGGGGTAGACTACTTCACTAAGTGGGTAGAGGCAGAAGCCCTATCCACCAACACAGAAGCAGCCGTCAGAAAGTTCTTATGGCAGAGCATCATCACCAAATACGGGATTCCGAAGGCTTTCGTTGTCGACCACGGGAGACAGTTTGACAACATGCCCCTTTCAGGGTGGTTGGAGCAGTTTGAGATCAAATATGCCCTATCTTCAGTCTGCAACCCTCAGTGCAATGGTCAGGCCGAAGCCGCTAACAAGCAGATCCTGATAGGTCTGCAAAAGAAGCTGGAAGAACAGAAAAGCAAGTGGCTAGAGGAGCTGCCTAACACTCTGTGGTCAATCAGAACCACAGTCAAAGAGTCAACTGGGCAGACCCCCTTCCACTTGGTATATGGCTCTGAGGCTGTTATGCCTGTTGAGATCAGATCCGAGAGTCTGAGGATCAGCCTATTTGAGCCAAGTCTGAACGACGAAGCTCTGAGAACAAATCTAGATCTGCTGGATGAATACAGAAACGAAGCTAGGCTTAGAATGGAAGCCTACAAAGCCAGAGTCAGCAGATACTATAACCGGAAAGTGAGGGCTAGGCCTCTGGAGGTAGGGGATCTGGTGCTCAGAAATGCAGCAGCTGTGCAGAAAGACAAAATACACGGAAAGCTGTCGGTTAAGTGGGAAGGACCCTACCAGGTTAGTGAAGAGCTACACCCTGGAACCTACAGACTGAAAAGAATGGATGGAAGCGAACTGAAAAGCAACTGGAACGCCCGAATACTGAAAAAATACTTCGTGTAACCCAGATTGTATAAAAAAAAACTCCTATGAATGAAAGGCCTTTGAGCCACCCTTAATCCTTCGCAAACTATACACTCTCCATTTCGCATTAAACCCCCATCCCCTTATCTATTCTTTATGAAAAACAAAATGTCAAAATCAGACAGACCCTTAGCAGAATGAGAAAAAATACCACAGTCTGGCAAAAGAAAACAGGGTCTGAGTCAGACTGAAGGCTGAAAAGGCTCTTCAGACACAAAAGTAAACTATATAATGAAGAAAGGGAGCCAGCCGAAAGGTCAACTCTGTCCAGAGCCCATGAGGCCCGCAGAGTGATCGGATGCCGGCTCGACTTAGCGATGTCATAGACCTCTACCTCTAAACCTGCGGGGTCGAAGGCCCAAAAAGCAGCAAGGATAAGTCATAGACACCTAAGGTTAATGGGGTCGCCAGAGTTCCTAAGAACCAAACGTACCCCGACACGAAAAGGATGGCAGAAGGAGTTAAAGGGCGAACCCCGAAACTCCCAGAATCATCATGACTTAGGGCGTCAAAATACCTCCTTTGCTCTTCTTATTGTTGAATTTTTGTCACGCATAAGGCAGAGCAGAAGAGTAAAGGGCCCCGAAAGTCGCAGCTCTGAGAAAATCTCACCGGCCACCAAGCCAAGTAAACGAAAACGCTCAGATATGTTATATGATAGCACAGCAAACTCAGCATCAGAGCAGAATACAAGACGTGCCAGGCAAAAAAGGAGCAGAGCACAAGCACTTAGCAAAAATAACAAAACTTAGCATGCACAAGATAGAAAAGACAAAAGTCAACAAAAGAATACAACTTGCATTCCTGAAATATCATTGTATCTTACATGAAAGATCTGGCTATAAGACAGATCAGAATGCTACAGAATACTACGACAACGGCGGCTACCTAACCAAAAGAAGGGAGCAAATACAGATGAAAAGGAAATGTTTGACTATTTAATTACAAATATTACAAGATAAGTCAATTAGGATATCATCGGAGGGCAAAAACGGAGGACTGCAATCAGTTCAGCACAGGCTCCCAGCTCATCCACCTCAGCAGCTCACACAGGAGTCACAAGAAGACTGAGGCGAAGCGTGAGATAGCCGCCCGAGTTCCTATTGCTTAGGAACGGAGCTGCCATCTCTCGCAGAGCTCCCATCAGCTTGTTGCTCTGAAGACTCTCCCTCTGGAGGCAGAGAGTAGAGCAGCTCCAAGTCTCTGAGCTCCTGGGTAGCAGGAGGTCGCATGTTCACCTCACTGGCGTAGGCCTCCTCGAATGCATCCCAGTTGAAAGAGGGCTGCAGATGCCAGAGGACCCTACGGACCGCAACTTTGCAATCCTCCCAATACTTGTGCCCGAACGCCTCCTCCATCTGCGCAGCCCGGGCTGTCTCCTTAGCAAGCAGCTGGGCCTCCTTCTGCTTCAGGACTTCCTCAGCCTCCTTAGCCTGCTGAGCCTCCCTCTCAGAAAGCAGCTTGGAGAACTCTGCCCCTAGCTCCTCCTCCCTCAGTCTCAGAGCCTCCTCAGCCTCCTTGGCTTGCAGAGCCAATTTAGCAGAGCAGCCTTCATGTTCAGCCTGTACAGCAGAGAGCTGACCCTTGATATGCTCCTGCTCCTTCAACGCTGCGTGCAACCTGGCCTCGGAGGTCTTCAGCTTAGTCTCCGTCACTGAAGCGCGAGACAACGCCTCACTAAGCTGGGAAGATAGCCTGGAGTGCTCAGCCGCAATAGCCTCTGCCTGCGCCGCCTGACCCTCCATGCGTTGGTTGGCGGTCCGCAGGGTGTCGCGCTCCACAATCAGAGCATCCCTCTCCTCCTCAGTTTCGCGGCAGGTAGACACAATCAGAGAGTTCTGAGCCTTCAGCTTGGCATATTCTTGACTCTACTGTGCTACCTGAGCCTTAAGCTGCTGCAGTTCAGGGAGATCTGCCTCATGTCTACCCAGCCCTACAGCATGGCAAAACTCCCCAATGAAGGCGCCAGCCCGTGCAGCCTATATTCAAAAGAAAGACAGATCAGATTAACCACAAAAATACCACAATCTGCCGAGGCAGAAAAGTTGAAGAACTCACCAAAGGACCATCCTGGACGACGTAATCCCCAGAGAAGCGACTAGCCAGAAGCTTCAACCACTCACTGGGGTCAGGGAAGGCCACGGACATCTGCTCCTGCCCTGAGCCTCATGCTGGTCATCCGCCGATTCCCTCTGCAGAGAACCTGAGCCAAAGGAAAGACCAGTCAGTTCCACAGAAGGGAAAAGGCCGGAACTGAGGCCAGGTAAGGGGTACACACCTTTGGTGACGACGTCATCCTCAACAACAATGGTGCGAGGGGAGTCAGCAGGGAGACGAGTCTTCTTCTGAGGGGGAGCTCCTTCCTCACTCTGCCTCTCTGCTGGTCTCTTCTGAGAATGCGAAGAAACCTCAGACTCAGCTACAGGCTTCTGAGCAACCTCTGCAGGAGACTTAAGCTGGCCTGCAGTTGGAGCAGAGGTCTGAAGAGCCTCAGCAGACTGCGTCTTCTTGGCCCGCAACTGCTGCTGAAGAAAAGCCTAGGTAACAAGGTCGTCAGCAAAATGGGGCACAGATCGATTTGAAAATTGTAACACAGAGGAAAAGAAAAGAAAGCACTAACCAAGTGCGCCAACTGCTCAGGAGTAGGAGCAAGGACCTGCTTGAAACCTCTGGGAGGAGGAGGGGCAACCTTCCTTTCAGGTGGAGTAGGCTTCTGAGCTGGGGGAGTAGACTTCTGAACAGGGGGAGACACGACAATCTCCACGTCTGGGACAGCAGCAGAGCTCTGCTGCTCCACCCTCTCATGTTGGAGAGGCTCCAGCACCTCCCCCTGGCTGGTCTGAGCAGGCGTAGGGATGGCCTGCCCAGCGGGACCTATCACGTCAAAATAAAAACAGCAAAGTCAAGAAGGTCAGATAAAAAGAAATCTGTAAGAAAGAGCAGTCTGGGTCTGAAGAAGAGACCTACCTGATACAGCCTGGCCCTCACTCTGGCCCTCAGCAATCTGAGTTATGACAGTCTGAGCAGTCTCTGCCTCAGTCCTGTCAAACTCGGTCATCGCTTGGTCAGACTCTCCTATGGGCACATCCTCCACCACAGGTGGTTCTGAAAGTAAGCGGAGAAGATGAGAAGTCTACAGCAGAGTGTACAAAAGAATAAGGAGCAGATTGACCATCGTAAATAGTACCTGGTTGCACTGGACGAAGCTGTTGCAGGTGTTCAACAACCAGAACGGTCCCTTGCAGAGTGCTGGCTCCCTCTGCATCATCATCATCATCGTCGTCTTCCGACAGATGCACAGCACGCCGGGAACGTCGGGTCTGCAGAGGGACAGCCGCCGCCTCCTCCTCGTCACCAGACTCAATCTCGGTGACAGTGGCAGAAGGGCCTCCTTGCGGCCGGGACATCCCGGTAAACCTATCTACAAGGTCCGGGCGCTTAGTCCGGAGGGAAGGATGGTCCAAGGGAGTAGTGTTAATTTCCCTAATGAAGTCAGGGACGGTATAGGTCCCTGGGTTTGGTATCGGACGATACCTCCGACACACCGAAGACTGACTCAGACCCAGCTCCCAAGGGATGGCAGACCCCAGAGTCTCTGCAAAAATCAGAATATTCATTATTTACAGGAAGTCAGACAACAGACGAAAAATAATGGAAAGGGGCAGAGCATGTTCACGAGCTCAAAACCCACCCTTAATCACTTCACGAACAAACTTTCTGAACGGAGTTGCAGAACAGCACAAACAATAAATGCCATGGGGCACAGCAGAAAGGAAAATGAAAACTAGAGCTAAGGGCTGGCAGAACGCTTACCAGTAGTATAGTCGGGGGACAGCTTGCCTATCCTCAGGAAGGCATTCTGACACATCACATAGTGATGCGGCAGCCAGTACTTGGGAAGAAACTGCTTCCCGGCAGTAGGTTTGGATTTGGACTTGAAGTAGTAGTAGGCTACCCTCTCGTCCCAGTTCAGCACATGAGGGTCCAGCTGCTTCTGAAAGTCAGGCGCCACAGGGCGCAGAGGAGCCTTAAATTGATAATGGTGCCCCTCATCAGTCGGTACCCTAACGAAGACGAAACTATCCCGCCAATCCTTCAGAGTGAGATCAACAGGATAGATCGTCAGATGGTTGGCTTGTACCGAACCTGTGAAGTAGCCGTACTCCCCCCCTGCCTCTTAAAGTAGAACAGACACTTGAAAAGGTTCATGGTTAGGGGGAAGTCCAAAGCTTCACAGACCCAAATGAACCCCAGAACCTTCTTCAGAGACTGGGGATTAACCTGGCAGAGCGCCATATGATACTCGCAGAGAACCCACTCCAAAAACCAGTGGATTGGAAATCTAAGCCCAAACTCCAACTGCTTAAGATAAACAGCAGTGTACCCCTCTGGTACATCTGCCATGCTCTGACCCTCCTTGGGACGTACTACCCAAGATCCGCGAAGCGGCTTGATCTCCGCAGCAATCTCAAGGCAGTACGCAGCATGCGCCCGTTTGAACGCATCTGCAGATTTCTTCGCCAAGTAAGGCTTGCCCTTGCTGTTATAAAGGGCAGTAAGCCGCATCTCATTGTCACTGTAGTCCCATTTGACTGTGGGCAGAGTAGGCTTAAATTTATAGTTGGGAGGGAACCTGTTGGTTTCAGAACCCAACACCTCCTTGCGTAAGCCGTTCAAGGGGTCAAAGACCTCCCATTCCACTGGAACCACCTCGTCCTTACACCGAGGCAGATCCAACTTCAAAAACGGAGACTGAGTGTCCATCGGGTAAGGCTCATCCGGCTCAGATGAAGAGGTAGATACCACACCCTTCCCACGGGAGGCAGCAGACTGAGAAGTAGACATTCTACACAACACAAGAAGCAGAAGACAATACATCAGACTTGAAGTCACAACACAAGACATTCTGGCACCTCAGACCTACAGACTGAGCTACCAGACTGGGGGGCAAGGATATATATGGTATGTGAAGATCAGAGATAGCCAAGAAATACGATATTTTCTTGCTTTTCTTACAAAAAGATACAGGCAAAGTAGTTTGGCACCTCAGACTACAGACTGAGCTACCAGACTGGGGGGCAAGGATATGTATGGTATGTGAAGAACAGAGATAGCCAAGAAATAAGATATTTTCTTGCAAATGACGCAAACAAAACAATGAAGGCACATCACAGGCCTACAACCCAGCAAATAAAGAGGATAACAGGGTAAACAAAGCAAACCCTAAAAATCCCACAAACAACAGTAGAGCAGAGCTCAGCTGAAAAAGCAGAGCAGAGCCTATCATCTAGAGAGTCAGAACGGAAATGAAACAACACCAAACAGATCTATGAAACAAAGAAATAAACAATTGCATCTGAAGACCAAAGGAAAGAAACCCTAACCTCAAAAACACAGGCAAATAAGTGCGTACAGAAGGAAAAAGGGGGAGAAACCCATAAACACAGAGAGGATCACATCCAAACCATCCAAGAAAGAAAAAATCAAAAGTAGATCTGGGAAAAAGAGTTTACCTGGATGGAGAACGGAAGATGCCGAGAAAAGAGAAGACGAAAACCACAAACGCAACAGTATCAACACTTCAAATTGAGCTCCAAACGTAGACAAATCCCAGGAAAATCGAGAGAAATCACTTGAAAATGGCTAGGGCAAAAAGAAATTCTTGAAGAACAACAGGAAAGATTGAAAGCAAAGATTTCGAAGGAGAAGAGACTGAAAAGTTTCACAAAAGGTCAATTCAGCCTTTAAATAGGCATAATTCGTTCACTCAGCACCAACTTGTCATCATTACATTCCTTGGGAACCAAAGAGTCACATCAATTCAATTCAATTCAAAATGAATTAATGACCCTTGCTCAACACCCCAACCAAATAGGTGGGAAAAATGGAAGCATTCTGGAATTTGTGAAGAGCAACTCCCAGATAGTCACGTACCAGTCTGCGAAAAGCAGAACACCAGACCAAAAACAAACGTACCCAGCATATTGCAGTCTGCAAATACTGGGTCCGGGGGGCAAATTGTATGGGGTCTGCCCAGCAGACCTCCAGCTGGCAGCAGACCACTGGTCCTGCCACTCCACGTCAGAGCGCCTGGAGCAGAGCAGACCTCCTCAGGCAGACCGCTCCGGACATAACCTCTAGACTGGAGTTTAATGAAGGCTTTGTTCCACCTTGGCCCACTTCCAAAGAGGCCCACTCACTTTACTAGGTCAGTTGCAAGTCCATGTCTCATATAAATACCCACGCCCATGCATGGGTAAGGTACGTTCAATCAAACACTCACAAAATACTTGCACTTGATACTCGTTTTCTCTCTACTAGAGATCTTGTGCTCAACTTGGACTGACTTAGGCATCGGAGAGGCGATCCTCGGAACCACCCCCGAGGTTTCTCCTTGTTTTGCAGGTAACCACCACCACGAAGGACGTTTGGGATCCACGTTCCACCAAGTACCCACCACCACATACACTGTTGCTGTCTTGGACAGAAACACTAGTAATCGCAGATGCAGTTCCCGATTATTCAGATGCTTACATAAAACGGAATGCCCTTGGTAATTTTTGCTCTTATAACGGCTTTAGAGCTTTTTCATCATACTGTGACAAGAATGAGGGAAAGTGGAGGGGTTTTTTCGATATAAAGATAAAAGGGTAGGTTGAATTGTAACCACCACGTGACCATGAGAATGACTTTCTTCAGTCCGATACCTGAATTGCTAGCGCACTGATTGAAATGAGCCTTGCCAACGAGCCTCGATGCTTTTGCTTCCCTCTTGTCATTCTTTTCTTGCAACATGGGGTTCTTCAAGCCTGGAAAAAGTGCCTCGTTTCGGATTAGAAAAACAAAAAAAATGCTTAAATTAGCTAAGAATAAAAGCACGAGAGGATATAACCTTTAATTAGCAACGAATCTTTAGAAGGTTCTGTTTTCTGACTGTATTTTGGATTAAGAAAAATCAACCTGAACCTATCCCAATCAGATAAACTCTAATAGTCAAAATTGGTTTTAAATCTCCTATCATTAGAAAAAAAAAGAACACTCGTTATGAAGTTAAATTCATGAAACTCTCTGAGAAGCCTAAATAAGTTTTGAAACATGTTGAATGGTCTTGACGAGATAGAAACTCCCAAACAAAAGGACTAACATCTAACCTAAATTCTTGACTTGTATAACTCTTTTTACTTAATTTTAACTTTCCTACGCCTCCAATCATCTAACACTAGTTTACAGCGACTGAACTTCAAATAAATGAGCCCGAGGAAGATAATCCAACTAATCTTACGGTTAATTGCCAACGACAGAGCCTGACAGCTACCATTACTGCCCATTGGAATTGTTGCTACTCACACTCTTCTTTCCATGTTTTCTTTCCCTAGGCCATCTAAACCTTGAGTCTTGCTTTGAAACAGGAAAAAAAGTGTAAGTTTAATCGCTGAACTTGGAGATACTGAGCATGCACAAAAGGAGTAATTGCCTCAACAAAACATTCAACATTACTCAAAGGCAACTCCAGCTGCTCAAAAACCTGCAAGGCCCTGCTAGTTCTTTCCAGTTTTCGGGCTCACTGATCCTTAAATTAAAAATTTCTCTCTACATTTGTTCCTCCATCAACAATATCGCTTTGCGTTCTTTCGACCTGGGGGTTCAACATTAGAACCTATTATCACTACGACTCCGATCATTACAAAACCACCCACTAACATATTTTATGATTCTTCTTTTCCCATTAAATAACAAAAAGAAAACTCAAACCCTAACTGAAAAGCCTATTATTAATGGACCCTAATCTTCTGTTTTTTTTTGTTTTGGCAATTCAAAAAACTTTTTGAAGCATCACGCAAAGAGCTGGCAAGGGATACAGGACGCGACCACTGAATTGATCATATGCAACTAAGCGTTGCTGCTGAGAGCAATAGCTGCCAACTAGCTACTAAAGCGACCGGGATTATTATTGAAATTGCAGAGCTAGTATTCGGATTGCAGGGAGATTGAAAAAAAGGAACGATGCCTAATCTCGCAACTCGTAATTATTAGTTTATGTGTTGCCATCCAGTTCATGAAAAAGATTCGTGAAAAACCATGCCTATTTTCCAATTATATCCGCAATTCGATCAGTGATGCTAATCTAATTAAGTCTATGTGCATCAGATATAATGCTTATTGAAGAAAAATCTCTAAACTGGACAAAATCTACTCCATTAATTAATCGATAAAAGAAAAAGATTAAGAGGTTTGAGAAATATAACCAATTCAGGTTAACAGATTTGTTGTATATGACAACAAGAACACAAGGAATTAAGGAGAAATTGATGTTTCACAGGAAATGAATTTGATGTTTTGACAATAAAAATAACGAAAACAAATTGACTCGTCATTCAAACACAACAATGCAAGTACACGAAGCATAACCAAGCCAAATACCATAGTAAACAGATCAAAACAAAATAATCGGAAGAAGAAAAGTCAGATACCTGCCTATACTTCTTATACCGGACATCACCGGCAGCAAAAACCCCTTTAACACTAGTCTTCGTCATCCCAGATGTTCATGAAAAATTGAGAGATTTGAGAAGTTTGAATGGCGAGTTGGAGGGAGTTGAGGAGTTTGAATGAGACTGGCGAATTGAGTGTTGTTCTATTTTTTGTTAAAGTATTATTGCTTTAACGCCCGGTTTAGTACACCTTATTTCTACTAAATTGAACTTATATCTACTGAACCGAATTTATTTTTGCTGAACTGAAATTATTTTAAAGTAAACTAAACGGGAGTACAACAATTTTGTAAAAAAAAGTTAAGTTTAACAAAAATAAATTCAGTTTATATAGTTTAGAAAAAATAATAAGTTGAAAGCTAAGCAAAATATAAGTAAAGTTCCATAACAATAAGTAAAATTTATCAAAAAAAAATGAGTTGATTTCAACAAAAAATAGTTGAACAATTAAGCAAAAGTCAGATTGCCCAATTTGGAGAAAGAACTCAAATCTCTATTTTGTGGATTATAACATTTTATATATGATGACTATAATTTACGTAGTTAGACGTTAGTCTCTTCAACAATACTCCGTAAATTATAGTCATCATATGTAAAATGTTATAATTAAGTAATAGAGATTTTAGTCTAATTATCTATTACTCCCTCCGTCCCCCAAAGGATTTCCTATTTCCTTTGGGCACAAAGTTTAAGGAGTGATGTTGATGTGGGGTTTAGTTTTCATTTTAAAATGGAAAAGTAAGATAGTGGGCATTTTTTAGAATTGTTTATTAAGAGAGAGAGTGTGGGGTCAAATACTTTTTGTAAGGAAAATAATATTATAATAGGTGGGCCATATCCAAATAAGGAAATGGGAAATGTAATTGGGACAAACATAAATGGAAAAATGGGAAATCCTTTGGGAGACGGATGGAGTAATATAAATGGAAGAATGAACGACGGGAACAAATAAAAGGTATTTCTTTTTTAATTCAAGCACAACATCTTGTTTGCTACAACATCAAGAAATGTTGTGAGTCGGGGGTGCACTAAAATAGATTTTTATGATCTTTCATAATCTAACTTAAGCACTTTTATTAGTTTTCTCTCTATTTATCTATCTATCTATAGTAATATATAAAGCAAGAAAAATTTGCCACATGTCATCTTTTAAGGTCATGTGCCCACGTGTCAATC
Organism: Patellifolia procumbens; assembly: GCA_947645195.1. Lineage (NCBI taxonomy): Eukaryota > Viridiplantae > Streptophyta > Magnoliopsida > Caryophyllales > Amaranthaceae > Patellifolia > Patellifolia procumbens. The sequence goes on from CANSGD010000972.1 coordinate 5,821,171, forward strand.
ACACAAGATAAATGCCACATGTCATGATTTTATAAGTTTGGCATTTTAGGAAGAAATCGCAAGATATTATCTATCTATCTAAGAATTAATATCATACTTCCTCCGTTTTTTATTAGTTGACCTGTTTCTTTTATCACGTTTGCCAACGCGTGATTTCAATCACTTTTATCTTGGAAAATTGATGAGTAAAAATTATAAAAATATGATATTTTGAAAATATATAATGAGACGAATCTAACAAGACCCCACATGACTATATTTTCTCTTATGTATAAATCACAAAAGATAGTCAAAGTAGATTATGTGAATAGTGTCAAAAGTCAAAACGTGTCAACTAAAAAAAACGGAGGAAGTATATAACTACGATTTTTTTTGCAATTTCAAGAAACGATTTTTTTGCAAGTAGCCCTACTTATAAAAAATAAACCTAGTACATTGATGCTAATAATTCAAGCTAGTATATATATAACTATGATTTTTTTTGCAATTTTCAAGAAACGATTAAGAATTAAATTCTCAAATTTAGTATAGGAAAAAATTCTAAAAGTTATACATTTGGAAAGTAAGCATTGAGACGAATCAAACAAAATCCTGCATGAGTATGTTTTCATTATATATATAAAGTTAAAGACAGTCAAAGTTACAATGTGAATAATCATCGAGTTTCATATGTCGCGAATAAAATGGAGTATATGAAAACATATACAAGTATTTAAGATATTGGATTATATCACTCTATATTAGAACTTTTTATGTTTTTTTTGTTAATTGTAAATTGAAGGTATTCATGGTCAAACTTTTACATTGCCAACTTGCCAAGCATAAAAATCCTATTTAATGTAATAAAATATGTCTAGCTAATCAAGTTTAACATGATTGAATAGTGTATGGGTAGGCATGCCTTGAATTTTTTTCCTACAAAGATACAACAAAAGATTAAGGGACTCTTTTCTCAATCAAAACCTTAAACTATCTAAATTAACAATATTATTAAGATACATATCAGACCCAACATCAATTAATTGGGTTTGATTTTGAAGTTGATGTCTAAGCTTTGTCAGTATTCTCGTATGCGATTGACCTTACGATAAACATGGGTGATAGAAATAAATCTGAAGGAAGACATAAGTGGCTGGAATACTCCATGGTGTTCAATGTTGTCGTTGTATAATGCTTATTACCACGAGGTGGTCTCCTTCAATTATTAGGTCTGGAATACTCCATGGTGTTCAATACTCCATGTAAAACTTGAGCCTTAAGCAGTCCATTTCTTAAGGGTATGTTTGGTTCAAAATGTTGGAATGGTACGGTTTGGCAAGTGTAGTGCTTCAATGTGACGTTTCTGAGTGTTACGTTGCTATTTCCAGACGCGATTCAAGGAAGGCGGTTTAGTTATAGCTTGGAGTCCTTGATTCATTCATGGGGTGAGCTGTTCTTGTACTTGTTTCATTCTGCATTACAAAGTATATGAAAGGATTTTATGCCGTAATAATGAAATATCGAACGGTTTCAGATTATGATGCATGTTAGCCGACTCCAAATCATTTTGGGATAAGGCTTAGTTGTTGTTGTTCTTGTAAGATGAAAGATTGAACTGTGCTTGTTGCTTGAATTTTTCGGGAAGTTACAATATGATGTGGACTAGTGGCTTTAGATTGATCTTGCATTAGAACTTAACACTACTAGACATGTACACCATAACGAATAGTTTTCTTGGTTTACGAGAAACTTCTCAAGGATGTTTCTTGTTTAACGGAGTGCAGATATTGTTTTGCGTTTGATAATCTACATTGAGAAATACATCTGTGTTTCGACGCGTCCCTTAGCTTTGAGTAGGCAGATGTTGAGATTTTGAAGTTGTTTGTTGTGATTTGCATTCCTATTATATTGGAAACGGGTGTTACGTTTCGTTGGACTGTTTGTTTGCTACCAAATCAACTTAAGCAGGTTGACTGATCCCGACTTCCATTTGCAAGGAATTAGAGACTGAGAGCCGACACATCAAAAATGTGATCGACCATTGAAATTCTACTGCTTTCCTGCTGGTTTGTTTGCTACCAAATGTTGAAATGGTATGGATTAGCCGGATAAGATAGCCATGGGTCGCCGCACGCAGCCTTGCCACAAAACTGCTTTATGTCATAGGCTGCTGGTGGTCGCCATGAAATCGGAAGTTATGTCGGAATCTTCTGTCGGCATGGAAGGGGTGAGAAATGGGAGGGTAGTTGTTTGAGGAAGGGGTGGTGGACTCTAGGGTTTGACACCAAGTTGGAATGGAATCTCAATCTTAAGGAGGGGGGTAAGTTTTGATTCAAGGGATTTGGGTGGAGTTAGATACCCATGGGTATCATATTCCATAGAAAAATATGCTAACTAAACACTTGGGTGACTTCTAATCCATATCATTTCATTCCAACTAGTGCACTAGTTTGTACTCCCTCTATTTGCTTTTAATTGTTACACTTTTCTTTTTAGAACGTTTCTTCTTAATGGTTGCACTTTCTCTTTTACTATCTTTGGTAAACTTTCATATATTTATATCCCAATTTCCCACACTTATGGGGCCCCCTTGTCCTTTTGTTTTCCCATTAAACACCTAACCACCCCATACTTTTTGCTTTTACAACATTCTATCACATACTTTATTTATTCCCCAAATAATCATTGCATAGATTTCATAAATTTCCTTACTTATCCCCAAACTAAACTGTAACAATTAAAAACAAAAGAAGGGAGTAAGTCGTAAGTAGCATCTAGAATCTAGTTGCTAGCATTTCGAAGGACACTCTAAGAGCATCAACAATGGTAAGACTAGCATCCCAGTAGTCTTACCATTTTTCTCATTCTCTCTCCTTTCCTCCTCTTTACGGCTCATATCCCATTAACTCTCCACCAACTCATCCATTTAAACTCACAATGGTGAGTTGTTTTAATTGGTCTTTCTATTTCTCTTTCCTACTTTTTCTATATCCCACAATATACTCTCTTTCTTACCAATAATATAACAACAACAACTAAGTATTATTCCCAAAGTGATTTGGGGTCGGCTAACATGAATCGAGAACTGAAACCGTTGTCAAAGGAGATGACATCGCCAAGAGTGATAAAAAGTTTGTAAAAGGGTTTAAGTTTTAAGGATTTTCAAATAAATTTTTGAAAACAAGGTTTACACCAAAAAGTTTTAAAAGAGGTTTCCGACAAAAGGTTTTAATACCAACACAATTGAGAAAAACAAATAAATTCCTCCACATGGATACGGGCTCCACCCACTTCTATCCAACGCCATGCTCTCCTCAATCCCAAGTAGCCTCATATCACTTTTAATTACCTTCATCCAAGTCATCTTAGGTCTTCCCCTACCCCTTACAAAAATATTTATTTTTATTTACACGTTAACTTGAGAATCCTAATTTAACAAATTATTAAATATTTATGGAAAATAATAAATATTGGCTCAATTAGGAAATATAAGTATTTTTGAATAGGATAAATTGATTATAAAGAAAACTAGATCGAGAAGAAGTGTAGGGAAATATATCAATTTTGAGCTCATTTTGTAGCTAAAAATATTTTATGATAGTTGATTACTATTTTTTATTTAATTAATTCCCAATCTAGGTATTAATGCCTTTTAACAATTAAAAAGAAGAAACCTAACCAATGCAATTTTAACAATCAAAAGAAGAACATCCTCCATCTCCTTCCACGCGTCATACTCTTGTGGGCTTTATTTTAATTTCTCGCCTTCACTCAAGCCACGTGCATCCTCCTTATTGGCAACAACTTTTCATCTGATGGCAATAGAGACCAACCTCTTCCCCCTCTAAGCT